>CM037881.1:31923757-33123757 GCA_021292165.1 Shinisaurus crocodilurus
CAAAGTTTGGGACAAACCAAACTTAAGATTAGAAAAATGAGAAATTTTGAGAAAGTTAAATTGACAGATTCGTCCATCCCTAATCCTGCTTCCACACTCAACATTTTCTCCAATGTTGACACCATTTTGCTCACTCATTTATCCAGACAATGATTCTCCCAAATCACAGTATTCCTGGGTTTTTTCCAGGTGTCGACGTGTCATTTTAAATTGCTGGTTTGTCGTGAATTTTTGGAACTCCCACCAAAAAGCATTGCTAAACAAGAGCACTGCCTCCCCAGCGAGGTTCATCTGAATCCCCACTTTGCCTGCTTTTAAACAGGCTCTTGAGGCTGTTTTACTTTGACAGGCATTTGTTAGTTATAGCCTGTTATGATGTTTTTAGTCTGCTGTTAGTATGTTTCTTTTAAAAAGGGGGGGGGCACTTTTACTGCTGTTTGTTTCTTCTGCTTTATTGGCAGGTCTGCTTTTAATTTTGTTGGGTTTGTATTTCTATTCGTAAGCCATCTTTTATTTGATTGTAGAAAGACGGGATATCAATGTTGAAACAAAGAAATAAAGAATCACAGAGTCCTTCGGGTTTATATTGTCTCTTCTGCTTGACAAGTGTGGCCCAAGGCATTTTGTGGCCTAAGTAAAAGAAAAATATGGCACCCCAACCCATATTCCGTATACAGGAGACTGGCAGTTGAATCTCACTTCAACACTGGCAATGGACCAGCATTCTCCACGGCACTTGAAGGCAGTAGGCTAGCTTAGGGGGCACAGGGCAGGCCACAAGGAAGGCACACACAGCTCGGTCCTACAACACCTCCCCATCATTCCCTGCCACCCTCCAGCATCTGCCACCTGAGGCTGCCACGCCACCTCATTCTGCATAATGGTAGGGCCGGCCCTGTGTGTGGCTTGTGATGTGATGTCCTTGGTGATGCTGTGAAACCTTGCTTCACTCCATTACCTGGCCATATCCAAAGTGCTGTCGAGTTCAAAGTGACTCCATGGGCTCAAGTGCAATTGTGCCAGTCGAAATGGTCTGCAGATTCCTCCGTCCCACACTCACGGTCCTTCAGCTACCTGCTGCCACTGCCTGCGATGGGATTTATGAGCTGGCAAATGGTTTTGTGATTACACATCCTAAATGGATGTTCAAAGTTAGCTGAAGATCACAGGGAAGGCGCTGAAGGCGCTGCTTGAATTTGGGTTTCCCTGAAAGGCAAGGATCCCTCCAATTAGGTTCCTAAGTTTGAAATGCCCCCTTCATTGCCATACAATTGCAGATGGGCATGAGGTGAGGTAGGATACAAGAAGAATACAGAAAAGATGGCATTTTCTCTCCCTGAGATGATTATTATTACTACTACATACCATAGTCTTTTCAAATACCCTGGCCAGTCATATGGCAAACTCACAAATGAACCAACTGGATGAGGGTAGAGAAGTGTTTGATGGATAATTGTTGGCTATCAAAAATGGAGGGGGCCGGTTTACCAGAATAACAAGTACCGGGGCTCACATCTGTCAATAAAATATGACCTTAGATCATGGGGTGGGCAACTTGTAGCCCTCCAGGGGTTTTAGCCTATAACTCCCATGGTCCCTCACCCTTGGCTATGCTTGTTAGGGATGGTGGGAGTTGTAGGCTAAAACATCTGGAGGGCCACAAGTTGCCCACCCCTGCCATAGAAGTAGGATGGAAATGAATTTGCCCCTCTCTTCTCCCCCACCACCCTCAAATTATCTTCAAAGTACTCCTTTATGGATTTTAATGGCAAATATAATATTCTCTGAATATTCTCTGGATATTAATATATTCAATGAGCATTTGAGACACAGAACATCAGTATCTGATATTTTCCACTAGCTTCCATTCAAACTGAAACACTCTGAAAAGCAGCAGCAGAAGAGTTTGGCTTTCATTTCATTCATAAATTTATTAAGGCAAATAGCCAGCTATAAGCTATAAGTTTGGCTTTTTCTGTGAGCTTTTGCGAGGGTGGAGAGAGAGAATATGTTTGGGCTGAATGCAGGGAGGGCATTTCCACACGATACCCTTGCTGGTTCAAATGCTATGCCTGTCTTCATTTCCAAGACCTTGGACGGCAAATGGATTTTATGGGCCAACACTGCCAGGATGAAGCCTGGCAGTGCCGCTTTTGGGGCGGCACTCTGGTCCCGTCCTTTCCCACTCGTTCACCTGCAGTGGCAGCACACAAAACGTGGAAAACATTGACATGCACCATTCAAATCTCCTGTTCAGCCATCCCATTGTGTCGGTTAGCAGTGGAGGCTGGTTGCTCCAATTTCAGTGGGTGGTGTATCCACTCCAGGTTTCAGTTTGAACTGTTGAGCTATCCATGGTGCTGAACCCTATCCCCAAAATAGTTCAGTTCAGACTGAAGCCCAGAGTAGATACACCACCCCACTGACATTGGAGACACTGCTGTCGGTGAGGCGGTAAGAAAGAGAGAGGAAGATTCGCAGCACAAGCCTATGCAGGTCTACTCAGACACAAGTCCCACTGAGTTCAATGGGACTTACTCCCAGGTAAGTAGTCCATAGGATTGCACCCTCTAGGGTGGGGAGAGGCAAGCAACAGCTGTCTGAATGGGGCAACGAGATGCTTTAAAATGCTCTAGTGTTGGGTGGGGGGCACAGGAGTGAACTTAACTCATTTTCCATTTTCAAAACATTCTGCAAGCCAAAACTACGTTATCCTTCAAAAATCACACCTCTCTGAATTTTGTAGTGGAGCTTTCAAATCGGAAAAGGACTACAAAATGCGTATTTTATTTATTTATTTATTTATTTCATTTATACCCCGCCTTTTTTCCTGCAAGAAGCCCAAGGCGGCTTACATAAACCTCCTCCTCTCCATTTTATCGTCACAACAACCCTGTGAGGTAGGTTAGGCTGAGAGTCAGGGACTGGCCCAAAGTCCCCCAGGGAGCTTCATGGCCGAGCGGGGACTAGAACCCAGATCTCCCGAGTCCCGGGCCAACACTCTCACCACTACGCCACACTGGCTCTCAGGGGAAATAACATGCAAAATGCATTATATTAGGAAAATTGCTTGCAAAAAATTATGTATGTTAGGCAAACGTGCGTAGAAAAATGTTTACGAATGTTCACGTCATGTGTGCCTTTTTAAAAAATTCTCAAAGCTGGGATGACAAGCCAATCAACTTAAGATTGGAAAAATGAGAAACTGAGAGAAACCGACATAGACAGATTCAATCATCCCTACTCTGGATTGAACCATTTGTGGATCTGTCCCGCCGTTCCACTCAGGTACCAATCCAAATCCTGCCAGGTCTCAGCTCACACCTTCAGTTCTCCCAATGCTGGAGCAAAGGTCAGCATGGTGGACACAGCTGCTCGGGGAAGAAAACACATGTGAAGACAGGATCTCTTCTCGATCATCCCAGATTGCAGGACACAGAATAATGGGCTCAAGTTACAGGAAGCCAGATTCCGCCTGGACATCAGGAAAAAAATAGCAAAATAACCCAGCTCATGAAGTTCAAGCAACAACATCTACATATATAAATACTTCATTGTTAATTAACAATGAAGTATTTATATATGTAGATGTTGTTGCTTTGGGGTCAGCCAAAAATGTGTTATAAGACTGAGCCAACGAGGCTTGTAAATATTGTGTTTCTTGTGTAGATATATGATTTATTTCCTTGTACATTATATTTCTATATATCGCGTTTACTATTTTGTAATATAAATTTTTGCAATACATTTTTAAATTTTAACGTTGTGCCGCTTTTTGAAATTTTCATTAATTATATTTCTTAGATATATTTTTCATCGTTGACTTTTCATTTTCTGCATAGTTCTTTGGTCAGGATTAGTATCATTGTCCCTATTTTGAAGTTGGTGTTATTCACATTTCTCCTGAAACATGGTTGTTGTTGTTTTGCCTAATATGTATATTTTTGCAAGCAATTTTCCTAGTATAATGCGTTTTAATGATATTTCCCTTATACATGCATTTTTGTACTCACATTTTGGATTGGAGAACTCCATTACAAATTTCAGAGCAGTGCAAATTTCGAAGGGTCACTGAGTTTAAGTTCACATAGTGCAATTTTCCACCCATCCCTATTATGCACCACCTCACTTGCGTTAACCTGTTTCCTCATGGTCACCTACCTGTGGAGGGGACCAGTAGTACTGTGGGGCCAGCCTGACAGCCTCCTTCCACCCACCCTGTCCCCCTAGTTCACTTTAGGAAAACCAAGCAGACATTAAAATCTCTAACCTGTAACGCTTGTGCTTTGTAGAAGATGTTGACTGCAGAACTGTATGCATTTAAAGTCCAGGCCAGATTCTGTGCTCCTCCATTATCATTGTCAGTCTGGAGTGCCTTCACCAAAATCAATGAAGTGTGTCTGAATCAGCACCAACATAACTCAGGCACACAGACCTGGCTCTCTGCCTCCACCAGGAGCTATTATAGCCATGTTGACAGTTTAACAATCATATTGAAAACAAAATAAATGCCCTGTCCTGGCTGGAACCTAATCAGCGTTAAGATGCTACAGTAATAAGCACTTTATAAATGTCTGCGAATAGACACGGCAAAAAGATCTATGCACCTGAGGATGATTAAAACAGAAGGGAGTTTAAAAACTTTCCCCTTCAGACATGGTGTTTTGGTTTGACAATCGACTTGTCAGTTTCAGTTTTGCTCCTAGTCAATTTCAAGGGAGAGATTTCAAGCCCTGCTGGATTGTATATAAATGAGAGAGGCTGTTAGTTTCTCATGGCAATTTCTAGTGCAGAGTCTCTGCCAGAGAAATTCCCAACTGGCCAGTCAGAATGATTGTGAGGGGGGGGAGCCAAAAGGGAGGGGGGAGCACTTTTGTGAAAACTTTTGGCAATAGCAAAAAGAAAGCACCTCTTTGGGTGATTTCAGGATGTTCCTTCGAAGAAGGAGCAGAAGTGGGCACCCGTTCAAATGTTGGGCAACATTGACCGAGGAAGCATTGACCTTACTCTCAACTGGTGCAGCACTGTGCCATCATCACGTTCACTAACAAATCTTTGGTTGGCTGGAGTCACTCATGTGATTTTTCCCAGGAAGAGGAAGACCAAAACAATGGTGCAGACTGGGAAAATAAATGGCAATACACAGGCAGAGAACAAGTGACAAGTGAAGAGGGTTAAGGAAATATGTACACAGATTGATAGATAGATATTCTTTATTGATTAGTCCATTTGACCATATCAAAGAAATATGTGTACACACACACACACACAGGACTTTCACCCTAAAAAATTAAACAGGTATATTTTTTTGCCATAATGATAATCTGACAGTCATAGCCACATGGGCCTTACAGGTGAGTGGGCAGGAAATCAATGGTGGGGCTTGAGTATAACGTAAAATAAGGGAATTAGAAGTGGTTTCACTTTGAAGTTAAGGAATGCAACTGAGGTATGGGTTCTGAATGAGGGTGTTTGAGAATCTTCCTATGAAATTTCACTAGCAGGGCTGGCCGGCCCTACCATTAGGCAGTGTGAGGCAGCTCCCTCAGGCAGCAGATGCTTGGCGGTGGAAAGGGGCAGCTAGGTGTTGGAAGCCAGAGCTGTGTGTGCCTACAATCCGTAAACTAGGTGCAGTGGAGGACGCTATCCTATTGCCAGTGTTGAAGTACGATTCACTGACAGTCTGATCGACTTCTGTGCATGGAATGGGGGGGGGGGCAGGGATGCCATCTTGTCCTTTGCCTCAGGCAGCAAAAGGCCCTATTCATGAGCCAAACAAAACTTGTTTTTGTTCCCTCAAACTAGGAAGCTGGAGCCTCCAAATTCACCTTGACATTTCACATTCACATGGCTACTTCAGTTCGGGGGGGGAGGGGTTAATTTATACAATCAGCAGAATCAAGTAATCAAGCACTGTACTACTACTTGAGGGGCTGCAGGGTTAATGGGGAGGGTTGCATGAATTTGCGGAACTGTTTTTCAATGCTTTGAAAATGCTTTGGGAGATACCTCACTTCCCACAGTGTGCATGTGTATTTCTTTTGTCTCACCGCTTGCAAATGATCCAACAGATTTTGCAGGTTTTTTAAACAATACCAAAACATGCAAGGACTGCTTACCAAAGGTGAAAGTGAGATGAATCGACACACCACCAGCACTGATTCCTTTTTCAACCGCCTTCAATTGTCTTGTCTTGGGGAGGAAGGTACAAAGGAACTATCAGGGGATTTGGACTGTGTTTGTCTTTTGCTGAGACGTGTCACCTGTGTTGTGTTTGGCTGCAGCTGTTTAGCTCTTCTCTCCATCTGACTCCCACCCCCTAAAAAAAGCTATCATCAGTCTCCAGACAAAGTGAATGCTCCATAACAGGCACCCTTCTTAAGCTACAACCAATCTGCTCTGCACTAAAGCGAAGATTTCAGACCGTTAACATCTTTGATGGTTTTATTTTGCATAGTTCCTGAGAGAGCCCACTAGGTGGCAGTAAGTGGTACCATTTTTGTCACTTCAGGAACTCACCTACCCCTTTGCTATTTTTCTGTTTATAAAGGACACTTCTCATTTACAGACTGTTCTCCCTGGTTGCATAGGACACTTCCATATGAACTACTTCACGGGGTGATAGGCGCTCTGAATTGAAGAAGCAATAACCCACAATCCACACTTTCAAAGGGTGACCCCCCCCATTCCAGTTGCGAGCAGGATCAGCATAGGCAAGTAGGACCATCATGACAAAGGGAGCTATATAAACTACCAAAGCTGGAGGTACCTCTCCACTGAGGTACTTCCCATTTTGGAGGCTGTATTCCTGCCCACATTGCTTCTAGTCGCAGCACCTTTGAAAGCAGCCTTAGGGTGCTTTCAGGTGAGGCTGTTATGGTGCCATCACCCTGCCTCCGAACCGGCGTCAAGGGTAGGCATTGTTGGGCGCCTGCACAGGGCCCTCACCTCAACAGGAGCCGATGATCAAAGCCCCCTGAACTTGCTCCTCCTCTTCACCATTGCAGCCTGCTTGATAGTGGTGGGGCCGAGCCTGGAGTCGGCTCGTGGCTCGCTCCTGGCTCGGCCCTTGAGGCGGCGGCGGTGGCCGATCTCACCATTCAGAGCGGCGCGGAGTGTTCTCCGCGCCGCTCAAGCCGCCACCGCTGCTGCCGCCGCCCACCACCACCACCCCGCTGCCGGACCCTCCCTGCCACCCCCCGCAGCCTCCGGACCCCCCCCCGCCGCCCCCCTGCAGCCGCCGCCCCCACCACCACCACCCCACAGCCGCCGGAACCCACCACCACCACCCCACCACATCCTACCTTCTCCGCGCCTCCGCCGCTGCCGGAGTCCCGCCCGTGCTCTGTTTTGGTGGGGGGAACCAGGGCAACAGGGCTTAAACAGCCCTGTTGCCCTGGTTTCCCGCACCAAAAACAGAGCGCAGGGGTCCCGTCGCGTCACTTCCTCCGCGCCGGAAGGACGCGACGGGACCAGCGGACGGGGAGGCAGGCTCTCCGGAGAGCCTGCTGCAGGTAAGCCCGCAGTGGCCGAGTAGCTCGGCAGACACGAACAGGCCTAGTTCGGGCTGCTCGGCTACATCTGGGCTACTTGGCTACATCCCTACTTGTTCACCCTCCTCTTGCTCTGGCCAAGAACGGTGGTGGTGAGAAGGAGGAGCAGCAGATGCTCCTGCCTACTTGCTCACTGGCTCTCTGCCTGTCATGCAAACCACTGGTAGCAATGATGAGGAAGAGGGGAAGAGCAAGAGCGGCCGGTGACAATGGCGGTGAGAAGGGAGACTCACTGAGGGAGGGAGCCCATGGGGGTGTCTTGTCCAAGGGCCCTCCAAAACCTGGAGCCAGCAGTGCCCTGCCTCATCCACAGAAGTTTACAAGGCATCCAGACAGCATCATCTTCTACTCGTGAGTGACCTTGCCGTGTTTTCCCACCGCTGCTTCTTCTGTTATTTTCCTAACTGCAGAAAATCAGGCAAGGAGCCTCCATCTCTGGATGCACCCTTTGAATGAACGGCCCCGGGAATGTTCAAGTTTACTCCGTGTCCTAGTAGGAAAAGCTACACTCTCAAGTAATCGGGGGAAAGTGCCTTTAACAGTGACTTGAGTTGCAGAGATTAACGGCACAATCCTACGGTCGCTAGGCAGAGTCTAGAAGGCCATCGGAAAATTCGGAGTCCCAGCTCCGACCTTGGAAACTCACTCCAAGGTCGGAGCTGCTGGGACTCCAAATTCAGAGTGCCCTCCCTCCCTCCCTCCCTCCCTCGCAGCCAGCATGGAAAGAACCACGCTGGCTATGGCTCCGAGGTCGTAAGACCAACCTCAGAGCTGGAGTTTTGTGGGTGGAGGGGGGGCGGGGAGGGGAGGAGCCAGGCTCCACCAGCATATGTAGTATCTTGGCGGCACCTCAGTCTCCTCGTGCGCCGGGGCAGAAGACTTGGATGTCCGAAATCCTCTGCCTCCACGCTCCTTTTGCCTTCCATAGGACACCCATAATCCTCCGAGTTTGGAGGGTTATGGGCAGCCTCATTAGATTGCGCTGTAAACCAGACAGGTCTGGCATCAGGACCCGGCCGGCACCTTCGGGTGGCCGCTAGGATCCCAGTACTGCTTGGCGGCAGCAGTTGCTAACCATTTTAATTGCCCTTGGTGTCCCGGACACAATAGCACCCCAGGGTGTTGTGGGAAATTTAAATGGCTGCCTATCAGTGCCACTGGCAGGTAATCCCACAGGTGGAGACCCTACGTAAGAACATAAGAAGAGCCCCACTAGATCAGACCAACGGCCTTTCTAGTCCACCATCCTGTTCCCACAGTGGCCAAGCAGCCACCAGTGTGAGCGTGTTTTACGACCTTAGCAGCGCTGCTGGGTTTTACCTTGGTTTTTATTCTGTTTTAATGTGTGTCTCTCTCTGTGTGTGTTTTATCATATGTTTTATTACATTGTTGTATTTTATGGTTTTTTAAGTCTTGTTTTGTGAGCCGGCCAGAGAGCTCTGGCTATTGGTCAGTGTAGAAGTGCAACAAATAAATAAATAAATAAATAAATAAGCAAGCCCACAAGCAGAACATGAGTGCAATGTGTGGCCCCTCCTGCTCCCCAGTAACTATGGCCAAGGGAGGGCCCACCAGAGGGCAGTTTGCTGAGGCCCCTCTCAGACGTGGAACTGGCCCAGTGGAGCTCTCCTTAGCACAGCGTGGCCGCTTACGCATCACCCAAAGCAGGGGAAATGCTTCATCGAAGAAGAGGACATCAATTTGTACAACATTCGCGTATGCTGATTTATATATATATATATATATATATATATATATATGCAAATTTAGAAATAATAGCTATAATTTAAACAGAAATGCAATACGTTTCAAGGCTGCGACCAGGTGACCTGTGTGCCTGCCTGCCTGCCTGCTCCGTCCGCTGCCCAGGCGCTCACTGTGGGTGGGTGGCTTCAAGGCCCCTCCTGCCCTTCCTTCTTAGGGTTCTTTGACTTTAATCCTAACCTGGACTGGTGGTCTGGACAGCACTTCAAATAGAGGACACCTTCAAATAGAGGACCGTCCTCTGTAAAAGAGGACACCTGGCCACCCTACTTAGCTAGCATGGAAATAGAGCAATGGGGAAAGCATTACCGATACCAGCTAACTTTCTGCATCTCAAGCTGTTGATAAAGGCATAGAAGCAGGACCATTTTATTTTAAAGTGGCAATCCTAGCAGCAGAGAGAAAATAGGAAATGCAACATTTGCATTTCCTGCTGTCTCCCTTCTCTGTGCAACATAATGTCTGAAGCCACTATGGCCCAGTTCGCTTTTGCCCCATGAGGACTTGCCAGGAGCGCATGAAGTCCTGGTGGACTAGTGGCCAGACCGCACCCCCACAAACCAGTGTGGTGTAGTGCTTAGAGTGTTGGACTGGGACTCAGGAGATCTGGGTTCTAGTCCCCATGAAACTAGATTTTGGGCGAGTCACTGATTCTCAGCCTAGCCTAGCCTACCTCATAGGGATGCTGTGAAGATAAAATGGAGAGGAGGAGGAGGAGGAGGAGGAGGATTATGTAAGCCGCCTTGGGTTACTTGCAGGAAAAAAAGGTGTGATATAAATATAATGAATGAATGAATGAATGAATGAATAATAAATGTCCCATTTATGTGGAACATAGACTCAATACGGGAAATTGTATCTGTAATCACTGCAGTTTTCACTAGTGCAGCAGCCAGCTCCACACAAGTCACCTTCCCACAGTTAGGAACATAACACAAGCCCAGAGAGCTTCAGCTATTGGGCGGTATAGAAAATGAATGAATGAATGAGTAAGTAAGTATGGCTTTGCTGGATCAAACCCAGGTCTGTCTCATCCAACTTTCTGTTTCCAGCAGTGGCCAGCCAGAAGGCCACTTGGTGCTCACGAGGAGCATGCAGGAGCAATGAGCTATACCCTGTTCTTTGTCCCAAGATATACTGCCTCTACAAAGGTTCAGTTTAGCTTTCACAAATGGGACTTGCAACCAAGTATTAAGGAGAGGAGTGCTCCTGTGCCAACCATACCCTCTTGCAAGCGACTGCATTCCACTCCCCCTCCTTTTGGGTGTTCCATTCCACACCACACACCACACCACAACAGACAACACTCCATGGCTGCTGAGCGTGCTTAGTCCTCACTGGGCTGTGTTTTTGCTGGGAGGGTGGGAGGCTTCCCCACCCCACCCCTTTAGAGCTTTATTTTTCCTAAAGATTTGTTGCTGTTGTTGTTTGTCCTTCTGCAGTATTGGGTTCCCCCCAGCCTGCTGATAATACCTCCCTCTTGTGTGTGGATGCTGTCATTTTGCCTATATAAGGACCGGCACTTAGAGAATGAGTTTGCTATTAATATATAGGACTGTGAACTGCCTGGAGAGCTTTGGCTTGTGGGTGATATAGAAATATATAATCATCATCATCATCATCATCATCATCATCATCATCATCATCGGTAGTTCTAGGTACTGAAAAGATCTGGGGCTCAGGCCCACAGGACAAAAAAATGCACAAATTTGCATGTGCTAATTTATATATGCTCTAACTTGTGTGTGTGTGTGTGTGTGTGTGTGTGTGTGTGTGTGCTGTCTCCTGAGGACACCCCTATTTGTAAAAAGGGATGTGTGGACAGGGGAGAGGAGGGCATCTGATTTCAGAAAAAAACTCAGGCAGAAAGATTCAAAGGGGGGCAGCAGGAGGTGAAGCACATGTAGGCAAAACACCAGCTCATCCAGGGGGATCAGATGCAACTGAGATCATCAGGGCCCTTGTACCTTTATTTCAGCCAGTGGCCATGAGCAGCAGAGTGGTGGGGCAGATGGCCTCCCAGAGAGTCAGGGCTCCAAATAAAAGAATTGGGGCTCCAGCCTAAGTGGGCCTCCCCCTAACACACCGATGAGGAGGAAGAGGAAGAGGAAGAGGAGGAGGAGGAGGAGGAGGAGGAGGAGGCTGCCCATTGAGATGGAAAGGGCAGAATCTTGTTTAGGACCACTTTCTGTACTGTTGCATGGATATGGTCCACCAATCAACTCCCGTGGTCTGGTGGATGGCAGGAATCACACGTGGGACCCTGATGTGCTTGAAGCAGCCTTCTCCAATGTCTTGGGTTGCTGGCCACTATGCAGAGAGCAGGCCAGACCCCCTTTCCCAGGCCTGAGAGCCACAATTATTCAAGAAGCGCACACTTCCAGGAGGCAGGGGTTACGGAGAGGCCACGGCGTGCCGATAAGCCATGATATACGGCCCGGCTGATAAGAAACGCTGTCCTTAATTGGCCTAGATTGCCTGTATCATCGCTCGCCGAGATGAGTGTTGCCGTGTTTTTACACGCCGCTGTAACACGCTGTCTGCTTCCGCCCGCACACCCCTAAATCAACTCAGAAATATGCACACGGCCCGTCGGCTGCTCTGTGGGCTGTCAGGCATATTGCTTAGCGGGCACAGTATGCCTAGCCCAGCCAGGGGGAGAGAGCATGGCAGGGGGTTCACAGCCACCCACCTACCTCCTGGGGGACTTGTGTTCTATGTAGCAGGAGCTGGTCTATATCTGGTGTCTGAGCTTTCCCTCTGTGTGCGCAGATGAGTAAGGATGGGGATTGGTACTCTGTATTTTTGCTAGACGGGCTTTTTCGCCTATCTAGCAGGAGCGTCTCAGAGTGGGAGGGAAGGAGGCTGCAGACGCCTCAGGATACCTCGTACCCTGGTCTCCCCAGTCTTCTCCCCTCCCTGCCCCCCTACCCCCTTTCCCCCTTCTCCAAGGTCACTTTACCAACCTTGGAGAACAGCCGTTCCAGTTCTTGCCGCGTTGGCTGGGAGGGGGGCGGAGCTCCGACTCCCAGCTCCAAGGTCGGTGCCATGGGGATCTCTCCCTTCAACAGCTAAAACAGTTACAATAAGATAACAGGACCTGATAGAAACAACTGACATAAATGCCCCATCATATGCCATCAAATGACATCAAGCGCCTGGCAGTAGAGGACAGTCTTAACCAGGCGCCAAAAAAGATGACAGTGCTGGCACCAGTCGGGCCTCAGTGGGGAGAGCATTCCGTAATCGGAACTGCACAAAAATAAAAAGGAGTGAAGTAAGAGGGAAACAGACTCACCTCATCTAGCGGCCTTTTGTGGATGCCACGCTACGCACTGCACAGAATGAGGTCGTAGGCTGAACTAGAGGAATCCTGCGGGTGCGGCCGCTCTTAAAAAAGAAATTAAAATCCTGTATTTTTAAGAAGCAGCAAAGCAAACACATCAGAGAGGGGGCTAGGCTCAAGCTCCCTCGTTGATATGCTAGCTTTCCACACACACAAGGAATTATCCCCATGAAGCAACATTCAGAACCAGGATTATAGTGAATGCTTATAATTTAGATACTTTCTGTTAGAATTTGGAAACTTTCTGCCACAGAGTCAAGGTGCAGTACAGCTTTGGGAAAGAAAAGGGGGGGACCCCGAAGAGGGGAATACCACCATTGCCCCTTCCTTTTCTGGCAATATGGCGCAAATGATCAATTTTAGAGCAAGATCCTCCCCCCCCCCCCCCATTGGTTGGTCATTCTACACTTGGCTGCACTCCAAAGAGGCCCAGTCCAGAATTCTTCCAGCAAAACTCTACCACTGCCGCATAAGGTGTGGAACGGCTCTAAATGTAAGTTTGGATACGATATTGCTCACACATAGGCTTTATCCCAGCATCTTCAAGATCTTTTCTTGGGGAGGGGAGGAACAAGAGGCCCCACCCAGCTCAACTCAAGCATGGTGGCTGAGAAAGAGAAGTCCGGGAAGTGCATGGATTCCTCGTGCATGCATTGTTTTTTTTAAAATTAAATATATATATATCTTTGTAGCCCTGTTGGACTCTGCCACCTAGTGGCATGCATGGAGAGCAGCATGATTACTTTGGAGATTCTCCTCCTCCTCCTCCGGCAGCTACTTCTTATCTGGTCTTCATTATCTGAATAAGACTTGGGAGGGGCGGGTGGAACTAGGGAACGGTCCCCTGTTCTTTTGACAGACCTACGGAGGTGACTACTTTTGCAGAGGAACCCACAGTATCTTCAAAGGGGAAAACTCCTAATGGGAATTACAACAGCAATAAAAAACATGGTGGAGATGAGGATGGTCTGAGTGTGGTGGTCTGAGCGTGGAAAGCGAAGCAGAGTCAGGCCTGGTTATTACTTGGATGGGAGACCCCTCCTCTACTTTCCTGCATTGAGCAGGGGGTTGGACTCGATGGCCTTGTAGGCCCCTTCCAACTCTATGATCTATGAAACTGGGGTTACCAGGCAACAGGGCCCTGGTTTCTACGTAAAATACAGAGGAAGTTTCATAGATTTCATAGATCATAGAGTTGGAAGGAGCCTACAAGGCTATCGAGTCCAACCCCCTGCTCAATGCAGGAAACTAGAGGAGGGGTCTCCCATCCAAGTAATAACCAGGCCCGGGACCCTGTGCTGGCACGCCGGGACCCCAATTCGATGTATTTTACGTAGAAACCAGGGCCCTGTTGCCCTGGTTTCTATGTAAAATACGTAGAATTGGGGTCCTGGCGCACCGGCGTAGAAACCAGGGCCCTGTAGGGTCCCAGCGCGTCACTTCCAGCCAGCCAGAAGTGACGCGACGGGACCAGCGCAGGCGGCGCGGCTGGCTCGCTGCGGAGAAGTGAGTGGCCGCTGGATCCCGGTAAGGCCCGCTTGCCTCTTGCGGGCGTGAGCGGGGCCGATTTCGGCTACTCTACGCCCGCTCGAGGCGAGCGGATACATCCCTAGAGATTTCTATTATAGAAACTAGCAATATTTACAGTCTTAAAACAAAATTAGCTGACAGAAAAGCAAACATTTTCTTGCTGTTACAGGTGCGGCAAAATTTGAAGCAGCTTGAGGAAGAAGGCATATTAAAAACTGCTATTTTCAAAGAAAAAGTGGTAGAATTTTATGACACATGTATTCAATATCTAGAGGAATGGGAAGGACCTATTAAGCATACCGAAAAATTCAATTGGGTTTTGTTAAACACTAAACTCACCCATGACAACATTCAAGTTTGCAGTGATTACATTCTTCAGTATTTTTCTGAAATCAATTTAGTAGAAGATGAGCTGTTTGATGAAACTTGCTTTGTCCTGTGCTTCACTACAAATGAAAAAATTACTCACTGGAGACAAAATTCTGTACCAGTATCGAACAGATGAATTGAAATATTCAAAGCCTTCAGTGAAAATGATGTTTCCTACAAAAATATTGGCAAATTGGTAGAATATTGACTCCGTTTACCAGGAACCAATGCACCTTCCAAACATCTTTTTTCTTTGATGAACAATATCTGGTCCAGTGATAAAACTCAATTACATCTTGAAACTTTGAAATGTTTGCTAATTACGAAATATCATTTTAACCAAACTTGCATGGAATTTTATAAAAGCATCCAGGAAAACGAATTATTATTAAAATCAATCCACTCTTCACAAAAAAATATAAGAAGCAAAATTAGGAATGTAGATTAAGTACTTTTGTACCATTTTTTATTAAAACCATTTTGTTTTACTGCTACACTTGTTTATTACTTGGATCCCAAAATCCTAAGTATACAATTATGTACTAATCTACCCATATCAAATATTTGTTTTTTCCCCTGCAAAATTACTTTCATAATATATATAAATAAGAGAAGTACATTTTATTGTATTCTTTCACTTAAAAAAAAAAGATAAGCATACTCTGCAATATTTTTTCAACTTATATTCTACGACAGCGACTATTACTCATGCTGGCTGAGCTATTTTAAATGTCCTGGTTTTAAATTTGAAAAAAAATGTCACCGTATCCCAGGGGAGCTGGGATTTCATTGTGTGTAATCCCGGGGGAGCTGAGATTCCTGCGGGAGCTAAGATTCCATCATGTTTCTTTTAAAAACAATTGTACCAAATCCTAAAATCCACGCGAGTGAAGCCGCGGGCAACAGCTAGTGTATATATAAAAAATTAAATTAAATTTAGTGAAATTGGCATGTTTTCCCCGCCCAAAAGGCCAGAAAGGTGGGGGGAGAAACAGTGAAAGAAATGAGCCTAGGGTAGATGTTCATGGTCATGGAAAAGGAGGAGAAATCGGTAAGGGATCCACCCTGTGCCTAGTAACAGCAGGGCCGGCGCTACCGCTAGGCCAACTAGGCGGTTGCCTAGGGCGCGCGGCTGAAGAGGGCGCGGAAACGCTGCGCTCCTCTTCGCTGCCGCTGCGCCGCCCCCACCAGGCCTCCGCCGCCGCTGCGCCGCCCCCGCCAGGCCTCCGCCTCCCCACCCTCCTGCCTGCCGCCGCTGCGCCTCCCCCCGCCTGCCTGCTCGCTCGCTCGCCGCCGCGCCTCCCCCCGCCCGCCCGCTGCCGCTGTGCCTCCCACCGCCATCGCCACCCCCCCAACCCCCCCGTCACCTACCTTCTCCGCGTCGCGTCACTCCGCGGCAAAAAACAGCACGGGGGTCCCGTCACGTCGCGTCACTTCAGGAGGAGGAGGAGGAGGAGGAGGCAGCAGCAGCCGCAGCAGCAGCAGCTGCCGCTGCCGCCGCTGCCGCCGCAGCCAGGGCGGGGGGGAAGGTAGGTTGGTGGTGGCGGCGCAGGGTTTTTTTTTTTCTGCTTTGGAGAGGGGGGGGCGCTAAATATTTTTTCGCCTGGGGCGCCAAACTGCCCTGCACCGGTCCTGAGTAACAGCAATCAAAAAGGGACACAGAGAGAAGTGAAATGGACCGAGGGGATGGGGGGAGCCATTCCTGACTGTGTATGACCCTGTGAAAAAATGGTGGGTGTAAGACTCCAAACAGACACATCTGTTTACAGTTGACACAAAGTCACAGGAAAGTTGAAATGCAATCGCAGTCATGCATCCACCTTCTTGCATAGCCATCAATCAATTTATTGATTGATACAAGCGCACTTAAAAAGCAGTACATGCCGCACCAACAGTGAGAGACTCAAAAAGCACTCTAAACTCTAAATTGCCCATGAAAAATCTGTCTCAGTACTGATTGACCGACCCACAGAGTAAACAGCATACCATGTAAACAAAACCCAGAAGTCTCCATTTCTCGGTGATAGAGTCCTGGGCATGTGTCTCTTAATGGACATTCTTACATCATGTTCTGCATGTTTTAAAACCTCGGAGCTGGCCAAACGTCCCTCAAGGGGAGCAAGGATAGATAAGCCCACTTCCTAAAGTCACCTTTCAATAAGCTGTACTTTGGGAATGCCAGGCAGGTGAAAACAAAACAACCCAAAGTCTGCCTTTCAGTGAGAAAACTTTCTGTAAGCTTATGCAGTTAGAATCCTTGGCCTTTGTTTTCTTAGGCAAGGTTCGGTGGGGCTTGCTCATATATAAGTATGTGTAGAATTGCAGCCCAGATCTCTAATGCTGCAGGGGTGGGGGGGGGGTGGAGAAAAGAAACAGATGTTGCTCATTTGCATAAGTTAATTTACTTAAGTAAGTACATGCAAATGTATGATTGCCTCTAACAGTAAAAGTGAATCTTAAACAAAAAAAAAAAATAATCCAGGCAGGTTGTTTATAAATGGACTTGTTTTGAGGACTGGCCATCTTGTAACCCTAGAATGGGATGGCGTGTATATATGCATGTATGCACATTCATGTCAGAATGTGGCAGCCTCCCCCAACCTGGTGCCTTTCAGATGTGTTGGGCTGCAACTCCCATCATCCCCAGCCAGCATGGGCAATGACCAGGAATGCTGGGAGTTGTAGTAAAAAAAAATGCAGGGCACCAGACTGGGGAAGGCTGGGATAAGGGTTCAGTCCTGTGGTTTGGTAGGCAGGTTGGGCTGGGTGGATCCCATATTAGCAGCAATCAATTGTTCTGCATTTGTCCTGGCTTGTAGGTGCCTCCAGCAGGTCACTGTGGCTGTGTGTGACAGTGTATGTGTGTAGGGCTGACCATCTGTAGAGCAAGGCAAGACCACTTGTACAGCTGTGTGGAACAGGTGCTGTTTGTTACGTAGGGGTGAGGAATGCGTGAACCGCCTAGAGAGCTTTGGCTATTGGGCGGTATAGAAAGGAAATGAAATAAATGGACATGGCACCGCTGAAATGTTATTATTTTATTTTATCCTCTTAACAACCCTGCAAGGTAGGTTCGGGTGAGAGATAGTGGCAGGCCCAAGATCGCCCAGCGAGCTTCATGACTGAGTAGGGATTTGAACCCAGAACTCAAATCAAAGTCCGATGTTCAATCCCGTGGTTGGCAACACAATACCTGTGGGCACCAACACGCCCCTGGATACCTTTCTTGGCACCTGCCAAGGTGTCCGTGTCCTAAACCTCCCACCCCTTTTCTTTTAATCAACACGTTTTCTTACCGGCAGCTGGGATCGCTGTCAAATACGTTTCTGTTGGTGCTGAGAACTGTGGGTTCAAATGAGTTGTTCAGTATGTTTGGGCTCAGGCCCTGCCTCTGTCTTTTGGGCAGGTTGCATTTTGCCACGCCTCCCATGGCAGCAATTTTGTGGTAGTGCCTAGGACAGCTTCTCAAATTGCCAGATGGGCTCATTGCTCATGGTCCAAAAAGGTTGCCTACCCCTGCTCGATTCAGCACAGCACATGGGCTATTACAATCACAAGACTCTTGTCCCTCTCTTATGTCTGGACACGCTATTTGTGTGTGTGGTTTACATTACAGAAATCAAATGGTGTGAGGATTTGCAACCTAAGAATCCCACTTTGCTCATTGTATGTATACAGATCTGTCATTACATCTGGAGTCTGGACACTATCTGGCTTGCCAGGGGATTCCTAGTCAAGCTTTGTATGATTCTCATGCAGCAGAGATGAATTCATCTGTGGCTTTAATTCAGGGATGGGCAACTTGTGGACCTCCTGATGTTTTGGCCTACAACTCCCATTAGCCCCAGCCACCAATAGTGAGAGCTGATGAGAGTCGCAAGCTAAAACCTCTGGAGGGCCACAAGGTGCCCACCCCTGCTTGACTTGCTACTCTAACCCTGGGCTTTGGATTTGTTTACTAAACAAGAGTAGAGTTTCTCTTTGATGATTCCTTCTGCAGTCCTACCCAGGCCTCCAGGGCAACCAAATTAGGCAGTCTTAACTCTTTACCCTAAAGAACCATAGCAGTTAAAAAATATAGATCCCAATTTGGATCAGGAACCAAGCTCCCCCAACCTTGCTGTGGCTTTTCCCACCTTCTAGAAAGAGGGCTTTAGCAGGAGTGCTGTTCTGTAACCATGCTGATCCAGTTGATGCAGAAGTGCTGCCTGCTGCAAATAAACCTGAGCTGTGAACGGATTTCCCACCTACCTCAGCCGTAGAGCACTTGCCCTCTATGTAAAGGGCTCCAGGTTCGATCACTAACATCTCCAGTTTAAAACAACTAGCTAGCAGGTGATGTGAAAGACCTTTCTCTCCACCTGAGAAACCCGGGGAGCTGCTGCCGCCAGTCAGAGTAGACATGGGGTGGGGAACTTCAGGCCCAGGGGCCAAATACGACCCTCCTGAAGTCCCAATCTGGCCCGCTGGGATTCCCCAGATGACAATGCCCCTTCCCCTAGACCTGCCCCCTGACTGCTGATGGTTTGGTGGTTTCCTGGCTTTTACGCAAGGCCGTCTCCCCACCATTCTAAAAGGTTGAAATGCCTCCCCTAAAGCTCAGTTACTGGCAGGAAGAGCTTTCAGATAAAATATGTTGGCCTTTTTGGTGGTTTTGGCCCCACCCCTTTTGCCCCGCCCACTACTAGAATGCGGCCCCTAAAAGCTTATCTGGAACTGAGCAGGGCCCTCAGACTGAAAGAGGTTCCCCACCCCAGACAGAACTGGGCTAGACGGACCAGTGGCCGAACTCAGTATAAAGCAGGATCATCTGATATCACAGCAACCCTGAAAGCTGGCGAAGTGGCCAAGCGGGGGAGCTGGGAAGTCCCCATCTCAGCCAGGAACTCAGTAGATGGCCTGACCAAGGCAAGCCGCTATTCTCTCAGCCTCACCTTTGCAATTTGAGGCTAATAATACCGGCCTACCTCAAAGGGTTGTAGTAAGGATTATTGAGATAATGTGTGGGAAGTACTTTGCACACTTGAAATGCGCTATATAAATGTTTATTGTATAATATTATTCTTATTCTTATTCTTATTATTGCAACTATTACATGGAGGGGGCAGAAGGCGTTTCAGTACTGTTTGAAAGCAACATTAGAACGTGAGAGCGGCTGGTTGTCACAATAACACTGCACGCTCCCATCTTATTAAAGAATATGCCTGAGTAACACTGAAGGCCTTCTGTTTCTGGCCTGCAGAGTGTGCCTGAAACATGCTAGCAACAATTAAAGAAAACCATCTGGTAAACCTATTATCTGCCTAGATCCAAATTCACTTAATAGGACACTCAAAAAGAGTCATTGCCTATTACCAGTGACTGAGGACATACTACCAGATTTAGCCAGGTGTGACAGAAATATGAATACGCCTCTATTATGTACTCATTTTTGTGGCTTTTGCAGCTCGCTGGGGCATGAGGGTTTCGCATAATGCTAATACTAAGCAAGGTACAATGAGGCGGTAGCTCCAATGTCAGTGGGGCTGTATCTCCGCTCTGGATTTCACTCCGAATTTTTAAGGTGCTATCCATGGTGCCAAACCTATTTTGCGGGTAGCGTTCAGAACCATGGATAGCTCTTTTAAAGTTCAGACTAAAACCTGGAGTGGATATGCAGCCCCACTGGGCCTGGGCCAAAGGCAGGTTAGCAGAAGCTACATGAGAGCTGAGGATGGAAGTCCAAGGATGAAGAGAACCCACCACGCAGGTTGGCCCCACCTCTGAAAGGGGAAAGACCAGGGATGACTCCAAGGGGTAGAGCAGGCGCTCCCCCAAAATATTTCCTGCTACTTTCATCCACTCCGCCACATTTCAGTCACAGTATATTAAGGCCCTGTATAACATGGATTAAATCTGTGCTCCCCTAATAGTGGTCTGTGCCATTAGTTTTTCTGGAGCTGCCCCTAATAAAACAGACTTAAAATTTGGCCGTCACAGAGTAGAGGTTTTCACCCACCCTATGAATAGAGCATCACACTTTGCATGACAGATAGATGCCAGAAAGTTGAATGCTGGTTGTTTGGCTATCTCCATCCTTGCTTTACACATGCCATCTAGGGTTGTTGTTAT
The DNA here is from genome assembly GCA_021292165.1 of Shinisaurus crocodilurus. NCBI lineage: Eukaryota > Metazoa > Chordata > Lepidosauria > Squamata > Shinisauridae > Shinisaurus > Shinisaurus crocodilurus. The sequence continues at coordinate 31,944,431 of CM037881.1, forward strand.
TTCTGTGTGTGTGAGAGAGAGAGACATACAGTTATACATTTGTCCATCTTAGTAAAGAAAAACGAAAATTCAAACATTTAAAATACAGTTGTGGAAAGGCACTGGAGATTGCGTGGGAGGCGCAGCAGTGACATCACAGGGTAGCCAGTGGGCACCCTTCACAGCCAGCTTTTCTCTGCTTCATACTAAACTGTGCTCCAAACGGACAAAACTAGGTTTTCCTGCCTAACCCGTGGGAGATTTATTTTATACCTTATGCAGTGATGGTGCTTCCAAACCAGCCCCACTATTCTGATACATTAATCCCTGTCTCGTCATCAGGGGGGGCACAACCTTTGGCCCTGAGGCCAAATTCAGTTTTGCCAGGGGTGCCCAGGGGCCACATATGTGCATGTGCATATGTACACACACACACACACTGGAGTCAAGTGGGGACACACACACACAAACGGGGTGGAGGAGGAAACACACATACTGGGGAGGAGACATACACGCACCTAATCCGGGGTCACTGGGGAAGGGAGGAAGTTGCAGCCTCTTCCCTTCACCAACAGCCGTGACCTGACTGCTGCCTTACAGTTACAGCTGCCATTAGCACCAGTGAAGCAGCGATCCTGGCTGGCCCTGGGTCACTGAGGAAGGGAAGCGGCTCTAAATGCTTTTCTTCCACTTCCTGTCTAGTGCTGCCCTTGCTGCAGGAAGCAGCCACCTGGACATGCCCCGAGGAAAGCTCGCAGGGGCAACGTCTAAGAGTCCCCGGTCTTGCTGACCTTCTGATATCCTTTTCAAAACTTCAGTTCCGAGGCAAAGCACTTCCCAGAGGAAGTCTGCAATCAAATTGCTGAGTAGAACTGAAACGCATGAGGCTTTTTATATTCATGAATCAAATTCAAGAATTCATTTCCTTTGATGAATGCCCACATTTTGAATCTGGGAACCTTTGAGAACCTCCACAGACTTCAGCAGACGTCAAATAATTCATTGATTTACAGTTTGTGAACTCACTCTTCGTAATTTGTTATTTCTATATTTACATGCTATGTGGTTGACAACCCTCTTGCTTGGGTATTGAAGGAACATTCTGCAAAATACAAAATGTAGATGGCAAAAATTGCAACTTCACAATCGGTGATCCTGCAAATGGGTTTTAACAAATGGGACAAGAAATCCTGGCAAAAGTTATGGCATCTAGTCTTTGCTTCCATTCCTTGAACATTGCAGTAGAAAGGTTAATTATAGAGATACCCAGGGAAGATTCACATGACCATCTTCAGTATTCATGGACCATGGTGGCCAGGTGGCTTCACACAAGATGGCTTTCTAGCAGCACATCTCCTAGCTTGGAGAAACAAAATGTGGTCCAGAGCAGACCATGCTGATGTAGATACCATAAGATGCAGCCTTCCCCAACCTGGTGCCCTCCAGATGTTTTAGACTACAACTCCCATCATCCCCAATCATCACGCACGCTGGCAGGGGCCGAGGGGAATTATATAGTCCAAAACACATGACGGGCATCAGATTGTAGAAGGCTGCTATAATGCTTTAAGCACACTGTGCTTATGAGCCAGGTGGCCAAAGACAAGGCAGATGATGCCAAGGAAACAGTCCCTTGGATTCCGCCAATCTAGAGAAAGATGAAACTACGCAACTTGTGTAAATGCCGATGTTAATGTATAGAACGCTATGCTGTTCCGACTTACATACAAATTCGACTTAAGGACATTCTTAAGAATGGAACTCGTTCGTAACCGGGGACTGCCTGTATAGATGCAAATTTAGAAATAATTATTATAATTTAAATAGAAAAGTCACCATACCGCAGAAGAATGTGACTGGGTGACTTGGATGCCTGCCTGTTCAGCCTGCTGTCCAGGTGCTAACTGGTGATGGAGAACAGTTCTTATGGTCCTTTTTCTTTAAACTACAATTGGACAGGACAGGACAGCCCTTGAAACACAGGACACCTTCAAATAGTTGATGGACCCCTGGCAGCCTTTCAAACAGAGGACTGTCATCTGTAAAAGAGGACACATGGCTTCCCTGCTGTGATCTCCTTACCAAGCAGCACTGTGAACACAACCTTCTCATTTCTGAGAGACAGGAGCAGGTTGTGCTGCCCAAATCCTTAATGGGTACCAAGTTTGGTGGAATTGGAGACTGCTGCGAGCCAGGAGATGCTGATCAAGGGCAGAAATAATCCCGGGATGTTACAAACATTTGTCCCATGGGTCCCTTTAAAAAAAAAGAAGAAGAAGAATGCCTTTGCACAGCTTCAGCTAGGCCTTATCCTGGAAAAAAAGCCGATCTGGCTGCACTTACATATGCCTTAGTCACATCCAGATTGCTCTATATGGGTTGCTACCCTTAAAAAGGGGTTGGACACATGTCAGCTGGTGCACAAACACAGCAGCCAGAGAATCATAGGAATTGTGTGGTGTAGGTTCTGAAGATTCTCTGTGAGATCCCTACCCACCCACCCACAAAACTACAGGTCCCAGAGTTCCCTGGGACAGGGTATGACTGCTAGGCTATTTTAAGGCTATAGTCCTTCTATTAGAGCTGTTCTGCCTGGCTAATAAAATCACATGAAATATCCCATAGGAGCCTATCAGACCTATACAACACACATTCTGAACAGTAATGAATGTTCTACTTAGGACAAGTAGTATGGCCATGTAAGTCTCCTACTTTTCAGAGGACAGCCCTCTATATGAAGACATTCTCTCTTTGAAGGGCTGCCCAGTCCAAGTCTGGTTTAAAGGGAAAGAACCCTAAGCAGGGCGAGCTGGGCGGGGCCAAGATGTTGCCCATTAACACTTAGCAACTGGACAGCGGACTGAGCAGGCAGGCACACAGCTCACCTGGTCACAGCCTTCCCCACTAGGGTGAGATGGATTGTATTTCTATTTAAATCACAGTAATTACTTCTAAATTTGAATATATATGTATAAATTAGCATATGCACATCTTATGCAAATCTGTGTCCTCTTTTTGTCCTCCTTTTCTTTTTTTGATGATGCATAAATGGCCATCTTAGGGATGAGCATCATGTTTTTCACTGGGACCAAAACTGCAGTTTGAGTTCTGGCAATTCCATAAGATTGCCACTTAGCCCAGGACCAGGTCTGAATGTTATGGCGTTCTGGACTAAAACCAGACCCCACCCCACTCTCAGTATCCCCTGCATGCTTCCACTTGGCACTGCTGCAGGCAATACCCGGGAGCACATTCTGGGGCCCACTTTGGGCTCCCCATATGATCTCTGCTTCATCCCAGAAGGACCCTCAAGCATTGCCTTGCATCCACGAGAAGCGGCACATTCACCACACCGCAGCTGCTGGCAGAATCCATTGCATTGCCATTGCAGGCAGAATCCTGACCCCCTCTGGAGATGGAAGGCAGGCATTGGCATTTGCAGTAGACCCTGCTATTGCCCAGGTGACCAGATGCAACGGAAAACTGGCCTCTTGTACCTTTAATATTTGCATAGATGTGGAATTTCTAGCAGGTGCAGCTGCTTTCAGCCCTACTTACAGTGCAAACGCATGGCAAACTGCATGGCAAACTGCATATAAGATTGCCAGGTCGCAACCCGGAGAACCATGATGTCTCTTTAACGGTCCCACAGCAGCAAAAGAAGATGCAGCTCTGGTTTCTCCTGTCCTGCTCCTCCGTTGGTCCCACAGCACACCCTCCGTACACAATTGCTAGAACAAACAAGATTCTCAAGTGGCCCCGCAGCAGGCAGGAGGTGAGCAGAAGGTGGGCTATGTGGCGGAAGGAAGGAGGTGAAAAGTGGGACAAGCTGCAGCAGCATCCTTTTCCCACAAGTGAAAGAGACCGAGCTGTGATCCGGGTAGTGACCTGGCAACCCCTCGAGTACACAGTGCCTGCTCCAGGTTTTTGAGGGCTCTTGGGCAAGGCTCCCTCAGTGACCCCCCTCTCTCAGTGCATCCACCTTCTCACTGCCATTGTCAGCAGCTGCTCTTGCTCCTCATCCTCTTTGCCATCATTGCTAGCACTTGCTTGCTTGACAGGCAGAGCAACACACAGTGAGCAAGGAGGCTGTGGCATCTCCCACTCCTCCTCCTCACCACCACTGTGGTCTGGACCAGAGCAAGAGGCAAGTGAACAAGCAGGTTGTAATGGTGAAGAGGGGGAGCAACTACTGGGGGCTCTGGTCAGTGGGGCCCTGCTGGGGTGTGGTCCCTCGGCAGGCGCTCAACCATGCCTACCCTGTGGGTTTCCCTCTTCTATCCAAACATTAAAGGTATAGGAGCCCTATTCTGTGTTGAATCTGGTCACCCTTTACCTAGTGAACTTTACGAAGCTTCTTTGTTTTTCTTGAGTGTCACTGCTATTCTGCCAGTGCAGCTGCGGCCGGCTCCTCTTCTTCTTCCAAAGCTTAGCCCCAAGGCTAGGTAAAGGGCAGTTTTAACATTTTCCATTGTTCATGTTTCTAAATGAGCAGGGGTGAACCGGAGGAGGCTAGCCTTCCCTTGTGGAATCTATAAACATGCAATACCAAAGCTCGTTCTGCCTGTCTTCGTATGCCTCCCCCACTCCAGAACCATTTGGCCCATATACCTTGGGCCTAAAAGAAGAGGAGACCTTGATTTTTACCCCTCCATGTTTTCCTAGCCTTCCAATCATGCGTTACTTCCATCTTTAACTGGAGGGTGTTGGACTGGGGGGAGTGGGAGGGGAAAAGGGGGGAGATATCTGTTGAAACTTTCCCCCCCAGTTTATTCCTATCTTCCCCCTTTGCTCTTCCCTTTCTCCCCCCCCCCCGCAGCTCTTCGCCCCCTCCTCCCCCCGCCACCTTCTCCTTTCGTTGGGCACCGTAATGCGGATCCGGTTTTCAGGTCATGTTTTCAGTAATAACCTTTAATGCAGCTGGCTGGGGTCCAAATTGTTGCTATGGTGCCGTGCGTGTAACTGATCAGATGGACTATGAAGTGTTAAGCTGCCTCGGGGGTGCACTCCCACATAAAGCTATCATTAATTTCTCTGAATTACACCAATTCCGGGACATTCTTTATGGACAGATAGTGAGGGAGACAGTTATATGACAGGACTTGCTGTGCTAAGCAGATGTGCCTGCTTTTCTGCTATTCTATGAATACTAAATGACTGCTCTGGAGAGCCTACATTACTGCCGGCTTTACTGCCAGACAGGAAAATGGCCGACCACGTGCCTCCCTGCCAAACTGGGCGGGGGGCGGAGGGGGCAGGGGAGTTTAGTGGGGTCTTCAGAAGTCGGGTTGCATTAGGATGCTCATCCCATTCCCCACCAACTTTCTGGAGGCTCGCCGATGGGGGAGAGGCAAAGGAGGGGGGGTCATTTGCCTGCTTCCCCCCTTCATTGCTCCCACCCACCAGCCCACCCAGGAACTAAGCAGGCGCTGGGTCATTTGCATGCGTTAAGTCACCGAAATGCAGACAAATATAAAGCACAGCCACAGCTTTAAAAATAAAGAGAGAAAGGAAACAGGTGGCAGAAAAACAAAAACAAAACCTGTCAGGCCAGTTGAAACTAGGCCGGATAACAAGGCCGGAAACTAGTCTAGGCTGGAAACTAGGCCTTGGATGTCGATCAGGAAGAATGGCATTCTGTTCCTCGTTCTCTTCCCCCTCCCTGAAATGGCCTTCTTCTTCTCCCCACAACACTGTTCTTCTAACTCATCCTCCCTGAGTGAGACCCGCTGCAGATGTCATCTTATTGGAAAGCTGAGGCACCTTGTGCATAAAAAAGAAAGAAAGAAATATTGAGGGCCCGGGTGGGGGATGGAAAGGCCCTCGATATTTCTTCTTCTTCTTCTTCTTCTTCTTCTTCTTCTTCTTCTTCTTCTTCTTCTTCTTCTTCTTCTTCTTCTTTTTGATACACAAGGGTGCCTCAGCTTGTGCATCCCCCCCCCCAAAAAGGTGCCTCAGCTTGTGCATCCCAACTTGGCTTCATTGGGAGAAGGGTAGAAATCTTCAAGGGTGGGAACCATCTGGCCCACAGGAGTAATTAAGAGATCCTGGATGCTCAAGGGATAGCCAGACACACTAGGTGGGTGCAGAGGAACAGGGACTTCGGGTGGCCAGGTGTCCTCCTTTACAGAGGACAGACTTTCATTTGAAGGGCTGTCAGAAGGTGTCCCATATTGGAAGAGCCGTCCAGCCCAAGTCCGGTTTAAAGAGAAAGAACCCTAAGAAGGGAGAGCAGGGAGAGGCCTTGAAGTTGCCCATCAACACTTAGAACCTGGCCAGGAGACTGACCAGGCGGGCACACAGCTCACAGTCTTCCCCACTAGGGTAAGATGGACTTTATTTCTATTTACATTATAGTTGTTATTTCCATATGTGCATTTTGACATATAGATTAACATATGCAAATTTTATGCAAAGCTGTGCCCGCTTTGGTCCTCTTTGGGGGGGGAAATGCATTTCTTCTTTTTCAGGCATGAGTAAGTAGCCACTCTAAACAGGGTGTGTTTGTTTTCCCTCTGTGGGAAAGGAGAAGTTAACAGTAGCCATAATTCCAGTCTCTCGTGGCTATTGAGATGATGGTCAACCATGGTGGGAGATGTAGGACTGATGCTTTTGTCAATGGAGAAAAGACGGGGAGTAAAGGGCCAGGACCTGGATGGCAGGAAGGTGTCACTAATATTTGCTAGCATATACTCAGGGTGTATCACTATGCTACAAACTTATATCAGTTTCATACCACTTTAACTGTTGTGGCTTCTCCCCTCCGCCCAAGAAATCCCGGGAAATGTAGTTTGGTGAAGGTGCTGAGAATTCTCCGTTAGAGATCGCTAGCCCTCTTCCCGCCCACTCATAGAACCAAAGTTCCCAGCATTCTCTGGGGCAAGGGAGTAACTGCAAATCCAATTTAAGCTGGTAGTGTACATGAGCCCCATCGTATTGGTCCCCAGAGCATTCCAGACATCATTAGGGTTCTTGCCCTACCAGCATCAGAAGGTGTGGATTTGGGAATGAGACGTTGGTGCTCCTTCCCCATCATGAAGCTTTACTCTTTAGAAAGTTAGGAACACTAAGCACTAACAATATTGTTTCCGTATGCATGTGTGTATGTATGCGCGCAGGGACAGCATCACCGGCCGGCATGACTGGACATACGTGCTGAGCCTGAGGCCCACATCCCAGCAAGGGGCTCATTTCCCATCTCCAGAATTCCCTGGTCGTGCTCCTCCTCCTTGTTGTCTCTGCCTGTTCACAAGGAAAGAGCACTAGCATTCATTGGCTTTAACCTCTCATTGGGGACATTGATTGGTCGAGAGGGAAAGTGTAATTCAATGGCCAGTAGAAGTAGTTGTAAGGATGGGGTGGCCACTTAGGGAGGGAGGACCACTGAGGGCATCTTGCCCAAGGCTGCAACAAAACCTGGAGCTGGCACTGTGTTTGGGGTGGTGGTGGGAATAGAACTGCCAGTGATTGAAAGGACTGGGATGATGATGATGATGATGATGATGATGATGATGATGATGATGATGATGATGATGGTTGATGATGATGATGATGGTGATGCCTAATTCACCCAAGATTAAGGAATGTCCCTCCCACCACACCCTGCCAACACTGCTATAAATGTCACTTCCACCTCCTTGAAAGATTTCATCAACGTTGCCTCCGGAAAATCCTGCGAATTACTTGGGAAGATAGGCGAACATATGTCAGTGTACTGGAAGAAGCAAAGACTACTAGCGTTGAAAAAATGATCCTTCAACGCCAACTTCAGTGGACCAGTCATGTTGTTCGAATGTCTGACTGCCGTCTCCCAAAGCAGCTACTTTATTCCCAACTCAAGGATGGAAAGCGGAATATCGGTGGTCAATATAAGAGGTTTAAAGATGTTCTTAAGGCTAATCTAAAAAAATGCAATATAAACATCGAAAACTGGGAAGCTCTGGCCCATGAACAATCTAACTGGAGGTTGGCCTTTCACAAAGGTTCTATGGACTTTGAAGAAGCCCGAGTGCAAGGTGAAAGGGAGAAACGTGCTAAGCGAAAAGCACGTCAAATGAATCCTTTACAGGACCATCTTCCATCTGGTAACCTGTGTCCTCACTGTGGGAAACTGTGTGGATCTAGAATTGGCCTCCACAGTCACTTATGGACCCATCGCTAGAGTCTACACATTTTTTCTTTAGAATTTCCTCCTTTTAAAATTTCCTTTTTGTAAATTTTTATCCTGGAAGACAATCTTACTGGGTCACGAGTGATCGCATGATGATGATGATGATGATGATGATGAGGAGGAGGAGGAGGAGGAGGAGGAGGAGGAGGAGGAGGATGAAAGCAAAACTGAGTGGGCAATTTGGGGATTCCGGCTTAGGCAAAGCATCCAAAGAATCTTCAGAAAAGCAAAATGATTTTTGATCGAATGAATACTGTTTTATGTAGGGGAATGGGGTTTGCACATCCCTATTAGAGTTGCCTTCTCACCACTTTTGAAGTAATCTGAAGAAATGGGCTTTAAAATTTAATTTTTAATATGTTTAAAGCTCACCCCACTTACAGAAAAATGAAGCATTTTAAATTTGCAACGAAGGATACAACCCTATGAATGGGTTGCCTGAAATCATTCATCAACAAGCACACTTGACAATTTGGTGACTTCCAAAATGTGGCTGAGAAGAAGTGTGCCGCATTTTTATTTACTTGGAGCGCAATGCTATGCATGCTTGCGCAGAAAAAAAGGTCCTACAACTCCCAGCTTCCTTCCAGCCAGCCATGCTGCCTGGGGCATGCTGGGAATTGTAGGACTTCTTTCTATCTAAACATGCATAGGATTCTGCCTTTAATACACTTACATAACCCAGAAGGGTCAGAGCAGCCTACGTGGAGCTCCCAGTGATCTCCCATCTGGGCACAGAGCAAGGCCCACAAATGCTTAAGTTCAACAATACTGTAGTGTCAGGATGCTCCCAGACCTTTAGCTTGGTTTTTCAACAATCATACAAAATGAAAAAGATGATGACCCCCTTTGCCATATATGATTTGGGAGAGGAGTGACACAGCCACAGGCTCAGTGGGGTTAAAATGGGTCAAAATCAGTGTTTGAATTGTTGTGGGAAGGCAAGGAGGGGTCCTTAATGAAATGCACAACATGCACCCCAACACCCCCCAATTTTAACCTAGTCATGCCTTCCTGTAATCTACTAAAATCAGTTACTAGCTAAAGGGGCCATCACAAAAGGTAAGGGGGGTCCTCTCTGTCCCAGCCTTCTGTAATTTGAGCACTGGTTGAAATAGCTTCTTGGCTTCTCCAAACTTTTTTTTTTAAATGTATATATTTTGAGACTCTGACAAGGGGTGGGTGAGAATTTTGTTTCATTTCATTTTTGATAAGAATTTACAAATTTCTTCATATGCAAAATGAATTACAAAATCCACAAATTTCTTCATACTCAGGATGGGGAAATCCTGAGATTTTAAAAATTCAAATGTGGGAGAAAGCAAAACTGATGGATTTGTCCAACCAGGCCCAAGACTTTGAGTGCTTAGCTCTTCAAAGTCTGGTTTTGAATCCCCATGTATTCAATCATATTAATGCCGAATTAGGGTTTCCATCTCTTTTTTTCTGACAGACTCCTCATCTTTAACAACTATATAGGAGGCAGGTACAACATTATCCTCTCCATACTGGAAATAGCTGTACCTACTGAATTTGGTGCAGATGGGTGAGAATTTCATTTCAATTCAGTTTTGATAAGAATTTACCAAAATTTGAAAATTCTTCATATTTGGAATGGAAAGAACTAGGGATATTTTTTTTAAATCGAACACAGGAGAAAGCAAAACTGATAGATTTGTCCATCTCTAAAGTCTCTATTACACCAATATTTGGGCTGAGACTACACATTCTCATGTGGCTACATAGCTGCACCCAGTCCATATCTACACCATCATCACCCTGCTAATGTTTAGTTAAGGAAGACATGTGACATAATGTCATCACTCCCAGAATTCCCTCGCCACACCCTTCCAAATGAGAAACAATGGCATGGAGCAATGACATCACATCCGATGTCATAACTCAACATTCCCTGGCTGGCTTGGGTGGAGTTGCGGGTCAGTGGCATACATTCATATGTGTCATTTGGGCCCAATGAAGAGAACTCTTCTTCACAGAAATAGCAAGGAATATCCTCTCTCTCCACTGCGTTGATGAAAAAAGATGGTTCTCTGAGGACAACTTCTCAGGGGAGGGGAGGGTGGAGGGAGCTACAGGATAAGCAAAATAAATTTTAATTCTCCCTCCCCGTCCAAAACACCCCTCTTCCTATGAAACAAGCAGATCAAAAAGAGGTTTGATTTGAGTTTTGTTGGGGTTTGTGTGAGTTTTTTTGCAAAGAAAAGAGTGGAAAAACCTTCACCTGAATCCCCGCCTTCCCTGAATAAGGAAGAAAACAATTAAAATTTCGTAAAAGAGGTTTGATGGGTCCCTGAGCTCCATTCAAAGTCATCGGGTCTCTGCCGCCGAAAGGCTGCGATGCACAGAGACTTATATATATAGCTGGTAATTTACGTAAAGCAAGTCAGCAGATGGTTCGGCAATTTAGCAATTACTGGGTGTTAGAACATGTAGATCTCTGTTTTATGTAGAATTTTATTATTCCTAATTGTCTCACCTTTTTTTACTTTGCCTTTAAAAAAAGAAAATCTTAAACAATTCTTGTGGCTTTCCTTCTCCCATGCTTCTTCTAGTTCTAGGATTGGCCGTGGGAGGCTCAGTCGCATCGCCCTGTTTCCGGAAGCTCTGGGGGGAATCCTTGTTTGTCTGGGTGGGTAGAAGGGGCATTTAGTTACAAGGTTGTTTTTTTTTCAATTTGTCCTTAAGGATAAGTCACGTTAAAGGTGTAATCGTAAAAAATAATTGCCAGGCATAAAGCTTTCGCGAAAATGTTGTGCCCATTACAAATTGTCGTTGCTTTCTTATTGGGCTCTGGTGGCGCCGTGCGCTAATGCACTCCGCTATTTGCCTCGGGAGAGACTGGGTTCAAATCCTGGGTAAGGTCACTTGTGAAACGAGCCCGTGGGGCCTCAGCTTTGCTGCCATAGAGGGCGTTTGGCTGCCGTTTTTAACAGCCTGGTTCCTTAGTAATTGGAAGGAGGGTGGTCTATTTAGTTACAGCAAAGTAGACCAAGGGGGGAGACCCAGGAGGGCCTTAACAGAGATGCTCATGAACTTGTTGTGTCTCTGCCAACGCAGCTAGAAATTCAAGGGAAGGGCAGGATGGAAGGAGGTGGGGAGAAGGAGGGAGGGAGAGAGAGAGAGAGAGAGAGAGAGAGAGAGAGAGAGAGAGAGAGAGAGAGAGATAGAGAGAACCCTGCAGGTAGGATGTACATTGGACCAGTTTAGATTACAATTTTGTACCCGGTCCCTGCTTTGTGTTAAGGAGTGCCCCACCTAGAGATGTACAGATGGGGGGTGGAATGGGGCAGAGGGAACAGGAAAATTCCAGAAAAACCTTTTCCACAAAATTTTCCAAAAATCCATGGGAAAAAAGAAGGAAAACCTTGTTGTTGTTGTTGTTGTTGTTTTAAAAAATCTGTTCCCCTCCGCTCCCCATTTTTTCCATTTCTTTCCCCCAGGCCTTCACATCTCTAGCTCCACCCCTTCCACAGGCACTCAGGAAGTTTGATCCGGTGCCACACCGGTGGAGTTTGGTCTACGATTATTTCAGCCCATGGCAGTAGCTAAGTGACAGAGGTGGCACCCAGGCCTCATTGAGCTCCTGCCTCCGTAGTAGAGCATATACCTTGCATGCAGAAGGTCCCAGGTTCAATCTCCGGCATCTCCAGGCACTACTTGGAAAGACCCCTGTCTGAAACCCTGGAGAGCTGCTGCCAATCACTGTCGACAGTCCTGAGTTAGATGGTCCTGACTTGTTATAAGGCAGCTTCCTATGTACCTGTCATTCAGTAGGCCCCACAATTAGCACATGTCTATGCATTGCCTTTATCCCCTGTTTGGGGTGGGGTCCTGCTGTCAGTGCAGCTTCAATGGTGGTCTAGTACTTGAAGGCCCCAAGAACAGTGGAATGCTCTCCTTCATCTTCTCTCTGACCATAGGTGGAGTCAGGTGTGGTATTTCCATTACACGAAAGAGAGAACATGATCAAGGAGCAAATCCCTTATGAGGAAAGCTGACAACATCTGGGACTGTTTAGCTTAGAGAAAAGGAGAGTGAGGGGAGACATGATGGAGATGTACAAAATTATGCATGGTGTGGAGAAAGTGGACAGGGAGACATATTTCTCCCTCTCTCATAATACTAGAACCTGGGGTCATCCCATGAAGTTGATTGGTGGGAGATTCAAGACGGATAAAAGGAAGTACTTCTGCACACTGCATAGTTAAACTGTGGAATTCACTTCCACAAGATGTAGTGATGGCTACCAATTGAAGGGCTTTAAAGGGGATTGGGCAAATTCATGGAGGAGAAGGCTATCAGTGGCTGCTAGTCCTGATGGCTACATGTTATCTCCAGTAGTAGAGGCAGTATGCCTATGTACGCCAGTTGCTGGGGAACATGGGTGGGAGCATGCTGTTGCACTCATTTCCTGCATGTGGGTTTCCCATGGGCAGCTGGCTGGCCACTGTGTGAGCAGAATGCTGGACTAGATTGACCCCTTCACGGCTCTTCTTATATTCTTAGCCAATCACTGACCCAGGCAGTGGGGCAGCCTGGAACAGCAGGGCATTCTTTGCTGCTCTCCCGCCAATCAGCTGATCTGGTAGGAAGGCTAGCTGGGCTTCTGGTATTAGGCACAAGTGAAGGTTGCTCGACAGGGGCAGGCCACATGATAGTCATGAAAGCATGACACCATCCCCTGCTGGAGTTTTGGGTGTGCTGATCAGTCTTGTGAATTCTCCAGGTCATGTCCAAGATTATGGCTCACTCTAGAGTGGCCACTGAATTTTGTCTAAAGCAAAACAATTCCAGATGCATTTGGAGGTTCCTGCTTGGGTGAAACATCTGAGAGATATCAAGGCAAGAAGGGGGGGGAAAGGAGTTTGATGACTAATGCATTTTCTGAAAAGACTTCCTTTCACACACCTCTACCTGGGACCGTGGAACATGTTACTGTAAGTTGTTGGCCAAGCTGTCTTTTAGCTATCATCCCCTGCTTCTCACTAGGACTCGATGTTTTTGGGGAGTCCAGGACTTATGAAGAATCACCTGACCAGGGCTGGGCCGAACTCTCACTCTGTTGAAAGTTCAGCCCAAATTTGCGGGGGGGTTGGAGTGAAAGAGGGAGTAAAAGAGCCTCTTCCCATTGCATTTTAGGCCCGTGATTTTTAGTGGGGAACTCATTGGCGCTTCCTCACAGCTCTGACTGGCTGGCAGAGGCCATTATATTGTTTCCCAGAATGCCTCATCCCAAGGGGCATTCTGGAGGGTGAGGGGAGAAATAATGAATTTCACAAAAAAATAATCATAGCAGCAGCCAATGAGGGCCATCACTTTTTCTCCAGGATCACATGCACCCCATCCATGAAAATCACCCAAATGATAACAACTAAGATGGGCAGAGGGGGAACTCCCCAAAAGTATCAAATTTGACACGCTATTATCAGATGATTTCCTTAAAGTTTGTCCACAAAGATTCAGATGGTTGCTTTTTAAATCTCTCTCCAAAGTCGAAACAAAATTGGGAAATGATCACATTTTTAAAAGTCAAATTTGAATGCTGAACTTGTATTGAATTTCTAATTTGTGCAAATTTGTGTTTCAATTTTAATAACCACCATGATGATAATGATGATGATTTTAATGGCCACACGAATCAGCCCACAGATATAAACTTTGCCCTTCTTCTCGTCAGTTGATTCTTGTTAATGACATGGGGGGAGATGGCAGCTACTCTGTGGAAAGACAGGATACAAAATGTGATGGTGATGAGGATGTAGCAAATAGGAAAGGAAAGCATTTTAAGCTCAGGGCTAGATCTAGACATCCCATTCTGTTGCCATTGCTAAGGGGCCTTAACCAGTTGAGGCTGGTAGCTCCTCTGTCAGTGGGGCATTGTATCCACTCCAGGTTTCAGTCTGAACTTTAAAGGAGCTATCTGTGGTGCCGAACCTATTTGGGGGTTGAGGTTCAGCACCATAGATAGCTCCTTAAAAGTTCAGGCTAAAACCCAGAGTGGAGATACAATGTCCCACTGACATTGGAGTCAACAGCCTCCACTGGCCTTAACAATGCCTACGATCAGCTGGCCAGGCAAAAGCCAGTGTCTAAGGCAGCCTTCCCCAACCTGGGTCCTGGACTACTCCCATCAGCCCCAGCCTGCATGGCTCATGGACAGGGGTGATGAGAGTTGTAGTCCAAACTGTGCGGAGGGACCCAGCTTGAGGAAGTCTAGTCTAAGGAAACAGTTCACAGCACACAGCGAAAACCACGTAGCAAAAGCTTCAGGTAGGACACACAATAAGTAAGAGGCCAGAAACTGTTTCCCGGTGTGCCTGCTTGAAGCCCCTTCATGTGTTTACACCAGGAGTGGAGAACCTCTTTCAGCACGAGGGGCGAATTCCATTTCGGAGAAGTTCTCAGGGCCACATTCCAGAGGTGGGTGTGGCCAAAGGCAAGGGGGTGAGGCCAAAACACCAAAAATACTGGCATATTGTAGCTGAAACCTCTTCCTGCTGGTAACTAAGCCTTAGGAGAGGCATTTCAACCTTTTAGAAATTGGGGGGGGGGGATACTGCACAAACGCTGGGAAACCACCAAACAATCGACTTGTGGGAAAGGGGGTGAGGCCAGGGAAAGAGGGTGCAGCCATCTGGGGAACTCCAGAGAGCCAGATTGGAACCCCAGGAGGTCCGGATTTGGCGCCCAGGCTTCAGCTCCCCCACCCATGGTTTACACACGTACAGTCCAAACCTAGTTCCCATCAATGTCCTTATTCCCCTTGAAATTATGGTAATGATGACATGTTTGTGACAGAGGGAATCAAACTGCCTCTCTGGTAGAAGTTTACTCAGCAGCTGATGCCCTGTTTTGTTGCTGTCCAAGACCCAACCAGCGTTTCCCAACTATTCCTTAACCAAAATACTGCCGTAGAAGGGTGAGAATTTGATTAGAGAAGCAGCAGAGAGAGGGGATGCTTAACCCCTCGCCTGCAGGTCATTTCCCCAATCAAAATCACATGTGCAGCCAGTCCCATTTCTCCCTGCAGAGGGAAACATTCAGGGGATCCCCCTCTCTTTTCCTTCGAGGGTGATAAAGCAGCTGGGGTCAGGGGAGCAATTTTGAGGGTGAAAACAGTGACAGGAAAAAGTGTAAGCGGCCCCGCCTGCCACCCCTGTTCACAGAGCCCCACCCCCACCCCCACCCCCACCAGGCTGTATTTCCACTTTGAAAAGAAAGAAACATTGGGAGACATCTCCTGCATCTTGCCCTGACATCACAGCACCAGCTAGGGTGGCCAGGCCCATAGTGAGATGTACTGTTTCTATTTAAAGTATAATAATTATTGCCAAATTTGCATCTATACACATAAATTAGCATATGCAAAGTTTATGCAAATTGGTGTCCTCTTCTGTCCTCTTTTTGGGTGATGCGTTTCCTCTCTTTGAGTGATTCATCAGTGGCCACCCTGCTTCAAGATAAGCGTTGCTTTTGCCCAGGCCAGGGACGAAGTGGAAATGTAGCATCCTCCCCTTGAGCATTCATTTTCCTCACTCCCAAGGGCTTGTTGCATGAGCGAAATTTGCACTTTCTCACTCTGGCTCTCTGCAAAGCCATGTGCCTCCTCTCTACAGTTACGATGGAGACACAGTTGGGGGGGGGGAGAGAGAAGACATGGCAAGGTCACCCAGTGATGTCGTGTTCACGTCAACATAACGTGAGAGCTTTCCAGCAATGAATCCAGCTACTTTAATGGGACAATCAACAGAAGCATACCGTATGTACCATTTAAAGCAATAATGGTTAAGCTACAGCTTTTGACTACTGAAAAGCATCACTGATATTTCCAGTGGAAATGGATTGCATCTCACAAAGCTGCATAATCCTGCCCTTTGGGGAAATGTAGCATTTGTCCCTAAGCTAGTGCCTTGAAGTATTTATTCACTACCCATTCCAGTGTTGCCCAGGCCAGCCCAGGCCAGCCCATTGAGTTGGAACTGGAGAAGGCTAAATTGAGATAGACAGGGTAGACCAGGCAGCTCGCACCAACAGCACCAGCTCAGGGGGCTTACCTTTGACCCAAGAGTCATCAAGGCTTTGCCTCAGTTTGCAGGAGTGGGGTGGTGCCAGAAATCCAGCCCATGAAATACATCAAGTAATAATTTAAGATTGAGAATGCTTTTCAGCATGTGCAGAGTCCATCTCTCTCTCTGGTGAATAGTTACACACAGGGATGTTGAAGAGTCCTTGGTCTCGAGTCACGAGTCGAGTCACGAGTCTTTGGACCAGAGTCTCGAGTCCGAGTCCAAGTCCTTGGTCCAAAATGGTGACTCACGAGTCACGAGTCCTGAGTCAGTCCCAAAACTGACTCCACAAGTCCCGATTAAAATCAATGGGGTTTTCCCCCAACAAAATAAGGCTACTTCTGATGTGTGGCTTAAATAAATTCTAGGCACAAGTGTGCCTTTTTATTTCAAAACTCTGCAACTGATTTTGGCAAGAACAGACCAGGCAGAGGAATCCAAAATAACCAGGCAGGCAGAGGAGGCAGGGAACCCCAAACAGGCAGGCAGAGGCAGCCAAACCCAAAATGTCTGACCCTAACCCAAACCCCCCACAACAACACATCAATCAAAATAAATCTGGTAGCTGTCCATAGTGGCCGAGCAGCGGCGCGCCTCGCTTCCATGCGCTCTTCACCGGTGATCGCGCTCCTTCTCGTCAACAGCCCAGGGATGTTGACGAGTCCTTGGTCTCGAGTCCCGAGTCGAGTCTCGAGTCCCATTAAAAATATTGGGACTCGAGTCCGAGTCGAGTCAGAGCGGGGACTCAGTCCGACTCACGAGTCGAGTCCTCGAGTCCGAGTCCCCATCCCTGGTTACACATAACCTCAAAGCATTTGGAGGAGAGAGAAAAGGCAAACCTGATGCCTGCCAAACCTTGTTCCACATAGGAAGCATCAGCAAGGGTGCCCCCATGCAAGATGGTTTGTGTGAACTTCTCTCTTGTTCTCAAATAGAGCCCTCTAATACCAGATGGGCAGTAGCTCAGTGGTAGAGCCCCTGCTTTGCATGCAGAAGGTCCCAGGTTCAATCCCTGGCATCTCCAGGTAGGGCTGAGAAAATGGTTGCCTGAAACCCCGGAGAGCTGCTGCCAGTCTGTATCAACAATACCAGGCTAGATGGACCAGTGGTCTGACTCGGGGCTTTTCTGTATGAGGCATTTATCATGAGCTCGTCATTCCCTACTCACAGCTGTTTAGATAATGTCATGACCCTCGTTTTGCTGCTGTCTCTAAGAGCACTTTCAGCAAGTTTTGTTGTTGTTGTAGAGCAGTGAAAATGCAGCATTTAAGTATGAAAGCGAAAGAAACCACTTTTTCACTTGTATATTTGCACTATTCCACTATACCACAGTGCCCCTAGAGGTTATGTAGCAGAAAAGCAGGTAAGGAAATACTCTTCATGTAGTGCTCGGATCTCAATTCTGCAACGAAACCAAAAGTAGACACAGCAGATTAACTGCCTCGTGTAGGAAAGCTCTCAGTATAAGGCAGCTTTCTATGTACCTATGCTGTCATCCAGCCTTCGCAGTGGTAGCCCCTACCCTATGGAATTCTCTCTTGAGAGATAGACAGCTGGTTCTATGGCTGCTTTTAAGAGGGTTCAATGTCTGAATACCTTTTTTATTATTTATTTCACTTGTAGCTCATTTCACCAAGTTGATAATGCACAATTTGCAGGCGTGATTTATCCCCCTGCCATATGATTTATCCCCCTGCCATAAATTTGCATGCCTTGATCTGATCGCAATCACTCTTGCATGCACACCATTTGTTGAATGGACATGGACATTATGAATAAAACCCGGAATGTTAACACCATGCTGGCCACACAGTGCTGTCAGCATTACAAGTGAAGGTGAACTGTTTCAGCTGTTGAGTTGATAGTTGAGGAGGGAGCAAGGATGCCTCCTCAAGCCCGGCATTGCTGCAGTGGTCACTTGGGTCACCCACCCCTAAATCCAGGCCTGGCCCTGTTTGCCTGCAGCTGGGCAGAACAGGAAGGTCTCTTACGAATTCTCTTATTCTCTGTTCAGAACTCTCTCCAGAAGAAACTTCTTCTGGTCCCTGCCAGAGTCAGGGATTGATAGAAGAACGTTACACGGTCTGCAGATTGATGGAGCCAGTTCCAGGAAAACAATTGCAGGTTGATGGCTCGTGCTCTGCTCGGAGCCCTGCCCTCTGGTCTCTACGGCAAAGATTTAATTTCTCCAGCTGGCAACTGGGTGCCAGATGGGCAGGGCCAACAACCTTTCTTCTTTGGTGTAAGCTGGAGCAGGACCTCCCCAATCTGAGCTGCCAAGATTCGGCACTTTGCCCCCCTTGACTTCCTGTGACAGATGGGAGAGACTTTCCCAAGATTGGCACGCTACTGGCCAGAATCAGAAAACCATTAACCCCCGAGAAAGCACCAAGATTTCATTTCTCTAGCTGGCAAAGAGCTGCCAACTGGGCAAGGCCAGCAACCTTTTCTCAGATTTATCACTCTGGGGGCAAGATTTCCTTCTCCCCCCCCCACCCCCCAGCTGCCCCCTGATCTGAGCTGCCAAGATCTGGTACTTTGCCCCTTGCCTTCCTGTGACAGATGGAATAACCCTGTTTGAGAATGGCATAATATTACTTCAGCACATGCCAATAACTGATGGGGGGGGGGAGAGAAGATCCCATGACAAGGAGTAGAAACTCATGTTGAGTAAAGTTTGCTAAAGGGTGAGCTATGGTCCGTCGCCGAGTGGATGGTGAGAAATTGTGGATTGGATCCTTCGATCCAATCAAGGTAAATCATGGACTAAGATGCACAATGAACCACACATTTTCTCCAAGACTCACCTGCCCTACTTTCCTTTCCCCCACCTCCTGGGGGTAACGGGGACAAGCATCTTGGCAAGTGTGCCACAGTTCAAATCCAGAGTAGGACATACTGCCACCACTGTGCACTATAGCATGGGTGAGCCGAAGAGGTAGGCCGGGATCTAACACAGGGGTGGGCAATGTGGAGCCCACGGGCAGCAGTGCACCTGCGGGCACCTTTCTTGGTGCCTGCTGAGGTGCCCTGCCCCTCCCACTTTTTTGTTATAAATTGACACATTTTGTTGCTGGCAGCTGGGATTGCTTCAGAGAGTGTTGGGGGGAGAGAGAAAGAGAAAGAGATTGGGGAAATGAGTCGGGTGGTGGAGGGACAGGAGAGAAGAAGAGTTTGTCTTCTGTGAAATCGGTTTCTGTTGGCCCTGAGAACTGTGGGTTCAAATAAGTTGTTTAGTGTGTTGGGGCTCAGCCCCCACCTCTGCCTTGTACTCAAGTCTTTTGGGCAAGTCGCTGTTCCATTGTGACTAGCCACACCTCCCATGGTGGCCATTTTGTGGTGGTGCCCAGGACAGTTTCTCACATTGCCAAATGTGCCCACGAGCACAAAAAGGTTGCTTGTCCCCTGATCTATTGATAGAGCTCTGGGTGGTTTGCAGTAGACGGGCAAGGGGATTCCTAAGCCTCAACTGCTTAACAACAGCAGCAGCAAAATGTCTCCCCACCACCCAAAATTATACTGCTGAAATGAAAAAAGGCTTTGGGTAACCAGGAGTGGATTTTTGTGTGGGAGGCCTGTGAGCTCCATTCAATTCTGGTACTCTAAACCAGGGCTTTTTTTCTGGTGGAACTCACCGGAACTGAGTTCCAGCACCTTTTCTTCTATTAATTGCATTACAATTTAATCGCCATCTACTCCCGAGGAAATGTAATCCAAGAGTTCCGGTACCCTTTTCTCCAGAAAAAAAGCACTGCTCTAAACCAATTCCTAGGCTAGAATTCTTTAATTCTAGGGGTATATGTCTTTTGTACCAGGCTCTGGTTGGTGGATCTCTGGGTTCCTGGGGTGGGGTGGAGAGTAGACCCTGCAGGCCTGATGTCTGTCTGAGCCTGCACTACAGTACAGATTTCCAGATCTCTCCATCTTTTTACAAAAAGATTTTTACAAAAGTTGGGAGGCGGGGAGGGAGAGAACTGACTTGCTGTTGAAGTCATGGTGTCTGCATGACCACAATCTTGAGATGAAATGGGGGAAGAAGAAGGATCTCCATTTCAAGGTTGTGAATGTGATCATGCAGACACCATGACTTCAACAGCAAGTCAGTGTTCTTTTTCTCTCCCTCTCTCCCCACCACCCATTTTTCCATGCTGCTTTTTGTAACATATTGCCTCCTGAAGAGATCTGGAGATCTCGAAAGCATGCACATTTGTGTGCGTGTGTGAATGAGAGAGTGTGTGTGTGTGTGTGTGTGTGTGTAATCTTTCAGTTGGCCTGATAAAGGTATCACACCAATATGAATTTTGCAATCTGGTAGGACAGGGATGGGGAACGTGTGGCCCTCCAGAGATGTTGCTGGACCGCAACTCCCATCAGCCCTCACCATTGGCTACGCTGGCCAGGGCTGGTGGGAGTCAGAGTCCAATGACATCTGGAGAGGCACACGTTCCGCACCCCTGCGGGAGGATGTCAATATGCAAAAGTAAGGAGTAAAACCTGTCTCTCCTGTGAAACCAACCCAGGAGAGCTTGGATGCAAGCTGGACTTCAGCATCTCACTCATCCTGCCGTTCCCGGGGATGCTGAGGGGAGCGTGCTCTCTCCAGATAATTAGTGCGCTCGTTCAGCTGCAGTGGAGAGTCATTACCCGCCACAGCGATTCTGCAATAACACACCAAGTCCCGGCGACAGCAGCCACCACATGTGTTCTGTAATTATCCAGTCAGTGGCTTGCTTAATCACCGGCTGCCCAACAACATAGGCAGCTCCAGGGGCACAGAAGGGCTCTGTGGTTCCACGATCATGGCTACTAACAAGGAAGGAACCCCCACCCCAAACATGGCCTAGTGACTTTAGACTCTGCACTGAAGATGGGAGCGTCTGTGTAAGTCAAGGGTTCCCCTATGGTTTGTAAGTCACAGGTGCTCCTTGATCTCTGTTGGCAACCCAGAGGCAGGGACTACCATGACAATAAAAGTGTCCCTCAATTTGACAGGACACCTGTCACACTTTGAATACCCAAGGTGCAGTTTGGTCTTCTGCATGTTTACTTAGGAGGAAGTCCTGCTAGGTTCAATGTGTACAGCAGGTGCGGGGAACCTTTTTCAGCCCGAGGTCCAAATTCAATTTTGGAGAAGCTTCAGGGGGGGGGCATTCCAATGGTGGGCGAGGCCAAAAATACAAACAACACCAGCATGTTTTAGCTTAAAGCTCTTGCTGCCAGTCACCAAGCCTTAGAAGAGGCACTGCAACCTTTTAGAATGGAGAAAAAATTGCGCAAAAGCAGGGAAACCACCAACAGCCGATGGTTAGTGGTGAGGGTCATGGCCATCTAGGGAGCCCCAGGGGGCTGGATCTGGCCCTCCAGGCCTGAGGTTCAACATCTGTGATGTACAGCAGCCTCCCCAAAGCTGGTGCGCCCCAGCTGTGCTGGACTACAACTCTGCTCACCCTCAGCCAGCATGGCAATGCTGCCTGGGGGGGTGATGGGAATTGTAGTCCAACACAATTGGGGGGCACTGGCCCAGGGAAGGCTGCTGTACAGGATGAAGGCGCGTGAGTGATAGCAGAGCTCCGCGTGTGCTGGATGGGAGAATTAAAATCCTGTCTGTGCATAGAGGCCCATCATTCTACACACAGATCTCCAGATCTCACCCCCCTCTGCGCAGCGTTCCAGCGTGTCTGTTTGCAGATGCCAGACAGCTTGCCTGTAATCCGACTCCAGCTTGTAGCTTCCCCGGTTTGCAGATTAATCCAAGTAGCAAGGAAACACTCTGTAACTCCACAGGTCTATTTCTACCTGTTTATTTACTTATCAAGTAATATTCTACAGAGTATACATTTCCTAGTTACAGTCCATGTGCAGAGTACAATGCATAGCAAGCATTAGTTCCAGTGGAGTAGGTTTGAGCTTCACTCCACCTCAGCAAAGACGTTACATTGTTGCTAAGTCCAGCAAGCAAATAGCCAGAAGAGAGAAAGAATAGAGAAAGCAGTCCTGCTCTTCTCTAAAATGACTTCTGACAGAAAAACAAGTTAGCACGTCATTCAGAACATACAAACCATGTGACTAGCTCATAATGATCCTAGGATCTAGCTTTCCCATGAGAAAAAACACGGGAAAGTAGAAAGACACAACATACTTGTTTACCGCCATTCTGTTCCTCTCCAAGTGTAAACAATGTGCTGCAGCTGGTGATTGTGATACATATCACAACACAGGATAGGAACCATAAGCAGCTTTAGGCTGCAATCCTGTATCACTTACCTGGGAGTATGCCCCATTGAACTCAATGGGAATTACTTCTGGAATAGACCTGTTTATATTTCTTTAACTTATACCTCAGGGCCAAGCCTATTTAGCTTCTGTAGCAGAACTGTACCCTGTGCCTTTACACTGGCCTTCCCCAACCTGCTGCCCTCCAGATGTTTTGGACTACAACTCGCATCATCCCTGACCATTGCCCATGCTGGCTAGGGCTGATGGGAGTTGTGTTCCAACACAGCTGGAAGGCACCAGGTTGGGGAAGGCTGCTTTAGACTGTTCCCTGGGGGCCCGTTTCCCCAATCCCTGCTGCTGAAAGCAGAATCGATACATTTGTGTCAAATAATTTGGTCCAGTCTTATCCAATTCACACAAAAAATGCACACTCATGTTGTCATATTTTATTTGCTGATTTGTTCATTCTGATTTATAGCCCACTCACAGTAGCAGATTTGAATTGTATGTAAGTGTCTACATTCCTTAAAGGGCACACAATAAATATATACCAGATAAATATATGCAATGGCATTTTAAAGTGTTGACCTCAACAACAAAAAACACAGGGCACTTTTCCAGA
Organism: Shinisaurus crocodilurus; assembly: GCA_021292165.1. NCBI lineage: Eukaryota > Metazoa > Chordata > Lepidosauria > Squamata > Shinisauridae > Shinisaurus > Shinisaurus crocodilurus. The sequence continues at coordinate 31,967,505 of CM037881.1, forward strand.
AGATATTTTTATCCTGCAATCGCCCTGCCTGCCTCATTCATGGGGGGGGGGGGGGGAGGATAACATTGTCTTCAAGTTGTAACCCTCCTGTGCTTATCCATCACTTATTCCGTCTTTTTTCTTTCTACGCACACACAAAAATCTGTTAAAGAAAAAAAAAAAACAGAATGGCTGCACGAGGTCTTTTAATTGGTAGCACTAGGATCTGTCCATCTGGAACCACCCATGGAAACAAGTAAAAAGTAGATTTTCATCCCACTGTATTTGTAAACCTTCATAAATGGGCATTGCTTACCTTATCTATAGTTGCATTAAATAAACTGCAGAAAAGTTGAAACTCATAGAAGAATCATAGAATAGTAGAGTTGGAAGGGGCCTATAAGGCCATCAAGTCCAACCCCCTGCGCAATGCAGGAGAACAGATGTGGGCGCGCGGGCAGCCCAGGCAGTCACCAATCCAAAGCACTGACCCGGCTCATACCTGCTTAGTAGCTTCAGCATGTGGCCTGCATTATGTGCTCTCGATGCCACCTCAACCTAGGTGTCCTGCTTTGATTTAGCAGCTCGGGTCTTGCAATGTTTACTTTGCTTTCTCTTAGGTTGCCAGTAATATATTTTGCAGGAAATTGCTACGAAGGAATAAGCATTCTTTGAGAAGCATACTTTGGGAACAAACATATATCTGAGCAGCTCTGATCTAAAGGTGTTGCACAGTGGCTGAGCCACTCAGGCCTTTGCCAGGGGAAGGGTGAGCTCTTCCTTAGCCCTGACCAATGGATGCTATCAGGCCACACCTCCTCAATGCACACTAGTTATCCCGTCTTTTGCAGTGGTGGCAGTTTATCCTGTAAGACGGGGGCATTGAACCTCTTTCAGCCCAAAGGCGAAATTCCATTTCGGTGTAGCTCTCAGGGGGCGCATTCTGGGGGGGGAGGGGGGGAGAAGGCAAAGGGGGCGGGGCCAAAATACCAAAAATGCCAGCCTATTTTAGCTTAAAGCTCTTACTGCCAGTAACTAAGCCTTAGGAGGGGCATTTCCACCTTTTAGAATGTGGAGACCGGGGCGGGGGGACTGCACAAAAGCCAGGAAACCACAAAAGTATTGGTGGTTGAGGGAAAGGGGGCGGGACTGGAAGAAAGGGGCAGGGAAGGGGCTGTGGCCTTCTGGGGAACCCCAGAGGGGCGTATCTGGCCCCTGGGCCTGAGGCGCTGCACCTCTGCTGCAGGAAGAAAGGGTTTTAACACCACCACCCCTGCAGTCCACACAACCATGACAAACCATCCACTGCACAAGATGTACTTTGCCCCCCCCCCATCTCAGTGCCTTTGTCCAATCACCTGATTTGGCCCGTCGATGGACTTTGGACACGTAGGACATCACACCTGAAACAACAAGCAGGCTGAGAGGGACGCATGCGCGCACCATCTGACCTCACAGCCATCGCTGACAGCTCTTCCCGCTGCAGCACAGCCTGGCTCACCATGGCACGGCTCCCATTTGGCTGTCGCCGCACTCGCACTGCAGCCCAGCCAACGTAGGAGAGATGCTGCTACAGGGCCGTCTGCTCGGACCAGCTGGACCAAACGAGGATCTGCTGCCAGCAATGTGGCACTGTGACGGAGCCCTTTGAACTCTTGCACAGATGCCTTCAGTGACACCAGCCAGGCATACAGATGCGGTCGGTCAAGGAGAGTGGCGGGGCTCAGACAGGGAAGAGCCACCATGTGGTGCCCAGCCATGGCTTCCCTGAGCAAGTCACTCAGGGCTAGTCTATGCAGAGAAAAAATTGTATGGTGAGTTTGTTCCTGTGCTGTACTACTTCAGACTGATGGGGATGGGGGAGTTGCGTGTTCAAATGCTCCCCAATCCCTGCATTTAGGAAACCTGTATGTCAGTAGAAGGCCAGAGAAGAATTCTTACTTGTAATATCTAGTGCAATGGGTAGGTAATGTGGTGCCTGCGGGAACCAATGCGCCCCTGGACACCTTTTTTGGCACTTGCCAAAGTGCCCCATGCCCCCACCCCTCCCACTTAAACACACTGACTAGGTTTGGATGACACGACAAGCAAACAACAATAACAGACAGCCGAACCCAGACCGTTGTTGTGAGTCACAATGGTCTGTTTTGTCCTCAGAAACAATGATAAGAAACAAGGGTTTGTTCTAGGGCTTGTTCTTACAACGATTGTTTGTTGTGTCGTCCGATCCAGGGAGAGCTGTTTTATCGTTGGTGGTTGGTTCAAGAATCCTACAGAGTCGCATGACATTCAAGAGCAGCAAAACAAGCAGCCACTCCAGTCATCCAATCTCTATTTCTGATGTCTGCCCAGCAACACACATGTTGCTGCTTGCTTCACTTTTAACTGTAGGATGCTTTTTACTTTTACAATCAGAATACCAAAAACTGTATTTTTCTTTCAAAATAAAGTATGCTTTTAATAGAAGAAGAGTAGATTACAATTGGATAACTTTACAAGTATGTGTTGGGGGCGGGGGGTAGTTGGGTAGTAAGCAGAGGGCTGGAAAAATGAAGTCATGGCTAAACTCTGGCTGCAGCAGCAAGAAAAACTTGGGGGTAGGGAAGGTTTGGAAAAGATCTAGTTCAGACTTGTAACACAGGTGGGAGGCAGAATAGATGGGAGAACTGCTAGAGAGAGATAGCAGGTTCTCTGCCGTGCATGGATGAGAGGGGTGGGAAGAAGTAAGAGAGGTGCAGTGCTAAGCAGAGCTAGACATGGAGTGGGGGGGGAGGTATAAATAACTTTCACCTGTCTCCTAGCCAAGATGGGAGCAAAGGCGGGAGGGAGAGGGGAGAGCGAGAGCGGCTTTGGTGCCAGGCAACACAGAGCGGGAGGGGGGCAAGGATCAAAAGCCGCTGCTTGGACAAGGGGCACCAGGCAGCGTGGGTGGGGGAGAATGTATAGCATGTTAATAATCGTTAATACCTGTATGGTAGACGTAGACCACCAGGTGGGAAAAAGGCGGGAGGGAGAAGAGGGAGCATAAAAAGTGTTTGCGATGGGCGGCGAGGTCGGGAGTAGTGGCAGCTGGGTTAGGAGAAAGTCAAGCCGCAGTTCATACTAGAGGCGCCAGGAACGGGGTGTGGGTGGGTGGGTCGATGCGGATGGGGGGGAGAAATGCTTCCCTGTGGTGATGGAAACAGCCAGGCGAAAGCAGGAAAAGTGACAGGTGGAGAAGCACCGGGCAACATACACAGGAATCTTTTTTTTTTCCCAATGGGAACAGACAACAAAAGGGATATCGATCAGCTCCAGGGAGGTAGAGAAAGGGTTAAAGATTCCTGCAGGAGGAGGGAGGGGGAGCACTCAGCGGACCAACCAGGAACAGGCTGCCTACATTGAGAGGGAGCGATGGCCCCTGGGATGCATGCCTGGAGGCAGGGCCGGTGCTACCGTTAGGCCAACTAGGCAGCTGCCTAGGGCACAGGGCTAAAGGGGGCGCCAGAAATAGGGAGGGAGGGCCAGAAATGCCTTGGAAAAAAATACAGCGCTCTCAAGTAGGAAGGGGGGCGCTAAATATCTGATCTTGCCTAGGGCACCAAACTGCCTTGCACCGGTCCTGCCTGGAGGTGGGGGGAGGACTGGGTGGCAACAAAAGCATGATAATGACCAGAAACAATGATCGTCTGTCAGAACCATCATTGTGAGTTACCACCAATCATGGTGACTTACGATAGCTTGTTGTGTCATGCAAACCCACCCATTTTCTATTTGGCAGCTGGGATTGCTGCAAAATAGCTTTCTGTTGGTGCTGTAAACTGTGGGTTCAAAGAAGTTGTTTTGTGTGTTGGGGCTCAGACCCCACCTCTGCCTTGCACTTAGTCTTTTGGGCAGGTTACTTGTCCTTTGCCACACCACCCATGGCAGCCATTTTGTGGTGGTGCCCACAACAGTTTTCTCAAATTGCCAAATGCGCCCACAATCCCAAAAAAGGTTGCCTACCCCCTGATCTAGTGCAAGGGGACAGAGAGAGAGAAACAGCATTTAGTCATGTGATCCCCTGCAGTGGTACAGTTTGAGAACAGTCTTACCATGTGATCTGCTGGTTGTGTAGACCACTCCTCATTTTCACCCTTGCTTTCCCACCTATAAAATGAGAGTACCGGTACCCTTCCTCACAGGATTGCTCTGAAACATTCTGCTATCCGTCTTGAGCTTCTGGGTGGGCTCTAAATCAGAACAAACAAATGTAAGGACCCATTTTAAACATTGGCATGGGGTCCCACAAAAACTGGGGACCGCACTGCTGCAGCAGCTCATTTCACACAGTCACCAGGTCAGTGTCCCAAATTGCAAAATGACAGAACGGCATACCCCCTCCATTCTGCCACACACATAAGGGGGAAATCCAACCATCGCACACACCATCACATGGAGCGCCTATATGTCATACGTGATGAAGAATACATCTACTACTCCATCACATGAATTGTAGAACCGGGCCAATAAGAAGCTCTTGTTTCTGCCTGACACCTTGAGATCTCCCTGTAATTTGAGTAGCATTCTCACTGTGGAGCTTGGTGGAACAACTTATTTTTATAAATTAGGATTGTTTCTAAACTTCGTCTTCCAGAAATTTGGCTTACCGGTAGGTCATTTTCATACGTGAGGCTTAAATCAGCTTCAAGCCTCTCTAGCACGACTCTTATATTAACTTCTGGTCGCAGTTTATGCTAAACAGAGCATTTCTGAAGCAAAGAAGCATTCTAGCCACATTAAACTTTACACTTGCATTATGAAGCAATTGACTCAAGAACTGTTTTCAGGCTCTTATTATTTTTTTATTTGAGTAAATTTATACCCTGCCTTTCCATCCAGGATGCCCAAAGTGGCTAACAATATAAAATCTAAAAACCAACACTGAACAGTTTAAAAGAATCACATAAAAATTAAATGTGAATGGAGAGACAGATAACCAATCAAGTCAACTGGATAACTTTCGAATGCCTGCAGAAACAAGCAGGGGCAGGGGTGTCTTTAGAGGGCAGAGAGTTATATAACCTGGGTGCAGCCACAGAAAAAGCAGTCTCATGCATTCCAGCCAAATATATCTCAATTCAATTCAATTCTTTATTGTACAGTCATAGACCCAAGTCAAACAAGGTAAAATCATACAGATCGCAGCACAATATAGATATTATAATACAAGAACATTAAAAACATGAGAAATTATAAAAGTTAGAACGTCATAATAAAATATAATAATATAAAATACAAATATATCTCTGATACAGGTAGAGAACATGAGCAGGGATGGGTGAGAATTTTGTTCCATTCACTTTTGGATAAGAACTTACCAAAATCTGCAGATTTCTTCATAAATAGGATGGAAAGAACCTGAAATTTAAAAACAAAAACAAACAACAAACAAATGTTGGAGGAAGCAAAACTGACATATTCATCCATCCAGGCTCAGGGCTTCAAGTGCTTAGCTCCTAAAAGTCCTAAAAATCCCTGTGTATTCAGCCACCTTTGTGGTGATGAGTTGGGGTTGCCACCTCTTTTTTCTGACAGGCTCCTCTTAAAAGTTACATAGCAGACAGGTACACGGTGGTCCTCTCTATACTGGGAAAACCTGTGCCTATTGACTTTGGCCAGTGTAGAATTTCACATGGTTCTTTTTTAAATTAAAAACTTGCCAACATTTGAAAATGTCTTCATAAACGTGGTGGAGAGAACTTGAGATTTCAAAAAAATTGCTTACATCTGGGGTGGGAAATCTGTGGTCCTCCAGGTATTGTTGAACTCCAACTCCCACCATCCCTGTCCATTGGCCATGCTGACTGGGGCTGATGGGATCTGGAGTCCAACAACATCTGGAAGGCTACTAGTTCCCCACCCCTGGTTTAAGGCCACCAAGTGAGCTTCATGGCTGAACAGGGGCTTCAAACCAGGACTCCCTAGTATGTCCAGTAGTCTGCTCCATACTGACTTGACAAGTATTGTGACATCACCATGGAGGTTTCTCCATGGACACACACAGGTAGGTATCTCTCTGAACACCAGATGCTTGAAATATACATGCTCTATTTGTGTCATGCGCTGCATCTGGCTGTTCACTGGTGGAAACAGCGTTCTGGGCTAGAAGGGCCTCTGTTGTGATCCGCCAAGCACATCCTTACCATTCTTTCATTCTGACTTTCACCTTATCATTGTGATGTTCTGAAGAAGTGTACCGTATTTGTGGGCTTCTGCATTCCTTCTGACTTGAAGGACATGAAAAACAACAAAGCATATATATATATGTCCAAATGTTCTTCTGATGAGCAGGTTTACTTTAAACCCAGTGATTGGCAGGCTACAGGAGACGAAGAAGAGCAGCCTGGCGCGACGAGGCGGGCTGGCACGCGGTATGGGGCTGGCCACAGAACACTGAGCCAACAGCCCCTTCTGTTCATTTTAGTGCCAGGCCTGGCATCAGAGGCACTAATGAGAGGCAGATGAGCCAGCCGGATCGAAGACTTAATTAGGTCCCTATCAAGCAGTGGTCTCTGCTTTTTAGCACTGTGTGGCGGCGTCCTCCAAACGGCAGCCCAATCTACGGCATGCTGGGGCACAGAAAACATTTTTATGTCCGAGTAATGATGCTCTCAGCCCCAGCCCACCAGCCAGCATGTACACACTCGCGCATTCTCATCTTACAGAGACATGAGCTCCGTGCTAGTGAGAAAGCTGCTGACATGGGGCTCTGCGGGATCTTAAAAGCACGCTCTCGAGATACTTCAGCTCCTGCTTAAAACCCAACAAGACTCCTGTTGTCTTTTACGGTATGAAGCCCCAAGTAGCTGTAAAAGTAAAGGCTTGTTGCAGCAGTTATTTCTCGCCATGCTTCTCTGCCATTGTGCAAACTTGATGTGCTATGCATATCAGGGTAACTCTAGCGCAACACATGAGCTGGGTTATGTCCTCTGGAGATCTGGCAGATTACCTGAGCCCCAAATATTATGCCTCTCTCCCAGTGCCCCTAAGTCTCCTGCTATATCATCTTGGGATGCTTCTTTCAGGGGGCTCTTATTGCAGGGAACAGAGCTGTTGTTTTAGTGCTGCCACCATTCCCAAAGGGTCAGATGTGCAGGATGCTTTAGTTCTTACTGACCCACATCAGCCCATGTGGCTGCCAGGAGTGAAAGTAGGGCAAGCATTTGTGTACTCAGTGCTTAGGGAGGAGGAGGAGGAGGAGGAGGAGGAGGAGGAGGAGGAGGAGGAGGAGGAGGAGGAGGAAAGAAAGAGTCACAACTCTGCACTATGCTAGCCCAGAGATTAGGTAGCAAGAAAAGATGGATTCTGCAACTGCATAAATTATGCAAATTAAGCTAATTGGCATGAGCTGCATAATCCTGACATTTTAACTATTATCCCATGGAGGAAGGAAAAGGTGCCTCTAATAAGTGAAAATCTTATCTAGCAGTCAATTCTTAGGCTTTGAGACTTTGCTAGATACAGTTCCAAGTATATCTTTTCAACCATAAGGGCTAGACGCTTGCTTTCTAAAAAATGAAACCTGAGATTCCTAAGGAGCTAAATTCTACAGTCAATATCATATTCTATGGCTATTCAGCACCGCAACAGAACCACAGCATGCATGCAACCCTGGTGCAGGATGCCTAGGGAGGGAAACAAGACCTAGACAGGAGCAAAGAAAGCTGCCATCTGGATGATTATATTGTTATGTCCTCCTCCACAGTTCTGGGGAGTTCTAGACGTTCTGGGGCAGTTCTGGGACTTCCTTGGGAAGAGAGAGCCCCTAAGCTTACAGTGTTTTTCTAATAAAGCCTTCCCCAGCCTGGTGCCCTCCAGCATGGTCACTGGGTAGGGATGATGGGAGTTGTAGTCCACCACATCTAGAGTGCACCAGGTTAGGCCTGTTTATTCTAATATCTCTGATAAGTTTACAAATATCCAAGTAAAGCATAAGTTGGGACAAGCAATATATAGCTTTCTACCATGATGCGACAAATCCACAATCTCACATCAGATCTCCAGAAAGAGGCACTCTGCTCCCCCTAGATGCTTCAGCACACAGCTCTCGCTCTCTCACTCTCCGCACACAGCTGGGAGATGCTTCAGCACACAGCCTTCAGCTCGCTCGCTCGCTCGCTCTCTGCTTCCATCTCCATCTGTCACAAAAACTGCTCCTTTTGTTCCAGCCTTCCCCAACCTGGCACCCTCCAGATGTGTTGGACTACAACTCCTATCATCATTCAGTGGGGAGTTGTAGTCCAACACATCTGGAGGGCACCAGATTGAGGAAGGCGGCACACACATTTATCCCTGCCCCCTCCCTTTAGCCAAAGGGGGTGGGATGTGTCACCTCTCCCAAACCCGGATGACTTTCCTTTTCCAAAAATTCCAGAGAGATCTCTGAATCAAGAAACCATCTTCTAACAATTAGCTCCCATAGAGAGACACCCGTCGCAGGCCACCCTGGACCATTAAGAAACATCTTGATCCTTTCTGTCAAATTGTCATGCCCACTGATGGAGGGATCCTTCTCCTCAGAGGAGCTAGAGCTCCCAGAGAGGGATTGACACCATGCAACCACCCATATCAGGAGACCTGGGGAGCCTGGGCCCTCAGGGGAGAGGACCATGTGTCCATCCCGCAAAAAAGAGGGGAGTCCTGCTTCAGCGTTAGAGACTGAACAACGGCCCAGTCCCAGAGGGCATCATCACCTTAATAGGCAAATCAGTAGGTCTCCTGTAAGAAGAAGCACCCGACTCCAAAGAAAGACTCCTCAAGAGGAGGGAACTACTTGTAATGTACTGCAGCTGAGCCTTGTGTGGGGCTCAGGAGGCTCTGGTAACATAAGCCTGCATGCTCAGTCAAGCTTTTGCTGGAAACGATGCTGTTGCTGCAGTGCCTGTATTTTGTATCCTGACTTATGGTTGGACCTCTGTGTTATTGATGTTTGGATTTCTGCCTAATGCTGCCTTTTGGAACTCTGATTATACTTGACTGATATCCTGTGCATTTGACCTTGGCAACATCTCTGCCTTCTCTCTGGAAAATTCATGTTTGTCTGGTAAATTGTGCTTGACTTTTGGCTTGCTTTGACTTCTCTGTTGCAATTAGCTTTGTGTTGGCATAACAAAAAGCTGAACTTAGTTGAAGGCAGGACACAAATCCCAGATTCTGACCAGGTCCTGTTTGTGTTGGAAAGTCTCTGGTGTGACTTAGAGCAGACTTGCCTTATAGAGAGAATGTGCGGTAACACAGTATTTAGTACTGGAGGGAATAAATGCAAGCTAGAGCCAGTTTAGAAGAAGTTAAAATCAACTTACTTTATTAGTGCTTTTATACACACCTTCGAAGAAGGCTATCTAACACTGTTTAATGACAAGCACCCCCTAAAGCTGGGTGTGTGAGTGTAAGCAAGCGAAGGCATGAGATATGGTTACTTGCTTCGCCCAGGGAGAACCTGCTGCAGAGGTGAAGAGGAAGGGGAGGGAGTAGGAGAAAGGAATTGATCAAGTTACAGGACAACAAGGGGGATGAACAAGAAAAGTGACTGATACAACATCAGGGTGGCCGGATCGCCCAGGGTGGCCGGTTGCCGGCCAGATGGGCGATAAATAAATATAAATAATAATAATAAATAATAACATGTTCTCTATCACCCCCTAGTGTCTGGAAGCATGTGGCGTTGTTCCTATTACCCCTACCCTACAGTTTGAAGGTGAATCATAGTGATATATGATATATAATATTATTATTATTATTATTATATATTGACCTATTCACAGTAACCAACAACAGCAAACTCACAACAGAGGTTGGAACTGGGACTAAAAGCCATCAAGTCCATCCTCACCTTCAGTGCAGGTAGAGCTGTCATCCACCTGTCTCTTTGCATACACATCCCAAACTAATGTACATGACGCAGATCACACAGCATGACACAAGCAGGGAGGAGATGCATCACAGCGCATGCTTTAAAGGGTGAAGCCCAAAAAGGCCTTCTCTCCTCTTGATGTAATCTAACCCCACAGATGTGTTGGACTACACCATCCATCAGCCAGTACTTCCACTGACTGGGTATGATGGGAGCTGTAATCCATCACATCAGGTAATGTAACCCCAACTCCAGCAGCATTGCCAAAGTTTCAACTGGCCTGGCTTTTGTGTCTTTAGCAGCAGCCTAACCAATTTACATTTCCCAGGGGAAATCCCCCGCACCCCCAAGCATGATGGAGATAAAGTGATGGGGAAAATTTCACCTGCTTGATGTCTATCTGTGTATCAGATAGCACAGGAACATGGTCTCCTCTCACCCAGGATGGATTGGGTGTAATGGTAGCTCACCTTCACAAAAGTCAGAGCAAAGAAGAGGCAACCTGGTGTCCTCCAGATGTTTTGCAGTACAACTCCCACAACCGCTGACCATCGACCATGCTGCTGGAGCTTATGGGAGTTGTATTCCAAAACATCTGGAGGATGCCAGGTGGCCTCTCCCTTCCAGCTAATATAATGTATTGTATTACCGTGTTTCCCCGAAAATAAGACCTAGTACAATTTTTGGGAATTGCTAAAGTATAAGACCTACCCCGAAAATAAGACCTAGTTGTGATCATTCCCATGGCCTGGTGGTGGCAGCAAAGGGCAACTTGAAGTATAAGACCTACCCTGAAAATAAGACCTAGTGTGTTTTTCTGAGCCAAAAAAGATTTAAGACAGTGTCTTATTTTCAGGGAAACATGGTATATGTATTGAGATAATGTATCAAGCACTGGTATTGGCAGACAGGAAGCTGCCACTCACTGATACTCTGGCTGGCAGGCAGGCAAGCAAATTTAAAAGGTCCGCTGATTGTCCGTAACTGAGATCTCTCAACACCTTAGCTGAAAGTTGTTTCAGGAATATTCCAGATAGAAAGAGTATGTTTCCAGAAGAGGCTTTTATTGTGCAATCACCTTACGGAATGTTAGGGCCCCCAGATAGTGTCATCTTCCATTTGTATCCCTTCAGTGTTTATCCCACTTCTGCTTCTATCACTTTTCTTGCCACAGAAAATCCATTAAGGAGGGAAAGATGGAATAGCTATATCATGACTTTTGATCGGTCCTGCTAGAAGCTGCCCATCTGGAAGCCCCAAGTAAGCCAGTCTCTCTGTCCAGGTGGGACAACGGAAGCTCGATCAAATGCAACTGTAATGGACAGATGAATAGAGCAAAGTATATCTTTTTCTGTGGACCTGTGGTGAATTGTAAAGCCTAATTTGACCCCTCCTTCTCCACTTCATGTTGGGACTCTGAATATGCCGTGACTTCACTATCAAGGCGGTGTTGTTGTTTTTCTCCTGTTCCCACCCCACTGCTTTTTGTAACATCTTGCCTGATGAGTCCTAGAGATCTTGAAAGCTTGAACATTTTTTGGTAATCTTTTGGTTGGCCTAGTAAAGGCATTACTCTAATATGGATTTTGGAATTTTTCTTACAGTCAACAAGGCTACTTTTATTTGGTTTGTGAAAGGGAGAATATCTTCACAGAAGTTTCCAAAACAAAACTATTGGAAGAGCTGATCTTGTTTAGATCAAAGTAAAACCATGCAAGGGCTCAGCTCTTCTGCAAAGTAATTAAAATAAGGGCACAATCCTATGTATGTTTAGAAAGAAAAACGTCCTACCACCCCCAGCATTAGCCAGCATGGCTGACTCAGGAAAGCTGGGAGTTGTAGGACTTCTTTCTGTCTAAACATGATTAGGTTTGTACCCTTAGTGTTGCAAAGCCTGAGCCGCTATATCAAACAAGAAGCCCGGGGAAGCCCTTAGCTCCTTTGCAAGTTAAGACTTAAACATGGGCGAACCTTTGGACTTGGCAGCATGAGTGGCTAGATGGGCAGGTGGAGGGAGGGGCAGTATTGAGGTTGCAAGGCTTGAAATAGAGATCGAAGGTGCCTAATAATAGAATCATAGAATCATAGAAAAGTAGAGTTGGAAGGGGCCCATAAGGCCATCGAGTCCAACCCCCTGCTCAATGCAGGAATCCAAGTCCAAGCATCCCTAACAGATGGCTATCCAGCTGCACCTTGAATGCCTCCAGTGCGGGAGAGCCCACTACCTCCCTAGACAAGTAGTATATAGCCAATGACCTATCTTCCATGAATTTGTCTAATCCCCTTTTAAAGCAGTCTAAATTGATGACCATCACCAAATCCTGAGGAAGCAAATTCCATAGTCTAACCATAGTTCACTTCATGCCATTGCTTTTTGCCCTGCCCATAAGCTTCCGAGAAGCATCTGGTCAACCACTGTAGGGAATTGGACTCCAAGACTAGACAGATCCTTGGTGAGATCTAGCATGGCTCCTCTTACATTCTTAAATCAGTTTGAAATGGGAGAGACTTCAGGTGAGTGGCTGCAGCAAAATGGGGCAGAGGCCAAGCAGCTCCATGCTATACTATGTGTGTTATTTTAATTGCAAACTGCTTCAGGAGCAGGATTTTAAAAATAACAGAAATAAAAATGCTCAGAACAATTCTCATTGTGCATGTCTCTCACCTACTTGCTATACAGCTGCCTAGGATTGTGGCCCAAATGCATAATGATCAAATCACTTGCATTATAAAACAAAGCATAAACAATAAATTACATTTTGAATGAAGGAAAAATGAGATGTGTTAGATGTAATGAATCATGCACATGAAAAGAATTAACCTTTTGCAATTAGTCGTTTCAATTTGCCACCATTTTTCTGATTCAGTTTCTGACTTGGAATCCAGAAACCACAGAAGTTGCAACAGGCTCTTGTACCTTGCAGAAAGCTCACTAATTCCAACTGCTCAATTTTTCAGGTTTTTAAAAAGTACTTTACACATGCTTCTTTATATAGTACCATTGGGATAGCTATTTATAGAATAATTTCAAACTGTAATGTTTTAAGCATAATTCTATCACAAAGAGAATAATCACAACATAAGAAGTTGGACATTTCCCTCCAAGGTATAACTTTTATTGTTTTGTTGATAAAGTTGTATTTTCATATATATATATATTTTAGAAGTATTGTTAGGTCTGTCAGATCATATACATTCAGTATGGTGCAGACACTGCACAGCTGAAATGGCATCTTAGATTTCGTAGATTTTAATAGTTGGAAGGAACCTGCAAAGCTATCGAGTCCAACCCTGCTCAATGCAGGAAACTAGAGGAGGGGTCTCCCATCCAAGTAATAACCAGGCTTGACCCTGCTTGGCTTTCCTCGCTCAGACAAGCTGAGCCAGCGTAAGCCACAGGCACCTTTATTAAAAAATATACAACAATCCAGTTGTACTGTTCAGAATAAAATAGACACATCTGTATAACTGTTTACATTAGAAAGCTAGTATAAAAAGTTAAAAATATCTCTGGGCAGCATCTATGGAATATTTTTTTAAAAAAATAGCCCTGCAGCAGTAGTACACACAGAGCACCTTTGTTGGATTGGGGCTAGAACCATTGTGTAAAGCTTTTTGGATTCCTGAAAAAGGGCTTGAAAAGATGAGTAGGATGACTTATAGTTGCAAATGGTAAATCATTCAGATGACATACAGTATAAAATTCTTCACCAAGGCCTGCAATTCCTAAAGATACTCCTGGAGGAGTGGGAAGGTGAAAGATAAGAATTTCTAAGCACAGGGAACTGAAAAACAGAGGGCAGAAAGATGGGAGCGGGGTGGGGAGGATAAGATAATTTTTGCATAATACGCAGTTTTGCTTTGCATGCTGCATGTCCTGTCCTATCATTTACACTTGCACGGGTGCAGTTTGGCTTTTGTAATGACGCATTATCAAATGTCACCGACTTCCCGTACATATTTTGTACGCGATCTCTCTGTTCGTGTACGTGTATGCTTGAGAAAAGATTGCTTGTCTAGATTTCTTTCTTTCCTACGTATGCGTTTATTTCTGCCTCTTTGCGCCTGTGGTGGTGGTGAAGTTAGCAAGCATTCTATCTCTGGGCGCTTGTATACATTTTCTATCTGTATATCGGCGTGTGTGGCTGTGCAAATTTGTGTCCCCGTGTTGTATGCAGTACTGTGCACTTTTGTTTATATCCCCTGCTTGTAGTCTTGTGTTCTGATTCCATTGTTGAACTAGTCTGCTTCGTCCATGCGTTTTATACAGTTTCGCTCGTATTTCCGTGGACTCTGCGTGCAAATTGCTTATCCTACTAACGAGAAGCAGCCCCGCAAGTCAGAGCCAAGGCCTTTGCTCCCTGAAGGGCGCCCTCACAGTATTCGATTCCCCACTGTGGCAACTCGAACCCCGTCTGAATTCTTGACTCTCATCTTCCAATAAACGACTTCCATATCTCTCGGCCAATGCGGCCTCCTGGAACTTGGAGTCCCTCGGGCCCCATTTTTCCCTCGAGTTCCTCGGTCTCGGAACTACCGAACCCACAATCCCTCGCGGTCTCGCCGGCCTCGTGCGGCTCTTTGGGAGCTGGAGTCTCCCCGCTTCGCTCTTGCTCATTTACGAGCAGGCGGAAAGCACTACAATTCCCAGCAACACTTGGGACTCTCGCCTGCCTCCGCCTCCCCCAGCTGGCTTGAAGGCTGTTATTGTTGTTGCTAAAAGGTTAGTGGAACAGCTGGTTGCTCTCTGGGTAAGAGACGTCTTCTGTATTGGGGAGGGTGAATCTTTCTGCTTTTTCTCCTCCTCGCCTGCCTTTGCTGCTGCTTCTGCTTAGAAGGGGATGGAAGGAGTGGATTTGGGGTGTATTGGGGGGTTCCGTCCCCCCTCTAGTTCTGGAGTATTTAATCACCTACACTTCCTGTCAGTGTTGTGAGCAAAAAAGGGGGGGGGGCGATTTGCATTGATTCTCGCTCCCTCTTCTTTTTTTTTTTTTTTTTTTAAAGTGTGTTTGGGGATGGGAGGGAGAGAACAGTACCAAAGGCTTCAGCAGGCCTTCAACTATGAGCTTGCAGCACTAAAGGGACGTGGTTGGGGAGAGCAGGCAGACAATTAGCATTGCAATCCTATACATATCTACTCAGAAGTAAGCCCAATTGTTTTCATTTCAACGGAGCTTCCTCCCAGGTGAATGTGTATAGGATTGTGGCTTATGGGAATTGTTGCACTAACCTAAGAAATGGTTAGGTCTTTCCTAACTACTTCTAATCCTCCCCACCACTAATACACACACTTACTCACTTTCTCTCCCCCTCCCCCAAAGTCGGCCAGTTTTGAGACACCAAAAATCTTCTCTTCCTGCTTAATGGGCCTGAGATGTTCTGTACTTGCCTTCCCGCCCCCTTGTGCCCTATTGCTGTCTAGCTTGGATCTTATTTCTGACCCCGAGGCCTACCCAAAAGTATAACTGCAAATAAGATGTGTAAGGTCTGCGTGAGAGCTGACTTGTGTTGGTTTGAGAAGGAAAGCGTGATGGAGCTTGTGATTTCTTGAAAACCCCGTTTCCTTTGTTTGGCTTTGAGCTGCTTAGTCCAAACCCAACGCAGATAGGAAGGCGCTTTTGCAGGAAAATCTCAGCCTTTCCCAAAACAAGGTGGGGATTTAAGAGCTGCCTCATTTCCCAAAATTGCATGGGGTGTCACCACCCTCTCACAAACCGGGATGATGGGTTCCTTGTGTTGCATAAGCCTGGCAACAAGCCAGCTGAGATTCCCAGACTTCTCCTTGATCCTTCCCACACTTCTGCCTCCTAGATTAACAGATCTGATTGCTGGTTTGTTTTGCTGTACCCAGCACAGACATGTCCGGGCTCTTTCTTGATCTCTGATTGGTGTTCTGCTTGGAGAAGTGCCACCCAGCCCACCCCCCACCCCAGATGCTCCTGGAGAAAGGAATTTGGCCAGCAGAGCAGGGAGCTGCCAGGGTTTCATTTACCATGTGGCTTGGCTCAGCTTCTGCCTGGGTCACACAGGGCATTTTGGGATAAGCTTGTTGCCTTGGCTTGTTCTGTAGATTCAGAGATATCTACTACAGGCATCACTTGACAAGGTTTTGTAATAGGCCTCCTCCATGAGGAAAACATTCAATGTGGGGGCCTTTTTAGTTTAGAAAAAGACAACTAAGGGGGACATGATAGAACAGGAGTGGAGAAACTAGGTAGATATGGAGATGCATGAGCGGTGTTAGTGAGGGGCCCACTTAGGCATGGGTCCTGGATCTTTTGAGCACTGCCCCGAAACTTTAGAGCTGCCCACAATTGCCATAATCTGCCTTAATACAAGCCTGCTTCTTCCCTCTGAACTCAGTAGCCTTATAGTTACTAGGAGACCTTAGTCAGCCCCATTAGCTAACTAACCTGTGTCCTCACTGTAGGAAGCTGTGTGGATCTAGAATTGGCCTCCACAGTTACTTATGGACCCATCGCTAGAGTCTACACAATTTTTTTACAATTTCCTCTTTTTATAATTTTATTTTTGTAATTTTTTCATGGAAGACAATCTTACTCAGTCACGAGTGATCGTCTACTACTAGCATGAAGGCACTAGCCTTTTAAACTGGGGGGGGGGGGGAGAGAGACTGTCATCTTTCCTTTCACAGCCTGCTCATTATTTTCATTAAGTCCAGAGTCCAAACTTGCCTAACAGCACCACTGTCACCCTGCTTTCTCTGAGTGTGCCTGATTCTGCAAAGACCTGCCCAGCCAATTGCTACTGGGCAATTGCACTTGTGCCCTGGGCCATTGCAGGCAGTGAGGCCCTGACAAGAGGAAAAGCAGGCGCAGTTGGTTGCTCACATATCAAGTGGAGTGCCGGAGGCCTTGCTCGTGTGTTGCTTCCTCCAATCTGGCCCAGGCCCCTTACCTTGGGGGAAAACAAAAGTGGATTTGCTTGTAAAAAGGGTTTGAATGAGGAGCAATGTCTGAATTTGGGGCAAGGTAATATATGAGTATATGGCTTGCCCTGGCTTGCTTGAGTGTGTCTGGAGCTCCTTGGATCTGCAGTCTTCTTTCTGGAGCGCACCTGCTTTTTTCATGATCCATGTGGCCACATTCTGGTGGGTGCATGATCCTCCTTGTCATCAGGGATTTGCAGTAAGCTAGAGAAAGGTAATAGATATGGAAGGAGGATAGGAGTTTCTTGCTCTTTTGTGTACAAAAGCCACAATGCCTTGTGGCACGTTAAAGATCCACAAATTTATGGTGGCATAATGTTTTCAGGGGCAGGAGTCCCCTGTACAGAAAGTTATTTTGAAAGATGTTGCTTTTCATGTAACCGGGAAAAAAATGGCACTTGCTGAAATAAAGGTATAGGGGCCCTGATCTTTGTTGCATCTGATCCCCCTGGGTTAGCTGGCTTCTTACCCACCTGTGCTCCCCCCCCCCCCGCCTCCCTTGAATCTTTCTGCCTGAGGTTTTTCTCTGAAATCAAATGCCCTGCTCTCCCCTGCCCATACATCCCTTTTTACAAATAGGGGTATCCTTAGGAGACAGGGTCCCTTTAAAGACACACATACACACTTTAGAGCCTCAAGCACCTGCCTCAGTCAGCTGATTTGGGACATATGAAAAAGCATCAAATTATTCATTATTTAATTTATTAATTATTATTGTATTTTCCCTGCCAGGGAAGGGGAGACAGGTGCTTGTAGGATAATCTGCCTCAGGGGCCAAAACAACTTGACTGGCTTTGAGTACTACTATGCACCTTGGCTGGGGTTGGGGGGAAGGCTTAAGCTGCTGCTCTGCCTCAGGCAGCAAAATGTCTTGGGGCCAGCCCTGGACATGACCATAGAGTCCTGTGGGATGGGAAAAGGTAGCTGAGATAGTACAGAAAATTATGTGGGGTAGGGAAACAACTGGGGTTACAGAGAGATCTGTGGGTGGGGAAACATGTTTAGGATTACATCAAATTTACTGTGTAATCCTAAACACATTTACTCTAAAGTAATTTGTACTGAGTTCAATGGGATTTACTCCCAGCTAAGTGTATGTAGGATTGGAGTCTTACTCCTTAATAAATGACCTCAGAGCTGCAACTTGCCTTATCCACTCTGAAGATAGTTCCAATGTCTGAATCTAGAGAGAAACCTGGAGAATTATAACTTTGTTTTTGGTTGTTTGTTCTTTAAATTACCAAAGGTAGCCATGCTGCTCCATGAGAAATATAAACCCAAAATCCACAGTCAGGCAATACCTTTATTAGGAATTTTGGTTGGTCCTAATAAAGGAATCCAACTATGCATTTTAGTACTTTAAGAGTTGTATGATTATGTGGTTGCTGCTAGTAATGTGATATTGCAACATTGGCTGTATATTTTAGGGTTTCCAGAAATTAGAACCCAAGAACCATAAAAAAAAAAAGTGTCTTAGAATCCCAGGAACTGCCAAAATAAATTATTTGAAATAAGATGAGGAGCTACCTTTGGTGGCTGCTCTCTCTGCCTCCTCACCTGGTCCAGGGACCAGGACCAGCAAAGCAACATCCTCCAGTCCTGAGGTCTCTGTCAGTACAGGCCTGTGGCTCATGCTGGCTCAGCTTGTCTGAGTGTGGAAAGCTAAGCAGGGTCAGGCCTGGTTATTACTTGGATGGGAGACCCCTCCTCTAGTTTCCTGCCTGCATTGAGCAGGGGGTTGGACTCGATAGCCTTGTAGGCTCCTTCCAACTCTATGATCTATGAAGTGCTGCTGTGCTTGTTGGTGATGGGGGGGAGGGGAGATCAATGTTTACTAAGGCTTACTCCCTCATAATTGTATAAGTTTGCAACCTAAGAGCATGGGTCATTATATTCTACAATACAGTCCCACACTCTCCCTTGCCAGTGTGCCGTGTTCAGTTTGCAATTAATTGGTAAATGTTTAAGGTGCCATACAGCTCTTTGCTGGTCCCAGGCACTCCATCCTCCCCATCTGGATTTGGGCCTGAAAGACCCAAGAAAAAGTGTGGGTGCATGGAAGGTAAGTTTTAAGCAAGCACAATTTCAGACATTGTACAGTTCTGTCCTGAAAGCACGCAAGAGGTTAATTAGCTTGTCTTCTATAATATTTAAATGATAGTAATTATTTATAATTATGCACACATATTTGCATATGTAAATTAGCTATGCCAATTTGTGCAATTTTTATTTTATTTTATTTTTTTGTCCTATGGGCCTGAGCCCCGGATCTTTTCGGTACCTAGTATCGCTCCTGCGGAGTTGTTTTTCTTCCTCTCTCATAACACTAAAACCCAGGGTCAGCCAGTGAAGCTGAATGTTGGGAGATTCAGAAGGGACAAAAGGAAGTACTTTTTCGCACAGCGCATAGTCAAAGTATGGAATAATTCACCACCAAATATATGATGATGGCCACTGACTTCATTGGCTTTAAAAGGGGATTAGACAAATTCATGGAGGATAAGACTATCGGTGGCTACTAGTCCTGATGGCTGTATATTACCTCCAGATTGAGGCACATTATGTTGCCTCTGAATACCAGTTGCTGGGTAACAGTAGCAGCTGTTGCCATTATGTCCTGGGCCACTGTGTGACATGGATGCTGGACTAGATAGGCCTTTGGTCTGATCAGCAGAGCTCTTCTTATGCTCTTAAGCAGCCTTCCCCAATCTGTGCCCTCCCAACGTTTTGGACTACAACTCCCGTCATCCCTGACAATTTGCTGTTCTGGCTGGGGTTGAAGGAAGTTGTAATCCAAAACATTTGGGGGCACCACGTTGGAGAAGGCTGTTCTTAGGTATTACAGAAGAAACTCACTGACTGGGTTCAGACAAGACGGTAACCCACACTCTAGGGTTAAGAGTAGGTTGCTGTTGAAATGTGGGTTATCGTGTTGTCTGAATGCGGCTGTGCTAACAAGCCATGGTTTCTTAACCACAAACAACCCATGAAGAGAACCCATGGTTTGTTGTTGGGTTGTGAACTGTGGGTTGTTCACCATGATTTGTTATCTCAGCTGGGTTCAGACAACATGATAACCACGGTTCAACAACAACCCACATTCAACCCATACTCAACCCTTGAGTGTGGGTTATCGTGTTGTCTGAACCCAGTCATTGTAAAGAGTCCATTCCAGGTATTTTTGGGTACACAGGCAAGAGAGCTGCACTGTGCACTCCCATCCCCGAGCAATAAACCTGCCACACCCCCAGCAACAGCATATCACTCAGTTATGTGATCCTTAATCAACCCTCATAAGTATGGGGAAATGGCCATGCTGGATGAGACCAAGGTCTGCATCGTTCAGCATCCTGTTTCCAGCAGCAAGCCAGCGAGATGCTTCTGGAATCTCTCAAACAGCATGTGAAGTTGGTGACCATCACTGCTGTTTGCACACAGAATCTGGGACTCAGAGGTAAGCTGCCTTTGCACATGGAAGTTCCATTTCATCTTCATGAGTTGATAGATATACGGTCCAAGAATGTGCCTAATCTTCCCAAAAGTTTAACAATAGCAACAACAAAAAGACCAACCTACCTACCCTAAATTAGGCAGTGGGGGGACACAAGGAGTGATTTTTTGTACAGAAAGGGCTGTGAACTCAGTTCTGAAACAACATCAAACTCCTGGGCTGACCATATGCTCAGAGGCACCCTAATTCTCTACATTTTAGGCCCACCACTACCACTGTTTTGCACCTTCCGGTTAGTGGACCTCGAGGTTCTAGTAACAAAACAAAGCAATCCTGCAAGCCTGAAGTCTGCCCACCATTCGCCTCCAAAGCCCCTTCCAAGTCTGTGTTCTAAAAACGAATTGCTCTTTTCTGCTACCATGGGGGCTAGAAGCTTTCTCCCCTTAAAAAAAAAAAAATCAGTAAAAGCACTGGTGAAGTATGTGCTATGCTACAGTGTGGCAAATTGTCACATTAGGCCTGTGTGCTCCCCCTATCTCCTGCGTTGTGTGGTGGATGAGTGTCAGACATAGTTATATAATTAGGAAGCATGCTGGTTACTTGCAGAGTCTTAAAGCCAAACTTGTTAATAGTTGTTCTACATCTTTTGCTGCTCCTGTGAAAAGAAGAAGAAGCCAGGAGCAACCTGGAATCCAGGCTACATTCCAGTTTGGGTGATTAGGGCCTTACCTTGATGACAAGGAATCCTCATCCTGCCCTTCTAATTGTACGATGCTCTGAAGCTTGCCTTGCAACTGAACTTATTTTATTTTATAACAGCATAAGCTGCCTTTTGACAGGAGCTGGAGGTTACCAATAAAACATTTTATTCTCACTAAAGCAAATACAGTTTTTTTTAAAAAAAAAAAACAAAAACCCAAACCTTAAAACCAGTAAAATTGCAAAAGCTAGAGGTCATAACCAGGTGATAAAACCTAACAAAAGGCATTTTAAAAACACTTTAAACCAGCTTATCAACATGCTGGATTACCTGGGCAAATAAACAAGTCTTTGGTGCCAAAATTACATCAGCACTGGGGCCCGGTGAGGTTCTCTGGAGAAAGCATTCCAAATCTATGAGGCGCCTCAACCGAGAAAGCCCTGCCTCTGGTTACCTCTCACCTCACTTCTGATGGGGCAGGGACCTAAGCGATAGGCAGGCTCATGTGGGAGGAGCCGGCCTTATATCTGCTGTGCTCAGCACTTAAGAATGCTGTCTGTCCGCAATGCAAGAAAGAAAGAAAGAAATCTTCGGTTGCTCATTTCCTGGAATTAATTTGGTGGCTTTCAGAAGTTCTGCAGGGCATCCTTTCCCTGTTGACTCGACTGCTGAGGAAAGCCTGCTTCTCTGCTACAGAACCCCCTGAACGTTGCAAAGGATTCTGGGATGCGCTCTAGGTGCCTACTCAGTTCATAAGGGGTGCTGGCTGGGCCTGTTGGGCCTAGCTGCTGGTGCTGCTCCCCCACCAAACAGAGTGTGCCATGGAATTCATCCCGCCTCCACCTCCCAGTTACTGGTCTTCTCAGTGAAGAACCCACTGTAGGCCTCTGAGGAACTCCAGCCCGCCTGCCCCCCCCAAAAAAATCACACAGTTTGAAAAGCACTGGATTCATTTCAATGTTATGTATGTTTGGAAAAATTCATGTGCAAGCTGAGGTGCAGAACAGAGGTGGAGGACCTGTAGCCCTCCAGATGTTGAATTAAAACTCCTAATATTCCTGGCTGTTAGTCATGCCGGCTGGGGCAGATAGGAGTTGTCTGGAGGGCCACAAGTTCCCCACTCCTGCTGTAGAACAAGTCACTCAGAGATGTCCCATTCTTGTCTTGCCTGTGTAAACTCCCCCACCCCCGGGCAGCCGGATCCCATGGCAGCACTGTTGGCCTTCAAGGGTGAAAATGGGCATGAATAGATAGGATTGTGTGGAGTGGGAGGAGGATGACACATTAGGGAAGCTACCTGCAGAACATTTCAGCCACATCCATTTTATTTATTAAATTTATATCCCACCTTTTTTCTTGCAAGGAACCCAGGGCGGCCTACATAATCCTCCTCCTCCTCCTCTCCATTTTATCCTCACAACAACCCTGTGAGGTAGGTTAGGCTGAGAGTCAGTGACTGGCCCAAAGTCACCCAGTGAGCTTCATTGCCGAGTGGGGACTAGAACCTGGGTCTCCGGAGTCCCAGTCCAACACTTTAACCACTATGCCACGCTGAGTTTTTGAGTGCCAGTCAGGGGAGTTCAGGCAAAACATGAAATCCAGTTTCATTACTGCCTTTAAAGCACCCCCCCCCAAAAAAAAAACGACTTGGTTGTGAGCTGCAGCCAAGTGCTGTGGAGCAGTGAAGAAATAGGGCAGACTCTGGTTCAAATCCCTTACTGTTCATGCATGAGACTTGTTGTGTGGCCTTGGGGGAAATGTCTCCCTCTGCCTATATTTCCCCTCACCAGGTTGTTGTTGTGAGGGCACGGTGGGAAAGAGTACAGTGAAGCACCTTGCACATTGAAGGTGCTACAGGAATGATTGCAAATAATTATAAGAGTGCTAATTGAACACCGATCAGGTGGCAAACCTGTCTGGTTGTGGCCGCCCTCCCCTCCTCCAATGTGCCACAACTTTGCATTGCAGAGAGTATTGTCATCAGTTTGAGGAAGGAGCAAGGGCTCATTCTGTCTCTGTGCCTGCCTATGCCCAGGATTGGTCTACCTCTATGACTGATTCTACGTTCAGAATTCTGTGCAGAATCCAGGACCTCGTGCAAAAAAAAGTTGGTTCCAGAGAATTTCTCCTTCTGTGTAATCTCCTCCCAGGATACCTTCATGGTGCCACCTCTCTCCCCTTCCCTTCAAGTCCCCCCTCCACCCACCTTGAAACTTCATCTCTTCTGCCATGCCTTTGGCTTAACCTCACAGCCCAGCTCCCCTCCTGAAACCAAGACTTGCTTGTGACAGCACTGAATAGCATTCATCCCCAGCTGTATCCATGCCTGTACTCTCCCTCTCATCTCTTCCCTCTGTTACACTATAGATTGTAGCTGCCTTGAGGCAGAGATTTGTCTGCATAGATAGGTAGACAGCTAGAGGTGTGTGTGTGTGTGTGTGTGTGTGTGTGTGTATAACAAATGCACACACCCCACAATGTGCCACGTGCAAACTGATGGTGCAGCATAAATAAATCATCATCATCATTAATAATTAACTGGTTCTCATGGCTGGGGAAATACGATCTGCAAAAGATTAAGGAGGTGCTATTTCTGTGTCTGCATGGCTGCATCCTTTCCTCGTGGCCTCCATCCGTGTCCCTCTGTGCATGCACCACCGCTGCACATTGCTCATTCATATCTCCCTTCCTGCCCAAAGGCAACACTTTGCCAAAACTTTTCTAGTTTTGCCAAACCCCGCCCGCCCCAAATCTTGACACTTGGATTTAGAGTGAAGTACATGGATCAAGCACATGGATTATGCATGATAAACCGATTTTATTGATTTGCATAGTCTTGACCCACCAAAGGGGAGGTATTCTGCAATCATGCCATCGAGATGTAGAAATTGAAATGGGGCCCAGAATGCTGTATCCTGGGAATCGTGGTGGCGTTTGGGCAGATATTTATATAGCCAACATACCACTCCACCAAAAAAAGGCTGGTCCCTGCCTCAAGGAGCTTACAATCTAGTGTTCAGCAGTGGAGAAGAAGTGAAGTGCTGCGGGCGGGGGAGAGCAAGAATAGTAAAGGATGAATGTGAGCAGATGCAGTTCACAGAGAAAGAGAGAGAGAGATGGCTTGCTGTTAGAGAGAGAGAGAGAGAGAGAGAGAGATGGCACCTAGCAGAAATTTCATAGATTTCATCAGGGCTTTTTTTCTGGTGGAACTCACCGGAACTGAGTTCCAGCACCTTTTCTTCTATTAATTGCATTACAATTTAATCGCCATCTACTCCCGAGGAAATGTAATCCAAGAGTTCCGGTACCTTTTTCTCCAGAAAAAAAGCACTGGATTTCATAGATCATAGAGTTGGAAGGAGCCTACAAGGCTATCGAGTCCAACCCCCTGCTCAATGCATGAAACTAGAGGAGGGGTCTACCATCCAAGTAACAACCAGGCTATTGAATAAATGCTGCAAAAAATAATCAGAAGTATACGCACATTTGTCACGCAGCCTTTCAGAAGTCACCGGACTTGGCTTTTCTCGCTACAGAAATTTTAGCACAAGCCTCTGCCTCTCCTCAGATGACCATATGAAGTTACCTTGTCCTGAATTAGACCCATTGGTCCATTTAGCCCAGTATTTAACCCAGTACTTTGGCAGGCAGTGACTCTTGGGTGTTGAAAGGCCTTTCCCAGCACTGCTACCAGAAATTCTTTCAACTGGAGATGGCAGGGACTGGATCTGGCACCTTCCGGCTGTAAAGCACGCACTGCTTTTACCACTGAGTCCCTCATTGGCCCCAAAGGGTACGTAGGGCAAGCAGTTGATTGAATCTCAGAGCAGCATCCTGAGGTGTGTGTGCCCATCAAGGGACCTCCAGCTCGTCTTGACATTTGATCTGGCCTTTGCACTGGCAAGCCCTATTGCCCATGGAGCCACATTTTCTAGGCAATAATCACGGTCCTTCCTTGCCCCACTAACTAACCATCCTCCTCTTTCTTTGCAGCCAAAGCAACCAAGATGGAAGAGGGGCAGTCCCAGCCTGGCGTGGCTTTCCTAAATGTGGCCTCGAGTTATGTGCCCCACACCAAGGTGGAGTGTTACTACACCCTGCCATCTGGCCTGAAGCCTTCAGCCAGAGATTGGATTGGGATCTTTAAGGTATTACAATGGGGGGAAAGTGGCAGCAGGAGTGTGTGTGGGGCAGCGGAGAGTTTCTAGGTATGTGAGTGCTCAGTATCGAAGGGGTGTTGCTTACAACACTGTTGGTCTACATCAGGGCTCTCCAACCTTGGGTCCCCAGATGTTGCTGGACTACAGCTCCCAGAATCCCTTGCCATTAGCCATGCTGGCTGGGTATGCTGGGAGCTGTAGGCCAGCAACATCTGGGGACCCAAGGTTGGAGAGCCCTGGTCTACATTGACCAGGCCTGGTCTAAACATGCAGTAGAATGAGTTGGGACGATGGATTGTGCCACTTCAGGCAACAGGTGTCTGTGTGTGGGCAGGGTGTGTGTGTCATTTTTAAAAAATGCTTTTCTGTATTAAAAAAGAATTCCCCTGTAAGTAAAAAGCTAGTGCAGCAGGAAGCCAACTGTTCCAATGGTTTCTTTTCTTTTCTTTTGCTTGCAGAAGGTTTTGTGTATGGGGAGTAATCAAAAATAGCAGTTCTAGAGATGTGAAGGCCGGGGGGAGGACAGAAAGGGGGGGGGAGAAAAATGTGAAGAAAAGTATTTTTTTCTGTTTTTTCCCAAGGATTTTTGGAAAATTGGGGGGGGGGACATTCCCCCCTCCCATTTTTTTCATCCACCCCCCCCGTTTTTTTCCATTCCCCTCAGTTTTTTTCCCCAAACCTTCACATCTCTAAACATCCCGCCCCCTACCACATATACACACACTCAGTGGTACGGTGCTATTTACCCCTCTTGAGGCTGCATGTGTAAAGCAAACCTCAGAGTCCACCCAATGTAGTAGTTGTGGAGATGGGGAGAAACGTTCTCCCTTTGTGCACCACAGAGGAAGCAAAGAGCTGTACAGTAATACCTTGGATTGCAAGTAACTTGGTCTGAGAGCGTTTTGCAAGACAAGCAAAATTTTTTTATAAATTTTGACATGATAAACAAGCAAGGTCTTGCAATACAAGTCGTAAGGATGTAACCGCTCGCCTCGAGCGGGCATAGCGGGCCAAAATCGGCCCCGCTCATGCCCACCAGAGACTCGCTTTGATATCAGAGTGTTCTGGATTACAAGCACGGTTCCGGCACGAATTATGCTTGCAATCCAAGGTATTACTGTATATGCAGAAGCAAGCGAACGGTTTCTGTGCCATGGCCGTTGGGAATCAAAATGCCAGGATCCAATTCGGTATTCTTTCAATTCCCTCTAACAATATTGGGGGAAATTCTTCACACCACTGTGAAACATCTGGATTTGCCACGTGCCCCAAAACGTTCGAAATCCCTGATCAACCCTGGGGATTTCCAACAGTGGTTCTTTATTACTACATTCATATCCTGCCTTTTTCCTCTTGAAAGGAACCCTAGGCAGCTTACATAGTCCTGCCCCCCCCCCCATTTTATCCTCACAACCACCCTGTGAGGTGAGTTAGGCTGAGAGTCAGTGACTGGCCCAAAGTCACCCAATCAGCTTCATGGCTGAGTGGGGACTAGAGCCCAGGTCTCCCGAGTCCAATATTTTAGCCATGACACCGTGCTCTAACCACTACATCACACTGGTTCTTTAGCCATGCTACTGATGCAAGGGTGAAATCTACCTTGGGTGATCACTGCGGCCTGGTTTACAAATCCAGCAAAATGAGGGATCATAGAATCATAGCCTTTTATAATCGGACAGGACCTTGGAGGTCACCTAACCCAACTTCCTGCTCAACACAAGCACAGCATCCCAGACAGATGCTTGCCCTCCTCTTAAATACCCCCCAGTGCAGGAAAACCTACCACCTACCAAGGCAGCCTGTTAGGAAATTTCTCCTATTGTTAGCCGAAATCTGCTTTCCTGCAATTTCCACCCAATTGGTTCTAGTCCTGCCTAGTGGAGGAACAGAGAACAAGTCTGCTCCCGTCTTCTGCATGACAGCCTTTCAGATATTTGAAGACTGCTATCATGTCTCCCCATAATCTTCTCTTCTCCAGGCTAAACATACCCAGCTCTTTCAACCCTTCCTTATAGGACTTGGTTTCCAGACCCCTTCACCACCCTGGCCGCCCTCCTCCAGACATGCTCCAGTTTGTCATTGCCCTTCTTAAAATGTGGTCCTGGAACTGGACACAATATTCCCAAGGTGGTAGGATTCTTTCAGTCTGCAGGTGGAAGGATCACATTACAGGCAGTCCCCAGGTTACGAACGAGTTCCATTCTTAAGAATGTTTTTAAGTTGAATTTGTATGTAAGTCGGAACAGCATAGCGTTCTATACGTTAAAATTGGCATTTACGCAAATTGCATAAATTACGCAAATTGTGTAGTATACTATGCTATGTACTCTACGTAACCGACGTAGCGCCGGGGAACCCAGAAGTCCATTCTTAAGTATGGGTTGTCTGTAAGTAGGACATTTTTAACTTGGGGACTGCCTGTATTGGCTCTTTCCCTGCATATTAAAAACCTCCCCGCAAGCAGAAAACTAGAAAATAGGCTGAGCTAGAACTTTTCTTCTCTCTCTCTCTCTGTGTATATATATATATATATATATATATATGTATATATATATGCGGGAGTGGTACCACCATCTGCAGTCTAAAGGGTAAAGTCCACACTGGCACCTTAGCCTGTCATATGTATAGACCAGGCCTAAATGGGGGGTGGTTGAGAATCTCTGGGCAGCCCTGATCTTGAGACTGCAAAAAGCTCTCCCTAGGCACATTGTTTAGGTGAACACGCCACTATATAGGATTGGGGGGGGGGGGGGACGACTGAAAAGAGATATTGGGAAGAGATGAGACTCATCCACCTTTGCCTCCCCCTCTCCAAACATGGCAGGAGCCAGAGCAGGGCAGGAGACAGGGTCTGTAGCAAGGAACACAACCCTGTTAATAGAGATGTGGATTACTCTAATGCTCTCTTCCCGTTCCTTTTCCCAGGTGGAAGCCTCTTCAGTGCGTGATTATTACACCTTTGTGTGGTGCACAGTGCCAGATGGCGGAGCTTCCGCAGGATCCCTTCTTCACTGTAGCGTGCAGTTCCAAGGTGGGTATATTAAATCAGATGGTCCACAGCAGGCTAATCAGAGGCTTGGTGGTTAGATAGCATATGAACTGAAGTTTTCTAACCAAGGAGGAAAGGATGGTTCTCAGGAAATGGAGAGCAAGACAGAAAGAAGAGGACAGGTGGGGAACACTGGATTTTGCTGCAGTTCGTGTGAGCAACATACCGTATTTTTCGCTCCATAAGATGCACTTTTCCCCCAAAAAAAACTAGGTGGAAATGTCTGTGCGTCCTATGGAGCGAATATAGTAAAAAAAAATTCTTTTTTTTTTTTTTTTTTTTTTACTTTCCTCTGCTGGTCCGGAAGAGCGGAGGACTCCTGGGCAGGGCGGGGGAAGCCCCCGCCTCTCAGCTGATTCCCTGCGGAACAGCTGATTTAAAAATAATAATAATTTTTTATTTATTTATTTATTATTATTATTTTTTACTTTCCTCTGCTGGTCCGGAAGAGCGGAGGACTCCTGGGCAGGGCGGGGAATCCCCGCCTCTCAGCTGATTCCCCGCGGAACAGCTGATTTAAAAAAAAAATCAGCTGTTACCATACAGTAAGTGCGTCTTATGGTCCGGTGCATCTTAAGGAGCGAAAAATACGGTACTTGGCCAGCCCTTCACTTCCATAACGTGTGCACAAATGTTATACCAGCCTTCCCCAACCTGGTGCCCTCCAGATATTTTGGACTACAACTCCCAGCATTCGTGGCCATTGGCTAGGTTGGCTGGGGATGATGGGAATTAAAGTCCAAAATATCTGGAGGGTACCAGGGTGGGGAAGGCTGTCTTATACTATACACATGATAGGTGAAATCAAGGTTTTAGTCTATCTGCAAACAGCTCACACAGCCATTGGCTCAGCTGCTGTGATGTCACACACATGTTCATGGGCATTCTGGCCACTGATGGAGTGCTAGCTTTTATTTATTTTGTTTGTTTGTTATTTTAAAAATGGATACTACACTTTTCTTTATAAATTAAATTCAAAGCAGCCATTCGAAAAGGTTCATGAAATACATAAAACACAATAAAAACAGTCCAAATTACTAAAATCAATTTCATGCAGTACAAGCAAGAGCAAGATAAAACAATTCAGCATAAAAAGAGGGAGACAACACTTTAATGTACATGGAAAGCTCTGCAAAATAAAAAAAAATCTAGCAGTTTGCTCACAGCATAAAAGAGGGAGCCAACTGAAATCAAGATCCTAATTTCTTAACTTTGGTTTTCCTTTTATGTTGCATGTAAACTCTTTTGATTTACTTAAGCCTGAAATATAAGCATCAATGAAATCATAAAACAAACACCTCTGTCCTGTTTACAGCCAGCTACCTGCCTAAGCCAGGCCCCCAACAATACCAGTTCCGCTATGTGGATCGCCGTGGGGAGGTGCGTGGTCAAAGCTCCCCTTTCCAGTTCAGCGAGCCACGCCCCATGGATGAGCTTGTCACCCTGGAGGAGGCTAGCGATGACAGCGGGGATGCTGACATGTTGCTGGTGGTTCCCAAGGCTGCCCTGCTAGAGGTAACGTACTCAAAGCAATGTCCTGAGGCTCAGGGGGTCCCCTTTTTAACCCTCCAATCCCAGCCCAGGCTTTGCCACTTGTATTCTCCTTCTCTGGCTGTTCAACATGGGAGATCTTTAGCCATATATGTTGGATGCATGCTAGACAATGTAGAAAGTCTTTCCAAGGGAGGAAAGGGTTTAGAACAGAGTTGTGGAACCTGTGGCCCTCCAGATGTTGTGGGGCAACATCATGGACCATGCTGGCTGAGAATGATGGGACTTGGAGTCCCAGAAAATCTGGAGGGCTTGTCTCTATCATGTCTCCCTTTCCCCTTACTATTCCCCTCCTTTTAACACTGGTTCTCATGCCTTTTGCCTCGCTACTTTGTTAGTGTTGGACTTAGCCCAGGAAGACATGGGTTCACTTAACCATGAAGCTCTCTGGGACCACCTTGGGCCAGTTACTATCTCTCAGTCCAGCCTACTTCACAAGATTGTTGTGAGGGTAAATTGGAAGGCAAGTCCTATGTGTATCTTTCTATGCTCCTTGGAGCACAAATGTAACGATGATGATCATGACAAAAGCTCCCTACACCTTGCAACAGCATTCTCATCTTGATGATTCCTGATCTTTCTCTCATCCCTGCTTTGTCTGTAGATTGTGTTAGACTGTTGCAGCAAAAAGAACAAAGTGTCTTGTGACACCTTAAAAACTTACTCTAGCATCAGCTTTCGTGGGCAGTGTCCATTTCATCAGATGTATGAAGCGTTGCCCTCAGACTGGCAGATTTATATACACATGGGCGGCGGGGCAGAAACGTCAGAGGGAATTGAAACGCACAAAAAAAATACAGACAGTGATGATTGCAAGTGTGATTGTGCCCAATGGAAGAATATACTGCTTGTCTCCTCCAAGAATCACACTTTCATTCTCCCCCCCACACACACACACATCACCGTGTCCCTTCAAATGTGCAGAAATAGCAGAGTCAGAATTTGAGACTCAAACCAGGACCCTAGTGAAGCAGGAGCCTAACGTTCAGGCCTTAACCTACTGAGCTACACAGGGCACACTATGTCATGAGCGGAAAACCCGTGACCCTCCAGAAGTGCTTGGACTCCAACTCCCATCAGCCCCAGCCAGGGATTATGGGAGTTGTAGTCCAAGACCATCTGGAGGGCCACAGATTCTCCACCCCTGCTTGTATGTGTTCAGACAGACCACAGTGCCTTCCTACAGGCACAGCAGGAAATATGGGTACATGTGATTAGCAGGCTGTGTGAAGAAGCCTCTGGTTTGGCAAGGCCTGGTATAAATACTAGAAGCTTGGCCTTCTGCTTTTGCCAGATCAATACAACAGGACCTCTCACCTGTTGTACTCCTCCTGTTCAGGCTTCTGCTTTAGTTCCAGTCATTGACTTGTAAAGACTCCAGAACTGGAGAACAATTGTTCCTGGCCTTGTACCAAGTATGGGCTCCTACTCCTAAGAGCCATGACTTGGCTTTGACTGTACCACTTCCTTTAGGACTGTACCACATCAGAGTGCAGGTGGGGAATCGCATGTTTGAATCTGCCCCGTGGAGACCATCTTCCAGTATGTGGCAAGCTAATATATCTGCAGAAGACTAAGCTGAAGCTCTTCTCCCTGGCATCTTTGCTTTCCATGTGCAAGGCTGTTGGTTTGGTTGGGTTTTTTTTAATAAAATGGGGGCGCACTCAAATATAGGATCTCTGGAGTGTTACAGCCCAGAAGGGCTGCGTCCTGTGCTGTTTCTTTGGAACTAGCTCTGTATCTTAGTCCTATGATAGCAAGGCAGGGACAGCAACATTTTGTTCAATTTCTAAGCGCACCTGCTGAATTTGTTCCCTGGCCTTTGTCAACCCCTCTTTGGCATCTCTCCCCGCCCCACACAGACTCAGCTGGAGGAGAGCCGTCAGGAGCAAGGGGCCCTGTTGCGGGAGTCGTGCCGCCTGAAGGACGAGGTTCAAGAACTGCGAAGCCGCGTGGCTGAGCTAGAAGCAGGTGCTCGGCTCCCTGCGCGATGAGCATTCCAAGCTGGCTGCGCAATACAAGGCAAGCAAGCAAGGATCTGGGTATTCTCAGTCCTTCCAGAGCTGGGGGTGCGGGGGAATTGTGCCCTGTTCTCCTGCCGTGGGGCTCATTTGAGAAAGGATGCCTTCACCAGGAGCGCTAAGGTGGCCAGGTAACCTCATCCTAAGCCTGAACCAAAAGCTGAAGCGGGGTCCAGGTATCACAGGGGTGTTGGACCTTAGGCCCGTGGGCCAAATCCAGCCCACCTGGGGTAAGAGCGTTAAGTTAAAACATGCAAGTATTTTTGGTGTTTTAGTCCCACCCCTTTTGCTTTCAGTTTCTCCCACCGCTGGAAATGCAGCCCCCGAGAGCTTCTCTGAAATGGAATTTGCCCCTTGGGCTGGAAGCAGTTTGACACCCCTGAGCTATGAGGACCCCCTTGCCCCTTTGTAAAGATGGGTGATTTCCCCCACCCATCAGACTTATATCAGAGTGGCTCACCAAATTGTTTATTCATTTATTAAAATGTCCACACCAGCTTTCAAGCACTTTAGCAGAGTGGCTTCCAATAAAATATTTTAAATTAAACACCATAAAATAACGAAACCAAGCTGAAAATAGCAGATCTATAAAAAGCAGCATAAAAATCATATCCAAATAACCCAGGTAAAATAGATCAATAAAAGTTATAAAGCCTGAGATTTTTTAAATAAAAAAACAAGGTCTTTGCCTGGCTCTGGAAAGACATCCGAGTGGTGCCAGGTAAGCCTATTTGGGGAGAGTTTTCTGAAGCTTTTCACCACCACTGAAAAGTCCTTCTTCCCAGTAACCACCTGCAGCACCTCAGATGATAGGGAAAGATGATGATGGTCTCGTCATCCCCAAGGCTTGGAAACGGCTCAGCTTGTTTTACAAAGGCAATCAGACTTTGGATGTTGCCCACCCAGCCCTCCTGGTCCCCCTTCACTATTTTTCAATACTGTTCAGCACCAACATAGGAACATAGGAAGCTGCCTTATACTGAGTTAGACCATTGATCCATCGAGTCCAGTATTGCCGACACTGACTGGCAGCGGCTCTCCAGGGTTTCAGGCAGGATTCTTTCCAAGCCCTACCTGGAGGCCGGGGATTGAACCTGGGACCTTCTGTATGCAAAGCAGGTGCTCTATCGCACTAAGCTATGGTCCTTCCCTACAGCACCTGGTATTCTAAGGCGGTTGGTAACCCACCCAGGTACTAACCAGGCCTGACCTTGCTTAGCTTCCAAGATCAGATAAGATCGGGCTGTTCAGATGTTCCCATTGTTTCCCATAGCACCCCTTTTTCCCCCTAGCTCCTGATTCTGCTTCCTTCTTGGATTAGTCATAGGGCTGATCCCACCCAATCAGGGATCCACAGTGAACAGGATGGTGACAAGATGCTACCTAGCCAATCAGCTTTGGTTGCAAATCGATGTCATTGAAGAGAAAGGAAATAAAAATAAGAACAAGTGGCAGCAATTTAAACAAATAAAACTCGGCCATGAAACTCACTGGGTGACTTTGGGCCAGTCACTGACTCTCAGCCTAACCTACCTCACAGGGTTGTTGTGAGGATAAAACGGAGAGGAGGAGGAGGATTATGTAAGCCACTTCGGGTTCCTTGCAGGAAAAAAGGCGGGGTATAAATATAATAAATAAATAAATAAAAATAAAAAATAAGCACACACAGAGAGGGTGTACTAAAAAGCAATTGAAACAGGGAGATGTCTTTCACAGTAAGGTTTGAGTTGTTCAGTAGAGGCAGGAAGAATTTCTGGGAAGGTCTCCACATGCTCAGATGTAATCTGTACTTATGGGTTCTGTTTCCTCCCTGTGCTTGAAGCTACAAGATTTTCTATCACACACACAGGTTGTCAACAATATTAGTTGCTGGAAGTTTCAAATTTCCTCCGAACGCCATGGATGTTGTTCACTCCTCTGCCTCCTCCCTCCCTCCCCCATCAGGAATTGTCAAGTTGTTTAGCGGAAGTGTCCAAGCAGAAAGAGAGGCTAAGCCTTCAAGAAGCTGTGCACTTGGCCCGAATCCAGGAACTGGAAGGTGATATCCAGGCCATGGGTGAGAAGATGCTGCAGAGAGAGACAGAACTAGACAGGTGAGGGTCATGGCAGGACAGGAGAGCCCCACAAGAACAGAACCAGAAGAGGCCTTATGGCTATATAGATATGCTATATCCCAGACTTCCCCAACCTGGTGCCCTCTAGATTTGTTGGACTGCGACTCCCATCATCCCCATCTGCCAATGATGGGAGTTGTAGTCCAACACTAACTGGAGGGCAGCAGGTTGGGGAAGGCTGCTACATCCTACACACACATACGTACATATATATATATACACACACACACACACACAGTGGTGTGTGATTCCTTATGCAGCCAAAATGCTACTACCTGCACACATGAGGGAGGTAATGCCAGTCTTGGGGGAGCCCCAAGGATTACAGAAGTACAAAAATAATCTTGGGGGGTGGAATTCTAAACTGAGGGGGCAGGGAGGCAAGAACAACTCTATGAGGACTGAGCATGCTCAGTGGATACAGGACACTGACTGGCTGTTGTGGGGAGAAACAACGAAAAACTGGAGAAAAAGGGAATGAAATGGAGTACTCTGAGAAGGGGCATGGCTAACTGGCTGGCATGCTGAAAAGGAGCACCCCATACTGCAACATTGGCCATGCCTCTGTGGTGGCCATTTTGCAACCTGCCATGCCTACATGGTGGCCATTTTGTGACTGATGCCCACCATATTTTCTCAGGATTCCCCATGTGCCCAAGGCCCAAAAAGATGGGGACCCCTGCCCTACCATTTGGTAATTCTTGAGGACAATGAAACTCTACTAGGAGGCCTAGTGAGCTCCTGGCTATGTATTCTGTTTTACTGGGGAGGATGCAATGGCTGAAGCAAAGGGCTCCTCCAAGCCAATGTCTAGTGGTGCCGCTGGGCTGATCCCAGGGCCACCACTTCTCACGCACACACACCCTTTTGGCCCCAGGGTGAAGGACACAGTCAAGTCTCTGCTGCGGGAACAGGAGCAAATTCATCATCAGCTCAAAGAGGAGAATGCAGAGAAAGAGCAATACCAGGTGAGTGTGGAGAAGGGAGGGGCAGGGCATCCGAGGAGGTGGGGGAAGGGGTAGAGCAAGCCCTCAGGTTGTGGCCCCCTCCTTTTCTCCTCCCCAGGTCAAGCTGCAGGCCTCGGAGGAGGAGAGCCGTAGCCTGGCCTCTGATCTGAAGGAAGCCAAGACCCTCCATGTCGAGAGGGTCTCACAGACTCTGGTGCTGCAGGAGGACATCAGCAAGTTGCAGCAGAAGCTGGCAGCCGCTCATCGCCGCACTGTGAGTGCTCAGCCACAGGCACCCATCAACCTCAGGCCCAGGGACCAAACCTGGCCCTCTTGCAGTCCCAATCCAGCTTTCCGGGGTTCCCCAGAAGATCTCGTGGTCCTTGCCTACCGTGTTTCCACGACAACAGTGCCTAAGTCCGGGGGGTGGGAGAGGAGACAGTGCAGCAATGGTTTTCAGAGGAAGCAGATCTGGGAGCCAGGGCTTCAGGGTGCCATCTCTGATTCTGAGAAAGAAGTAAGGCTGAGCAGTTAGGCCACAGAATGAGGACCCTTCATAGACCAAGACCCCATCATGATGTTGCCTAAGGCCAAAATGCCTTTTCTCTGCGCTGCAGAAAGTGTTCCCACTGTTTGAATCCTAAGGGAAAGAGAGAGATTTCAAGCTGTAAGAATTTTTTTTAAGCTGCGCTTCAATATTAGATCTCTATTTTCATATGTAGCATGTAACTAATAAGCAAAGGTACACCTCTGTATGTAATGTGCTCCATAGCTGAGAAGTCCGTACTACTGGATAGTGGCCAAATGCACTTCCGATCCCAGATCAGTGTCCGGAAAACAGAGTGGCTGACGTGTTTATTCTTGGCCGTGGGAAAGATGTTGGATGGCAGCCTTGGCTTTGGGAGAGTCAGATGGCCGTGGAGGCACAATTAGTGTGAGAGGGATTAGGTCAGGCCATGGGGAACCTGTGGCTCTCCAGATGTTGTACTACAACTCCCAACATCCCTGACCATTGACCAGGGGTGGGGAACTTCAGGCGGCCCCGTGCCCAATTTCCAGCCCCTGGACCCTACCTTGGGCTGCATGTGAAGGTGTGGTGGCAGCAAACAA
Source organism: Shinisaurus crocodilurus (assembly GCA_021292165.1). Classification (NCBI taxonomy): domain Eukaryota; kingdom Metazoa; phylum Chordata; class Lepidosauria; order Squamata; family Shinisauridae; genus Shinisaurus; species Shinisaurus crocodilurus. Next base: position 32,003,410 of record CM037881.1, read on the forward strand.
AACAAAACATCCTGGTGGTTTGCCGCTGAAATGTGGTGGCAAACGGTTATGGAGCCTTAGGCCAAAATTAGCTAGAACAAGCTAATGTTGGCCTTTCTAAGGCTCCCAAGTGAAATTTGGTGGCGTGGCAGCAGGGGTTGCTGAAGAGGCCGGGGGGGGGCACATGCGGCTCACCGACATGCGGCCCACCTGCAACCATTGGCCATCATAATGCCTTGCAGGCGAGCCATCCTGCACATCTCTGCCTTGCCTCCCTTGTGCCCATTCAGCCCACCACCACCCTGGTTCTCTCTCTTCCCAGGCACAGATGGAGTCCTTGTGCGAGCAGCTGCGCGCCACGCAGGATGTCCTGGCTGCCAGCCAGCAGAAGGTGGCCCTCTTAGGGGAAGAGTTGGCCAGCGTGGCCTCCATCCGGGACCGCACCATCTCCGACCTGCACAAGAGCCGCCTCGAGGCGGCCGAGACCAACATCAAACTTGCCGACATGACCCTCAAGTGGAAAGAGGGCAAAGGCCAGTGGTGGAAGGAGAAGGCCACGCTGCTGCAGAACGTGGAGGTTTGTGAGACACAGGCACACACACACACACACACACACAGCCTCCCAGTCCTGCTTAGCAGCTGGCAGTAAGCCCCTGTCCCACTCCTACTTCCTGCAACGCAGCCCCTCCATCATTGCACATGCTCAATACATTGTCTTTTTTGTGGGGAGGGAGTAAAGTGCAGAGGATGAAGCAAAGGGAACATCGCATACACACCGGAGCAATCATTGGTTCTTTGTGCAGGAATGAAATTGAAGTACGGAGGAAATCTTAAACCAATTTTGCATGCAGAAAGAGTGGATTTCCCGTTTGGATGATGGATGTCTGCTCTTCTTGTCTGTGTGCGAATGTTTGGATTTTGATGACAAGACTTAATACTTGAGGGCGTGGGGTTGTCTGTCTTTTTCTTTTCTTTTTTAACCCATCGCTTTGGAAACTCATCATTCTGTGTTTGAAAGCAACAAAATGCTCTTCCAGACAAAATTCCTGAGTAATATTTTGAGGTCACAGTGAAGAGCACCAAAATATGGATGAACATCTCCTAATGTACTTCACTAGGTCATCTGATACAGGCTAACTAAAGCTAAATGTTACTTGTAGGGAATGGATGGGAAGGAAATTCTATCCTTTCCCATTTTAGATGCAGAAATCGTGTTTCACGTTCGAATTCTGGACATTTGCTGCGTGTTTGAAAGTAACGTAAACACAATTTCATGTTTTCAATTTGCCCTGCCCTGCGCACATCTTTCCCTCCCGTCCCGTCCCGTCCCGCCCACTTGCTGATTGCCAAGCTTAGACATGATGAATTCCTCCATGGTGAGGCGGGAGTTGAATCCTGCCCCACACTAACCATTTGATTCAACCCTGTGGTGTTGGTAGGCAGAGAAGGACAAGATCCTGAAGCTGAGTGCTGAGGTGCTGCGCCTAGAGAAGAGCCTGCAGGAAGAGCGGGCACAGCGCCAGGTGCTGCACAGCGAGTTGGCACAAGAGCGTGACTCCAGCCTGGTAAGCCAGAGGCGGGTTGGGGGGGGGATCACGTTGCCCCAGGCAGGAGAAAAATAAAAATCCCTTTGGGGCTTCAGTTTCCCTTCTGTAGCCACTCCCACTAATACAGATTACAGTCATGCTTTGGATTGAGAGCATAATTCGTTCTGGAAACGTGCTTGTAATCCAAAACACTCTTCTATCAAAATGAAATCCCCCCAAAAAAATTTGTACATAAATTTTTAATTTAAGCCGTACTACAGTATTTGTATTGCAAGACGTCGCTTGTATATCAAGTCAATTTTTTTAAATAAATACTTAAAATTTTGCTTGTCTTGCAAAACGCTCTCAAACCAAGTTACTTGCAATCCAAGGTATTACTGTACTGATCTGGGATCGGAAGTGCATTTGGCCACTATCCAGTAGTACGGACTTCTCAGCTATGGAGCACATTACATACAGAGGTGTACCTTTGCTTATTAGTTACATGCTACACGCCCCCCACCTCCCACCACCAATCATATGGGGCTTTCCTGGCTTTTGTGCAGTTCTCACCCACTCTCAAGGGTTGAAATGCCTCTCCTAAGGCTTAGTGACTGGGCTTTAAGCTAAAATATACTGGTATTTTTGGTGGTTTGGGCCCTGCTGCTTTTGCCTTTGGCCCCACCCCTTTTTTCTTTGGCCCCACCCACCACTGGAATGTGTCTTCTCCCCCCCCCCCCCCAGCTTCTCCAAAATGGAATTTGGCCCTCAGGCTAAAAGAGGTTGAACACCCCTGTCTAAGAGAAAAGGATTGTTATTACAAGGATTCCTATCTGTGTATCTGAAAGAGCCTGAGGACACTTGGTGGTGGGAGGCGGCATGGGGAGGCTGTGACCGCCATAGGTGAAAACAACGGTTAGGGATGTGGGACTTTCTGTCAAACAGTGAAAGTAACTGAGGTTCCTTTCTTAGGATGCGAGGGGTGAATATCTGACTCCACAGCAGACTCTTTTAAGTCTCCCCCACTCCCGCCCCCCATTCCACACACATCACTGTAATATTCTGGTATGTGCAAACTCTCACCTTTGCCCCGTCAGGTGCAGGTCTCTGAGAGCCGCCGAGAGCTACGTGAGCTTCGAGCTGCCCTGCAGGTTGCCCAGAAGGAGAAGGAGCAGCTGCAGGCTGAAAAGCAGGTCAGTGCGGCGTCCAGGGGAGCAGAGTCTAAAGGGAGCAGCAACCAGAAAGCACACACTTGAGATGGGGGAAGAAATGGCATCTATGGCCAGAGAACGTTGGGGGGTGCAAGGGAGCAGTAAGGGGAGGAATTACGTGGGGCTGCGACTGCATCAGATGTTGATCAGAGTCTAGAGCAGGGGCAGGCAACCTGGTGCCCTCCAGCTGTGTTGGGCTACAAGTCCCATAATGTATGTATGTATGTATGTATGTATTTATTTATTTTATTATATTTATATCCAGTCTTTTTTCCTGCAAGGAACCCAAGGCAGCTTACATAATCCTCCTCCTCCCCATTTTATCCTCACAACAACCCCATGAGGTAGGTTAGGCTGAGAGCCCATGCCTGGCCCAAAGTCACCCAGTGAGCTTTCTGGCCGAGTGGGGGATTAGAACTCAGATCTCCTGAGTCCCAGTCTGACACTCTTAACCACTGCACGGCACTGACTCTCTGACCATTGGCCATGGAACTGATGGGAGATGTAGCCCAAAACATCTGGAGGGCACTAGGTTGCCTACCCCCTGGTCTAGAGTGCCACGTTCTGCCCCACCTTCTTTCTAGGACCTGATGCTGACCTTTTCCCTGTCCCCTCCCTTCAGGAGCTACTGGTGTATGTGCGGCGCCTTGAGGAGCGTCTAGAGAAAGTAGCTGATGAGAAATGGAGCGAGTCAGTTCTGGTGACGAAGAGGAGACGGCACTAGATGCTCCTGGTCAGTCTCCCCCACCCCCTATGTCCCAGTGCTTACCACTACCGTGCATCACTGCCCAATTATACTTGCCAACCCCAGCCCCGCCCATCCTCCCTGTCGGTGTCATGGATTGGTCTGTACTAGGAGTGTCCTTTTTCCCCCCTGCTGAGTTACTGGAGAGTGATGGCCAATTTTTATGGAACCTGGGCATTTTTCCAGAATTTTTCCACCTGTCCCTGAAGGAGCCAGGTCTGATTTCACATTTTAAAGTGCATTTCACATCCTAGAGTGCCTCCAGATCTGATTTCACATCCTCAAGTGCATTCTGCAAAAGAGCTGCATTTGCTTCTGGAGTCAAAATGTGAGAGTTTTTGCATCATTGCTCTCTGGGAAGATTCACTTAATGTATGCACGTGTGCGCACACATCCTGTGGAATTGCTGAACATATGCTCTCCTCCTTCTGCCCTTTCATGTGTGCTCTTCCCAGGCTCCCTGGATTCCCCGCTGTCTGACTCTGAGGACGAATGCCCTGAGGACATGCGCCTGCCCGCCCAGCTCGGTTCCTACAGTCTGTGTGACAACCGGGCCGCTACCACCACCCCGCCCTGTGCCCGTGGGCTTGCTCACGCCGTGGTGATCAGCCAGCCCGCACCCATTGCCAACCAGATCAAACAACCAGCCGAGGATTCCAGTTCTGATTCGGTGAGGCTCTGAGGGGGTGGGCAGGGAGGTGTGTGGTTCGGCCATACAGGAGAGAGTAGGCCTGGCCAAACTTTCTGAAGCTAAGAATTGCTTTGCTGGTGGAGGTCAAGGGGATCGTGTCCAAGAGTAGTCAAACAGATGCTCCTGGGAATCTCTCCAGCAAGGCAGGCCAGCTGGAGAACACTGGAGTTCCCATTCTAGCTATTATGGCAACTAGATCCATCCTCCACCCACCACACAGACACACACACTTTTTAATGCTTTTTAAAGCCATTTGAACTCTCCATCACCACATCTTGGAGCAGTGGAACCCATTAGGTCAGGGATGGGGAACTGGCCACGGTTTCCCTCCAGCCACCCCACCACCACCACCATCACCACCACACATACCCCTTTCGCCCTGCAGGGCTTGGGGTTTGGCAGTTCATTCGCCATGGACTCCCCCTCCCCGCTGTGGATCCCTCCGCCCCTGCCCCAATAGTTTACTCCAGCCTGGCTCCCCTCCTGAAGCTTTGGACTCTGAACTCCCAGCATCCCTGACCATCAGTCATGCTGGTTGGGGTGATGGAAGTTGTAGTTCAAAAAACCTCTGGAGGGCACCAACTTGGGGAACACTGGTTTTACTGCACCTGGCCACAGCTCTCCAGGGTCTCAGATAGTGGCGTTTCCCATCCATCACGTGCTACCTGGGACACGTCAGAGATGACGCCTGGGACCTTTTGCATGCAAAGCGGAGACCTTGAGAGAGAACCGGCAGGAAGATGTGTTGTGGCTCCACCTGGTCTCCCAAGCCACAGCAGCCTGTCCTGAGGGCATAGGGGAAAGGATGGACCAGGGTGCCACGGAGGTAGCAAAAGCCAGGCACGCTTGGACCGCTTCTTTCTTTTCTGTATTTAGGAGGCAGAGGATGAGAAGGCTGTCCTGATGGCGGCTGCGCAGAGTGGAGGCGAGGAAACCAGTCTGCTCCTTCCAGAGCTGAGCAGCGGCTTCTATGAAGTGGCCAGGTGAGGGGAGCTGGAAGGCTCCAGGTTCCATTTTTGCAACAGCACTTTCCCCCAAGGAGGAGGTAGGAAAGACTGTAGGTGTTCTTCATTTGTCAGCATCTTTAGACAGGGCTGTGTGTATCTGCCCGAATGCAGGAAAAGCATAGATGGTGGGAGCAGGATTTTCTTTCCTAGCAAAGCCAGAATAAATCATGTAAAATGTTTTAACAAAAAAAGAAGAACCCCCGAATAGATTATGCAAAATCAGAAGCATATGCAAATTTGCAGAATTTATGTAGGGTCACCGCTTTTTACTTTCCTTGGTGCAAAATTTGGGTTGCGCAGGAGCAGAATTTTAAACGGCTTTAGCACAGAGCACACGCAGCCTTGACCATGGAGATCTGGAGCTGAAGATTTGCCAGGTTATTCCGAATCCGAAACTGATTCCATGCCTCTGGGGCATGAGCACTTTCCGCTCTGCCTATTCTCTCTCCTGGATTTTTATTGTCTCTCAGACTCCTCCTTGTGACCCTCCCTTTATTTCTCTGATCCCCAGTGCTGAGCCCACCTACTTCCTTCGGCTTGCGGCTTCTGAGTGCCCCTTTCTCCTGCTTTTCTAGGACTATGCACCCTTTGCCGCTCCTTTCCTTGGCCCTGCCTCTCAGTTAATGCTCATCCCGAGTGTCCTATAGGTTAGCTCTGTGTTCTGTGAAGGAGGACTTCATTTGGTTTGTCTAAAACCTGCTGCGTGTGAAACAGCACAAGGCCCTACATGTCTCGTACGTGGCACGAGAGAGTGAAATGCTTCCCTCCATTTTCATTCATGATCTTACGAACACCTAACCTGTCCTGTGTCTGACTTGATGGCCCATTGACTTTGGTAGCACATCACCAGGAGTCTTGCGCCTTGTCTGCCTCTACAACGCAGCACAGGACTCTCTACTCCATCTTGGCTTTACATGGTGACGCCCATGGCAAAGTGATCACTCAGATGATCCAGCTAGGGATCCATTTTACCAGAATTCAAGTTCAGAGCTTGGGATCTGAGCAGCCCGTTTGACACTATTTCTCTCTCTTTGTCTCCCTCCACATGCAGCGGGCTGACAGGGCGGCAGCTGTCGGAGCCGGGGACCTGTGGGATGGGAGCATCTCCTTTGGACCTGCCCTCGCCAGCATTTTGGAAGGAGTGTCCCATCTGCCATGAGCGCTTCCCGCCTGAGAGTGACAAGGAAACCATGGATACGCATGTTGATGGGCACTTCTTTTTCAGCACCCATGACCCCTTCACTTTTGAGTGAACCCTCTTTCACCACCACCACCACCACTGTGCCCCCTCTGTTTCCCCTCTCCCCCTTCAGTGGGATCCAGGCTGGGTACCTTCCATCCCTTCCCTAGAGAGCTTGCTAAGATGAATGCATTACCCTAGCAGAGTGGCTTCACTTGCTAGCTGGCAACAGGGGGGTGCCATCTTCCTGGGACCCTCTCCAAGGCAGCACAATCAGAGCCAACTTGCATAGGGAGGAGCAAAGTAAGTTACACAAACACACATATTAAACCAGGGGTGAGAAACCTGTAGCCCTCCAGATGTTGTTGGACTACAACTCCCATTCTCCCAGATCATTAGCCATCCTGGCTGGGGCTAATGGAAGTTGGAGTCCAACATCATCAGGAGGGCCTCATGTTCCCCACCCCTGCATTAAACCAAAACTGAGTTTTGGCTTAGAAATTAAGTAAAAGACTTCCTTTAACCTCTCTCACAGGTGAGAGGACCCGTTCACACATGATCAGTTATTCTGTGATGTCAAGTGAGTTTGAAAAAAGTCAGCAATCCCTGGCAAACCCAAAGGGCTCTTGATTCTTACTTTGCTTATCCCAGTGTAAATGATTCTGTGAACAAAAGCAGGCCATACAAACAACTGTTACCTTTGGTGGGTGGATCTCACAGTTCAGAGGAGAAGCACTATAACCTAAGCAAGGGCATGTGACTGCAATGCCCTGTGATTCCTTGTTTGCACAGATAGTTCTTGGTTTTGGTTTTTCTTAATTGCAGGATAATAACCTAAGATGATAAACGTGCCCTCACACATCTGGACAAAATGCCTGTGAGACGAGCCCATTCATAGAAACACTCCATTCTAACATTCCAGACCAGCCTTCCCCCAACCTGGTGCCTTCCAGATGTGTTGGCTGACAACTCCCATCATCCCCAGCCACCACTGGCCATGCTGGCCAACACATCTGGTGGGCACCAGGTTGGGGAAAGCTGCACTACACTGTTAATAGGGTGTTATGAGGATAAAATGGAGAGGAGAGGGAAGATCATGTAAGCCGCCTTGGGTTCCTTACAGGAAAAAAAAGGTGGAATATAAATGTAATAATAAATAATTATATATAAAAAGGGGGATTGGAAGACCTGTCATGATAAAAGCATCATATACAGCAGGCCACATCTGTTCTAGATTGGCATCAGCACAGAGTGACTGCCACCCCATGGTGTCATACTCAACAGGTTGAAATCCTAAGCACATTTACCTGAGAATAAGTCCCATTGCCCTCAGTGGGATTTGCATCCGAGTAGACAGATGTGCATAGGATTGCGTCGAGAGCCACGTGGATAAGAGTCCACATCTCAGCTCTGTTGAAAAGGCTTGAAAAATTCACCCTTGAAACACCCCCTCCCCAGTGTTCAGTACAAAAGATAGAATATTTATTAATGATTAAGTAATAGCTATGAAATTATCTTGATTATGTGCCCCAAGAGGGTCTGTGGCCTGGACAGAGAGCCTCTCAACCCCCTGGCGTACACACACACCATGTACACAAAAGTATCTCTGGTTTGGCCACAGATCTTAAGTCCCTTGACGCTAATATGGAAAGAGGTTAAGTCTTAGCTAAAAGATTGATGTATCTCTTGCTGGGCTGAACGGTATCAGGCTGACAGGGTGGGAGCCAATCTTTGAGTATTCTCGCAAACCATACTTTCCTGCGCCTACAAAACTAGCGTGTCAGGAAGAGGATTTGAGGTTTGCGTTTTCCCTATCTAGGGAGTATTCCCACCACCACCCTCCCTGCAGTCAGAAATAGCACAACCCAGCAACGGATGCCTCTGGTGGGGCTTCGGTTCATCTAACTTTTAAATTCTGAGTGTGTGAGCAGAAAGCAGAACAGATGGATGCAAATGAATGGATGTGGGTATTTATTGTTTTAGCTATAGGCCCTTACTCCAGCAAAACCTCAAAGATTTTATTGCTTGCATTTATATATTATATGGCATTGTGTGTTGTTGTTGTTTTTAATAACTAAAGCAACCAGACTAGCAGACACGTAAATTAGAATAAAGCAGAGGAGAGATACCAATAAAACCTCCTCCTGCATGTCTCGCCACCACCAGGGGACAAAATTATACAAATTTGCAGGCAAGATTTTTTTCCCTTCCCTTAAACATGATCAATATCTTTCCTAAATGTAGCTGTTACCTTTGCATAAATAGCAAAAAGCTGAGGTTATTTATTCCATAATAATGCAGGTTCCAAAATATTGCAGTGGTATCATTTAAAGTTTCGGGAAAATCAAGAGCACTAGAGGAATGTACAGTGAAAGGAATCAAAAGAAGTGAGGAAGGTCATTCGATTATCGATGAATCCAGGTGCTCTTGATCAGGGTAGTATTCTGCATCCCCTGCCCCAGAATAAATTAGGCAAATTATGTAATGTGTATAAATATTGGAAGAAATAGCCAGATCAGGCTAATTGCAAGAAAGAGAGTCCTGTCATATGTTAAGTACTAATTTACTAATAGTCCCATCATAAGGTCTAGAAGCATGGGTGGCATTTTGGGTTTGCATCATGATGGTGATGATGTTAAAAAGAAGCTGCAGAATTTTGAGCTGGGAACTCGCATGTGCAGAATTACACGTAGGCATGTTTTTAGTTTAGAGATGAATCTCCCCTTGCCCAAGTCCTCTTGATCAGGGCTGTGTGCATTTGCATACACACACAGCCCACCCCCAAAATCCCCACATTCTGCCCCCAGAATAAATTAGGTAATTTATGTAAATTTGCATAACACCAAAACCTGCTTCCGAAATAAAGGGTAGGAAAGTGTATCGCTTTCAGAAGAGAAGCCAGACTAGACGACTAAGAGAGAGAGAGAGAGAGTCCCGTGGCACCTTAATGTCTAATTTACTATAGCGTGAATTTTCATAGGAAACAGCCCACTTCAGCAGAAATTACACCAAACCAATCTTTTGGAAGAGATGAGAAGGGCAGGGAGACTGAAGTCAGATGATATTTTGGGGGGTGGGGGGGGGGACACAGTTGAAATACGAGTTGTGGAGGGCACAGACCCCCGTTACAGAACCTTGGGGCCCTGTTGCTTGGAACAAAGGCAGCCCTTGCCAGCCCCAAACAGATTCTTCAGTCCCTCTTTGGCATCTTAAGGGCTTTTTAGTTTTGTGTTCCTGTTGTTTTTTTAAAAAAAAGGGCATCTGCAGTTCTGAGGACACATAATTTTGAGCTGGGAACTGCTGATGTGTAGAATGCACAGGGAACTCTGCTGTGATGATTTGCATAGTATGCTGTATAGTCCCAATTCTAATATGGAGGAAACCCAGTTCGGTCACTTGGCATATTTGAGCAGCAGCAACAGGCAGATGATGATGATGATGATGATGATGATGATGATGATGATGATGATGATGATGATGAATATCACGTGCATACTTGCCAAGTCTGCACACATCTGATACACGCAGGATGTGTGGCCTCTCCTTCATACTGTGCACCCACCAAATATCCACCTCTACTACTGTCAGGGTTAGGTGTGTTATCAGTGCAGTGTGGAGCAGCCAGGAGTGGGTTGGCTCCTTGCACACCTTGTCTGATTTAACGGTTATTCCATCGTTTCTCCAGCCTTGGCTGAAGCAGGAGCCTAATTGCTATGGATGCAAACTTTGGGGTGTGTTTGCACATCCAGTTGCAGCGATAGTCAATGTTAGGGAATCAGAGGCCATTCATGATTATCTTTTCGTCTCCCAGCCTGGCTCCCATTGCTGGGCAATTGCCTGGCAGCCAATCTACACGTGCGGCATAATCTCGTGCAGTGCAGCTGGACTGTTCCATTTTAAACTGCAGGCGGGGTATTCCATGTTCGAATGCTTCCCCCATGAATGAACATGTGACTGGCATGGCAGGGGAAAGGCTTTTATGCTAGCCTTCCCTCTGATGCACTGGTTTCTACATGTGGGGGGCTTGGGAGAGCCTTTGAACCTGTGCTATGCCACCTGCAGTGTGATGTGGTCCGATCCGGGAAAAGCTGCCTTGATGCAGTTCTGCTGCACGGGTAGATGGGCTCCGAGATTTGTAAGAGGCAAGGATCCACGACGACTCATCACGTGACGACTGACGATCGCAGATTGACACTTTCGAATGATAACTGTGAGGACGGAGGGGGCAAATGAGACGGTGGCCCTTTACTAGCCATATAGCTCCTTAAGTAGACTTGGTTTATTTTTCCCCTCCTGTTCTGTTTTGTTGTTGTTGTTGTTTTAAAGTAGCCCTTTCTCACTGCTGTCCTGCATCTACAGCCACCTCCTTGGCTTGCTACCTAGCGACTGCTGCTGCTTGCCTCTCCCTTTGACTGCATTGCACCTCATGCTGGGCTCCCACTGTGTTTGGCTTATTAAGTTGTCTCCGTTATTGTCCCCCCTCCCGCACCCTGCTGTACATATCCCTGGCTCCCCCACTGTTTATTGAGCTTTGGCCTTGCTTTCTACTAATTCTTTGGTGGCAACTTGTTCTTCCCCCCCCCCCCCCGCCACTTGGCATCATTGCCGAGCCCTGAGAGAAGAATGCAAGGCCCACTTTCAGCTGTAGCGAGGGGGGGAGAGAGAGAGAGAGATGACTCTCTAGCGACTGTGCCTTTTGGAGAGGCTGTACTGCCTCTGCTCACTTGCGCGGGAACTTTTTCAGCGTGTGCCGCATTTGTGGTCGTGAGTTCTCCTTACCTGTTTCTTTTTGCCCTTCCCCTCACCCCCTCCCAAAAAAACCCTCTTTTTTACTGAATACAGTAGTCAATGGCAAAAGCTCAAAGCAATAATCCCCCCTCTGCTCCCCAATCTCGACATGCCCCCAAGTCTATGCATAGGGTGTATATATATATATTTATATTTATATTTATATGACATGTTGCAGCTATTCTAATAAAATGCAGTCTCTCTGCAACAACCTGCCTGTCTTGTTTGTTGAATATTGTGGTCACTGTAAGTGTATGTGTGACGGCACACGGCTCCTACTCACCGTCCATTCCAGTGCTTTCCCCCCCCCTCTCTGTTATCAGCCCTGCCCAGCTTGGCTGCGGCACCAGGAAATGACATCATCCATGAGAGCCAGCAGGCCACGGGTTTTGCTGAGCAGGAAAGGCAAATGGCCGCAGTGCAGCGGGTGGGGTTGGCTGCCGAGTCTGTGTCTCGTGCAACGTCTGGGTTTCTAGAAAGGGGGAGCCGTGTTGACACACAGCAGGGGCATAAGAAGAGCACTTGCTCTAGACTGGAGAAGCCCCTTTCCCCAAACACCTTGACTGGGGCTATGAAACTGAAGGGTTGCCTCCTGTACATCAGAGCCCTACTGCTGCTGGGCAAGCTGGTCAGAAGGAGATCCATTAATTCCCGCTCATTCTAAAAGGCTGAAATGCCTCCCTCCCCTAAGGCACCGTTACTGGCAGTAAGAGCTTTAAGTTAAAAATACGTTGGAATTTTGGCCCCACCCCCTTTTGCCTTCAGCCCCACCCACCACTGGAATGCGGCCCCCCGAGAACTTTTCCAAAATGGAAGGTTCAACACCCCTGGCCTACACCCTGATGCTCGGAGCAGCAGCAGCTTGATGGGGAAAAGGGAAAGGTTCCTTTGCCAGCTAATATATCTAGTGAATAAATTGTGTGAGCAGCTACTTTCCCCTTCTCCAAAAGGGGAGGGCATTAGCTCAGATCACTGTATGTCAAATCAAAACAAAGGGTGAATATGGGGGGGGGGAGGAGCTTGTACCAAAGGAAGTAGCCCTGTGCCCTTCGCTCTCAGGATCCCCTCCAAAACACCACTGAGTTACTAATAACTTTCTCAGCTGGACAGATAGAAGGTCCAGCTTCAGATCAGAGGCCCAGAATCTGATTCAAAGCTGCTCTCTGGCCTGGAATGTCTGGCTCCCTGACCATCTGGTGGAAGCGTTTCCTGCTGAACACGGTAGCCAATGAACCTGTATCTGAGCATGTGCAGATGGCACTGCCATTAAATTGCCGTAGCCTGCATCCCATTCAGCAGCAGACAAGTCAATGTAGAAGAGGTTCCTGAAGTTAGGAAGTACAGGCAGTCCCCAGGTTACAAACAAGTTCCGTTCTTAAGAATGTCTTTTCAGTCGAATTTGTATATAGGTCAGAACAGCATAGCGCTCTATATGTTAAAATCTGCATTTTTGTGTAAACGACGTAGAGCCCGGGAACCCAGAAGTCTGTTCTTAAGTATGGGTTGTGTCTGTAAGTCGGACATTCTTAACTCAGGGTCTGCCTGCCTGTACTGCCCTACAATCGAGGCTGGCACCAAGAGTTGGCATTGTTGGGCACCTGCCACAGCCTGTATCCCCTCGGGGGGGCGGGGGGCTGTCCTGTCTCCTCCATTGTTTTTGCTGCCCCGGGTTACGAACAAGATCCATTCCGAAGTCTGTCTTTAAGTTGAATGTGTACGTAAGTCAGAACAGAAGCCGTGCAATGTTTTCAAAGTGTCGCAAAGTTTAGTGTGTGCGTTCGTTCGTAAGTACGAACCATTGTATTTATCTCAAATTTTTACATATACTGTATGGCGGTCCGTTCTTAAGTATGAGTTGTCCATAAGTTGGGATGTTCTTAACTCGGGGACTGCTTGTATATTGTAGTATGTATTTATAGTTGTAACCAGTTTGTGAGGCTTTACCCTGAAAAGCAGGGTATAAATATATTTAGTAGTAGTAGTAGTAGTAGTAGTAGTAGTAGTAGGCAGGTTTACGATCCTTGCTAGCCATGGCGGTACCTACACTGGCTTTGAAACCTCTTGGCAAACTTGCCACTCCATCCTTTAGCTCCAGAATGAAGCGGTGGCAGTGAGTTCCACAGTCTTCGCTAACACGTTGGGCAGAGAAACAATCTGGATGATCCCGCTGCTGCCACTGGACTTTTCATAAAGACGGTCACACCCGCTTGTCTCAACCCCTCGGTCCCCGTTCTTCCCCATCACCATCAAACTGCCCCATCAAGCCCAAACCCAAGCAGGGGAAACCAGCGTGCCTGGGAAGGAGAGAACCGCTCTCCCTGTTCCAGCACTAGAGCAGATAACGACAAAATCAATTTTTATCACCCTTGGCTTTTATGGACCCTTTAAAATATAACAGCAAATCATTGAGGAATTCATTATTCCCCCCCCCCCTTTCTCTCTTTCTCTCCCGGTGTGTGTATGTCTCGGGTGTCTGTGTGTGTAATTTTATTTAATTAGAAATGTAAAATACAAAAGACCCGCAGGCAGGTGAAGATGGACAGGCGGAGCGGTGCTGAGTGATGGCCCAACGAGGCCGGATTTACGGCTGTACGGATGGAGGCTTTGCCCTTGTATAGCCAATAGTAATGGAGTGTTGCAATCCAAGTCTTAAGCGCAATGGGTGACCTGGGATCTATAGATCATTAATACAACCTGACGCACGGCTGCTGCAATTATCCGGGGTGAATAAGATGGAAACGCAGCAGAGCGGGAGGGGCAGCAGTCGGCTTAAAAGAGGCCAGGTGCTGAGCTGTGGGGAGGGTTCAAAGAGAGGATGGAGGTCCTGGCTTGGTGCTGGTGGGGTAAGCTGAGGGGGTGAGGAACAAGTGGATGCAAGAAATCACGGGTGTGTTGGATTTTTTTTTTTTAAGATATTCACCCCTGAAATGTCTCACATGCATGCAGATGTCGGTGGTTTCCGTGGAGGGAGGGGTGGGTGGGGTTGGAGCTCAGCTCATCCAGCTTATTAACCATCCATTTTCCTCTGCCCTGTCAGGGAACCAGGCACCAGCACCACTGTCTGAAAAGCAAATCAACTCCAAATTCTGCCCCAGGCCCCACCCAGAACATTCTGTCTCCGTCTTCCCTGGCTCTGTCCCCTTCCCCACCCCCAGCACTCAAACACAACTGCAGGGACCGGGATGGTTGGACTCAAAAGGTGGCATCCATGTTTGGGTTTAGATGACAAGAGATTGCACAACAGCTGCCCTTCCACAACGATTGCATGTGCAAAGGCCTCCCTCTCATTATAGGATGCTCTTTAGGGTGGCCACTCATGAACCTCTGGAATAGAGGACAGATGTCTATAACATTTACATATACTAATTTCTGTGTATAGCTGCAAATTTAGGAATGATTATTATAATTCAGTATCAGGCTGAGGTAAATAACCCGACCCCTGGGAAAGCCAATGGCTTTGGACGGAGTTGCTTGGCCAGGAGGCTTGTGGAGCCTTCAGGAATAAAATGGCCCCTAAATTCCACCTGACCTTGGGCAGCGGCAGTGTCAGTACCGATCGGAGACCAAGGCAAGTGATGCCGAAGGGGCTTCAGTGTGGTAAGCTGCGGGCGAGATGGTAGCCGTCGTAACCGACCTCAGCACTGCAATGTGGAAGGCAACCGAAAACCACCACATTATATTTTCCAAGTATACTCGTCATGGCTCTACAGTCTAGCCACGGTGATGTCCAACAGGAGAAGGAGGAGGAGGATTATTTTATTCAAATAAACATACAGACAGTACGTCTCACCATACCGTGGAAGACTCAAGACCAGGTAACCTACGTACGTGCCTGCCTGTTCAGCCAGCTCTCCAGGTACTAACTGGTGTCAATAAGCAACGAACAGTTCTTAGGATTCATGGTCTTTAAGCTGCATTTAGACCCTTCAAATAGAGGGCTGACCCCCCCGTAAAAGAGGACACCTGACCACACCTATGCTCTTATATTTCCTCTCCCACACACAAGGGTTTGCTTTGCTCTTTGCTTCCTGGGCAACACCCCAGAGAGCAGCAGGTACCTGTTAAAAGGTGCCGTCCAAATGAAGCACCAGAAGAAGCCGCTTTGGTTAACCACCACTGCACTCAAATTGATACCAGCGCCTTTTAACTTTAAATGTTCATCCAGTCGTAATCGGCTGAGGCTTTTATCTGCACGTTCTATTACAGTCCACTGTTGTTTGACTCCAACTCCCATGAGCCCCAGCCAGCATGGCCAATGGTCAGGGATGATGGGAGTTGTACTCTAACAATAGCTGGATGGCTACAGGTTCCCCACTCTTGTTCTTCTGGCTTTTTTTGTCTCTAATCCAACATAGTGGGGTCAGACAACATAACCCACACTCAAGGGTTAAGTATGGATTTAATGTGGGTTGTCGTTGAACCATGTGTTGTTGTTGAAACATGGGTTACGGTGTTGTCTGAACCCAGCTGTGCTAACAAGCCATGGCTTGTTAACCATGAACAACCCATAATGAGAACCCATGGTTTGTTGTTGGGTTGTGAACTATGGGTTGTTCACCATGGTTTGTTATCTCGGCTGGGTTCAAACAACATGATAACCCACGTTTCAACAACAACCCATGGTTCAACCACGACCCACACTCAACCCTTGAGTGTGGGTTATCGTGTTGTCTGAATGCAGTCTGTGTCAGCAGAGCAGCAGCTGGGGTTGCATGGCAGGGTGGCCAGGTGTCCTATTTTACACAGGACAGTCCTCTATTTGAAAGTGTCGCCTATATGAAGGGCTCTCTAGTCCAAGTCCAGTTTAAAGATAAAAGAGCCCTAAGAAGGGAGACCAGTTTAAAGATAAAAGAGCCCTAAGAAGGGAGCCACAAAGTTCCCATCAACACTGAGCACCTGGACAGCGGACTGAGCAGGCAGGCACACAACTCAGTCTTTCTATGCAAATCATAGAAATGTCTTCTAAATGTGCACCTATATCTATACATTAGCAGATGCAAATTTTCTGCAAATCCATGTCAACTTTTGCCCCTTTTTGATTCTGCATTTTCTCTTTTCTAGTGATCTGTAAAGGGCCATACTGCTGCATGGCCACGGCCCTTTTTTATTCAGCTGTTTGGTGGGGATGGGATTGCAGGGGGTGAATTCAGCCCCACACTCCCCCCCCCCCCGTCATTGATTAGTGTGATCCTAGCTTTTTTAAAAGGGCTACTCACAGGCAACCCTGCCTGCTGGATGGGGCTGCGGAATCATGTATAGCGTGTTTTGGCTAAAGACATATACGTGTAGCGTATAGGAAAACAAATATCAGAAACATAACTTGATAACAATCCAACACTGGCTAAATGTGCTTAAGAACCTATTCGCCCAAATGAGATAATGAGCTTAAGTGCCACAAAGTCTATTGATTTCAATGTGCCTGTGCACTCAAGCACACTTGGCTTTGATGATGGTTGGTGGCCACACATTCAAATATACAGTCAGTAAAAAAACAACAACACAGCAACAGCTACTGTATATCCATAAGTTAAACACCAGCTTTATGGTTGATGACCTTATGGATGACCTTCTACAGGATGAATTGGAGGGAGGCCCTTGTGAACTAGAGTAATAGAAATGGAACGAAATTCGATAGTGCAAAGTGTAAGGTCCTCTGACTTCTGCTTGTTTATTGTCTGTGCTGAAACAGAGCGAGGGTGCCAGTGGCTCGGAGTGTGAGATGTGAGAGTTGACCCAAAGCACTTGATAAGCCTACAGCACAGTCCTATACATGTCTACTCAGATGTAAGTCCCATTGAGTGCAATGGGGCTTATTCCCAGTTACGTGGGTATAGGATTGCAGCCTTAAGCAAGCTGCTTTTGTCCCAGCTGCAGCTGCAGCCAGTGCTGTCCCGAATCTGTAATATGGGGGGAACTGGCCTACTTTACAAGGGTGTTTGTAAGGATTCCTAAGATGTTTATGACATGTTTAGAATACACAAGAAAAGGTGTGTGTGTGTGTGTGTGTGTGTGTGTGTGTGTGTGTGTGTGTTCCATTTCTGTACCACCTTTCTGGAATCAACCAAGGTGGTTTACAAAAATTCAGAAAACAAAAGTCATAAACAAATAGACACAGTAATTTTGCTTCTGCACCTCAGATAAATACACACACGCACACAGCTTATTATCAAACGTAATTGTTAGCACTAAGGGACCCAGCTGGAAATGACATATATGCAAAAGGTCTTCGGATATTGGTGGATCACAAAATGTCAGAAAATACCAAAGCTTGGTCTCAAAGAGTTGTTACTGAGTTAAAACTCTGTGTGTCTCATACCAGAAGTCAGTAAAAACCTGCATTTCCTGGTGATACCTTGCACTGGGGGAAATTGAATAGGAGTGGTTACCTGGTGGTCTAGGCCCCACTAATTACTGTACTGGAATTTCATCTCATAGAATGGCTTATGCTGGCTCAGCTTGTCTGAGTGTGGAAAGCTAAGCAGGGTCAGGCCTGGTTCTTACTTGGATGGGAGACCGCTCCTCTAGTTTCCTGCATTGAGCAGGGGGTTGGACTCGATAGCCTTGTAGGCCCCTTCCAACTCTATGGTCTATGAAATCTATGAAATCTAAGAATCCCTGGGCAGGGACAGATTCATCACAACTGTGGCAGCTACAAGGAGGATGAACACTCTTTTGAAATGTAAGAGGTTGGATCCAGACTTGTTCATACTCAGAGTACTCACCGAAATCAATGGGACTATTCTGTTATTCATGGCTTACTTTCCCCCTTGATTTCAACGGGTCTACTGTAAGCATGACTAAGTCTGGATCCAACCCAATGCATTTTCATTGGGGTTATTTATACACTCTTACATGGCACTAGTGAGAACATATCTGGAACATCACGTCCAGTTTCGATCAACTATGTTCTGGAAAGTGGGGGGGGGTTTGTCAGATTAGAACAGGTGCGAAGGACAGCAACTAAAATGGTTACCTGGATGGCAGAAACTGTTGAGCAAAGATGAAAAGAATTTATTCTGCAACCCTATAATAATCCGCTTACTTGGGACTGACCTCTGCATAGACCTGCGTAGGATTGCAGTGAGTCTGTTTGAGGGGGAGAGTTAACAGGGGGGATCTGATGGCACTCTACAACTGTATCCTTAGAAGAAGTAGCAATGTGGAGAAAGGAGGGGAGTGGAGAGTTAAAGATGACTGAGGACCAGGATTAATTGGAAAAATAGCCACTAGCAAATTTAGACTGGGAACTCAAAGCAAAGTTTGAACCCAGGTCTCTTGGGCAGGAAGCAAAGAGCTTCACTCGTTTCAAGATAATTTAGTGCAGGAACCCGGACAGGTTTGTTGCTGTTGTTTAAATTATGGTACCCTCAGACCAATTCACACATTTGTTTTGATGTTGTAAAGTGACCACGTTGGTAGGAGATGGGTGGGTGGATGGAAGGGTGGAGGGAGGGCCATTAAAATGCACATTTGCTGCAATATGGAAGCTTGGAAAGTTTTCACACAGGCAATTCCAAACTTCCCCATGTGAAAACATGGTACTGCTGAAGCCAAAACAACATCAGCTAGATCTCTATTATATATATGTAACATAAATAGGGATAAGCTCTCTGTTCCTGCTCACTGGAGCTAGGAAAAACATGATCCCTTGCTCCGGTCTTCGGCGAATCCCTTTCCTTGATTAGAAGCCACGTCATGGCAGGGCACGTGGCCACCTCCCTTTACTGCAGGGCCCAGGAAATGGTGGCCCGCTGGACGCTGCTGGATTCCAACTCCCACCAGCCCTCACCAGCACGACCCATGCTCGGGGGTGATGGGCATTGTAGTCCAACAACATCCCGAGGGCCTCAGGTTCCCCACCCGTGCTTTACAAAGAAAGCCACACAGACGTTGCCCTGTTTTCATCACTGAGCAACACCCCGCTCTCTGCTCCCTGCCTCCTGCTGACATCAGCTGCCGACATACTTCCATCCAGGTCCCATTCAGCAGCTTAGCTCTGAGCACCGCACTCTTCCTTCCCTGTCTCGTGGTCACTCCCTGTCGTTATCTCTTGGCTGCTCCTTTGCTCATGTCCACCTGGTTTCCTCACACCACCTCAAGGATGGCCAAATATAGGGACCCCTGCACCTTTAATCGTTTTGCAGAAGAAAGCATTCCAGATGGGTCCGCTTGTCACTTTGCAGCAGTGCAAAGGTGGAGGGTCGTGATTTGCTAACGCTGAAAAGCTGCTATGCCAGTTCTTCATGCTCTCAGTCTCAGCCATTGATCAGAATCTTCACTTCAGAGGCACCCAAAGCGCATGTTACTTTAAAGACGTAGCTGGCAGGTACCGTACATCTTTTTAAATTTATTTTCTTAGAGTAAGCGCAGGGGCCCTGATCTGGATGCAGACACTAGGCTGGGGGTGGGTGGGTAGGAGGCCTTTAACACCCCCCACCCCATGCTGTAGGCCCAATCCAGATTGGAGGGGGGCGTGCCTACCATTTATATTACCAGATAGTGATCCATTAAAGCAGGGGTGGACAACTCGTGGCCCTCCAGATGTTCTGGACTACGATTTCTATCAGCCCTAGCCAGCATAGGCAATGGTGAGGGATGATGGAAGCCACAGGCCAACACTCCTGGACAGCCACAAGTTGCCCACCCCCGCATTAAAGGCTGGATCTGCACAAGCAACAGAATGAGGTGGGGGGACCCTGAGGTCAAATGGATGGAGTACAAGCTGGTGTGCCACTTTTAAATACTCCCCCCCCCTGTAAAGCAGGAACAAAACAAAAGCTGCTCCTGCAAGCATAAAGTGAGTGCATCAAGGAGAGGTTCTAGCCCAGTGCTTGGCCTGTCATGCTAGTTTTCTATTCGCAGGGAGCTTTTTAACACAGGAGAGCATTCAGCACTGGGACAGTCACCATCTGCAGCCTAGTACCTCATAGAATCATAGAAAAGTAGAGTTGGAAGGGGCCTACAAGGCTATCGAGACCAACCCCCTGCTCAATGCAGGAATCCAGGTCAAAGCATCCCTGACAGATGGCTGTCCAGCCGCACCTTGAATGCCTCCAGATTGGGAGAGCCCACACCCTCCCTAGGTAGTAGGTTCCATTGTCTTATTGCTCTGACAGTCAGGAAATTTTTCCTGATGTTTAGGTGGAATCTGGGTTCCTGTAACTTGAGCCCATTATTCCGTGTCCTGCAAACTGGGATGATCGAGAAGAGATCCTGGCCCTCCTCTTTGTGACAACCCTTTAAGTACTGGAAGAGTGCTATCATATCTCCCCTCAGTCTCCTCTTCTGAAGGCTAAACATGCCCAGTTCTTTCAGTCTCTCCTCATCAGGGATGTTGAAGAGTCCTTGGTTTCGAGTCACGAGTCGAGTCACGAGTCTTTGGACCCGAGTCTCAAGTCCGAGTCCGAGTCCTTGGTCCAAAATGATGACTCACGAGTCCCGAGTCCCTCCCAAAGCTGACTCCACAAGTCCCTATTAAAATCAATGGGGTTTTCCCCCAACAAAATAAGGCTATTTCAGATGTGTGGCTTAAATAAATTCTAGGCACAAGTGTGCCTTTTTATTTCAAAACTCTGCAACTGATTTTGGCAAGAACAGACCAGGCAGACAAACCCAAAATAACCAGACAGGCAGAGGAGGCAGGGAACCCCAAAGCAGGCAGGCAGAGGCCTTTGTCTTGGACAATTCAAACTGTGGAACTGGTTAAGAAGAGACCAGGCAGGCAGAGGAGGCTGGGAACCCCAAACAGGCAGGCAGAGGCAGCCAAACCCAAAATGTCTGAAAGGTTGCATTTTAGGAAAATGATTTTAAAAAATAAACTTGCTATACTTCCTAAAACCCAGTGCTTTTTTTCTGGAGAAAAAGGTACCGGAACTCTTGGATTACATTTCCTCGGGAGTAGATGGCGATTAAATTGTAATGCAATTAATAGAAGAAAAGGTGCTGGAACTCAGTTCCGGTGAGTTCCACCAGAAAAAAAGCCCTGCTAAAACCTATCCATGTTGCATTTGAGGAACACGATTTTGGAACACGAGTCCTTGGTCTCGAGTCCCGAGTCGAGTCTCGAGTCCCATTAAAAAATATTGGGACTCGAGTCTGACTCGAGTCAGAGGTGGGGACTCAGTCCGACTCACGAGTCGAGTCCTGGAGTCTGAGTCCCCATCCCTGCTCCTCATAGGGCCTTGTTTCCAATCCCTTTATCATCTCTGTTGCCCTCCTCTGAACCCTCTCCAGTTTGTCTACATCCTTCTTAAAGTGTGGTGCCCAGAACTGGACTCAGTACTCAAGATGAGGCCTAACCTCATCTTGAGTACTGTGTCCAGTTCTGGGCACCACACTCATCCTGCTGCATATGTAGCCCTGGCCTGATTCTGCCAATGCACCCCAACTTCCCTAGGACAAACAGATGCATCCAGATATTTAAAAACAAAAAAAGAACTGAGTGGCCAAGACTATTGGCCCAGTGAAATTTCTATTTGGATTTTTGCAGTGGATGGATTCACTTCCCCAGGGCCTGGCTGATCACCACTACTGAAGTGGGAAAGAATTTCCTCCCCAATCTGACCCTGAGATTAGGGGATATGTGAGGGCAACCTTTCCTTTAGCATGTGACTTGGCTCACTTATTTGTTTGTTTGTCTGTTTGAGATATCTGGAACTTGAGTTCTGCAGGTAGTGCCGGCTTCAAGTTTTGGAGGGCCCTTGGGCAAGACACATTCAATGCGCCCCTCTCTTAGGGAGCCTCCCTTCTCACCACCATTGTCACCAGCTGCTGGTGTTCCTCATTCTCATCCTCATCACGGCTACCACTTGCTTGCTTGTCAGGCAGAGAGCAAGTGAACAAGCAGGCTGTGGCAGCATCACCTGCTCCTTCTTCTCACCACCACCACCACTGTCTGGGCCAGAGTGAGAGGCCAGTGAGCAATCAGGTTACAGTGATGAAGAGAAAGAGGAAGAAATCTGGGGGACTCTTGTCAGTGGGCCCACAGCCGGTGCCTGACTATACCTACCCTTGGCGCCAGCCCTGCAGGCCCCTGCTGTCCAACTGTGGCACATTGAAATGTGGATTGTGTACATTCCTACAGGATGGTCCTGACTGGCTGGCATTCCCGCCCCCCGCATCTGTCTAATTTTTGTGTCTATATGTGGTGTTGCCCTTGAGATATATCTTAAGCACCAGCTTTGACGTAATAGTCATCTCTCCAGGAGCGCAGTTGCAATGATTCCCATGGAGAAATGCAGGTGAGAAAGGTGTACTTCCTTCCTTTACACACAGACACACACAGCTGTGTGGATGTTAAACTCCCGCATGTCTGTTTCCCATCTCGTCTATTCCCCACAAGCCCTCGTAAGCGCAGGTGCGCCTCTCTGGTCGGTCATCTGCATGCTCTTCCCCAATGCTCTTCCCCAATGTCCAATAAGTTCATCACGTTCATCAAGGGGAAATCTCGCCCTTGCCTCCTTTGGTGCTGAACTGTGAGCAGAGCCAAATCTGTGCTGCGATTTTCTCCATTGTGGCTTTAGCCCCACCCTCTATCCTGCAGGGTCCCTGCCGCTCACTGTGTTTTCTCTCTCCCCCCCCCAGCCCTCACCTGCCCAAATGCACCTGTTTTTTTCTTGCGCCTTGTTTTCTTCCCCAAGCCTAGTTGTCTAAGGTGGGAGGGGGAATGGCGGCAAGAGGAAAGGATATATGATGTCGTCAGTGCCCTGTGACACCCCTATTTGTCAGGGGAGCAGAGAAACACTTTGCCTGGGTGATGAAAAAGCTTTTCTAATGAGGGTTGATCAATATCGCTCCCCCTGCACCATCCATCAGGGGGTTGTTAGGAGTCGGCATGTCCATTCCTGACTAACTCCTGATGCTGGGGACTGCAGGATGGCGTGGGGGGGAGTGGGGGGGGTGAGGCTCTGGTGACTGGGAAGGAATGGGTGCTGCAAGCCATCCCTGAATGGTGGCGAGAATCCTGTTCCGATCCTTGGGTGGAGAGAGGTGTGAGAGATTGATGGGGCTGCAGATGCTCCTGCCTCCATTAGGCAGGTGCGCCTGCGCTCTGCCTTAAACAAACAGTGTTGTAAATCAGGGCCAGGAAAGGCATCTCTAGCCTCTGCAGCCCTGAGAAGCTCAGCAAGGCCGTGCCTTCTCTGAACACCGCTGCCCATGGAATCTGACTTCCCTACCAAAACTGTGCTGCTAAGCAGAACTGGGCTGCATGACTATCGTAGTGTATTTTCTCTGCACTGACCATTGCGCTGTACAAATTCAAGACATAGCACTGGATTTAGAATTCTACATCCTTCTATGAATTTTTTTATTGTTTTTTTTTTAAAAAAAAATAAGCAAGTTTCTAGCCCTTTTGGTGCCAGAATATCACTTGCACGGAATCTGACTTCCCTACCAAATCTATGCTGCTAAGGAGAACTGGGCTGTGATTATGGTAGCGTGCTTTTTTCTGCACTGACTATCACAACACATAAATTCAAGATGTAACACTTGAAGAAAAACAGAGGTACAGAAAACCTTATGTACAAGTACGCATTGCTTACTAATCACTTAATAATCAGCCTCTGCAGTAATCCTATCGCTAGCATATAACAGGTACATTAATCCTATTCCTAGTGCATGACTATAGTAAAGGTCAGAAAACAGATCATAAAGCTTCATAGAAGAGAAGCTATAGCATAAGTTGGCCAAGAAGATAGTGTAAGGTGGCACAGCCATAGAAGGCCACAGAAAGAGGAAGCTAGGAAGGCACAAGAACTAGATATTTGCTGAGTTGGTAGTTCGAAAATGAGGGCAAAGAGGACAAACAGGCAGTGTCATAGTCATGAAGTCTTTAGAGCAGGGCTCTCCAGCCTTGGGTACCCAGATGTTGCTGGCCTACAGCTCCCAGCATACCCAGACAGCATGGCTAATGGCAAGGGATTCTGGGAGCTGTAGTCCAGCAACATCTGGGGACCGAAGGTTGGAGAGCCCTGCTTTAGAGCATCCAGGGGACAGTGACAGTAACTGAAAGTTAGGGACAAACAAATGATGTAGGCAGGAGGCACAGGTAGATGGGAATAGACCGGGATATTATAGGTACAGAAGCCAATCAGATTTCAGGGCACACCATTGCCAAGTTTGGTACATTGAATGGGCAATTTAAGGAGGGGAAGATATTAAGAGCACTCCAGGCAGTGGGGGGGCCCTTTCCTAGTAAAAAGCTGTAAT
Source organism: Shinisaurus crocodilurus (assembly GCA_021292165.1). NCBI lineage: Eukaryota > Metazoa > Chordata > Lepidosauria > Squamata > Shinisauridae > Shinisaurus > Shinisaurus crocodilurus. The sequence goes on from CM037881.1 coordinate 32,027,746, forward strand.
GCAGCCTTCACCAACCTTGCACCCTCCAAATGTGTTGGACTACAATTCCCAGCCAGCCAGCCTGGATGGGACCAGGTTGGGAAAGGCTGGCTTACACAATCTCCCTAGCTGGGGGTGGTGGGAGGTGAATCACCTTCCCTATTCAGAGCATTCCAGTGACTTCTGGGTATCAAGAAACCATCTTTGAATAATTAGCTCCCTAAAGAGACATTCACTGATCCTTAAGAAACATCAGTCAGTCATTCTGACCCATAACCTGCTTTGTTCAAACCCCAGAATCTGTGATCCAGCATTACTAGCCAAACCCCCAGCGATAGCCCTGTTCACAGTAATCAGATGGCAAACCCATAATGATACCTAAGGGAAGAAAAATATATAAAAGCTTGATGAATTTGCCATATTCTTTTCAATTGCAGAAACTTTTAAAAAACTGGGGAAATATATGCAAATGTAATGGCTGGGAAGTAAACGGAGTCGGAGCAGAAATTTGCGCACCTGAATTAACTGCTCCGTTACTGCAGGCGCACAGATTTCCCCTCTATTTACTTCCCAGCCAGTGTGGCATAGTGGTGAGAGTGTTGGACTGGGACTCTGGAGACCCGGGTTCTAGTCCCCGCTCGGCCATGAAACTCACTGGGTGACTTTGGGCCAGTCACTGCCTCTCAGCCTAACCTACCTCACAGGGTTGTTGTTGTGAGGATAAAATGGAGAGGAGGAGGAGGATTATGTAAGCCGCCCTGAGTTCCTTGTAGGAAAAAAGGCGGGGTATAAATGTAATAAATAAATAAAATTAAATAAAATAAATAAATTTGTGTATATTTGTGTGTGTGTTTTAGAACAGGCAGGGAACCGCAGTAACCACAGCAGTAAGTGCTCCAAAAAGGAGACACAAAAGGAGGGGAGTTCATATCTCCCCTTCCTGGAGAAGCTGGAGACTCAGGGAAACATTGAAAAGGTGGAGGGCACTGAGAAGTGTCAGTGCAACACTTAAAATCAAGAAGATCACTTCACCAAGAGGGAGATGTTGTCCCCCACTTTGGTGCACCTTCTTTTGCCACTTTCCTCCCCCTTTACCGGTGCTTTTCAATTGACAACTTGGCAATTGGTCCCTGGTAACTGTGCACAAATTAGCCTATATGCAGTCTATCTACTCCACTTCACTGCTCCTTTTGACAGCTGAAACGGACAAGGAAATTGACCAGTCAAGACTACGCTTATTGGACAACCATAAGAGCACACTTGTGCAAGACCAACAATATAATAATATATTTTTAAAAAACTATGAACATAGTTGCACAATTTCCAGGGGGGGGGAATACAACCCCAATTGAGCTTTTGGGGTGCTCCAAAAGAAAAAAAATGGCAGCAAACAAAAGGGGTAGCAATTGGAGTGGGGAAGGGGAGACAAGATGGGTTCTGCCACAAAGGACAGACTGGGATACGTGCCGGAGCCAGCTGGAGGACTGAGGGGAAGGAATGGGAGATCAAACCACGGGCGGCAAGCCAAATTATCTGTCGGACATACCATGGGCTGTTCAGAGAACAACCAGCTCAGCCGTGGTTTGTTCGCAGGGTGGCTTAGCATGACATGTGAACCCGCCCAATATTGGGAGGGAAGAGGAGGAAGATTGCAGGAAATGTAGCTGTGAAATTGACAAGGATTGCTCCCAACCCGGTCAGTTTCACCTGACCTTGCACCAGCCACCATAAATGGGGAATGGTGGTGGGTTCAACAGGCATGTAGCGAAGAAATGGAGGGATACACACACTGCGACTGATGGGATTGCAACCCCATTTAGTTGCAGGGCAGTATAGAAACTGCCTTGCAGTATCAGGTGAGTATCCATCTAGTCCAGCATTTAGTGGTCAACCAGATGCTTCTTGCTAGTTGGGAGCAGAGCAGGACATGGTGGTGACTGCCTCCTCCCACTGCCTGTTCCCCAGCATCTACTGTTCAGAGGTAAAGTGCCCCTAAATGTGGAGGTTCCATTTACCTACCATGGCTAAAAAACAGTCAATAAACCTTTGTCTGTTGTCCCATCCCAGCTAGTGTGGTAGCGAACATCGTATGTCTATTTGCATAGTGTGAAGAAACTTAAGAAGTCATTTCCTTCTTAGTCCTACCGTTGTGAATAGTGAAAAAGTGATGTAACTGAATCATTTGTGAACACGGTTTGGGTGTAGCACAATGCGTGTTGATATAATTTGTCACTGTTGTTTAGAGGAGGCTAGAATCGTATACACATTTACTTGGGAGTAAGTTCGATTGAAATCGGTGGGACTTAAACCTAAGTGAGCGTGCCTAGGATTGGGAAGCAGGTTGACAACATGCTCTTATTGAACCTTCCCCAACCTGGAGCCCTACAGATGTGCTGGACTTCAACTCCCATCAGCCCCAGCCAGCATGGCTAACGGTCAGGAATTCTTGGAGTTGTCATCTAAAACATCTGGATGATACAAGGGTAATACATATTTTAATTCATCTGTTTGAAAGGATGGGGGGGTGAGACATGTTTCTTAGCCCCTATTTCCACTTTGGGCATCCTGGATGTCACTCATAAGCTCGTAGGAAAAGGAACAATATTGCTAGTATTCTTATTTATTATTAATTGTTGTTGCAATACCTGGACAGCACTTAACACCCTCTTAGAGCAAATAAATATGGTAAAGGAGTGTGTGTGTGTGTGTGTGTGTGTGTGTGTGTACATCTCATACCCAGATACCTCAAATCAAAACCATTCACTTTTTTTATTTATTTGTAACAGATTAACAGTCTGGGGGGGGGGGAGGATACAGCATTTTATGAGAATAGATTCTCCAGGGAGTTCAGTGCCCAGTAACTTGATGCATCGACTGAAAATGTAATGTAACAACCAATCATTCATGTCTGTGTGCACAGAGACAAACAAATAGATGGGCAAGGATGCCATTTTGGAAGGACAGACGTGCTGTTGCACACGCATGACCACACGCGCACACACACACACACACACACCCTTGTGATTCATAACGTGCGTGTCATTTTTCATCAGGAGCACCTATATCTCTGGGTATTGTGAAGTATAAAAAGTGTTATGTGCATTCAGAACCTACGCATGTTTACTCCAAAGTATGTACCACTGTGTTCTGGTGGATTTACTTACCCCATGTTAGTATGTAGAGGAGTGGAGCCTTAATCTTGAATCAGTGCACACATTATGGGGGGGCAGGAGGGGGACTGGCCATCTTACCTTCTGGGATAGCCCCCTTAGCTGTTAGGGTGGTCACTTATAAATCTCCAAAAAAGAGGAAATGCCTCACCAAAAAGGGGGGAAAGGACAAAAGAGGACACTGATGTGCATAAAGTTTGCATGTGCTAATTTATATGTATAGATGCAAATTTAGATGACAACAACAACAACAACAACAACAATATAGGAATACAGTACATCTCACCATAGTGTGGAAGGCTGTGAGCAGCTGACCGGTGGTGTGCCTGGTCTGTCCTCTGTAAAAGGGGCCACAGGGCCACCCTAGTCATCATTTGGCTAAAATTGGGGGTGGGGGAATCACCAGGTGGGACTTGTGGCTTTTGTTAAGCACACACGCACACACACTACCCCCCCCGCCCCCCATAATTCAAGCCCTGACTTGAATATATCGAAGAGTAGGCCTTTGACCCTTACTGTGAATGTTGCCTATATATACACATTGAAAGATCTCCCCTCCCCCTGCCCCTAAAATGGCACCCCAATAGAGAGGGGCATACATACACTCAATGAATAAAATATATTCAGAAAGAGAGAGAGTTAGTTATGCACACATATGGGAAGAGGGGAATTCCAGGCCTTGCTGCCCCCTCAACGCATTTATCACACCAGAATATATAGAGACCAGGGGAGGTGCGGCCCAAACCAGTCCCTTTTAATGAGGGAGACTTTATTTGTTCCCGAGATGGTGCATCCGGTAGTTACGGCTGTGACTTTTATGAGGAACTCGGCAGCAGTAATAAGGCAACGGCATTCCTTCCCTCCTCTCTCTTTTTAATTTTTTTTTTCTTTTTTGAGCCAGCAGTAACCCGAGGGGTTTTTTTCTTCCCCCTTCCTAAGCAAGGGTTTTACTTCCCAGACAACAGAACTACCCACTCATCAAGCTTGCCTGCTGGTTTAAAATATACGCTCTCACCCACCACCCACCCCGGATTTGCAAGATCTGCATCTGCCGCATCTGACTCTTTTTGCAAAGCCTGGACTGTGGGTGCCTCCTCGTTCCCCTCCCGCAACCCCGTTTTAAGAGTAAGAGCTGCTGCCCTCTCCTCAGCTCCCTCCCTTCCCCTTCCCCTTGGTGGCTCCAGATCCCATTTGTCTTCCGCCTTATAGGCTGGTGGTGAGTCCTTTTTATTACAGGCCTGGCGGAGTCCTCCTTGTTAGATTGAATTACATGATTCACTGTTTGATGGTGCTTTTCTATTACCTTATAAATTTTGTTTATTCCTTCCCTGACCCTTTATTCACAGCCTGGGATTTCTCACAAGATACAAAATAAATTTATAAACAAATCAATTAAATATTTCTTCACAATTTGTCAGCCCCCCTCCACAAAAGACACACAATATTGCCAAGAGTTATGGGCCGCGTGGCAACACAGTACAGCTCCCGCCTGCCAGGAGAGGGAGAGAGAAAAGGAGGGCGGGGGGGGGGAGAGAAAAGGCAAAGAAGAAGTAAAGCCGCTGCAGTCTTGCCGCCTTGATAGCCAGCCAAGCCTGGGCCCTCCCAGTTGCACCACGGCTTCCATTTTGCTGAGTCAGTACGCCACAGGCAGAAACCTTGGGCTGACACAAGCTGCCCTAGGTTGCGTCTGATATTAATCAAGGGCACACATCTTAAGATGCATGTCTTAATGTGCATGTCCATATTCCCATTATTATAATAGTTGGCATATCCACTGTGCTTTAGAGGAGGGTTGCCAACTGACTGGGGTAGGGGTGGGTGGAACAGGTCTCAATTGTTCTTGTTCTTATGCTTTTGTTTGTATTTATTCTTATTTATTTATTTATTACATTTATCCCACCTTTTTCCATCTGGCAAGGAACCCAAGGAGGCTTACATGATCCTCCTCCTCTCCATTTTATCCTCATAACAACCCTGTGAGGTAGGTGAGGCTGAGAGTCAGTGACTGGCCCCGAAGTCACCCAATGAGCTTCATGGCCGAGTGAGGACTAAAACTCAGATCTCCCGAGTCCCAGTCCAACACGCTAACCACTGCACCACACTGGCTCCTTTACCAGCATCTTGATTTGCAAAACTCAGAAGGTGAAAGTTTCCACAACATAGAAATAAACATGACTAACTGTTAATTGGTGTAGATCAAACTGCTCCTAAAAGCAGAACGGCAGGAGCCTATTCAAAAATTGGCAATACTAAGCCATTCTTATACATCACTGTTATTACAACCACTAGGAGTTAGGGAGGGATGAGAATTTAGTTTGGTTCATTTTTTATACAAACTTACCAAAATTCATCAATTTCTTCATAAACAGAATGGAACAGGCCTGTGGCTTATGTTGACTCAGCTTGTCTGAGTGTGGAAAGCTAGGCAGGGTCAGGCCTGGTTATTACTTGGATGGGAGACCCCCTCCTCTAGTTTCCTGCATTGAGCAGAGGGTTGGACTTGATAGCCTTAGGCTCCTTCCAACTCTCTAATCTATGAAATCTATGAAGAAACTTGAGATTTCTTTTTAAAAAACTGAATGTGGGAAGAATCAGAACAGATTTGTCCATCCAAACAGAGGAGTTTGAGTGCTTAGCTCTTAAAAAGTCTGGGTTTATATCCCTATGTATTCAACCATGTTTGTGGTGCTGAATTAGAGTTAACACCTCTTTTTTTCTGATAGGCTCCTTATCTTTAGCAGCTACGTGGCAAGCAGGTACAACATGGTAGTTTCCATGCTGGGAATAGCTGTACTTACTGAATTTGGACAGTGCAGTGCAAATTTTGTTTGGTTTGGCTTTTTGATGAGAACTTACCAAAATGTGCAAATTCCTTCATAAATGGGATGGAAAGAACTTTTTAAAAAGAAAGAAAGAAAAAATGAATTTGGGAGAAACTGACAGATTCCATCCCACATAGGACTAGTAGGGCCACAGAAAGGGACATGGGAAGGAGAACACGGGAGATCTGTGTGACAGCATCTCCTATTGGGCGTTTTAAAGATCAAAGCAGCCATGGAGCACTGTAGGAGGATTTGTTCCCTACTAACCAATTGAAATCCTCCCTCCACCATGAACTTGCCCTGAGGAGCAAAACATTCGGGTATGATACAGGTAAAATAGCAGCTTGGGGGGAAATGGTTACAAAATCCACTCCAGTTCTTCAGCCACGATCTTATCTCCCCTGACTGGCAGGCTGCAGCCGCTTTGATCTTAAAAAACAAAACACAACTGAAATGTGAGAGATTCTGTTGTGTGTGGGGGGGGGCGTATTTTATGATATGTGGTTTTATTGTATTTTGGGTTGTAGGCCACTTTGGACATCCAGTATGGAAAGGTGGGATATATATTTTTATAACAGATAAAGAATAAATAAATGCAATTACATATACCTAGGGCTAGAGATGTGAAGGCTTGGGGCAGGTAGAAACTGGGGAGAAGGCCAACAAATTCAGGGAAAATATTTATTTATTTATTATATTTTTTAATCGCCCATCTGGCCGGTTACCAGTTTTCCCCCAATTTTCCAAACATCCCTGGAAAAATTGGGGGGGAAATGTTTCTCCCCCAATTTTTCTATCCCTCCCCATTTTTCCTGGTTTTGTCCAGGCCTTCACATCTCTACTTACAACACAATCCTGTAAGATCCACCATCTGAAAGGCTACGGGATTCGGCAAAAGCTGGCAGAACTCCAGATACACCACCAGTGTGACAGATACACTGATGGAACACCTCAGAGACAGCAAAGATGCTATTCAGCAGAATAGCTGGAAGAGGTGGAATTGTGGGTGGGACATGAGTGGCGCAAGGGAGGAGCACACTTGCGCTGTATCCTCTACCTCTTCAATTGGGTATTGGGACTGGAGAGAAATTAGTTCGGTATTTATTTATTTATTTATTTATACCCCACCTTTCTTCCTACAAGGAACCCAAGGCGGCTTACATAATCCTCCTCCACCTCTCCATTTTATCCTCACAACAACCCTGTGAGGTAGGTTAGGCTGAGAGTCAGTGACTGGCCCAAAGTTACCCAGTGAGTTTCATGGCTGAGCGGGGACTAGAACCCGGATCTCCCGGGTCCCAGTCCAACACTCTCACCACTACGCCACACTGGCTCTCAGTTTGCATTTTAATGTGAACTTACCTATTTTGCACTTTCAAACCAATACACTGGACATGGTTATCCTTCAAAATTCACACTTCTACGAATTTTGCCACTGAATTCTCCAATCCTAAAAAAAATGCATACAAAGATGTGTATATTAGAGGGAAGTGCACACAAAAATGCACATATTACTGAAAATAGTGTTAAAAATGCATTATATTAGGAAAACTGGTTGCAAAAAAATATATGTGTATGTTAGGCAAAGTTGTACATACAAACATGCACTCATTTTTATGCAAACTTTTTTAAAAAAAAATATCTCAATGTTCTGTAGGAGAAGGTGAAATGGACAATTTAATCCATCCATAGCCACACCCACATTGATGGCACAATTTTGCATCAGCCCCAGTCCTAGAACAGGAAGGAAATTTCCCTCACATTAACCTTAATTGGAGTGGGGAAATTAAGAATAGCCACCCCCACATCGATGGCTGCCATGACAGAGCATAGGATACGGTGTAACTCAGCACCCAATTGCAGCACACCACAGTCGGTATATAACCCAACACAGAGAGACCAAGACACGGATGATAACTGTTTGGAGACAAGGGCAGGTTTTTTCTAGCTAGCACAAGCACTGGCAAGGGAAACCTCGGATGAGTGATTTGAGATGACAGCGAGGTTTCCCTTGCCAAATGTGAGAGGTTTGAGTGTGTTGGGGAACCGAGTGTCTGTATGTCTTTGGGGTGGAGGATGTGTATATCTGTGTGAGAGAAGGGTCGGAGAGTGCGCGCGTGTGTGCGTGTGTGTGTGTGTGTGTGTGCGCGTGTGTGTGTGTGCACGTGTGCGTGCGTGCGTGCGTGCGTGCAGCCTCCATCCTCCCATCCATCACCAGATGTGAACCTCAGGGCCGCAAAGGCTGTGCACCCCTGCACTAGAGGGATCCGAGAAGATGAGCTGCAGTCTCGGCACAGGAGCTGCCTGTGCTGGATTTGCTCAAGTCTGCCATGCTTTGGTTTGCACGTCGATACATATTGTAGACCCAAAGGCAAGGAAGATCTGATTAATAAAGCAGCTTCTTTGTTTGCTGATCTCATGCTGCTCCGGTTTGGGCCGGCCCTACCATTAAGCAGAATGAAGCAGCTGCCTCAGAGAGCAGAACTCAATTGCTATTAGAGGGCAGCCAGTAATACGCTATTTAATGTAGTGTTACATTTTTACTGTAATAATACATTACATTCCTGAGGGGGGGGGACCCTGTGAATTTTTTGCATTGGATGCCAAAATGTCTTGAGCTGGCCCTGGCTAGCATCTAGACAGAGGAACTATGCAGACCGGGTCAATGACGTGATTCCCTTCCCATGCCAGCACTGGCCATCTAGGTTTTACTGATGTCGTGTGGGATCAAACCGCAGGGAAGCAGTTCCCACATTGCTACTGGGGTAACAAGTTAAGCAGGCTGAAATGAAAGCAGACAAGGTGATGGAGGAAATGTTGATGCATTGCCTCTAGCTGGCAAAATGCCTAAGGAAGAGCACACGCTGTAAGTGCACACGCTTACATAATCCTCCTCTCCATTTTTTCCTTACAACAACCCTGTGAGGTAGGTTAGGCTGAGAGTCAGTGACTGTTTTGGGAATAAATATTAGTAAACATTGGAATGGAGATCTGGATCTGAGCTGGATCACCTGTGCTGGGGGAAGTGGACTTCCCCTCCCTCTCCTTCCCAGGGCAGCCCCTCTCCACAGCCCCCTGAAAATGCTACAAAGGGAACCCTGTTAAATGGGGTGAGCTGTGGTATGGGTGGAGGGGGGGGCTTCCCCAAAAATTGGGCAGAGGGACTTCCACAAGCAGCGTCCTTCCTCTTGCAGAAGGCAGATCCTGGATCCGACCCATAGAATTTGAAAATTTGCAACTGAGGAAAGAAAGGAAAAAAAGAAAGTGTCTTCCAGATTAGGCCTTCATTCTCAGAATTTTACTGGGGGGTCCAGACATCATCCTCTTCCATTTGTAACCCTCCCGTGTTATCTCACCACTTCTTCCATCTTTTTTCTTACCAGGAAAAAAAAAAGCCATTAAGGAAGAAAAGACGGAAGAGTTGCTGGATGCCTTGCTGGATGCCTTTTGATCGTCAGCGCCAGAAGCCCTCCGTCTGGAAGCACCCAAAGAAAAAGGTATGAGACAGGTATGAGACAGTGGCCAGGAAATGCCCGGAAACAAGAGTATCTTGCACCAATCACACAAATCAGGAACAACCTTTTGCATGACAAAACTAGGGAGCAGAACTCAGGAAGGGATGATAAACATGCCGGCCGCCTTGTGATGATCACTAGGAGCAGACCATGTGAAAAGCTGCTGGAGGTGTAGGCTCAATTCCTTGGCTGACCTATTCTTCATCACCACTTACCTGGCCCAGCACAGATCTACCCAATACATGTGTTCATGGTCATGTGAATTTGCCCTCACTTCATGGGGAAAGCAAAGCGGCTGCAGTGTGTAAACCAGTCCCCAACCTCCATGTGCGTTGGACTACAAATCCTATCATCCCCAGCCAGCAGTCAGTGGTGATCTGTTGGAATTCAACTCCATCTGGAGGGCCACACGTTCCTCCGTCCCTGGTCAAGGAGCACCTAATACTGTTGCTTTGTTCAAACTGGAGCTACAATGCCCATCGTCCCTGCCTGCTGCCTGAAGAGAACCAGCTTGGAGAAGGCTGGTGCAGACCCTTACAAACCTCCTGACAGCTATCGAAATCCTGTCTGTTTCTTCTCTTATGATTACTGAGTTGCAGCTGTACATTTTGGGGACTACCAGCTCAATTTTTTGTCGTGATTAGCTGTTCGTTGTTGCTGCTGCAGTTAATTGCCCTAGACTTGCACTCAGGCCAGATGCAAAGCCGCTATTACAAACTGGGCTTTATACAATCCAAAGGGAAGGAGGAGGGAGTCTTTAACATACGCGTTAGTAATGCAAAATAGGTGGCCTGTTGCTTATTGATTATGTTATTAGGTTTTTATGTGGACTTTAGTGTTTTAATTTAAAATGGATTTGGACTGCATTTTTAATGTTGTACATCACCTCGAGTGCCTTCAGGCAGAGGGACAATTCCTAAATACAATCAAGGGAGGGGGAAGGAAGGAAGGAAGGAAGGAAGGAAGGAAGGAAAGAAAGAAAGAAAGAAAGAAAATGGGAGAACAGACAGAATTTTAAAAAGGTCTCCAGGTAGGAATATTGACAGATGTATTCACAGCCCAGTGAATTGTTTAGGATAGGTTTGTGGAACCTGTGCTCCCCCCATTCAGATGTTGTTAGACCCAGGGCTGGCATCAAGGGTAGGCATGGTCAGGCACCCAGCAAGGGCCCACACCCCACCAGTGGCACACTGACAAGGGCCCCCTAGAACTGCTCCTCCTCTTCCATTGCAACCTACTTGTTCACCTGCCCCTCGATTTGGCCCAGACTGCAGTGGTGGTGAGGAGGAGGATCAGGAGATGCCACGGCCTACCTGTTCACTGGCTCGCTGCCTGTCAAGCAAGCAGGGGGTAGCACTGATGAGAAAGAGGATGAGGAGCAAGAGCAGCCCGTGGCAATGGCAGTGAGAAGGTAGATGCATTGAGGAAAGGGCCCTCAAGGTAGGGTGTCTTGCCCAAGGGCCCTCAAAAACCTGGAGCCAACACTGGTTAGACCCCCCAACTCCAATCAGCCCCAATCAGCATGGTCGATGGTTACGGATGATGGGAATTGCAGTCCAACAAAATCTGGAGGGCCACAGCTTCCCCCACACCTGGTCTAGGAGCACCTCATACTGTTGCAGTGTTAAAACTTGATCTGTCCTTTGATGGGAGGCTGCTTGGAAACTTTCTGGAAGAAGAGTGATGTTACCAGGAAAATAAATTGGATTAGGCATAATAATAATAATAATAATAATAATAATAATAATAATAATAATAATAATAGGAGGAGGAGTGGGGGGGAGTACAGGATGAAAGATATTGGAGGACTTTTATCCAGAGATCAGTTGCTAGGAATATCATGGTAAGGTCAATAGCTGTTTTATGAAGCACTAATTTTAGTGCTAAAAAACCCCCAGAAGTGGAGCACAAATCACAAGAGGACATGTTAGGCATGGGCTGTACTTGCTGCTGCTGGTGTTTACTGGGACAAATCATATGAGAATTGGTGTGTGTGTATCACACTCCTGGGCTTCACTATGGTTTGCATATTTCCATTTATACTTCAAAAGAGGTGTGTGGCCACAGTGAAAAGGCTTTTCAGACATACTTGTTCTCCCAGGAGGGTCGGGGGGGGGGGTAGTGACTAAAGCTGTCAAGGCATCATCCCCACAACTGCTCCCATTCAGGAGAAATCGCCATTGGTCAGCAACCTCACCTCTAATCAGAGTTATCAATAATATTTCTGAGATACAGATGTACATCGCCAAAAAAGAGGAAATGCTACACCAAAAAAGATAACACCAATTTGCATACCACTTGCTAAATGTGCATATATATGCACATTTAGAAATAATAACTATAATTTAAATAGAAATACGGCACATCTCACCATAGTGTGGAAGGCTGTGACCGGGTGACCTGTGTCGTGCCTACCTGTTCAGCCTGTTATCCAGGTGCTAAGTGTTGATGGGCAACTTCAAGGCCCCTCCCTGCTCTCCCTTCTTAGGTTTCTTTATCTTTAAACAAGACTTTGCCTGGGCAGCCCATCAAATAGAGGACACCTTCAAACAGAGGACTGTCCTCTGTAAAGTAGGACACTTGGCCAACCTACCTGACTGGAAACTGTAGTCCTCTGAGATAGGTTAGGGATCTGATACAAAGAATTCTTCTCACCAAGGTGTTACCGTTCCCAAGAATACCCAGCCATGCTTGTTCCCAGTTAGTGTGAACACTGGGGGTCCTTCAGTATGGGAAAGGTGACTGTACTAATGCTATGGCAGAGCTAAAAGATGGTGGCTATGACATCACTGCATAAATCTCTCCCTTGTCTATGACATCACTGCATAAATCTCTCCCTCGTCTATGACATCACTGCATAAATCTCTCCCTCGCCTAACCAAGCCATTTTGTACTGTATTGCAACTGTCATGATGCAGATGTCCAGCAGCACCTTGGACAGTGACTTGGAGGGAGAAGGGCCAGTGTAATCAGCAGTGAGAGCAGCAGTGAGAGCAGTGGATCCAGACCCCACCACTGACCCCGGATCCAGCAAATTGGGACCATCTGTCTGAACCTCAGGCCCCTGAACCAGGCCCCCTGGTGACTGCAGCCCCCAAGCAGGATCCCACCAAGGGGACAGCCCCTTTGCCCCCAAAGAGCCTCAGGTGGCACCGAGCCTGTGCACAACCACAGGCCGCGGGCCTGACAAGGGTGAGCAGGGAGGTGGTGGAGTGCCAGGCTCTGGGGGAGAGGGCTGCCCCTTTAAGGATCTCTGTTATCCAACAAGGGGGTGGAGCCTGGGAGGGGCAGTCAGCCTGAAGGACTATATATGAGCTCAGTCAGCAGCTAGTGGTGGTCAGAGCAGGTTGTCTGTTTCCTGGGAGATCTCTTGTTCTCTGACTTGGGTTTTGGCCTGTTAAGTCTGGGGTCTTGGACACTGCTCCTGATACCCTCTGAGCTCTCTGCCCCTCCTGATTTTATTTTTAGAATATTAACTTTCTTGTTTTTTTTATTAACTGGGTGGCTGGTGTGCTGCAAAGCATTGGCCTTCAGTGCCAGCTTTATTTCCAAGAAGACCTCTGTGCTCACGTGGGCCTCAGAGGCGTTCTTAGAAAATAAACATGGTGGGAGGCTACAGCCCGGCGCTTCATTTTAAAGTGTGCCCAGCTGCTTAGTGGGGGTGGTAGGGAGTGCCCTGGGAGGCTAGAGGGGGTGGGGACAAATAAGAGATTTGGCATTTGGGGCTCAGCCCCCACCTCTGCCTTGTTTCAGTTTCTTGGCCAAGTTGCTTGCCTCTGAGCCTCATCAGTTTGCTTTCTGTGAAATGAGGGGTTTGCAGGGCCAGATTAAGAGCATTATGGGCCTGGTGCTGAGGAGGGTGCGCAGCTGAAGAGGGCGCAGAAACGCTGCGCTCCTCTTCGCTGCCGCTGCGCCGCCCCCGCCAGGCCTCTGCCTCCGCTGCGCCGCCCCTGCCAGGCCTCCGCCTCCCCACCCTCCCTCCCTCCCGCTGCCGCCGCTGCCGCCGCTGCCGCCGCACCCTCCCGCTCGCTGCCGCTGCGCCTCCCGCCACCACCGCCATCACCACCACCCCCGACCCCCCCGCCACCTACCTTCTCCGCGTCATGTCGCTTCCGGAGCCCCGCCCGCGTTGTTTTGGCGGGAGGAACCAGGGCAACAGGGCTTAAACAGCCCTGTTGCCATGGTTTCCCCGGCAAAAAACAGCACGGGGGTCCCGTCGCGTCACTTCCTCCTCCTCCTCGGTGGCGGTAGCGGCAGCGGCAGCAGCAGCAGCCGCCAGGGCGGGGGGAAGGTAGGTTGGTGGTGGCGGCGCAGGGTTTTGTTTTTTTTGCAGAGCAGGGCTGCTTTGGAGAGGGGGGACCGCTAAATATTATTTCGCCTGGGGTGCCAAACTGCCCTGCACCGGTCCTGATTGTGGGCCTATTTTGGGGTAGGGGCCTGGAGCTACAGCTCCAATAGCCCCTATCTTAATCTGGCCCTGGGGGTTTGTGACCAGCCATGACCACCATGGCAGCCATTTTGTGAATAGCCAAGCCCCCCCAACGGCAGCCATTTTGTGAGAGTGCCCACAATGCATGCTCAAAATTTCAAATGTGCCTGCTGAACTAAAACGGTTGGAGAGCCCTGTGCTAAGTTGTTACACAGTCACTGCCTGTGAGTCCCTTACTCTTGCTCCAAGCCACTACCCAACCTCCTTCCTCCAGACTCAACTGTGGGCTCATCCTCACAAGGATACATCTCTTTCCCAAAAACCTTTCCTGGCAACCGTAAAAAAAGGGGGGGAGGGGATTCAGAAACTGTGTACTCTTTCTGACTAGTGCTGGTGCACGCATCTATAAATATAGCTGCATATCTATAAAGGGTCATCTCCAATCCAAGTCACTCTCTCAGTAGCAAGGCTGGCCATGCCTCCCATTACATTCTGAGGGATGCTTATTGACAGAAATATTGCTGCTCTTGGCTAGCATGAGTAAAATGGAGTAATGTGTTCCTTTATAGCAGGAGGTGTTGAACCTCTTTTAGCCCAAGAGCTGAATTCAATTTTGGAGAAGCTCTTGGCGGGCGTGGGGCTGAAGGCAAAAGGGGTCGTGGGGCTAAAATACAAAAAAAATACCTAGCATATTTTAACTTAAAGCTTTTACGGCCAGTAACCAATGCCTTAGGAGAGGCATTTCAACTGTGTTGAAGGGCAAACAACAGTACGAAACCATTGGAGGTTGGGGGAAAGGGGGAGAGGCAAAGGGAAGGGGGTGTGGGACCCCAGGCAGGTCAGAGGTTCAGCACACCTGCTTTACTGAAAGGACGTCCTATGTGTAAAAGCCCAAAGTGGTAGAAGAAATAAATGGTGCTGGAACAGAGCTACAATAAGGCAGGGCTGTTGCACACGCAGTGCTACAACAACTAACAGTGCCAAGGGATTCCAGATCCTTCACGAAGAAAATCTGGATCCTGTGACCTGAATAAATTCTACCGGTTCACAGAGCAATGTTTGCTCACCAAGCATAATTTATCCATTGTGCTTTCACTAATCACAGGGAGAGTCAAGAAGTTCTGCCTCTGCTTCTGTCCACTGGAAATCTTAACCAGTAGCCACTCACCTGGTTTGAGATTTCTCTCTAGCAGCCATTGCTCCCATGCCTCCAAGTCTATCTTTGCAGCCATAAGGACTAGAACCTTGTGTGCTCTCAGGCACTCGGCTTGCTGGGCTCTGCACTCGATCCCAAATCCTGTGCTTGTGCCATGCGCTTGCAAAACAGTGAAATCTACCCAGTCCCGTTCTGCAGCAGCCTTGGTTTGCACACCTAAGTGAGGCTTGTATATTATCCCAGCCCCAGCTCAATAGGGAACGCCGGCTGTTCTCACCATTATCATGTGCCAGTTGATTTTTAATGCATTGCCTTTCTCTTACAATGCCATGGCGATGTATAACCTAGGCTTAATGATGATTGACAAGGGTCTATTTGTTTTGGATATAAAATATTATTACGGCCAGGGCAGCTTCTTCCAGGGGACCACAATCTTCCTGCTGGAATTCTGTTATTCAGGGAGGGACTCCGTGATTTATGGGCACAATTCAAGTTAATGAAGTGGCCGTTTCATAGAGTCAAGGACATCTCCGAGCCTTATGCCGGCAAGCCGCCCACGGAACGCAAAGCGCTTTCTCTGCAGGGTTTAAATGGTGCGGGGGGGGGGCTCTGCAGAGCCCAACCCCCGGAGCCTCTTCCTATGCCAGAATTCATCACTGGAATGTGTAATATATAGACAGTGAAAGATCATTTGCTGTTCCTCTGAGCATGTACAGAATGCCCTTCCCTCATTGAATGATGACAACCAGTCCCCAAACGTCGGAGCCCTCTGTCAGGAGCCCACCCATACAAAGACTAATACTGAACATTCATTTGGCATAGCTGAATTCTGCCTGTAAAGGAGAAGACAGGCAGTTTCTTTTTTTGTTTTTATTGTTTTAAACAGAGTTAGGCTGCAATCCGATATCCCATCAGCTGACCTGCAGGATGTTGTGGAAATGCTGCCCTGCAGCTGTGAAGGAGCTCTGCCAGTGGGGCAGCACTTACGCCCCCCCGGAGGAGCCCACGGGAGCCCCCAGTTCGCCAGCAGAAAGCTCTGCCGTGGGTGTTTTACCAGCAGTAGGGGAGGAGGAGTGTTCCCGGGGTATGTCAGGGGCGAATCAGGAGAAGCCTTAGGTCCACAGGCTCCAAAGCCCCCTCATTCCCTCAACACGCCCGTCAAAACCTCCGAAACCTGTTCCTCCAGGAAAGAGAGTGGGATGGAGGGGGGATGGCTGTACACACACCCCATAAGCAATGACGGATCACTCACTATCACTATTTATTTATTTATTTATTACATTTATACCCCGCCATTTTTCCTGCAAGGAACTCAAGGCAGCTTACATAATCCTCCTCCTCCTCTCCATTTGATCCTCACAACAACCCTGTGAGGTAGGTTAGGCTGAGAGTCAGTGACTGGCCCAAAGTCACCCAGTGAGTTTCATGGCCAAGCGGGGGACTAGAACCCGGATCTCCCAAGGCCAAGTCCCAGTCCAACACTCTCACCAGTACGCCACACTGGCTCTCAAGTGTTGGCCGGGACTGTCTTAGCAAGATGGCTGCAGCTCGGTGCAGCTCCTGGGAGGCCACTTTCCTGCTTTGCATGCAGAAGGTCCCCGGTTCGATCCCCAGCATCTCCAGGTAAGGCTGGAAAAAACTCCTGCCTGAAACCCTGGAGAGCTGTTGCTGCCAGTCAGTGTCCACAATACTGGGCTAGATGGACCCATGGTCTGACTCGCAGTCTAAGGCAGCGCCCTGTGTCTTTTGTCTTTGGTTTTACAGGCAGATCTCTGCTCCAGCTCCTGCCATTTTACAAATCAGCCATTGCCCAAAACACCGCCGGGGCGTGAGAGGAGTGCTAAATAACAGCAACAACACTGGCAATGAAATGTCTGAGGCCTCTTTCTACCCTCCCTGTGGCATCCAGGACTCTCCGGGTCAATCGGGAGGCATAATAGCACAACGGCTCGCCAGACACTTTGACCAGGGCAGGAGCACCTTGGCAGGCAGCGGCAAAGTGGGGGGAAGGCGCCTGACAGGGCTCAGGTGATATACAGCCTTCCTCCAAATTTATCTGCATGCAGCAGGGGGTCGTTGGGATGAATTACGGCCGCTTTACAATCACCTTCCTCCAGTCCTGGTACCAGGAGCGATTCCCCCAGCCACCATTTTGCCAAGGGGTACAAGACACATTTGACACCTGAGACCATTTCGAACGGCTGTGCCAATCCCTTCCCAACTGCCCCACTGGGCCTATTCCATCTCAGCCACGTGCCAAGGTTTCTGAGCATGCTGGGTATTGGAGAAAACCACCGAGCAACGTTAATAATGGATTATTATAGCAACACAGAAACAAAAACGGAGCGGGTAGATGGGGGGGGGGAGTATCTCCAGGAATATTACAGCACGTTTTACAAGTAGGCGTCACCCTGTCTGATGCCAGGATGCAAGTGGCTCTTAGAGGGTGTCAGGGATAACCGCACCCAGCCAAGATCAGGCTAATAGGATTGTTAGGAGATTAAAACCATCTTCTATCCAAGACAAAGGCTTCCCAAATGCACAACATCTACACGTGTATAGGACTGTGACCTGGTTTGCACATAACGCTAACCCATGGTTTATTTAACCCATGGTTTGTTGCCCTACCCAGGGTTTTTCAGGCAGACAATCAAACAAAATGTGGTTTATTTTCTCGATCCCCGGATTGTTTCCCACCTCTTTCGCCCGCTCCTTCCCTGCATCACGAATGCCTTTGCAACACTGTAGTACTGGTATGTAGAGTGTCTGGTGGGGGTGGTCTACCACTCTATAGCCTGGCCAAGCAACCCATGAACAACCCACGGGTTCTGGGTTCATATGTAATGGCAATCATGGTTTAAACAAACCAGATTTCACAAGATGAGAGCCAGTGTGGCGTAGTGGTTAGAGTGTTGGACTGGGACTTGGGAGATCCAGGTTCTAGTCCCCACTCAGCCATGAAGCTCACTGGGTGACTTTGGGCCAGTCACTGACTCTCAGCCTAACCTACCTCACAGGGTTGTTGTGAGGATAAAATGGAGAGGAGGAGGATTATGTAAGCTGCCTTGGGTTCCTTGCAGGAAAAAAGGTGAGGTATAAATATAATAAATAAATAAATAAGCCAACAACAAACCATGGCTTCTGTTTCTGGGTTGTTCACGGTTAACAAACCCTGGCTTGTTATCATGACATCATCATGGCAACCCAGAATTCAACAACCCATAGGTTAAATAAACTGTGGTTTAGCATTATTTGTGAACCAGGTCACTGTGTCTGTTCACTGCCACCACACCTTTCTTTGATCAGGGTGGCTGGTCCTTTTTCAGCCTGAGGGCCGAAATCCATTTTGCAGAAGCTCCTGGGAGGCCACTTTCCAGTAGCAGGTGGGGCTGAAGCCAAAATGGGTGGGGCCAAAAATACCAACTTAAAGCTCTTAATGCCAGTGACTAAGCCTCAAGAAAGGCATTTCAACCTTTTAGGAAAGGAGGAAAACTGCACAAAAGCCGGGAAACCACGCAATGACCGGTGGTCAGGGGAAAGGGGGTGGGGACCCCTATCTTAAAGATTATGGAATACAGCATCTAGTAAACAACCGGTACTACACAGATGACCTTTATACATAGAATCTAGCCCCAATCATACCCGAAAGATTAAGTGCTGAGAGGTTGCAGCCTTGCTGCCTAGCAAGAGTACCATCAATGGAAACCTCCGGGGGGGGGGGGGGCTATGCTGGATTTAAAAGCCTACTTAAAAACCCATCTCTTCATCCCGACACCCTCAAATTGATCTCCCTCCTCTACCTTTCCCCTCCATTCACCTTCCCTTCTGTTTCTAGTTTCTTGGGACAAAAAGAGACAGTACTTTGGATCTATATCTAGCCGTTACATTTTTTTCCCCATTTTTACTCTTGAGTAGACACCTGGGGTTCAATCTGGGTTCAGCAACACGACGCCCGTGGGTGCAGAGGTGACCGTCAAGATCCCTAATGGGTGCTGGCCCAAGACCCCCTTCCTTCCTCACCACCCCTCTCCTCTTTCCTCTCCACCAGCCCCTCACACTCTCGCCACTGCTGCCGCTTCTCCCTACCTCCGCAGCCAGGACCGGTGCAGGGCAGTTTGGCGCCCCAGGCGGAATTATATTTAGCGCCCCCCCTCTTGTGCCGGGGGGGGTCCGGAGCAAAGCAGCCCTGCTCTGCAACCCCCCCCTACGCCGCCGCCGCCGCCACCACCACCTACCTACCTACCTTCCCGCCGCCCTGGCTGCCACCACCGCCGCCTCCGAGGAGGAAGTGACGCGACGGGACCCCCGCGCTCTGTTTTTTGCCGGGGAAACCAGGGCAACAGGGCTGTTTAAGCCCTGTTGCCCTGGTTCCTCCCGCCAAAACAACGCGGGCGGGGCTCCGGAAGCGACGCGGAGAAGGTAGGTGGCGAGGGGAGGGGAGGGGAGGTGCGGCGGCGGGCGGGGAGGCGCGGCAGCAGCGGGGGCGGCAGGGGAGACGCCACGACGGCGGGCAGGGGAGGCGCGGCGGCAGCTTCGGCGGGTGGGGGGAGGCCCGGCAGCAGCGGCGCGGTGGTGGCGGAAGCGAAGAGGAGCGCAGCGTTTTTGCGCCCTCTTCAGCCACGCGCCCTAGGCAACCGCCTAGTTTGCCTAGCGAGGGGAGCCAAGGAAATGGGAAGTTGGCTGTCCGCAGCCAGGAAATGGGAAGTTGGCTGCAGCATGGCAGCGATGGTGATGGAGGCAGGCGGGGAGGAAGCAGGGGAAGCAGTAGCAAAGTCAGCAAGCAGGCGGGAGGATTTCATTTCATAGATCATAGAGTTGGAAGGAGCCTACAAGGCCATCGAGTCCAACCCCCTGCTCAATGCAGGGAACTAGAGGAGGGGTCTCCCATCCATGTGATAACCAGGCCTGACGCTGCTTAGCTTTCCATGCTCAGACCAGCTGAGCCAGCGTGAGCCACAGGCCTGTATGGAGCAAGAACTGGCCTGTCAGTTGGGTGTCGGGAGGAGCAGAAGTGGCAGGCAGGTGAGGACAAGGCGGCAGAAGCAAGTGAGCAAGCGGGAGGGCGGGGGTGAGGGTGGTGGGAGAAAAGAAATTGTGGGATGGTGGAGGTGGGGAAAAAGAAGAATAAAGGAGGAATCCCAAACAGAGGAGGAGGAGGAGGAGGAGGAGGAGGAGAAGGAAGGGGCAGAAAGAGAGAATCCATGGAAGGAGGAGAGAGAATCCATGGAAGGAGGGGAGAAGAGAGACTCCCAAAAACGAAATGGCAAATGTGCCCCCAGGTCAGGAAAAAAACAAATGCACCCACAGGCCTGAAAAGGTTGCCTACCCCTGGGACAGAGACAGTAAAAGTTACCCATGAGCCTTGCTGCAGGTTTCCATTTGGATGCTACCTGATATGGGGCAGAAACATAACAGACTGGAGAGAGCGCTTCTGTAGCATCACAGCTTTATTGTGCCCAAGCCTACTTCTTTGCAGTAGTTGTCCAGGCATGTACAGGTGGCACCTGGAAATGTTGCCATAGTTTTCTATTCTATAACCTCTCGGTTTCAATGAAGGGTCCCCAGATATATAGGTGGACTACAACCCTCATCACACACACCCAGCCAGCATGGCCCAGGGTTGGGGATGATGTGGGTTGTAATTTAACAATATCAAGGGGGGGGGGTTAGGTTGCAAGGCTCTGAACTAAGGGGAAACAAGTACATGAGAGCACAGTGGGAACTGAGCCCTAGAAGGAATCACAATAATCTCAGGAACCAATCAGAGCAAGAGGTCAGATCTCTGGCCTTTGATTGGCCTGGTGCTTCAGGAGCTTGGCCTATGCAGGTAGTCCACGGAAGCAGCTTCCAATAAGTTCTGGGTTCCGCCACTCCCAGATGACTCACAGTGTACCTTATAATGTCTACCGAGAAGTAAGTTCCACTAAGTTCCATGGGTCTTATTCTCAGGTATGTGGGTCTCTTTTTATTTATTTTATTACATTACATATATACCACCCACAATTGGAGTGCCATCACTGAAAAGACCTTCCTTAATAGCCACCCACATCACCTCATTTGGTGAAGGCACCCAGAAAAGGGCCTCAAAAGATGACCGGATCAGTGTCAGCTCCAGGTTTTGGGGGGCCCTTGGGCAAGACACCCTCAGTGGGCGCCCTCCTTCAGTGAGTCTCCCTTCTCACCACCATTGTCACCAGCTGCTCTTGCTCCTCATCCTCATCATCATTGCTGTCTCTTGCTTACTTAGTGAGCAATTCTGCCATGGCATCTCCTGCTCCTCCTCCTCACTACCACCGTTGTGTGGACTAGAGCAAGAGGGAGGTGAACAAGCAGACTGCAATGGTGAAGAGGAGGAAGCACTCTGGGGGCTCCTGTCAGTAGGCCCCTGCTGGGGTGTGGGCCCTCCCTCGGCAGGTGCCCGACCATGCCTACTCTTGCTTAAGATCTATGTAGATATATATGGAATATAGAATTGCAGCTTCAGTAGCAGTGAGGGAGAGCTTCAGAGCATTCAAGACCTTCTGTGCCCACTCCTCCTAGCCTTTTCCTCCTCTGCAAACTATGCAGCAGCAGCAGCAGCAGCAGCAGCAGCCAACTTCTGAACCTTCGGTTTCTCCTTTCTGTAACAGCTTTGTAAATGAGCAGCTTTGGGCCAGCACAGCTTTTCTTTTCAGTTCTGTGATGGAAGAAATTGAAGAGGATGATATTCCCTTTTCTATTCCAGTGGCACATTTACTAAAGGCGCAAAAACACTCATTATTAATCAAGAGATTTCTTTCCTGATTTCCCCCTCCAATGGAAGTGGCCCAAAGCAGCTGCTCCTGGAATAGCCTCAAGCCAGGATGTCCGACCTGTGAAGCCTGACAGCCCCAGAATCTGCTGGGCCTAAAGCAGGAGTGTTGAACCTCAAGCCCACGGGTCAAATCCATTCCTCCTGGGATCCCAGTCTGACCTTCTGCAGTTTCCCAGATAGCCACAAACCAATCCCTTTCCCCCCAAGCGCCAATCATTCGGTGGCTTCCCAGCTTTTCTGTGTTTTCCTCCCATTCTAGTGGGTTGAACTCCTAATACTTAGTTACTGGCAGTAAGAGCTTTTACTTCCAGTATGCTGGTATTTTGGCCACACACCCTTTGCCTTTGGCCCCACCCATCACTGGAATATGGCCCCAGGGAGCTTCTCCAAAATTGAATGTGGCCCTCGGGCTGAAAGAGGTTCAGCACCCTTGGCCTAGAGCAATGGTTCCCAACCTTGGGTCCTCAGATGTTGCTGGACTACAGCTCCCAGCATCCCTTGCCATTAGCCATGCTGGCTGGGTATGCTGGGAGCTATAGGCCAGCAACATCTGGGGACCCAAGGTTGGGAACCATTGGCCTAGAGCAACCTGGGGCCCTCCAGAAGGTTTGGACTTCAACTCCCATGGGCCCCAGTCAGCACAGCCATTGGTCAAGCATGCTGGGACTTGTAGTGTGAAACATCTGGAGGGCACCGAGTTGGAGAAGCCTGGCCTAGAGTCTGAGGGAGAACTCCCTGCAGGACTTCAAAGGAGAGCAAAGACAGTGATCGGTTACCAGATCCTGGATCTGTAGTGGATCAGGTTCATTGGACCACACACACACACACACACACACACACACAAGACTGTGTTTGCTCTCCTTGGGTCCCCATGGAATGATCAAAGGCAGTGTTCTCCAACCTTGGGTCCCCAGATGTTTTTGGCCTACAACTCCCAGCATGCCCCAGCCAGCATGCTGGGAGTTGTAGGCCAAAAATATCTGGGGACCCAAGGTTGGAGAACACTGATCTAAGGCTATTCAGTGTCACCAGAGTGCACGGCTCCAAGCCAAAGTTCTGCTGCCCCTTTATATTTCCCTGCCACTCTGCTTGAGCTCCAGCAGCTCTGCGCTAAGGATATAAGGGGTTCCACTAAGGCGCTTTGGGCTTTTTCAGATCAACGCCTGCCTTCCCTGGGAGCTCTCCCAGGTCCTGCAGACCCTGAACCTGGCTGGAACCTGCTCCCTGCTTCCGTTGCTGGATGATTCTCGCCAAACTGTGGTCCCTCCTTGGTTTTGTTTGTTTGCTTTGCTTAGCACCTTTAGAGCTCACAGCCTGGCTAAAGCAGCTCGGCACGCATACCTCCTGTGTGCGTTTTTTACCTCTCTGAGACAGACTCCACAAATGGGCACTCTCTCGTGCGTTGCACATAAAACACGCTTTTCCTAATCTCCAGGGATCAGTAGTGGTGTTTATTCCCCCCCCCCACGTACCCAACTCCAGTAAATAAGTCTGCTCTACTAGTCTGCTTCAATGCACAGTTGCCTGCACATCCCCAAATACCCACACTCATATGTGTGCGCACCTGTCTCTATTACGGAGGGACATGCTTCTTATATATACCTGCCTCAAATCTCTATATGGATGGACAAGCGAACACACACACACACACAAATGTAGAAATGGAGCTGGGCTCTTTAAATCAGTCAGCCGTGACACAGCCCTCTCTTTGCAGCCCGGCTACCTCTCATCGCCCACCCCCCACACACTCTGCCCCCGCCAGCGCGATAATATATAGCAGGCCCTGAATGCATTCCAGTAAAATCGGCCATAATGGATGGGCACTATTTCAATTGTGGCTCCTCTTTATTGATTTTCCTTTAATGAAAGTTAATTATAACAATGATTTAATTAATAGAATTTCTCTCTTCCTTTATTGCTTCCCGCATTAGGACTATTAATAAATATGACCCAGACTGACAGCAGAATGAATCACCGCTGTGGAGTCCCGTCCGATGGCCGCGCCTCCCCCCTCCCCCCCACCGTAGCTCCCAGCCCATAAAATTTACAAGGGTGGGAGGGTTAATAATACGGGAATTATTATCAAACTTTTACATTCTTAAGTAGGTTTATGAAATCGTCTGTTGAGTTATGTCTAATGGCATCTGGGATAGCCAGGCAGGGAGGCCAGAGTTGGTGGTGTGTGTGTGTGTGTGTGTGTGTGTATAAAAGACATCCTGCTTGAGAAGATCATACACATGCTATGAAAGGTTGCTCTGTCGCACACAAAAAAGATCTATCACTTGGTATTCCTTCCCAGGGCGATTCCCAGGGAACCTGCCTTTTTTTTTTTTAAGCATATAACTAAAGCTTTTTCAAATCACCATTATATATTTTTAATTGTACAGCATCTTAGAAATACACTCTGGCATGCGTCTATACACTTGTGTAGAAGATGCTCTTATCTTTGCCACAGCCATCTATGTATAGTAGGGAAGGGGGACCTCTGCCCCCCCCCCACAGGATGTCCCCATGTGGCCCCTGATCAGAGATGGGAGATAAGGCATTGCCCCTCCTCCTTCCCAGGCTGCAAGTGAGGCTTTTTAAAAGCCCCCATTGGTGACAATTACAGCATGGGGAGGGGGGGTATTTGGGGGGAGCCATATACAGAGGCCGCAGGATTTCCATCCTGTCTTATCAACATGTTCATTACACCACTTATACTGTCCCCTTACCTGGACATTATCCCCATTAGCGGGACTTACTTCTGAATAAGTATGCATAGAATTGTCCCGTATGTGTCAGCACGAATCAAGCCCATAACGAGCTCTGGATTCTCAGAGGGGATTTAAGCTGTGCTCCACCGTTAAGCCCTGACCAAAGGAAATGATGTTGACCATGTTGATGATGATGAGGACGACAAGAATAATTTTATTATTTCTATCCGGTGCTTTTTGCCTGGAGAAAAAGGTACCGGAACTCATTTCCTCGGGAGTAGATGGTGATTAAATTGTAATGAAATTAATAGAAGAAAAGGTGCCGGGACTCCGTTGAGTTCAACCAGAAGGGAAAAAAGCCCTGTTTCTATCCTGTTGCTCCGCAGTTACATCTAGAATACTATAGAAAAACAAAAACACAAAAGTCCACTAATAAAAGACAATAAAACCCTTGCTTAAGTTAAAAGCAGCAATTCAACACCAGGGCATGCTCAGCCCTTGAGGGGAGGGGAAAACACACAACCAGAAAATACCCCAGAAGAAGCAGAAGCAGAAGCAGAAGAAGAAAGACCAGCATTAAAATGACAGACATGCCCACAGCATCCCTGGAAACTCCAGCAATGTCCACCAATCAGGGACTGTGCCAGCAATGATGCCACCCCAACCTGTGGGAGGAGCCAATGAACTCACACCGTGGGGAACATGCCCACAGCACACACACTCCTGCAACATCACAAACACAACATCCGGATAAATTGTGTACTGGAACAGTCTTTAATATTCACTGATGAATATCAGCTACATTATTTACCTGCTTCATGGAAATTAATGAATGGTCAGTGTAAATGGATCCTCCATGCCCTTCTAACAGCTAAGAGGCTGAAATTACAATGTTGGAAGGATAAACGCTCACTGCCTGTAATGCAATGGACTGAGGACCAGCGCTTTCAATATTTGAACAGGTGGTGTATAGACACCACCTTCAAATGGATACTTATTTGGATATCTGGCCTGCTTTTGTTGAAGCTTATGTATGATTGCTAGAAAGTTGTACTTTCACTGATATGGATATATACAAATCCATGTATGTATATATTTTATAAAAAAACTGAAAGAAAGAACATGCACAATGATGCATGAGGACACGCACCCTCCATCAGCACTCCATCACTGTCTGGCAGAGCCAGCAAGTACTCCATTGCTGCCAACCCCCAGGCATCCTCACAACCACTGTTTTGGAGCACAACACAACACACAGAAGGGAAGGAGAAGATACACAACACAGCATCCACATAACTCCCTGGGTAAAATGCCTGCAGAGAGCATTTGGCCCTCCCTGGGACAAAAATTAAAAATTATACATTTTTAATCCACCTAATAACTAATGTTCCCTGGGCAGATTACAACCACTTAAAAATTTAAAATACCATTTTAAAACACAGTTAAAAATATTAAATACAATACAAATATTTTTAAAAATAAAATACAATATACCGGTACCGGTAATTAAAAAAAAATAAACGACACAGGAATCTAAGAATTTAAGTAAGTACATTTAGCGAATGATCCTATGGCCCCGAGATATTGCCCCTAGCGCTCTGACCTTGAAGCTGGGAACCCGTGCTCTGACCTCCCCCCCCCAACCCCATTGCAGCCGGTACAGAAGGAACTGTGCCAGTTGCCTCTCCACGGTCAGGAACTCAACTTCAGAGAGGGGGGTGAAGGGGTCATTCCAGGGAATGGGGAGGGGAGGAGACTGTAGAGGCCAGGGTACAAGTTATCCTGACACCTCTCCAGCCTCCTTCCCTCCTGCTCCAAAACACTGTCACTAGATGACCAAAAACAGCTGTCCAGTGAAATGCAGAGTGGGAGGAGCAGGGAGGCGAAGGTCACCTCCGCCACCCCTCCCACTCTGCAATGGATGCACATAATCCTCCAAATTCATGGATTTATGGGCATCCCCATAGGATTGCACCCTTAGACAAGGGTTCTAGACCCACCCAGGGAAGGAAATAATCTTTGGCCAAGCAGCTAGAAGAGCGTGCGTGCACACACACACACACACACACACACACACGCACGCACGCGCGCGCACACGCACACACACACTGAAAGCAGCAGCCTCACTCCATATAGAAGGAGTGCAGAACACCCAGCCTGCAGACCTAATCTGGCTGACCAGGGTTCCTGATGCAGCCCACAGAGCCTCCTGGGGGAGGAAGAAGCCTTGAAGTCACCCATTAACAGCACCTGAACAGCAGACTGAGAGGCACACGGCAGCCAGCCACTATGTGAGAGTATGCATTCAATTAAATATAGTCTTTCCTTTTTTCTGGAGAAAGGTACCTCTGCTATCGGAGTAGATGGTGATTAAATTATGCAATTAATAGAAGAAAGGTCTCTCAGTCGTGATTTCCCCGAAAAAGCCTGGTTTTTTTGCCTCTATGCATATAAATTAGCATATGCAAACATTATGAAAATTGGTGTCCTCTTTTTTTGGCGATGTCTCTAAGTGGCCACCCTACTGACACTGTGGCCTTCTGCATGCAGAGCAGATGCACTACCACTGAGCAATACTCCCTGCCCTCTGAATCTGTAGCCCGATTATTTTGTGGTGAACAGCTGACTGGAAAATTACCATAGTCCCATCTGTTGAAGTTAAGCCCATGAATACATATGCAACCCATGAGATCTGGGAAGAAGCACACCTGGCTGGACCATCGATGGCACTGTCAAGGATGAGAAAGTTGGGATTGCCAAATCTCTTCCTGGCCCTGAGTTTCAAAACGGAAGGGAAGCACTGCTTGAACTAGGGGAGAAAGGCAGCCAAGCAACATTTCTGGACATGATCTCTAATCACCGCTTGGTCTCTTTTGGAACTGTAGGAATGCACGGCTGGATCCAGGCTTAGTCAATCTTAGAGTTAGACTCATTGAAATCATGAGTCTAAGCTAAACAAGCTAAATTTGGCCCATTTAGCACCCCGTAGTGCTAACATGGCCATTTGGGGGGTTAAAAAGGTAACTTTTTGCCATGATGGGCAACTAGGGCTGCACTGGGGGGGCACATGCTGCCCACCCCCAGGTTAGAGTGTTGGACTGGGACTGGGAAGACCTGAGTTCCGATCCCCACTCAGCCATGAAGCTTGCTAGGTGACTTTAGGCCAGCCACTCTCAGCCTAACCTACCTCACAGGGTTGTTGTGAGGATAAAATGGAGAGGATCATGTAAATCAGGTTGGGCTCCTTGGAGGAAAAGGTGCGATATAAATGTAACAAATAAATAAATAATTGTGGAGAGGAAAGCCTAGCAGAGCACACACCTTGCCCCACATTCTACCTGCATAATCTCCACCTGGGGCAGGAGTGCTCAGTCCGCGACACATCTGCATACCGATGGTTTTCCCCCAAGCACCCTCAATGGTTTGCCAAGCACCCTCAATCGCCCTTCCAAGCACTGGTGATGGGCCATGGGCAAGGTGGTGCCGAAAGCAGCGCACCCCCTCCTGCCTAGCCAGACTGGTTCGTCCTGTCAGCAGAGGGAGGGGTCAGGGGATCAAGAGGGGGGCAAGAGAGGGGTAAAAGAAGCAGCCCAGGCTTTGGGGGTTGTTGGAAGCAAGGTGCCAAGAAGCATGGAGTGGGTCACCAGCTCAGGCCAGCCCGGACGTTCAACCCCCAAGCGGAGCGCCTGGGTACAGTTCTGTAAGTTCGTTCAAACTGCTAGTTTTTAGACTAGGTTAGGTTCTTCAGTTTTAACTAGACTAGCGTAGAGCTCTTTGTTGTTTTGTAGTTCTGACTGTGTGTAACAAGCTACTTCCTCTTGTCAAATTCAATTCCCTTATCTCTCCTTTCCAATTTGTCTTGTTTATCCTTCAATAAAGTTGCTTTCGCTTTAGGCTGAAGCGTACTTTCACTTTGACTCAGTGCTACAATCCAGTGTTCGTGACCTGAACTGAACCGGGGATCGCAAGCCGGAGCCTTGAGCTGTCAAAATAGCCACGGCGCTCCCATTCTTGCGGTAAAGGACTGGCGGTGGTCCTTCACAATAATACTTTCTCCCACCTACAAAAATTTGAAATGGTGGGACAGAAGGAAGTGTGATCATGGGACTTTGTCACTGCATGCAATGGATGGAAGGTGTAGAATGCTGATGTGCTCATTTTGCCTGGGCTAGGTTGTTCTTAAGGTGAAGCACTGCCCACTTGCTCCTATCCTCATGAAAGAGAAGAGTAAATCAGAAGGAATCCATTCAGAAAGGCAAGGGAAGCAACCAGGACTGGGGGGGTTGTCGGCCCCTCTCATGTAGGAACTTGTGTTCCCCGGTGTCCCAGTGAATGCTGAGGCTCCCTGACAACTGGAAAATCTTGCACAACCTCCCCACAGCTCCTGAGATTTTAGCAGACATTGCCTACACACTTTCAGGCCCATCAGTGCATAATGCATACTGGGTTGTTGTTTTTTAAAAAGTAAAAACATATATTCTCGTGGTGCTCCATTCTGCACCAAATCCCAGTTTCTGCACTTGCACAGTTTGGGTTGCATCTAATGTTATCATTGCACAAGCAGAAGGGAACTGTGGGTGGAATGGATTTCCCCTCCTCTCTCCCACTGCAGCCCCCTGTGCGCCCCCCCCCAAATCTGTTCCGATGGGTTGGAGGACCCTCCAAAGCAGATTTCAGGCATGTGCAGGAGGCTGCAGAGGGGAGGGGAGAACCAAGAAGTCCCACTACATGAGCATAAGTCCCACTGCGCAAACAGAAGTCCCGTTGCGTGAGCAGACTTCCGCTTGCAGCAGCTTGTAAAACAATGATGATGGTGGTGGTGGTGGTGATGGTGGTGATGATGAAGATGATTAACAACACCTCACCTTTACTCAAAGGAGCTCAGTGTTCTCCTTCCCTCAACTTATCCTCACAACAACCCTGTGAGGTAGCTTAGGCTGAGAAAGTGACTGGCCCAAGGTGACCCAGTGAGGTTCAGCCAATGCACAGAGCTCAGCACTTAATGGATACTTTGTTTACGTACTTGTTTCACAGGAAGTTTCCAAGCCAATCCTGTGCCCAGTATTTCAAGCACAGCAGCATTTGAAACTCTGGGGAAGCAGCAATGTGACGGAAGGAAGAAGAGGCGTAAAATTCAGGGATGGGCAGCAAGGATGATCCCATGTGCCAAAATGGAAGTGCTTCTGCCGGTGAGTTGCTATACGAGTCTGTAGAAATCTGCATCCTTCCAGTGAAAGGCTGCAAATCATGTGACCTTTGAGAGATGAGGTGAGATCTGCAGGGAGAATGAGGATTGCAACTTGCTATAGTTTATGAACTTGAAGGGGGCCATCGCTGGGATCTCAAATAGGATGAAAGCCACTGGCACCCTTGAAGATGATGGAGTGCCCTGAATAGCCTTGCTTGCTTGTCAGAGAGCACCTTTTATTCTTCCACGTGTCACTTCTGGATGCTGTGGACGCAGTAGAGAAAAGGGGAAGGGGGTCATTTTTAGATCGAAATGCACATTCTAGTCAATTTAGCTTTTTCTGTTCAATGTTACTGATGTGGGAAATGCTAAAAGAAAGAGAAGGGGGTGCTTTTATACATGTGCTGTTTAGGTGTTTTATATTTTTAATTGCTTTTCGTTGTTTATTGCATTCTTCTGACTACATAAGGTGCCCTGGGAATTTGTTGGAGAGCAATGTATAAATGCGTAAAATAAAATAATAAAAAGAATAATAAAATAACAGGTTACAAAAGTATATACCTCCTACTGTTATTCATTTCTTTCAAAGAGTTGGAAGCCCTCTTTTAGGGGGGGAAATCCTCCAAAGGGGGCTCATGTCAAAAACGAAACACTACTATAAAAGTTATCACAGATCAGTAAAGCCCCCAATTCCAAAACTAAGAACATGAAAACAGCCGCAGCCAAAACAATACAGAGCACCACACACATTAAAAGCCAGTAAAGTAGGGGCTATATGTCCTTTCCTAAGGAGGGAATTCCATATATAGGGCCACCACTGAAAAGGCTCTGTCTATAGTACCGATCAATCCTAATACATCTCGAGTGAGGTGCTTCAGGAGTTACTGAAGATGTTTATTTCCCTAGAATGGTGGGTTTTCAAACTGTATTTCAGGGAACCTTGCTTTCTTACGTCCTGGAAAGACAGCTTGCTCACTACTACTGACCTTCCTCTGTGCATCCCAGAAGGGGAGTCTGAGGTGCATTCTCAATTCAACGTGCCAGGAAAAAGTAGGCCAGGAGCTGGGACGGTGACTGATAGATCTATGACTGATAGATCATGATAGATCTATGGAGGATGCAGCTGATCCTTACCATTTTGTTTACATTAGTGTAAGTGTGCAGGGCCCCAAACTAGACTGGGACCACTGCACATGGGTAGAGGAGGTTTACAAACACACACACACACACACTCAATCATGGGGCCTAAAGAAAGAAAGAAAAAACCTCCATTGGCACCAAAGGAGGCGTTCTTTATTTTTCTTGTTTTAGACCCTGCAGTGGGGGAGTCAGTTTTGGGGGGGGGGAGTGGCTAGCTGGGAAACCTCCCCTACACACACACACACACACACACACACACGGTGGGTCTGATCCAGAGTGGGGGGCCAGCCCCACATGCTTGCACTAATTTAAATGAAACGGTGAGGATCAGCTGCACGTTACATATTTACCGCAGCGTGTCGTTTAGCTTTGGTGCAAGGCCCACTGGTACTTAAAATGAGCGGTGACAAGTCAGGGAGGAAAAAGGACTTCCTCTTGTTCTTTGAGAGGTCTCCTGGGCTTGACGGGCAGGCACTCTCAGAACTCCCTTGGCCCTTGGCGTTCCCAGAGAGCAGAGTTAAGGTGAGGGAGGTGGATGGGCCAGACTTGCAAAGAGCCCCAGATGTGGATCTTCTGCTAGAGACAATGGCTGATCAGGCATGAAAAGACGTAGGCAGGGTAATAGCCAGAGCTGCTGGTGATGGAAACCATTGATGATCAAGTCGTGGCTTCTGTAGAGTCCTTTGTTTCATTGGTGTGCCATGTGTCCTCTTTTACAGGTGGCCATGTGTCCTCTTTTGCAGAGGACAGTCCTCTATTTGAAAACATCCCTCTATCTCAAGGGCTGCCCTGTCCAACTCCAGTTTAAAGACAGAGAAGCATCGGAACTGTTGCCCATCAACACTTCACACCTGAACAGCAGCATGATCAGGCAGGCGCACAGCAGGTCACCCAGTCACAGCCTTCCACACTATGGTGAGATGTACTGTATTTCTATTTAAATTATAATCATTATTTCTAAATTTGCATCCATACATATAAATTAGCATACGCATATTTTATGCAAACGTGTGTCCTCTTTGTCCTCTTTTTCTGGTGATGCATTTCCTCTTTGGGGGGCAGTTCAGAAGTGGCCGCCCTAGTGCTGAGCCATCCTCCTCCTTCCACTCCCCCAAAGGAAAACCTGGTCTGTCCGGGATTTGGGTGTTTGTTTGTTTTTTGTGGGGCACGGGGGGGGGGGATTCTTGAACTATCCAGCCTCGGTTGGTTATGAGTTTGGTGCTGGACCCTGAGCAGCAGCTGCAGCAGCAGGCTGAGTTGACGCCGACTGAGTTCAGCAGCAAACTTCCCCCGGGCTATTGTCCTGGACCTCAGCACTGCAGCATGAAAAGGGAGCCTGTGGTGTCTCTCAGGCAAACAGTTTTGGAGTTGTGCTTCAGGGCTTGGTACATGGATTGCACTGAGGCAGCCCGGAACGTCCAACTTAACCCACTGCTGTAGTAGGCAAATGTCATAATTGGTGCCGTAATATTGATTCTTCTGATTCAGTGCTGCCTCTAGAAGGATGTCTCCTTTGGCGTCTGCTGGGTCAAGAAGCTTACCCTTTCAAGCCAGCTACTAATGCTTCTTCTGTCTTCTGCCAAAAGCTGGCCTTGATCCTGGAATGGATTGCCTTCTTCCTTATATGGAGATGGGGGAGAAATTCATTTGGTTTGCATTTTAATGCAAACTTACCTAATTTTGCACTTTTGAACCAATAGGTGAACCCAGTGCCAGCTCCAGATTTGGGGGTGGGGGGGCGGGCTTGGGCAAGACACCCTTAATGGGGCCCCTCCCTCACTGAGTCTCCCTTCTCACTGCCATTGTCAGCAGCTGCTCTTGCTCCTCCTCCTCTTCCTCATCACTGCTACCACTCGCCTCCTTGACAGTAGATCTCAGCATAGCATTATTCTGAGAGCCAGCATTTGTCTTAAGGTGAAGGGTAAACATGCAGTTTGACGTCACATGCGTCTCATTTTAACTGTAAAAACAGCTGCTTCTCGACCCCACCCCGCCCAATCAGGTCTGGGAACATGGCATCAGGGTCGGCGTCAAGGGTAGGCATGGTTGGGTACCTGCCAAGGGGCCTACGCCCCAGCAGGGGCCCACTGACCAGACCCCCTGGGCGTGCGCCTCCTCTTCATCACTGCAACCTGCTTGTTCCCCTGCCTCTCACTCTGGCCCAGACAACGGCGGTGGTGAAAAGGAGGAGCAGGAGATGCCACAGCCTCCTTGCTCCCTGGCTCTCTGCCTGCTAAGTAAGCAAGCGGTAGCAATGATGAGAAGAAGGATGAGGAGCAAGAGCAGCTGCTGACAATGGCGGTGGGAAGGGAGACTCACTGAGCGATGGGGCCCATTGAGGGTGTCTTGCCCAAGGGCCCTCCCAAAACCTGAAGCCAGCACTGCACAGTGTGAAAGATGGGAGTTAAGTTAACCCATTCCACCAACTACTGCAGACCCCCCGCCATCACCACCACTGAAGGGAAGCTCCTTTAGGTGCCAATAGGAGCTTCGGTCTTTGTGAGCAGGGGAGGGGGAACTTTCATTGGGATCCCAGCATGGTCCCTTGTGGTCCTGATCCTTATTGCACCTCCTGCAGCAGCTGCTAATTGCATTCTTTTTAAAGATACACCCAGAGTCAAACCAGGCATCACACACTGTTTAGTAGCAGCCCTGATCGTTTTATTTATTTATTTATTTCATTTTTATACCGCCCAATAGCCAAAGCTCTCTGGGCGGCTTACAACAATTAACAAGACAGTCCCTGCCCGCAGGCTTACAATCTAAAAAGACACGACACACAAGGAAAAAGGAATGGGGAGGGGAAAAGTCCAAGATCTTATCTAACAGCCTCCACCAACCTGGTGGGTGAGCTCAGGGCAAATGAAAAACTTGGCACTGAATTAAGTGCCACTGAGGGCATGAGGGCATCGTGCTTGTTGATCACAGAGAAGCCAGCTGCATCTCATGTTGCTTTTTATTTACATGGGAAGGACAACCTATGCTGGAAACGGCAGGAAGGCCACACCTGCTGTAACTTGAGATTTGGATACTACCGGTATTCCCAACAAGGGCAGGGTCAGTTAAGGATATGCCTGGGTGATCATTCTGATGAAAGATAGAGGAGCATGTGCAATCACAACTCTCTCTCTCTCTCTCTCTCTCTCTCTCTCTCTCTCTTCATCCTGAAAAATGCCCCCTTGTCAACCATGATCTGGATAGGTGTCAGACTGGTGGTTTTCAGCCTGTGTTCTAGGGCAGGGGCGGACAGAAGGTAGATCTCAGATGTTTGGGACTTCAACTCCCAGAAGGCCCTGCTCAGCATGACCAATGGTCAGGAATGCTGGGAGTTGAAGTCCAAAACAACTGGAGATCTACTTTCTGCTCACCCCTGTGCTAGGGATCCCTGGGATTCCTCAGAAACGTATCAGGGGTTCCACAATGAGAAAATAAATAATGATCGACAAGCTTCCTCACTACAAGGGATCTTCCTATGCAGTCTTATGATGCCAGGGAGGGGTGTGTCTCAGCAGCAAGGCAGCTAGAAGTCAAGGTCCAGCACCTTACCCTCCTATGCAAACAGCACTCTGCTTGTCCTAAAACCTGGCTGACTAAGTGCTGCACTGCAAGGATGCCGCCTAGATGTAGATGGGCTTAGGTGCTCTGTGACCTACAGTGGTCCCATCAGGGCAGGACTTTGGGGCAGAGGTCCAGGGTCCCACACACCAGAATGAGCAGGAGGGTCCCCAACCGCAGCTGGGCTGACGTACTAGATTGTGAAGTAAGTGAAGGAATACACATGACCATCTAAAGAGGGGGTCCCCATAAGACCATGAAGTCCAGAGTCTAAAGCTATCTAACTGCACCACTGGTGATCTATCAGCAAACAGACTTCTGCTTTCTTTTTGGATATCATACCTAGCTTGAGTTTGGCTACTGCTGGGTGGTAAATGCAAGGAGGTGGGAAGGCTCAGCAGCACAGGGACCTACTCCTCAGATGTCTAGGAATCCAGACTCTTGGCCTGAACCCGGCACTTTTTATTACATTCTCCAGTCACTGAGTATTCATGTCCCATCTAAAGCTTTCTCCAAGATGTATACACTCTCCTGGGCAGAACCCACTACTGGGAAGTTTTCCTGTGCAAGCCCCACTAAAATGAATGTGAGCTGCACAAGAGTACGGCATTTATTTGTTTTATTTATTTACAGTATTTTTACCCCGCTCTTTAGCCAAAAAAACCACACCTCCCGATATCAACATGAATGGGAACTGATCAGGATCTCTGGGTGGATCAAGGTGTTCTATGTGTTTGGACATCGGGTGCACAGCGAAGTAGTTCCTAATACTGGAGCAAACCCAGGCAGTACTGCCTGTTTGTGTTGTCATGGTACCAGAGAACCGATTTGGGGGCTCCAATCTTGTTAGCATTCAGCAGCCTTCCCCAATCTGGCACCCTCCCGATCTGTTGGACTACAACTCCCATCACTCCCCAGACAACTTAGCCAATGGCCATGCTATCTGGAGAGTGATGGGAGCTTGTAGTCCAACACATCTGGAGGACACCAGGTTGGGGAAGGCTGGTACAGAGTGCGTTGAAATTGCCCTGTGAAGATACTAAAGATCAGGGGAGGCTCCTTATCCATCGTATCCTTTTGTTTGAGCTTTATAGGAGCCATCCATGGTGCTTCCATGGAGGTGCACCTATTTTGGGGGTGGAGTTCAGCACCATGGAGAGCTCCCGTAAAGCTCAAACAAAAGGATGCAATGGATAAGGAGCCCCACCGACACAGGAGTCACCGGCCTCCCCTGCTAAAGAGAGCTCCTGTGTCTGAGATATCTGCTGTGAGCTATTGAGGAAGCAGCGGCAGCCAATTACAAGTCCCACTTATGCTTCGGTTCCCCAAATATTACTGCCTAGCAGTGGTGTAGTGGAGCCTGGGGCTCACACAGGGACACAGTGCCAGCATATATTTTTTTATTAGCAGGGACACTGACATCATCTGCCACGCCCACCCCGACTTCCCTGTTCCCTCTGAGCTTAACTGCAATCCCCACAGAAGCTGGGGGTGGGATTAATTTTCCCAGCAACAATATATTGTTCCCTGTTGTAATGCAAAATATTTGGGGTGGGTTGGACTTGAATGGGCAACTAAGACCCATTAATTTCACACACACACACGCACACACACACACACACACCCCCCAAAAAAAAACCCTGCTCCTGGTGGACATGAAACTGGTTTGTTGATATAGATCAATACAACCACCTGCCATTTTTGGACTCTCCTTGAGGGCGTGGCTGTGGGGACTGTCATGATGAGCGCCTGCGCTTCAAAGTTTACCACTACACCACTGCTGCTTGGGTCTGTTTCCAGGTTGAGATCTGAGGGGGTTTTGGTAAGAATGACCCCTCCTACACTGGTGCCCCCACGGCTGCCATTTAAAATTCCTTGCAAACAGGTTCAAATCCCTAGGCCAGGAAGCTCACGCTGGCTCAGCTTGTCTGAGTGTGGAAAGCTAAGCAGGGTCAGGCCTGGTTATTACTTGGATGGGAGACCCCTCCTCTAGTTTCCTGCACTGAGCAGGGGGTTGGACTCGATGGCCCTTCCAACTCTATGATCTATGAAATCTATGAAGCTCCTTGGAGGAAATATAAATATTATAGAATAATAATAAATGCACAAATGTAAGCGACTGGATGTGAGCAGTTGGCCAGAACCCTCTTCTCTCCCAAGTCTTCTCCCACATCCAGCCCAGTCAGGATGAGAGAGACAGGGAGAAATACTGGGGGACATCTGTCTAAAGCTCTTGCTGCCAGTATCTAAGCCTTGAGAGAGGCATTTCAACCTTTTAGAAGGGGTGGGGGAACTGCGCAACAGCCGGGAAACCACCAAACAATTGGTGGTTGGGGGGAAAGGAGGTGGGGGTGGGGAAAGGGTCATTTGAGGATCCCCAGAGGGCTGGGCTGGGACCCCAGGCAGGCTGGACTTGGCCCACAGGGTGATGGTTGGGATGTTCTGGGGTTATAGACTCCCATCATACCTGACCATTGGCCGTGCTGGCTGGTTTGATGGGAGCTAGGGCCCAACACCATATGGAGGGCCACAGGGTCCCCCACCCGTGGTCTGTGACCCCAGCCAGAACCTCCCGGCCATCAGCCTTACTCCCCAAGTCAGGGATGAGGAGGACAGTACAGAGTGAGGAATGTCTGGATCCTTAATCCCTCCTTTTGTTTTCTTCTCCTTATTAAAGCAGGTCACTCATCCATTTTGCTCTTCAAGGGGGACCTGACAGGATTCAGGTCACTCAGGAGGATGGTTAGAATAGGGGTGCAGAACCTAAGGCCTGGCATCCAAGTCCGGCCTGCCTGTAGTCTTGATCTGACCCTCTGGGGATCCGACCAGCTGGGTACATCCCCTTTCAACCGACTGCCAATCGTTTGGTGGTTTCCCGGTGTTTGTTCAGGTTTTCCCCTCATTCTGAGATGCCTCTGCTAAGGCTTAGTGACTGGCAGAAAGAGCTTTTAAACTGCAAGATGCTGGCATTTTTTGTATTTTGGCCCCTGCCCACTTTTGCCTTCCGCTTCACCCACCTCTGGAATGTGGCCTCCAAGACCGTCTCCTAAGTTAAATTCGGCCCTCGGGCTGACATTGAAGACATAGCTAGATGCTCTCTGGCTTAATATCATTTTCAGCTGTAGTATCTGAGGGTGTCCAGCACTGGAAATGAGGGAGGGCAGGATGGTGGCTGATGGTTATTGTTTTTTCACTGTAACAATTATGCTTTGGGTAAGATTCATGCTGCCCGGTGTGTGTGTGTGTGTGTGTGTGTGTGCTGAACTTCATTTATTTATTTATTTATTTATTACATTTCTATACTGCCCAATAGCTGAAGTTCTCTGGGCGGTTCATAAGAACAGCTTATAGATTCATATAGAGTTGGAAGGGGCCTATCGAGTCCAACCCCCTGCTCAATGCAGGAAACTAGAGGAGGGGTCTCCCATCCAAGAAGAGCCCTGCTGGATCAGACCAAGGGTCCATCTAGTCCAGCATTCTGTTCACACAGTGGCCAACCAGCTGCCCATGGCATCCCACAAGCAGGACATGAGGGCAACAGCACCTTCACAACAATTAAAGCCATAAAATACAACGTAAGATACACTGTAAAGGTTTAAAAGTTCAAAACTACAGTATAAAATAGAAGTAAAAAAACAAAGTAGCAGTACACAGATTTAAAATACAGTAAGAGATTTAAAACAGAAACTGAAAGACTATTTGATGATCATTGAGGTCTTTCCAAGGCCAGCCCAAGACATTTTGCTGCCTGAGCTAGACCAGCAAATGCTCTCCCCTGAAGTCAAAGTGCAGAGTACCCAAGGAGGGTCAAGTTATTCTTACATCTGAGCTAGAAAATCCCACGAGCCCCTCGCCTCCACCCTGACAGTAAAACAACAACAACAAATATCAAACCATTTGCTTCCACCTCAGGACACCCAAGATCAGCTCTGCCTATCGGTAGGGCTGGCCCACAACTGCAAAGCATTAGAACATCATTATTCAGGTATTAATAGCACCTCTGCTATTAGCAACTGGTGTGAATGAAATGTGACATGTAAAGAGCCCATTTGGGAAAGTCTATGCCAGCGCTCTCCAACCTTGGGTCCCCAGATGTTGCTGGACTACAGCTCCCGGAATCCCTTGCCATTAGCCATGCTGGCTGGGTATGCTGGGAGCTGTAGGCCAGCAACATCTGGGGACCCAAGGTTGGAGAGCCCTGGACTCTATGCTAAAGACCAGCCTTCCCCAA
Source organism: Shinisaurus crocodilurus (assembly GCA_021292165.1). Taxonomy (NCBI): domain Eukaryota; kingdom Metazoa; phylum Chordata; class Lepidosauria; order Squamata; family Shinisauridae; genus Shinisaurus; species Shinisaurus crocodilurus. The sequence continues at coordinate 32,066,420 of CM037881.1, forward strand.
CACGGTGCCCTCCAGATGTGTTGGACTACAACTCCCAGCATGCCCCAGCCAGCTGAACATCTGAAGGGCAACATGTTGGGGGCAGCTGACTGCGTAGCCACACGCGATGTAGCCGCAAGTCCCATTCAGCATTCCCTTCTGCATTGCTTTTAAATCCAAAGAGCTGCATGTATTCCACACATACACCCTTCTACTGGGGGAAGAAAGGCTACCAGACTTTTTGTTTTTCTTGCCTTCTGGACATTTTCACTCCAGGTATAATGAGAGCATCACCAGATGTCAGACTTGCAGTTTTTTTTTCCCCCCCCCTTTGTCTTTTTAAAAAACAAAAAAGCAAAGCTTGGGCTTCCTAGCTAAAGCTGGTGAGAAAAAGTGATTTGATCAAAAATTCATTAAATACACCACATAGTTGATTTATTTATTATTATTACATTTATATCCAGCCATTTTTCCTCTTGCGAGGAACCCAAGGCAGCTTACATGGTCCTCCTCCTCCCCATTTTATTCTCACAACAACCCTGTGAGGTAGGTTAGGCCGAGAGTCAGTGACTGGCCCAAAGTCACCCAGTGAGCTTCATGGCCGAGCGGGGACTAGAACCCGGATCTCCCGAGTCCCACTCCAACACTCTAACCACTACGCCACACTGGCTCTCATCTCTCCCCCAACTTTGTCTTTCCAAATAATTTCACTGATTCTTCAGCACATTTACGTGGGAGTAAGTCCCATGGAACTCACTGGGGCCTACTTCTGATTATTAGAAATGTGTAGGACTGCATTGTTAATCACTAATTCCCACCCACCCAAAAAAATACAGCATGAGATTAGATGCCTTTTTAAACCTTACTGTGCAATTCTGAATAAAGCCTCTTTGTCCAAAGCCAGCAGTGGACACAGAGCGCCAAAGTCAAAAGTAGGTGAGTTGCCCCCCCCCCCCCCGTTTCTCTTCCTGCCACCTCCCCTTTTCTCTCTCCCTTTTCAGTCCCACGGAGCAGGCTGTCCAGGAAGGGACAGATTGCCCTTGCCAGAGGTCTGAACTGATAGTATGCAGAGGGCTTTTGAAATTAGGCCAAGGGCCGCATGAAATCAGGCCGGGGACCACATGTGGCTCTGGGAACATAGATTGTCCACCCCTGTTCTAAAACTATGGTCTGTTCCGAAGCTAAAACGTTTGAGGTGAATTCTGTTCTAGGGTTTAAAAAACAACAACAAACAAATAACCCCAAGCTACTGACCTTCTTCTACCCTCATCGGCTTCCTTTCTTTCACAACTGAACTGCTCCTCAGACGTACAAGTGCAGGGTTTGCTTCTTCGAAACAGGCAGCACTTCCTTGCAACCATATGTCCGGAGCAGGGCCGGCCCTACCATTAGGCAGAATAAAGCAGCTGCCTCAGGCAGTGGATGCTGGGGGGGGGGGGGGCAGCAATGAGGACAGAGAGAAAAGCCTCCTCTGGAAGTGCCCTTAGAAGTGGAAGCTTCTAATCCCCTCCCCTCATGTGGGAAGGTGGGTGGAAAGAGGGGTGGAAGAGCATGTGTGAGCCTGAGTTTCATCATAGTTTCCTTCACAATCTTCCAAACCATCATTTGGAGGACTGTACAGACATGCAATGAATGAATGAATGAATTAAATAAATAAATAAATAAATAAAACCATTACAAGGCAGCAGGGAGAAAAAAGACACAGCGCAGCAATGTAACATCGATTTCCACCCCGATTCATCCCTCTGCCCCCCTCTTTTTTTCCTTTTCTCTACATGTTTGTATTTTCAGAGTCTGCAGGCAATCCTTTTTTATTATTATTATTATTTTTAAAAAAGTATTATTCTATGTGTCTTTTTCATAATGTTTTGTGCTGCGCCTCAAGTCACTTCGGCGCTTCGTAAATAATCACTGCTGTTATTATTTATTAAAACGTCATTTGGGATGTGGCTGAGACGCTCCTGAAGGGTATATACACGAGGATGTGCGGTTCCAAACACCTCTCTCAGTCAAGGTCAGGTAGCTCAGACGCCAGCCTCTAACAAAGAGGTGGGGGGACAGAAGCAGAGAAAATAAGTGGATTTTTTCATCCTTGTCTCCTTTGGCTGTTTTTGCCACAATTCTTGATGTGCTAGAGACCCCTGCTGGCCACTAGGCAGACACTCGGAGCAAAACTGTCCACCTCCCACCCCAAGTTTGCATTCCGTATAAACGCCCAAAATCCTGCTTTTTTCCAAAGAGGAATCTGGAGATGCTGGTGGACTTTGGGTCTCTGGGTGGGGGTTACGGCCTGCAGTGGTTCTGTAGTCCCGCATTTAAGTTGCCCATAAAAAATAAACCTACTGTCAGTGAAAGAAAGCCTAGTGGGTGCATTCATAAGGAGCTTTAAGGGAGAAGGAGAAGACACTCTTTTCCTTGCTTCCCTCTTTTTGCAGAATCCACCGTTTTCTGCTGATATTTCTTGAGATTGTTAGAGTCATGTTCATGAAATGGGGGCCCACTGCTGCATAGGGCTGTTCATGTAACACATACAGGCCTGTGGCTCACGCTGGCTCAGCTTGTCTGAGCGTGGAAAGCCTAAGCAGGGTCAGGCCTGGTTAATACTTGGATGGGAGACCCCTCCTCTAGTTTCCTGCACTGAGCAGGGGGTTGGACTCGATAGCCTTGTAGGCTCCTTCTAACTCTATGATCTATGAAATCTATGAAATTCCCATTCCCAAACGACCTGGCATGAGATCAAAACCGAACGGGCAGTCTAGTTCAATCTGTGGCTCTGTCATTTGGGCGATAATCCAAAGTAAGACCAGCTGGGAAATTCAGCCATGGGGCGCTGGCTTTATTACTGGATGACTGTAGTGGCTATCTAGAACAGTGCCGTGCAGAGGGAAATGTAGACTAACACGTCGCATGAATACAGTGGCACCGTCAGGGCAGGACTTTGGGGCAGGCGTGCAGGGCCCCACTCAGCAGAATGAGCAGGAGGGTCCCTAAGCGCAACTTGGCTAGCTTTCCACATTTTGGAGGAAGTGACATCTAAAGAGGGGCCAGCATAAGACCATGAAGTCCAGAGACTTGACTGCACTGCTATGTGAGTAACACATTTTCTATGCTCTCAATGTGGAATCGTTCCACTGTATTTTTTAAGTGACTGCTAGAAACGTGCACAGGAGGAGTTTGGGAACTTGGACTGGAATCCTATGCTCACATACCTGGGAGTAAGCCACACTGAACACAGGGAGCATGCATATGATTGTGCTGTTAGTGATTAGTTCCCAGACGGAGCGGTGCCAGGGCTTAAGTTTGTTGCCTAGCGAGTTGTGCCTTTTCCTAATAACACGGGCAGAGTGCCGGGTTACATTTACAGAGTCAAGAAGCGAATGCTTAAAGACGCTCTCATTTTTTCACATGTTCCAGAGTCCATGGAAATGGTCGTTTCTGTTTTCAGCCAGTTTGCCCAACTGCCAAAGCCAACTTTTCACCTGGGCTCCTTTTCCTTTGCAGGTTTTATTTGGAGCTTCATAGGAGCTATCCATGGTGTTCCATGGTAGCAAACCTATTTTGAGGCTGGTGTTCAGCACCATGGGTAGCTCCTATGAAGCTCCAAATAAAACCTGCAAAACCTGCAATGGAAAAGGAGCCCCACCCAAACAGGAGTCACCAGCCTCCCCTCAGTTCAGCCCAGTGGGCCAGATTCAATTTCGGAGAAGCTCTCGAGGGGCCAAATCCCAGTGGTGGGTGGGGTGGGTCAAAGGCAAAAGGGGTGGCGGCATGGCTGGCTGGGGAAGGCTGGGAGTTGGAGGACTTTTTCTGTCTAAAAATGTGCATAGGGTTGCACCCTTAGTGGCCCTTCTCTTTGGATGGCATGTGTATGACTTCAGTGACTTCAAAATATGGTAAGCCATCCCTGCAGTGTTTGGGGGCCCTTCTGTTGAGTGGGGCCACTGGACTGCTGCCCCAAAGTCCTACGCTGAAGGCACCACAGTTTGACAGTCAAGTCAACAGGGATGTTTCTGAGGTGTTTATGATGCCAATGCCAAGCCTCATTCATGGAATTTTACAGTGGTCCAGATGTCATCATCTCCCACTCGTAACCCTTCTGTGTTTTCCCATGGCTTCTTCGGACTTATTTCTTACTGTGGCAAATCTGTTACACAAGGAAAGGTGGAATAGCTATACAATGCCTTCCGGCGGTTAGTGCTAGGAGGACCCCTCCATCGGGAAGCACCCTAGAGATGTGTGATAGCCAGTTCTGGAGTTCCTGGAATGGACTCTCCCAAACTAAGATGCTGGGAGAGAGAAGAAAGCAATGATGTGTCAAGGGGATCCAGCCCCTGAACAGCACAGCCAGGGAAAATCTACCCTCCCACAGACACACCGCTCGGGCTCAAGGATGTGGATGTCACTTATCTAGCAAAGGCTTCATTATTTTTAGGCCCAGAGTCATGAATCCTCTGTGTTTTAACAATAGCGTGAACAAGAACTCCCCTTGAGCAAGATCAACAAATAGTTGGACCCGATATAAGGGAGCTTCCTATTGTTTTCCACACATTTCTCCTGGAATTTTAGGGCGTCATCATCATCATCATCATCATCGTCATCATCATCAGTCGTCATCATCGTCATCATCATCATCATCCTGCCCCCAACCCCACCCTAAGCCTTTTGCATCCTGCAGGAAAATTACATTTTGCAGCATCCTGCAGCATTCTGCCCAATTCAAGGTGCTGGTTTTAACCTATAAAGCCTTACACAGCTCAGGACCATAATACCTGATGGAGCACCTCTCCCGAACTGAACCTATGATCTGAACCTAAGACACTACAATCGACATCAGAGGCCTTCTCCGAATGCCTCATCCGAGAGAAGCCCAGAAGGTGGCAACAAGGGAGACGGCCTTCTCAGTGGTGGCCCCCTGATTATGGTGGAATGATCTCCCCAATGAGCTCTCCCACTCTGGAGGCATTCAAGGTGCAGCTGGACAGCCATCTGTTGGGATGCTTTGACCTGGATTCCTGCATTGAGCAGGGGGTTGGACTCGATGGCCTTGTGGGCCCCTTCCAACTCTACTTTTCTATGATTCTATGAGGCCCACCTTGTGCCACCATTGTCATCTTTTTGGTGCCAGGTTAAGACTGTCCTCTATTCTCAGGTGTTTAATGGCATTTGATGGCATATGATGGGATTTTTATGTCAGTTGTTTCTCTCAGGTTCAGTATCCTATTGTAACTATTTTAGCTGTTTAAAATATTTTAAATTTTGTATGTTAGAGATTTTGTATTATGTTTTTATTATCTTGTATTATGGTATGTATTTTTGTGAATCACAGGGAGCTTTGCCTATTGGGCAGTATAAAAAAGAAATAAAATTATTATTATTATTATTATTATTATTATTATTATTATTATTATTATTATTAGCACTAACCTAGCCTATTTTTGGAACAGCCCATATGTCATTTCTAAAAAAAATCTATTTATTGATGTTAATTGCATCCTTTTGGCCCAGCCTTCTCTAACCTGGTGCTCTCCAGAAGTTGTGGACGACAACTCCCATCACACACCCCGACCATTGTCCGTGCTGATGGGAGTTGTAGTCCAAAGTGTCTGGAGGGCATTGGGTTGGAGAAAGCTGTTTTAGCCTATTCACCTGATAAGGTTCCCCTGAACTACAAGACAGCCACAGGGAACCCCTTAATCCTCCAGGAGGATAGAAGCAACTAATGATAGAAGCAATTGGACAAAGTTGCAAGAGATACATCTCAGTTCTCATTGTCACCCCCCTGTGATGCCTTCCGCTGCAGGCAGGCGTTACACCCGCTTGCACAAACAAAAGCACCGCAATTATCGCACACTTGCATGAATACTCATATATCAATATTCACATGCAGGCTCGCCTGTTTCAGCAAAAGCATTGGAGGCAGCTTCAATATGACATCTTGTAAAGCACCATAAAAGAGCAATAAACCACCAGGATAAAGACAACGCTTAAAGCGGGGAGTTAATGAAACAAACAGAGGGGCTGCTGTGGCTTGGCTGCCAGGCATAAAAGTGGGGAGGGGGGAGTACTGCTGCCGAGCACAAGAGCCCGAGGAGCTTGTGTTGGTGTATGCTGGGGGAGAGCACCAGGAGTGAGCCCCTCCTTCCCTGTTTATTTCTCCTGCAGTCGTTCGGACATGTGCCATTGGGCTGCATTACCCAGTCCAGCTCTCATCTCAGGATGGTGGTAGAGGAGGTGGCAAGAAAGAGCCTGGCCAAGGGGGAAGCCTTGTCAGTTCCACCAGCTTGCTGGTGTTTTGTTTTGTTGTTTCTTCAAAAAGGCATGTATGCCCACCTGCACTGGTACCTATGGTAATACTATTGAAAAAGCACTGGAGTAATTGTCAAGGCTTTCCACTGACCTCCTCAGTTTCATCAGCAAGGGTGAAAAAATGGTCATTTCTGGTGAAACTGACTAGAATTTCCCCCCCACACACACACACCTTGTCAGTTTCACCAGAGGCCAGAAAGGAACGGTAAAAGAAATGGCAATAAAGCTGGTGGGCAGGTAATGTAGAAAGAGTGGTTATGCACTGTCACCAACCACACAATCACCAGCCACATCACATGGGGATTATATCTGAGACTACAAGGCCCTGCAGCAGGGATGGGGAACGTGTGGCCCTCCAGATGTTGTCGGACTACAACTCCCATCATTAGCTATACTGGTTAGGGCTGATGGGAGTTGCAGTCTGACAATATCTGGAGGGCCACATGTTCCCCACTGCTGCACAACAGGTTAACCTCCAGGGATGCAAGTGAGAGAGTGTCTTCCTCCCCCCACCCCCACTAGCCGGTGGGGCTGTGGTAAAACATTTAAAGCAAAACCTATGAATGGTGATAATGCACATTCAGTGAAACAGGGGGAGATTCCTGAATGATCATTAAAGTGATTATGAAAGTGTATTTGTATTTTCAGGCTTACTTCAAGGTAAGCCTAACTGAACACTCTGATTCTGAGTAAACATGCCTAGGCCTAGGCTGCAAATATGAAACTTGAATTTCATTTTCCTATGTTCTTTCAGCTATAATGTTTGTGTGCAGGGGTGTCTGGTTGTATGTGTGTGTTGGGGGGGGCACTTCATGTTCCCACACGTTCTGGATCAGAGTGGAAGACAGGGACCACATACAGGCACAGCCCTAGCCTCTGTCTGCCTTCACCAGCTGTCCTTGGAAATCCAGGGAACTAAATCCCTTGTAGCTTCAGCTGTTGGGCTCTGATGTGGGATCTTCTACTCCTGACCTGTGGAATGTAGCACTGAGGCAGGGGTGGGAGGGGAAAGATGTGAATGGAAAAGATATGAGAGAATTAGAGACCATGCTCTGAATAGGTGTCCACCTGAAGGCCTCTGGGGCCTGTTCCCTAATCATGATTGAGGCCTCCAGGATCATTTAAAAATCAGTTCAAAAGGCTCTCATGCGCTCCCAATCATGCACATGGAGAGTTACATTGGAATGGATGGTCCAGCCTGAACTGCTATTTCACACACACTCACACGTCACAGCAGCTGCTCCAAGTCACATGTCAGAGTTGGTATTTGCATAGCCAGGGATAGGGTGGGATGAGGCAAAGGCAGGAAAGGCCAAAAGCCAAGGCCAAATCTGCAGGCAGTAAGAGAGTGGGCAGGCCTGATGTAGAAGCTCTTGTACTGCTTGTGAGCAGACACACAGAGGCATAGTATTTGGATGCTGAGTGATTCAGGGCACAACCCTATCAAGTTGAGACAAAAAAAAAGGCCTACAACTCCCAGCATGCCCCAGCCAGCTCTGATATCCTATGCTTTTAGGATATCTTTCCTTTCAGAGGCTAGGTTGGCAAATGCAAGCAGGGCCTTTTCCATGATGACACCTTTCGTGTGGAATTCTTTTCCAAGAAGAACTCATTGAACCAGTTCTGTATACCGCAGTATTTGTATACTGCTCCATATCTAAGTAGATTCCGGAGCGGTGAACAATAAAAAGAGAAAAATAGATAAAAGAAACAAAAACAATACAAGGTATCATTAAAATGGTGGCTGGTCAGCAGAGAAGGTTTCCCGGAACAAGGAGAACTTCAGTAGGCACCGAAATCAACACAGTGTCAGACCCTGCCTGACCTACAGAGGCAGGGAGTTCCATAGAAGTGGAGTCACAACACTGAAGGCTCTTCTCCTGGTGGACTCCAATCAGGCCAAAGGTCCATGAGGAACCACCAGGAACATGCCATCTAATAATAATAATGTTTCTTCCATAGTTCCAGTGCTTGCTCAGCTGAGGAGTGGTATCTAAGACCTTTTTCTATCTGGATTGTCAATAGTTTTGGAATTTCCTGCTTATGTGGCAAGTCTGGAGAAATGAAAGCTTTTTCCATTGTGTTGAGAAGAAATGACGACACGTGTGTTTTCTCCAAGTTTTGTGTCAAAGTATTCAAGATGGCTCCTATATTGAAAAAGAAACTGTGTTAATTTTCTCGAGTTTCCATGGATTCCATCATTTATTGTTATTATTATTTTATCATCAAAGTCCAACCAAAGTTCACCACCTGATTTCAGTGGAAGATATTTAAGTATGTGCTAAATTCTCCTACTGAAGCCATTGAGACCTAATGTGTGTGACTCTGGCTGGATCACATCTATTATTTAAACATAAATCTCCTTACTCCAAATTGTAACTTGAGTGAGTCTGCTTTTTTAATTTAGTTATGATCCTTTTTAAATGATCAAGGCAGAACTCAAATTTCCTGCTGATACTATGTCCTTGGCCAAGAATGCTCAGCAAATTTAACACAAGAGTAGAACCTGGCTTGCTTTTAAAAATATAAATAAGATATATTTATATATATAAAGAACAAGACAAACTGTATGTGTATGTCTAATGACACCACCTACTCATTTCTTTTTTTATTTATCTTAGAATCATAGAAAAATAGAGTTGGAAGGGGCCTACAAGGCCATCTAGTCCAACCCCCCTGCTCAATGCAGGAATCCAGGTCAAAGTATCCCTGACAGATGGCCGTCCAGGTTCACCTTGAATGCCTCCAGAGTGGGAGAGCTCACCACCTCCCTAGGTAATTGGTTCCATTGTCTTATTGCTTTAACAGTCAGGAATTTTTTTCTGATGTTCAGGTGGAATCTGGGTTCCTGTAACTTGAACCCATTATTCCATGTCCTGCGAACTGGGATGATCAAGAAGAGATCCTGGCTTTCCTCTGTGTGACAACCCTTTAAGTACTGGAAGAGTGCTATCATATCTCCCCTCAGTCTCCTCTTCTGAAGGCTAAACATGCCCAGTTCTTTCAGTCTCTTCTCATAGGGCCTTGTTTCCAGTCCCTTTATCATCTTTGTTGCCCTCCTCTGAACCCTCTCCAGTTTGTCTACATCCTTCTTAAAGTGTGGTGCCCAGAACTGGACGCAGTACTCAAATGTGGGAGAGAAGTTGCTAGCTGAGAAAGCAATGGCCGTGTCCTCTTCTTGCAGGTTTCTTTGAGGTCTGGAAGCAAAACCAAGGGCCATCCTTTGGAAACAACAAAGGCAGAGGAACAAGAGCTCAAAAACTGTCTTCCCCCACCTACCCCAGTGAAATAAATTAGTAAGTCACTGTAACCTCATTTAACAGCCCTATCAAGAAACTCTTAACCTGCTTGAGACTTATTCCCCTAGCCTAGATCTCCATTCCAAGAATATGGGCTGCAGATGTTATAACAAGTATTTCAGGATCAGAAAAATCTTTCCAGCTGCCTTCTGCCCAGTAGGGGCCTGGTCCATTAGTTGTTTGCAATTTCTCTGGTTTCTTTTGACCTTCTGTCTTTTAAGAATTCCCATCGCTGGGCCTTCTGCATCTAAGGGGACATCTGTGCTGTCACCAGCTGGTGTGCTGAGCCTCATGTGCCTGTAGGCTACAAGCTCCCTTGAGGGGCATCCCTACATCAGAACTCCAAGACCTCACCTGCAGAGAAAGAGCCTAATCCGCCACATCTGCAGAACTTGAGTTCCCAGCATCAGCAAACTTGAGTTCCCAGCATCAGCAACGAGTGGCTTCAGATGGCAGTGAAATCGACATTAAAATACCAAGCAGGAATGATTTATGGGTATGAGAGAACACAGCTCAAAACTGTCAGGTTCACAGTGACCACCAGCAAGGAGACAATTTGAGGATGAGCGTGCAAAAAGTATTAATGACAACATACCATTTGTAGAGTAGCACGGCCGGTTTGGGAGCACCCTCACTGTGTTCGGGACAAATGTACATTTCCTTGTCCAGGGTTGAGCTCTGAATAAAACAGTTTGCAAATGTGTATCGAAACCCAGCAATGGTCTCAGCATCTATTGGCTAGTGCCAGTAGTGTCACCAAGACACACCTTACTACTACCACCACCACCACAATCCTGGGAAGTGTTTGCAACTGTTTTTAAAATGCTTCCCTTTAATACAAATAAATGCAGTAAAGGATGAACACATAAATGAATATGTCACACTTAAAAGTGGCGGAGGCTAGTGGCTCCAATGTCAGTGGGGTGGTGTATCCACTCTGGGTTTTAGTCTGAACTTTAAAGGAGTTATCCATGGTACTGAACCCTGTCCGTCCGTCCCCCCCCAAATTAGGTTCAGCGCCATGGATAGCTCCTTAAAATTTCAGACTAAAAATCGGAGTGGATACACCGCCCCACCAATATTGGAGCCACCAGCCTCCACTGCTTAAAAGAAAAAGAAGAGGAGGACACTGGGAGGATCAGGGGGCGGGGATGAAGAGTGACTGCTGGCCTGGCATTTTAGTGGATAGAATGTGCAAACTCTAAGTCTGGGAGGAAGTTGGGATCGCAGCACAGGAGAAAATCCCACTGTGACTTCTCTTTCAGCTGCACTATAAATGGCCACTGTCAATAACATGATTGTGTCACCATCTGTACTTTCTGCATTGAATTACCTTCTGACCTCACTGTTTACAATTCTTTCCCTGATCTTCTGCCGCCATATGTATTGTATAAAAACCTGAAACTCTCTATAATACTCCATGCATCTGATGAAGGGATCTCCTAGTCCACTAAAGCTTATGCCAGAATAAATCGGTTAGCATTTATTTATTACATTTCTATCCCACCCCCCCAATATCTGAAGCTCTCTGGGCGGTTTGCAACAGTCAAAACCAAACAATGCAACAATATGACAAAACACAGTATAAAACTTTTACAAGTTTAAAGCTACAGTATAAAAGCAACGTAAAAACCAGCAGTAGGGTAAAGATCTAATAAATATAGCAACAGATTTAAAACAATACAAACTGAAGAACTAAAATGCCTGGGGAAATAAAAAGGTCTTCCCCTGGCACCAAAAGTACTGTAATGTAGGTGCCAGGCAAGCCTCTCCAGGGAAGGTATTGCAATACTGGTGTGATATGATAGGTATATGTATGTATATCTTTAAGAAGCCTGAAGCTTCTGGGTCTGTAGTGTATTGCCTGGAGAGCAAGGCCTAGGGGTGGACTGCAAGTTGAGCCAGTAAGCTCACCCACATTAACCATGCCCAAGGGCCATTACAACCAAGGTGCCACAACTGAAAAGGCCCTCTCCTTAGTAGTCACCTGCCTCACTTCATTTGGTGGGGGCATTCCAATGAGGGCCTCTGAAGATGGTCATAGGGTCTGGGCAGGTACATATGGGAGCCACAAGGTGCCACAAGACTGTTTTCTTTTTCAATATGATCTCTGTCTTCAATCTAAGATTATTTATTTATTATATTTATATCCTGCCTTATTTCCTGCAAGGGACTTACATAATCCTCCTCTCCATTTTATCCTCACAACAACCCTGTGAGATAGGTTAGGCTTAGAGTCTGTAACTGGCCCAAAATCACCCAATGAGCTTCAGTGGGGACTAGAAGACCTCCCAAGTCCAAGTCCATCTCTCTAACCACTACACTGCACTGGCTCTCCAAATTGGGAACCAAAGAACAAATCTTTAAGAAAGGACACCTTTTTCTCTCTTGGTTGGCTATTCTTACAACCATGGCTCCCATTCGCTAGCTCCAGGTTGGAAAGGGCGAAGGCTGAGCAAGGACCTTAAATTCCCAATCCTAATTCCTCATTTACAGACCTGAACAACCAGGATTTAGCTCCTAAATGGTATGCCAAAACACATACAGAATACATCTGGGCAATGTTGCTGAGGGCCACCATCAGGCTAGCCCTCCAGATGGATGGGCTGACATCCCTGCCTGATTGTCACCTGTCTGTCTACCCCAGGTACATGCTTAGCCCTTGGACTTGAGCACCTGACAAACTTGATGCTGTGTAGTTCGAGGAATGCGCCTGCCTGGCCTCTCCTGGTAAATTAGCTGGGGAAGGTTTATGGAGATGAATTCTCCACCATTATTTCTGCTCCAACCAATTACCTACCCGGAGAAGTTCACTCCCCTCAAAGCATAAACCCTTGGCAGCTGCATAACTCCTTCCTATCCACTTTTTAATGCATATGTACAGTATATGTATATTTACTTAGTTTGAGTTGATGGCCTTTTTTATGATCAAGGTTGTAAAAGGACTAGAGGGTCTTCTATGTAGCTTGTGCTGTGCAGGCTGGTAAATCCAGGTCAGAGGGAGGTGGAGCAAGGAAAGAGACAGGAAGATTGAATAAAAGAGCTGGCCATTTTTTTAACCTGGATTCCCTCCTCCTACACACACACACACACACACACACACTGGCCTCACCTTACTCTGCTACCTTTTGTCAATAACCAACCACAGGAAATCCAAACAGCAGTGTTTTGTCCTTGGGTACAGGGGCGTTGCCCCATTGATTTCAGTGGAACATAACTACTGCACATAACTGCGCCTTGGATTGTGGCCTGTGCTGATATCTCATGGAGACGTTCATGCATGGTAACTTTCGAGCTGACGTATCGCAGTGGTTAACGGAAAGTTATAGGGTGGCTACTTAGGCATTGCCAAAAAGGATATCAGTGGAAGACCGACAACCTGGTCTTCTGCGCAGGTTCAATGCTAAGGGGGTAGCGAGTCCTGGGGCGGGCCTTCTCCGAGGTCCCCAGCGCCTCACCCTTAGCCCAGAACAAAGGGATAACTTATAACCACAAAAGTATCTTTTAGAAAACAAGTTTATTTACAACATTACCTTCACAAACCCAGACCCACGCCAGCAATACAGCTTATCAGTACAGTACAAAGTAGCAAGCAAAAGCCTCAAGGACAACGTGATTTCAGGGCTCTCAGCTACTTAGTTTAGCTCGGGTCCCGGCAGAGGCCCGGTCAACCACACGCTGCTAGCTGGGTTCCCGGCGGAGGCCCGGTCTACCCAAGCGGCTAGCTGGGTTCCCGGCGGAGGCCCTGTCTACCCAAGCGGCTAGCTGGGTTCCCGGCGGAGGCCCGGTCTACCCAAGCGGCTAGCTGGGTTCCCGGCGGAGGCCTGGTCTACCCAAGCGGCTTGTGAGTGATTTCAGCTTGGTTTCCCGGGGGTCCAGTCAACCCAAGCGGCCAGTGATTCCAGCTAGCTGGAGCACGCCGGATTCTGCTACCCGGGGTTGCTGATCCTTCGTTCCCTTACCCCAGGCATGGGCAAGATTGCTGATCAGGTCCAGAGAAAAGTTCCCTTGTGCAGGGTGTTTTATACCTTGGTGTTTCAGGTAGCCCCTCCCTCCGTGATCAGGTGGGTTGACACCCTCCCTGAGGGGCGGCCTTTTGGGTTAGGTGGGGTGACGCCTTCCCCCCCTTTAAGTAAGTCCCAGCGAATGGTGTAGGAACACTGGTAAATGTAGAATTGTTGAAGATAAGTATAGTTCCTTAGATGGGAAGCTGTTGGTAGCCCCATGGAAAGCCAAGTTAAGTATAATTTATAAGTGTGTGTGTGTGTGTGTGTGTGTGCGTGCGTGCACACATGCACACGTGCACACACACGTGCTCATGTGCCTGAGCCCATAGATAGACAGATTTGTGTGAAATCTACCCTCTATCTCCCCAGTCTGTGCATGTGTCCGAACCTTTCTGACTCCCTATCACACATATCGGAGCCCTGTGGAGTCTGGCTGTGGGGTCGTTCCAGTGCTGCCCATTTTCCACACCAGCAGTGATCTAATTACATAGAAATTAGTGGTGAGAAGAATCATTTCATTTTATAGCACCAGGGACTAAGCTTGCTATAAATCAGAGAGAAAATTGAGGAATGGGATGTCTCAAGGTAGGTGGGAATCATTGCTCATTGTGTCTTCCTGGCAAGGGTACCACTTAGGAGGGATGAGGTAGCATCCCCCACACACACACACTCCTCTTCCTGGCCAGCTCACATGTTTTACACATGGAGTGATTGTTGTTACCAACAATTAAATGTGCCTGTGTATTAGGTCTGCATGCCAAAGGTACAAATCCCTTTGCTTAAGACAAAAGGGCGGGGGGGAGTGAGAATAGGTCAGTCTGAAACAGGGGATACTTTGTGGGGGGGGGGAATTGCAATCTGCTAAAAGCACCCCCTTTCAGCAATTATTCTGACTGACTACATCAGGGATGGGCAAGTTTTGGCCTTCCAGATGTTTTGACCTATAACTCCCATCATCCCTCATTGACTACACTGGCTAGGAATGATGGGAGTTGTAGGCCAAAACTTCTGGAAAGCCACAGATTGGACAGCCCTGGTCTACATGGTATCTCCTCAAAGTCTACTCAGAGTGAGGGCAATGCTTCCTATCCTCACTCTGTTTTGGCTTTGTGGCCACATCTGGCTGGGCAGGATTGGGTTCTCCTGAAGTGCTGTCAGCCATTCAGATGAAGGTGCTAGGGATTCTTTTTTTTAATTGTGCTGATTGTGAGGGCAAAGAAGCAGAAGCAGCAGTGGAAGGCGTGCAATGGGCAATATTGGTGAGCATGTCGGGTGTGCCCCCCACCATCCCTCTTCTCATGATGAAAGTAGTTATTTGTGAAATTTTGGTACAGCCCTAGTTGATAATCTTGCTATAGCTATTATGAGCTATTATTGAAAGGGGCCACAACAAGCACTCCTAAAATACAGTGCTCCTTTTTGTGGAGAGAAGGCACTTGCATACATCCTTTAAACCTTGCTGAGAATCTAGGCTGGGGGTGGGGGTAGTCACAAGGGACATGGCCTTTTTGGATGTGGCTTCATGCCTGTAGAACTCTGTCCCAGTTGAAAGAGGTAAAACCCCATCATTGCAGGTCTTTAAGTGAGCCATAAAAATCCATGTTTACAGTTTCTTAAATGAGGGCTTTATTGGGGTGCTGTGTGTGTGTGTGTTACTATCTATCTACCCTACCATAGTTTATAATTAGTTACCTGATTTTACTGTTCTTAACAGACTGAAACTTGTTTGTAATTAGGGCTATTGCTAGTTCTTATGTATTTGTTGTGTTTCCATGGTGTTTTATTGTTTTAAATTTGTTATTGGTTTTATGTTGTGGATTTTTATATTGGAAAGCACCTTACGAGGGTTTAACCCTAAGAGACAGCCTACAAATATTTTCAATACATACACAACACGCCTCCAGAATCTGAAATGGTGCTGCTGCCTCCATGCTGGGTCTAGGCTGAGAATCCATGCTGAAGGGCTTCTAGCCTAGCAAATGCAGGTTGCAATCCATTATTATTATTATTATTATTATTATTATTATTATTATCATCATCATCATTATCATCATCATCATCATCATCATCATCCTATACACACTTAACTGGCTGGATGTAATTCTCATTGATTCAATGAGACTTACTTCTCAGTAGACATTTTATTTATTACATTTATACCCCGCCTTTTTTCCTACAAGGAACTCAAGGCGGCTTACATAATCCTCCTCCTCCTCCTCCTCTCCATTGTATTCTCACAACAACCCTGTGAGGTAGGTTAGGCTGAGAGTCAGTGACTGGCCCAAAGTCACCCAGTGAGTTTCATGGCCAAGCAGGGACTAGAACCGGATCTCCCGAGTCCCAGTCCAACACTCTCACCACTACACCACACTGGCAGACATAGCCAGTATGCAGACATAGGATTGTGCTGTCAGACTCTTGTATAGAACTCCTGCTATATGGTAGACTAGCTGTTGCTCGCGGCTTCGCTTGCGTGATGAAGCGTGACTGTGCCAAGTTTGCACAGGTCGGCATTTTCCTATAGGCACTATTTGTTCAAAATTCCTTAAGGTCGCTGACCACTGTTTTGAATTGCTCCATAGGAAAGGTCTCCCGGGACTACATAATGGAATCCCAGCTCCCCCAGGACTACCTGCTCCCCCGGGACTACACAATGAAATACCTGCTTCCCTCCCTGGACTACACAATGAAATCCCAGCTCCCCCAGGACTACACAGTGAAATCCCTGTTCCTCCCCGGGACTGCACAATGAAATCTCTGCTTCCCCCCCTGGACTACACAATGTAATCCCTGTTTCCTTTCCCCTGGGACTGCACAATGAAATCCCTGCTCCCCCAGGACGACACAGTGAAAATCCCTGTTCCCCACCAGGACTACACAACAATAAAATCCCAGCTCCCCCCCCCTCCGGGACTGCATAATGAAATCCCTGCTCCCCCCCCCCAGGACTACATGATGAAATCCCAGCTTCCCCACCCCCCCGGGACTACACAACAATAAAATCCCAGCTCCCCCCCCCGGGACTGCACAATGAAATCCCTGCTCCCCCCCCCAGGACTACGCAATGAAATCCCAGCTTCCCCCCCCCCCCGGGATTACACAATGAAATCCCTGCTCCCCTCCGGGACTACGCAATCAAATCTCTGTGTCCCCCCCGGGACTACACAATGAAATCCCTCCCCCCCCCCAGGCTACACAGTGAAATCCCTGCTCCCCCCCGGGACTACACAACAATGAAATCCCTGCCCCCCCCAGGACCACACAATGAAATCCCTGCTCCCCCCCCCCAGGACTACACAGTGAAATCCCTGTCCCCCCCTCCGGAACTGCACAATGAAATCCCTGCTCCCCCCCCCCCAGGACTACACAATGAAATCCCAGCTCCACCCCCCGGGACTACACAACAATGAAATCCAGTCCCCTCCTCGGGACTACACAATCAAATCTCTGTGTGTCCCCCGGGACTACACAATGAAATCCCTGCTCCCCCCCCCCCGGGACTACACAACAATGAAAGCCCTGCTTCCCCAGGACTACACAGTGAAATCCCTGCCCCCCCCCTCTGGGACTGCACAATGGAATCCCTGCCCCCCCCCCGGGACTGCACAATGAAATCCCTGCTCCCCCCCCAGGACTACATAGCAATGAAATCCCTGCTTGCCCCCCCAGGACTACACAACAATGAAATTCCAGCTTGCCCCCTCCCCCTCGAGACTACCCAATAATGTAATCCCAGCTTGCCCCCCCCGGGACTACCCAACAATTAAATCCCAGCTCCGCCCCGGCTGTGGTTCATATGAACATTCTGTTTTGACGCAGGAGAGATTTGCATATCCGCTCCTGATTGGCCCCTGTGGCAGTTCATACGAACATTCTATATGTCGTTGGAGTGATTTGCATAACCACTCCTGAATGGCACCTGCGAATATTCCAAGTGACACCATTGGCTCTCATCTATTTTGGGCCGTACAGGTGCAGCGAGGGTTTTTCTGAGATTTGAACCCACCAGTCTTTGTCCTTGGGTGATGGAGAGCATGCATGCCAAGTTTGGGGCAGATCCGTCAAAACATGATGGCGCCTATGTGACGACGCCCCACACACAGCAGTCATTCAGTCATTTTAAAAGTTTCCCTCCCTTTTCACCCCCTCAGAGAACATTCTAAACAGCTGAGGGGAGATTTGCATACCCACCCCTACTGGCCCCTGTAGGAATTCATATGAACATTCTAAGTGTCCTATGGGCTATTTGCATAACTGCTCCTATTGGCTCCTGCAGCAATTATGAGGTGAGGCTGATTTGCATAACTGCTGCCCTGTTGTTTTGCCCATAGAAGATATGAGAGTGGGGCGATTTTGCCCCCTTTTTTCACCCCCTTAGGGATGGAATTTCCAAAAATCCTTGCTTAGTGGGTGTCTATGTCATAAAAGCAATGTCCCTTCAAAATTTCACGTTCCTAGATTAAATGGTTTGAGCTGGGCGTTGATGAGTCAGTCAAAATAAGTCAGTCAGTCAGTCAGTCAGGACACATGCTTTTATATATATAGATAGAAGCCTCTGCAAGAAACTATGCTGGGTGTCTTAAGTCAATCCCCCCAGACCTTTCACATTTTATCCCAGCACCATCCATCCTTCTTAAATGATGGTATTATTGGCCTGGTTCACACAACATGACAACCCACGGTGGGTTCTCACCCTTGTTTGTTTCAGAATAGCTTCTTGTGTTGTCCGAACCCAGCAGGATGTCTTAAGCATGGGGTTGTTAACCACGCACAAGCCACCCTGAGAACCCATGGCTTGTTGTTAGGTTGTTCAGGGTGGCTTGTTTTCAGGGTGGTTTGCTGTGACATGTGAACCTGACAGCGTGGGTTCTGCATGGCTTGTTTGAAAGGGCTACAGAGATGCCTGGCAAGAGTGGCAAAAAAAACCCAACCCCAACCACTCATCACGGTGCCCTCTGCCCCTCCTCCTCCAGCTCAGCCCTTCATTTGACAGTGATTGGCTTTATCCCCTTGTGAGCCGAGTTAGCACAGCAGTGTGTGTATGCATGATTCACTTACCTCTGGGTAAGCACATGCGATCCAAATTAGGGACCATGGTGATTTGGGAGGGGGTGGGATTTAAGCTTCCTTCCTATTTTCATGCCGAAATCTCCCCTTCCTGTGCAGGGGAGTTTTAAAAAGACAAAAAAATGGGACTTTTCAAAAGTACAGCCACATGCCCCAGCCGATGCTGACTGACTGTTTTTCAATCGGTGGAAATTGGCCATTGATAAAACGCCATTGCTCTTTAGTGAGGAAATTTTCAGGGGGGTCAGCTCATCTCATAAATCATTAAGCCAGCCCCCAACATAGCTGGGAGGGGGAAACAGGGCTGCCCCCTCCTTTCCGCAACCTTTTTGATCCCCTTTGGAGGGCCACCCTCGTAAGGCTGACCAGCAGTTTTCCCCGGTGACATTGTACAGACTGCTTTATAATTGCATGCCCCCTTGGGTTTGACAATGCCCAGATTCGCCTTCACACACAGAGATAATAAACCAGATACAATTTATTATCCTGACCTGGGAGCATTTGGCGCAATGGCAGCTTCCCTGCAAGAGACCCCTGACAACCTCTCCCAGCCCAGTCCAGCCCTTTCCGAAAACTCCCAGCCTCTGCCAGACCCTCCAGTCCCCAACTGGGAGGGAGTTTCGTAGTAGTGTTTTCCTTGTGGGGAGAGAGCAGTGGAAACTAGTGATTTAAAGAAATAGTCACCCAAAAGCAGCAGTATACCCTTGCAGTTTCTTCCCAAGGCTGGCTCTTACTGGCCAGCTGCGGGGGGGGGGGACCCTTCATCTTCTTTTCTTCTTTCCTGGCCAAACTTCAGATTCAAAACTGCTTCCTTCAGCCACCAGGCAGATGGGGAGGAGAAAAATTCCACTGGCTTGAAGTAGACGCCTGCTATCAAGAGGCCATTTAGCAAGCACGAGATGCTGACATACTGAGCTGGACCATTGGTCCACCCAAGCCAGGACTGTCTCCTCTAACTCACAGCAGCTCTCCAAGCATAAGCCTTTCCCTATCCCTACTGCCAGAGATCTTTCAATTAGATATGCCAAGGATGAACTTGGGACCTTCTGCTTGCTAAGCTTGTGCTCTATTTATTATCTTCCTCCAACCCACCTCTTCAGCAATCAAGAGAGGCCGTGGCTTGGTGGGTAGAGCACCTGCTTTGCATGCAGAAGGTCCCAGGTTCAATCCCAGTCTTCTCCAGGTAGGGCTGCGATGGAAAGACATACCCCAGAGAGAAGCTGCCAGTTGGTATAGACTAGGGGCGTCGAACCTCTTTGAGCATGAGGGCCAAATTCCATTTCAGAGAAGCACTCGGGGGCCACCGTCTAGTAGTGGGCAGGCCAGAGGCAAAAGGAGCAGGGCCAAAACATACCCAAATAACCAGCATATTTTAGCTTACAGCTTTTACTTTCGGTAACTGAGGCTTAGGGGAGGTATTTCAACCTTTAAGAATGGTGGGGAGGGTGGAGGCAAAAAAGCTGGAAACCACCAAACTATCAGTGGTTGGGGGAAATGGGTGTGGCTATCTTGGGACGGCCAGACTGAGCCCTTACACGGGCCATATTTGGCCCACGGGCCTGAATTTCTGCACCCCTGGTATAGACAATACAGAGCAAGATGGACCAGTGGTCTGATTCGGTATATAGCAGCTTCCTCTGTTCTACTTTGTGTGTCAGAAGGGTGTATCCCTTAACAGTGTTGTTTCAACCACTTGCCAGCATCTTTGCCAACTTACATTCCCTTCTTCCACCTCTTTCACTTGTTCCCTTCTGAAATTCTGGAAAAGAAAAAAAAAACATTTGTAGTTTCAGAATAAGGTGGGGTACATATTTATTGCTATGCAAATGTGTGACATTTAAATGTCAAAATGTGCTTTCTGGACTGCAGGGAAATCTATTTTGTGATGCATATCGCAAAGCCGGACCCTGGGAAAGCAGCCTTTGGCATGCTTGCTCCCACGCTGGCATGGGGGTGGGGAGGGGACCGATTTTTCTCTCTCAGATGTAGCTTCTGACTTGGACCCTCTACCTCTTCTGGCAGCCAGGAGCAGAATCAAGGTGCAATAATCGGGTACATCCTGCCTTTCCCGTGTAAATGCCTTTTCTTGCATTCCCCTCACCCCATTTCAAAGAGGGAGGATGAGGCAGCCTTTATGGCTCATAATAAGCAGCCAGAGCTCTTTGGCTCCGGGAAACAGCCGGGAATGTCATTAGACAGATTCCTGTGGCAGCGATTGGGGAATGTCTCTGGCACAGGCCCAACCATGCGATGCTCAGTGTCTCCAGTGCTGTGATTTCACTTGGGAACCAGCCAAGCTTGGACGGGGTTGTGGCAGGAGGGGGGCAGGGGCAGGAAGAGAATGTTGACGCCTCTCCCCACTTTGCTCTCTCCAAGTCATAAACATCACTGTCTGCCATCCACACCATCCAATCTCAGGAGCCCTGCCTGGCACTCCCCACACAGCATCCCTGGCATTCCCTGCCCTGCCCTGCCCTGCCCCCTTTCTCCAGCAGGCAGACTTTCCCCCACAGTTCTGTATCCCGGTGCAGTGCTGGCCTCTCAGGAAGGCCTTGATGCCCGGATACTTTTTCATCCATCAGTGGCAGTATTCTTTTTGCTGCTCCCAAGTGGCCAGAACAGCAGGGAGTTTAAGGAAGACAGCCACGGGGAGGGGAGGCTTCTGTCAGTATGATCCTGCACATGTCTGCTCAGAAGTACGGTAAGTCACACTGACTGAGTTCAATGGGATTTACTCCCAGGTAAGTGTGTATAGGATTGCAGCCTGATAGTGGAAATATCTGCTTTTATCTAGGTTTCTGCAGGGGAAGGGGGTAGACAAGCATCCAGACAGGTGTCCCCCACCCCACCCCGCCCACCCCCATACCATGTACTAGCTGCCACCAAACCAGCTGCAAAACATTGCCTGTTCTCCTTTACTGCCTACATGTTACCGGTAGCTCCCAAACGGTTTCTCTCTAGCCCAGCTTTCCCCAACCTGGCACCTTCCAGATGTGTTGGACTACAATTCCCATCATCTCCAGCCAGTTGGAAAAGGGGGGGAAGTCTCATTTTTCTCTTTTTTTTAACCATTCCTTGCGGAGGGGGGGGAGATTTCAGCATGAAAACAGGAGTGGGGAAAGCTTAAATCCCCCCCCCCCTGAATAACCATGGTCTCCAATTGGGGGCACACGTGCTTACCCAGGGGTAAATCAATCACACATACATGCATCGCTGTGCTAGGAAGAGGAATGGGCTGCAAGGAGCTTAGCCAAGGAGACTTTATTTAAGTGTTAAAGAAAGCGAATGAATAAAATCCTCACCCACCTCATCCTAAAAAGTAAGGTAAGCCACACACACACACACACACACACTCCACTCTGAAGATATGGCATATGTATGCCAATGCAGGTGCTTTGCAAGGCAAGAAAGTGGGGTGGGGGAGAGGAGAGGAGCAGCAGGAGTATAGAGGAGTTGTGCTGCAAAGGCCCCTGGGATATGTGCAGGGAGCAGGTGGGAGGAGCGAGTTGGAAACAAGCCACGACAAGCTTCAGGGAGTCTGATTGTCCGAGTCTGATTGTCCGTCGGCACCATCATGGGTTAGCGTTTGAATAACCAACCCATGGTGGTTTGTTCTCAGGGCTTATCGTGAAATGCGAACCAGCCCAGTGTTTGGTACCTAAACTGGTTGGTGTGTCCAGTAGCAAATACCCATAAAAACCCACTGAAGAAACATCTTTTAGCCATTAATGTCCATTTGAGGAAACATAGTTATTGGCTAAACAAAAAACTTGACAACCATTAAGAGTACGTATTAACGTTAATATTCCATATCATTTAATTATAATCATCCTGATATATTTCAAAGGAAGCAACAGTGGTTGATCTTTTACATATGTTAATTCAATTAAATGTATGCAAATTTTGAAGCATCCATTGACTAATACTTGAGGCCAAGCCACTACTGGCACCTATCGCCACTGTCGTGAAATGGTGACTGTGCTTATCCTATTATACACATTTGAGCTTTGCACGGAAACGTCCGACTGCCTCTTGGGTTTCCTTGCCTTTTGGCCCCACTGCAATGTTTACAAAGTTTCTTTCTATGTGTGTGTGTGTGTGTGTGTGTGTATTATTTCTACAGATATATCAGCCAACTGAGGTTAACGTGTCATGCATCTGATAAAGCAAGTTCTAGTCAACAAAAAGCTTAGGCCATGATATATTCATTAGTCTACAAGGAGCATCACAATCCTTCTTTTGCTTTTGCACTCATGCAAGTCATTCTTTGATATTACCAGTCTACAAGTGATGAAAATAAATGTAAACTGGTTCTAAGGCTGCAATGCTATACCCATTGAACTCAGCTGGACTTACTTCTGAGTAACGATTTCCAGAGGCTTGCCATGTTAGTCTGTTACAGCAAAAACAACAAAGCGTCTTCTGGGACCTAAAAGACTAATAGATTTATTATGGCATAAGCGTTCATGGACTACAGAAGTGTTATCTTCTGTTACAAGTGAGTACACTCCCATCGTTGGAGGGGGAGGGAGCTGTAAATAAGAGGTCAGAGGGAAATGAAATGCAGAAAGTACAGACAGTGATAATTGCCTTGTTAATAGTGGCCATTCACAAAACAGTTGTTGAGCAATAACACAAACATCCTTGCACTGGTGAGCTGTTTATCACATGCTGCAGTATGATTTAAAACAAAACAAAACACTTTGTCCCTGTTCAAGCCACAGGAGACAGAGTTGAACCTCTTGATGAATTCTAGTTCAGCTGTTTTGCATTACAACCTATCTTTGAAGTTCCTTTCTGCAGGAATGACCCCCTTCACATAAGTGACAGTGTCCAGAAAGGTTGAAATGCTCTCCCGCTACTTCGTTTGTTTGTTTTTTAATATCGCCTTTTTTATGTCAGATGGTGGGGTGAAAGTTATTGAAGGAAACTTTATACCCTAATAAATTCATTGGTCTTCAAGGTGCCACAAGATGCTCTGCCATTTTTATTTCTCAGCAGACACATTAATAGGGATGCACTGTCTCACTTTAAGAGAACTTACTGCCAAGGAAATGCATGTACAGGGCATGCATATATATGCCTTGCTGGATTGCTGTGGAACATAAGAAGCTGCCTTATAATATGTCAGACTCTTTGTCTATCTAAGCCAGTACTGTCTATTCTGACCGGCAGCAGCTTTCCAGGATCTCAGGGTTAACTGATCCTTCCAACTAGGGTTACCAGGGATTGAACTTGGAACCTTGCAAAACATGTGCACTGCCACTGACTTATATGGCCCTCTTCCCCATCAAACAGCTATCACAGGCAAAACACCAGAAAACGAGCCTTCTTCATAGAATCATAGAATCATAGAAAAGTAGAGTTGGAAGGGGCCTACAAGGCCATCGAGTCCAACCCCCTGCTCAGTGCAGGAATCCAGGTCAAAGCATCCCTGACAGATGATTGTCCAGTTGCACCTTGAATGCCTCCAGATTGGGAGAGCCCACCACCTCCCTAGGTAGTTGATTCCATTGTCTTATTGCTCTAACAGTCAGGAAATTTTTCCTGATGTTTAGGTGGAATCTAGGTTCCTGTAACTTGAGCCCATTATTCTGTGTCCTGCAAACTGGGATGATCAAGAAGAGATCCTGGCCCTCCTCTGTGTGACATCCCTTCAAGTACTGGAAGAGTGCGATCATATCTCCCCTCAGTCTCCTCTTCTGAAGGCTAAACATGCCCAGTTCTTTCAGTCTCTCCTCATAGGGCCTTGTTTCCAGTCCCTTTATCATCCTTGTTGCCCTCCTCTGAACCCTCTCCAGTTTGTCTACGTCCTTCATATCATCACTTCAAATAACATTTTTCAGTGGGGACACTTGACTCATTCAGATAAAAGTCATCACGTAATCAATTATCAGGTAATGAGATTTTGAGAGATGGGCATGGCATACATGTCAGCACAGCTCCCGGCGGGCTGCCAGGATGCCTCCAGGATGATTAAGCGCTGATGTGTTGGTTGCTAGCGACACAAATTGGCCTGAGACTAGGGTGGTAATTGGTGAAATAGCTGATGACATCACAAAGGTACCAATGTGGCTCCAGGACTGAGGAAACCCATGCTATCCTTCTATGTAGCTCTGAGGGGAAGGGGCATTTGAGGGGCTGTTGCTGAGATGAAAAGTTACAAATTGCATGCACACTCCCAGCCTCTGCCAGAATAGTGAATGGTTGGGGATGATGGAAATTGTAGTTCAAAACATCTGGGTGGGCACTGGGTTGGGGAATTCTGTACGTGTGTGTGTGTGTGTGTGTGTGTGTGTGTGTGTGTGTGATTTGCAACTTTTCATCTCAGCAACAGAAGAGGCCCAAGGGGAGCTCTCGCCTCCCCTTCCACAAGCCATTTTCCTCTCTGTTTCAAAAGCTTTTGGAGATGCAGTGATCTGAACCTGCCGTGTTCCAGAGAAATCCATTCCTGGGCATTCATCCTCCTCTTTCCCCTCCCTACCTGTGCTGAGTCTCATCATCAACCTGCCCTTTGTCTCCCACAGCACCTGCTTTCCTCTTCAAGCTGCGCACATTCCAACCCAAAGTCCCCTCTGCTCCACCCCCACCCTCTTCTCTGACCTTCCTCTCCCCACAGCTGCAGCCAGTTAATCTAACACGGTGTCTAATTTATGTGTAGTACGGATGCGCACCAACGGCAACTTATCTATTTTAGCGCCTCGCCTTAAACTTTCCCCAGGGAGGGATAATAAAAACCTTCAGGCCTTCCATCCCACTCCCCACTCCTGCCTCCGTCTCCCCTTTTCGCTCTTTGTCCCAATTTGTGGCTTCTCTAAAATGGTACCTTCACAGAGAAGGCAGAACCCACCGCGCGCAGGCCCCTTGTTGCGGGAGAGCAGCAGGTCTTCATTTTATCGCCCGGGGTCTGTCTAAACAACCTGCATCTTGTCAGCTCTGAGGGAAAAGCAGTGCCAGGCGAGGTGGCAGACGCTCAGCACGGGGCCCATAAATTGAGGGCTTTGCTCCCAGCCCAAACATTAGGAAAGAGGAATAACCGGAGGCAGAGAGACCCACGTTTATGAGAAAGCACTCGTTTATAGACAGACAGGCAGGCACACGCACGCACGCACGGTCAAGACAAAATCCAGTTAGGGCTGACTGCTGAAAAGGCTGCGTCGTGCCCCCCGAGAGCCACAGCTTGCAGCAAGAGAGAAGCAACCAATGTCAGACGATAAGTGAGGCCTGTCTCCTGGGGCCTGCTTAGCATTCCGGTTGCGCACGCCACTGGCAACATGAGCGGGCCGGGCCCACTCAGATTTCACAGCACGTCCTCCAGTCATTGGCAGGTTTAAGGCCCTGCCAAGGCAAAGCCTGAACAAGGCAGTGACAGAGTGATGGAGCACACACAACCATACATGCCCATGCACACATAAGCGAGACAACGACGGATGCAGACAGCGCACTGATGCAGACCCCATAATATGCAGGCTTACTAACCTGCTTGTGCTTGCTCTGCCTCTCTCTCACACGTGTGTGTGTGTGTGTGTGTGTGTATATATATATATATATATATATATATATATATATGCAAACAACATACTATTATAGATAAGCATATCTTTTAATGGTAGGCTCAGTTCTAATATATTTTAGGCGTCAACTGTGGATGTAGTTCTGTTTGTTTGCTATTTTCCTGTATTTCCCATTCTCTGGTTTGCCATTTTATTGCCAGCCCTGAACCTTTAGAGCAAGGTTGTTGACCTTCTTTCAGCCCGAAAGCCAAATTCTATTTTGGTGAAGTTCGTGGGGGGTGGACAATGATATTCCAGTGATGGACCAGGGCCAAAGGCAAAAAGGGGTGGGCCCAAAATACCAAAAATACCAGCATATTGTAGCTGAAAGCGCTCCCTGTTCGTAATTAAGCCTTGGGAGGGGCATTTCAACCTTTTAGAATGGGGGGGGGGACTGCACAAAAGCCGGGAAACCACCACACGATTGGTGGTCAGGGGAAAGGGGGCATGGCCATCTAGAACCCTAGAGGGACCTCCGGTGGGCTAAATTTGGCCCCTGGACCTCATGTTCTCTACCCCCTCTTCTAGAGAGAGAATTGATTCAAAATGTGAAATATTCTGAGCACAATTCAGAAAAAGTTGGTTATGACTATGTGTCCCATAGAAAGTAGTAGAATAGAATTTAGGGCTGCAGTCCATAGGGAGCAAGTCCCATTGACCTCAGTGAGTAAACATGTTTAGGATCAGCTTTTAAGTCACGACTAACCTATTGATTTCAATGGGACGGGGTACTTCTTGGGCATGTAGCCAGGGGTGGGCTAGGGGGAACCTGCCCCCCCTAAATTTGCTCTGCCCCCTAATTTTTTTTTACAAACAAATAATTTAAAAAACAGTTAACATTTTTTCTTTAAAAGGCCTTCAAACCTGATGATTTCAGGTTTGAAGGCCTGCCCCCTACTCCCCCTCCCAAACTTTTAGGCTGGCTACAGGCCTGGTGCTTCTAGACAGAGGGCTCTTAGGCCCAGGCTACCAATCAAAAGGCATTTTGTATAGCTATTCCAACTTTTCCTCCTTAACAGATGTTCTGTGGGAAGAAAAAAGGATGCATGAAGCAGTGGGAAAACACAGGAGGGATGCAAATGGAAAATGATGACCGTACGGCCCTCTCGTAACATTCCATGAAAGAGGCAGGGCTATTGCACAGTAAAAGCCGCATCTCGTACCCTTACTTGCAGCCAGTGGAGATTGGTGGCTGGCTCCGATGTCAGTTGGGCGGTTTATCCACTCCAAATTGTAGTCTGAACTTTTAAGGAGCTATCCATAGTGCTGAACCTATTTGGGGGGTATGGTTCGGCACCATGGACAGCTCCTTTCAAGTTCAGGCTACAGCCCAGAGTGGATAAACCACGGTGCCGCACTGGCTTTGCAGCCACCAGCCTCCACTGCAGCTGCAGCTAACTTTCACTATGTGATCCACTAGCATTCATATACCTATTCAAGGATAATAGCAAATATAGATAGATGGACAGGGACACCCCAGATAGATAGCTACCCTGCTGACATGTGTGCACATTACACAGGCCGCACACATCACTAGAATGTAGAATCCATCATTCACATAGCAGTCCTTGCTTTAATGCCCACCAAGGTAAGTGTGTAGGAGTTGTAGGACTTTTTTCTGTCTAAACATGATTGCACCCTTAGTCACATTTAGGTGGGAAAAACCAGGCTTGCTGCTACAGCAAGAAGGTACTGGTACATACTATGCAGGACCGGTGCAGGGCAGTTTGGCACCCTAGGCTAAATTATATTTAGCGCCCCCCCTCTTGCCGTGGGGGGGGGCTCCGGAAAGCAGCCCTGCTCTGCAACCTCCCGCCGCCGCCGCCGCCGCCGCCACCGCCGCCACCGGACACACACCCCCGCACGCTGCCGCTGCCGCCCCCCACCTACCTTCCCACGCCTCCTCTGAAAAGGGACCCCCGCACTCTGTTTTTGGCTGGGGGAAACCAGAGCAACAGGGCTGTTTAAGCCCTGTTGCCCTGGTTCCTCCCGCCAAAACAGAGCGCGGGCGGGGCTCCGGAAACAGCGCGGAGAAGGTAGGTGTCGGGGGGGGAGGTGGCGCGGAGGCGAAGTGAAGCGAGGTGAGGTGGGGGGGAGGCGGCGCGGAGGCGAGGCGAGGCGAGGTGGGGGGGAGGTGGCGCGGAGGCGAGGCAAGGTGGGGGGGAGGCACCCAAGCTCGGCCCCACCACTACTCCGGGCGCAACCCCCCGCACTGACCTGGCTTTCTCGGTGAGGCGGGCGGGCAGGGCAGGAGCGCGCCGGCAGCGAAGAGGAGCGCAGCGTTCTGCGCCCTCTTCCGCTACGCGCCCTAGGCAACAGCCTAGTTGGCCTAGCGGTAGCGCCGGCCCTGATACTATGATTGCGAACACACACACACATTCACACTGTTTCCACTGGACAAAGCATAGTCTGTCTGTATGCACCCTCAGTTTCTGCAGAGGGTGAGGTCCTAAGAATGTTGACAGTACCAGGTTAATTTGGTGAAAGTCCAAAAGCTGAGAAAGCAAATGCTGACAGCTGCTTAAATGAGATCATCATCTTTTGCCAGTGTATGTCGGATAAGTGAGAGCATACACTAGTATTGAATTGCTGACATTCATAAAAATTTGTCTAGGGTTAACAACATTTACGCATGAATGGCAGCATCCCCCAGATTTTGGACATTCACTGTGACGTGTAACAGGTAGTGTCAAAATCTTGGTGAATGTTAACTTTTACTGGCTAGTGGGAAATGTCAAAAATGTTTCTCATGAGGCTGGGGTTTAGGGTTTGTTTTTTTACATTTACAGCCACGGCATGAAACATGTCCTTTAATGGTAAATGATGGAAATGCGTGTGAATTTGAATATATCCAGAAGGCACTTTGTTGGCTTAGACCAGTGTTCTCCAACCTTGGGTCCCCAGATGTTTTTGGCCTACAACTCCCAGCATGCCCCAGCCAGCATAGCTGGCTGGGGCATGCTGGGAGTTGTAGGCCAAAAACATCTGGGGACCCAAGGTTGGAGAACACTGGCTTAGACATTTTCTGGCATAATTGTCATAATGGTCTATTTCTGAGTATTACTTAAGAATTAGAGAATTTCGTTTAGGAAAAAAGGCGAGTAAGTGTGGGGGCAGGCATGATAGAAGTGTATAAAATGATGCATGGTATAGAGAAAGTGGACAGAAACTAGCTTTTTTCCCTCTGTCATAGTACTAGATAGATCCCATGGCTTGGCCATCCAATGAAGCTGAATGGCAGGCAATCCAGGACAGACAGGCTTCTTCATAGCATGCATAGTTAAACTATGTGATCATGGTCACCAACTTTGATTTTAAAAGCTTTAAAAAGAGATTAGACAAATTCATGAGGGATAAGGAGATCAATGGTTCCTAGACATGATGGCTATATACTACCTCCAGGATCAGAGGCAGCAACCCTCTGGACACCAGCCACTGGGGAACTACAGCAAGAGAGGGCCATCGCACTCATGCTTATGGCTGGACACTGTAGAAAACAGGATGCTGAACTAGGTAGGCCTTTGGTCTGATCCAGCACAGCTCTTCTTTATGTTCTTATGGGTAAAAATATTCACACTGAAATAAATTGTACTTAGAAGTCCCATTGGTTTCAATGGGGTCTACTCTAAGTATGACTTAATCTGGATCCAACCCCTATAGTGTAACCTAAGTACACACAAACATTAACAACATACTGTCTCAATTGATATGGACTGGTAATCCGTTCCGAAGGGTATCTGCAATGGGACAAGACAATCAGCAGCACTCTAATTGGCATCCCAGAGTCTGCGATGGCTTAATGTTTGCCTTGTGAGCCTTTAGACCAACGTGCCTCCCATTCAGTGACGTTTCTCCGTGCAGTCTCATGTGGGTGCCAGTGAGAAGGAATTCATAGAATCATAGAAAAGTAGAGTTGGAAGGGGCCTACAAGGCCATCGAGTCCAACCCCCTGCTCAATGCAGGAATCTAGGTCAAAGCATCTCTGACAGATGTCTGTCCAGCTGCACCTTGAATGCCTCCAGAGTGGGAGAGCCCACAACCTCCCTAGGTAGTTGATTCCATTGTCTTATTGCTCTGACAGTCAGGAAATTTTTCCTGATGTTTAGGTGGAATCTAGGTTCCTGTAACTTGAGCCCATTATTCCGTGTCCTGCAAACTGGGATGACCGAGAAGGAGATCTTTGCCCTCCTCTGTGTGACATCCCTTCAAATACTGGAAGAGTGCTATCATATCTCCCCTCAGTCTCCTCTTCTGAAGGCTAAACATGCCCAGTTCTTTCAGTCTCTCCTCATAGGGCCTTGTTTCCAGTCCCTTTATCATCCTTGTTGCAGGAGGGGTAAATTGTAGCACTG
The DNA here is from genome assembly GCA_021292165.1 of Shinisaurus crocodilurus. Classification (NCBI taxonomy): domain Eukaryota; kingdom Metazoa; phylum Chordata; class Lepidosauria; order Squamata; family Shinisauridae; genus Shinisaurus; species Shinisaurus crocodilurus. The sequence goes on from CM037881.1 coordinate 32,096,983, forward strand.
TGTCCCATCACATCAGCATGTTCCTACATCAGTGTGAAGCAGACCATTGTCACTTGCAGCCCTCAGCCTGTGCCCCCTGAAATCTTTTTGACCTCAGCACTTTTCTAGCCACAGTGTGATACCAGAACAAGGAGGAGACCTGGACCAGTTGATGGGCATAGATTGTCCTTAGTGCCCTCCCCCACACACTGCCTTGCTGCATCCCACCCCTGCCCACATCAACTCACCCAAGGCTTTGGCAGTGCAATGCACTGTCCCGAGTTGATGCAACATCCTGAGTATTTTGCTGCACTTGGACAGCACTGTGATTTTTGCAAGCGCTGTATGGGTGCAACAGACCTCACACCTAATCCTGTTCAATGTTGGTTGGTTGGTTGGTTTTTGTTTTGCATTGCGAAGCAGACCACATGCTCAGACTGAAAGAGAGGTATACCCCACAGCCCAAAGGCAAGTAATATAATCTAGAAGAGGGGTGGGGAACTTCTTTCATTCCAGCCAATTCAGAGAAGCTCCCAGAGGCTGCATTCCAGGGGTGGGTGGCAGCAAAATTATTTTTAAAAATACCATAAATCCCAGCATATTGTAGCTTCAAGATCTTACTGCCACTAACTAAGCCTTAGGAGAGGTATTTCACCCTTTTAGAATGGGGGGAAACTGCACAACAGCTGAGAAACCACCAAAAGATGATTGTTTGGGGGAAAGGGGGTGGGGGCCAGGGAAAGAGGGTGTGGCCATCTGTGGAACCCCCAGATTGGGACCCCAGGAGGGGTAAATTTGGCCCCTTGGGCTGGAGTTCTCTACCCCTGATCTATAATATAAACAAAGAAAACAGCACACAGCACAGAGATGCATACCAGAGATAACACCGACATATAAACATTGGTGTGTACACACTATCTATTGTCTAACTCTGTGTGTGTGTGCGCGCGCGCGTGCGTGTGTGTATTCTTCACATATATACAAGTCAACTTCATACTAAATACATCCGTGTATACACACACACACACACACACACACCATTGTTATATACCGTTTCCGAATGACACTCTGGGGAAGTGACTCCCACACTGCTCTTTCTACATATGAAAGGATTTGCCTTCAAATGTAAGGTTTTGATTTAGCCTCTGAAAAACCAACATAAAACAAGAAATCATTGAGGTTGAAATTAATGAATTCCAAGGCTTCTTCATACCTATTTCCATATTTCAGTAGATTTTTAAAAGAAAATGTGGGTCCATCTTGTGTTCAAATGGATCTCTGGGCCACGATGAGGACCAGAAATTTACTTTTAAAAATGAAAGCTGGGACTTTTTAAAGGAATCTATTAAGAGTGTTCAGGCTGTACAAAAACGGTTGCAGCATTATCATCATCATCATCATCATCATCATCATCATCTACATTTATTTATCGCCCATCTGGCCGGCAACCGGCCACCCTGGGCGATGTACATAAGATAAAAACAGAATAAAATACATTTAAAACAGTATAAAATTTTAAAATCTTAGCCCACCCCATATTCCCGTCTGAACAGCCAAGTTTTTAGTAAAAGGTGGAAGCTCAGCAGAGAGGGGGCATGGTGGAGGTCACTCAGGAGAGAGTATGCTGCATATTCCAGCGTGAAACAACAACAATGAAAACAACAATCAATCCCATATTACAGACAACCATTCCCAAGTATTGTCCTCACAAAAGGACCCCGGATGGGAGATCATTAAGATATGCCAACTATATGGTGGAAAATAATCCTTTCTAAATTTTTGCATATGGAGTCCCACACAGCAGAGAATCAGAAGGTCTATGCATTGTGTCACAGAATGCAACCAAAACTGCCACCGAAAGACAGTGATGCCGGGCTCTGATGTAACCACTGAGCAACCCTCCCCAGTGACCGCCATTAATGAATTCAAACATCTCAGCATCAAGCCAAAGAAAGGTGTCCACAGAAAAGCTGGGTGTTTTCTAACCATCCGGTTGTAATGTTCTCTCTTCTTTTTCTTTTCTGGTGTTTTTTTTTTTTTTTAATCCTACTAAAAATTGAAGGGAGGAAGAGAAAAGAAGGTCATTGCTTTAAAAAAAAAAAAAAATCCTCTTTCTCTTTGGTTCAGTGATAACAACCCAGGGAGCCTGGGAAGAGGAGGAGGCAGGAGGAGGAAGAGAGGGAGAAATGGCAAGATAAGTTTCATTTAGCTGGATGGGTGAGCAGAAGGAAGGAGGGGGCGCCAGACCAGCAGAGACAGAGAGAGAGAGAGAGATGAAGAATAGCAACGGGGAAGAGTGACTCTCTGCATATGTGTTCTTTCAGTGCTCTGAAAAATGTCTCTAGCAGAGGAGGCGATAGCGGCGTGAAGGGCAGCCGGCTCGCCGGATTCTCCTTCCCTGTTGTAGTTTTGCTTAACTCTATACTCATTGTATCAAAGAGCTAGCGGTGGGACAAGCCGTAAAGATGAGTTATTGGCCCGCGACAGGCAGAAATATAACATCATGGAAATGCTAATGACTCCGCGCTGCCTTTCTTTATGGCGAGTGTAATACAGACTTCAATCATAAAAACAATCTTCCAACATTTTAATGGGCTCCATCATGTGCACGCTTGTCCGTATATTTGAAAGATAAATCAAGGCCCCCAGTTGGAATGAATTTCCCGTCAAACTCTGCTACTCGTTGGAAATTGATTGGCTTTAAGTCTGGATAGTTTTCACAGGCAGGCCTGGCTGTAGAAGGAAAAGGGGGAGGGGGGCTGAGCATAGGAGTGGAGGGGCTCCGCGGATGGAGGTGGGACGAGGTTCAAGAACTCATCCTTGCCAAATGGGCTTCCGGAGGTTCCTTTGCTCCATCTTTGGTTGCTAGAGGGAGCCCAGCAGGCTCTGTGAGACTTGGAGGAATGGCTCTATCGTCTTGTGGAGGCTTGAAGAGTCGAGATCCCCCTCCCGCTCCTGCTCCATCTGCCTCTTTCCCCCATGAGCGTCTGTTTGTACCATGCAAACTGTCGCTGGCCTCAGCCAAACACCAGCCAGAAGCGCAGCGGGAAGTCAGTCGGGTCGCCCATCCCCACTTGCAAAATAAAGGACGCTTTCAGGCAGGCTGGCAAATCATCCACCCCAGTTACTAACTCACACACAATTTGGCTATGTTATTCCTTTGTGGCATAACAGAGAGGAGAAGGAGGAGAGAGAGATGCTTTAAAAAAATAAAAATAAATCTGGTTACCAGCAGGAAGTGCTTGTTTACAGATCTGCTCCAGGGTTCTCAGGGCCAGCTCAAGTCATTTTATTGCCTGAGGTGAAGGAAAAGATGGCACCCTCCGTTCCCCCCTTTCCATGTACAGAAGCCGACCAGAGTGCCAGTCAAATATTTCTTCAGCGCTGGCAATGGGACAGGGTCCTCCACCACCTCTCAGGGCGGCAGAGTAGCTGAGGAAGTGCAGGGTGGGCCACACGGCATGGGCAGCTCTGTCCTCCAACAGAGGGGAATAGTAGTACTGGCTGGGGCTGATACCACTACCCAACATAGCCCCCAGCATCCACCACCTGAGGGGCCCACCTCACTCTGCCTAGTGGTAGGGCCAGCCCTCTGTGTCGCTCGGAGTGGCAAAGCAAAGGCCTGTGGTGTGAGAGACACTATGTTAGGAGTTAGGTGGGTCACCGTACCAGTAGCACTGCCACCACAGAAATATATAGTCAGGCAATTAAGAAGCGGGTCCCAATTGGGTTAAAGGTGGTTCCCGGATCTGACAAAAGTTGAAGGCAACCACTCTATACAACATTTAAAAGGAGCAACCCCGCCCCCTGTCGGCCATGAAGCGCACTGGGTGACTTTGGGCCAGTCACGGACTCTCAGCCGTTATAACCTACCTCACAGGGTTGTTGTGAAGATAAAATGGAGAGGAGGAGGATCATGCAAGCCACCTTGGGTTCCTTGCAGTAGTAAAAAAGAAAAAAAGAAGAAGAAAAAGGGCAGGATATAAATGAAATAAATAAATAAATTCTCATCAGGTAAATCAGGGATGGTGAACCTGTGGCCTTCCAGATGTTGTTGGACTCCAACTCCTATTGGCCTATTGGCCACAGCCAGCATAGCCAATGGTTAGGGGCAATGGGAGTTGTAGCCCAACAACATCTGGAAAACCACAGATTCACCACCCCTGTTAAACATATTCCCGTCACACTGGATGACCCCCTCTTGACTTTAGGCATTCTTCCCCCCGCCCCCCCATCTCTCTCTCTCTCTCTCACACACACACACACACACACACAGATCTGGTGATTTATTACATTTACACCTGCCTTTCTCCCTACATTAATATCTGTCTTTCTTCCATGATGGAACTGAAGGTGGCATACATGGTGGTGGTCTCCCATCCACTCACTGACCAAACCCTGACCTGCTTAGCTTCAGCAAGGTGGCTGTATCATGTGTCTTTGGGCCATGCTCTGGTGTATTTGAGTCTAGCGTCCTTCTGTCTAGGTCTGTGACTTGTTGTTGACTCTCAGTATGGCCCTCTGTATCCCCATATTCCTTCAAATTGCCTGGGAGACCCATCCTGCTGCACTCCAAGGCATACAAAACATCCGCATCATGTCTTTGTGAGACCTTGGTTCTTATGAGCAGTCCCTTCTTGCCCTCTCACCCACTCATGTGTGCTTCACCCGTGCGCCAATTGGAAATTAAAAGCCATAAACCATTCCACACAGTCGTTAAATCAATGCTCACAAGTCAATATCCCATGCTCACCAGCTCAATAATCTCGTAGCTGCTTTGGTTATTTCTTGTCACATAGACCGAACACATACCCATTTAGGCTGAGGATGTTCTAAAGTTGGATATTCAGTCAGGTTTGCAATGCCAATGTACAGGCTATATTGGCCAAAATGGTTATTCACATGACAAATGGCTCTGTTCCACATTCTCTGCCATATCAACCACCATCCAGACGTTTTCACCTGTGAGGCTTGTATAGGTTTTGAGCCTCTCTCATACTCTTATTTATGTTAACATCGGATAGTTGTGAATAGGCACATTTGTAATGCCAATGAGTATTCTTGACAAATTCATCCTACCCTTCCTCCAGACAGCTCTTGGTGCCATACAAGGTCCCGTCTGCCACACACACACACGCCAATCTTGTGAGGAAGGTGAGACTGAGGGAGAGTGACTGGCCTAAGTTCAGCTTCGTGGCTAACCTTGGTCTCTCACTTAAGTCTCTCACTTAACATCAAAAAAACCAAAGTGCTTCATCAGCAAGTGCAAGTTAACCCTTTGGTGATGCCATCTATCCAGCTTGGCGGGGCAAGACTGGAAAATGTCGATCATTTTCTCTACCTTGGTAGCTATCTCTCTGTTACAGCCAACATTGACACTGAAATCCAGCATCGTTTGAGCTCCGCAAGTGCCGCATTTTCTCGAATGAAACATAGAGTGTTCGAGGATTGGGATATTTGTAAGACCAAAACACTGGTTTATGAAGCCCTTGTATTGCCAACTTTATTGTATGCCTGCGAAACATGGACTATCTATAAACGTCACTTCCACCTCCTTGAAAGATTTCATCAACGTTGCCTCCGGAAAATCCTGCGAAGTACTTGGGAAGATAGGCGAACAAATGTCAGTGTACTGGAAGAAGCAAAGACTACTAGCGTTGAAAAAATGATCCTTCAACGCCAACTTCAATGGACCGGTCTTGTTGTTCGAATGTCTGACTGCCGTATCCCAAAGCAGTTACGGTACTTTATTCCCAACTCAAGGATGGAAAGCGGAATATAGGTGGTCAGCATAAGAGGTTTAAAGATGTTCTTAAGGCTAATCTAAAAAAAATGCAATATAAACATCGAAAACTGGGAAGCTCTGGCCCATGAACGATCTAACTGGAGGTTGGCCTTTCACAAAGGTTCTATGGACTTTGAAGAAGCCCGAGTGCAAGGTGAAAGAGAGAAACGTGCTAAGTGAAAAGCACGTCAAACAAATTCTTTACAGGACCATCTTCCATCTGGTAACCTGTGTCCTCACTGTGGAAAGCTGTGTGGATCTAGAATTGGCCTCCACAGTCACTTACGGACCCATCGCTAGAGTCTACACAATATTTTTCTTTAGAATTTCCTCCTTTTAAAATTTTCTTTTTGTAATTTTTTATCCTGGAAGACAATCTTACTCGGTCACGAGTGATCGCCTACAGTAACCTTAAATGTTGAACCCTTGTCTCCCTGGTCATAAGTCCAATGCTCTAACCATTACACTATACTGCTCTGGTTCTGGGGGGGGGGCTGTAATGCAAATGTAAAACACTGTAGGTTTTATATTTGCATTGCAATCCCAATTGAAGCTCAGGTACCCGACTGTGACAATTCCATACAAACATGTATGGGCCTTTGTATGAGATGCAACTCATTTTGCATCCAGCAATGCAAATATATGAGAATTTGGGGTTGCTTGATGGTGTACTGACGTAGGCAGAGAATTGGGAACTCTTCCTAGTGTGGCCAAATAGTCTCAGATAAGAATATGAATGGGAACAGGTGCTGGATGGCTAGAGAAGAGGTGGGCTTTATCAATTTATTGCAGCTGTTGCCCCAGCCAGGAGTGGTTTGTTGGGCATCCTTTCCCACTGCAGTATCACCAGCAGCACCTAGAGGAGTGGAGTATGAAGAATGATGCATCCTTCTCAGATCATCAAGGACCTAGTGGGCATGCCCAAAACAAAAAGGGGGAGCAAGGCCAAAGCCACATCTATATGCATACACACTCCATTCTTGCACATCCACCCACAGACTCCTCCCATTCTCACACATCCATGTGCCCCAAATTCCCACACCCTCCCTCCCTCCCTCTTTCTTTCTCTCTCCCATCCGCACTCGCCATCCATCCATATTGCTGCAATTTGTTCCCTAGGACTTTGTTTCCTGCTTTACTTCCAAAGAAGAGCTTTTCTACTCGAGGCTGGAATGCTAAGCAGGGTCAGGCCTGGTTATTACTTGGATGGGAGACCCCTCCTCTAGTTTCCTGCATTGAGCAGGGGGGTTGGACTTGATAGCCTTGTAGGTTCCTTCCAACTCTATGATCTATGAAATCTACGAAATCTACTTTCGGTTTCGAAGCAGAATTGAGATCCGAGCACTGCATGAAGACGAGCATTTCCTTTCCTGCTTTTCTGCTACATAACCTCTAGGTGGCACTGTGATATAGTGGAACAGTACAATTACACAAGTGGAAAAGGTGTTTTCTTTCGCTTTCACAAAAAATATTGCATTTCCCCTGCGATAAAGAAACTCACTGAAAGTGCTCTTTAGACACAGAAGTGAAACTGGAGGGTAACCATGTCTTCTCAAGAACTCGTAAACAACCGTGAGTGATGCTACTCAAAGATCACTGATGATTGCAGAGTGCTTTCTAACACTTAAGGAGCAGTGGGTAATATGGTGAGGTGGGCACTGTAGCGGTCCTGCTTCAGGAAGTGGCCTTGCTTTAAGAAGTCACCACCAAAGAACTTGTAATGGTGGAGATGAAATGATGCTGAGGAAGGGGCAAGGCCAAGAAGAGGGGTGGGGCTTGAGGGGAGAGAATGACTGGCTGATCTGAACAGCTCATAAGTGTGAAAGGTTCATAAGTCTGAAAGGCTTTATGAGTCAGATCTGGCCCACGGGTTCCCTATCTGGTTCCCTATCCCGGCCTTAGACACTGACATAAATATCAAGAAAGAGGCTAGCTGATAGTATTTCATACAAATTGCCTCTCACATCTTGCAACAAGGCAGGACCATTCGCATGCCAGTGCATGCGCGCATACCAGCAATCAGCCTATGCAATTCACATTGGCACAGAGCAAAATATGTGCAACATCCAAGCCATTCAAAGTCTGAGTAAAGGAGCACCCGGGGGATTGGATCCAAATTAAAGTCATCCTTAGAGTAGAGCCATTGAAATCAATGGGACTTAAGTCCCATTAATTTCAGTAGGTCTTCTCAAAGTATGGCTGAACCTGGATCCAGCCTTTTGAGACTAGCTAACATTTATTTATTTATTATTTATTTATTTAAACAAATCTGGATTGCCAGTTCGGGTTTATACAGCCAGCTGAGCTCTGAGTTCATGAGGATGTGCGCCAGTGGAAACACATTTTAAGACTGCACAAATGCTCTAATCGGTATTCAATTGGATTTGAGGATTTGTTCATGGAAAGAAATCTTTTGAATGTAATTTGCACATCAAAGAAGCATGACTCATTCTGGCATTGGTTTCATCCCATTTTATTCGCTATTATTATTGCTGTTGTTGTTGTTACTACTACTACTACCACCACCACCACCACCAAGATTACAGTATCAGTTCGTGGCAGACGATTGGCCCTGCCTATAAATAGTGCCACTAGGGATAAAGTTAAAAACTGGAGCCAGTTGGCATGGCTGGGAAAGAAAGGCAGTGTTAAGACAAGCAGCCACAGGCTGGCTCAAGCCATAGGCTTTCCAGGAGCTGAACTCTACCTGAACTGCTTCTTGTCTCATGGAAACCTGTTCCTTGTTTTCTTCCTGATCCAGGCCCACGCTGGAACCACAGAGTCTCACCTACCTGCTTCTCTCTTTCCACCTGCCTGGACCATCTTTCTGAACTGATCTCAGCTTGCTGCTTCAGCCTACAATTTTGCCATCTCACTGGAAAAGGCCCAACCCTGAAAAGATCCAGATCCTTTTTCTTTCTCCCTGAGAGGCCCTGAACTTTTAGGAAGGGGGTAGGGAGGGGAAGACCTCCCCTATGCATTATACATCCAGTAATGTATGGATTAGAAAGAAGTTTCTAGTTGTGAGTTCAAAAAAAAGAAATTGTCCAGTCTTTTCTCTTACCACTGTTGAATTTGCTCTTTTTCTGAATGGCCCACTAGACTGGGGGTGATGAATCCTTGCATCACCTGAAATCTATAGATCAAGACCCCATGATCTAGCTCAGCCTCTTCTAGTGCTTATCTGCAGGACTGAAATAGCAAGTCTGTGAGTCTTGTGGTTACAGAAGTTCCACTGCCCAAAATAGGCTCCTTGCTTGAATAACCCGTAAGTGGCCACACCCATGCTGATGTAATAAAGTCACCTAGTGGTCATGGCCACACCCATATGCTGATGTAATAAAGTCACCTAGTGGGTATGGCCACACCCACATGCTGATGTAATAGAGTCAGCTAAGGGGTATAACAACAAACAACAGTTTTCTGCCTCTGGAAGGTAGATATATATTATTTTGTAGAGCTGCATGCCAGTTTGGCTGGTTAATCATCATTTGCCTTTTAACTGAGTCATCAACTGATTAAATAAATGTGCATAGTACATTTGCCTCAGCCCTACCATCTCACTAATGCTTTTCTGACCTATTGAAGGAAGTGTAAAATCTTACAATCTAATAAAACTAGCCACTTATTTGTAGAAAGAAAGGCTATATTTTAAATTCTGTTTGCAGTAACATGCCAGAACCAAAATAGCTTCAACGAATAAACAATTGTGGCCTTAGTTTTCGGTCCCGCCGATTAAAATGTGTTTATTAATGAAGACTTTTAACTGGCACAGAGTGTTTGCCCTGCCCAAGCGATCTCAGAGAGCGAAGACCTATTTCACATGGCCATCTGGTGCATGTTAGGCTATGCAGGAAAGACCTATGCATGTTTCTTCCCTGCCCATCTGTTCCAAGGGTTCAGCTTTTGGAATGCCCTTATAAACATCACTTTTCAAGCTGAGTGTCAAATACATGTGCCTGAATCCTCTCCCGTTATAAAACAAAAACAAATTGCTGGTTGTATGCTCCGGCATAGGAGAGTGGGAGGACACGGCTTCCAGTGAATATTTCAAGAAACTAAACAAAAATAAAAACCTAACCACTCAATAAATGGTGGGGAAGTAGGGTAGAGGGAGAACATAGCCTTGCTGCTCTTCATCACTTCTTAAAAATGTATATTCTTGGTCGAGTGGTCCAGCACTGGGTTTGCACAGCTGGTGAGCGCACAGCCCCTGGATAATTTTTCATTTTTAAAAGGAAATTCACACATTTTGTATTCATGGGGCACAGAGAGGAGGAAGGTGCATCATTCCCCACGAATACCTTACACTGAATGGGGGCTCCTGAGATGGACGAATCTGTCAATTTCAGTTTCTTTCAGTACTGTATCTTATTTTTCCAGTCTTAAACTCAGTTTATCCTGAATGTTTAGAATTTTTTTTTAAAGTATGCATGAAAATTCGTATGCATTTTTGTGTATTTCTCTGCATTTTTGTATGTAGTTTTGCATTCTATACACATTTTTGCAAGAGGTTTTCCTAATATAATGCATTTTTAACCTGATTTTCACGAATCTATCCTTTTTTTGTATGCACTTCCCTTAATAGATGCATCTCTGTATGCATTTTTTAATTGGAGAACTCCATTGCAAGATTCAGAGCAGTGCGAATTTCGAAGGATAACTGAGTTTCAGTTTGTGTATTGCTTCAAAAGTGCAAAAAGTAGCTAATTTCACATTAAAGTGAGAACCGAATGGACTTCTTCCCTGTCCCTGCTCATGATGCCCATACCACCACAAGTTCAACAGCAGTAGGTGCACTCCCTGGGGCAGCCTTCCCCATCCTGGTGCAGTCCAGATGTGTTGGACTACAACTCCCTTCCCCTTTAGCCAGTGGCCCTAGTGGCTGGGGCATGCTGGAAGTTGTAGTCCAACACATCTGGAGGGCAGAAGGTTGGGCAAGGCCGCTCTGGGGAGACATGCTCTCTGTGTGCAAAGTATCTGCAACACAAACACAACCGTAAGGGAAGAGGTGTGGACTTCGTGTAACAAATAATGGACATTTATCATGTGTGTGTTGTTGTTTTTTTAAAAAAACCGATAGTGCAAGAAGGCAGCAGAGCAGAAAAGGGCCGTTGTCCCTCTCAGCTACGAAGAGCATGCTGGCGGTCCAGGGCCTGGCTCTCAGCCATCTCTTCCGAAGATGTTTCTGGGTGAGTGGAGCTGGCCAGGTTCCAGTGGATTTTTTATTGGCCAATAAATGCCAACTCTGCTCTCCGATGAAGGACTGGATGGGGAGGCAGTGAACTGAACCATGCAAAGCTGCTCTCCCCTCAATGGCCACTCCACTCCACCAGCTGTGGGAGCCCCGCAGAGGGCTTGTGTTCAGTCTCCTTCAGAATAGAATGGCAGCATACATGGCACTTGCAGCTTGAGGCTACGTTCCCTGCTCTGCCTACAGGCCCCTTCTTTCCTTCCTTCCCCAAGCAATAAAAAAAAAAAACACCCGGGGGGTAAGCTGTGCTTTACAGCAGATGAGGGAAGTGTGGTCTTCCAGTTGTTGTTCGACTGCAACTCCCATCATCCCTCACTATTGGCTATGCTGGCTAGGGCTGATGGGAGTTACAGTCCAACATCTGGAGGGCGCTAGATTGGGGGAGACTGGTCTAAACCGACTGGCAGGGGCTCTCCAGGGTTCCAGGCAGAGGTCTTTCCCCAGCCCTGCCCAGAGATGCCAGGGACAGAACCTGGACCTTCTGCAGACAAAGCGTGTGCTTGAGCACTGAGCTACGGCCCTTCTCAAGAACGTCCCATTGGCTCCTCTCTGGTCTGGGTCTCTCCTGCCTGTGGTCTGAGCCTGCAGACCTTGACACAAACACACTGTGATGCATGGGGAAAGGCACAAATTCCACCCACAACAAACAATTGCCTACCCAGAGGTAGAAGAAGAGTAGGAGTGGAAGCTGCGCTATTAGAGGGACTTCGCAGCAGCCTACTTTGGAAAGAGCTGGGACCTTGTGGAAGGAGAACCGGGCAATCTTCTCAAAGCAGCCCTTCAGGAAAAGCTAGCTGCTGATCAGGACCCTACACAACCCCAGGACCAAACAGGATGGCAAATGCTCTGCTCGGGGACTAATCTTGCAAAACGGGCAGCATCTCTGCTGCCAACAATGATGCTGTGCCAGGGCAACCTGAAAATCGCACCAAGGGCTTGAATGAGGTGCCATGTGAATCGCGGCATGTGCCACACAGCATAACAAACCTTACCTCAATCTCCCAGCGCCTGCACACATCAAGTGGACAACATAAGACATCCTGGAAGGCTCTCCCAGAGGATAGGGCAGCCTTCCCCAACCTGGTGCTCTCAACTTCCCCAAGCTGGTGCCTTCAACTCCCATTGGCCCCAGCAAGTATGGCCAATGGGCAGGAATTCTGGGAGTTGTCGTCCAAAATACCTGGAGGGCTCCAGGTTGGGAAAGGCTGGGGTAGGGCTTTTTTTGCATCTACAAAGAGGAATCACACTAATATGGGGCAGACATCTGAGTTGCCAGTTCTTGAAACCATACATTCTGTCAGGGGCCATAGGGTGGAACCAGGATGGACCCCAGCTGTTTTTGGTGGGCTATTATTCAGCTAAGATGTACAGGTAAAAAAAGAGGGGGGAATGGGGAGGGACTGAACTTGTCCATTGCTTTCTGGTAACTGGCCCAACAGCAAAAGATCACAGAATCATAGAATTAGAAAGGATCTTGTAGTCCATCTAGTCCAACCTCCTACTCTCTGTAGGAAGTCCTAGCCAGATAGGGTGGCCACTTACACATCACTAAAAAAAGAGAACAAAAGAGGACATCCTGCCAGACTAATCTGCCAGACTAATCTGATCTCATTTTTTGATCGGGTAACCTCCCTTGTGGACTGTGGGAATACTGTGGACATCATATATCTGGACTTCAGCAAAGCTTTCGACAAAGTGCCTCATGATATCCTGATTAGCAAGCTAGCTAAAAGTGGGCTAGATGGAACAACTATCAGGTGGATCCACAATTGGCTACAGAATCAGACTCAAAGAGTCCTTATCAATGGTTCCTTCTCAAACTGGGGAGAGGTAACGAGCGGGGTACCACAGGGCTTGGTCCTGGGCCCAGTGCTCTTCAACATTTTTATTAATGACTTGGATGAGGAGGTACAGGGAATGCTTATCAGATTTGCAGATGACACAAAGTTGGGTGGAACAGCTAATACTCTGGAAGACAGAAACAAAATTCAAAGTGACCTCGATAGGCTGGAACGCTGGGCCGTAAACAACAGAATGAGATTTAATAGGGATAAATGCCAAGTGCTGCACCTAGGGAGAGGAAACCAAATGCAGAGTCACAGAATGTGGGACACTTGGCTCAACAATACTACAAGTGAGAAGGATCTTGGAATTGTGGTAGATCACAAACTGAATATGAGCCAGCAATGCGATGTGGCTGCAAAGAAGGCAAATGCTATTTTGGGCTGCATTAATATAAGTATAACTTCCAAATCGCGGGAAGTGATAATTCCCCTTTACTCGTTAGGCCTCATCTTGAGTACTGCGTCCAGTTCTGGGCACCACACTTTAAGAAGGACATAGACAAACTGGAGAGGGTTCAGAGGAGGGCAACAAGGATGATAAAGGGACTGGAAACAAGGCCCTATGAGGAGAGACTAAAAGAACTGGGCATGTTTAGCCTTCAGAAGAGGAGATTGAGGGGAGATATGATCGCACTCTTCCAGTACTTGAAGGGATGTCACACAGAGGAGGGCCAGGATCTCTTCTCGATCATCCCAGTTTGCAGGTCACGGAATAATGGGCTCAAGTTACAGGAACCTAGATTCCACCTAAACATCAGGAAAAAATTCCTGACTGTTAGAGCAATAAGACAATGGAATCAACTACCTATGGAGGTGGTGGGCTCTCCCAGTCTGGAGGCATTCAAGGTGCAACTGGACAATCATCTGTCAGGGATGCTTTGACCTGGATTCCTGCACTGAGCAGGGGATTGGACTCGATGGCCTTGTAGGCCCCTTCCAACTCTACTTTTCTATGATTCTATGATCCATTTGCATATACAAGTTTATATGCATAGGTGCAAATTTAGAAATATCATCATCATCATCATCATCATCATCATCATCATCATCGCTTAACGTGATAACCATCTGGACTGAGACCACTGCACATGGATAAGGAAGGTTTATACCTTTTCACTCAGTCATATTCCCCACACTAAATTCTCCAACACACACACACACGGGCTAAAAATAGAAGGAAAAAACTCAATTGGCACTGAAGGAGGTTCCCCTCTTCCTTTAGCTGTTGCATGTGGAGAGGGGGTGACTTTAGGGGGGAAAGTGGCTGGGTAGGAAGGTTTAACCCTTCCCTATCCATGTGCAGTGGTCCCAATCTGGATCATTTACTCTGGGGTTAATATATAAAAAAAGAAAGGAGTGGCTGCACATTAGGTATTTAATGTAGCATGTCGTTTAGCCCTTATACTGGTCTAGTTCAGTGTGGCTAACCTCTTGGTCCACAGTGCAGCTGCTTGGGGGAAGCCTTCTCCAGCTTCAGTAACACTGCAGCCTCTGGGCTGTTAGCTGGGGAGCATTTGGCTCATTCTGAAGTAGGGTGGCTGGCTGGGTGACCTTTGTGCTTGCCTGCCGTCCAGGTGCTACGTGTTGAGGGGTGATTTCAAAGGCCCCTTTCCCTTCTTAGGTTCTTTATCTTTAAATTGGACTTGGACCAGGCAGCCCTTCAAATAGAGGATGCCTTCAAATAGAGGACTGTTCTCTATAAAATAGGACTCAGGGCCACCCAACCCTGAAGAATAGGACAGGGAAAGGCACTGATTGTCACCCAAAAGCAGGAGAGCAAAAGTTCTCCGAGTGCCTAGTTGTTCTTTATTCTGCCCAACACCTTTTGGAACTGTTATTCCTTCTCCAGGGGTTTCCACTCGTCTTCCCACAAGTACGCTACTCAGTAGAGGAAGAATCAGAAAGGTTCATTGTAGAGTACTTGCAGGAAGACAAGTGGAAGCCCCTGAAGAAGGAATGTGTTCTTTCCGGAACACATTAGGCAGAATAAAGTATATGTACTAGGCACTTTGAGAACTTTGGCTCCCCTACTTTTCTTGGCCTACTCCCAGAATGCAATGAGTAGATGTCATTGTAGGGGCTTCTTGTTTTGCCCTGGATAGGGGGATCTACCAGTCAGGTTGGGAGTGGCATGCAAGTCTTCTATGTGCTCCCTTTAGCCTAGGCAGTGCCAGTTCTCCGGGGAAATCACTCAGGGAGCTGCACTGCCCAGACCAAAAGCAGCATGAAGGAGGCATCCCACCAGGAGAAGGGGTCAGATGAAATCAGAGCAGGAGCTGAGGTGGCCCATAGTTGGCCAGCTCACTGTTCCTGGCCTAGTGCATTGCCTCCACATTAAGCAGGATAGCTATAGCAAGGGCCCGTGCACTTACTCTGAGGTAAAAAATAAATAAAACCACAGCAAGGATCAGCTGCACACTATATATTTAGCATAGTTTAGCCCTCATGGGGAGTAATTCAACTCTCCTGGCAGGGTTAGATCTTTCTTCAGAGGAAAAAAAGACATGATCTTGGGGGGGGGAACCATCAAGTACCCTCCCCACCAAAAAGTGAAGGGACCCACCTAGTGCGGCTTGCTGCCCCTGGAGGCAGCCCTATGAATAAGGGAACCAGGCCACTGAGGCATAACAGTCCCCAAACAACAGTCAGCCGCTTCCATTCAAATGCAAATACTAGTTCTTGTTATGTTAATTTAGCTGTGATTTAAAGAAAACATTCCCCAGCTGGGCAGGGACCACTCAACCACATGTGCTCCTTTAATATTTTTATAATTGAGGATGATGAGGGACCGGTTGCTGGTTCTGCTGATTAAAAAAAATGGAGGTAAATTATGAGCCTGTTAGGAAAAAAAATTATTAATCACAGATTTGAACTGTCGTTGAATTAGGGAGATGGTAAATCTCCTGTGGCACAAGCCATGTCCGCTGCGGCCTATTAGAAAATAAATCTGGGCAGCTCCAGCCCTCAACCGCATCCTTTCCCAAGTCAATTAATCTAGTAATTGGTTTTGAAAGGACATCAAGAGATTATCAGAGACAGATAGTTGGAGGTGGTGAGGGGGAGGTGGTGACTCAGGGGGAGGAGGAAGCCCCTCCTAAGCCCGTGCAGTTCCATGCTAAACATTAAAGAACACTTACACCAGCCTTCCCCAGCCAGGTGCCCTGCAAATGTTTTGGACTTCAGCACCCAGCCAGCATGGCCAAGAGGCAGGAGCTGAAGTCCAAAACACCTGCAGGGCACCTGGCTGGGGAAGGCTGACTTAAACCCTAGCTCCGTACAGCTCGTAGCCAGGATCTGTCATAAGGTGTTGTGATTTTGTCTGTCAAAGGGAGGGTGGGTCCAAATTGATAGGGGGATGGCATGTAACACAAAGAAAACCACACCTGCCTTTTAAAAATAAAAAATAAAAGGGGCACAATGTTTTTTACATATGGTAAGCAGTATAAAAATCATAATCATCATCATTAATAATAATACATTTCAGAACACCTCATAGGGTAGCCATGAGTAGTATCCAGTGCTGCCGCTCTGCTTACACCTTTGATGTTGTGCTAGAGGTCACTCATGCTAACACAACGCCAATAGTGTATGCTGGAGTGATGGGTTTTCCAGGGCTAAATATCGTGCACGCTAGTGTTATGTTGATGGCAGAAGTGGAACAGCAGCATTGGATACTGCCCCACACATCCCACTTTACAGACAGTCCTCTGTCTGGAGGCTGCCTAGTCCAAACCCTGTTTAAAGATAAAGAACCACAAGAAGGGAGAGCAAGGGCCGGAAGTTGCCCATCAACAGTGAGCACCTGGGCAGCAGACTGAGCAGGCACACAGATCACCTGGTCACAGTCTTCCCTACTAGTGAGATGGATTGTATTTCTATTTAAATTATAGCATTTCCATATCTGAATCTATGCATGTGCACATTTTATGCAAATCTGTGTCCTCCCTTGGGTGATGCATTTCCTTTTTTTTTTTTTTTTTTTAAGGAATGAATAAGTGGCCACCCTAGTGAAGACTTGACTCTAACTGCAATAGATCTGTCTTGATAAAAACGTTTGCTTTCATAGCAGTGCCTTCGGAGCATTCTTTCCCCCACAGGAAAACATTACATTGGAATTGGCCAGAGGTGTGCATATTTCAGGGGAAATGCATCTGATAAAGTGGAAGGTGCTACAAGATTCTTGGTTGCTTTTGCTGCAACAGACTAACCCAGCTATCCTCCAAATGATATTTCAGGGAAAATACACAGGTAGGGCCCATAAACAAAAAAAAATTACATTAATGGCTAATTCCAATAGAAGTTTCCATGGGAATCATTCAAAAAAGTCTTCCTTGGAGGCAAATATTACACTGAAGAGGGCATTTGTTACTCGTGCCCAAGGTTGAATACTCACTAAGGATGTGATCCTGAGCGCGCTTATGTTAACTGTTGTGTGAAATGGCAGCTATAATTCCACTTCCATCTGATTGTGGAGTAGCAATGCCTCAGCAACACTAAACGGCCATAGTATGGAGGTAACCTCAGAAGTAAGATACATTAAAAGCAACAGGAACTAAGCCTGGAAATGGAAGGTGATGATTTATTAGTGTTTTTCCAAATGTTTCCAAAGGGTGACCAGATCAGCGAAGAACGAGATTGCTGTAGTTGTGTTAAAGAGGGAATTTCAGCAAGCATATAATGCCTTCAAATAGCATGATGACAGGGAGAAGCTATTTCTGCCCATGGCTAGCCCAAATGCATAGAGTGGGAGGAGGGACACAGAGAACAAGAATGTGAGGCAAGAGACAAGTCTCTTCGACCTTTAATGCAGAAGAAGGAATTCTGCTGATACAACTGCTCAGGAAGGGACGAGAGAATAGCAGCACCAATTTCAATTCCATCTTCACACAGCTTTTCAAGCAGGATGGGGAATCCTGTTCAGCCGAAGGGCCAAATACCCAAGTGGAAAAGGTCTCAGGGGCTGCATTCCATCCATGGGCAAGGCCAAAGAGAGTGGATGGGGCCAAAATAAAATCATTACAAATTTTAGGCCGACTTAGCAGGACAAGGCTTCTGCATGTCCACTCACAAGTAAGGAGGGTAAGCCTTTGCAGGTCCACTCACAAGTCAGCAGGGCAAGTCTCTGCACATATCTATTCACAAGTAAACACAGAAAGTCTCAGAAGTCAGTAGACCTGACTGAACCACTCAGCAGCTTCCACCCAAGGCCTCACCTCCTCTCCCCTGCCAGGAAACTTTTTTTTATCTTCAATCAGCTGCTGATAGGAAATAAAAGCTCCACCCTGCCTGGGAGAGGGGGTAGGATCAAGCCAAGAAGATGTGGCTGGGTGGAGAAGGTTCCCCATGTTTGTTTTAAAGGTATAGCAGCCTTGTATTCTCTCTTGAATCTGGTTCCTCCTAACTTTAAAACATCAAAATAGCCAAACCTACCTGTCTTTCTGTCTATATATCTATGAAAAATCTGCGTAATGCTGCCTTGATGGCTGCTTTTTTTTTGGAAGACAGTAACTGATGAGAGGGAAGAAGGTGCTTTACCCTTTCTGTTTTGCTCCATCCCACAAACTACTTCCTCTCCCCCATAGTATTCCAAGCATGTGTTTGCCTGCATTTGGAACACCGGAATAGGGGAGTAGCTTGGGGGTGGGATTTAGAGCTGGAAATGTCCAGCAGGGAAGGATTAAGCCTCACACACACACACACACACACCTACCACTTCCTGGCTCAAAATACCCCCCCCCCATCAGAAGATGTGGCCATCTGGGCTGGTGTGTGTGTACAGGAAATAAAGTGCAGAGCCTGGACCACCTGAGGCATGAAGAAGAATAAAAGCAAAGATGGGGAGCTGTAAGTGAAAGGACTGTGAGTATGAACTTGTGAGTTGTTTTCCTGGAACTTATAATAGATAGCAAGTTTGTGATTGCTCTGCAAGTGGGAGTGCCTGAGAGACTGCAAAGTGCCTTTGTCTGAGAAGGAATGGGGATTTTCCTGCAGGTGTGCTGCCTTATTGAACGTCATACTTCTCCTCAGGTTACGTGAAGGTCTCCTGAGAAGGCAGGGGAGGGCAACCTCCACCTCACAGGCCTAATCCAGCATATGCTGGGATCCAATCAGGCCCATGGAGGGTTGAGCACCCTCCACAGGTCTTGCCCCCTGGGGAAGAGAAATCCCCATGCTATCTCCAGAGATTAGCTGAGGATTGTAGGAGGCCGCTCCTGCAAGTGCCAGCCATGTCCCTTCCCACCTGTCAGATAAGGGGGTAGAAAGTTGAGATCTCCACTTTGGTCCCAGGCCAATTTTCTAATAACATCTTCTAGCCTCCTAATAGTGCTAGTAAGCAGAGGTTGTATAGGCAGCATACCATATACACACACCCTGCCTCAGTATAGATTGGTGGCATTTGGGGACAGTTCTCTACTTTCCTCACAGCTTTCTATTCAACTTGCACTTAGGGTTGCCAACTCTTCAGTCAGCCTCTGCATCTCTGGCTTTAACAGCATCTGAGCTATATCCCCTGAGCAATGGGAACTTGGACTTTCAGCAAGGCTACTCCCCTCCATCATTTTTAACTTGCTCCAGTTTTTGCAAATTACTCCCTGCAGGAATAAATCCTGTTTGTATATTTCTTCTCTTTACCGATTTATCTATAATCACCCAGATGAATGATTGTGATTTGTGTGGTGCTGGATACGAGGGGAGGGGGTGATGTAGAATGTAGACCTTGCCCTGGGTACAGAAATGACTGGTTACGGTACTACTGCTGGCATCCAGCTGTTGATGAGAAGAGTGCAAAGTGCTGATCCGTTATGGCTGCTGTTTCCTGCCATTCCCAGACTAAGCAGGAGAGTTACCCGGCAATACCTTTGCCCCAGGGCTGATGAGGCCGGTATCCCAAGTCAACCACTGCTCGGTGGGAGGTGAAATGTGATGGCATCCTCCACCGGGCAGAGGCGAGTGCCCCTGCCGCGTCTTCGCAACTTAGCCGGGGCCCCTGCCATTCTTGATTCAATTACACTTTTTACACATGCTTTGTTCCAACCCATAAAGGCAACCCCTGAGTCTCCGAAGGCAGGAAACTGCACCGCAGGCTGCTGCGATTAAACTGTAGGAGAAGCCATTCCATCTCCCAGGCAAAAGAGACACTCAGCTTGGTTGCTCAGAAGTGGCGCTCCCCTCGTAGGTCAATGGCCCCAGGAGGAATGTACTGTTGTATATAAGGCCTTTGGAGAGACAGGAATGCCAGCCAACAACACACAAACACACACACACACACATACTAGGGGGTGCTAGCGCGTAACAAGCTCAGCATGCCCAAGGCTGGCAATGAAATCTAAAAGTTGAAGTTGCTACTCTTTCAAAGCCTGATACCCAAGGCTGAGGATGGGAACATTTTGTTGTCAGACTGGTTGTTGCAGCAGCAACGTCAAATGGATCTCTGTTTTCCTCCTTTTACAGACAGAGAAGTGAGGCTGGGGTGGGCAAGGTAGTTGGCTGGGGTGGGCAAGGTGGTTGGCTTGCCCTGGCCTTTGGGGAGTCCATGGCTGAGCTAGGATTTGAACCCAAGATCAAGGCTCTATCCACTGAGCAATATTGCTTTTGCATGGCATCTATAACTTTTCTAAGCTTGGTTGAGACAGCCACATACCTAAACAGCAGGTCATAGCATGGTGCAATGGTTAGACTAGAAGCCAGAAGACCCAGGTTCAAATCCCCACTGAGTTATGAAGCTCACTGGGTGACTTTGGGGTAGTCCACTCAGCCTAGCCTGCCTCTCAGAGTTGTTGTGAGGATAAAACAGTGGGGAGCCTTGTTGCTTCCCTGAGCTCCCAGGAGGAAAGGAGGGGTGGAAATTGAAACAACCACCACCCATACAAGTGGTTAGCACAGCAAGCCCACAGGTGCCTCCCATCTACCACCCACAACAAGTAATATGTCATTCTCTGTATGTGCAGGTGCATATCTTTATATGCCCGATTTTCATGATCCATTAACTCTTATTTATTATTTATTTATTCATTCATTTACAGCATTTTTACACCGCTCTTCAGCCAAAACAGGCTCCCAGAGTGGCTTACAAAAATTAATATTAGACAGTCCCAGCCCTCAGGCTTACTATCTAATAGACGTGACACAAAAGGGAAAGGGATTGGGAGGGAGGAGGAAGAAAGCAAAACTCAGGCACCAGTTCTTAGTTACAAGGTTCTTAAAGGACTGGTCCAATGGCTGGTGGATCTAGCACAGGGGTAGGCAAGCAGGTGTCCTCCAGGTTTTGGACTACAACTCCCATAAGCCCTCATCAGCATGGCCAAAGGTCAGGGATGATGGCGTTGTAGTCCAATACAGCTGGAGGGCTCCAGGATGCATACCCGATCTGGTGATTCTCTGTAAACGGTGGGGCACAGGGCTGGGCTTATACGTAACAGCACTGCATATATTTAGTGACTTGTGAATCATCAGGCAGGGCGTGCATATATCGTAGGTACAAGACCCCCCTGCCCATCATTGCTGCAGCTGTAACCTTTTGTTCTAAAATTTATTTATTTATTTTTTAAAGGAAGGGTAAGATTGTTGAGAGTCAAGTTTATTATTTCTCTGCCTGCAGAGTATGATTTGAATGTTCTGACTCTGAGTTTGTAAAACAGCCTTCCCCAACCTGGCGCCCTCCGGCTCGGTTGGACCACAACTCCCATCATCCCCAGCCAGCATGGGCACTGTAGTCCAACCCATCCAGAGGGCAGCAGGTTGGGGAAGGCTGTTGCGGGACGACAAAAAAAAAAAGGTGGTTCTTAAAATGGAGTGGGGTGGGGAACTCTAGCATTCTGGCTTGCAGGGCAACTGTGTGTTGTGAATTTCTTATTTCAAAGCAAAATGTTTTGACACGCCACGCTAGCCGTCCCTGTGGAAGCGACTTTGCTCACTACCATCTCACGATCCTTTTGGGGGCCTAATGTGAAATGAGTGTTTGTTTTCCTCCATCATGTGTTGGAGGGGATGCGTGACGGGAGTAGGCTGAGGCCTTTCTTTCCGGGATACCAACCTGGTAATGGGTTGAACCGGTGGCTTGATCTCCTGCCCAACACCCTCATATGAGTACTGGTCTGTCTCAGGCCCCTGCTGGGCCTACCCACACTGCTTCCCCTTGTGCTCCGGCTTTGCCCACTTGCTTCTCCAGCCCCTTGCTTCTCCAACATCTGAGTCACCACCGGCCGGCTGTTGTCATGCCAACCTGAACTCCGACCCTCTTAATGGCTATTTCAGATGGTTATTTATGGCGGCGATTAGACGCTCCGCTGGATTTACAGCTGACTCCCACCCACCGACCCCTTTCCCCCTGCTCTCTCAAGGCAGACGCAGGCTGTGCAGACCAGGAAGCCACGGGGAGACACTGGGCCCTCTGGGAGCGGTGAGATCCACCAACAACCCCCCACCCCGCCCCACAGGCTTGCTCGCCCCCCCCCCCCCGCACGGGTCTCATACAAACACACGCGCACGCAGCTGACAGCTGTGACTCTAGCAGAACAGCTGGGGAAAGCTGGGACTGAGTATCCCAATCCCTGTCATTTAACTCTGGAGATGGATAGGGGGGCACTATATGGGCATCCCAAGTCATAGATTTCATAGATCATAGAGTTGGAAGGAGCCTACAAGGCTATCCAGTCCCACCCCCTGCTCAATTCAGGGAACTAGAGGAGGGGTCTCCCATCCAAGTCATAACCAGGCCTGACCCTGCTTAGCTTTCCACGCTCAGACAAGCTGAGCCAGCGTAAGCCACAGGCCTGTATCTTCCACTGCACCCAGGAACGGTGCAGGGCTGTTTGGCGCCCTAGGCCAAATTATATTTAGCGCCCCCCCTCGTGCCGTGGGGGGGGCTCCGGAGCAAAGCAGCCCTGCTCTGCAACCCCCCCCCCCGCGCCGCCGCCGCCGCCACCACCACCTACCTTCCCCCCACCCCCGCTGCTGGCTGCTGCTGCTGCTGCCGCCGCCGCCGCCTCCGACACGATGGGACCCCCGCGCTTTATGACAGGAAGGTAGGTAGGTGGTGGGCGGGCGGGCGGGCGCGCAGGCGCGGGGGGGGAGGTGCGGTGGCGGCGGCGGCAGCAGCGGCCGGCAAGCGAGCGGGGAGGCGCGGCGGAGGCGGCAGGCAGGGCAGGAGCGCGCCGGAGGCGAGGAAGGGGCGCAGAAACTCTGCGCCCTCTTCCGCCACGCGCCCTAGGCAGCCGCCTGGGTCTGCCTAGTGGTAGCGCCGGCCCTGACTGCACCTCCTCTGTTGCCCTTTATAACCGGAGCAGTGCCGGTTCCAGGTTTTAGAAAGACCTTGGACAAGACACCGCCTCCATGGGGCCCCTCCCTCAGTGAACCTACCTTCTCACCGCCATTGTCAGCAGCTGCTCTTGCTCCTCATCCTCTTTCTCATCATTTCTACCACTTGCTTGCTTGACAGGCAGGGAGGCAGGGAGCAAATAGGCAGTGGCATCTCCTGCTCCTCCTCACCACCATCACCATTGTCTGGTCCAGTGAGAGGAAGGTGAACAAGCAGGTTGCAATGGTGAAGAGGAACAACAAGTCCAGGGGGGCCCTGCTGGGTTGTGGGCCCTCGACAGGTGCGCAACCATGCCTACCCTTGACACTGGCCCACGAGGTCATGACAGAGCCATTAGGGAGTTCTAGAATGGAACAGAAGAGAGAATGTGAATCAGGCAGACAATAGAAATAGAGGAATGCTTAACTCAGAAAAGAGCACTTTCTCAATGAAGGCACCTGTCTGGTAGAATTCTCTCCAGAGGAAAGCTAGTCAGATCCGTTCCATGGGCCCTTTCTAGAAGGGCACTTAAGACGGTTTTTATGACACCGGCCTTTTCAATTTGATGCTGCCGTTTTTATGTTATCTCCTGCTGGTTTATTATATGTTACTTTTTTTTTTTTTGCATTTATGTCTTGTTGTTTTATTACTGTTGATTTTAAAGAGGCATTTGAATGGTTATTGATGCTTTTATTTTAACCATTGTTAGCCACTTGAGGGCTATTCAGATGAACATTTATTTATTAATATTATCCACTGAGATATTTTTAAACCGCCTTTCAGGACACATTGCCCTCACAAAGCGGTGCACAAACCAATCCATACAAAACATAACACTATATAGAACCACAAAAAATTAAAACCCCATGACACCCCCTTAAAATGAACAGTAACAATTAAACAAGCACACGGCACATTAATCAAATGCTGCCTATAAATAGTGGAAAAATAAATAGGATATGAAAACGGCGTGCTTGGAATCTGGCCTGGATCAGGCTGAATCAACTACAATCTTATTAACCAATCCTGGCCAGAGACTTGAATTTTGTTCTGAAAGCAACCACATAGCTGTAATACTTTAATTTTTACACAAGCTGGTTTAAAAGCCAGTGTGGTGTAGTGGTGAGAGTGCTGGACTGGGACTCGGGAGATCCGGGTTCTAGTCCCCGCTCAGCCATGAAATTCACTGCGTGACTTTGGGTCAGTCACTGACTCTCAGCCTCACCTACCTCACAGGGTTGTTGTGAGGATAAAATGGAGAGGAGGAAGAGGAGGAGGCTTATGCGAGCCGCCTTGGGTTCCTTGCAGGAAAAAAGGCAGGGTATAAATAAAATAAAAATAAATAAAAATCCGTTGATGGATCCAATGGATATTATAAATGCCTGAGGAAATGTTGGAGGTGGATGGCTGGACATGGTGCATGGTATTAGATCTTTCAAGTCAATGTTATCACAATTATAAAGTATCAACAAGACTTAAGATTTTGGGCTTCAAATGTCAAAGTATTGCCATGCCATATTTCAAGTGTGTGCAAAAGTTCCTTTCAGGTATGGGGCCATGGCTCGGGGTCATGGGTGCAGTTTTCACCACACACAGTCACTGATTAGGTTCACACAACACGATAAGCCATGGTGGTCTGTGAGTCATGTTTGATTCAGAGTGACTTGTCGTGTTGTCTGAACCCGGCCAGAGTGGCTTGTGCATGGTTAACAAACCATGTTGCTGGGCTCAGACAATACGGCAAGCCACTCTGAAGCAAACATGGCTCACAAAACACCATGGCTTATCGTGTTGTGTGAACCCAGTCACTGTCTTCCTTGGGATTGGTGTCGCCTCCACCCCTTCTCATTGTCACACTTGGCTTCCAGCATGAGCATCCCTGCCCCCAGAAAGACAGTAGGCAACATCACACAGGGTGATCTTGGGTGCTTCCACATGAGGCTTCTGTGGTGCCATCACCCTGCCTCTCTCACAGATGTCCAGACGTCGTCATCTTCTACTCATGACTCTCCTGTGTTTTCTTACTGCTTCTGTCTTTTCCCTTATTTATTTATTTATTTGATGCCTTTCTCCCCCCACACCCCCCAAAAAATAGCACTCAAGGCAGCTTCCAAAAACAATTTTAAAATAGATTAAAACACATTAAAATACAATAAAAACATAACAATTAAAGAATAAAAACAGCACCCAACCCACAGACCCACTTACAGGCCAAAGGCCTTCTTGAGTAAAGCAGTCTTCACCTGCCGTCAGAAAGATAGCAGAGGGGGAGTGAACCTAGCCTCCCTTGGGAATTCCTCAGCCTGGGAGTGGCTACCGAAAAGGCCCTCTCTTGTGTTGCCACCAAACATGCCTCTGATGGCGGTGGCCTCGAAAGAAGGTCCTCTCCAGAAGATGTTAAGGGCCCGGCAGGTTTGTGTGGGAGAAAGCGGTCTTTCAGGTACCCTAGTCCCATTTTCCCTTAATGCAGAAAATCCGTTAAGGAGAAAAAGATGGAACAGCTGCACAGTGCCTTCTAATTGCTAGTGTTAGGAGCCCTCCATCTTCAAGCACCCCCAGAAACAGAAGCTGGAAGATACCTTTTATAAAGCTGCCATGTCTGACAACCTTCCTGGGAGAGCAGCCCTGGAACTGGAGGACACCTTTGAGGAGGAACTGGACAGGGTCGAGGAGGAGGAGGAGGATCCTGTCTGATCCTAGTAATTGCGAGGGTTAGGGCAAGTCTGAGGCTGCCGATAGCCTTCCCAAGACCACCCCCAGTAGTGATGCCGCACTCAAGGAGGCTGTGGCATTGGAAGAACCACCTGGACTGGTCCTCCACTGCCCTGCTCCAGGCCCACCATGATCACCCCCAAGACCCCGGGAACAAAGACAGCAGCATGTATAGACAGAAGGCCAGAGCCAGGAGGCACAGTGCCCACCTGACAGCACATCAAATATCCTTGAGCTCTACTCAAGAGGAGGATGCATGCTCTGGATCAGAGGCCTAGTGACAAGCCAGGGAGGGGGTGGGACAACAACATCCCCTATAAAGCTGCTCAGTGGGAGCCAAGCCCTTGCTGAAGCTATGCCCCCCTTCAGCCCTTCTCACCCACCCCCCACCCTCACCTTCGCTCCATTGCATTTGGGCTGGCCACAGGCTGTCGTGTCTCTCACTCGCGCCCCTACTCCCCTCCCTCCAGCCAGAATGTCAGGCACAGCTCACGGGTTCCTTTGTAAAGCTTTATTGCATAAAAAGCAGGGCAACTCAGGTGGTTGCAGAAAAGTGTTACACAAAAGTAAAGAAAGTAATTCAAGACCCTCTACTGTCCCATCAGTGGGAGGTCAGGAATGATCAACAGTTGATTCTGGACTGAGGAGTTTCGCGCATTCCCAACCTCACACCAGAGAACCCTCTCCACCTCTAGGGCGGGTCAAAAGTCGTCTTAGCCAACCGAGCAGAGCGATGAAGAGATGTCAGTTGTTCCTGCCTCCTCAAGCAACGTCACTCGCGAGGATCTGTCATGGAGGCTGGCTTCCCCTCCCCCCCCGCTCCCATCAGGAGCTCTTCCTCCCCTCCCATCGGGAGTACTTTTCCCAGGGACTCTTTCCCCCACAATCCCCGCCTCTGGCTGCAACCTTGACAGCGCAGCTGGGTCCGGGTTATCTACAGTGAGTGGCTCCGCTCCTACCTCCTCTTCTAGCTCCCCCTCCCCTTCCTGTTTCAGAATCCATTCCCACGGAATCTGACCAGTGCTGTTTTGGAGCTGGGGAGTCGGAACTTGAGGGACTAGGAGAGCTAGCCCCGACACAGACAGAACAGAATCTCTCTCATGCCACCATGCTATCTCAGCAGCAGGTAGGCCAAGAACCATAAAAGGCTAGCTTCAGCTCATGCCCTGTCACAGCTCTGATGTGGTGTGGGAAGGTGGGGACAGTGCCCTTTCTCCGTACAGTAATGCAGCTAGGTAATTGGAGGTCCTGGATGTAATGGTCTTACGGCAGGGAGAGAGGGGAAGCTTTACATGGCCATGTGTATTTCTTCAGTTGTGAAGCACACAACTAACACTTCTCCTCCCACCGCACGGCATTCCATGCTCTACAACTGCTTGTACATTCCTGATACATTATTAGAACAAAACAAAAACTACCGGTACTTGCCAGCCCTGATTTTACATGCTCTGAGCATGTACAGTTTTGCATTTTAAACTCACTTAAATCACAGCACATTCATGACTAAACAAATGGGAATAAAATGGAGTTTGCTTCTGCTGGCCTGATGCTGAATGCATTTACAGTACTTGGGAATAAGCACCATTTTGTTGTAGAATGAGATAGTATATTTTTAAAAGTAAAAGAAAGAATACAATGAGCATCTGTAAGTATGTACATGTCTGCCTGGCTGCCACCACCCACCCACCCGGACTATAAAATGGCCTTTAAATAATAAAGGGTGCTGTGGTGGTAAGCAGCATTACCTCCAATGGGCCTCGGCATGTCCATGCTGGCCCAGGTGGTGACGTAGGCCTTTTTGCCACTGCTTCCATCTCCTGCCCCTCTCAGGGTGGTCATATGGAGGGCCCTTGGGCTGCAGGGGCCTGGATTTGAGACCCAAGGTCCAACCCTACCTGCACTGCTGCCTCCGGGTCCCCATTCTACAATACTTTATCCAAGCCCTGCCTGTGCAACTGAGGGGCAGGACCTAAACACGGCCTTTCTGACCTTAAAGGAAGCACATAAGCTTTTTGTAAGCTCTCCGCATCTGACATCTGGTATGCTCAACCTTACTTGTAGGAGAAATACACAACAAGTGGAGTTTTTTTAAACTCTCTCTCTCTCTCTCTCTCTCTCTCTCTCTCTCTCCAAGGTCATACTGGGGACAAGCAAAAGCCAATTCTGAAAAGCTCTAACTATTAGGACCCACTCTCCTCTCAGAACTAGGATTTGCTGCCTCTCTGGGCAGACAAGGGACACTGCTGCTTATCTGCTGAGGCTAATTCAAACTGATTTTTACTAGACTCCCCATAACTCAAGAGGAGCAGGCCCCGGGGGCTGAACACATCATAACGATCAGATGCCATTCTGCTGCCGACGGGGGGGGGGGGGGCGGGAGATGGATAGCTGAGGGCATTTCTATGCAGCTGGGCGCTCTGCCCCCCTCCCAACTTTTTCTGTAAGCACAGCTCCACTTCAGTTTGGCTGTGAGAAGCGGGCCCGGGCAAATCTGTAATCATCCAAGAAGAAGGGACACTGTGCCCTCTAATCGGCGCATGATGAAGCTTTTCAGAGTGAGTGAGTGAGAGGTTTGTGGCAGGCAATAAAAATCTAGCTGGAGGATGGATGGACAGATAGATATGGGGGCTGAGGGAGAGGAAGCTAGAAAGGTGGCTGAGCAAACAAAAAAATTGATAGGCACATAGCGGCTGCTTTCAATAGCATTGTTTTGTCTTCAATGCTGTTTTTTAAAAAATCACATGAATATTGTTCTCACACGCGAATACCACCAGTCTTTAGTAGTGCCCTGGAATGTGGCTACTTAATTTGAATGCTCTGGTGAGCACACATTATCATGTTTCAGTGGGCAGACGTTGTCTGAGAGACTTTCTGGATGAATAAAAATGATTTTTGTTCATACCAGCACCGGCAGTATGAATCCCATCTCCTCAGGCTGGATGGGCAAATGCATTCCTGTTCTTCACTTGCTTGTTTTTAAATTTTGGGAGCTGTGACTTGAAATGCTGAGCACGGCAAGCAAAAACAGACAATGAAAGGGGTGAGTAGATGGTGGAGGGAGGAGGCAGATCTGACCTTTTAGAGCTGTGGAGCCGCTTTGGAAGCCCTCTCACTGCATTCAGTCCAAATGTACACACACACCCCTCTCTCTCTCTGGAGTCCATTTCCAGTGTGTTCTACAAGTTTCAAGCAGAAACTGGTCATGTACAGCACTGATTGGCTGGTGCCTGGAATGTCACCAATAAACATCCCTTGCAATCTCTCCAGAGTGGTTTTGCTTTTGCTTGGCTTTTCTTTTTTTTAAATTAAGAAGGTGACAAATGAATGGGTAATTATACCTGACATGCAGCACTTTCCCCCCCAAAATAATAATAATAATAATAATAATAATAATAATAATCAACAACAACAAAAATGACACCTATTTGCCTAAAATTTGCATGTGCTCATGATTATGTGTAGATGCAAATTTAGAAATAATGCTTCTAAGTTAAATAGAAATACAGTCCATCTCACCATAGTGTGGAAGGCTGTGAGCAGGTGACCGGTGTGCTTTGCTCAGTCTGCTGACCAGGTGCTGTCGATGGGCAACTTCAAGGCCCAGCTCTTCCTTCTGGTGGCTCTTTATCTTTAAACTGGACTCGGACAGCCCTTCAAACAGAGGATGCCTCCAAAACAGGGGACAGTCCTCTGGCAGCCCTTCAATTAGTGGGCTGTCCTCTGTAAAAGAGGACACATGACCACCCTACTTTATATAGTGCATCTGTCGTCAATAAGATTAAATAAGATGACTTAGGAGGCTTGGTTGATTCTCAGTGGCTGCTGTCACAATGGTCACCAGGGCAGGCAACAGGTTTAGACCCACTACAGTGACATCCCTGAGTGCATCGCTTAGTCCCTCCTGTATAAATGAAACCATCCACACCTGAGGGAAAGTACCACTGCACTTGGGACACTGTTGCAGTGACCATCAGTAAAACTAGTGGCCTCTTCGGGGGGGGGGGGGTATTTCACTCACAAGGATCCTGCAGAGGATCCAATGCATCTCTTTATGCCAGCGGTGTTGAACCCCTTCCAGCCTGAGGGCTGAATTCCATTATGGGGAAGCTCTTGGGGTGTGTGTGTCACATTCCAGTAGTGAGTGGGGGCAAAGGGGGCGGGGGCAAAATACCAAAAAACACCAGCATATTTTAGCTTAAAGCTCTTACTGCTGATCACTAAGCCTTAGGAGAGGCATTTCAACCTTTTAGAAAGGGGGAAAAAACTGCACAAAAGCTGGGAAAGCACCAAACAATCAGTGGTTGAGGGGAAGGGATGGGGAGAAGAAGGGGGCGTGGCTATCGGGACCTCCAGAGGACCAGGTGTGGCCTGTGGGCCAGAGGTTCAACAACCCTGCTATATGCTCGCAGAGATGCACTCCACTACCAGGGGGTGCTGCAATACACAAGCCCTACCTCCTAACACACGACCTGTAATGATAACAGGCATTTTGCTGCTGCTACTACTACTACTAGTATAGCAGCAAAATGCCCATCATCACTGATATGTGTGATATGGTTGATCATTGATATGATTTGTGTATTGCAGTAAATGTAAAACATTTCCAGGATAGCTTACACATAATAAACATCCAAAACAGAGCAATAACCTAAAAATGACAAAACACTGATATAAGTGCAATAAATAACAGCAGGATAAACGAACAGCAATTAAAAGTTGTGTGTCATGCCCCCCACCGCGTGTGTGTGGACGCGCGCGCACACACACACTCACAGATTAAAATCCTAGAGAAAACAAAGACCTTTGCCTGATGCTGGTGCCAGGTGCTGGGCTGCCCTGGGAAGAGCATTCTGAGAGCAGGGCACCACCACTGAGATGGCCCTTTCTCCATTCACCACCCCTCTTGTTTCAGATGGTGGCCGTGGGGGATTTGAGGGAAGGTCTCCAAGGATGACCTGAGTGTATGGGCAGGCTCCAATACGTTAGCTCCATAGCCCTAACAACAATCCAGAACGGTAGGTCTGCCTTCGTGTACACATATTACAGATAGGGGGTTGGGAGAGTTAAGCTGAGGGATTGTGTAAGGCTACCTAGTGAGGTCTTGGGTGCATGGGTCAATGCTGCATTGTGCCATTCCATCAGGCTGCAGCAGGGGAAGAAAAGGAAGGAGGGCTACTCCATCGGCTCAGCAGAGATTAGCAACTTTTGGCTCCTCCTCTGTTTGAACTGTTGCCATTTCGGCTGGTTGTTATAAGAACTTTTTAGTGCCTGGGATTTCTTTTTTCCTCCTCCTTCTCTTTTCCTTTTGTGCCATGTCTTTTAGATCAGGGATGGGCAGAAAGTAGTTTGGGGTCTACTGGTAGATCTGTGGGTGATGTGCAGTTGTTTAAGAACCGCAGCAGCAAAATGACTCACCACCACCACCACCACCACCACCACCACCACCACCACATACACCCTAAATAATACTACTGAAATGAAGAAAGCTTCGGGTAATCAGGAATGGATTTTTGTATGAAAGGAACTGTGAGCTCCATTCAGTTGTGGAACTCAAAACAAGTTCCTGAAGATCAGAATTCTATCATTCTAAAATGTCTTTTGCACCAGGTTCCAGTTGGTAGATCTTGGGATTCTAGTAAAAACAAAATAGACCCTGCAAGCCTGGAGTCTGCTCATCCTTGTTTTGGACGGCAAGCCTGCGGACGGGGACTTTCTTATTACTGATATTTGTAAGCTGCTCTGGGAGGTTTTTTCAACTGAAGAATGCTTCAAATAAATAAGGGCACAATCCTATGCATGTTTAGACAGAAAAATGTCCTACAACTCACAGCATGCCCCACTGCCCCAGCCTGACTGACTGACTGAGGCATGCTGGGAGATGTAGGACTTTGTTCTGTCTAAACATGCATAGGATTGCACCCTTAAATAATAAGTTAATGAATGGACTCCCAGGGAACTTTGTGTCCAGCCAAGCAGATACAATATGACCCAGCATAACAGTGTACACCAACCTGGGGCCCTCAAGCCGTATTGGACTACAACTTCCATCATTCCCAGCCATGCTGGGAGTTGCAGTTCAACACATCTGGAGAGCACTAGGTTGGGAAAGCTTGGTGTATACCAATGCCGTATTTTAAGAATCGCTTCCCCAATTCTTTAAAGAAAACATACACCTCTGGATGGCCTCCCTCTCCATCTATCGCCCTATTTATCTTCTTTCTTTAATCCCCAAACTAGTTGAGTGATATCTATTCCCAATGCCTTTATTAATTCCCCCCCCCCTTTCTGGTAAGGATGAGGGACAAATTTGTTCAGTTTGTACTTTTATGCTAATTAACCTAATTCTGCACTTTCGAATGGATACGCAAACCGAAACTCATTTATCCTTTGAAATTCACACTTACCCAAATTTTGCAATGGAGTGTTCTAATTTAAAAAAAAAATGCAGACATAAATGTGTGGACTAGGGAAAAGCAAAGGGGGTGAGGCCAAAATACCAACATATTCTAGCTTAAAGCTCTTACTGCCAGTAACTAAGCCTTAGGAGAGGAATTTCAGCCTTTTAGAAATGGGGGCGGGAGATCTGTGAAACCACCAAATGATTGGTGGTCCAGGGAAAGGTTGTGTGGCCACCTGGGAAATCCAGAGGGCTGGATTTGGCCCCTGGGCAGGCCAGATTTGGCCCCCCAGGCTTGGGGTTCTGCACCACTGTAGTACACAATATTGGTCTAGAAAGACCCCAAGAAAGATGATTTCTCTGACCTCGTGGAAAGTAGCTTCCTAGGTTCTTAAACAGAAGGGGATGTGTGATGTTAGAATACGCACACACTGATGAAACCACACAATGGAAGGGGGCTATTAATTTTTTCTGGTCTCAGTGCCACAGGAGCAGAGCAGCCAATAGCACACTGCCACCAGCTACAAAGCTGCAGTGTCCCCCCCTCCCCCCAAGACATACACATACACACACACACACACACACACACACACCAACCACCTGATCACAAACCAATTATCCCAGGAAACTTGACCCTGCAAGCGATGAAATACTTTAAGCTGCATCCTGGGTTTTTCCCCTCAGCAATAAAGATGAGTTAACGGCTTTTCTTGGCCCAAAGAGCAGGTGTATAAATTACAGCTGCCGAAACCTTGGGTTAAGCAAAGACAACTTGATACGGTGCCTGGCTCCCAGCCTCCCCCCTGGGGAGTAAGCCTGCCAGGCCACTACAAGGAGAAAGATGCTGGGGGGGGGGGGGGGGGAGGCTGAAAAGTTAATGGGAGATGTGCTCAGGGAAAGAATGAGTGTTTATTACAAAGCTGTGTGTGTTTGTTTAGGGGAGGGGGGAGTGTTTATTCTACTTTCCTGCGCTAGCGTG
This sequence comes from Shinisaurus crocodilurus, assembly GCA_021292165.1. NCBI lineage: Eukaryota > Metazoa > Chordata > Lepidosauria > Squamata > Shinisauridae > Shinisaurus > Shinisaurus crocodilurus. The sequence goes on from CM037881.1 coordinate 32,130,230, forward strand.
TGCACGCATGTGTTTATCGAAAATTTACCGTTTGTATGTGTGCCCAAGAAACTCTTTGGAAGTTTCTGTGTGGATTCTGACAGCGAGAATGAAGGTGAACCGTGCTGTTGGGTACTTTCGCAGAGGTCGCTCCAGGGGTAAAACCCTAATTTGTTGGCTCTGTGAGACCCAAGTTCAAGTCCCTCCTGTGTCATGGATTTGTTGTGCAGTTTTGAGCCAGCCTCAGTTTCCCCATCTCTAAATAGTGACCTCCTCGCACCCCACCCCATCCGAGGATTGTGACGAGGGCAAGCACAGCAGATTGTAAAACACTCTGCAATCTAACAGTGCCCTTTAATCAAGGGTGGGCAGAAGGTAGATCACCAGATCTTTTGGACTTCAACTCCCAGCATTCCTGACCATTGGCCATGCTGGCAGGGGCTTCTGGGAGTTGAAGTCCCAAACATCTGGTGATCTATCTTCTGTCCACCTGCTACTCTATCTAAGTGATCAATCATACACCATAAACTTATGCGTGTTTACTCTGAAGAAAGTTCCACAAATACAGTCTGATCCTCTAGTAAAAGTGAACGGGTCGCAGCCAGACCAGGCAGCTGTCCAGGGCGGCATAACTGAAGGGGTGCCTGCCATGCTGGAAGCTGTGTATGGTCCATGCTCTTGCGTGGCTTCTGGCATGGGTCGCACCATGCACAAACTGAGCATGTTTCAGGGAGCTCTGGGTGCATTCTCATTTTGTACCCCTACTATACCAGCTCTTCAGGGGGTAGCAAAAACAAAAATACTTAGCTTACCATTCCTTCAATTTGAACTCCAGTATCCCAACGCATCCGTTTGTGACCTTCATATGGATGGCTCCACCACCCCCTTGCTTGCTATCCACAAGTCTTCTGCCCCGCCCCCTGGACTCTGCCCTTTCTCCCTTGCTGCCCCATATGCTTGGAACTGCCTCCCAGAACACATCTACAGTGACACTTCTTCCTACAAATCCCTCCTCAAAACCAACATTTTCTGTGAAGCCTTTGGCACAGCCCCTCAGTCCCTGTACTCTGCTGTAACTCAGCTGAAGTGTGCATAACTGAAGTGAAACCTCCCCTTTTTAAATCCCTGTCTCCATTCCCCCTCCCCGTTGTCTCCCTAGTGCAGGGGTGCAGAACCACTTTTCGCCTGAAGGCTGAATTCAATGTTGGATAAGCTCTTGGGGGCTGCAACAACAAAACCCCAGCCTATTGTAGCGTAAAGCTCTTCCTGCTGGTAACTAAGCCTCAGGAGAGGCATTTCAACCTTTTAGAATGGGAGAAAAAGGCACAAAAGCCGGGAAACCACCAATCAGTAGTTGGGGGAAAGAGGTGGAGCTAGGGGAGGGATGTGACCATCTGGGGAACCCAGGGGGCTGGATTTGACCCCAGGCTTGAGGTTCCCCACCCCTGCCCTAGTGTTTATATCTGGATTATAACCCCTTTGGGGCAGGGAACTGTCCCCTCATTTTTGGTAAATGGCCATGTACATGGATGATGCTATATAACATATAAAACTACTAGTAGTAGCCCTACTAAGTAGTAGTAATAGTAACCAAGCAGTCTCTTTCCCTCTCTCAATGGGTCCAGGTCTTGGATTGTCATCCAAGGCAGCCACTGCATCCCAGACTGCTTTGAAGGTTTATCACTGGAACCAAACACCTATGGCTCACACTGGCTCAGCTTGTCTGAGCGTCGAAAGCTAAGCAGGGTCAGGCCTGGTTATTACTTGGATGGCAGACCCCTCCTCTAAGTTTCCTGCATTGAGCAGGGGGTTGGACTTGATGGCCTTGTAGGCCCCTTCCAACTCTATAGATCTATGAACCTGGCTGAACAAGCAAGCTGGTTTTAAATGGAAAAGCACCTTCGCTGTTCTACTGGATGATCAGCTGTAAGAGGAACCATCAAAGTCCTCCAGTGGTGTGTGCGGGCGGGGGAGGGGGGATCCAGTGCCAGGCCTTGTGAACATGCCCCACCTCAACAGCATCCTCAACGGTGGGGAAAGCACAGTTCCGGTTTTTGATCAGAAGAGATGATGTCATCTGCAGGAACAGTATTTGCCAGGGTGGCAATCTTGCGGGGCGAGCGGGGGGCAGAATGGGGGGAGGACAGGTCCTGCCTGGTCCATAATCCCTTTGTTACACAGGCTCAGCTCCGAAAGGGACTGGCCCAAGGTGAATGTCACGGCTGATCAGGGATTTACACCCAGGTCTCTCTGACCCCAACAGACATACAGCAGCTGCCTACGTATCAACACGTCTGCCTGAATTTTTGGACTCTCCGTGGGGTGCATGATGCACTCCTGCACTTCGAGACGACCCCACTGGTCCTCAGCACCTCAAGCAAGAGGCAGATTTAGGCCTCCCTCAGGCGCAGTCTGTTTCCTTTGCCCCACAGAACTGAATGGGAGCCCTTGAGAATGAAGCCTGCTCCAGCCTTCTCTGTGGCCGCTCCCTGGCTCTGCAACTCCCTGCCCAGGGCAGCCAGGTTGTTTCCCTCAGCCAAAGATGCATTTTTATTCAGGCCCTCGGCAGTTTGTTGCCGAAGGGTTTTTTTTAAAAAAAAACTGGTCAGGTGCCATTTATTTCTTGTTATTGCTGCATTTTTAATTGTGGTTTAAAAAAGAAGAAAGAAATGGGTTTGAGTTTCTGTTTTTGTCCGTATTTTACTATTATTAGCCACCTTGAGTATCACTGTCTGTGCAGTGCTTTGGGGTTAGAACGGCCTGTGCGCTTGCTCCTGCAACCCCCTAGTTTCTTCCCAACCAGAGTATTCGTAAATCAACACGGTTTTGCACAATGAGCTCCATTTTCTTCCGAAGTTACTTGACCCTGCAAAAAGCTGCTGTGTGAACTTGCCACTATTCCAGGGCAGGGATGGGTGGGTGGGTGGGGGGGGGGAGACAGTACTGAAGATGGTTTCTAAGCAAGTATAAGGTTTGGATGCCAACCATGACTGCTGCAACCTGGTCTTGTGGTGGGGGCGTTTGTAAATCAGGAGCATAGTTCAGACTCTTTGTCTGGCAGCTTGTTTTGCACCCTCTCTTGGCCTGGGGGCTCTCTATCCTTCTCCCCCCCCCCCGCACTCCCAGTCCTGACAATCCTGACTGTAATCGGCTTGGGGAAGAAGGCTACCATAAATCAAGCAAGGCAGTTTTAGTGTCTCTGAGGAGGGAACTGGCTCTCCGCAAGGCAGGCACACCCAGGTGGGCGATAAAATGCCGCTGCCGGCCCGGGGAGCAATTTGCCGGGCCCCGAACTGAGATGCACCATCCACCGCACCAGACCTGCAAGGCCATAATTTAGCACTGGGGGCCTGCACGCTTTAATTATCACTGCAGCGGAATTTCAATGGGGGCCGATCCATCTTGCGGCTTGCCGGAGAGCGATTTATACGCCTGAGTGCCATTTCATCTCTGGGCCCCGATCTGCATTTTTATGGGCCAGCTTGGTGCTTCTTCCCTTGGCAGTCTTAGAGGTGGGCGTGAGGAGAAAGAGTGAGAGTATCCAGGCTTCGCTGTACAGCGGAGTTCAGAAGAGATTTTGTGTCTGTATGTAAGAGGAAGGGCATGCCTCCTTCTTCCCTATTCGTGCTGATGCTATGGCAGTAGAAGGCAGGATAGAAATGTAGTGAATCAATAATAAAGAGCTCCATCCTGGATTGTTTCTTGGTTGCAATGTGACACTGGTCTTTATAGACAAATGGGTTTTTCCATCTCATACACTAAATATTTTGGGTTGGCACATGGTGTAAGTGTGTGAGAGAGAGAGAGTGAAAGAGAGAAGAAATTCCTCTGATAATTCTCTGCTGCACCACACACACACACCCCTTCTACTGCCATAGCATGGATGCCAACCATGGATGCCAACCATGGATGCAGTCATGGTTGGCATCCAAACCTTTTACTTGCTTAGAAACCATCTTCAGTACCGTCTCCCCCCCCCCCCATCCCTGCCCTGGAATAGTGGCAAGTTCACACAGCAGCTTTTTGCAGGGTCAAGTAACTTTGGAAGAAAATGGAGCTCATTGTGCAAAACTGTGTTGATTTACGAGTATTTACGAATACTCTGGTTGGGAAGAAACTAGGGGGTTGCAGGAGCAAGCGCACAGGTCGTTCTAACCCCAAAGCACTGCACAGACACACCCGTCCAACAAAGCCTGAGCCTGCACCAGGCTGCACATTGCTCTCTCGAGTTCGAGTTCAACAAGACACGGTGGCCAAACAAGCTGCCATGTTAATTGCTTGAATGCAACGAGGGAGCACGCAAATAGCAGCTGTAAGGGGGGGGGGCTAAGCAGCAGGAGGAGGACCACAGGGGGCAAGCAGGGAGGATGCTTGCCCCCTGTGTTCCTCAATGGTGTTCCTCAGGACACCTGAGGAAAATCCCCCCCACACTTAGATACTGCTATTTACATCTGGAGAGAAGCCTTTCCAAAGGTTAGAACCAAAATGTGCTCCTCCCCCCCCCCCCAGCATCTGCATCCCCGTGGCCCTCTTTGTATCAGCTTCTGCCCATAAAACTCTCCAGAGTCTAACAGAATCTCTTCCTTCCTGCTGCGGAAGCCAAACTTTGAGAGCCGTCACCGAGCCATGCTGCTGCTGCTCCTGCTCCAAGTGAAACAGTTTCCCTTTTGTTTGCAGCAGCTTGGTGGAAGAGCACTGGCCCCCACCTCCAAGACACATGGGAAGAGGGCCCACACTAGCCAATTCTGAAGTGGGGAGGATGGGGAGAGCGAAGAGCAGCCTTGGTGGCACAGGATACCCACTGGGGATGTACGGATGTTGTTAAATCCGTTCCGTCTGTGTTTCGTGGATTGTCAGGCCTCTTTCGTCCCATTGTCTGCTCACTGATGGAATTGAATTGTTAAAATTTGTTCTACTTGCACTAATGTGCATTAGCACTAATGCACACTTGTGCGAGTGTGCTAATGCACATTAGTTAATGTGAATTGCTGCTAATGTGAATTAGCACAAATCCCCCCCCCCCCCAACGTAAAAAACCGTTCCGCAAGTCTGTGGAATCCACATAACGCGGAAAAAGCTGGTCTGTAGCGGAATCTACAGGTCAGATTCATAGAAATCTGAACTCATTTGAATCCGTTGCAAATTTCTCGGACATCCCTAGTAAACACCGTGTTTATTTGTAATCTAGCTCCAGTATGAAAAGTGGAGATTATCAAGTTACAAAGACAAGGTCATTGTAAGATCTCCTATGTAACTTTACGAACTAGTGCCTGTATTTACTTGTTTTCCTTTCCCCTCCTCCTCCCTTTTTCCTTGAGTGTTATATCTTTTACATTTTAGATTGTAAGCCTGGGGTATGGAGAGTATGCGGTATATAAAGCACATAGTCTTCGATGCCTCTATACTAATGCCCAGGGTATGGGCAACAAACAAGACGAACTTGAACTCTTGATACATGAGGGCAAGTACGACTTGATAGGGATAACTGAAACCTGGTGGGATGACTCCCATGGCTGGAATACAGCAATTGAAGGGTATAACTTGTTCAAAAGGAACAGAAGCAAAAGAAAGGGAGGTGGAGTTGCGCTGCATGTTAAAGATACATTTCTCTGCATAGAGATACAGGAAGATGAGCTTGGCAGCCCCATTGAGAGCATCTGGGTTAAAATAAAGGGGGCAAAGAATAAGACGAACATGGCAGTTGGAGTCTACTACCAACCACCTAATCAAGGAGAAGACGAGGATGAAACTTTTGAAAAGCAAATTGCCACTGTTTCAAGGAGGCATGATGTGGTAGTAATGGGGGTCTTCAATTTCCCTGATATCTGTTGGGAGACTTATTCAGCCAAGCATGGCCCCTCCAAGAAATTCCTGAGTTGTGCTGCTGATAACTTCCTCCTACAGAAAGTGGAGGAAGGAACTAGAGGAGCGGCTATCCTTGACCTGATTCTAACCAACAGAGACGAGTTAGTGGATAAAGTAGCAGTTTCGGGAACTCTGGGGGAAAGTGACCATGTTATACTTGAGTTCTTGATTCTAAGGGGAGCAAAAGCTGAGTGTAGCCAAACACGTACCCTGGATTTTAGGAAAGCCAGTTTTAACAAACTCAGAACAATGATAAGTGAGGTCCCATGGCAAGCGACTCTAATGAGTAAAGGAGCCCAGGATGGGTGGGAGTTTTTAAAAAAGGAAATTTTAAAGGCACAATTGCAAACAATTCCCACAAGGAGAAAAGGCAGAGGGCAACAGAAGAAGCCAATGTGGCTTCACAATAAACTCAAAGATGACCTGAAAACAAAAAAGGACACGTATAGGAAGTGGAAGGAAGGACAGGCTACAAGGGAAGAGTACAGGCAGGTAGCACAGAACTGCAGGAATAGTGTCAGGAAGGCTAAAGCGGAGAATGAGCTAAGGTTAGCGAGGGATGCTAAAAACAACAAGAAAGCTTTCTTCAGATACGTGCATAGTAAAAGACAGAGGAAAGAAATGGTGGTTCAACTACGCGATGAGGATGGCAAATTGATAACAGAAGACAAGGAAAAGGCAGAAGTATTCAATTCCTACTTCAGCTCGGTCTTCTCCCAAAAGAGGGTCTATGACCCCCCTGGCAAACCTGAAGAGCAGATGGAAGGGGCAGGATTGCAGCTTGAGATTGATAGGCAAATGGTCAAGGAGCACCTGATTACTCTGAACGAGTTTACGGTAAATCTCCAGGGCCTGACGAGCTGCATCCTAGAGTAATAAAGGAACTGGCAGAAGAACTCTCAGAACCACTGTCTATTATCTTTGAGAAATCATGGAGGACAGGTGAAGTACCAGATGACTGGAGGAGGGCAAATGTTGTTCCCATCTTCAAAAAGGGCAAGAAGGAGGAACCTGGGAACTATAGGCCAGTCAGTCTGACATCAATCCCTGGGAAAATTTTGGAGCAGATTATAAAGAAGTCAGTCTGCAAGCACCTTGAAAGCAATGCAGTGATTACTAGAAGCCAGCATGGATTTGTCAAGAACAAATCCTGCCAGACTAATCTGATCTCATTTTTTGACCGGGTAACCTCCCTTGTGGACTGTGGGAATGCTGTGGACATAATATACCTGGACTTCAGCAAAGCTTTCGACAAAGTGCCTCATTTGATATCCTGATTAGCAAGCTAGCTAAAAGTGGGCTAGATGGAACAACTATCAGGTGGATCCACAATTGGCTACAGAATCGGACTCAAAGGGTGCTTATCAATGGTTCCTTCTCAAACTGGGGAGAGGTAATGAGCGGGGTACCACAAGGCTCGGTCCTGGGCCCAGTGCTCTTCAACATTTTTATTATGACTTGGATGAGGAGGTGCAGGGAATGCTTATCAAATTTGCAGATGACACAAAGTTGGGTGGAACAGCTAATACTCTGGAAGAAGAAACAAAATTCAAGATCTCGATAGGCTGGAGCGCTGGGCCGAAAACAACAGAATGAAATTTAACAGGGATAAATGTCAAGTGCTGCACCTAGGGAAAGGAAACCAAATGCAGTTACAGAATGGGGGACACTTGGCTCAACAATACCACAAGTGAGAAGGATCTTGGAATTGTTGTAGATCACAAACTGAATATGAGCCAGCAATGCGATGTGGCTGCAAAGAAGGCAAATGCTATTTTGGGCTGCATTAATAGAAGTATTGCTTCCAAATCACGTGAAGTGATAATTCCCCTTTACTCGGCACTGGTTAGGCCTCATCTTGAGTATTGCGTCCATGTTCTGGGCACCACACTTTCAGAAGGACGTAGACAAACTGGAGAGGGCTCAGAGGAGGGCAACAAGGATGATAAAGGGACTGGAAACAAGGCCCTATGAGGAGAGACTGAAGAACTGGGCATGTTTAGCCTTCAGAAGAGGAGACTGAGGGGAGATATGATAGCACTCTTCCAGTACTTGAAGGGTTGTCACACAGAGGAGGGCCAGAATCTCTTCTCGATCATCCCAGTTTGCAGGACACGGAATAATGGGCTAAAATTACAGGAACCCAGATTCCACCTAAATATCAGGAAAAATTTCCTGACGGTCAGAGCAATAAGACAATGGAACCTACTACCTAGGGAGGTGGTGAGCTCTCCCACTCTGGAGGCATTCAAGGTGCGGCTGGACAGCCATCTGTCAGGGATGCTTTGACCTGGATTCCTGCATTGAGCAGGGGGTTGGACTCGATGGCCTCGTAGGCCCCTTCCAACTCTACTTTTCTATGATTCTAACCTGACACAGCAGAAAGCAACAGAGACACTTAATGAGCCCGTGTGGCGTAGTGTTTAGTGCAGGGCTGGGTATGCTGGCTGGGTATGCTGGGAACTGTAGGCCAGCAACATCTGGGGACCCAAGGTTGGAGAGCCCTGGTTTAGAGTGTTGGACCAGGACTCGGGAGATCCAGGTTCTAGTCCCCACTTGGCTATGAAGCTCATTGGGTGACTTTCAGCCAGTCGCTGGCTCTCAGGCTCACCTACCTCACAGGGTTATTGTGAGGATAAAATGGGAGAGGACGAGGACCATGTAAACTACCTTGGATTCCTTTCAGGGGAAAAAGGTGGGATATACGGTAACTATAATAAATAAATAACATAATGAGGGGTGTCCTTAGAACTGGAGGCTAAGTTGGGTGCCAGATGAAAAAAGCCTGATGGGCAGATGGAGCCTCTGGGCTGCCAGTTTCCTATCCCTTAGAACAGGGTGGGGAGGAATATGTACCCCCCCACACTGCGATATTATTGGACTGCACCTCCTATCAGCCCTAGCCAGCATAGTCAGTGGTGAGGGATGGTGGGTGCCACAGGCTGACAGCATCTGGAGGACCAAGCCTTCCCTACCCCTGCCTTAGAAATCCTGTATCCTACAAATGGGTCTACACTGGGTCCCCCCCCCCAGGACAGGGCATCCAGTCCCGCCATGAATCCCCTGCTATTTTACACAGCAAACTCTGCCCCTGCTACATGGTAGAGAGAGAGAGAGAGAGAGAGAGAGAGAGAGAAGATATACAGTAAAATCTCATGCACCATGCTGACAGTATGCGATGCCTTGAGGCCAGCTGCTAATTTCTAGGGATATTCCCCCATCATCCCAGAACTTCACCGTGCATTTCTGCATGTTCTGTCCTGGCCATCAGGTTGCTGCAGGACAGGATTAGGCCACTGGGGATGATGGGAGCTCTGGCTGGGAATGATGGGTGTTGCAATCCAATACATCTGGAGGGCACCAGGTTAAGAATGGCTGGGGTAGAGCATTTGACTAGGACTGGGGAAACCCAGGTTCAAATCCCCATTCAACCACTGAAGTCTGCTGGGTGACCTAACCTACCTCACAGCCTAACCTACCTCACAGGGCTGCTGTAAGGATAAAATGGGGAGTGGGAGAACTATATACACTGTCTCGATTTCCTTGGAGGAAAGGTGGAATATAAATGTAATAAATAAACAGAAGGTATACCATCCAGTATGCATGGGGCTGTGGCACCAGGGCATTGTTACACTGGGACCGTGGGCCTGAACCTATTTCTAAGGGCCCAGATCCATTCCTCAGGGCCCTGAGTGTCCATTGGTGCCAATGGAAAGGTTTTTGCTTAGCTTAGTTGCCATGCTGGGAGCAGTATTCAAGGGAGATTGCTGCTGGGGAGGGAGGGGTTAAATTTCCCCTCCCCACATGCTGCAACACACACACACCCTATCTCTCCCAGCATGGCAATAAAACTTGGTCGCGCTGGGGACTTTTTTCCATTGATTTTGGATGGTCTTGGGCAGGGTGCAAATTAAAATATTCTTCCATTATTTGAGATATTTTGATGAGAAATTAATTGGCTAGCTTTCCCTCCGGTGAAATTTAAATAAATCCTCAGAATTATGTATATTCCTCTAAATGTGCATAATTAGCTATAAAAGAGCCTATGCCGATTTTAGGCGGATTTGTGTCTTATAGGCCTAGGCCCCAAATATTTAGAGGCCTAGCAACACCCGTGTCTAGCACAGAAAACTGGGCTGAGGTCGGAGTCGCGTCTCAAGCGAACCTTTGCTAGAGGCGCATCCCCGGAGATACCAACACGCCTGCAATAATGCTCTGCAAGCCCTAACGCACAGCCATCGCGCACTAGCGTAATCTAAGCCACGCCTAAGGCTGCAATCCTCTCCGCGTGTGTACTGGAGAGCGCAGCGCATACAGGGCGGGCTTCCGAGAAATCGTGCCTCGGGCAGGCGAGTTGCCCGCTCTTAGCAATAGCGGCGCGCACACTATTCCTCAAGTGGTGTCCCCGAACTCTGAACCTCCTCCTGGTAATATGGGAAGCCGCGAGTTAGCTCTTCCCCAGCAGACGCGTAGGCGGGCCACGCTTCACCTGCAGTACCAGCACCTATACCAATAGATGGCGGTGTAAAGGCCTCTTTCCGGCTTTTGGCATGACGGGCGCACTAGCTGCCGCGCTTGCTTCACTATCCAGCTTTTCCGGGCGCCTTGCGGATGTCGCGTCAATCGCCCTTCCGCTGGCGCACGCGCGAAAGGTGGTCCTTCTCTCGCTCTCTTCCCCCGAGCAGCAGGTAGGGTCGCGGAGTCCCGGCTGCAGCGGCCTAGGGAGATTCTTCATCTTCCTGCCTTGCCCAGCCCCGGTCTCCTTTCCCCGGTTTTTTGCCTTTTCCACCCTTTCCTCTTGCTTCTCCTCTTCACGGAGACATATAGCGGGGTCAAGCAGGGCATGCACTGTATTGGCGGGGGAGGGGGAGGAGCCTGTAGTGGGCGGAGCCACCCTTGGGAACGTTAGTCGCTGACACGTGGGTGGGACTTGAGAGTTCAAGGTTCTTTTTTTCCAATGAGAGCCGGCAGGGTTCACACGTGGCCAAGCTGGACTCTAATGATTGCACCACTTGTTTATAGGCTAATGGCACAGTGCATGTGCCTTAACTCTTGATGCACTGCGAAGCTGATGCATGCGAGGAAGTAGGCCCTTGCCTGTGCAAAAGTTTGTGTTCCAGTAAAGTTGCTAGTCCTTAAGATGGTTTTAGGTTAAGAAATGCCAACCTTGATGTAGAGAAGTTAAGCAGGAGAAGCTTTTCCTAACAAGGAAGGAGAGTAGAAGATTTCCTAGCAAGGAGAGAGGGGGGAAAAGCTTCACCTGATTCAGTTCATATCAGCAGCTGTTAAAATTGAATAGATAAGACCAGAAAAAGGTGGCAACCTTAAATGCTACAGGACTCCTTTCCTGTCCTTTCTTTTTGTGGTGGCCTTGTGGGATTTGGACTTGGTAGATGTGGGGTTGAGTCCTAGATCAGCCAGTGAATTGTTGTCACCACCAGTTTTCCTCCTCATATTTATCTAGCCAATGGGAATAAATCTGACATACCTCACAGGATTGTTGCAAGAATTAATGAGGGCAGAAAGTGTTCCCTGGCCTGAGTTTTGAGTGGTAAGGAAGAAGGCATGAGGGGCCATGTAACTGTAAATATACCTTTGCATCCCTTTCCCCCAAGTGAGATATTACAATGTTTAGCATAAACCTCTCATCATAGAATGGGACGTGGCACCCCATAGTTTGGCTTACTAGCCATCGTCTATTTGTTCTTGCTACCAGCTCTCTAAAACAGCCTTCCCTGAGCCAGTGCCCTCCAGATGCGCTGGACTACACATGATGGGAGTTGTAGTCCAACACATCTGGAGGGCACAACTCCCATCATGTGTAGTCCAGCGCATCTGGAGGGCACTGGCTCAGGGAAGGCTGCTCCAGAAGATGCAGAGGACTCGAGAGAGTTTTTAGGTTTTCCTACTTGCGCTCTGGTGATGGTTAGGAATGCCAGGACTTTTCTCTACTGTTCCTAACATTCTCCCAGTGTAAAGCCCTTGAGTCCTTTCTATGTATCTGAAGACTTGAAGAAGAGGTGGAATCTTAATCTCATTTGCATTGAGGTATGCTTAAGAAACAGTGGAAGAAACTCTGGAGTCTTCCCTTCTCCTAACTGTGGTACAGATGGGAGTCTGTTGAAAGATGCTTGGAGTCCTGCTCACCCAAGGGCTGCTAGAGGCGTTTGCTACTGGCCAGTAGAGTAGACATCTAGATAGCCCTCCTCTGGACCAAGTTAGAGTTGCCCCTCTCCCTTTTTCTTTTCTTTTTTGCCAGCTTGTCCTGTTCTGCCTCTAACAGCAGCTTGCTCTGCAGATATTAACATCATGTAGTAATATGATATTTCTATTTTCCCCCCTCATGGACTAGCATGTATATATTTGCTTTTTTAAAATCTCCTTGACAGTCTCTTGTATAAAACACCACAGGAGGCACTATTGAATGTATGTGACCAAAATGGCTGGATGGCCAGCAGCATTCAAACTGATTTCTTTATTGAATTGCACTACCCTGTAGAGTAGCCTTACTCACACTGGGTGCAGCTGAGATTTGATCACACAGTATGAGTAACAAGCTATTAGATTGTAGAGATGATGATTATTTTAATGTGTGCATTAGTGGGCTATACTATAGATCTGACACACTGAATGCCATTTTGTGTGTTAAATTTTCCTCCATGCAATAAACAAAATATTGATTTTTTAAAATGCAAATTTTACACATTGTGAGCCATTTTCCCCCTGTGCAATAAACAAGTATTTTTATAAAAAAATAAATGTTTTATCACTGTGCATCGAAAAACTTCACCTGATTCCTACAAGTCAAACTGTTAAAAGCTACAGGAGCAGGCCTGGCTGTCTTTCTTGTCAATTGGCAATCTGAGGTTTTAATTGTTGTCTGTATTAAAGAGCAATTTGACCAAGGAGGCCTGTCAAGCTGCTTACCAAGAAGGAATTGTTACTCTGTAGCCAAGAGCAAGAGTGTGTTAAGTACAATAGGAAATGTGTTGGGGGAAGTACTTCAGAAGCCTATGCAAAGCCCGATGGCTCTTGCCCAAAGAACCATAAGAGTATATAGAGCAGCCTTCCCCAACCTGGCTGACTGAGGGATGCTGGGAATCATAGAATCATAGAAAAGTAGAGTTGGAAGGGGCCTACAAGGCCATCGAGTCCAACCCCCTGCTCAATCCAGGTCAAAGCATCTCTGACAGATGTCTGTCCAGCTGCACCTTGAATGTTGTAGTGAAGTGCATCCGAGGGCACCAGGTTGGGGAAGGCTGAGATAGAGGAGGACAGGCCAGGGCTCTGGTAGACCTGGCACATCAGTGCCCTCACTGTATTGCCATCCTGGTTCAAAATGCCTTGAATGAGCTTGTAAGCGCTTCAGAAGAAATTCTAGGCACTACAGTGCATTGCTAAAGGCTTTAAAAAGTTTCAGGGGCTAGTGAATAAATGAGCCTCTGTGGATTAGGGAGGAGTGGGTGCGTCTATTCCCCATGGAAATAACGTTTCCTTTGCTTATGGGTAGCTCCATCTGCGTTAGCCAAAGTGTCATCACACCAGAGATCACACGTAAAGATGTCATGGGGGGAAACATTTCCCCCCATGGCTTTAAAATTTCCAGGAATTTGATAGCTCTGGTCGTACATACAAGTCGTCTTATTAAGTCATTTTTAGAAAACCCTGTTTTTTTCTGACTTATTCCGGGCCTATTCTGATTTATTTCTGGGCCTTCACATCTCTGAAGTCCAAACAAGATGTTTTGGACTTCAGTTCCCATCAGCCTCAGTCAGCACAGCCAATGATCAGGAATGCTGGGAGTTGTAGTCCAAAACATCTAGAGGGCACTGGGTTGGAGAAGGCTGCCCTAATAGCTAGGGTATAGCCACATGTATGCTACAGCCCTGAACTGGGAACAAGCAGCAAACAAGTAGGAGCGCATGGAAGACCTCTGGGGTAAAAAAAGTAGGTCTCATTTTTCCTCAGGAATCTGCTGCCCTGAAAGCATGAAGTAAGCCATGCAGGCTGAGCGGAAAATAAGAGCTGCCAAGCTGAATCGAGGCCCAGGTCCATCTAGTCCTACATTGTTTCCAGTCATGACCAGCTGCATGTCTCTTGGAAGCTCACAAACCGGTTATGAAGGTGCCAGCCCTCTCCGTTTGACCCCAGCATCTGGTCCTTGTGTGGTATACCTGCCTCTTCGGGCCAGTAGCTATTGCGCTGTTCTCCGACCTTGGGTCCGCAGATGTTTTTGGTCTACAACTCCCAGCATGCCCCAGCCAGCTATTTTTTATTTATTTACAGCATTTTTACCCCGCTCTTCAGCCAAAAAAGGCTCCCAGAGTGGCTTACAAAGATTATGCTGGACTGAACCATGCAATCTATTCAACAAATGGAATAGAGCCAGCGTGGTGTAGTAGTTAGAGGGTTGGACTGGGACTCAGGAGATCCAGGTTCTAGTCCCCGCTCGACCATGAAACTCACTGGGTGACTTTGGGCCAGTCACTGACTCTCAGCCTAACCTACCTCACAGGGTTGTTGTGAGGATAAGATGGAGAGGAGGAGGAGGAGGATTATGTAAACTACCTTGGGTTCCTTTCAGGAAAAAAGGTGGGGTATAAATATAATAAATAAATAAATAAGTCCAAAACATCTGGAAGGTACTAAGTTAGGAAAGTTGGTGTAATACAGGAAGCCTACGTTCAGCAGAGAGCTCCTTCTCAACTATATCATCCAAGTGCCTGGTTTGATTAACAAGAACGTAGACTGGCAAATTTTGACTGATGTTCATCTGTCCTCCTCTCTTTGGCATCTCGAAATGTCCATCCTGAGCATCTTCCAAGGGTGATGTAGGACCCATCTTACTTTAGTCAAAAATTATATACAGGCAGTCCCTGGGTTAAGAACATCCGACTTACGGTCAACTCATTCTTACTAACGGACTTCTGGTTTCCCCAGCTCTACATCGTTTATGTAGAGTATAGCGTAGTATACTATGGAATTTGCGTAAATGCCGTTTTTAATGTATACTACTCTATACCATTCCGACTTAAGTACAAATTCGGCTTCAAGACAGACTTAAGAACGGATCTCGTTTGCAACCTGGGGACTGCATGTATCTAGAATACTAGATACGGTATGTAAAATGTCTTTAAAAATTAGGTATCTAGACTACTAGAATAGCAATGCTTATTCT
This sequence comes from Shinisaurus crocodilurus, assembly GCA_021292165.1. Taxonomy (NCBI): domain Eukaryota; kingdom Metazoa; phylum Chordata; class Lepidosauria; order Squamata; family Shinisauridae; genus Shinisaurus; species Shinisaurus crocodilurus. The sequence goes on from CM037881.1 coordinate 32,145,252, forward strand.
AGTACTGAATCTTAAGGATTTTTAAGGAATTGTACTGGTTCTGTGTTATAAAACTGGTTATTCGCTTTGAGAGCTTGAGGGCTAGGTAGGATAGAAAATTCAAAATAATCTAGGTACCAAAATCAAATCTGGAACAGCCAGCATCAAACTTTTGGGCAGCCTACTTAGGAAGGAAAGATTTATTTATTTATTATATTTATTAATCGCCCATCTGGCCGGTCACCTGTTAAGATGTGCCAAAACCCCTGGGCAGCCAAGCACCTAGGCTTTGACCAGCCTGCTGGTGCTGATGAACTGAGTCTTTCTGCCCTGTAGATTTCATGTTGTGCACTGTGTTTTGATTTTGCATGATCACCTATTGATTATGGTCATTTTTCCATTTATTATTGCTGTGCATCGGATTGTTTTGTCCTCCATAAATCAACCCTGTCACAAACTTTCCTAGTATGTTGGATTTCTATTGGTAGCAAGCAATAGAAGCTGCAGATGCTTTCTCTTAATGCCATGCTGTTTGGTTCTTTTCCAGCTGTTGAGTGTGGCCACCCCCAACATCCCTGAATATGTATGCCTGTGCAAAGTTCGTCTCTGCTCCCACCCTCGTGAGTAACTAAGAAGCGACATCTTGGGTTTGTTTTTATAGTGCATTGATTTTCACAGCACCGCTCAAAGTATTATTTGCCCATGTGGACAAGTAGGTTCAAAAAATTAATAATCTGCCTAACTGTCTATGCTATCAAAGATGGAATATGGACTAATTGGTCATGCAGTAGGTTCTGCAGATTCTTTTAGCTTCCATTTCTAGTCCTTGTGATGGCAAAGAAAAATCTGAAAACATATTGGCAGGTGTTGCTGTCGAACTATAAAATCAGAGTGGGTTGGAGAGACGTTTTGTGGTGAGTGGATGACACTTAATGTGATGCTTCTGTCCTTCTGCCCTTGGAAATCCTCCCATTCTTGTTCTTCCATGAGTCTAATGTTTCCCACCAACACTTGAGCACATACCACTAACACTCTTGTTTAAAAGCTGTGGGGCAGGCAGACCATGCACTTTTAAGTGAAATGATGCAACTCCTGCTTCTTTTTCCTGGGGTAGAACTTGTGCTTTGACTGCAGTGGTCATGTCACGTTCTTTCCCAACACTACCAACTGAAAGAATGCAGTAGAACTAAGGTGATTCTCTCTCTTCCCTGCCTCCTTTGCAGTCCACTGGAAGTTGCTGCTGCCAGTCAGGGATGGGCAAAACAGAACACAGCAGCACCAGAGTAGGAGATACCATTTCTGCTGTGAGAGTGGGGTGCTTTGCTCAAGCACTGCTGTATTCCATTCACCTTTTCCCAGTCCTGTCTGTGAGTTGCTACAGCTAGTGATGTTGGAACAGGAGACATGCACCCCTTTCTTCCTTGCAGGAGTTTCTAAGCACCTTGTATTCTGTGCTTGACCTTCTGAGAAGTATTTGATTTATTTGATTTATATCCCGCCTTTCCACCAAAAAATGGCATTCAAGGCAGCTAATGATAATAAAACCAAGATTAAAAGAGAAAGTGAATTAAAATAATTAAGCCAGAGGTTATGTTACCTGGATGTAGGCCTTACCTTGCTGCCTTTGCTGGTGTCTGAACCACAATGGCTATTTGCTCATCACGTGACTGTAGGCAGTGATCATGTTTTGAGCTCTACAATGCAGAATGGCTAGGCAACTTCCTGCAGCATCACACCCCAGGTGTGAAATGGACGGGACAAGGGAAAGGTGCCTTTCTCTGTGGAACTACTGGACTGTGGGTGGGCAGAGGGCAAAATTCAGGCTGTGGGGCTGCGCAACATAATTCAGAGTAAGTAAGTTTCCCTTTTTTAGACTATTGTCCATCTGGCTGGGAATCATGGGGATTGCAGTCCAACACATTTGGAGGGCACAGGGTTGAGGAAGGCTGGTCTTACCAGCTCACTTCTACCCCACAGCTTCCTAATCTCATTTAAAGAGCCAGTTCCACAAGGCACATGCCCTGTTTCACCTGTATGGCTCAAAGCACCACCTGGTAGCCCTGATCCTTTTGGTGTGAGGGATACGTGGCTTGAAATGGGACTGGACACATCACCAGCCAGAACTATTGCTCTGCTGGCTGATGAAGGTATGTTCACAGTTGCTTCTAGCAGTTACAGACTGTGCCTCTTAAGACTAGAATGTACCCACATGGAAGTCCCCTTTGCCAGTGGGGATTTCCATCTACTCTGTGACTTCAGCTTGGATGTTTTCCCTTTTGCAGGTGAGGAACAGTTCCCGGCTGCTCTGCAGGCCCATCTCTGCCTCTGTGTTGAACAGGCCTGAGGCCAAGATGGAAGAGGTAAGTGTGGCATAGCTTCTAGGTGCTATACCCAAGGGAGAAAGGCCCCCGGATCTCCAGGAATTACCTGAAGGTTGTGCAGGCAAATACCCAGCAGCTGTTAATTAATAGAAAGAGGAAGATCCTTTCTGGTATAGCTGGCTCTGCTGGGCCTTTTGAATTAACAGCTGAACACTCTACCTAGGATTTTATTTATTTATTTGTTATATTTATATCCCACCTTTTTTCCTGCAAGGAACCCAAGGTGGCTTACATAATCCTCTCCATTTTATCCGCACAACAACCCTGTGAGGTAGGTTAGGCTGAGAGTCAGTGACTGGCCCAAAGTCACCCAGTGAACTTCAAGGCTAAGTGGGGACTAGAACTTGGATCTCCCAAGTCCCAGTCCAACACTCTAACCACTACTCCACACTGGCTCTCTCTGATTTATATTTTTAATTGCAGTGAGTCACTAGGAGGCATCATGATACTACAGGGCTGCCTTTCTAAAACTGTAAAATTGAGACACCAGTCCAGAGACTGGTGAACATTTTTATGTTAGACTCATTCATGTTTATCACACTTTCATGCTGCGTTTCCTCTAGGGAGCTCAGAGTGGCTTATACAGGGTTATCCCGTTTTCTTCTCAGCAACAAGGAATTAACAGTGAGAAATGAAGTACCAGCTTACATAATTAGAATTTCTAAGTTGGTGATTTTTCAAATTTTTCTAGCTTCAAGGAACCCTCTCCATATCAGCGCTTAATTTATTCCATTTTTATCTCACTCTTCCAAAAAGCTCAGTGCAACATTGATTCTTCCCTCCCCCCCCCCCCCGCACGCAGAGTTTATTCTCATACAACAACCCTGTGAGGTAGGTTAGCCTTAGAGATGATGACTGGCTCAAGGTAATCCAGAGAGCTTGAGCCAGTCTGATACTCTGGCCTCTACAGCACACTAGCTATTTTGAGGTACCCCTGCACATTGCAGTTCATGCAGGGCACTGGCCAGATCTCTTGGGCTTCTCTGTTGCTCTGCATGAACTGAGTGTACCCTATAGTACACCCAAGCCTCCGCTGTGGCTGTACATCACAGGGACAGATTGACAGCAGTGAGTGAGCTGTCTCCTCCCTCATTCCCACCCCCAGGGAACTTGTCAGCCATTATTTCATTTGATTTGTGCCCCACCTTTCTACCAAAAATGGCACTCAAAGTGGCTTACAGGCAAAATTAAAATTGATTAAAACAGTACATTAAAATACAATGAAAACATAACAATTACAGAATTTTTTTAAAAAAAATCAGCACCCAACCCAACAGACCCACTTACAGGCCAAAGGCCTTCTTGAATAAAACAGTCTTTGCCGGACAGCAGAAGGACAGCAGAGAGGGAGTGAACCTAACCTGCCTTGGAAAGAAGCTCTACAGCCTAGGAGCGGCCACTGAAAAGGCCCTCTCTCAGGTCACCGCCAAATACACCTCTGAAGGTGGCGGTCATGAAAGAAGGGCCTCTCCAGAAGATCTTAAAAACCAGGCAGCCTGATATGGGAGAAGGCAGACTTTCAGATAGCCTGGACTCAAGCCATATAGGGCTTTATAGGTCATAACCAGCACTTTGAATTCTGCCCGGAAACACAGGTAGCCAGTGAAGCTGCTGTAACAAGGGACTCACGTGCTCCCTGTAACCAGCCCTGGTCAACAGCCTGGCCGCAGCATTCTGGACCAGCTGAAGTTTATGAACAGTTTTCAAAGGTAGTCCCACATAGAGTGTGTTGCAGTAGTCGAAACGGGATGTAACTAAGACATGCATGACAGATCAGACATCTCTAGGAATGGGCACAGTTGGCGCACTGGCCTGAGCTGTGCAAAGTGTTGGTCCAGTTTTGGAACCCACCTATCTCTGGAACAGTGTTTGAAAATCACTGTATTTAATTAAACTCTGGTTTGCCTGAGACAGCCTTTCCCGACCTAGTGTCTTCCACATGTTGTGGACTACAGCTCCCAATATACTTGACCATTGGCCATACTGACTAGGGCTGATGGGAGTTGATGCTCCAAACATCAAGAGGGCACCAGGTACGGGGGAAGACTGGCTTGGAAGTAGAACTCTGCTGTGAGGTTGACAAGCCTTAGCAGGAAAGAGGACAACAGCTGCTGGTAGTGACCTGAAGTGCTGACTGTTTCAAAGGTGTACTTCCTGCTCTAATCCCATTTCTTCTTTGCTCCTCCCAGCTCCGCTGCGTCTCAGCCGCTCAAAATAAACTCTTGCCGGTGTTGCGCCGGGCATTCCAAACTAGCTCTGTTTCCAGGGACATTGATACTGCCGCCAAGTTTATTGGCGCTGGTGCTGCCACTGTAGGTGTAGCCGGCTCCGGTGCTGGCATCGGGACCGTGTTTGGCAGTCTCATCATTGGCTATGCCAGGTATGTGGGATTATTAACCAGCGTAGAATGGATGTCTGGGGAGAGTAGTTAGTGGCTTGCAGGCTTGGCTCATGTGCTCTCCCTGGCTTTCAGAAGTATGACAGTGACTGGGTTCCAACAATACGATAACCCACGCTCAAGGGTTGAGTGTGGGTTGTCGTTGAACTGTGGGTTGTTGCTGAAATGTGGGTTATCGTGTTGTCTGAACCATGGCTTGTTAACCACGAACAACCCATGCAGAGAACCCATGGTTTGTTGTTGGGTTGTGAACTGTAGGTTGTTCACCGTGGTTTTTAAAAAATCTCAGCTGGGTTCAGACAACACGATGGCCCATGTTTCAACAACAACCCATGGTTCAACAACAACCCACATTCAGCCCATACTCAACCTTTGAGTGTGGGTTATCCTGTTGTCTGAATCCAGACATTGAGAGAAGGGGCATCTCTTGCCACATGTCCCAGGCAAGCAGTGGTGAATCTGACTTTTGAAATGCCGCTGGTTGTAAGACACATCTCTTAGAAGTCAAGATCTAGTCACCGGACTGGCGCCAGTCAGGCTTGTAAATAGACACTTGGATTTCTCGGGCAAATGGCATGCTCTAGAAAAGTTGGTTGGGGCACAAATTACTTTGTGTAGGTAGGCAAACTGGGTTGCTTCTGCACAAGATATTCAGTTTGGAAATGCCATCGATTTACTTGCTTCTTACAGAGAATCGAGGTGATGTTTCCAACTATTTGCATTCCACTGTGTTGCCCTCCTCTCTTTTCAGACCTGATTTGTGACTTTTTTCTCCACTGAAATCATTTGTAACACCAGTGTAGACTGGCAAAAGGGCACTGAATTTTTTTCAGGGCTACTGTTCCTTTTAATTAGAAGTTTACTCTTTGCAGCTTCTGTCTCTAGTTGCTTTTGGTTCGGTGTGGACTGTGATGTTACAGATGTGATTGTCCCTTAATTACTCAGTTACTTTTCTGGGGGAGGAGTGGAGATTTAATTTCTGGCTTCCTCTTAATTATGCTTTTCTTTTTTTCATTGTGAAATCTTTCATTCATTTAAAAAGTAATGAGAGGAAGCCAGTAATTAACCACCCTGCAGAGAACAGGAACTGATTAAAAGGCTATTCATCGGTAATGCCATAGCTGTGCTAAATAGGAAGCAGTGATGGACAGAAGCCACAAGGGGAAGCTGCTAATTAAGATTGCAGGGGACCTTTGCTGAATGGGATTTACTTCTGAGTGAACATTATTGAAAGATCTTGGACATTGGAGTGGGCATTGCCAGCTAACACAGCACTATATTAAGTGCCATGTATATTATAACCACTGTTCTAATTCTGCTTCCACCTGATTGCAGAAAAGCCAAGCCTCAATAGTGCTAAAGGACAGTAGTGTGGAGGCAATCCCAGTAAACGCTTTATGGGCGTGTAAATTTTGTAGATTTACTTGCAAAGCTGGCTGATGGCTATGCCATGCAGCCTGGCATTTTGCCTCCTTTAAACAATACTTGGCTGGAAGGGCTGTCTCTGGGGAGATGCTGGTACTAGAGAAGCACCTTAAGTCCACTGCTCTTTTCACTGATGGGTGTTTGTGTGTATCTCTCTCTCTCTTGCAGAAACCCCTCCCTGAAGCAGCAGCTCTTCTCCTACGCCATCCTGGGTTTTGCACTCTCCGAGGCCATGGGGCTATTCTGCTTGATGGTGGCATTCCTCATTCTCTTTGCTATGTGAAAGAGCCAGATATGCCGCCTGTCATGTGTTCCCCTCTCTTCCCCCTGTGTTTAGTCCAGTGTGTATGCCGACCTGATTGTTCTGTGGCAGATAGGATAAGCCCATCTGTTAACCAAATACGTCCGGCTCGGAGGGGGCAAGTGAATAAATACTGTATTGGTATACATTTCCTGGTTTCTTGATGTGTGTTTGGTTTCTTGACAAGCAACTGGGCCCCAGTATCTTTCCCCTCATGTTGGCCAGTGAATGCTTGGAGACACCAGTTTTACTCTATGACACCAACCAATTGTTCAGCATCATAAAATGTATTTGGTGCATCCATTAGATTGCTGGAAATCTAACCCCTACAATGCTCCAGGAGTTTGAACCTCATTCTTCTTCTTCGCTACCTTGCAAATGGAATAGAGTGCCTAATTAGGACCTTGATCCCATGCATGTCTACTCAAAAGTCTCAAGAGAATTTAGTGGGCCTTATTCTCTGTAAGTATGCATAGGATTGCAGCCCTGTTATACCTGTTACTGCTGATGCTGAATGGAGCTGCATGGAAGTTCGTCAATGGGTTATGGAATCAAGTAGCATTTAAGATAAACTGTATATCTCTGTTTTTTGTGAACTTGTACAATTTGGCTATCTGGAGTCTAGTAAATTAAAACATGGCCCAGAACCATCCTTTCAAGCTTCTCTCTTCCCTTAAACATCATTTACTGGTAGATGGCAAGGAGTTTGCCATCTACTTAAGCTGAGGAACCAGTGATTATTGGTTCCTCTGTTGACAAAGTTTTCATTGTAAGGAAGAATGCAGGAATAGCTGAATGATGGAATCTACCAGGCTTAGATGTTATCCCTTTACTAGAAAGTATTAACTGATCAGATAGATGCTAGGAAGAGCTTACAGTACATCGGGGTGACAAACTAAGCGAGCACTCTATGGGCTGGATGATGACATCAGGAGACATCACCCCCGGACATCATCCCGCCCGTCCCTGGCTGAAGCGTGGGCTGGGGCTCATCTAGCTGGCACTTCAGGCGGTAACCCAGCTTCGCTGAGCACAGGTTATACCTGGCCAGGGAAAACTCGTCTGCAGTGCAGCCAACCCAAGCAAGGTGATGGGTGGAGGAGTATCATAGCAACTTGGCCTGCCCCACCTTCCCCCCCATTGGGAAGGATGTAGGATAGGCAAAGCTAAGGGGAATCCTGGCTGTTATCTCTGACCAGTGATTTTTATTTATTATATTTATACCCCGCCTTTTTTCCTGCAAGGAACACAAGGCGGCTTACATAATCCTCCTCCTCTCCAACAGTGGAGAATCCTCTCCCTGCTATCCTTCAGGGGGTGGGGCTTGGGTGAGGGACTTTGTCTGAGGCCTTGCCGGCTGGATAGGCCAAATTTGCCCCACAGACTGGAGGCTTCCCATCCCTGCAATAGATCAGTTGATCTTTAGAGTGCTGAAACAAACTACACAACTTTAAAATGCAGCAAATTCCATACCAACTTGGGCTGCAATCCTGCGGTCCCTGTGAAGAAATCCCAGTGGCCATCGGATACTGCAACCCCACCCCACCCTGCAGATGGCAAGGGAAGTCTACTTCTGGAGGTTCTCCCTGGTGGCAGGAGGTTTCAGCCACTGTGCCTGCGCCAGGGCTCTGCCATAGGTAAAGGCAAAAAGGTGCCATGTCAGCAGCAAACCAGGGGAGGCTTTGGATACCTCCCTGAACACCCCCAGAACGGGCAGGGGGAACTACGCCAGCCCTGGAACTGGTGGAAGCATTTCCCTCATGTTCTTCTGCCATGGGTTCTGCCTCCATAGGATCGTTCTGTGCATTTGCTTATTTGGTCGTTGGTGAATGGCCTTGAATCAACCAAATGGCTGAGTGAATGTCATGGATGAAATTCAGATTTAATGCTACAGTCTTACGATATCAAACCTATGCCAAATGGATCCATGATGAAACAAAAAAAAAAATTAAATTAACTGACTAGCTTTTATTGATTTTACACTTAGTCTTGGTTCTAATCGTTGGAAGATGGGGCCCTTTTCTGCTAGGGCAGCCTTCCCCAACCTAGTACACACAGATGTGTTGGACTAAAACTCCCATTATCCCTGGTCATTGCCCATGCTGGCTGGGGCAGATGGGAGTAGTCCAAAACATCTGGAGGGCATCAGATGTGGTAAGGATGTGCTAAGGTAATAGAATACATCCTTATATTGATTTGTTGCCTAGTAATTAAGGCTATACATATTTGCCTTCTATGCTTGTAGCCCTTGAAGTTAATCCTGTGTTTCTAAGAACGGGGGGGGGGGAGAGCATTCTTTGGGTGCTCTGGCCGTCTAGGAAGGCACAGAAAGGCTTCCAGGCCAGAGCATTCCAACTGGATGATCATTTGTCCTATTGGTCATGTGACAGTGTCCACTAGCATATCTAGCCTCCTACCCGCCTTCAGAAGCAATGCATATGTCTCACTTGGGTGTACTCTGGGAGTTTGCAATGTGGCCTTCCTCAAAGTAGCAGTTTTAACCAAACTGGCTACAGAATATTGAATGTCAAAATTGCCTTGGTGGCTCAGACCAGCTTGAAGTTGGCTACAACAGCCAGCCAAATGTTTCTGAGAAGCTCAGAAGCAAGTTACGAAGGTGCTATCCCATGTGTTGGTTGTTCCTCTAGTACAAGGGGGTTGAACCTCTTAATCTGTCCTACCTGGGGTCCCAATACAGCCCTCTAGGTTCCTTTGGAAAGCATCACCCCTTCACCTGGCCCTGCCTCCTTTCCCCCAACCGCTAATCTTTGGGTGGTTTTCTGGCTTTTGCATCCCCCCCCCCTCCTAAAAGGTGGAAATGCCTCTCCTAAGGCTTATTTACTGGCAGTCAGAGCATTCAGCTAAAATATGCTGGCATTTTGGACCTGCCTGTTTGCCTTCAGCCTCACCCCCTTTGACTTCAGCCCTGCCCACCACTTCAATGCACCACACACCGCGAGCATCTTCTAAATTGAATTCAGCCCTTGTGCTGAAAGAGGTCCAATATCCCTGCTCTAGTACTTGGTTTTTCAGATATAAAAACACCTTGGAACACTGAGCTATGGAGAGGCACATTTGTGAACGGGAAAACAATCATTTTTTTATTTTTTTTAAGTAATCTAAGCGAGTGTCTGACCGTCACCACACTGTATGGTGGTGAATTCCTTAAGTTTAAATGCACGTTAGGTAAAGAAGTGCTTCGTTCCGTCAGTGGCGAATTTGCTGCCAATTAGCTTCAATGACCCCAGGTTTAAATCGGCAACCCTGTGGTCCTTCATGGTGGGTGTGGAAACCTCTGCTGCCCCTGACCACCATGCCCCTGGAATGGGGGGGGGGGATACGCCAGCCCTGGAGTTGGCATACTTTTGTTCCCTCTGGCTGTGCCACCCCCCACCTTCTGCCCTGCTGGCATAAGCCTGGCAGGGCTTTCGAGTTGACAGTTCCTCTGCCATGAACTCTCCTTTCCCTGCCCTCTGAGCTTGTTGGCCCATATTATATGAGAGGAAGAATTTCCCCTGTTCAACGCAGTTCATGATTTAGAAACCTCTTTTGTCTTCTGTCCCTCCTTTTAAAATATATATATATATATATTTTTAAAGACTTCATTTTATTACAGTAATACCTTGGATTGCAAGTAACTTGGTTTGAGAGCGTTTTGCAAGACAAGCAAATTTTTAAATATTTATTTATTTATTTTTTACTTGGTATACAAGCGACGTCTTGCAATACAAGTACTGTAGTACGGCTTAAATTAAAAATCTCTGTACAAATATTTTTGGAGGGATTTCGTTTTGATATAAGAGTGTTTTGGATTACAAGCACGTTTCCAGAATGAATTATGCTCTCAATCCAAGGCATGACTGTATTTCAATTTAGTTTTATTTTTTTCTGAACTGAAAAAGCTCGAAATGCTTTCTTTTCTCAAAGGAAATGTACTCCAGCCCGTTGGTCATTTTTACTTGCCCATTTCTGTGTGGGTAGTATCCAGTGTTAGCCCTACATAGAGTGGACCCATTGAAATGAATGGAACTTAGTTGTGACGAACTTCAGTCGCATTCATTTCAGTGGGTCTACTCTACATAGCACTAATATTGATTGGATACTAGCCTGTGTTTCCCAGATCTATGATTAGCAAAGGCCTCAGGCTAGATCACCTGTCCGGCACACGTGACCCAAATATGACCGCGCCGGGGGGGGGGGGGAACAGATGGCTAGGGAACTATTTTGGAGGTTCTAAGGAGCCTGACCTGTTATCGGCCAGTGTTGCTGCTTGTTGTAAGGCCCACAGCTGATCCTGGCAATCTGCTCTTGGGGGTTGCTAGGGAACCCGCTGAGCTGGGTGTGTATTACAGTTGTGCCTGTGTTTTGGAAACCTGCTGCGGATGCCAGGTTGGCCAGTGATTTAAAAAAAAAAAAAAAAAAAGCCACTTAAGGGAGGGGTGTGAAACGATCAAGGGAATGCGAACAATCCTGCATCTGAACCATGCAACCATGTCGGCAAGAGGCGGCCTGGGGCTGTCGGAGATGTGATTCATGCTGGTGGCTTACTTAAATGGGTAATTCTTTGGTTAGGATATATGTCCTGAATCAGAGGCAGGGGTAGGCAACCTACAACTCCCAGAAGCCCCTGCAAGCATGGCCAGTGGTCAGGAATGAGGGGAGTTGTAATCTAAAACAGTGTTCTCCAACCTTGGGCCCCCAGATGTTTTTGGTCTACAACTCCCAGCATGCCCCAGCCAGCTATGCTGGCTGGGGCATGATGGGAGTTGTAGACCAAAAACATCTGGGGGCCCAAGGTTGGAGAACACTGGTCTAAAACATCACGGGCACTCGATTGCTTACGCTTGATGGGGGACTGTGGTTCCGAAAGCAGCTGCTGCTGAGGATGCTGCAAAATGGAGAGAGCCCCACCTCCTCATGGTTAAAGTAGTTGGTATTAAGAGATGTAGGTTAGGGGTTCACAACCTGGTCCGCTCCAGATGTTTTAGGCTGCGCAACTCCCATAACCCCCAACCATTGGCCATGCTGGCTGGGGCTTATGGATATTACAGTCCAAAACATCTGAAGGGCACCAGGCTGTCTACCCCTGCTGTCAGCTCTTCACCTCTCTCCCCACCAACTGTGTTTCTGCCAGGTCTATACAGAATACCATGAAAGGGCTTTTCTGTCTCTGGCAGACTTGAACATTTGGTGTAAATTCTACACTCGTTTAACTGTCGGGTCACAGAGCATGGCCAGTAACTGAAGAGATACCGTGACTTCAGGGGGGGGGGGGAAGGGCCCATCACTGTGCACATAGTCAAAAAAAGGTCTATCTCTCATCTCCATCTGAATAACGTCTGGAGCTGGTTGCTTGCAGTGAAAGATTTTGTCCTTTTGACTTTTAGAAATGATGTTCATTCTGCTAGACTCTGTAAATTATACTCTGGTCACTCATGTTGCTGGCAGTGAGGGTGCCACACTGTGATTCACCAGCCAGGCATTGAAGTAGCTATGTTACGTTTTAACTCGCTCTGGTTTATTTCCCCCCCCCCCTTTCCAGTAAAGTGAGTGCCATGGCGTTAAAGACTATATAAATAAACCGAATGTAATGTAAGCAGTTCTGCCTCGCAGACCCACGTGGAGCTAGGTTAAGGCCCTAGAGAGTCATTCTCGGGGGTGGGCAGGGATGTTTGCAATGCAGTCTCTCTGGATCTTATTTTGTACTTTCAAAGCTATCTCCAGCTATAATGAGTAAGAAGATATTTAGTGATTTTGAAGCGAGGAATGCATCATACCAGCTCCTGGATCCAAGTTTTTTCCATTCATTTGTGTCTATCTTAGGACAGGCAGCCAGGAACAAAGGAAGGTTCCCCCTTCGCTTGGCAAAAGCGGAGAGCTGATCTGCTTTCAGACACAAGCCAGTAAAAAGAATTTGGGCACAGGTCCATGGTGATCTCTCTCCAGCTAGCAAAGAAAAAGCAAATGCTTGAAGTTTAAGCCCATGCTTAGAATGACAGTTAGATCAAACCTTAATGCTTTTGCTCTGCCCGATTAAAAGCTTCACAAGGGATGACATTAAAGATTGGAAGAGACCAGAACTCTGCTTGTTCTGATGTTAAGGTATATCCCTTCACTCTGCCAACAGGAACATGCAGCATAAAGAATGCTTCAAGAAAAAGTCGTGCTTGTCTAAAACTTGAGTTGCCAACTTCTAATCATCCCTGCAGCTGTGCCTTTAACAGCACCTGCTATTGGCAGATGCTGAGCTTCACCTGTGGACTCTTGCAGATCAAACTACTGTTAAAAGGTACAGGGGCAGGTAAAGCTCCTTCTGATCAATTGGCAACCTGGCCCTGGACAGTTCTGTTGAAAGCGATCACATGCATTTTACTGCCTGCTTCTATGACCTCAAAACCCAGTGGCAGCAGAACTCCCTTAATCTTCCATGCAACAACCAAAAGTAATAGTTATATTGCTTTTTGTTTGAAGGGCTGATACTCTCTTCCAAATAGCACTCTTGTTTTCATGGTGGCACTTGGTTTCCATTAAATTGCTAAACCTGCTGCTAGGGGTAAAGTGGTGTGAAGATGTTCTATTTTCTGACAGGCTGTGCTTTCCTTGGAGTGGTTCACATGTTAAGGAAGATGGGCATTCTAACATGCTGGCTGGAGATGATGGGAGTTGTACTCCAACCCATCTGGAGGTTGTCAGATGGGGAAGGCTGGTATAAAACAACTTCTGATGGCCTCATCTGAATGGGCCTGTTAACAGAATGACTTGGGTAGTGCCCAGAGAAGTGTCTGTCCCTTCTTAATGGCTATGCATCCTCCACTCTGCATCCGGGCATCGGGCAAGATGCTAATATTTTTTTAATAGCCATGCCCCTATGCCAGGATGGATAACTGCTGGCCCATGAGCTGAATGCAGCTCTTGGAGGATTCCCAGCAGGCTCCAACTGCCTCTCCTCAGCCCCATCTCCACAACATCCATGCTGGCTTTGGGAGGGAGAGGCTTCTCTTCCCCCACTGGCCAGCATGGAAATGCAGCAAATTGAAGGTGAATGGTCCGATTCAGATTAGGACCTTGGTGTACCTGGGCTTTACTAGGACTAATTTAAGTCTGATTCTATTTAGTGGGACTTAGTAATTACCTGATCCAGAGCAGGCCTCTTTTGCCTGCAATTTGCGGGGGGGGGGGCTCCCATTGAAGCAAATGGGAGGGCTTCCCAATGCAAATTGCAGGTGCTGATCCTGATTGAGACTGAGGCAGAAGGCAAAGAGTTAAAGCCTCCTACCTCACAAACCAGGATCCCTATTTGGATCAGCTAGAACCCTCTGCTCCTGCACATTACATTAGGATAAATCCTCCCAGAGAACGTGTGTGTGTGTGTGTGTGTGTGTGTGTGTGTGTGTAAAATTGTGGGTGTGGGTGTGGGTGTGGTGTACAGCCCCCACCCCCACTGGCGTGCAGCTCCCATACATATACCCAAGAAAATACAACCGTATTAATAGAAGCCCACCACACACATTTTAGGAAGTAGATCTTTTCCTAGGAAGGACGGAGATGGTTTTGCAAACTGCCTTTCTGCTTATTCACCAATTACATTTCTATGTGACAAGCTACCAGTACAAGGTGCAGGAGTAGGGCCATATATACAAGGCTCATAAACCTCTGTGTGTGGGGGTATATATATAAATGTTTTTTTGAAAACTGGCAACCCTACTTGGCACAGATGTCCTATTGGGCCCTATGCTGATGACCACTATGGTTGTTGCCTGTGCGTGTGTATATTTTTCCTGGCAGGGTTCCTGTGCCATTAATAGCTGTGTGACAAGCAATTTCAACAGGTGCACCTCTGGGCCGCACAAAAGTCACCATGCTGCCCATCACATTAAAGGAGCAAGAACATTTCCAGAAAAGCAGGGTTGACCCCAATGGCAACAGCACTTAGTTCCTGTTGTTCATGTTCTCCTCCTCCTCCCCTTGCACCTTTGGTTGCCACAGCTGTGGAAGTGTGCAGTCCCTAGTAACAGAGATGGCTGTGCATAGGGAGGGTGGTATTCTCAGCCTAGATAAGATACTATAAGTCAGTGTTCTCCAACCTTGGGTCCCCAGATGTTTTTGGCCTACAACTCCCAGCATGCCCCAGCCAGCACATGCTGGGAGTTGTAGGCCAAAAACATCTGGGGACCCAAGGTTGGAGAACACTGCTATAAGTGATAGCTAGAGCCTGGAGCTGAGAGAGGGAGTGAGGACAGATCTTTTCACCACCTCGAGCTGCCATTGGTGCCTTTATGGCAACCTTCTCCAACCTGGTGCCCTCCAGCTGTTTTGGACTTCATAGATTCATAGATCATAGAGTTGGAAAGGGCCTGCAAGGCCATCGAGTCCAACCCCCTGCTCAATGCAGGAAACCCCATCAGCCCAAGCCGGCATGGGCAATGAGTTGTGGTCCAAAACATCTGGAGAGCAGCAGACTGGGAAAAGCTGCTTCATGAAGTGCTTTTTGTTGTTGTTTAAGGACCCTTTTTAATATGAGAATAGTGTCTTCTGGGCAAGTAAAAATGGAACAGTTCACCAAAGGGCTGGGGTCATTTTCTAGGCCAGCCTTTCTGTGGAAGACCAACAACCGGGTCTTTGGCGCGAGTTCAGCACTTAATGGGTTAACTGGCACTGAGATATTGCCCTTCGCAGGGATCTCAAGCGATTTAAACCCAACCGCGACCTAAATATCACACGTAACCATATTTAGACCAAAGAATAGACTTTTATTTACTATAAGGTTAATGGAGCGGAACTAATAGACTTCCAGGAATGTTACACCATAAACAAAACCAGGTCGTGACCTGAATATCGGAAGGCTTCAAGACAGAGGCATAGCGTATTGCAGTAAGAGAGTTACTTCACATCAAAGACTCTGAACTTACAGACTTTGCGTAGCGGTCTGCCTAGCTGGCTCCGAGCCCATCCTGCTCAGGGTAAGAAGCTGCTTGGTCTAGCCAGAGCTAGGGTTGGAAGCTGACAGCCCATCCAGTGTTCCCAACAACCTCCTGGGGACTGGCAGAGGGGTTTTCTACCCTATACGCCCCCCTCCCCGCCCCTTGGTGATCAGGTGGGCTTATTCCTGCCCTGGAAAAGGTGGCGCCTTGAGTTCACCGGTGCCCTTTGGGGATACTTGGCAGCTCTTTGAGACTGCCTCTCACCTCGGGATGGTCCATGCTTCTTCTTGTGGATTGAGGCAGATGTGCCCCATTGATGGTATGCAGATGCAGTCATGTATTACCTGTCTGACCTGAACGGTATCTCCTGTCCCCCTGGTGGGGATTATGCAAAAGAGGGTTGCCAAGGTACAAGGGAAAACTATGTCAGGGTTCATGTCACTGTGTGTGTGTGCTCAGGCTTTCTCCACACTTTCCCAACCTTTATAGAAGCCTTCTGCAACCTGGTTCCCTCCAGATGTGTTGGACTACAGCTCCCAGCATGCCCCAGCCAACATAGCTGCTGCAGTACAAAACATCTAGAAGGGCACCAGGTTGGGGAGGACTGTTCTAGCCCAGGTGATTCCCCTTTCAATCAACTCCTCTCGAACCGGTGGGGCGCAGGGGTATCCAGTTGCTTATTCACCAGCAGGCAGGGATAATGCTGTGGTTTAAATAGCCGTATGGCTCATAAATTTAATTAATGGAAATGGCAGCAAATATTGAGTTCACTTACATACCATTTGCTTAATCTCTGTCAATTTTGTGCTTATTACTTCCAATGGCACATTACCGTTAACGAGGCAATTGTGCTTTTTTTTTTTTTTTACATCCGGTGCCAGGTTAATTGACCCTCTCCTATCCTTCTCCCCCCCCCCCCCATGGCGTTGCTGCCAAAGCCCAGTGCTCAAAGACTGTTGAACTTCAACTAGGGATGAGCGAACTTACCCATAGCAAATTCGTGTATTTACTCGGAAAGTAACAAATTCGTCCATGTGAGCTCGAACGAGTTCTCCTTTAATACAAAATCTCGTTCTGTGTATACAAGTTCTTGCACATGCACAATATCAAGGTGCAATTTGGGAGCTGCTGTTTGGCATCGTGTAGTGCGGCATGGAGCCATGCATCGCCATGTTATATGGCCCCTTTCTGATAGGTTGTTTTCACATGGCCTGCCAGTGTGATAATGCCATGTGATGTTGACTCACCTTTGCCGATCACCTGTACGAAGATGGACCTGCAGAGTCATCATTCACCTCCTCGGAGTGTAGAAGTAAATTTTGTCCAGGCTTCAGATTAAACAGAAAGGCCTGGAAGGGCAAGTCAGACCTTTCCCTTCCACCTTCCAGAAACATGCCCTGACATGTCAGACCCTTGCCTTGACCTTCCAAAGAACAACCCTGAGGGCAAATCACTCATCTATTGATTTGCCTAGCCTCTTCCCTTCTTATGCTAAAAGTACTGTGAGCCATCATCACCTTGGGAAAGACTGTACTGATTACCATGATGGCTGGAAGATGGGCAATACCTGATCTTTTGTTCTTGTCTAAGTGTCTCCTTTTGAATTGTCTCTCAGTTTCCTTGTACTGACTGGTTGTTACCTGATCTCTATGTGATACTATTCAGTATAAATGGAAGTGTCTCCCTTTCATTCTTGTTGGCATTCCTGACTGTGCTCTGATGCCATCCGTGAATTCACTAATACACTTTCCTCTCTAAGAACCTCTCCAAAACACAATGCAGAAGATCATTTTTTCCACAACAGGAGCCAGAGCTGTGGCAGCCAGGACAATAATGAGGGAAGCAGCTAAGGAAACTGCTTCAAGTAAGTTTTTTGGGGGGTCTAGGTGGTAGGATGACTGAAAATGTAGGGGGGATGGGATCTGTGTTCTATTTTACTGCGCATACTCAGAAGATCGCAGTCAATTCCAAACTGGATAGCAAATTCATAATACATCCATCCTGGCTCACTATAAAAGGTGAGCATTATGAACGGATGAGTTTCGACCAACGAACCAATTAATTATGAAATCCGGTGGCATCACTAGTTTTCAACATGTTAAACAGGGAAGCAGACACCGCCCCCATAGGGCCTCTGCATCGAGGGTGGCGACAGGAATGTGTGCACGCGAATTTCGGCAAGAAACCTTCCTGCCAACCTTGGGAAGGGGCCATACCTTGGTTGCAGGGCCCACGACTTGCATGCACAAGGTCCCCAGTTCAACCTTGGGCATCTCTGGGCTAGAAAAGACAGCAGCTGAAGACTTAACTGGTTAAAAATCAAATCTGCATGGGAAATGTAGCCTTTCCCTGCCTGCTTTGATTCCCTGACCCAATTGTGCCGTTGCCTCTCTGCAGCCCTATTTTCTCCCTTCAGCACACAGGAGTTTTCTCCTACAGGAAAACACACACACACACACACACACACACACTTTCCTTTTCCTTTTTTTTGTTTTTGTTTTTGGTCTGCTCGTTCCCTTGCATTTATACCCCACCTTTCTTCCTGCAAGGAACCCATGGCGGCTTACATAATCCTCATCCTCCTCCTTTCCATTTTATCCTCACAACAACCCTGTGAGGTAGGTTAGGCTGAGAGTCTGTGACTGGCCCAAAGTCACCCAGTGAGTTTCATGGCCGAGCGGGGACTAGAACCCGGATCTTCCGAGTCCCAGTCCAACACTCTCACCACTACGCCACCACACTGGCTCTTTACTTTCTCCATCTATATTTCCATCTATGCCATCCTTTCTCTTTCCTGAGCCCCTGTGTATTCAGCTGCATGCCTATCTCTACCCTGTCCCCCACAGACAGCCCCTCCTCTCCCTAGGCCCACTATTAGGTGGTTTCTTCCAAAAGTAATTTTTAACTGCTCACAGAAGCTTCACTCTTCTTTCAGCATTCTGTTGCTGCTGACATCCTACTAGCTCAGCCAGTTGGGGGGGGGGGGATTTGAAGCCCTTTATATTTATATCCTGCCCTTTAGTGTCAACCCATCCTAAGGTGGCTTAAACCAACTGATGAATATAATATATCAACAAAAACATTACATACCAAACTGTGGAGAAAAAGCGTCAGAGTTTCCTGCACCACACACACACACCTCCACACGTGTAAACAAGTATAATCCCAGCTGGGGGCTGGGAAATGCAAAATGTGCATACGTAGTTACTCTGATGGCTCCTGACACCGCAGAGTGGCAGAGTCTCCCATGGCCTGTGCCACAGCTATTTGCATGCAAATGCTGCAAAGAGCCACCCCTCCCCTGCCTGGCCCAGATGAAGTTCATCCTGATTGGCTAAAGACACCGGGGCTACTGAAAGGAGGGGTGGGGGGAAGAATCTATACTGCTGCTGTGGCTTCTGGTTTGTGTTGTCTGCTCACTTTCGCGGGAGTAGGGCTCTTTTGCTGAGGCAAGCCCTGGGAAGAGGACCAACCCCCAGACAAAGGGAGTGCCTGGGTATTTATATAGTAAGAACTAGCTTTTGTTGTTTTATAGCTCTACTTGTATGTACCAAAGTGTCTCCCCACCTTTCTCCCTCTTCCCTCATTCCCCACCTTTTATTGTAATCTGTTTACCTTGAATAAACTTTCCTGGTTTTACCCCACACGGTGTGTGTGGTTCCTCTGTGGTTCAGTGCTAAATCCAGTGTATAGACCAAGGGGAAGGCCCTGAGAGAATCTAGTCAAGACGGCAGAGCTAAGGCTGGCAGTTTTGCACCTTTGATCTCTGGTCTTGAGTAAAGGACCAGTTGGCAGTCCTTCACACAAACCAATATATTAAGCCTTTTAAAACAGCAGCAACTGAAACATGAACCAAATAAAGCCACTGATAAAAAGCTGAGCAAAATAAGCACATTTAAAAAATGTGCTTGAAAGGCACCAGTGAGGGGGGTCATTCACACCTTGGGGGGTGGGGGAGGGATTCCAAAGAGGTGGGGCCACCACTGCAAAGGCCCTGTCCCTGTCAATATGATTGTTCTTGGTGTCAGGACAGAGAGTAGGGCGTCTGAGGCTGATCTCAGGAACCAGGCAGGCTCATATGGGTGTAGATGGCTTTTCAAGTACGGTAACTTAGTCTTAGGTGTACAATACTTCAGTACTCTTAGAGATGGGTATTTCTCTCTTTAAAGCCTTGCCCTGAGACTGTGATCCTAAACATTCCTATTGGGAACTAAGTTCAACAGCAACGGGTGAAAAGGGCTAATCAGAAGCAGGGTTTTAGGAAGGATGTGGTGAACAAGTGGTAAGAAGGGACTTTAAAAGTGCACATTTATAAAAACAATGTGTTACTAAGATCCCCTTTTCCATACAGTATTTTTATTTCTTTACCTAACTCTTCTCTCCATCCAAGTTCCTCTTCCTTTTTGCTCACCCTGAAATTTCCCATTTCCCTGCCCCAGTCATCAGAAGGAGAAATCAAAACTAGGCTGCAAGATTGGGCAATAGGAAGGAGGAGAAATGGTTTGGTTGAGCAAGAGCTTTGAAGATAGTAGAATCAAAGACACCAGTGATGCTGACAGCTGGAATTTACATTTGAGACCATTTTTTATTTATACTTTTTATCGAATGAGAATTTTTGAATAACAAATTCTACAGTATTTAATAACATTGCACCATAGCCTAATAATAAGGGGAAAGAAGGGGTAGGAACACGGTTAGAGATCATATTATACATTTAAAAAATCAGATAGATGGGGGAATCCATATAGAAGACCAACACAGTTCAGACCGCAAGGCAAAGACCACTGTATATGCTGCCCGTATGTTGTGTCTTCAGAAACATGTCCATACATTGGCACCTTTGGTAAAAGCCATGCTCAAGCTCCAAGGGTGCAGTCAGATCATTTGTCTCTTGGTGTACAAAGGGCATATATTGAGCTTTCCAGAGCTGCAATACAATTATTTGAGTAATCAAAAAGGCCCGGAGAAGCCATTTTCTGGTGGCTCTCTGACAAACGCCACAATGTGGGAGGGTAGTTCAATCACACATGCACATCATTGAACCTAAACAATGTTTTGAAGGCAAATACAAACCTTAGATCAAAAGGCAGTGTAATGTCGCTGCAATGGTGGTTGCTCCTGTGTGAAATAATTCCATTGTTTCAGCGTCCTAGAACAAAACCACGTCCTGCATATGGGATCTTAAAATTGTCGTGGAGTCAGCCCACTCAAAAGTTGGGACAGAAAGACTAACAGAGTAGAAGAAAAAGAGAAGGCTGAGTTACAATCTTTGGATTTTAATTACATTGCTAATTAGGTTATCAAGTGCCTGTTATTATACTGGCAATGTGCATGCATCAAAAGGAAGCATGTCCCAAACGGTTTTTTGATTCACACATGCATGTGCATCCCATTATTTCTCTGCACCTGATGACTGACCATTGAATATATGCATTGACGTTATTGAGGAGCCATGCATTTTGGACCATTCAAGTAGTTACTTCAAATTGCAGGCTTTGGGTGAAACATTCATGGGTAAACAAGTCTGAACCAGTCTAAGGCTGTAGTCCTATACACCTGGGTGAAAGTTCAATTGAACTCAATGAGTCATACTTCTGCATAGACATGGGTAGCATTGCACTGTATGTTAAAATTTGAAACAGATTTAAACTAAGTTTAAACAACAGGAAGAAAGAAGAAACTGGATAGTAATATACAGAACAGCCTTCCCCAACCCGGTGTCTTCCAGATATGTTAAGCTACAGCTCCCAGTATTCCCAATGGCCATGTTGGCTGGAGGTGATGGGAGTTGTAGTCCAACACATTGGGCTGGTTCACACATCATGTGCTGCACATGTGCTGCTGTCTCTTTAAATATGCAAACTCCATTTGGCCTGATCGTAAATTGCTCTGTGATGTGTGTACCCAGACACTTTGAGTTGTTCTTGGGTTAATCATAGGTTAACTTTGGATTGTTTTACCCACAAACAACCCAAAGTGTCTGGGTTCGCACATCACAGAGCATCCTACGATCGGGCCGATTGGAGGTCGCATATTTAAAGAGACAGCAGCATATATGTGGCACATAACTGCCATTACATGTGAAATGGGTCAATGGGAAGGCTAATATGGAATGTACAGATGCGGAGAGATGGGTGTTCACTGGAATACCATCATAAATTTAGATATTTTATTTCTCTTTCTCCTTCCCCTGCCCCAACAACAAACACTGAATCCATTGGAAATCATGATAATATATCACCACATTGTGGATGGCTATAAATTATTCCTGTTACTTGGGTTCAGTAGCCCTATGACCAACTAAGCATCAGCAGGACAAGCTTATTGTTTAAGCAGGAAGTCATAACAAATTGCACAGTAATTAACAAGAAGCAAGCCAGTCTGAGCCATGTCAGCCATTTCAATCTACTCCAAAACAAACAAGCCAAACATTTCCAATAATTTGGTTGTTAACATGAAAAATTAAGGATAGCCAATCACCCTCACCAAGAGGAGTTCTTTCCCCATAATAATGTATTTTTTATTTATTACATTCATATTCCCCTTTCCTCCAAGGAGCTCAAAGTTGCATACATGGTTCTCCCCATTTTATCTTTGCAACAACCCTTTGAGGTACTAGGCTGATAGTGATTGGCTCAAGATCACCTAGTGAATTCCATAGTTGAATGGGGGCTTGAACCTGGGATTCCCTAGTCCTAGTCAGACACTCTAGCCCAGGAATGCAGAACCCCCAAGCTGCAGGCCTAATTTGGCCTGCGGAGCCTCTGCAATCCGGCCTGCAGAGCCTCCTTGGGTTCCTCCCCTGGAGGATCCTGCTGATGCAGGGACACAGCTGACACTGGGAAGAGCAGCTGCTTCCTTCGTGTGCCTCTTTGCCACCCCCAATTTGAATGGTGAAAGGTGCATTGAGGGGGTGTCCAACCTGGCAGGCACTGGGAGGAGCCGTTTCTCCCAGCACCGGCTGAGTCCTTTTGTACACCACTTGCCATCTCAATCGGGACAAAAGCTGGGGACTTGCCTGCTCCTCCCAGTGCCAGCTGAGTCCCCTTCTCTGAGCTGAGAGAGGCATGGAGCTCTGTGTGTCATGCCCCTGCCCATGGGCAAAATGTTATAGCTGTTAGTATGGGAGGGGGAGTGTGAGAAGAGCGTGGAATGTTGAGATGTCTGCTGATTGGCTGAGAGAGTGAGAAGGAGGGGTGAAGCCTGTTATATAAACAGTGGGCGGTGCTGTTCAAGAGAGTGGGTGGCAGAGGAGTCTGGAGAGGGAGAAGTGGTGTGTGGAGTCTGGAGAGGGGGGGAGTATTGGGTAGTGCTGTCTGAGTGAGACAGAGAGAGAGTGTGTGAGTTTACAAAGTTTAGAATCCTTTAACATTATCTACTTTCCTACCCTTGATTGTAAATAAATAAACGTGTTTCCTTTTTTAAAATGTAAAAGGAGTGGTCTGAGTTGGTTACCCTGGAGGGGGTTGGTGGCAGCGGAGGAGATTGGGAGAGTGTGGAGGTGGGATTTGACCATAATAAAGTTGCGAGTTCGAATCATAAGGTGGGGGTGAGGTGTCACACTACGCCTCTCCTCAATGCAGATAAAGTGAAAATGTTGTCAGCGGGTATAGCTACGCTCACTGATCTCATCCGGCCTGTGGGGGGCCTATGGAGGCCAATTTGTCCCCCTCCAAAGATTAGTTCTGCACTACTTGTTAAGGTGAATAAAGCAACCTGATGGTTACAGATGCATTATCTCCATTTAGCAGACAAATAATCTTACTATTTAAATCCCAGGCAACAACCTTTGCCAAAAATGGAGGATAACAGTTTCTCCCTGATGTTCAAATAAAGAAAACCATCCAACGGGTAATATGGGAGGCCTTCAAGGAGTGGGATACCACAAATATAATGGCCACAGGAGGTTAGGTCTTGACGAGGCCCCATTCAACTCAGTGGGATTTACTGATGAGTATACATGCATAAGGCTTTAATGTTAAGCCGGGGTGGGCAGAAAGTAGATCTCCATACGTTTTTGGACTTTAACTCCCAGAAGCCCCTTCCAGCATGCCCAACGGTAGGAATGAATGTTGGGAGTTAAAGTCCAAAACATCTGGAGGTCTACTTTCTGCCCACCCCTGCTGTTAAGCATGACCAATTTGTGATGGACTCTGTAGTGATAGTATTAAATCAGGAGCATCTTTGTTATAATAGCCCTGCCCTCCAACATCATTCTGTAAATGCTGTCCTTTGAGACTACAGACCAAGTTGATGAAGACAGTTTTCCAAGTCTAATGCTGAATTTGCTCCATTCTTTTGTTGCACTGCCCAGTCTTAGAGCCAAGGTGTGATCTGAAAATTGGCAGCAGTGGATTTGTTTGGGAGTCAGTTATAGGTGAGAAAAATTCAGATCATGAATGAGCACAGTCACTCTGGATGTCCAGGAATCTGATGATTAAGACTGCAATCTTATATGAGAGTAAACACCATAGAACCTTATGGGACTTACTTTTGAGTAGACATGCATAGGGTTGCCCTGCCATTTTTCCTATTTGACATAGTCATGGCTAACTTTAGCTGGATCCAACCAATGCAGATTAGAAAAGGTTCCATCAAAACCAATGCAACAAGTCAGTCATGACTAGCTTAAGTGCTGTCTGTTTGTATTCAGTGGGACTCATATTTAAGCCACTGTCTTGGCAATCTATGGCCCATTACTTGTGATTTGAGCCAATCTTTTAATGCTGCCTATCCCAGCCTGGCACCATCTAGATGTGCTGCACTACAACCCCCATCATCCCCAGCCAGCATGGCTATTAACCAGAAAACTGAGGGAAAGAAGGGAATTTATTAGACCAGTGGTGAGCCAAAACAAGGCGACTCATTTCAGGAACACTTTTGTCTTCCATGAAATTACTGTCTCCTTTCAGAAATTGATTTCACCCCTTTGTGAAAGGGTGAAGAACTGTTTTCAAGGGGGTGGATGTCAAGGAAAAGAGGGAGCCCAGCCTAGTTGCTGATGTTCCCTGTTCCCACTGAAAGTAACACAGTGACATCTGGAATGCACATCAAAATGCAGGTATTGTGCCTCCAAGTGGATTTATTTTCACTAGGATGTGCATTTGGATGCACATCCCAGTGGGAAGGAGTGTTGGCACAGTTGCCTTGGCATTAGGGGATGTCAACCTTGGAGGCATTTTCTACTGTAATATCCCACAAGCAAGGAAAGGGAAGAGAAGGCATTTCTTCAAATTATTAGAAACAATTGCAGCTCTCTCCATCAGAAATGGATGAGGAGAACCTATATTGATTTTGCACAGCCTTCCCCAACCTGGCACCCTCCAGATGTGTTGGAGTACAATTCCCAGCACCCACAGCCAGCATGGCTGGTTGGGGATGCTGTAACCCAACACATCTGGAGGGCGCCAGGTTGGGGAAAGCTGATCTTGGGTGTGAAGACAGAGACAGTTTAACTGGCAGATTATGCTATGTTGCTTCCTGTCATCAGAACAGAAATTGACTTAGGCAGGACTTTTTAGTGAAGTACTATGACTCAAACCTGCCTGGAAACCCTTCTTCTTACACCCTGCTTTATTGGGTACTGGCTATGGTGGCTATTCAGTAATGTTAATTAGGCACCTTTGCACATTTATTTGTTGTATTTATGAATCACCCATCTGGCCGGCAAACATGATCACAGGCCCCTAATAAGAGCTACAGGTTCCACTTGCATGATTGCAGACCTGCCTTAAGGCCTATTGAGAGTTCTGAAAAGGCAGAGAAAATCCTGGGGATTTCTGTTTGGCAATGACATGGAGATGGGCCTTCTCTGCAGTGGCACCCACCCTGTGGAATTATCTCCCCTCTGTGGTACATCAAGCTTCAATGCAGGTGTTTTAGGTGTTTATTGAAAACATATCTGTTTGCTTTCACTTTCCCCCAGCCTTGAGCTATCTTTGTATCAGCCTGATA
Source organism: Shinisaurus crocodilurus (assembly GCA_021292165.1). Classification (NCBI taxonomy): domain Eukaryota; kingdom Metazoa; phylum Chordata; class Lepidosauria; order Squamata; family Shinisauridae; genus Shinisaurus; species Shinisaurus crocodilurus. The sequence continues at coordinate 32,170,611 of CM037881.1, forward strand.
CTATTGTTTGGGGTGGGGTGGGGTGGGGGGAGGTCTTTTGTTTGTTTTTATTTTGTAAACCATTTCAGGATTTGTTTCAAATGAGAAGCAGCATATAAATATTGCTAATAAATAAGTAAATAAATAAATCACCCACTTCATGGAGGAGCTTCTGGCTGCCTTTCTCTTCTGTCCATTGTTTACCTCCCCTTCATAACCTTCTTGGTGGCTAATGTTCTCAATGAGGTGGGAGGGGAAAGAGCTGGGAAAATTAGCTGCTAAGAAGAAAAATAAGGGGAAGGGGGCAACTTCAGGTTTTGGGGTCCCCTCATACATGCTCTGTAGAGGACCCCTCATTCCACCTGTCATATCTGATGCCCATCAAAAAGCAAAACAGTAGTGAAGGCTGCTGGGAGGTACCTCCACTGCTGAAAGGGAGTGGGAAGCCGAGCAAGCAGCAGTGGCTCTTTTTTGCTGCCCACCCACCCAGGTGACTAAGCAAACCAGCGGCCGACACTGATTAGGAGCAGCCGTGGCCTGCACTTCTGCCCTCGTGGCCTTGGCCTTGGCAGCAGCTCCTCGCAGCCTTTGCTGCTTGCTCTGTTGCAACTTCCTTTTACTCCTCTGTTAGATGAGGAGTCACCCATGTTGCAGGCAAATGTGTGCACACGTCAGTGGATAGACAGACTGAGCTCACCCATTTCTTCCTCCGTCAGCTAGCACATGCCACGGAGACTCTTCCTCTTCCTTCTCCTGACAGAGGCAGAGGGGAACTGCTTGCTTGGTTTGCTCACCCACCATTGACACCAATAAGTGAATGGTTCTAGCAGGCACAGCTGCTGCTTGGTAGTCTGCTCTTGGCAGGCAGGGCCGGTGCAAGGCAGTTTGGTGCCCTAGGCAAGATCAGATATTTAGCGCCCCTGCCTTCCCGCTTGAGAGCGCTGTATTTTTTTCCCAAGGCATTTCTGGTGCCCCCTTTAGCCCTGCGCCCTAGGCAGCTGCCTAGTTGGCCTAATGGTAGCACCGGCCCTGTTGGCAGGTGTGTATGGCTGCTACTGCTACAATTGCTCTTCTGGCAACCACCACTGCCCAGTGGCAGGTGGGTTAGCCAGGGCACATAACACACACCTAAAGATGGAAGTGGTGGGTGGATGGCAACTGGAGACATGGGAGGTGGCAACGGCTGTTTTGGGTCCGTCAGGAGCTTGGTGGAGGGCTCAACAATCTGGGGCATGGACAGCTGCATGATTATGTTGACCCCTGACACTCACCTTGATCAGGGGAGATTTAAAAAAAAGGACAGAGAGGCAGCCAGAAGCTCCTCTTTCTGTGTGATTTTGATCTCTGCTTGCTGGCTCAGAATAGCCAACAGCCAAGGCTCTCATAGAAGAACGTGGTAGAATGCTGGGTGGTGCTCCTTCAGACTTGATGTGTGCGTGGGTCAGGGTCGGATTAAGGCCAGCTGATGCCCTAAGCACAGCCCAATAATGGTGCCCCCATCGGCCCTTCCATTGCTTAGCTGGCAAGACATTAAGACTCAGTAAGTGCTGAAGGTGAAATAAGACATTAAAAACTCAGTTTTCTTCAAGGCCATCCCCCACACCAGAACACACAACTATATTAAATATAAACTGTTTTTTTTTTATTATACTGTATTTATTTAACACTAAATAGCAGCAAGCAATATAAGTCAATTACTTATAACTAGGGCAACAGAAAGAAATACAAATTTTCACCACCGTTTTATGCATTTTTTAAAATAAAACTGTTATAAGGGAAAAAATACAAATGCAAAAATTTGTGGTACTCTGTGGTACCCCTTCCCTTGGTGCCCTAAGCACATGCTTATATTGCTTAATGGTTAATCTAGGGCTGGCATGGGTGGTGGTGGTAATATTCTGTCTGGAGCAGCGACCTGACTCTGCAAAGAGATTTGCACACAAGTCCTAGCTGAGTAAAGCTTCAACGATGCAATCTAGGTAAGCAGTTCTTGGATCTGCTGCAGCGGAAGACGCTGCCCGTAAATTATCTAGGCTGCATAAACTCTGTTGGGATCTGTCCCTTCTTCCCATATGCTCCTTACGGGAATAACTTGTGGCATGTCAATACAGAGCAGCCGTCCCTAACCTGGTACCCTCCAGATGTGGTAGACTACAAGTCCCAGGGATTGTGGGATTTGTAGCCCACCACATCTGGAGGGCTAATAAGGTTGAGGAAGGCTTATATAGAGAACTCTCGCCTTTAGTTCCATCGAAGTTCCCTTGCGCGCCCGCGCCCTCCGCCTACCCTCATATGGGGAGGAAAAGGAGGAGGGAAAGACTTGCGGGCCGCGAATACTGTCCACTTGCTCGTCCCCGCCGAACCTCAGCCCCACCCCCTCCTTTCCATAAGCCCGCCCCTCCCTCTCTCATTGGCTCCGCTGCTCTATGTCCCCGCCTCTCAGCCAAGTCTCGCGACAATCCCGGGCGCGCAGAAAGCGAGGAGGGGGGCAGCCCTACACCACAGCAAGACTTTGGGGCCCGCGGCTCGAGAGTGGGGAGAGCCCCGTTAGTGTCGGCGCGAGGCGGAGAGACACGGGACCCTCAGTGGGGGGGGACCCCGGCCTCGTACTTTCACTCCCTCCCTTCTCTGGTCCTGAGGTGAGTTTGGCCGCTGCCTCTGTTCCTCTCACCCGCCCTCTCTTTCTCCCCTCAAGAAAACCCGAACTCCTCCAAGACTGGCGAGGTGGGTTCCGCCTCGTCCTGATTGGCAGTTCGGCTGCGCCAATTGGCGCAGCCTCGGGGGCGAGTGGCGAGCGGCGCAGCCAATCAGGGAGCAGGGTTGGAGTGAGACCCTTCCCCATCTCCTGGGGATGGGCGGGATTTAGGGGGCTGTGCGAGGAACCTCTGAGAAGGGGGCCCGGGCGGTGGCCGGGAGGGGGAGGGGCGTGCGCCCAGAAATCTGGGTGATGGGCGTGCGGGGGTGGAGAAAGGAGGTCTCGATGTGGGCTGAGAGGCATGTGCGGAGTTCTGAGGCGTGTGTGTAGAGTGAGCATGAAAAGGGAGGAGGCTCAAGGAGGCTATTGAAGGGGCTACGATTAATATGGGTTACGATTGATATAAGTGTAATGAGGAAATCCGCATCTTCATGGAGGGGCGAGGATGGGGAAGGAGAGCTGGGTGGTGTGGGCGATCTGGGACTCTTGTCGTTTTTTCAGAGGCTGATGAGACTTATCTGAAGTGATGTCCTAGCAAAAGGGGGGAAATGACTGGGGGGGGGGGAATGCTACGTAAGTACATGTTCTCGGTCGCTTGGTCGGGATAGAGTGGACTCTGCAGGGCCAGTTCCAGGCTTTGGAGAGCCCTTGCCAACATGCCCTTCGTGGGCTCAGCTGCTTATCCCATCTCCTCAGTGGGCACAATGCTCCCATACCTGCTGCCCAGGAGGAGAGGATAAGTGAGCAGAGAAAAGGCTGCTTGTTCAATTGCCTCCAAGTTCCCCCGAGCAGCAGATGTGGCACTAAGAAGCAGGTAATGCTCTCTGCTCTTTCTTTCTGGGCAGTGTGGCCCATGGGATGTGGCCCACAGGCAGCGCTGCCAAGCAGGAGCAGGTGAGTGAGTAGCAACAGCTGCTCCTGACCACCACGCTCATGTGCTTGTTCACCCAAGATGCTGCTCCTTCCGCTTGCATGCCTTTTCCCTGTGGGTAGTGATGGACATGATCCCCAGTACTGCCCAGGTGGAGAGAGCAGATGAGTGGGCAGAGGTGGCTGTTCCTTTTGAAATGCTACTTGCTTGCCTGCTTTGGGCAGGAGGGGGCAGCCTTGCTGCCACTGCTGCAGGAAGTGGCAACACAGCACAGAAGAGAGTGTCCTCCCAGTAATGGTGGTGGCCGCTGCTCCTTGATGGCAACTTCTCCGGAGTCTGCATTGGTGGGCCCTCTCAGCCACACAAGAGAGGGGCTGCTGCTCTTTGCAGTTAACGCTGCTGCTCTCTTATCCAAGTGGGTGACAGAGCAGTGGAGGTGCTCCAAGGTCTCTCTCTCTCTCTCTCCCAGCAGTGTGATGATTGGGTTGGGCTCCCCCACACTCAAGGTGGTGAACAAGTGAGTGAGTGGAAGAAGCGGCTGCTCACTCACCCAAGTTGGCAACCAAACAGTGAAGGTAGTTACAAAGAGCAGCTGATGCCAACTCTACTCTGTCTCTGGCCAGCATGCCAGTTGGGAGAGCCATCCTATATGCTACACACCCGGAGGGTGGCTCTCTCTGGGTGGCAGTGCTGTGCCTAATCATTACTGCCACCCAAGGGGAAAGAGCAGGCAACTGAGTGGAGGAGGTGGCTGCTCCTTAAAAAGCCAGTCACTTGCCTACTTTGAGCAGGAAGGAGGAGGTGATGTTGATTTCACTGCAGGTGGCAGTAGCACAGCACAGAGGAGGGGGTTATAACTAGCTGTCCCTGCAGAATAGTAGTCAGGGCAGACTGTAGAGACCTCTCAAGGTTTGGTGGCCTGAGCAGCTGCCCACTGGTGCCAACCTCTGATTCTAACCCTGGATCTCTGTGCATACACCTGGGTGAGGAATTTCATGTAGAGAGCCCCAGAAGGATATTGACGTTAAATGTCTTGGTGCAGAAAGACAGCAGAGCGTGGAAGGCGAAAAACTCACCTATTATCCTACAAGCAAATTGACTGGAGAAGGTGGTGTCCATGTGAGGAATGTTAATATTGATCCCACTCTTGCAAGCCCTGTGAAATGGATGTAAACTTTACTGCAGCAGTTGTCAACTACATTCAAGGATTGTAGGAAATATGCTTGCTGACTGGTTTTGCTGTGAATTCTTTGTAGTGAACAGTTTATTCTTTTTCTTTCATATCCACAGTGCTGTATTGTAATTGTATCTTTAGCTGATCAATTGGTTTATCTCAGGATATTGGGGTCAGGTAGCATTTAATTGTCAACTAAGGCAGTCCATCTGTTCTTCCCATGCTCTACCTGAAAGAAAGAAAATACGGTAATTAGTTGCAATATTGCAATGCAAGTGTGGAACGAAAACTTCTCTGTTTACATAGAGAATGTGCATAACTGCCTTAGCAACAGTTTGAGAAGTCTGTAATGTTGTGAAAGGTATTACATAAAAATGATATGGCTCCTGCACTGCATGCATTGGCTCAACCAATTTGATTGGAAGTGCATTCATTCCAGTGGCAGTAGTGGTAGCTATATATTTACACACCAGGTTGAATCCAGAGCCCTTGGTATCCTTCTGCCGGCGAACACTTGCGGAATGGGACTTTCACATCCTATCCTCTCCCTTCTTCCCGCAGCTCCATGCACCCTCCAAATCTGCTCCAGAGAATTGGGGGAGGAGAGGACGCAGAGGTTGCATTATGCAAGTGGTATCTTGTGTTCATAATAATTCACATTTATGTAGCTCATTTTGAGAGTTCCAAATGCTGCATGTTTGATCTCAGTACCAACAGCCCCGTAGGCCTGTATTCTTATCCACCCCAAATAGCAGAGAGGACTGAGGTTGAGGGAGAATGGCTTGCCTAAGGCCATGTAATTACGGTAGCTTGGGGACTGAAGTGAGATTTGAATTGTGGACCTCTGCAGGCTTACTCTCATAGCTGTTGTGCTTCATCACTTGTTTGTCTTGTAACTTCAAGGGTTAAAGCACAAACATTTCCTGTATGCCAGTGGTTATATTACACTGTGCACTTCCTAATTACTTGTCCACATGGGATAGTGAGTTGATAACCAATAAAGCATATGAGAAATGAAATTGTGTATACTTCTAAATAAAAGAGTGGAGTTCTGAAAACTTGAGTAATACCCTTTTTTCTTTTAAAAAGGTAGCTAAATTATTTCATGCAGTTTCAGTCAGCAAAGAATATGATGTGTGAAAAGTGTTCATGTAGACCAGACCCTACTTACTGGCTACAGTTAGATATTGGGGCTTCTAACTGTTAAATCTTGCATTTTGGGCTTGATATTCTGACATGGTATAAATGGATCTAGAGCTAGGGCTCTCACACCTTGCTAAAGTGAGTCTTGGTAAGTCAAGAAGAAACTGCTCAAAGGCTCCCCAAATGCACTAGAGACAGACAGGTGGTTTGACTGGTGATGTTTCCTCTTATACCAGGCCTATTGGCTGGCAAATTGAAGATAAATGAAAGGAGCAAGAGCACGTTTGTCCACAGGAAGCTTTAAAGTCCTTGGTAAAGCAGGAAGCCAATTCTTAAGAGAGTTAGATGATTTCCCACCCTTCTGACTAAGGTCCTCATGGCTTTCAATCTACTCAAAATGTGAGGTGACATACAGTCACCTGCGCAACACTGATTAGGTGGTTACAGTGAGACGGATACACAAACTGAGCTGTTATTGGGTAGAACAGAACATACCACTTTTCTAGAAATTGCTTGTTCCGTTCTACTTATGAATGGAAAATTACAGATCCGAAGACTGGTTGTTGTGAGTGCTTGAAAGACTCATCTGTACATTTATTATGCACTTGACAGCACTTTTGAACTAGCTATGGGATGATGGGAGTTGTATTCCCAACATATCTAGAGGGCACCAAGTTGGGGAAGACTGTTGTAGTATCTCTTATCGGAGCTGGATATAGAAAACAATGCTTTAAAAATATTCTCCCTCTGATAACCCTGAGCTATGTCAGTTTGGTCCTATAGCTGAATGGATGTGAAACCAGAAATTCAGATCTGGTTTGGTCCAGAGTTTGGCCCAGTTCTACAAATAATTCTATAAAAAGTGTTACACCATGGGTTATACTAGTCTGCCTAATACATACCAGTGTAAGTCATCTGTGGCACATCAGTAACCTGAAGGGGAAAATGTACTGACTCTTCCATTTCACAAAATCTTCCTTGCTGATCACTTAGAGATAGTTTTAATCACCATAGGAGGGGAGGCAAATGGCTACTTGCAAGTAGCTTTACAAGCCTGACATATGTATTCCGTCTGCATGCAACTATGCAGGCCATAGAGGACATGATGTGCCTAGAACAAAGAAACAAACACACAACACATATGCTCCTACACAGCCTTGTATTTAGGCACTAGCCCAGGCAAGCACATGGAATTCCATGCAGATGAGTGAGTGGGCTTGAAGAGGAGTGATGGAGCACTCTGTCCCTCCTCTGCACCCAGCATAGAAACCAAGCAAGCTGTCAAAGGAAGAAAGCATCCTCCTCCTGCACATAATAAAAAATGCAGCAAGTTGCTGCAGGAGTGCTGACTAGGTTTGAGGGAGCCCTGGTAAAGTATTCTCTGATGCCCCTCACTCCTCTTTCCATGGCCGCTGGTGGGCTTACCCAGCAACGGTGACAGGGAGCAGCAGAGCAAGGTGGTTGGGAGGAGGCACAATTTTCATTTCCCACAATTCCCTAGAGTGATGCTATGTGGGTGCATTCTGGGAAATTAAAATGGTGGCCAGACTCGGCAACCCAGCACTGCTTGGAGTACCAGGACAGGATTTTAAAAAATTAAAGGTGCCAAGGTTTCCAGTCGCTGATGCCAGGCCTTGCTCTTTGTCCCTCTTCTGCTGCTCCCAGGAGACAAGGTTTTTTTTGTTTTGTTTTGTTTTTATGCAGGCTATTAACTTTTGTAGGCTTCTTTGCAAGGCTGCTCTAATAGCTCTGCTTCGCTTTGGCTGATTAAATCCTAAAAAGTAATGTGAAAAGTTTGCTTGCCTTATGGCAGTGCTGCTTGGGTGTCTCAAAGACTGAAAGTAGGTTATAGAGTAGTCCACTCACATGGAATTCCATGCAGGCAAGCACATGGAATTCCCTTCAGGTGAGTGGGTGGGCTGGTGAAGGAGTGACTTTGTCCCTCCTTCACCAGGCCGCTTGGCTTCTGTAATGGCTGCAGAGAGAGAGGCTTCACTTCCTCCATGGCCAGTACAGAAGCAGCGTGACCTGGCGAAGAAGAAACTCAGCGCTCTGTTTCTCCTTCAGCCTCCTGTGCTTATTGCCTGCAAATTTTACTAGCTTGCTTTTTTGAGTAAAAAGCAGGCAAGTCAGATGTTTTGCAGGCAAGTAATATTGGGGGGATTGGTAAGGTATAGAGCTGGTATAGAGCTGGTCTGGAAGAGTGGCTAAGGGCACAATCCTATGCATGTTTAGACAGAAAAAATGTCCTACAACTCCCAGCATTCCCCAGCCTGCAGGGAATGCTGGGAGTTGTAGGACATTTTTTCTGTCTAAACACACACATACACACACACACACACATTATTTATGAATCGCCCATCTGGCCAGACATCCGGCCACTCTGAGCGATGTACAGTCCAATGATAGGATTGCCGCTAAGAGTATGAACGAAGAGCCAGAAAGTCCCCAATTCAAATCTCATGAACTTAGAAAAGCTGCTGTTCTCTCAGCCTCAGCCCTCTATTTGCAGAATGGGAATAATAATTATAGTCTACTTTACAGAACTGCTCCAGGGATTACTGAGGTGATTTATGTGAAGCACTTTGATATGCTTGCAATTGTGTACATGCTAAGCATATGTTTGAAATGTTTTTATCCCACCTTTCTGACTCAGCAGGCCCTCCATCTCTGCATTATGTCCCACTCATACTTGCACGCTGACTGCAAGATGCAGTAGGGCTCCTAGCCTGAACATATTTATTTATTTGAAACATTTTTATGCCGCTCCTCAGCCAAAAAGGCTCCCAGAGCAGCTTACATATGATCAATTAACAAGACAGTCCCTACCTGCAGGCTTACAATCTTGTAAGACACAACACACAAGGAAAAAGGAATGGGGAAGGAAGAAGGGGGGAAATTAATTAATACCTCTTGCAGGGCTGGTCTCTGCACAGCCCGCTGGAATGGCTGCTGGCGGTGACAGTTGAAGGAGGAGGAGCCTTCATGAGGGAGGCCTTTCAGCAGGGCTGGTGTAAGTCCCATTTAATTCACTGGGGCTTCTGAAGAAACATGTTTAGCATTTGGCTATTAGTTTCCCAGCTCACTAGGCAGGGAGGACATTTTCATCATCTTGTGTAGTAAACTACTGAACTGTGGTGGTCCAACTATAGAGTGATGTTGTTCACTCCACTTAGTTCGCAATCCTATGGCCGCTAGATGCTGCCTAGCTGGCCATAGGAGAGGTTGGAGCTGGGACTCTGACCTTAGAGCACCCTCCCTCTGCCCTCATATCATCTGCCCTTGCAGCCACTGCAGCTCCGAGGTCAGAAGACCAACCTCGGAGCCAGAGGTTTGTGGGCAGGGAAGGGAGGAGTGAGGCTCTGCTGAGATACCCGGTGGCGCCTCAGCCTGTCCTCCTTGTGTGCCAGGCAGAAGACTTAAGACGGCTGAAATTGGTCATCTAAGTCTCTTGCAGGGCGGTAGAAGCGTGGAGGCAACTTTCGCCTCCATGCTTTTTCATAGGATTCATAGGATCATAGAGTTGGAAGGGGCCTACAAGGCCATCGAGTCCAACCCCCTGCTCAGTGCAGGAAACTAGAGGAAGGATCTCCCATCTAAGTAATAACCAGGCCTGACCCTGCTTAGCTTTCCACGCTCAGACAAGCTGAGCCAGCGTGAGCCACAGGCCTGTATCTTCTCTCAATAGAATGCCTGTAATCTTCTGAGTTCAGAGGGTTACAGGCTGCCACATTGGATCACACTGTTAGTAGCCTCATTTGAACTGGTGGTATCTGGTCATGTGAACATTATGATCATAGTTACTAATTTTGGTTTATGAGTAGTGTGGAGCTTTTGGGGGTTCCTGCATGCATGCAGGAACACACACACACACGCCTCCTCATGTGTAAACCAAGTGGGGGCTGGGAGGAAACGAAAGCCTCGGATGGAATGGGTGGCGCCTAGACGCCTAGAGAAGATGGCCTGGGGCCGTCATATGTAGATGGTTCAAGCCATAAGTCATGAGTTCCCTTCCCCCTGCCTGGCCAGGTGAAGTTCAATTTGATTGGCTGAAGGCAGGAAAGCTACAGAAAGGGGGGGGGGAAGAGCTATGTGTAGCCTTTGTGTCTTTGTCTTAGTCTTTTTGGTAGCGTGCCTGGTTGGAGCCATGGCAGCGTGCCAGCGAGGGGCCCAAGCCTTTAGGGGGGGGCCCCTCAGGAACCGGCCCCAGGCAGCTCCTGGTAAAATTAGCTGGTTTGAGGGCTCTAGGGAAAGGCAAGCCTTGTGGGAGTTTTACCCATCTCAGACCTGCGGGTAGATGGAGTAGTTCTCCTCGGGCAACAAGGGTGTGCTGGATTTAACCCTTGAAGAGAACACCCTCAGGTAACTGGTGTGTGCCTGAGAGTTATTAAGGAATCAGGTTTTCTTGTTTTGCAGCTTTACTGTGTACTAAAGTGTCTCTCTCTTTATTTTGTGTGCTTCTCTCATTTTCCTAATCTTGTTGTAAGATGCTACCAGAATAAACCTGTTTGGTTTTACCCCACATGGGTTTTGTAGTACTCTGTGAGTTCAGTATCTAAATCCAGGTTACAGAATTGAAGGCGAGTCCCTAAACAGAGATCCAAGTAGGATTGCAGACAGCTGAGGCTGGCAGTCTGGTATCTTGAGATCTCAGGGGGTCTTGGTTCCTTTGGGGTAGGTAAGGGTGGGATGGTGGCGGGCCAGCCAGCCCCCCCTTCCTCCACAAGTAGTAGTAACTATGATTGGACATCAGACAGTAGCCTCACTACACTGATCATCTGCCATAGAGGTAGTTAAAAGGCTTGGTTTTACAGACATATCTTCATGTACTACAGTATTGGGGGGGGGGTAGACTGGAAAGATCCTACCATCAGAGGTTTTATCTCTACTATACTCTATGAATACAGCAGGAAGAACTGGACTGCACTGACAACTTGCCTTGCCTGATCTTAGTTGTAATTATAGGTGGTTGCCTTGTTTCTCTGATGGCTATAAATTTGTTACTGGTGCCTTAAGAATTTCAAATATTTGTTGTGGCCTGTCTGGGCTGTTGCATAAAAATGAGATACTGGTTCCTTTAAAAAGAGAGAGAGAGAGAGACTGGTGCCTGACTTGAACATAGTTAGCATTTTACTACTGCTATACTATTGGTCTATAGATAACTATCATAGGGGTATTTGTGCAACTATTTCACAATTTTGGTGTCTCTTAACACCTATGTTAGAGCCACTGTTATTTTATTATGATGATTATTTAGAATTTGTACCTTGTTTTTCTGTTCCAAAGATCCAGTGGCCAATAACATAAAGCCAAAACAGTCAGAATCACAGTATCAGAATAGCAATCAACATAGCAACAACATAAGCAAAGAAAGAGATCTAACAATACACAAAAATGTTAAGAGCAGTATAAGCAATTCATACAAGTATAGCTGGGCAAATACAAAATACAGACAGTAGGCAAATGAAGGGAAAATCTGTAATGCCAACTTGTCCATCATTGTCACTGGAGGCCCAGGTGACTTCAGTGGCCTAGAGCACCAATTACCGGTACCAACTTCAGTTGGTGCACCAGCTATGCCTGCTTGTGGATAGGGATAGCCTATCCACTGTGGTTCATGCATGATTAGACTGCTGTAATGTGGTCTATGTGGGGCTGCCCATGTGCCTGGTTCCGAAGCTGCAGCTAGTGCAGAATGCAGCAGATAGGATGCTCAGTGGGGCACCTAGCTAAATATACATGTTACACCTGTGTTAAAAGAGCTGTACTGGCTGCCTATTAGCTACTGAGAACTATGTTCAAGGTTCTGTTGTTGACATACAAAGCCCTAAATAACTTGGGACCAGGATACCTAGCAGACCACCTTCCCTATATTATACACCCAGCCTTGAGACGAAGACTTATTGGTTGTTTTGTGACCGACAGAATGTTGCCATGTAATATCACGAAAGCGGACTTTCTCAGTAGTGGCACCCACCCTCGAGAATATTCTCCTGTGAGGCAGAAACTGTGGCAAGTTTAAAACAACTTTTAAAAACTTACTTGTTTACACAGGTTTCCCTGGCTTGTGGACTGTGACACACTACTCTACTTTACTGTGGGTTTTTAAATCTCTGCTGTAATGTTTTTAATTATTTTATATTGTTTTTATTTATGTATTTATTTATTATATTTATGCCCCACCTTTTTTCCTGCAAGGAACATATGTATTTTTAGTATAAATTGCTTAGATTTTTAAAAAATGTTATGTGATATATAAATATTATAAGCAAGATAAATGAAATGCCCAATAAAAAGTTTATCCCTTTATCTAATTGGAAAGAAAAGGCTAACAGATACATTTGCCTCCTGGGCAAGATCCGCCATCTCGCTATGGGTTCCACCCTGCCATGGTGCATAAGATATAAAAAAGAAGTGGCCCTTACCTTCAACAACCTGATGGTGTAAGGCCAGCAGGCAAAACCTTGGAATCCTCAAAACTATCCCACTCTCACAGTAGGCTGAAATGGGGCTGGCCTTCAGTGCTCTCTGAAGTGGCAACACCAAAGGGGCGGTCACTCCTTCAGAGGTGACCACCACCTGTCTCAAGCCTTACATCTCCAAACACGAAGTGGTTACAAGAAGCCAGATGAGCCTTCCTTCCTGGGTGGAAATTCCTCAACTGGGGCAGCTGCGTCTGTCTACACCTGGCTGCTGGCTTTCTTCAGCAGCAGTAAACAGACACTGGGGCAGGGGGATATAGATGGTGTAGAATGGTGATCAGACACTGAAATTTGCCCTGGGTAAGACATGAATTCCCTTGGTGGTGGAGCATAATGCTGCTAGTTTATGCTTCCATTCATGAGTATGGGGGCCGCCTTTTCTGTGGCGGCCCCCATGCTGTGGAACTCTCTCCCTAGTGACCTCCGCCATGCCCCCTCTCTGCTGAGCTTCTGCCACTCACTAAAAACATGGCTATTCAGGCGGGAATATGGGGTGGGTTAAGATTTTAAAATTTTATACTGTTTTAACTGTATTTTATATTTTATCATGTTGTACATCGCCCAGAGTGGCCAGTTTGCCGGCCAGATGGGCGATTCATAAAGACAACAAATAAATAAATTCAGTTTTGCCTTGGAACCATTCTATCCCCCCCCCCCCCTTTGGAGATATTTCAACACGTTGAATAATAACAGTGGTGTAAACAAAGGCAATAGACTCCCATTTGAAAACAGTGATTATTCAGGGTGGATTTGTTCAGGAAGCTGCCTCTAGGGAACAATTAGAGCTGAATTTGAAGTCTGTCCTTCCCATTTGAATTAATTTACTAGCCTCGGGTTTCAATATTTCTTAGGTGTTGCTAAGACCTTGGGTAATCAAATCTATGTGGGATTCTTCTGTTACTGCCTCCCCCCACCCCCATTTAGTTTTCTATATGGCTGAAAGAATTAGGACTTGTCCACCCACAAAATTGCAACAAATTAAAAGCATAATTGTGAACACGATTTAGTTCAGATGGCCTCTTGCATTTGATTTTGACACACCATTTTGTGTTAAACCCAGTTTTGTTGGGTTAAAGTTGAAATGATCTCACACATAAATCAAAATAATTTTAGCACATGGTTTTGTAGTGAGTACTCTTTTGTGTGTGTGGTGACTGTAGAAAAGTATGTGTGTAGCTGTATTGGGGGGCACACGCTGGGGCCTTCATGTCTGCCTTGCAAAACATGTTTTTGTGGTCCATGGGATCATCTTAGAATTCTGCAAATTCCTGCTTTCATTTGTGTAGGTTTTTCTGGCCCTCCTAGTTACAAAGATGTTTGAAAATGCAGTGGTGAAAAGTTAATGGATCAATAGGAAGCAAGGAAGGCATCTACTTTCACTGTTGAAAACTAGCGGGTTCTAAAGCCAAGCCTTGTGATCTCCCCCCCCCTTCTTTCAAGTGCTTATGTTCAAATTTGGGGGTGACTATGTCAGATTAAATCCTAAATTGTCATATTGTGGTTTGGGAGTTGGGACTCTCTGGTGGCTGAGAGATACCTGCAGAGGATTGTTAATGCTGGGACTCCCAGGGAGTAATCAGTTGCTAGAAGACAAGCAGTGGCTGGGGAAGACCCCACCCCCAATTTATCTAAGAGAGACATGGAACAAGAATTCTGCAGGCAGCAGCTGGAAGAGGGAATTGCTCAGCTCCTCCCCTTTGGGTCCTTACCTGTAAAAGGCCTTATTGAGGGTGAAGGGAAAGGCAAAGATAGCACTATTACTGAAATTTTCAATCTTCAGTTTGTCCCAGTCTACAGTTCTCACTTGGGAAATTGTGATAAAGTTGGATCCTCATTACATGCCAGCTGGAGAATTTGGGGGCTGTTTTGTATGTGTTAGAGTAGGGATGTTGAACCGCTTTCAGTCTGAGGGCCTAATTCAATTTCAGAGAAGCTCTCATGGGGGCCACATTCCAGTGGCGGGAGAGACCAAAGGCGGCAATGGGCAGGGCCAAAATATAAAAAATACGAGCATATTCTAGCTTAAAGTTCTTCTGCCGGTAACTAAGCCTTAGGAGAGGCATTTCAGCCTTTTAGAATGGGGGAGAAACTGTACAAGGGGGAGTGGCCATTTGGGGAAAAGCAGCCTCTTAATAATATCAACTATGTATCTGCTTTGAACAGCAAGGTCATGTGAAGAGCTGTTCTTTTGTCAAAATCCAGGCATAAGCACTTTCCAGAATCATGGTATATATCCTCTTTCTTTGGGCTTTTTATTATCCCCCCTCCCCTCCTTTCATTGTATAGTGTGTCTTACTCATGTCATCTGCTGTAATTTGACATGTTAGTTGCCTCTTTAGTTGCCCCTAGGGATGGTATAGGTTCAAAGTCTTAAAAACAAGCTGGAGGCCTTAAGAAATAGCAGGCATTTTTAATTGGCTCTTGGTAGAATCTTGGGAACCCTGATTTTCATTTTGTTTTTAAAAACTAAGTTCCTGGTCCTTCATGACAACAGATACTTTGGAAAGTTTCATTGTGTTTTTCAATTCATGACTTCTAAGGCATATCAAGATTGTATTGAGAGTCTGAATAATATTTTTAACTTGAAGGTAACAATCTCAAAATAGGAATATTGTGGAAAGCAGGCAGTGTCCATCATCTGTGTTTGTCATATTTATGAAGATGTATCTGTTAAATATCATCAGCAAAGCTTAGAAATAATCCTTAAAATCCCATTATTAAAATAATGTCCTAACATTATTTAAAATGTACTAACCAGATTTCGCCAGCATTGAACTAGATTACAGCAGTAAACTTAGTAAAAGTTTAGGTTCTAGCTTGTATAGTTTCAGAAAAGTAATCATGTACAATGATTATTGCAAGCTCCCAGATGATGGAAGGAACTTGTTGTGACTACGGTGGAATGTGTCAAAGCCAGGAACTTAAATGGTAAAAGAGTGCTGAGTTAGCACATAATGCTAAACCATGGCTTAATGGTCCAAGCCACAGTGAGCCTTGGGCTTGCACATCCCTCCCTCCTTCCTTTGGCATGGCTGCAAGGAGGAGATTGAAAGCTTCTGCTTCTGTTTTATACTACCGTAACTGCAGCTTGCCATAATGTCCAGACCCAGAAAACTGCAGTTGGTCTTAAGTAGGGTTAGTGGGAACAAACCAATTACAAGCAATAATTTTGTGGTCTCCAACAAGGTGCCCATGAGCACCACTGTGCCTGCAGTGGCACCCTCCAGGGCTCTCTACCCTCCTGACTTTCATTTTATTTTTAGAATTTTTAACTATTTTTTTAAACTGGGCAGCTAGCATGCTGCAAAGCATTGGCCTTCAGTGCCAGCTTTATGTCCAAGAAGACCTCTGTGCTCACGTGGGCCTCAGAGGCGTTCTTAGAAAATAAACATGGGAGGCTACAGCCCGGCGCTTCATTTTAAAGTGTGCCCAGCTGCTTAGTGGGGGTGGTAGGGAGTGCCCTGGGAGGCTAGAGGGGGTGGGGACAAATAAGAGATTTGGCATTTGGGGCTCAGCCCCCACCTCTGCCTTGTTTCAGTTTCTTGGCCAAGTTGCTTGCCTCTGAGCCTCATCAGTTTGCTTTCTGTGAAATAGATGTATTGTGACTGGCCACGCCACATGACAGCCATTTTGTGAGAATACCCACAACACTCAAAATTTCAAATGTGCCCACTAACCCAAAAAGGTTGGGGACCTCTGCTCTAGTTCCTATCGTACCATTTTCCTAGCCAGTATGCTTCCTAGAAGCATACTGGCTTCAGTAGGCTTCCGCTCTATAATAGTAAAAAGCTACATTCCAAGAGGGGAAAATATTGTTTGTTTTCACCATATATATTTCAACAGATTAAGGTGATGCATTGTTTTGTTGAACAATAAAGCTTTCAGCTCCTGTGGCTTGAGATATAAAATTCCTGCAAATTTTGAAGCCATGGGGGGGAAAAGAAATTTTGGGAAAAATTGAAAAATAAGCAATACTTATTTTTTTAGCACACAGGGCAGCCCCATAAAGCAGCCTTTATGTTCCCAAATTTATATTATGTATAACTTCATTTGCTCATAAAATTATCATTATATTTAAAAACTTCTTAAAAATAAACTCAGTAAATTTGTAATTATTGTTTGAATAAGCTATACTTTAAATTTAATACTGTATACCAAACATAATTTTGTGAGCAAAGCAAGTTATATATAACATACTTTAAGTTCCTATTTTATGTCTGACCAGAGGAAACTTCAGCAAGTAGTCCCTGAACATCTGAATCATTCTAAAAGCTAGAAGAAGCAAGAAGAACTGGAAGCAGAGGAAGACTGGTGTACAACATCTGTTCCTGTTTGTGGGGTGGAGCTTAGGGAAATCTGATCTGAAGGAAGAGCTATTGAGATTTTATTTAGCTGGGAGAGACTCGGGAATGGTAAGCAACTATATTTAATTTCTTTAAGCAATCTCAATCTATTATTTGAAGAGTGACATTTTAGTCACTTTTGTAAATAATTTCTGTTAATGGGCATCATATTTTTTGTTCATTTGGAAGGTTGTCTCTAGTGATAATGTCAATCCCATGCCTACGCCATAGAAACCAGGCTACCGAGTTTCTTTTAGGTACAGAGGGTTTATTCTAGTGGCAGCAGTTAAAAGTCTTTATAGTTGAGGCAGCATTCGCTAGTGGCAGGGTCTAACTGAAGACTTTACTAAAAACTGGTGGTGAGTTCTATAGACCCAAGCCTCTAAGTTAATTTTTTTTAAAAAAAGAAACATAAGTGGGATAACCTACATGCTGTTCCGTTGCTTCTGGTGACAGAGGCAGGATAACCTACAGTGTTTTTCACATGTAGTTCTAATCTAAAACCCACATTAATTGCTGCATCCTCTAGCCAGAACAAGCCCAGAAACACAGGACTCTGTAGAACAAAACCCAAACTGTCAGAATGCACAATTTCTTCCATATTATTATATGGTGACTCTACTCACATAGTGGGATACTGAGCATCACTTGGAGAATCCCTAAATGTCTTATCAGTAAAAGATACATTAGTTCTATAATCTATTAAGTAATGGAAGAAATAACTATGCTGGGAATCTTACAGAGAGAATTTTTAAAAAAATTCCCCATGGCATCATTATTTCCAGACATTTTACATCTCTAATTTCTGTAAAAGTGTTCGTATTACATAGTTTTTAGAAATCAGCTGGAGGAGTAAAGGCTGGGTAACAATATATGAACACCTTGTCTTAAACACTAAAAGAAAATATTTCATAATCCAAAGCTGTTCAATTTTTCGGAACAAAACAAAAATGGTCCTTGGAAACTCCCTGAAAAAAAGTCCCCCCCAAATTTTTCCACTACCACCCCATCACATCTCTACTTGTGGCAAAGTCAAATGTCCTGTTTTCATTATCCTAATACTGCAGTGACACAGAATAATTTCAACTAGTTGAGGTTTTGGATGGACTGAGGGAAATTCTGCTGCAACAGACATGGGAAGTACATTACAGCAATTGGTACCGTACTTTAGTTGCGCTGGATTATTATTTCTATAAACAAAAATTAGGTTCTGAGAAAAAAATGAGATTAATTTGTTTGTTTTTACTATTACCTCATGGTGGGAACTGGGTCATCAGTTTGGTCCAACACATGACAGGCTCTGAAGCCATCTCACAATTTGGTAAGCCAAGCTTCTGAAGCATGCCCACACCAAAATACATTGGGTCAGAATCTATCAATCATATCCTGGGTCCTTTCAGATGGCCAGTTACTCTTGGATCCCAAACATGCAATAGTTGTTAAAAATACGCACACAGCATGAACAATTAGTTGCTTGAGCAAGATATTTGGGAACGTGTTTCTACAGTGCAGAACTAAGGAAAAGGCTAGTGATGAAAGAATGGAAGGTACAATATCACACAAAATAAAGTATGTGAACCTTACCTGAGCTTGAAAAATCTTACTCAGTATAAGATTACTGCAACTCTGTAACAATTAACTTCTTTCCAGAACATCTGGCAAACATGAAAGTAATCCACAGAAATGTGCATGCTTATAATTCATTTAAAGGTAATGAAACGTAACCTTGCCTATTTTTCTGGCCTAGTTTGTGTGTAATGCTAGACATGATTTAGTGTTATGCGCATGCGGCACAACGAACAGCTCTCCTCTTCCCCTCTCCTCCAGCATGGCTGCAAGTAGGAGATTGAAAGCATCTGCTTCCATTGTAGATTAACCACAGTTTAGTGTTATGTCCAATACATAAACTCTAGTTAATCTTATCTACCGTATGTTTAGTGAAAACAAACCAGCTTCATAGAGGAATTATGAGTTAAGGAAATTTAACTATGGTTTGGTGGTATGTCTGAATTGAGAAATCCTGGTTGTAATTGGCCAACAAAATAAGAGTATGTAACCATGTTTAAAGTGACTTTGAAAATTTTGATTTTTGTTATGGTTTGGCATTGTGACATCTGATTATGGTCATTGCTCCACTTCCAGAGGTTACTGTAACTAGAGATTGGAGTGTTGAACAGATGACAAATAAAAGCAGACAAGTAGCTCTGAAACGGGTGGGCAACACATGATTCACAAACCGCATGCAGCCCCTGCCACCCTACAGTGTGGTCCCTGCTGCACCCCGTTGTCCCCTGCTGCTGTGCCATTGATACTCAGTGGCAGTGGCAAAAAAAGAAGAAAATCAGATCTATGAAAGTCTATGAAAGCTACATTTGTCCTTAGTAAGCCTCCGTAACCACTGATTTTATTTTATTTTTGCTGCTGCTGCGCGGTTGTGACAAGACTGTGACCTATGCGTGGGGTGGGGGTGGGGGTGGGGTAATTGGCCCCTGGAACAGCCTAAGTTTGCCCACCCCTGCTTTAAACTTGAGAGAGAGAGAGAGAGAGAGAGAGAGAGAGAGAAGGGGGGACTGCCCACCTTTGGCTGTGGCTCCACCCATGGCTAGCAGGAGTCCCCCAACAGATTACCCCTGATGGAATGCAGCCCTCAATAGGAAAAAAAGATTTCCCAGCCCTGCCCTAAACCATGGTTTGTTTGTTTCTTAGTGGTAGCCATTTTTTTAAATACCTAAATAGAGACCAAGTTAGTCCAGAATATTAACAGATATTGGTTCCAGACCCTGTTTCTACAATGAATTGGAGTTAAAAGTCAAGGGGAAGGACTTGGGAATCTTAAACTATAGCTACTCTGACTTGGTGGACAAATAATTTTAAATAGTAGATAGTCTTCATTAAGCAATCTTAAGGATGTTCTCTCCCAAAGTATGCAGTGCAGGTTTGATGTCCTAAAGTCTTTCTTGGCTAATGATCTCTGCAACTCCAACCACAGTTGATTGCTGTGGCCAAAGCACTTCCAGTGTTTGTAATTCAGCCCTGTCTTAAAACTTACCGGTACTTTATTTTGCTGTTTAAGAAGTGTTTCTGGAAAATATTGTTAGATGCTTTTGTAGAAAAAGCCACTGATAAACTTGGTGTACAGGGTTTTTGGGAATAGGCATTGGTGTTCTATCAGTCTTGTACTTTAATGCAGGGGATGGTACAGCAAAAGTTGGCAGGCATGTTATAACAGACAAAGAGACTGCTAAAGAAAACTGGCAAGAATCCTAATATTGGGAAAACAATACTTATGAGGTGGAATGTTTGCAAGAGATCTTAAGAAATAATAATAGGATTTTGGCTCTCAAATCCTGTTGGACCATAGAACCCATGAATGGTATATATGAACACAAATGATATCATGAAGACTTTGTAACAAGCGGCTGCATGCTCAATAAAAATAAATATGGGCCATGAATCGTGCCTTCCTGCACTGAGGGAAGCAAGATGTCATATGCAAAAAAGTAGTGCCTTCTCAGTGGCGGGTTTTGTTTTATGAAATCACCGCCTAAGGGAAGCCATCAGATTGGTGCCCTTGGCCCTTTCAGAAGGACAGCTTTAAAACAATTCTAATACCTCACAAAATAAGGTTGTCTCTCTAGTTTTTAAAATATTTTCCTGGATCCTAAGCACTGCAAAACAAAGAAGAATTGTCATCCCCTTCCCCTGTTCTCCCTCCTTAAATCTTCTCCAGAGGGTTGAGGGGCCCTGCTGAACAGTATGGGATAGAGTGCAGGGGGTTGCAGTGGGAAGAGGGAATTGCCCCAAATTTGGGCAGAGGCACCTTGTGTGATGGGGAGGTGGTTCTACTTCCTTTGGGGCAATTCCCCTTTCCCATTGCAGCCTCCAGCACTCTATCCCATGATACTGAAGAAGGGCCTCCGACCCCTCTCTAGAGAGTCTTTTTGAGGGCAGAGAGGGCAAGAAGCTTCCTTCTGCTCATGGTTTTTTTTTTTTGTATCAGTGATGCCACTGTCATCTGCTGTTTACAGCAAAAAGCTGTAAACAGCTTTGAGACTGCATAGTTAAAAAATAAAAATAACAAAAGGCACTTAACTGGAAATAATAAACTATTGTCAGACCTCTCAGTTAGCCAGATAACTGGTTAGCTTTCCATTTTAATGGTTAGCTTTCCATTTTAATGGTTATCGTAACATTAATCAAAAGTAGAATCTGAAATCTGGTGACATTGTTCTAAGAATATTGTGCTTTGGTTGTGAAAGCAAAGTTCCTATCCCTCATAGTTTGGGGGGGGGGGGGAGTTGGACACTGAGCAGGTATTTTTGAAGGCTTCAAAAATGTTCCTCATTCTGCTAAGTAGAACTTAATTGCCTTTCTAATTGCACTACTGTGTGGGAATGCTTCTCCTTTTAGCATAATTAAGAGTAACAGAAGAGGTTACGTGACAGATGATAAGATGCATAATGCTTCTGAAAGTTAGTTATTAATGCACCATGGTATGCTCTTTTGGGCAGAGGGGAGAATCAAATTGGGGACTCCCCTGTAGGTAGGCTTGCAGTTGGTTCTATCCGTGGATTAGCTGCTCCCGGCCAATATCTTTTCCTATGTACTTCACAAGGTTCAGTGAACATTCTGCTGAACTGTGTTTCCTCTGAAACTTTGTTAAGGAGTGATATTCTCTTGGAACAATTTCAAAGCACTCACTTCCTTCCTTGCATTTTTTGCTGGGAGAGATTTTACTGCTTTTGCAAGATGGGCTGTGTCTGCAAGTACTTGCATTTTTGACAGCAAAGTAGGAAGGGGGCTTTTTATGGCTTATTGTAGTCGATGCTTTCTTAGCTTTCAGGGAACTGTAACTTTTTCCATTCTGCTGACTTGCCACTTTTCTTTCTAGCAAGAGCATGTCCTGTGACATACACCATAGTATGAAGCTGTCTGCTGACATGCAGAGCCTTTAGCTTAATTCTAGTAGCCTGACTGGTCTTCATGGAATTTTCTGGAAGCAGCATGCTGTGCCTCTTTAAGGTTTGCCATAGTCTCTTGAATCATTTGGGGAGTAGGCTTGTTCATAAGACAGGCTATGGCTTATGCTGGCTCAGCTTGTCTGAGCGTGGAAAGCTAAGCAGGGTCAGGCCTGGTTATTACTTGGATGGGAGACCCCTCCTCTAGTTTCTTGCATTGAGCAGGGGGTTGGACTCGATAGCCTTGTAGGCTCCTTCCAACTCTATCTATGGAATCATTGGTCAGATTACCAGTGGTGTTGACAGATGATGAGGTGGTTATACCAATAAAGTTAGCTATTGTGCACCCCCTTTTTGCCCTTCCCCTCCTCCCAGATATCGCTTTTTGCAATCTAAGTTTTGACAACCACTGACAGACCCTCCAAAGTGGCCAAGCAGCACATTGGAGGGGCTGTTAGTGGATCGCCACCCCTTTAAAAAAAAAGTGCCCCAAATGTGTGCAAATAGTTTCGTTAATATTTTTTTAAAAAAAATTAGCCGGAATTGTGCAATTTCTGAGGTGTAGGTGTGCACATTTCCGCAGGTGTGAAAATGGGAAGTCTTGTCTGGGTAATGTCCTGGGAGGTACATGCAGAAAAATGCAGCCGGTACCAACCATGGACATTGAGCCAGAGAGGCTACCAATTGGTTGGTTTTTGCACTTTCCTTTGTCTTGACAGCTGTCAAAAGACAAGCTGTCAATTCAAAGCAAAGAATTGCTCGCGTAAAGGGGGCAGACGAATTTATTTCCCCTTGGCACTGAGATCTTCAGGGTTTTCTGTGTTCCCCCAGTGCCCCCAACTTTCCCACCTATTCCTGAGACTCTAGGTGCTCAGGAAGATGGAAAAGTACAGCTAGCTGTCAAAACTCGGGTTCCTTTAAAAAGGTTTTTTTTTTTTACAGGACTCCCCATGTTTTTTTTTCACAGGGACATATGCATTCATCCCTTTATATGTCCCTGTGAAAAAGCCAACCCCTGCCATAAGAGAAGGGGCCAGAGGGACTGACCGCAGGAAATGAAGGAGCTACCCCTGGCCTATACATACTTTTTCCTGGGAAACCGGTCACAGTTTTGGCTAACGCTTGACTCTTTTTAAAATTTGTTTTAGTAAGTGTGAAGGACCAGCACCCGGGTCCTATGCGTGAGTTCGGCGCTTAACGGGTTAACCGGCACTGAGTTACAGCCCGTACAAGCAGGTGAAACCGACTAGGAGGTTTGCGCACACAAGAGGAAACTCCAGCCCTTTGTATGACCAAATAAGACTTTATTTACTTACACAATATACGGAGCGGAACTAACAGCTTTCTAGGAATACTATAACGTCAACATGACCTGCTGTGATCCCCAAGTTTATCAGTGAACAGGCTCCCAGGCTAGCGCATTGGGATTAGTCAGTTACCTTAGACTAAAGACTTTACGCTAGTCAATTTCAGCCTGACTCCGGGTCTGTCCGATCCGGGGAAGAGAACAGCTTACTCCAGCCGCCGCTGGAGGACGAATCTTGATCAAAGTACCCCGTGTTCCCAACAACCCCCAAAAGGAGGGGAGAGGGGTTTTCTACCCCTGGGTTCCTGCTCTCCCCGCCCTCGCGGTCAGGTGGGGGCTTATGCCTTCCCCTTCGTGTCAGGTGGGCTTATTCCTGCCCGGGAAGAAGGTGATGTGTTGGGTACTTTACAGCTCTTTGAGACTGCCCTGATAGTTTGATGGTCTTGATGGTCCTTTCCTGGGTTTTGTGGAATTCAACCGAGACTCTCCATTGTTGGGATGCCGGTCCGTCTGGCTGCTTCCTTGTAACTCAATCTCTCTTCCTCGCCCCCCCCCTCCCTTGGAAGGAGACTGGTGTGTGTGTGTTCGTGTCAGGCTTTCTCCACACCCTTCCCTTTGGAAAAAGATGGCATTGGGGTCCACCACCCCAATCCCTATCTAACTGTCTCCCACTGAGAAAGCCCGGGACAACCCATCTGCCACGATATTGTCCTTGCCCTTGATGTGTTCTACTGAAAAATCAAAATCCTGCAGGACTAAGCTCCACCGCAGCAACTTCTGGTTGGATCCTTTCACCCTATCCAGCCAACACAAGGGGGAATGGTCGGTCTGCAACAAGAACCAGCGTCCCCAAAGGTAGGGGCGAAGCTTGGTCACTGCCCATACTATCGCCAAGCATTCCTTCTCGACAGTGGCCAAGTTCCGCTCCCGGGACAAAAGTTTTTTACTCAAGTAGGCAACAGGGCATAGCCCTTGCCCTGGCCGTTCCTGCAGCAAGACGGTCCCCCATTCCCGCTTCTGAGGCATCCGTCTGCAGGACAAAGGGGGCTTCAAAGTCAGGCGCTTGCAGCACAGGGGCTGCCATCAAGCAGGCTTTCAATCCTTTGAACGCTGCCTGGCAAGCTGCCGACCACTGGACCTTGACGGGCTGCCGCTTTTTACACAAATCTGTCAGAGGGGTGGCTAGCTGGCTAAAGTGGGGCACAAATTTACAGTAGTAGCCAGCCCGCCCTAAAAAAGCTTGCACCTGTTTCTTCGTCTGGGGCTGGGACCAGGTGCGGACCGACTCGATTTTTGCCTCTAGGGGCTTAACACTACCTTCCCCCACCCTGTGCCCTAGATACTCTACCTCCCCCCGCCCCACCTGACATTTCTTAGCCTTCACAGTCAGCCCGGCTCCCTGAATTCTCTGAAATACTTGGCGGACATGCTGCAAATGTTGTTCCCAGGTGGAGCTGAAAATGGCGATATCATCCAAGTACGCACAGGCGAACTCCCCCAACCCATTTAGCATTCCATTCACCAGCCTTTGGAAGGTAGCTGGACCGTTCCGGACTCCGAATGGCAGGGTCACAAATGCGGATTTCAACGCGGCATCCGGATCGAGGGGAACTTGCCAATAACCCTTAGTCAGATCCAGGGTAGTGATGTACTTGGCTCCCCCTAGCCGTTCCAACAGCACATCCATGTTTGGGATGGGGTATGGATCAGGGACAGTCACTTTGTTAATTTTCCGATAATCTACACAGAACCGAACCCCCCCATCTTTCTTGGCTACCAACACTATAGGAGAGGACCAGGGGCTAGAGCTGGGTACAATGACTCCAAGATCTAACATGGCTTGGACTTCGTCTGCAATGACCTGGGCATGGGGCCCTACCGCCCGGTAGGGTAGGGACTGTATAGGGGGGCTATTCCCCATTTCAATGGTATGTTGCACGAGAGTAGTGCATCCCGGGCGGTCGGAAAACATAGGCTGGAAGTCCTCTAGGACCTGGGTAATTTGTCTCCGCTGCTGTTCGGACAGGGAGGGAGACAATTTGATCTCATCCATCCCTCCCCCTCCCCCTCCCCCCCATTCTGCCAACAAATCCCCGTCAGAGGTTTCTTGATCCACACATTCCTGTACGCCCCCCACCTTCATCCCCCGTTCCACGTACAACTTTAACATATTTACATGAAATATCCTTTGCCTCCCCGGCTGCCCCGGAAAAGCCACTTGATAGTTCACCTCCCCCGACCTTCCAATCACGGTCCCCAGACCCTCCCATTTCAAACACAATTTGTCCGTTTTCTGGGGGCGCAGTACCAGCACCTGGTCCCCCACTTCAAAAGTCCGTGGCACAGCCGTCCGGTTGTACCACGCGCTCTGCCAGTTGTTGCGCGGCTCCGAGATGCTGCTGCGCCGTCTCCTGCACCTCCCGTAGGACAGTTTGGAGGTGTTACATGAAGGCATGAACCGGCATGGAAGGCTCTGCTGCAACCCCCTCCCATTCCGCCCGCAAAAGAGCCAAAGGTCCCCGTAGCTCCCTCCCAAACATCAATTCGTTGGGGGAGAATCCCAGGCTCTCCTGGGGGGGAGTCCCGGTACGCAAACAACAGGTAGGGGAGAGCTTGGTCCCAAGTCCCGGGATGTTTAGCCGCGTAGGCTCGGATCATTTTCTCCAAAGTCTGATTGAACCGCTCCACCAGCCCATTAGTCTCATGGTGATATGGCACTGAAGTCAGATGCTCCACACACCCCAACTCCCACATATTTTTAAACAATTTGGACACGAATCCCGTGCCACAGTCTGAAACCACCGTGTGGGGCATTCCTAGGCGGGCAAAAAGAGAGAGGAGAGTCTTAGCCAGGCTGGTAGCGGAGATGGAGGCTAGGGCGAAAGCCTCGGCATAACGAGTGGCAAAGTCAACAACAGTCAGTATAAACTTCTTCCCCGTCTTGGTGGGGGGATTCAAGGGTCCCACAATGTCCAACCCTATCCTCTCAAAAGGGGTGCCCACAATGGGTAGGGGTTGAAGGGGGGCTTTCGGGTGGTCCCGATTATGTCCCACCTGCTGGCAGACATCGCAGGACCGACAATATTCCTGGACTTCATTCGCCACCATGGGCCAGTAAAACCCTTCTGTCACTCTGGCTAATGTCCGTTTCTGTCCCAAGTGGCCCCCCCATGCTACATCGTGGGCCAGCTGCAGTACGGCTTGGCGGCACCTTGTGGGCACAACCAATTGTCTTTTCCTTGGCTGGAGACCAAGTTCGGTTTTTGGACTGAACTCCCGGTAAAGGGCTCCCGCCTCCCACAAAAACCGTTCTGACTGGTCTACTGCCCCCAACGCTTGGCCGGCCTGATCCCGGCATTCACGGAGGGACGGGTCGTGCCGCTGCTCTTCTTGGAAAGCCTTCTGAGTCCCAAAATCTCAGGCCATCGGGGCGAACCCCCCTTGGCCATCCTCCCTAACCGGAGCTGAGGGGGGCAGCGGCGAACATTTGGTTGCCGGTGTC
The DNA here is from genome assembly GCA_021292165.1 of Shinisaurus crocodilurus. Classification (NCBI taxonomy): domain Eukaryota; kingdom Metazoa; phylum Chordata; class Lepidosauria; order Squamata; family Shinisauridae; genus Shinisaurus; species Shinisaurus crocodilurus. The sequence goes on from CM037881.1 coordinate 32,197,064, forward strand.
GCTTTAACGCGACTGGGTTTGGGAGTCGGGGGACTGGGAGGCTGTGGGGCAGGGGCTTGTTTGGCTTGACGACGTGTCACCACCCCCACCTTGACCTGGGCAGCCCGGAACGCGATGTCGTTCCCAATGATGATCCCCCACTCTTGCTGTCCATGTACTATAACATCCACCTTCCTTTCCCATCCCCTGTACTTGACCCAAACCCGGGCAAGGGGAACAGCTATGTTGGGGGAGTTATAGGGTTTTATGGCACAGGTACGCCCTTTCAACAGCTGGCTCTTCTTTACCTTACTCCGAGGTAAAGCAGTTATGTCCGCCCCGGTCTCCCTATACCCCACATGGGAAACATTGTTCACAGAGATGGACTCACAGAATTTGCTCTGGCTCCAACGCAGTTGCTCCGGAGACGCAATTCGCATCAGGGATGCTTGAGAGATGGCCCCAAGGGAATGCGGTCCTCCGCTCAACAGGGGCTGCGCCGCATCCCCTGCTTCCTCTTCCAGGGATGAGACCGACTGCTGGTCCTCCTCTTGTTCCTCCAGCTGCCGGGTTTCGGGAGCGAGCATCCTTCCAACTTTACCTGGGGCTGTTTTGGGGTTGCGGTTCTTGGCGAGGAGTTTGGGGCAACTTCTCTTAAGGTGACCCGGTTCTTTACAATAAAAACAGCCGCTGGTGCTGGGGCTCTCCTTGGGCTTACTTGGGACCCCCTCCCGAGGTCTGGGGTTGCCTTTCTCTGCTGCTCCCTTTGGCCCCGCTGCGACTGGGGTTGCCCCCCTTCCCTCCTTTGGGCTGCCAATGCTGCCCCATCTGGTCCGCCAGCTTACCCATCTCCCGACAGTTTGGTGGGTCTCGATCCCGCACGGCAGTAGCCAAATCCTCTGGGATAGTAGCACAAAACTGCTCTTGGATCAGGAGCTCTCGTACCTCTGCCAAGATGGTCCTCCCGGTGGCCTCGATCCACGCATCCCAAACTTGCCCCAGATGCGCCATCCAGGAGGCATACGTGTCCCCTGGGGAAGGCTGCCCGTAACGAAATGTACAGCGGCAGTGTTCGGCTGTGAGGGCAAAACGCTCCCTCACAGCTTCTTTAAATGCAACATAGTCCAAGGGGGCAGTTTGGGTGTGAATGCCCAAGAGATTGGCCAGCTCCCCGCTGACCTGTGTCCTCCAGGCGGACTATTCACCAATTGTCCGGCACCTTTTGCTCCTGGCAGGCAGCTTCGAACAGGGTGAAGAAGATCAACACGTCCTGCCCAGGTTTGTAGGTGGGAAATTGTTTCCGGTCCCATTTAGGGGTCGGAGAGTTCCCATTCTGGGGCGCAGTGGGTCCCCCCCCTGGCGCCTGTGGTCAGCCTCGCTAACTCTAGCTGCATCTGTAGCGCCGCTTGCTGATGCTGGATCATCTCCTGCTGTTGCCGCATCACCTCCCTGGTCTGTTGCCAATTCAGTTGGGGGAAGAGGGCGTCCAAACTTCCCCCTCCTATGGCTCCACCAGCAACCCCTCCGTCGAGGTCTTCCTCTAACCCGGGGTCCATCCTGTTGCCTCTCCTGAGGCTGCTCGTTAAGCTGGGGCGACCCCACTGTTTGGGTTCCTGCCCCGCCAGCAAGGATGAGGGGGCTCCCTCCCCCTCCTGGTTGTTGGTCTTCGGCCGCACCGTCCACTCCATTGTGGAGACCTGGCTCCCCTCTCCTCCTGGAGTCACTGGGCTGTTTACTAGCTCCAGCTGTTCCTGGTTAGGGTTATCCATTTTACTTTTGCCTGACTACTTCCCAGCAATCCGCTAGCCTGCCCTAAACCCTATTAGTTCCGTCCGTTAACTAAGTTTCCAATTGTCCCGTCGTCTGCCACCATGTGAAGGACCAGCTACCCGGGTCCTATGCGTGAGTTCGGCGCTTAACGGGTTAACCGGCACTGAGTTACAGCCCGTACTAGCAGGTGAAACCGACTAGGAAGTTTGCGCACACAAGAGGAAACTCCTGCCCTTTGTATGACCAAATAAGGCTTTATTTACTTACACAATATACGGAGCGGAACTAACAGCTTTCTAGGAATACTGTAACGTCAACATGACCTGACGTGATCCCCAAGTTTATCAGTGAACAGGCTCCCAGGCTAGCACATTGGGATTAGTCAGTTACCTTAGACTAAAGACTACGCTAGTCAATTTCAGCCTGACTCCGGGTCTGTCCGATCCGGGGAAGAGAACAGCTTACTCCAGCCGCCGCTGGAGGACGAATCTTGATCAAAGTACCCCGTGTTCCCAACAACCCCCAAAAGGAGGGGAGAGGGGTTTTCTACCCCTGGGTTCCCGCTCTCCCCGCCCTCGCAGTCAGGTGGGGGCTTATGCCTGCCCCTTCGTGTCAGGTGGGCTTATTCCTGCCCGGGAAGAAGGTGACGTGTTGGGTACTTTACAGCTCTTTGAGACTCCCCTGATAGTTTGATGGTCTTGATGGTCCTTTCCTGGGTTTTGTGGAATTCAACCGAGACTCTCCATTGTTGGGATGCCGGTCCGTCTGGCTGCTTCCCTGTAACTCAATCTCTCTTCCTCGTCCCCCCTCCCTTGGAAGGAGACTGGTGTGTGTGTGTTCGTGTCAGGCTTTCTCCACAGTAAGTGTCTCATTTAACATAGGTAATCTTTTGTATGAGATATGGTACAGAGGGCTGCAGTAGGTAGGAGGATCAGTGAAAATTAGATGTCCCACCTTTATTACAGACTGCCCAATAACCAAACTTCTTTGGGACTTATGTGAGCATACTTCCTTTCTGCTAGTGCAAAGCCAACATTTGATACAGCCCTGCATACAAGAGTCTGGATTCTCTTGAAAGAAAGGTACCTGAAAGAGATATTATAAAAGTTTCCATATTGCTATTATGAAGTCTATATTAAGAGGTACAAAATCAAATGAAAGAAAATCTGTGAGCCTTGGAAGTTGTAAATTGGATTGCTGACAACTGGCAACAGTTTAGAGTGTGTTCTGAACTTCTGATGTCTCATAAAGTGGGACTTTCTGCTGTGCCCACCAGTTACTCCTGGCTAGCTGAAAAGCAGTTCTTCGAAGGATAGGCTTCATGAGGGATCCTTAGGTCATGTGTTGGCCCAACCAGAGGCAGCCGTTGAAATGTCTGAGGAGAGCATTGTGTACAACGCTTTGAAGTAGGGAGTTTTGCTTATTTTCACATATGTTTTTATTGGAATGAAAAATTGGCCTTTCTTACTGTAAAATGTTATGTGGAGTTTGAAAGATCTGTTTAAAAATACACTTCTTGTTTCCTACATGAAAGCACTTTTGATTTGAAGTGCAGCTTCATATTCAATGTTGGCCTTTGTTTCTCTAAAATGGTGGTAGCTGGAGGGTGTGGGGGTCGAAGGAAACTATTGAGAGGTCCACTTCCTCATATTTTTCCCTCTTCTTCCTTCTATTCTCTCATTTATACACACACACACACACACACACACACACCATAGCTGACACACTCTGGGTGGTTTACAACAATTCATAAAATACAGTATAAAATACAATAAAAACATAAAATTTCACTACAAAAATTTAAAAACCAAATTTAAATAACTTAAATAGCTAAGGCAAGTTAATAAAACTAGGCCTGTTAAAACAGCTGACATAACCCCCTCCCCATGTGCTATTTAGAGCTGTTAAAAACCTCAGCATAGAGGGCAGTCTTGACCTGGCACCAAAAGGATAGTAGAGTTGGTGCCAGGAGGGCCTTGGCAGAGCATGTTCCAAAGTTGGGGGGCTGCCACAGAAAAGGCCCTCTTCCTTGTTGCCACCAACCGAGCCTCCCTTGGAGGTGGCAGTTGGAGGAAGGCCCCAGATGTTGAGTCTAGTGTCCGGATAGATTGTGGTTAGGAGAGGCATTTTGTCAAGTATTGTGGTCCCAAGCCATGTAGGGCTTTATAGGTTAAGACCAGCACCTTGAATCGGGCTCAGAAGCATATAGGCAGCCAGTACAAGTGGGCCAGAACGAGTGTTAAGTATTCAGACCATCTGGTTCCAGTTATTAGTCTGACTGCTGCATTTTGCACAAGCTTCAGCTTCTGAACAGTCTTCAAGGGCAGTGTCACGTAAAGTTCATTGCAGTAGTCTAGTTTAGAGATTACCAGAGCATAGATTACTGAAACCGGGCTATCCCTGTCCAGATAGGGGCGTAGCTGGGTCACCAGCTGAAGCTGGTAGAAGGCACTCGGTGCCATTGAAGCCACTTGAGCCTCAAGTGACAAAGATGGCTCAAGGAGGACCCCCAAGCTATGAACCTGCTCCTTCAAGGGGAGTGCAGCCCTTTCCCGAACAGGTTGAACACCTTCCGTCCAGTCAGAGGAACCACCCACTAACAGCATCTCAGTCTTGTCAGGATGGGATTCGGTTCTCCCATCCAGTCCATTGTTTCAGTCAGGCATCAGTTTAGCACATCCACAGCCTCACTAGCTGGAGATGAAAAAGAGAAATAGAGCTGCATGTCAACCACGTACTGATGGCAATGCACTCCAAAACTCTGGATGACACCACTCTGCGGTTTCATGTAGATGTTGAATAGCATGGGGGGAAAGATTGACCCCCTGAGGAACCCCATATTATAGAGTCCATGGGGCTGAGCAGTATTCTCCAAGCACCACCGTCTGGAGCCATCCATCCAAGTAGGAGTGGAACCACTGCAATGAAGTAACCCCCCTCCCAATTCAGACAGTCGCCCCAGCAGGATGCCATGGTCGTTGGTATCAAAAGCTGCCAAGAGATCCAGGAGTATCAACAGGGTCACACTCCCCTGTCTCTCTCCCGATATAGATCATCATACAGGGCGACCAAAGCTGTTCCCATGCCAAAACTCGGACTGAAACCCAACTGGATCCAGATAATCGGTCTCATCCAAGAATGCCTGGAGCTGGTTGGCCACCAGCCACTCAAGGACCTTGTCCAAGAAAGGAACATTTGCCACTAGCCTAAAGTTGTTAAGTTCTTCTGGGTCCAGAGAGGGTTTCTTGAGGAGTGGCCTCACCACTGCTTTTTTCAAGCCACATGGGACCACTCCCTCTTACAAGGAGGCATTGATCACCTCCCTTACCCAGCTGGCTGCTCCCTCCCTGCTTGTTTTTATAAACCAAGAGGGGCAAGGATCCAGTATGGATGTGGTTGCTTGTGCCTGTCCATTTGCTGCCTATAGCCTGCTATGGGATCTGATTTGTCTGCTACACGTGTGTGTTAAAGTGATTGGGTTCTGTGGGGCAACTATAAACTTATGTAATGTCTTAATTTGTAAATTTTATTTACAGCAGATGTACTCGGTGCTTCCTTCAAGGAACATAGAACATCATATGTGAGGCAGTGATGGATGGGATCAGTCTAATTCTAAGTCACATCACTGTCATGTGTTTACATTTTTAATTCGGTTCTCCCATTTCTGCATTAATGAGCAATTTAAAAAAAGAAGAACTCCTCAAAATCGTGACAAATTCCCCCAAAAAGGAATTACTTTTACTGTTACAAGGTGGCCCAAGAGTTGCCTTTAAAAACAAAAACAAAAAAACCCCTCTTTTTTTAAACAGGTAATGGCTGGACTGGGATATTGTACAAGGGGGAAGGAAGATGGCTGCCTCCCCCCATTTTTTCCATACCATATCCCTGGTGGGATAGCACTTCCAACTGCTCCCAGGGGAATTGGTGGCCCCATTTTCAAAGTGCATGGCAGCAGCTGTGCTTTCTGGCCACTTCAATGAGCTATTGCCTATTAAAAATAAAAATAAAGGCATCCCTCAGACCACCGCATACAATTTGCTGCAGTGCGGATTCCTAACGAGAACAATGTTACGATCCACACATTAGTCTGAGGTGCGGATCAGACAGGTTCGCCAAGGAATACAGACCCAACAAATTCCTTGGCCGTCCCTAAATGAGATGGTTCCATTTTTATCCTCACAACAGTTCTGTGTGGTAGCCCAGGCAGATGGGGACTGGACCAAGGTCACCATGGCTGACTGAGTGGGGAGGGTTCAAGTCCTCAAAGTTTAATACTCTGTCCCAGCCTTCCCCAACCTGAAGCACACCAGTTGTTTTGGACTACAACTCCCATCATGCCTGACCATTGACCATGATGGCTGGGGCTGATGGGGGTTGCAGGCCAAAATATCTGGAGTGCACCAGGTTGGGGAAGACTGCTCTATCTGCTAGAACACTGTAGAAAATATCATTTCAATTTTCTGGAATGAATCTGGCTTCATTGAAATGCAACTTAAATCTCAGGCCCTGAAATAAGGCTTTCTTTCATGCCCATCGATGCTAGTTCCTGCCCCATATCACTTTACTGCTATCCTTAAGAACCTGTGTAAAGAAAACTTCAGTGGGGCCAAAAAAAATTCCAGTGCAGAAAATTCTGCAGAATTCTGCAAAAAAAAAAAAATTATTTAAAAAATTTGACTTGATATACAAGCGACGTCTTGCAATACAAGTACTGTAGTACGGCTTAAATTAAAAATCTCTGTACAATTTTTTGGGGGGAATTTCATTTTGATATTCAAGTGTTTTGGATTACAAGCACGTTTCCGGAACGAATTATGCTCTCAATCCAAGGCATGACTGTACAATATTAGGCAAACTTGGCAGTTTTACCGTTGCAATACTAATGTTTTTCAGGTGATTATCCCTAGCAAATTACCCTGTGCAAATTAGCTCAATTCAGAATTTTCCAGAAGAACCACATCAGTTGAAAACTTTATTTTGTACATTTATATCCTAGCTTTCTATAATGGAACTGAAGGTGATGTACGTAGGGGTCACCCATCCAGGCACTGACCAGACCAAGTTCTATTAGCTTCAGCAAGGTGGCTGCAACATGCACATCAGATCATGCTCTTGCTGACGACTGTATGAATTGCACTTAGAAAAATCAGTTACTTTGAGGTTGGTCTTGTCTTGGTGGTCCAAGGTGATAACTGTGTCACCATTGGCCATTGCTCTTGGGCAGCACAGTCACCTTGTGGCACCTGGGGGTTTGCCTGATATAAATCGTTATTGCAACTCCCACAAGAAGGTATATCTCAGAAACCAAGTAATCCTGTTCTGTCCTTTTTGGGGTAGAACAGAGGACCCAGCCCCCAGCTACTGTATAGAACAGAGGACTCTCAGCTACAGTGTATCTGAAAGTGCTGCTGCTGTTTGCCCATCTGTGTCAACGTGTTTATGCTATGGGCTCTAGCTGTTTTCTGCCTTCCTTCTTTCTCAAGAAGGCTGTCTGTTCTACAGAATCAGGTGAAGAATGTGGTTGCATAGCCCCATATACTTTCTCACTGGTGCTGTCTCCTGGCCTGGGGAACCAGTATTCAGCAGAGAGGAGAGAGGCAGATGCTGGTTGTGATGGAAGTGACCCACAACATTGTTAATGCTGAGCACACAGAAGAAGGAGCCCTCCCGGCATTGACTACTTGACAATGCTTTCCTATTAACAGTTAATGGGCCACAGAGTCTCAGTCACAGTTCTTTTCTTTAATCTGGTATCCCAAGTTGTCTGTATGTGGGGTTTTTTTTAAAAAAAGGTGTGTGTGTGTGTGTGTGTGTGTTGTTTATTTCCCTTCAAATATCTTGTTTTCTTAAAGAATCAGAGATGGCCACAAAAGGAATGGATGTATTTTTCACTATCAGGGTCTGAATAGAGGACTTGATAGCAAAGAGGAACTGACTCCGAGATCTTTCTCTTTCAGTTAGTGTATTCCTTGAAGGCTCTTCTCATTTAGTGGACCTTGCTTACTTTATATTTTGGTAACATAAGCAATGTCTTCTAATCTGAAATAAAATCCTGTCAGTTTAGTGGGGACAGGGGTTCAGTTGCCTCCCAAGTACCTTCTAGCCCTAAATTTCTGTGAGGCATTTTCTTCCCTTGCCTGGGTTTTCTCTTACAATTACCGTAAGTGGACCTTGCTAAAGTGAATTTTTGAACCTAAATCTGTGTTCCATTCTTGTTTCTCAGGTTCCCTTTTCTGACAATATAATGTTTGGAAGTTGACATCTAGCCACAGTTTAACCTTACTAATAAACAGCATGCTGTAGGTATTATCCCAAACAATGAAAGTGTAGTTTCACATGCTGTATGTTTCATATATAGAAGCTGGGTTTAGTTAAAATGTCACACTTCTTGGAAAAACTGGATATTTTAAGAAGCCATAATAAAAAAGCTATTTTAATGTGATTTATGAGGTGAAGTATCTCTGATTGCTGCCTTGTGAACCAGTTAATAGACTACTGGAGACATTAAGAGATTGCATACCACCTTCCAATATACGGTACTAACTCAATAGAGCAGCAGAATTCACCTCTTTGCCTGTACTGCCACAGCTAATAAAATCTTAAAGTTTTTTCTATTTCTTGGGGTTTGGGGATTAAAATTTTGTCGTCGTCCCAGCCTGTTTTTCTTTCTTTCTCTTGTGTGTGTGTGTGTGTGTGTGTGTCTTCCTCCTAGGTCCATTTATTTGTTCCTTTTAATTTTTAAGCAGTAAGGCTTTTAATAGCACAGTTTGTAATATAAAGGATGTCAAGAGCTGCTCTGGGGACACCAGTCAAAATGTGGGATAACAGGTCTAAAAGTAAAATTAAGTTGACAAGCTCCAGATATGGGGGGAAGTATCTTGAAACTCTGCATCTTCTTGCCCAAGAGGTTTTTGGCACCTGGCAGAAGAGCCAAATGGTACCTTTTCACCCTAATTAATATGGAACCCAATCCACCTGGAAGTTATCTTGTGCAAGCCCACTATGTGTAGGAGAAATGTCCATTGAATTGTCTCCAGATGCTACATTTAACGACACCAAAAAAGCCTGCTCCCTGAGGCAGCTGTCTTACTTGCCTGATAGTAAGGTTGTGCCACTGTGCAGAAGACCTAGTAGATTTCATAGATCATAGAGTTGGAAGGAGCCTACAAGTAGGCATGCAGTTGAACCGGGGGGAGGCCCCGCCTCGCCCCCGCCTTGACTCTCCGTGGGGGGGGCCCTCGATCTTCTGAGTGGCGCGGAGCAGTTCTCCACGCCGCTCGACCCATCCTCTCCAGTCCTGTCGCATCTCTTCCGGCACCGGAAATGACGCGACGGGACCCGGCGCAGTACGCGTCACGGGGGTCCAGCGTGCCTGCGCAGGGCCCCGTCGCGTCATTTCTGGTGCCAGAAGTGACGGGACCGGAGCGGGCCGCGCAGGCGGCTTGCCATGGAGAGGCAAGCCACCCCGAAGAGAAGGTAAGGCCTCGCGCGGGCGTGAGCGGGGCCGATTTCGGCCTTGTTTTGCCCGTGCGAGGCTCGATGGCACAAGCCTACCTACAAGGCTATCGAGAACAGAGCACTGTAAAAATGAGGAAAGGCTTCATTTGAGAGAGGCTGAACAGTTTTCAAACATGCCATAAAATGTGGAGGGAGGGAGGGATGACAGGGTGGTTTTATGGTTTTATTTGCATATCCTCCTGCTATTCTCTATTCTTGTAGACATATCTTTATGAGGAACAGTTTCTTAATGTATGCAGAATATTGTGCCTTAGAAACTTGAATTGCTATGAACTGCCTAGAGAGCTTCAGCTATTGGGCGGTATAGAAATGAAGTAAATAAATAATAGAAAGACGACTTGGAAAATTAGCTATGAACATTGTAAGTCATGGTAAAAATGAAGCTGAAAATTCAAGACATTTAGGTTGAAGACACAAGTTATAAATATCTTAATTTTGTTTGTTCTGTTGACTTTGTCTCAAAGGGATTAGGCACAAAAGAGTGGCCTTGGTCAGCCTTCTGTTAAATAATTGGAATACCTTAAGAACTGGTGACTGTCATTGGCATGAACAATTGTAGGAACATCAGTGATGTAGCTATTCAGGAAAATTTTGAATTGGAAAATTTTCCAGTGCAAATTAGGCTAATTTGCATAGGGTCATTTGTGTTGGAAAATGTTCAGCTTGCATTGAAAAATGATCTAATTTAGCATGTTTACTAAATACAAATAAAATAAACATCAAAGCTTTTAAAAAAGTACCCCAGGTTAATTTTTTTGTCCCAATACATCACAAGTATTTGACCTGAAATATTTAAGGCAGAAAATTAAAGCACACAATGTGATTTAAATGTTATATTATGTAGACATCTTTTATTAGAATACCTGTAAAAATTTAAAGACAATAGGATGTACTTCCTTTACATTGTTTAAATGTAAGAAAGAAACAAATCAGTCTTCCCCAACCTGGTATCCTCCAGTTATGCTGCACTACAACTGCCAGCAGCCTTCAGTCAGCAACACATCTGAAGGACACAAGGTTGGGGAACGCTGCACTAATAAATTTTAGTAACTCAAAGAACTGTGCATGGTATGATGACAACCACTCATCTATTCCAGCAGAGTTCAACTCTCCTTCACTATGGTTGTTGGGGCACCTTCAGTTTCACTGTCACTACAGTCATGCCTTGGATTGAGAGCATAATTCGTTGCGGAAACGTGCTTGTAATCCAAGACACTCTTATATCAAAATGAAATCCCCCCCAAAAAAATTTGTAGAGATTTTTAATTTAAGCTACACTACAGTACTTGTATTGCAAGACGTCACTTGTATATCAAGTAAAAAAAATATATTAAATAAATATTTAAAAATTTGCTTGTCTTGCAAAACGCTCTCAAACCAAGTTACTTGCAATCCAAGGTATTACTGTACTTATTACTTCCATTTCACACTGAGACATACATGTATTGCAGTGTCATACATGTATTCTCTCACATACTTACTAGGGATAATCACATGAAAAACATACAACTGTGAAACTGCCAGGCTTGCCCAATATTGTATTTGCAATTGGCATCCATTCATTGTTACTAGTGAACTTGTGAAATTGAAAATTTTCTGTGAAAAAATAAAGGAAAAATATCGGCCCTACATCACTAATGAACATCCAATGACAAATTCTCAGCTCAGGTTCAAAATACATAAATGGTTATCAAAGCAATTGATCATGCTTCTTGGTAGGTGGATGGTTTTGGGGATATCCTTTTCAGTCCTACACTTTGGGTGTAGGACAGCTGTCTAGTGCATGCCTAGACCTTCCCTGAAGCATTAATGATATAAAACACTAGGCAGTGTAGGGCAGCTGTCCCCAAACTAATTCCCTCTAGATGTATTGGACTATAGCTCCCATCATCCACAGTCAATATAGCCCATGCCAGCAAGCAATAATGGGAGTTGTAGTCCAACACATCTGGAGGGCACCAGTCAGGGAAGGCTCTTATAGGTCATGGATTAGGATGTATTGTGCTGGAATCTTTAGACAGTTCTCTGCTTTTTAGTTTCTTATTAATAGTTGCCCTAATACTTTAAAAGTGCAGATCTTCTTGGGTTGATAACTTAATAGCATTATTCTGGTTACTGTTACCCTAATCATTTTAGAGACCCATTATCTAGGCAATACCCTAAAAAGAGAATAGCGGGCTATAGATATGAACAAGTGGGGCCTGCAACAAAATGTTTCAGTGTATCCTCATTGGCTACACTGTGTTTTGAGTTTTTTGCTCCTTTGGATTTTTGTTGTTTTTTAAAGTTGTACTTCTGCAAATCTCAAGATTCACCCGGGTATGCTTAGACCTTCCTCTTTTTTTCTCAGTGGCCCTGTTTTGGCTACAATCCTGTCAGCACTCACCACCCACTCGCTATTAGAAGGAGTGATAAACTCTCCCTGAAGTGTTAATGATTTAAAACACTAGGCAAGCTAAGCCTTCATTCTCAATTTAAAAACACACACCCTTCATTTTAGGTTTTCTATAGCTAAATACAGTCATGCCTTGGATTGAGAGCATAATTCGCTCCGGAAACATGCTTGTAATCCAAAACACTCTTATATCAAAACAAAATCCCCCCTAAAAAAATTTGTACAGAGATTTTTAATTTAAGCCATACTACAGTACTTGTATTGCAAGACGTCACTTGTATATCAAGTCAAAAATAAATAAATATTTAAAAATTTGCTTGTCTTGGAAAACGCTCTCAAACCAAGTTACTTGCAATCCAAGGTATTACTGTAGTGGTTTCCCCCCAAAGCTGTGCATTAATAGGTTGTTACGTTAGGGTAGGTAGTACAGCTGACATCTGTATTTGACCATCTTATGTGATGTGATGAGCTATCATGGAAACCTGAGATAGTTGGTTCTGCTATAATTTACATGTTCACTTCACCGGAGAGGAAAGGAAGATGAGTCAGGAGTGTTTTCCCCACCGCCCCCTCTCTCGCACCTTTGCTTCAGCCTCTGAATCATTCCTGAAAGTGTAAACAAATTGGATTTTGAGTTTGTCCCAGGACACCAGTCACTTGGGATAGCAAGCCCTCTGCCTTCTTTCTCCCACTCCTTCTATCTCATGACTATGCACAATGCCTTTTCATCCCTTTTAAAAATAGGAAATTTTACCTTTCCCATGTTTCATAAACTGGAGTTTTAACATATTTCTTTATGTGTTGTTAACATTCTTTTGGGGTCTTGTTGGGACATTATTTCTCCCTCTCGCCACCCCTGCAAAAAAATTTTTGACCCTGGGTAGAGATTAGTAACAAGCCTTGAGCTGCTGTGTTCCCTCCCCCACGTCTCTAGCCATGGGGAGAAGTGAACAGCCACTGGGGGAGGTGCTGCAGTTGTTTGAATATGGGGTGTTCCCTTCTCCTGCAAGATTAGGCTAAATTGTTCTTGCGGGTTTATGCTGAGATCCTATACTCACTTACCTGAGAGTAATCCTTACTGGACTCAATGAGGCTTACTTCTGAGTAGACATGCATAGGATTGCACTGTTAATCTCTTCGGATCAGTGGGAGATGCTTCATTCAAATAACTAAGATCTCCCAATGCCCTGGGTTTTGAAAAGGTGGGATATAAATATGGTTAAGTAAAATAGAAATACTAATTTTGGAAAAATTCTTTCTCCTTGTAAAATCTATAGGTGAAGGGTGCATTAAAAGCACCCATGGTACTTGTGTACCAGCTAAAAACTTGTAAATTTAATGAAGGGAGTCAGAACCACTAAACAAAACACTTATGGTAAATAGTAGTGATGCAGGTTCCCTTGGGGTCATAGAGATGTAAAAATTCTGGAAATCTTGAAGCCAAGGGGCAGGGGGGATTTGTTTTTCCAGATTTTTTGCATGGAAATAGAAGTTGGGGGGGGGAGGGAATTGAAGTATATATACTATTTACTTATCAACCCTTAATTCATTTTACTGCTTTAACAACATTAAGTGCATGATGTTGCACATAAAATTGTACCATTTGGCATATTTATGAAATTTTTAGAGTAATTTTATTTAAATATTTCCTTTTAGGGTAAAACCCTCCCAAGGCGGCTTACATAAAAGAATCCTATTTATGTTTACTCAGAAGTAAGACCTACTGTGTTTATTGGACTGTACTCCCAGGTAAGCATAGGATTCCAGCCTCAAAAGTATGAATGCCTTAGTTCTTGTCCAAACAAAATTGTGAATATATCCAATACTAGAGAGAGAGCTACAAACTTTTGCACCTTATACTAAGCACATGTATCTTAGTTTTTTGCCATCTGGGAAGTTGGAGAAAATGAAAGGTGAAAATAGGAACCAGAAATGTTTGTAGTAAACAATACTGTGCTGTTCAGACAGAAATGGTCTCATACAGTTGAGAGCCAGTGTAGTGTAGTGGTTAAGAGTGTTGGACTGGGACTCAGGAGATCTAGGTTCTAGTCCTCACTTGGCCATGAAGCTCACTGGGTGACTTTGAGCCAGTCACTGACTCTCAGCATAATCTATCTCGCTGGTTGTTGTGAGCAAGGACGGTGCTAGGTATCTAAAAGATCTGTGGCTCAGGCCCAGGGCAAAGGTTCACTTACAAGAGGCGGAGCCAAGGGATCATGAGAGGTAGAGCTAAGAGATCACAAGAGGCAAAGGGTGGATCCTTAGAGCTACACCAGGAAACATTCCATTGAGGCCACATTATCCTGCTCCACCAGCAGCAAGCCATTGCGTGCCATCAAAAATCCACCTTTTGAAGCAAGCATTGTCGCCACTTTAAGATCATGAATGCAAAACTGTGGGGGACAATCCACACAGCCACACAAAATGGTGGTGGTGGTGGTGGTGGTGATGATGATCATCATCATGATCATGATCATGATGATATTCTCAGAGCCAAACAGAAAAGTAGTGTTTGGAACCCAGGAGCAACCCACTGCAAAATGGGACACATGATGATGATGATGATGATGATGATGATGATGATGATGATGATGATGATGATATCATCCCCAGAGCTACACACAAAAGCATCCAAAATGCTGGTAAGCATGGCCAGCAGTTTCTGAGCATCCAAATATACATCTCTTTACATGAGCATCCCCCTCTCCAAACCTCAGAGAAAACTTGTGCCTCCCACAGCAACACTGGGTGGCACCTCAGGGAGGCCTGCCTCACACTAGGTGAATATTATCTTTAGTAGTTTCAGTCTCTTCCTTTGTCCTTTTCCTAGCCAAGGGGGAAAATGCCTTCATTTTATTTCCCCTTTTAGTTATATGATAATATCAAATTTGCTGTCTCGATAGTATAATAATATATTTTTGTTGTTCTCCTGTTAATCAGTAAAATGTTAGGCTGGCGTAGTACACTTTTATTCTTTCCTAAGTAGATGGAAAAAGCCACATCTGTTAGAAGCAGAACCTTTACTTTAGTACAGGAGCAGGTATACTCCAAAACTGCTCAGGGAGATCCCAGTCCATTTCTTATCCTAATATTTTTTTTATTTAAATTTTTCACATCTTACAACTACTAATGAATACAACAACAACAAAAAATACAACATAAACATTGTGCACCCCCCCACCTCTTGGGACCAAGTTATATTTCTCACCCCAATTTTTTTTTTTTTGTATATATACAAGATATTATTCTATATTCCAAAAATATAACAAATCTTGACAAGGTTTGTTCCCCCTCCCCTTTACCAACACATAATCCAAAAATTTACCCAAATGTTCACAAAGGTGTCTTTCTCCAATTGTCCTTTTTGACACTTAATATTACAAGTTAATTTATCATTTAACGCAATATCCCATACCTCTGCATACCATTCATTAATTGAAAACACATGTTGAACCTTCCAATTCCTAGCTATCATTAATTTTGCTGCTGTTAACAAATTCACAATCAATTCTTTTGTATTTTTTAAACAAACTAACTTTTCTGTAATTGTTAACAATGCTAATTTTGGGCAGACTTCTAATCCCATTCCAATTATTTCTGATATTTCTGCAAATACTTTCTGCCAAAATTCCAGAACATTTTTACAGCTCCACCGCATACGTGCCTTTTACATTACATCCTCTCCAACACAATGCGGAGCAATTTTTATCTATCCGATTTAATCTTACTGGAGTTAAATACCATCTCCATACCACTTTATAAAAATTCTCTTTTATCCTAGTTGACATAACTCTTACAATACGTCTATCCCAAATATTTTTCCAACTTTGTTTCGATATTTCCTCATCAAATTCATTATCCCATAACACTTTAAGAGAATCTTTATGCTCTTCTTCTTTTTGTAACATCGTATATGAAGCCTTTGTTGTGCCTCTTGTTGAAACATTACCTTCTATAGCTTCTCTAGTCAAAACTATCTTTTCAAAATTGGTTAGTTAGTTCTCTTTCGCTATCCATTCTTATCCTCCACTTCTTTAACCACAGTTCCAATTGCATTGCATTTAACCATGATATTCTCTCTCTTCCTACTATTTCTATTATATGTTCTCTAGTCTTCAATTTTTCCACCCAATCCATTAATTTAATCACCTTTTTCCGTCCATTTCTAGTTCTTGCAGTTTCAAAATGTTAGACATAATGAAAGCTGTTTTTTAAAAAGTGACTTGATGCTGTGGAAGCAAAGACGTTTTATTCTGAAGTATCCAGTCATAGACTCGTTCTCTGTGATACTAAATTTAGACTTCATTGAAGCAATTTAATCAGATTAAATGTAACGTAATCTGACTGCATGCTTGAATGAGTGTGTGCATTGGTCATATTTCATATGTTTCACATTTGAATTGAAACCTCCCAGCATGACGAGAGAGGGGTGTTTTGAATTTTTGTTTAAAACGTGGCTTTTAAAAGAAGCTGCCAACTTGTCAGCCATTAGAACTGTCCTTTTCGGGGAGGCAGACCGAAATGTAGATAGTTCCCTCTACCTCCTGGCTGGTGCAAAAGACCTATGCTATTGGTCCATGTGGTTCCAGTATTCTCATTCATCCCACAGCTTGGGGACAACAACAGTGAAGGAAGCCCATGTTGCTTTTTCAACCCCTGCTTTTAAGGATCTTGTTAGCAGCAGGGGGGGTTTTGAGTCATTTTGAGCCATAACAAACAAACCAAAAGCATAGCCTGTGAAGGGAAAGGAGAATACAGCAGCAGGGCAGGAGATGCAATACCTGCAGTGTGGAAAAGGTGCTGCCTGTCCTAGTGCTGCTGCCACATTCTCCCCCTCTTGCTGGCTGTAAGATCAAATCTGTGTATATATGAGAGAGAGAGAGAGAGAGAGAGAGAGAGAGAGGAACATAGAAATGTTGGGTGAAGGAGACTGTTGTAAACCATCAGGGCGGGGCGGGGGGGGACCACAGTAGTACAGAGACAGGAGATACCATTCCACAGCCCAGCAAAGTTTATCTCTGCCCTTAGTCACAGTTTGAGGTTTGGGAGGGCTTTGTGGCTGCTTTTCTGAGCTTTGAGGTTTAAGTGTGGTTTTCTTGATAAACAAGATGACCATGCATGTGACAGCTTGCTGTCAAGGTGTGATTTGTGATATCTTTAAAGGTTCAGTATATGTACTTAGACTACTGAAGAACTGAGTTGCCTCAATTTCTTCTTCTCACCTCCTCCAAGCAAGTGAGTTGGATTTGTTTTGCATCTTTTTATTTCTTCTTTCGGTCTAGTTTTAATCCTGCCCTAAGTCTTCAGGATCATGTATTTTTTAAACCTCCCAGATGCTGAAATGATGAATCCTTTCCTATTTATGAAAGGGATGAAGGTAGAGATCCCATAAGAGAAATATGTGATGATATAGTGGTTAGAGTGTTGGATTAAGATTGGGAAGATTCAGCTGCAAATCCCCACTTGTTTATGAAACACCCTCAATTACCTGGTTCGTACATAACACTAACCCATGGTTTATTTAACCCAGGGTTTGTTGCCCTACCAAAGGTTTGTCTGGCAGCCGATTGAACAAACCGTGATTTGTTTTTTTTCAATCCCTGGGTTGTTTGTTTCCCTCCTCCATTGCCTGCTCCTTCCCTCTATCCCAAATAGCTTTGTGGTGGCGTAGTACTGGCATGTAGAGCAGCTGGGTTTTTATACCTGCTGCCTCTGTAGCCTGGCAAAACTACCCATGGTTCTGAATTCATGTGTAATGACAACTCATGGATTAAACAATCCAGAATTCATCACCCAACAACAAACCATGGGTTCTCTTTCTGGGTTGTTTGTTGTTAACAAACCATGGTTCGTTAGCACAGCCGTATTCTCAGCTGCAACAACCCAGAATTCAGCAACACAAACCATGGGTTAGGGTTATGTGCGAATTAGGCCGGTGGATGACCTTGGGCCAGTCACTCTCAGCCTAACCTACCCACAGGGTTGTTGTGAAGATAAAATAGGAGGGGGGAATAGAGGGAGCCATATTTGCTGCGTTGGGCTTCTTGGAGGAAAGTTGGAATAAAAATGTAATAAATGCATGACCCTTCAGTATTTTGGCTTTGGGTCTACTGGTAATTTGGGTATACAGTGTGTGCAGTGTTGATGTGTGGTTTTTTGAAATCTGAAGGAGCTCAACTGGTTGTGCTGCATGAAAATGGTGGAGCAGTGTATGCAAGAAGTTAGTAGCTGGAGCTACAAGTTGAAGCATGGCCATAACTGTAGCTTTCCTCAGGTACCCTAAACCCCCCCCCCCCCGCCCACGAACCTTTCCTGCCATGCAGGGAAGCAAGACTTTTTGCGTAGTGGTGACCTTTTTGTTGAGTTCCCTCCTTGGAGAAGCCTGTCGGGCCTGGTCAGTTAAGCTTTTAGAACAGTGTTCTCCAACCTTGGGTCCCCAGATATTTTTGGCCTACAACTCCCAGCATGCCCCAGCCAGCTACGCTTGTAGCTGTAGGCCAAAAACATCTGGGGACCCAAGGTTGGAGAACACTGTTTTAGAAGATCAGTTATGGCCAAGCTATTTCAGAACTCCTTTGGAATAGTAGGCTGAAATTAGTAGCTCTACACTGATACGTTATGCATCCTCCCTTGATGGAACTGAATGGAAACTTTACGTGACTGCTTGAAATGTACTCTGATGTTTGGGGGCAACATGGCCAATATGCCACTCCATCTTACAACTCCTGATCTATCTCCCTTGCTGTGATACTTAGCTGTCTTGTTTGTTTTACTCTTAGTTTTAATTGTGGATTTAAATTTGTTTTGTTTTATTTGTTTTACTTAGTTGCCTTGAGGGCCCTTGTGGGGTGATGAGGCAGAGTATACATTTAATAATATACTCACCCTCCATAACAGAGCAGGTAACTCCTGAGTGGAGACTTGTGTGTTTATGTATTTGATTTATTTAGAGAGCGATCCTGTGGCCCCTAGACATAGTCTGGGGGGCATAGAATACTTGGGATTCCCAAATACGAGGTCGGAAACAGAGCTCCGACCTCAGAGCTGGGGATCTGTGCTCTGATCCCCCTCCCCACCCCCTGCAGCCGGCATGGAAAGAACCGTGCCGGCTGCCTCTCCGTTTGGAACTTGACCTCGAGAGGTGGTAAAGGGGGCATTCTGGTGGGTGAGGAGGAGACTGCAGAGGCCAGGAATTGACGTATCCTGTGTTGTCTGCAGCCTCCTTCCCTCCCCCTCCAAAGTGCCCATACTAGATGGCCGAAAATGGCTGTCTAGCAAAAATGTAGAGTGGGAGGTGCAGGGAGGCAAAGATTGCCTCCGCCACTCCTCCTGCTCTGCATTTGGTGCTCCTAAGCCTCCGAGTTTGGGGGCTTACGAACATAGGATTGCGCCCTTAGAAGAGCTATATCCCCCTTTCAATGCAACACACACACCTCCCTCTGGCCATGAACTTCCTGGGAGACAGGATGCAACCTCCCCCTGGCCCTTGATCCCTTGGCTGATGGCAGAGGCTTCCTTCCAGTTCTGAAGGAGGCATGCACAAGATGCATGTAAAAGTGCTTCTCAAGCCTGTGCTTGTCCCCTACACGAGTTCTTCTTCATACATTACCGAAAATAAAAATGCTGCAAGCTAAATGCACTGTGTGTTCTGGGAGCCACACTTCCAGATGTCTGTAACTACTCCTGAGTTATGCTCTTTTATAATGGGGCATGTGCTGTCATGTAAGACCTTGAAAAATCCAGGTGCCTTCCAGGCTTGCAAAATCAGGTGGAGATATACACACTTCTTAAAAGTCAGTCAATTCTCCCTTCCTGTGGAAGAGTTTAACAGCCTTGCCCTGTCCCCAGGGAGGCTGGGAATTAGGGTGGCCAATTACACATCGCCAAAAAAGAGGAAATGCTACACCAAAAAAGATGACACCAATTTGCATAACACTTGCATATGCTGACTTATATGCATATATGCACAGTTAGAAATGATAGCTATAATTTAAATAGAAATACAATGCTGCTGGTCTCTTTCTGGGTGGAATTCAAAGTGCAGGTTATGACCTATGAAGCTCTATATGGCTTGGGACCAGGCTACCAGAAAGACTGCCTTCTCCCATATGAGCTTACCTGGTTCTTAAGATCTTCTGGAGAGGCCCTTCTTTCCCCAGGGCAAGGAAACTAGTAGGATTGAGCAATGTAACTCTGGTAACTTGTCTGGCAATGCCCATTCTTGCCCCAAGCCTGGAATAAGCATACTAAAGGGCAATGAAGGAAGCAAAGTTGTGTGAGATGACTGCAGCATGCTTTGAAGTCCCTGTTGGAGAGGACCTAATTTACTGCATTTTAAAAAATAATCCAATGTAATAGGCTACCTAGTGGATACAGCAGCAATGGTAACAGTGGATGGGGTGAACTACCACTACTTTACCCTCCTGACCAAGTCAAGGCACTTGTTGGGAGGAACTTGTAGCTGCCTTGGCCATTGTCTGCATCTCCCTAGGGGGAGTCTCTGAGGAAGTCCTAGGCACCTAGAAGTTTAAAATACTTTATCTAGCTCTGGTACAGAAGTAGCAGATTTTGTCATTTTACAGATGAAATCTTGAGGCAGTCCAGATTGCAAACTCTGTGTAGTCTATATCTGTTAAGATAGAAATTGGTAAGATTTCAGTCTCTATTCTCTTGTGTTTGAGAACGTCTCCATATTATCCTAGATTTTTCTGTTCCACATTCCATATATTTTTATCCTCTCCGGTCCTTTCAAATAAGTGCCACAGGTACCTTTCTCTAGTTCTTTGCTGCCTTTGTAAATGCTCACACCTACTCCAAGGTAGGGGTAGACTGACTGCAGACTGCATGTGCTATTTAATAAACAACAATGGAATCCATATAGTGCACCAATGTATTTTTAAGATGACAAAATGAGAATGCATACTCTGAATCTCTTAACATGTACTCTTGCTTAAGGGCATATAAAGTGTCAAACCAGTCCAGCAATTTTTGCAAGAATCCCCACAGCCAGAAGGAATGGTGATCCACTGGCAATTTACTGATGGTCCACAGGTGAACCACTAATCTATCTTCTGCCCACCTCTGCTCTAGAGCATTGGTCTCAGCTAATGGGTTAGGACCCACTATTGGGTCACAGCAGCAGCACTGCCATCCTACAATTATATGGTAAAAGGTTAAGAAGGGGGTTGGGGGCAAATTCACATTGGGACTAAAGTTGGGTCCAGGCTCTGAAAAAGCTAAACACTACAGCTCTAGAGTGCTTTATTTATTTATTATATTTATGTATTATATTTATACCCCGCCTTTTTTCCTGCGAGGAACCCAAGGCGGCTTACATAATCCTCATCCTCCTCGCCGTTTTATCCTCACAACAACCCTGTGAGGTAGGTTAGGCTGAGTAGGTTAGGCTGAGAGTCAGTGACTGGCCCAAAGTCACCCAGTGAGTTTCATGGCCGAGCAGGGACTAGAACCCGGACCTCCTGAGTCCCAGTCCAACACTCTAACCACTACGCCACACTGGCTCTCATTAATTAATTTACTTTAATTAGTCCCCTAAATAAAATTTCACTCCATATTAGCACTGCCTTTTGAATAGATAACTGTTTAAAATGCCAAAGAGCTGTTTAACACACTATGCTTGCTGCAGGTACACATTAAAAATGTAATGTGCCCATTGTAACTTGGGAGGTGGATAAATGCGTTCAGTTCACAGTGGTGGCATTTGGACATCACATTTGCAATCTTCCAAATCTCAGTTGGCCGTGACGTTCATACTGGCTAATTGTAGTTTGCGTGATCCCTCCAAACTAAGTTTGCAAGTCATGGTTTGATCCTTGTTTGAAGGGATTGCTCAGACCATAGCTAGACAGTTCAGATATTGTAGCAAATGGTGCTTTGAGGAAACCAGGAAGTCTTCAATAGAGGCATGGGGAAGAGGAAGGGGAGGAAGTAATACTAAGACTCACTGCTTTTTCTCGATCCTCCAAACCATGATTTGGAATATGACCTCCTGAATGTGGCCAGTGTGAACATTACAAAAAATAACCCTGCAGGCAGTTACCATTATCCACTGTGCATGTGTTTCACCATGCATACTAACACACACACACACACACACACACACACACACACACTATCTTGCATCTAACCAGGTACAAACTAGTGTATTCTACCTCTTGAATTCGCACATGCTAAAATATTTGCATGTTATGTAGTCCTAGGAGAACTTGTATTTCTGAACTTGTTTTTATCCCACAATGGCCGCATTTTGCTTCAGCAGTACCATTTGTCGGCTTCCAACAAACAAGCACCTCAACTCAAATTGAGAAATGATTGGGAACAACATAAACAGCTGCAATATGTTAATGTAGCAAATTCCCTGAAGAGATAATGTTTGCTTTATTACAGCTTTTTAAGTTTCACTGTTAAAACAGTGGGTAGACGGAACCATCATTTCTAGAATTTACATGGTAGGATTTTCTTTTATTTACTCTTTTTTATTAATAAGAATAGCTCCGCTTACAGCATAATAGGACTGATGCTTTGTTATTCTTGGCTATAGTCAGTGACAAACTACTCTTACCATCAGTCTTGTGGTTTTTCCACTAGGGAGCTAGATTATGGCCTTGTAAAATGGAGCACCACTTCTATAATTCTTTAATTAATTACAATTTTTTAGCTCTCCCCCACTGAAAATATCACTTGTGCATCCAGAGGACTTGGATTTATCTCCACATGCCTTTGCTGTACATGGCTCTGTGTCTGTAGAATCTCTTTACGAATGTGTACATCTGTTTTGTGGTGTTGAGGGGAATCAAGAATCTGGTATAAGAGTTCCGCCCACCTTCTTCATAAGGATGATAAAAAGCAAATTACATTATCTTCACTCTACAGCTATCTTCACTCTACAACCAGAATTGGGGACTGAGACCTGCAAAGCAATATGGAGGGGCCGAAACCCAGGACTGCTTAGACTGTCCTGGCTTTTACAGCTATTTTACTGCCTGAACCATTGACTCTCTGAAACTCCTGAATAACATGTGTCCCCCCCTTCCAAGTTGATGCTCCTATCAACTGGTTACTGAATAGCAGGGTGGGGTGCCGTATTCACAGTGACTCTGGTCCAGATGTGTTGGGGGACTTTATCGCATTCTGGTCCCTCACCACTTGGGTGGTGGATGGAAATAACTCCTGTGCAATGGTGCAGTCTGTGTAACCTTCATGGCTTGCTTCCCAGAGATGGTGGTGTTGTACAGGGACCTCTCGAGAGTAAAGGATGCGTCATGCATTACCATGCATGTAATAAAGCACAGAGAACAAGGCTGGTGGGCAGGGGGAATGCTGTATAAACATATCTTGGGAACAGATCTCTCCAGGAGAAACTTAGCAATGCCAACCCTCCATAACACTCTACTCAGCACCCCCCCCCATCTACCTCCCTTTTTGCTCTGCAAAAAAGAAGGTATGCCTGCACTGGTTCCTGGTTCTAGGATTGCACAAACTGGCAGGCAGGAACTGCTCCTTTCTATCCACCCCTGCTTGGCAAGACTAAGAAGGAGAATGCTCCCCCCAGGAGTTCTCTTTGCCTTCCCTGCCGCCTCAAGGGATGGTCCATCCAAACAGTATTGCTACTAATGAGAAGTACATTCCTGAAAAGGGCTTCACAATTGGTATTTTTCCCCTTTCATCTTCTTCGGCTTATTTAATAATTTTCTCTCTTCCTTCTCCCCTCCCTTTTTGTTGTTGTTGTCCTGTGTAGCTCAGCTGTGGAAAAATATGGGAGACGACAGGCCATTTGTGTGCAATGCCCCAGGCTGTGGACAGGTACGTTTACAGTATACTTTATGGCGAGTATGTCATTGTGAATCAAAGTGGCTGTTTTATCACTAAGGCAAAGAGTTTAAAGCCAGTGTTTTACGTGATCACTGGAGGTAATCAGATCGAAGGATTTGCAGTGTGTAAATCCAAGTTACGAGCAAGTGCAAGGGTTCCAAAGTAATGAAATTTGCCTGGCTTTTGTGCTGGCTTGGTGTTCTGCTGGTATTCTCGCCCCTGCCCCTGTAATATCCATAGAATTCAGAGGAGGAAAACCCTATCCTGATCTGTAGTTAATATCTCATAACATTGCTTATTTCCTTTTTCCTTTTAAGGCTTATTTAACTAAAGAAGAGCTATTGCATTTGTTAAAATCAGCTTGGAATTGCTTTACTTTTATCTATTTATTACATTTATATATTGTTCCATAGTGGTTTACAATAAAATACCATACAGTCATGCCTTGGATTGAGAGCATAATTCGTTCCGGAAACGTGAACTGTACAGTAATACCTTGGATTGCAAGTAACTTGGTTTGAGAGCGTTTTGCAAGACAAGCAAAATTTTAAATAGTTATTTAAAATTTTTTGACTTGCTATACAAGCGACGTCTTGCAATACAAGTACTGTAGTACGGCTTAAATTAAAAATCTCTGTACAAATTTTTTGGGGGGGGATTTCGTTTTGATATAAGAGTGTTTTGGATTACAAGCACGTTTCCGGAACGAATTATGCTCTCAATCCAAGGCATGACTATATATACAAACAATCAAATGGCAAGGGCAAAGAATAAAAGACAAAAACCTCCAGCTCAGAAACTGAATTCAGTTAAAGGTGCTATGTGAGCCCTTTGGAAGAAGAATGAAGCACCTGTGATGACTGGCTTATTCCAAGTCTGCTATGTGAGCCCCTAAATTTCAGGGGTCTGTTGGGAGCTTTAAGGATAATACTTTGGGCTCTTTCTGCTAGTTTAAGTAGCTCAGGGACTCAAATTATTTTCTCATTCGTTCCTGAGTGAGTGTGTTCATTTTCAAATGGAGAAATAAATCTTCTCGTTTATAGTCAAGGGTGGGTAAGTGATGTTCTGTGGCTGGGGTGGTGAATTTTCCTAGAAGTCTTTGCCATTAGATGACTTCAGCTGGGTACTTAATACATTCATGGTGCCTTGGGTGTGCATGTGGTGCTCCTCCCCATGCATACAAGAACACATCCAAAGAAGTCAGCTCTAGCTGTGTGCTTAAGTTACTTTGCTCAGAAATAACTCCTCTATGTGAGTGTGCCTGTTTATATAATGGGGTGCATAATTCACTTAAAAAAACAAAACAAAATGGTAGACTTCAGTATAGGACAAGTACACAGGTTAAACAACTCTTAAGAGCTGCTATCCTATACAGGCTCACCTAGAAGTAAGTCCCATTGAAATCAGTGAGGCTTACTCCTGAGTAAACATGAATCAGATTGGACTACTTGCATGGTAATCAAACTGAGCTTATGCTGGGTGAAACTTGTAAGACACTGAATCTTCCTTGCAGTATACAAGTGTGCCATAGAGTTTGTATTGCACCATCCTTATGACGTTTTCCTTATATGGAGCCCATGGTATACTGATCTGTGACAAACAAAATTGGAAGAAGAATGAAGCACCTGTGATGACTGGCTTATTCCAAGTCTGAAATATAAATCTCTCTCTCTCTCTCTCTCTCTCTCTCTCTCTTGCACGCACGCACATGACAGAAAACTTTCTAATGAAACATTTTGCCAGGGTTCAGTTGTCCATGCTGGAGGCAGGGAAAGGGGCCATACCAATGGAGTACACTTTAGCATTTTTGAGGATTAATCATCTTGTAATCTGTGTGCACTTGACTATGGGCACACTTTGAAATGGCTAGGTCAGTTCAACCATCAATATTTTTTTAACCTGTATGAGCCTTCATATGTGATCACACACATACAGATGTTGACAATTTGTCAGTTTGTTGGCAATTGGCAATTTGTCATTGGTTGGCATCAACTTACTTCCTGGTGTGTGTTTTTTTAAAACAAGTTTTCTTGTTTAAAAGAAACAAGGTAGTTAGTACTGTGGCTTGACAGACCCTACTCTGTATAGCAAAAGTTTGCAGAAAATCCAGGGCTGCTCTATGTGTATTTCCAGCATGTCTGTTGCGCGTATTTTGTAGCAGAGAGGCATATCTGTAAATACATAGGGGGAAAGAGTATATGCTTGTCAAGGACATGCAATTGTCCACATGCCAGGAAGATGTGGCCATTTGAAGCTCACCACCGTATTGCAAATGTGTTCTTTTCAAATATTGTGATGTTCACAGCATGGGCACCATGGAAATGCATCTGTTTCATGGAGCGTTTAGCAGTTTTCAAAGTAGTGCATTCAAAGATGGAACTGAAAGGTTGCCTTCTATTTACCCTTTTCCTTTCTGAAAGAAAGGCAGAAGGAAATCCATCCTGATGAATTTTATCCTTTTATTTTCCTCTAGTTGGAAATTAATTTGGAAATTTATTGTTTTCCGAAGTATGGTGTGTTACGGGTAGGGGCTCAGGAATGTACCTAATACTTTAAAGATGAAAGTGGTTTCATCATATCCATCAATATGCTTTTACATAGGGTCCTGGCTTTAGAATGGGAGGAATGGACTCTGTCTTCTGCTATCACTTTACCTAATGATACCACACAATGAAATGAAATGGTGTTTTGCAGTTTGTAAGACACCAACAGCACATCTACGTATGTTCCTAGGAGTTCTTTCTTGCTGGTGTTAAAATTAAAAAGTGCGGGGAAATAAGAGCAAGTGCAACAAGGTTGAAATACAAACTTTCTAATGAAACATTTTGCCAGGGTTCAGTTGTCCATGCTGGAGGCAGGGAAAGGGACCATACCAATGGAGTACACTTTAGCATTTTTTCACAAGCTGAAAAGAATTGATGCCAAGCCTTTTCAGTCTTGAAAACTGGTAACAATATGAAATGTCCATTCAATATTACAGTGTTTGATGTGTGTGTGTGTGTGTGTGTGTGTGTGTGTGTGTGTTTATGCATGTGTGTTCTTGCTGTTGGCTGATTGCTTCATTCCCAATTCTTTTCCATTGTACTATTTTATTTTACTTTTGGAAAGTGTTGTGGTAATTAGGAGTATCATGGCCTAAAACTGATTTAGGTGATCTTCTTATCCCTCCACCCTATAATCCAACCAAACTACTGGGATTTTAATGGGCCTGTAAACATGTTTTTGGTTGCTAGGTCTTTAATGGCTGTTATTTTTGGATTCTGTACATGATCACTTCCCAGCAGTAAGCTTGGTGTGATACAGTTGAATTCTAAATGTGCTGCATATACTTCTTTTAAAAAGATTCTGTTTAAAGGTTGTTTATCTAGTTTCTTTTCTAAGAGGACAGGTGACAAGTCTTTCCATTCCTCTCCACATTCCCCCCTCCCCGCTTCTGCTCTGAAGTGGTTTGCTCAACAAGAATGTGTCCCTTAAGGAGGGGGAGTGGGGGCAGGGGGATCTAAGACACCCTATGGCTGGGACTATGTTCACTCCTGAGTCACATTTATGTGGCTTGTACTTTCCTTTCAGAATCTGAAGAATCCTAGCTTTAATTTTTTTTAAAGAAAAATGCCTAGTCCAGTGATGGCAAACCTTTTTGAGCCTGAGTGCCCAAACTGCAATACAAAACCAACTTATTTATTTCAAGCGTGCCAACACTGCAATTAAACCTGAATACCGGGGTTTTAGTTTAGTAAAAGCAACTCATACAGTTGTCCGAACTAATTAACATATTTTGTCTTAAAAAAAACACACAATAACAGTGCTTTCAATTATACAAACAGTTTTTTATTGAAAAAAAACATCAACTCAACTTTTTTTCTAGTACTACATTGTAGCCTTAAGGCAGTGCTTCTCAATTATTTTCTGTCATGCCCCCCCTAGGAAGAAGAAAACATTTCGCGCGCCCCGCGCGACTGTAAATAGTATCATTTGTCTATAAAATTGTTTTACAACAAAGAATAGCTTTATTAACTGTAGCAGAAAAGATTTAAAGGAGCACAGGATTTAAAGGAACACAATAGTAAAAAAAACTTTTAACTGAGGTCAAACGAGCCCCCCTTTACGGAGCCTCGCACCCCCCCTGGGGGGCCCGCCCCACTATTTGAGAAGCACTGCCTTAAGGTAATTTAAATAATTAGGCATACCGGTATGTATTTTTGGATAAGGGATTCTCAACTTGTAATATGATTAATGTGATTTTTGCTGTTGCATGCATGCTGATAATTTGTCAAACTTTGGCTCATACTCAGTTTGAGAGCAACACATGCAGCACTCAGCTCATCTGTTAATCTGTTTCTGGTATCAGATTTGATATAATTCAAAGCTGAAAAGAGCTGAACTCATGTTTTTGTTGTTGTTGTTGTTCAAGTCTTGGAGTCTACAAAAACACAAAATTTATTTAAAAATACAAAATACAAAAATGAAGCACCTGCAAGGAACCCAAGGCGGCTTACATAATCCTCCTCCTCTCCACTTTATCCTCACAACAACCCTGTGAGGTAGGTTAGGCTGGATGTTGTGAGGATAAAATGGAGAGGAGGAGGATTATGTAAACTGCCTTGGGTTCCTTGCAGGCTCTAAGATTGTTAACAGTACTGGCCAATGTGATCATATTCATATTATGCCAGTGTAGATGGGAAAGTACTGGCATAATATGATCACATTGGCCAGTCCTGAGAGGAAGAAGAAACTACTGGGGTGCAGAGCGGGGAGCCAGAAGTAATTATTAAGATGATGGAAATGGGGAGAAATGAGGAAGGGGGGAGGAGAAGAGAAGAGAAGGGAAGCAATATCGAGAAGGGAAGCCTGCTGCAGTGAAATAAAAGCCTTAGAGCCCTCCATGGAGTTACAGAGAACTAAGGGGGGGGGGCAAGGGAGGGAAGAGGAAGAAGCGGTATGGGGAAAGTAATTATGAAGACGATGCAAACGGGGAGAAATGAGGGAGGGGTGAGGAGCACAAGAAGGGAAGGGAAGCAATATCGAGAAGGGGAGGCTGATAGGAAGAAGGCAGTGCGGGGGGAGGGGGAGAAGCGACTGTTAAGGCGGGTAATTATGAAGACGATGCAAACGCAAACGGGGAGAAATGAGGGAGCAGGGGAAGCACTGGAAGAGAAGGGAAGCAATATTGAGATACAAAACATGGCGGGGAGGGAAGGAAACTGGAGGGGAAAGAAGACCTCAAGCATTTGGTGGAAAGAGAAGGGGAAAGAGAGGGGGAAAGAGAGAGGGGGAAAGAGTGGGGGGGATCATGATGAAGCCAGGGAGAATGTGGGGGTCGCCAAGAGAGAAGAAGGGAAGCCTCTGGTGGTGAAATGCCTCCCTTCTCCTGCTTCCCCTCCTCCTCCCCCTCCTGCAGAAAGAACTCCCGGCCGGCCTCATGCCGCCGGGAGCGACTCTCACGGAGGCCCCCCAGGCTTTGGTGGCGCGCGTACGAGCCCTGGATCGTGCCCTGCTGCCGGGAAGGGCTCCCTTCTCCTGCATCTCCCCCTCCCCCTCCCCCTCCTGTAGAAAGAACTCCCGGCCTGCCTGTCTGCCTTGGGTCCGCTCCGGCTGGGCTGTGGCTCCTCCCTTCTCTTCTTCCTCCTCCTTTGCTGTCTGCAAACAAACAGCACCTGCGCCTCGTTGGGAGGGAGCACGTGCACGTGGCATGACTCTGCCTCACGCCTCCCGGTGACCCTGCCCCACCCCGGGAGGACCTTCTTGGCCCTTCCCCGGCAGAGGAGGCGGCCTGCGGGATGCTGGGCGACACGCAGCAGGCAGGAGCGGCCGCTTCGCCCCCCCTGCTCTTGAGCTCTGTGCCCCTGGCGACCTATGGCTTGCGTGCCAGCAGAGCGGTCCCCACGTGCCAGCTGTGGCACGCATGCCATAGGTTCGCCATCACTGGCCTAGTCCTTTTGGTTGCAAAGAAATAATATTATCCAGCAAGTGTATGTCTCTGAACAGTTTTGAAGCATGTTAGTTTACATTCATAGCCCACCTCTTGAAATCACATGATTTAATTTAATACTGCTTTAATTTAATTAAGGATTTTTGCTGACTTACAGCGCAGTCCTATGCATGTTTACTCAGACAGAAGTCCCACTGATTTCAGTGGGCCATACACCCTAGTAACTGTGCGAAACATTGCAGCTTTAGAATCCCAATTCAAAGGTCTCCCAAGTCCCCCTTTAGCACTCAGCTGCCTAACCAAAGACTGCCCTCCCCATGAGACATCTAAGTAGCAAATGGTAGGTAGCTAGAGGGGGTCAGACATCTGTCTGCCAAGGCTCACTGTGAGGTAAGAGGAGAGCACCTGTACAAGTGCAAAAAAGAATGAAGAACAGAAGCTGCAGGTACAGTCAGCTGCTTCTGGGAGAATTAGGAGCCCTTCACATTTCAAACTGGTACTCTTTCTTGGAGTAAAAAAAAAAAAAAAAAAAAAAACCCCCACTTTCATCCAAAAAACTAATGGATCTTCC
The DNA here is from genome assembly GCA_021292165.1 of Shinisaurus crocodilurus. Classification (NCBI taxonomy): domain Eukaryota; kingdom Metazoa; phylum Chordata; class Lepidosauria; order Squamata; family Shinisauridae; genus Shinisaurus; species Shinisaurus crocodilurus. The sequence goes on from CM037881.1 coordinate 32,227,058, forward strand.
CATTCCAGCCCAAAGGGTACCTTCTAATGGAGCTTAGAGTGAAGTCCCCTATATGACATAAAAGCTGCCAATGGTAACCAGAAGCACTATAACATCTGTCTGCTAAGGCCCCCTGTGATTTAAGAGCTAAGAAGAATTGAGGGCCCTGCTAGTGAATTATCTCCCCCCCCATCTTTATTTAAAAGGGGTGGATCCATATAGCTGCCCAATCGTTGTGGATGTCCTGCCCCTCCACCCCGCAAACAGAATATGAACATCCATTCAAAAACACTCACACATTTTAGAACGTTTAGAAGAGGTAGTTGGCCAGTGTATTCTTAATTAGCTTTTCAGATACCAAGTATATTTAAGAATTGAGTGCAACTGGATTGTGTGTGTATAGACCAAGCAAGCAGTAAGATATAATGTGTTCACACTCCTGGATAAGCGACAAATTTAATTCGCTGAAAAAGGGATGACAATCGAGGTGGTGCTAGTGCATGTTGCACACATTCTGTCCCTTAGACATCCTCATTTCCATTTGATTCCCACAAGTTAATGACAACAAATGACTGATACCTGCTGGAGACAAATTGTTATTATATACTTTTACAGTTTTAAAAGTCCTTCTTCTGGAAAGCTCCAGTGCAGCGTACGTGGTCATGATCCCCAGCTCTTATGTTTGGAACGATCCTGTGAGGTAGGTTAGGCTGAGAGATGCTGACCCAAGGGCTCAAGGTCACCCCGTGAGCTTTTGTGACTGAGTGATTATTTGATCCCGGTTCTCCTTTCCAAGTCCAACACCCTTAACAGTGGAACACAAATGGCTCTCTGAACAAACTGAGTGCTTGAATCTAGCCAAAGAAAGAAATGAGACAAAACCCAAAACTATTGTCCTTCAGTATTTTTTTGAGAGCTGCCCAAGCCTTTCACTCTGAAGATACAACATTGGAATGAACCCAGAAGCCCATTGGCTGCAGTTTCTGCCCTGGGGCAGTATGTCCGTTGCCAAAAACCACCCAGACAGATACATGTCCAGCTTCGCCTTAAAGATCTCCAAGAAAGGGATTGCATAGTCCACCTGTGGAAGGTTCATTGCTATCCTGGGTTGATAGTTTGGAAACCTCCTCCTAAGTTTAACTTAAAGCTGTTGCCCTATAATTTTAAACCCAGAGTAGTAATTTCTAGAAAATGAACACTGTAAAATACATACGCGCACGTGCGCGCGCACACACACACACACGAGCTGGGGAGGTGTTTTATTTTAGGATAATCAGTTTTCTGTTGACTTTTCCTACCCCTAGGTCCCTAAATATATACAAATAAATAAACTCTGCAGAGTACTAAACATCAAGTTTTCTGCTCATTGACATGCTTGGATGTAACATGCTTGGATACTTAAGAGAAACTAAGATCATCAAAATGTGCCCAGATAGTTCTCTTAGGGGCTTAGATCTCTTTGTGCAGGATATTTATCTCCTATATATTCAGAATAATATAGCCATTTAACTGGATGGGTAGTTTGCTACTTACCCAAATTCTACATTTTACATACAGCTGATGAAATTGCCCCTCATTGTTCAACACCACCTGTACAGATTGTAATGGTGGAACCTTGTTCACATGTACTTTGAAGGGAAAAGTCACTGTTTATACATAGTTAAAGGGTTACAGAGAAGAAAATGGTTTTTTTTAAGAAGCAGCCCTAGGTTTTAGCTGCAAGTGTCAAGTGCAATTGATCCAAATAGTACCTTGGCAAAGGTACTGGGCATCCCCAATGGCTACTTAAAATAATCCTCTAAAGCGATTTAAAATACTCTGAGATAATAAAGCACACCCTCAATGGAGCTGAATGTGAGCAATAAACTTTAGCAGTGTCATTAAAGCAGAAAGGTATTGACTAAAAATGTATAATGATGCAACCTACCCAATAGACCTGCTGAAATACACTCTTATATTAACTGTCTCAGAGACATAAAATGGTTGTCGTAAGAGAGAGGGACTGTGGGCCATTTTACCCAATCAAACTGCCATGTCAGTCCTGTGGCTAAAGTGGGTTCCATCAGGTTATAATTATGTTGTCTCATGGTAAAGCACCATATGTCCTTTTCACAGCTTGACCTGCCACCATTGAGGGCACAATTTCCAGTCTGCCTGCAGAAGCTTTTCACAGGAATGTACTTCAGAGGGTGGCTGGCAAAATTAAATTGAACTGGGCACCTGGTAGGGTGCTTGCACAACATCTGCGCCATCAGTGCAACTCCAGGCTAGGTGCACTCAACCCATTACCTTCAGATGGCCAAGATATTCTGGCATAACTTCAGAATTCTGCAACAGACTTGTTTATTTATTTCATTATATTTATATCCCAACTTTTTCCTGCAAGGAACCCAAGGTGGCTTACATGATCTTCCTCCTCCTCTCCATCTTATCCTCACAACAACCCTATGAGGTAGGTGAGGCTGAGAGTCAATGACTGGCCCAAAGTCACTCAGTGAACTTCATGACCAAATGGGGACTAGAACTTGGATCTCCCAAGTCCCAGTGCAACACTCTAACCACTATGCCACATTGGCTCTTTACCAGGTAAGGTATCACTTATCAGGTGATACTAAACATGTTGCAGTACCATAAAACTTAAAACAAAACTGCTTTCCTTTTTGAAGCTGTTCTAAAATTCTCATCTGAAAGGTGCAATTCAATCCTAGCCTGGCTGTCACAAAATATAGTGCCTCATTGTTAATGCTATGCATTCCCTTCCATTTCCACCCACTTTATTAAATCCCAAACATATGGTATTTGTAGATAGCATTATAAAGTATTTAAAATAGAAGTCTGTCATTAGTATGCTTTATCCAGTACAGCTGTCTTGTAGTAGAGAGGGGTTTTTTAATGGGTGGTGCAATAACACTGGCTGTATTCGGCAAGGCAGAGACTTTAGACCGCTACCAAGGGGAAAAATCGGAACATTTCACTTTTTAATACTTACCACAAATCACCACTTAGAGTCTGATCGCATCACTACTTTTACAGCAAGCCATTTCCTCAAACAATTGTCTGCTTTTTAAACCTACCTCTCTGACAATTTATTCCCCTTAAGCCTATGCTACTAAGGGTGTCATCTGTAGAACGTCCAAGAAATCAAAAGCTCAGAACCTGCATGAGGCTAGAAAATGACTCTCCTTCTTTGTGCTTTATTGTATCCTCTTATCTTGTCATATAATAGAAATAATGTTTATGGCACTGAAGCCTCAGCATCACTTGGCATTTAACCAACCTCAAAAGTAGTTTATTGCTTTGTATACTCTGCCACTATAACCATTATCCCTTAAATCTCTATTGCTTTGTAATATACGAGCCAACAAATGGCTTCTGTGATTGGTTAAACATGGCACTGAAGCTAAGGTGTGTTTTATAGCTGGCATAATACAAACCAATATAGATTATTCCTGTTATATAAGCTCTTGTATTAAAAGGGGGGGCAGAAGGTGCCCTCTCCTTTCAGGAAGCTTTCCAGTGGCTGGCTGCCCTTGCTGTCTTTGACTTTTCAGTGGCAAATCACATGATTGTAGAAAAGACCTCAAGTCTGTTCACCAGTGCATTCAAACACAAAAACCTGCACCCATTGAGAGAGTGTTCTTTCCTGTCTGCACTAGGTTAACAGTGTTTGGTAGTTGGTCATTGAAGGTTGATTATAGCTCCCAAGTCCGTTTTCAAACAGCTGTCTAAAGTATGCACAATTAATGTTCTCCTGAATATCTGCTGAAGCCCCCCCCCCAAAAAAGGACCTGTGAAAGGGAAGCATCTTCCTTTTGCTTTTAAATCCTTTCATTTTCTGAATATTGCTATAGGCAATGATTATATTTGAAATCAAGTTTTCCTGGCTGCCATCTGCAGTGCTCACCAGGTTTTAGGCATACTCCCTGAAGGGAATTGTCAAGAGAGGTGCAGGCTCTTCCCTGGTCCCTCCCCATGGGTAGCTTAATTAGACAGAAAACAAAGGGTAACCCCATCCGCCATCCCCTCCTACTTGGTATAGTGCAAGAGGCTATATTCTTTAGTGTTGTGTTAATGTAAGTGTTTTTGCCATGATCCCTCCTCTGAAGGGCCAGCCATATTGCCCTACATTTTCCCCATCTCCTTTGATCTGTGTTGCTCTTGGGCCTGTGGACATGAGCAAGGTATGTAAAATAACTTTCAGTTGTAGTCTGAGGACATGGACAGGGTGTTTTGGTAGGCCAAACCCCTGGCATACTTGCTCAACCATTGCTCTTCAGTGCTGATAACATCTACTGGGGGGCAGGGGAGGGAGGGATTATCCAACTGAATCCAGGAGGTAATTAATTCTTCCTTGCAAGAGCAGGTGGTCCTGTTCACCTTGTAACAGGCAGTTGTGATGTTGCTCCTAAAGAAAGCATCCTTAGACACTGAAAACCTGAGAAGCTGTCTTGTATCAAGTTGAGTCAGTGGTTCATCTATCTTAGTACTGTATTCTCTATACCAGGGCTATCGAACCTCTTTCAGCCCAAGGGCCAAGTTCAATTTCAGAGAAGCTCTTGGGGGCCACATATCAGTGTTGGGTGGGGCCAAAGGCAAAAGGGACAAGGTAGAAATACCCTAAATACCTGCATATTTTAGCTTAAAGCTCTTACCGCCAGTAACTAAAGGTTAGGAGAGGCATTTTAAGTTTTTAGAATGGGGGAAAAAACATGCAAGAGCCGGGAACCCACCAAGTGGATGCGGGAAAGGGGAGGCAGGGAAAGGGGCATGGCCACAGGCCTGAGGTTCAACTCCCCTGGTCTACACTAACTGGCAGCAGCTCTCTTGGGTTTCAAATGGGAATCTTTCCCAGCCCTACCTAGAGATGTCCTGGATTGAACCTGAGACATTTGCATGCAAAGCTTGTCCTCTTATCATTGGGCTATGGCCCTTCCCCAACCACTGAGCTACACAGACTATAATAACTACCAGCAAGTTGCTGGAGCAAGTGGTGACTGGTCAACTCCACACATTCCTGGATGAGGCTGGTTGAAATGGGCATAGTTATTCTGATAATAGGCACAGTTTGGGCAGAGTAACTCTCTTGGACACCCTGATGCTTGCTTGGATCTTTCAGCGGCTTTCAGTACTATTGATCATGGTATCCTTCTGGATAGGCTCTCCAAATTGAGAGTTTGGGGCAAGTGCCCTATTGGTTCTGGTTCTGCTTGGAGGACTGATTCCAGTTGCTGATGCTGGGACATTGCTGCTCTGTCCTTTGACACTAACGCTATGGGATCCTGCAGAGTTCCATATTGCTCCCCATGCTTTTCAACATCTGCATGAAACTGCAGGAGGAGATCATCTGAGGATTTGGGATGATAATGCCCAACACTGTTTCTCATTTTCATTTAAGTCAGGTGAGTCAGTGAAAGTACTGAACCAATCTCTGGAGTTGGTCATGGGCTGGATCACGGCATAAGAAGAGCCATGCTGCAATGCTGCATCATACCAAAGACCTATCTAGTCCAGCATTCTGTTTCCACAGCAGCAATCAGATGCCTATGGGAAGCCCATGAGCAAGACATGAGCATAGTAGCACCCTCATGTCAGAAAAGTCAGATTTGCTTCAACATATCACCATGGTGCCTACGGGCGAAGTCTAGAAAACGTGTTTTGTCATATGGTTTACATATTCTGAAATGTAATAACAAAACTCATTGGCTTAACTCTTAAGGTTGTTGTGATTGACTACTAAGGTTAGCATCTTATATTTGCAATGCAATGTAACCATTTTTCTTTTCCTTTTGTATTTTGCTCAAAAGGGTATCTATATGGGTGTGTGGTAAGCTAATTTTTGAATAATAAGTTTGAAAAGTCATCTGAAGCCAGTGAACATTTATTTTTTAACATGCCTATAACTTAAAAATGGCCAAACCAATTTAAACCAAATTGGATAATAAAGAAAAAGCTCCTGTGCTAAGCTCGTGTATGCCAAGTTCCAGCCTAGAATGAATTTTTACAACCAAATTATAAACCCCTTAGAAATGGGGGTTTAAAATGGAAAATGTTGACAGACCTTTAACTACAAAACCACTATAACATGTTCTGTGCTCTAAAATATAATTAAAGGCTTAAATATTGTTTAATAGCAGCACTTCCAGTAACCTGAAAGCTTAATCATTCTTACAGTGAGGATTCATTGCAGACCTTAAGAACCAGTGGAGCCCCACATGCTGTGCTGTATCAACACAAGCACTTGTCTGTCAAATGTAAATTACTCTGGTCAGCTCTCCAAATCCCTTCCTCTTCTAAATAAGAGCCAATCCCTTTGATAACATTCTGCTTTGGATGTGTCATGAAACCTAAACCTTTAGGCCACGATCCAAGGAGGTACATGCACACTGCGGTGCTAAGCAGGTTGCCCATGACTGCCTTTTTGAAAGCCTATCCTTCATGTTGAGAGATGTATGTAGACCACAGGCAACAGGCTTGATTTATGGGTCTTAGCTTCAGCTTCTATCCAAGGAGAGCAGAAGTAGGTTGCTTCTGCTAGGGGAGCATTTTTAACAGCATTTTGTTCAGGAGGCCGAACTGTGGTTCTTTGCAAGATACTTGCAAAAGGTTCTGGTGTAGATCTGTGGATCACTTCACATGTTGCGGAATTTTTACAGAGAAGGCACTTTGATGTAGGATTTTCTCTCTCTTTTTAAAATCTTTTATTTGCTATTTTTTACATAAAAATATAAAGCACCCATCACAATCTTTAAAAAGAGTCTAGAACAAATATATAATTAAATGCTATATTATTCATATAATAGTAGTCAAATCTGCAAGTGGGTGCAGAAGTCTAAGTCTTCTGGTGGATCTCCCTAGGCTGGGCACCACCACAGAGAAAGCTCTGTTTCTCCATGGACAAGGGAACACAGAGCCATGGCTGCATTCCCCGGTCTCAAGATGCAGGTGTGGTGGCCAGGCTGGGGCCCAGGACTCCTGTGCCTGAATCTGGACCTGGACTTTGTATGTTCCTCAACCCAGGGTCCGTGAGATCAGTTACTGGGACTTGAAGGTGAGAGCTTGAAAGGCAAGTTCTCTTCACAGCTTTTTGTACTAATAGCTGCTGACTTAATACATTTGCTGTACTTAGTAAAGAGACTTTCCTGTCTTTGCTTTCTAGATTTTGTGTATCCTTGCAATAGTGATTTGACTTAATATATGGTTTGTGGCTTATTCTGGGGATTGCTTCACATTTTTACTCTTGGCATAGCTACAGGCTAGTGAGTAACTGTGAGTAACATTTTTATGTAATGTGCTGCCAGTTCTCTTTAGGGCTTGAGACACAATCTGGCTCCTTTACCTACTTAAAACAAATTTATTTAAAATTTATGTTCTGATTTTCTTTACCAAATAAACCCAAAATATTTAAAATCAGTAAAACACAGTCCACCACATTTTACGAATGCCAACTTTACAACAGCAGCACTGGATCAAGGAGCACCACCAAACTAAATACCTGATCTTTCAAGGGAGTGAAATCCTGTCCAAAGTCAACTGTACACCTAAACCTCTGTCAGGTGGTTTCTCCACCAATAGTACTTCTTACTTTGTCTGGATTAAGTTAAATCAGTGTTCATACAAGCTACTTTGGGAGTAATACCACAAAGCTGGTATTATTATTAGAAATTGAGTGCTGGGGTGGAGGTTCAGGTACTATTTATATGGATACTATAGTCACAATCTAGCACTTGCAACTTTGAGAGTAGCAGTCTGCTTTAACCAGGCATATTTGTTTCATGTGGTACCAAGGCATCAAGGATTTAGGGTGCCTGTGTATGTTGTGTTTGAGCCAAGTTGGAGTCTTGGCTCGCCTGCTTGAGATGACTTGGTACTGCTTGCTCTCTGAAGCATACTGGATCAAGGGTGGTTGAGGAAGGGAGGGAGTTGTGATAATTGATGAAGGGGAGGTTTATTTGACAGTGACCTTATTGGTGTCTTCCAGTCCTAAGATTGCACCCTGTTCATTGTTCATTAGAATCATAGAAAAGTAGAGTTGGAAGGGGCCTACAAGGCCATTGAGTCCAACCCCCTGCTCAATGCAGGAATCCAGGCCAAAGCATCCCTGACAGATGGCTGTCCAGCTTCACCTTGAATGCCTCCAGAGTGGGAGAGCTCACCTAGGTAATTGGTTCCATTGTCTTATTGCTCTAACAGTCAAGAAATTTTTCCTGATGTTCAGGTGGAATCTGGGTTCCTGTAACTTGAACCCATTATTCCGGGTCCTGCAAACTGGGATCATTGAGAAGAGATCCTGGCCCTCCTCTGTGTGACAACCCTTCAAGCACTGGAAGAGTGCTATCATATCTCCCCTCAGTCTCCTCTTCTGAAGGCTAAACATGCCCAGTTCTTTCAGTCTCTCCTCATAGGGCCTTGTTTCCAGTCCCTTTATCATCCTTGTTGCCCTCCTCTGAACCCTCTCCAGTTTGTCTACATCCTTTTTAAAGTGTGGTGCCCAGAACTGGATGCAGTACTCAAGATGAGGCCTAACCAGTGCAGAGTAAAGGGGAATTATCACTTCATGCGATTTGGAAGCTATACTTTTATTAATGCAGCCCAAAATAGCATTTGCCTTCTTTACAGCCACATCACGTTGCTGGCTCATATTCAGTTTGTGATGTACCACAATTCCAAGATCCTTCTCACTTGTAGTATTGTTGAGCCAAGTGTCCACCATTCTGTAACTCTGCATTTGGTTTCCTCTCCCTAGGTGCAGCACTTGGCATTTATCCCTATTAAATTTCATTCTGTTGTTTTCAGCCCAGTGCTCCAGCCTATCGAGATCTCTTTGAATTTTGTTTCTGTCTTCCAGAGTATTAGCTGTTCCACCCAACTTTGTGTCATCTGCAAATTTGATAAGCATTCCCTGCACCTCCTCATCCAAGTCATTAATAAAAATGTTGAAGAGCACTGGGCCCAGGACCGAGCCCTGTGGTACCCCACTCGTTACCTCGTTTGAGAAGGAACCACTGATAAGCACTCGTTGAGTCCGATTCTGTAGCCAGCTGTGGATCCACCTAATAGTTGTTCCATCTAGCCCACTTTTAGCTAGCTTGCTAATCAGGATATCAAATGAGGCACTTTGTCGAAAGCTTTGCTGAAGTCCAGGTATATTATGTCCACAGCATTCCCACAGTCCACAAGGGAGGTTACCCGGTCAAAAAATGAGATCAGATTAGTCTGGCAGGATTTGTTCTTGACAAATCCATGCTGGCTTCTAGTAATCACTGCATTGCTTTCAAGGTGCTTGCAGACTGACTTCTTTATAATCTGCTCCAAAATTTTCCCAGGGATTGATGTCAGACTGACTGGCCTACAGTTCCCAGGTTCCTCCTTCTTGCCCTTTTTGAAGATGGGAACAACATTTGCCCTGCTCCAGTCATCTGGCACTTCACCTGTCCTCCATGATTTCTCGAAGATAATAGACAGTGGTTCTGAGAGTTCTTCTGCCAGTTCCTTTATTACTCTAGGATGCAGCTCGTCAGGCCCTGGAGATTTAAACTCGTTCAGAGTAATCAGGTGCTCCTTGACCATTTGCCTATCAATCTCAAGCTGCAATCCTGCCCCTTCAGTCTGCACTTCAGGTTTGCCAGGGGGGTCATAGACCCTCTTTTGGGAGAAGACCGAGCCGAAGTAGGAATTGAACATTTCTGCCTTTTCCTTGTCTTCTGTTATCAATTTGCCATCCTCATCACGTAGTTGAACCACCATTTCTTTCCTCTGTCTTTTACTATGCACGTATCTGAAGAAAGCTTTCTTGTTGTTTTTAGCATCCCTCGCTAACCTTAGCTCATTCTCCGCTTTAGCCTTCCTGACACTATTCCTGCAGTTCTGTGCTACCTGCCTGTACTCCTCCCTTGTAGCCTGTCCTTCCTTCCACTTCCTATACGTGTCCTTTTTTGTTTTCAGGTCATCTTTGAGTTTATTGTGAAGCCACATTGGCTTCTTCTGTTGGCCTCTGCCTTTTTTCCTTGTGGGAATTGTTTGCAATTGTGCATTTAAAATTTCCTTTTTTAAAAACTCCCACCCATCCTGGGCTTCTTTTCTCATTAGAGTCGCTTGCCATGGGACCTTACTTATCATTGTTCTGAGTTTGTTAAAATTGGCTTTCCTGAAATCTCAGAAATAGTGATTTAGTTTGGCTACACTCAGCTTTTGCTTCCTTTAGAATCAAGAACTCAAGTATAACATGGTCACTTTCCCCCAGAGTTCCCGAAACTGCCACTTTATCCACTAACTCGTCTCTGTTGGTTAGAATCAGGTCAAGGATAGCCGATCCTGTAGTTCCTTCCTCCACTTTCTGTAGGAGGAAGTTATCAGCAACACAACTCAGGAATTTCTTGGAGGGGCCATGTTTGGCTGAATAAGTCTCCCAACAGACATCAGGGAAATTGAAGTCCCCCATTACTACCACATCATGCCTCCTTGAAACAATGGCAATTTGCTTTTCAAAAGTTTCATCCTCGTCTTCTCCTTGATTGGGTGGTCGGTAGTAGATTCCAACCACCATGTTTGTTTTATTCTTTGCCCCATTTATTTTAACCCAGATGCTCTCAATGGGGCTGCCAAGCTCCTCTTCCTGTATCTCTGTGCAGAGATACGTATCTTTAACATACAGCGCAACTCCACCTCCCTTTCTGTTGCTTCTGTTCCTTTTGAACAAGTTATACCCTTCAATTGCTGTATTCCAGCCATGGGAGTCATCCCACCAGGTTTCAGTTATCCCTATCAAGTCGTATTTGCCCTCATGTATCAAGAGTTCAAGTTCGTTCTGTTTGTTGCCCATACTCTGGGCATTAGTATAGAGACATCGAAGACTATGTGCTTTATAGTCCGACTTTTTTCCTACATTTTGTGGTAGACTATCATTGGGCACCGTTGGAGCTATTCTCTCCGTTGTGGCACAGAGGCCTTCTTCCATTGTTACCCCCGAGTTTATGTCTCCCTCCCCTGTTGGATTCAGTTTAAAGCCCTCCTGATGAAGTTCCTCATGCTGTGGCCAAACACATTCTTCCCAGTCCTTGTGAGGTGCAACCCATCCTTTGCCAGCAGTCCATCTTCCAGGAAGTGTAGCCCGTGGTCCCAGAATCCAAATCTCTCGCGTCGGCACCACCTTCGTAGCCAGTCATTCACTCGGAGTATTTTCTTTTCCTTTCTATTCCTCTTCCAAGTTCTGGAAGGATGGATGAGAAAAATCTGGGCCCCAAAGTTCTTGAGTTCCCTTCCCAACTCTTCAAAGTCTGCCATGATTTCTTTGTAACACCGCTTGGCAGTATCATTTGTACCCACATGGATGAGAAGAAAGGGGTATGTGTCGGTGGGCTGTATGAGCCTCGGCGGCTGCTCTGTCACATCCTCAATCCGTGCCCCGGGGAGACAGCACACCTGGCGAGTCCATGGGTCTTCGTGACATACTTTGGCTTCGATCCCCCGCAGGAGGGAGTCTCCCACTACTAGTACTCTTCTCTTTCTCTTGCTGTAGGCCTTGGTTTGATTGCCTCCACTTGACTGACCTTCAGCCTCTTGCTCGCTGTCATGTTGGGTGCCAGGTAATTCGTCTTCTGCAGGCTGTCCTCTGCTCTCGTCCTCAAGTACCTGGAAGTGGTTCCATAGCTCCACTGCTTCCACAGGCGCAGAATGTCTTCTAGTTCTTCTGCTCCTAACAGTCACCCTTTTCCAGGGAGTTCCCCATACTGTTATTTTCCCTTGCCTCAGGATTCTCCGACTCTGCCTCATCCTGCCGTTGCCCTTCTGGCTCCTGTACTACGCTTTGCTGCTGTAGATCCATCGTTCTGTCTAAGAACTCTTCACTTTCTCTTATACTCCTGAGGGTTGACACTTGCTGCTCCAGTCCTCTGACCTTTTCTTCCAACAGCGTGACCAGCTTGCACTTGTTGCACGTGTAGGCCATGTTGATCTCCGGCAGGAAAACAAACATTGCACACACATTGCAGGTCACCACCACTGCAGATTCCTTTCCGTCCATAGTTCTCTGTTCCCTTTATGTTTCTGCCTTTCTTTTTGTATTGGAATGGCTGGTACCTTGTCCTGCCTTCCCTGAATGTCAACAACAGAGGCCCCCTGGCCTATAAGTGTGTGGTATTAGAACAAAACAAACAAACAGTCTAGAAAATTTCTTAGGGACCTCCCCTGCCGAACTTAGCTGCCGAACTCCTGTTTGCTCTCCCTGTGCGCTCGCTCTGTTCGCTCGCTCTCTGGGAGCCTGCTTGCCTTATCACAGCCCCCGAAACAGCTGGAGCCTCTCTCCTGTGCTTCTGCTCAGCTGGGAGTCAGGAACAACAATTAGTCCAATGCTTGAGTTATGGGGGGAAAGGTAAGGTAGCTTAATGAAATGCACAAGTCCTACCCCTTAATTCCCCCCTGTTTTAGCCAAATTATCCCCCCCCCTCTAAAAATAGTAGTTTAGAAAGCTGTCAAAAAAAGTGAGGGGTATGAGGTCCTCTGTGTGCGCGCACACACATACATGCACATGCATGGAATTTTGAGCACTGAATGCGTCTCCGCTGGTGGAGATGTAATAATACTTCGGTTTTCAAATCAAAACCATCAAAATTAGTCACCAGTGCAGAGACTCACTACTGAAAACAGATGCCTTTCTGTTCTGTGGCATTCTGTGGAGTTTACAGGTTAACAATATTGGAATACAGTAATACCTTGGATTGCAAGTAACTTGGTCTGAGAGCGTTTTGCAAGACAAGCAATTATTTTTTTTATAAATTTTGACTTGATAAACAAGCGACATCTTGCAATACAAGTGTAGGGATGTAACCGCTCGCCTCGAACAGGCGTAGCGGGCCAAAATCGGCCCCGCTCACGCCCGCCAGAGACTCGCTTTGATATAAGAGTGTTATGGATTACAAGCATGGTTCTGGAACGAATTATGCTTGCAATCCAAGGTATTACTGTACACACTTTCTTGGTAATAGCCCTGTTGATGCTTGGGTTTTGGTAGCACCATCGAAGGTGCCTCATTGGAAAACAATATGCAACTGGTTCTGGCAGTCACAGTGCTCCAGCTGATAATGGAGTAGTGACTCCCAGATTAGGAGATTAGTCTCAGGGAAGTTATTTATTATTTATTTATTTATTTATTTATTTTATTTTATTTTATACATTTTTATACCGCCCAATAGCCGAAGCTCTCTGGGCGGTTAACATAGGGTTATTGATGACTTACCATAGTGGTTTTCAAACTGAGTCCCTGGGCTTCCTTGGAAGCATAGCAAGCATGTTTCAATGACAGGCAGGACTCCCTAAAAAGATACCACCTCTAATATGCAACTGCAGAAAGTGAGGTGTTGGGAAGGCGGTAAATGAGCAATTCCTCAAGTACTTTGCATGCACACACTGACTAGAATATCTCCCAGGAATGTTAACATTCAGGGGTTCTATGTCAGACATGTAGGATGGAAAGGTTTCCCTGAAGTAGAATGGCTCTGAAAAACTCGACCTACATTTTGGAACAAAAGAGAAATCTCCAAATAACTAAGATAGCACCACAAGCTGATTACCACCGTGAGGAATGAGTCTGGAAATGGCAAAATCTTAAAATGACACACAGTGTGTGTGTGTGTGATAGCATTCATTTTGATGGTTTATGAAACCTTGGTAGGCCTAATCTGAAAGAAGGTGCCATGCTGTTCTAATTTGGGAGTAACTTCTATTTACAAATGACAGTTATAGTCAGGAGAGTATACTTTAAAAAAAAAAAAAGTTTATATGAACCAGTTTGCTGCATTTCTTGAATATACCCTGCCTGATTGTTTATAGCTACCCTGTTATGGCATAGTACATCTTGCTGTTTCAAAACATTAGACTCCAATGTTATAGCAGTAGAATCAGGAGAGGTACCCGGAGCACAGCCTGGTCTAGTTATTTTGGATGAGTTTCAGTTGGTACAGCTCGAGGATGTTGACAAGGTGCTTGGACGGGTTCGTGCAACCACGTCTGTTCTGGATCCTTGCCCCTCTTGGCTTATAAAAACTAGCAGGGAGAGAACGGCTGGCTGGGCCAGAGAGGTGATCAATGCCTCCTTGCGAGAGGGAGTGGTCCCATGCCACCTGAAACAGGCGGTGGTGAGACCACTCCTGAAGAAACCCTCTCTGGACCCGGAAGATCTTAACAACTTTAGGCCGGTGGCGAATGTTCCTTTCCTGGGCAAGGTCCTTGAGCGGGTGGTGGCCAACCAGCTCCAGACACTCTTGGATGAGACTGATTATCTGGATCCATTTCAGTCGGGGTTCAGGCCTGGTTTTGGCACGGAAACGGCTTTGGTCGCCCTGTATGATGACCTATGTCGGGAGAGAGACAGGGGGAGTGTGACCCTGTTGATACTCCTGGATCTCTCAGCGGCTTTCGATACCATCGACCATGGTATCCTTCTGGAGCAGCTGTCTGAGTTGGGGGTGGGGGGCACTGCATTGCAGTGGTTCCGCTCCTACTTGGATGGCCAGCTCCAGAGGGTGGTGCTTGGGGAATGTTGCTCGGCCCCATGGATTCTCCAGTACGGGGTTCCTCAGGGGTCGGTCTTATCCCCCATGCTATTTAATATCTACATGAAACCACTGAGTGGGGTCATCCGGAGTTTTGGAGTGTGTTGCCATCAATACGCTGATGACACGCAGCTCTATTTCTCCTTTTCATCGTCAGCAGGTGAGGCTGTGGATGTGCTGAACCGGTGCCTGGCTGCGACAATGGACTGGATGAGGGCTAACAAACTGAGGCTCAATCCAGACAAGACTGAGATGCTGTTAGTGGGTGGTTCCTTTGACCGGATGGAGGGTGTTCAACCTGTTCTGGATGGGGTTGCACTCCCCTTGAAGGAGAAGGTTCAGTAGCTTGGGGGTGCTCCTGGAGCCATCTTTGTCACTTGAGGCTCAAGTGGCCTCAGTGGCAAGGAGTGCCTTTTACCAGCTTCGGCTGGTGGCCCAGCTACGCCCCTATCTGGACAGGGATAGCCTGGTCTCAGTAATCTACGCTCTGGTGATCTCTAAACTAGACTACTGCAATGCACTCTACATGGGGCTGCCTTTGAAGACTGTTCGGAAGCTGCAGCTAGTGCAAAATGCGGCAGCCAGGCTTATTGCAGGGACTGGAAGGTCCGAGCATATTACACCAGTTCTGGCCCGCTTACACTGGCTGCCAATATGCTTCCGAGCCGAATTCAAGGTGCTGGTTTTAACCTATAAAGCCCTACACGGCTTAGGACCACAATACCTGATGGAACGTCTCTCCCAACCGTTATCTACCCGGACACTACGCTCAACATCTGGGGCCCTCCTCCGACTGCCACCTCCAAGAGAGGCTCGGTTGGTGGCAACGAGGAGGAGGGCCTTCTCGGTGGTAGCCCCCCAGTTATGGAATCAGCTCCCCACTGAGACCCGCCTGGCACCAACCTTACTATCTTTTCGGCGCCAGGTTAAGACTTCCCTCTATGCCAAGGCATTTAGTTAGGAGCTTGGAATAGCACGGGGGGGATTGTCACCTGTAGGCTCAGTTTTATTGGCTTTTGTATTGTTATTTTAAACTGTGTTTTTAAATTTGGTTTTTAATTTTTTAAACTGTTTTGTATGTTTTAATGTTGTTTTTATGTATAGAGTGTTGTGAACCGCCCAGAGAGCTTCGGCTATGGGGCGGTATATAAATGAAATAAATGAATGAATGAATGAATGAGCTGCTGTTGGCTACTGTGGACACATTCCTGGTAAAAAGAGTTCACACTTATTCTAGAACCACAATTTTAAGAAGGGAAGAAAATGCACTTAATCAAAACAGCTCCATTTTGAACTGGAAATCAATTCTGTAACCACCTCCTTCTAGTGGCAATATGAATGATTAATAGCACACAAATTCAACACATTTTTGTTAAGGAAAGCACTTTGGATTCCTATCCAGGTTATTGGTGCAGAGAATATCCTCAGAAATGTCAAAACTGGATGTAATAGCATTACCGATTTTTCACTGCAGAGGCAAGAGTGTGAAGGTGACTGACGACTGCTGCAATAGTGCAGTTCTTATTTGACAAAATGGCCATCCTGTCTTGTGAACTGCCATTTTAAATCAATCCCATTTAATAACAGAACAGAGAGAACTTCTAGTTCTTTTGGCTGCTTCAAGCTGCCTTTAGTAATTTAGAGCAGCTTAATTATCTCCATGTATGCAAACAGTTGCAGGGATCTCCCTACTCTGCCATACCCTGCAGCACCCTTGGAAATATGCTGATTCCATACACTACCGTTTTTGCAAATTGGAAACTGCAGGCATTGGCTTTAAATGGAATTTTAGCCAATGAAAGGCTGTAGAATGATATAATGAGCTTATAAAAGTCTGAATGTTGCCTGTTACAACAAGCATGGTGGCACAGTGGTGACCTCTTCTAAGGCAGCTAACGCCCTAGTCCTAATGCGATGTGTTGCAGATCTTTATGGGATGGGCGGGTAGTATGCTGGGCAACAAATACCACATTGCCATGCCAGGAAACCCAAATTCTGTACCAAATATTTTAAAGTATCAAATTATAGATGCTGTTTGCTAATCTTTTATTCATTCAAACAATCTGTTTTTCTCCTGCTCCAAAAGGAAATGCTCACCAATCTGTCCCCTGCGAGAGGTTTTTTCTCCTAATGGGCTCTGATTGAATATTATCCAGATGAACGACCACTAAAGCTTGAAAAGTGTTGGAATCTACACTTATGTCCAGTAAAATCTACCTGCAGCCATTTTATCTCTCCCCACTCCACCACCCTTTGTTGCATTCTGTGGTGCTAGTACTCTTCAGTTGTGACTTGGAAGTTTTGATATTAACTATTCAAGATTATACAAATCAATGATATCATTGAAAATCTGCATTTCTTGCATATATTATTTATTTATTTATTTATTTTGTTCTGAACTTGCATTGAATAGCATTTGGAATCACATATTTATTTTTGCCAAGAGCCAGTGTAGCACCAAGAAAAATAAACAACTAAGTGATGGAACAGGCTAGTGAACTGTGGTAGTAACTGGAGACCATGAGCAGGAGGAATGTAGTTATGGAAAGTACAGAACTTCTAGTTCCTGAAGGTCAGATCCATTTACATAGTTACTAGAAACTTGCTTTTAAAGAACAATTAAGGCAGAGCATCTAAGCACTTAGAAACCAGATTCTGTACATGCAAATGCACAGCCAACTAATAGCCTGGGTTATGTTGCCCAGAAATGGCAATTGCTAGCACAGTCCTGCACTGCTTGATGGATGAAGCTGAACACTGTCCACCAGCCACGTATTCTGGCCTGCCAGGTACTCAACAACCCTCCTGTGTTTGGTTTTGGTTTTGTTTGTTTTTTACAGTCCTAGGCAGGCAACAAAAGCGGCTGACTTATCCAGCTCCTGGAGAACTATGATATGGCATCGATAGGCAAAAGTTATAGAGCCCTGTGCTAGCACTGTCATCATGGCATCTTGTGTGAGGCAAATGGCCACATTCCTCCTGATACCCTGATACGTTGATACCATTATCCTTGTAGCTGCTTACTCCAACATATAGTTGAATTTGTGCCGATGATGATGATGATGATGATGATGATGATATTGCTGGGTACCTTTTAGGATAAGTGCTTACATGGCATGCTCGCTTGCTTACTCTCAGTATCCATTTATTTGCTATATAAGTGCCTCTATTCAGTGCAGTACAGGCAAAATGGCATCATAGCACACTGAACTGCATCAATGCAGTGTTCTAGGTCAGTTTATGATATCAGTGCACTGCATCACTCTGCAAGGTTCACATCAGCTAGAACAGGGGTCCTCAAACTTTTTAAACAGGGGGCCAGTTCATTGTCCCTCAGACTGTTGGGGGGGCCGGACTATAGTTTGAAAAAAATATGAATGAATGGATCAAGTTAAAAAAAAGGACCCGGGTCCTTTTTTTTTACTTGATAGGGGTGAAATTCTTTTTTCTTAAATGGAAAGTTATTATAAATTAATGATTATAATGTTAATAAGTGATTAAATGGAGGATGGAATTTTAGGCTGACTACGGGCTTGCACCTACCTCGGTTGCTGGCCCGTTCTGCATTGCAACTGGATGTGGATACAATTCCAGAGGTATCTTCTAGTGTGCACATGTGCAGAGAGAAACGTCTATCTCACATACACAAGGTCGCCCTTTTGAATTCCATACTAATCTGGACAAACATCTTCGGGTCCTAAACTCTCAAGCTTTAGCACAGGGTTGGGTTTGGCAACTTCTGGCCCTCCGGGTGTTGTACTGCAACTCTCATCAGCCCTGCCAGCCTAGTCAATGGTGAAGAATGCTGGGAGTTGCAGTCCAACAACACCAAGGAGGCCACAAGTTGCCCACCCCTGAGCATAACGCAAGCCATGCATGCAAAAGTATGCAGGTAAGGGGGGGGGGGAGATGGAGAAAAGTCCACACGGCGAGAATGAGGAGTGTATCAAGCGATCACGGGGTTTAAGAGATTTTGCCTATGCACTGTTCCCATATTTATTCCTGCTTGGCCAATGAATCCCGACATACGTATCTGGAGGAACCCCTTTCACAATCACCATCATGATGCTTTGAAAGAACCTTAGCAGCTCCCAAGTGCCTCCCTGCTGCTGCTGCCGCCGCCGCCGCCACTGCTAGTCCAGCCTCTGAGCTGCACCTTCCTCCTCCCTTCCTTTCACTTGCTCTTTGCATTCCACTGTCACCAGGGCCTGGTAGAGTGAGAGACGAGGAGGAGGAGGAGGAGGAAGTGGGCAGGGAGGGGAGCGCAGCCGAGGGAGAAGAAGCAGAGTCAAAACAAGCGAGACACGCCTTTCCCCTGGCTTGCACTTCTTCCTGTGGCCAGGCGGCTGTGGTGTGTGTGTGTGTGTGTGTGTGCACACGACGAGCCCGTTGTGCGTGAGGGGGAGGGCGAGCTGGCTCCTCCGCCTGACAATGGAGCTGCAATAAGCTGGGGTTGTTGGCGGTGGTAGCGCCAGTGGCAGCGGCAGCAAGCAAGAGGCGGCAGCAGCAGCAGCAAGCACCTTCTCCGCCGTCGCGTCCTCCTCCTCAAGCTTCCCGCTGCTCCCGCTACCGCAACCCGCTCCTCCTCCTCCCTTGGTGATGCCGAACCAGAAGAGTAACAAGGGCAAGAAGAACAAGTGCGCTAACAGTAGCGGGGACGAGCAGGAAAATGGAGCCCTGGCCATCGCAGCCGTCGGAGGAGGACGGAGGAGGAAAGCTGGAGTGTGTTATGCTTTGTATAATGACACTCCCCTCTCTCATTGACTCAATCACATACCTCGACTATTCACTATTCTGTTCCATCATTACTTCATTTCATTAACCATTGCTATGTGCAATCTGTACTTGAACGAGAAAGAGAGAGGTGTTCTGTGTTGGTAGCCCAGTCCTGGCTACCAGTGCTAAGAAAATATTATTTGTGACATATACACAGTACAAATTAAGCAAATCTGCATATGTTTGCTTTGCATAGCTTATTCTGTTCTTAGGCATGGGGAGAAGCAAAGATCCAGGCAGGACATTAGAGTCCCACCCTGACCACTACAAATCCTGTTATTCCTGTTTCTTCTCTGCCCCTCTCAGAGCTTCTGAGACCTCACTAGGCACTAGATTCTTAGGATGCTAAATTCTGCATTCTGTACCAAAACCTGTGCATGAATAGCAGAATTGCAATATACACACTGCACTCCTGTTGACTAGTGTGATCAAGACTGTAGACTAGAAACTGCTTACTCAGAAGTTTCAGTGAATCAGTTGGGCTCTTTTTTCAGGCTTGAGAAAATCGGTTTCAATACAAATACTCCAGCTTAATGGGTTTGTGAATCTGGCTTTTTGCATAACCCACCCTGCCTTATGTTGTTATACATGAGAGCAGCAGAGCATGACCAGCAATTTTATATAAATACACCTTTGCATTCCCTCTTCCTTGTCTGAAAGGATTCAGAAACCTTTCACCAACTGCATCTGTACAAGACCTCTGAAATGCAGCCAACTGCTGTAAAGCATGTAAGAACATGGTAGGGCCTCTGAGATATTTTTGGCCATGCATACCAAGTCAGAAACCCCATGAGTGAAAAGTTCAATGAGATCTTTATTTGTACAGGGATGAAGGGGAATTTGGTACATAGGTCAGTGCAAATTGGGGTTTGAAAAGTATTTTGTTTGCTATACATATTTGAATATGAGCTTGGCCTGGCAGGCCTGCACCCCTCCCCCCCTTATTGGGGGGGGAGGTTAATGCAAAGAAATATGTTCCTTTATGTTCAGGCTTGGGGTTATACTTCCAAAATGTGTGTTCTGGTTAGGGCCACTCTTCTCTGAAGACATATATGAGACATTTCTGATGCCATACTAACATTAACTGGGAAGAGAAGCTCAGATAAATATAGGCTGTTGTCATAATGTCTGTAGATTAAATCCAATGCTTTCTATCTCTCTTCCCCCACCCTGCAACAGGATTTTTAAAGTAAAGTGGGGTGGAGGCTTTGAAGATACTGTATATTGGGTAGTAGGTATGCTTTACTTGGGATTTAACAATTTAAAAGACAATATTAACATTTTCCCAGCATAAGGGTTATGAGGGAGATCCCACCACACACATTTCACACCTGCAGTGGCAGTTGGTTGGGCTGTATGTTAGGCCAAAGTGGCTCATAGATTGAAAGGTTGGATTTCTCATCTGTTTCTGCCAAGGTGTTTTTTTTAATGATCTCAAATTAAACTACTATCTTTACCGTCATATCAAATGAATCAGAAGAGTACCTTGTTCTGAATGCATCACGCCCACAAACCTGTGACTTTATTTCATTTTAAAGCTGTGTTCTTTCCCACTCTTCCTTTTATTATAATGTTTCTCTGGGAATCTTCAGAAAGGATTTTTGTTTGTTTTTAGTATGCCTGCCTGCTTGTGTTACCTTCCACAGTCATTCCTCACATCACACTTTTTTGCAGCAAAGAAGTGATCCCATTTGTCTCCCATGTGTCTAAAATATGATCTAGGAATAGGTGATGCATTATATTTGTTATGGGAAGTGGCCATTATTATGCTGTTGTATTGTTAGTCTCCAGTCCTGTGGCAACTTCTCATGCCTGCCTGCCCTCAGCCTATTATATTAGTGGAAGGTTTCTGAAGTTCACAGGAGGATTTTTTCTTCCTGTTCTTCTTCGTGGTCTCTGTGCATCACACATATGGGCTCTGCGCCTGCGCTGAGCTTCCTTCGGAAATTCTTTAGCTGAGGCGAACTGGGCGGGAGCCCCTCCCCCATCGTGCCTGCTCCTCAGCACGGCTCCCGCCCATTCCCTCAGTTCCTCTTCGACCGCCTATTGCTATAGTCTTTCTTCGAGGTTCTCCATTCTTCTTCGGCTGAGTATAGAAAAAATAGTATTTTTTCCTCTACTTTTTCCTCACAACTTTACTCCTTTCTCCTCCACTCTTTGTCCTATTAAAAAAAAAAAAAAAAAAAATTATCCTCGTTGTTGTATTGTCCTATGCCTTATTTGCTTGGGCCAAGAGCATATTGTAGAAAAATGCAAGCATTGCCAGGCCTTTACGAAGCCTACGAGGAAACAGAGGGCCTTAAAGCTAAAGACCTCTCTCTGGCAGCAGACACTATCTGCAGCAGGCCCCTCTATGCCTCGGGCAACCACATCTAAGGTGGCTACGCCTCAATCTGAAGCCCAAGGAGAAACCACCTCCCAGCAAAATAGCAAGAAAGCTAAAAAACGCTCTAGGGAGGAAGGGAAGGAAAGAGATGTCGCCAAGGCAAAAAGCCCAAAACATGGCCGACCTCTCTCAAAGCCTGCAACTCCCGCTCATTCGACAGGGAGCCGCGCGGTGTCGGCATCACCGGAGAGGATCGAGAGACCAGCTTCGAGCTCGTCTCACCGATCAAGATTGCCATCGACAGGCAAGGGACAGACCTCTGCACCTCCGTCTCCCCAGAAATCCAAGGAATCTTCGGTGCATGTCGTGTCTATTTCGGACGGGGAGATATTAGAATCCCCAACGCCGGTCCCAACAGTCTCTCCGAGAACAGAGAGCGCACGCACGCCACGGCGTTCCGTCTCGTCGACTCCTCCTCGACACCGAAGCGGGAAGTCCCTCTCGAGATTGATGTCTTCGTCTTCGCGCTCCTCTTCGCATCGATATGCGCGTACCTATCGAAGGGACGATGTACGCCGCCAGCAGCGCCACACTCCTCCTCGGGACCGAAGGGAGAGAGAAAGCGCCGACATCGATGCGGGAAGGGACCGACGCGATCGATCTCGATCTCGACAACGCTCGGCTGGCCAGTCGATTCGACGCCGTAGCTCTCCCGATGTCGTCCGCCGTCGTCGAGATCGAAGCAGCTCTTTCGATGACGACCGCAGCTCTCGATCTCGATACCGTCGATCCCATGATCGGTCCCGACGTCGCCGCAGCCCTCTCGAGATCGAACGCCGCCATCGCCGCAGGGAGAGTTCCGTCGACATCGATCGTCGGTCTCGGTCTCGTCGCCGATCTACCGACACCGAGCGCTCACCTCGACACCGAAGCCCGCTCGATGTCGAACGTCGCGATCGACGCCGTACAAGTCCAGCCCCAGCAAAAAACCCAGGAAAATCAGTGGCAAAGACAAAGCACTTAAGTGCCACTGCTAAAACAAAAGCACCACCAGCGGAATCCTCTTCAGACATGCCTTATTCAGAAAGTGATTCTGAGTTGTCAGGCCTGCCCGATACCTCTCCTGATCTGCAAGTAGAAGCCCAAACGTCCACTTCCCCAACAGAGGACTTGGGTACTTTCTCTGATCACATTATGAGGATGACCGCGGCACTGGGGATCGAGACACAAACTGAAGAGCCAGAGATGGAAGACCCAGTATACAGTTTCATCCTGGCCACACAGACATCTCCCACGCTGGTCCCATATTTGCCCTACTTATTAAAAACTGTGAAGAACACGTGGAAGACCCCAACAGCAATTCCACCAGTGGGCAAGAGACTGGAGTCGCTCTACAAGGTGCAACCGGAAGGGGTAAAATTCCTATTTTCGCACCCAGCACCAAATTCCATCATTGTGGAATCAGCCCAGTATTCGTCCTCTAAGCAACACTCTACCCCTACAGACCAGGAGGGGAAGAAGTTGGATACCTGTGGCAGGCGTATTTACGCGTCCGGTTCCCTGGGGTTAAAAGTTAGCAACTACCAGGCGATCATGGCGCGCTACCAGCACTTCTTAATAGAGAAGTTGGGAAACATTTGTGACGACCTGCCAACAGAGAGGAGGGACCTAGCACGGACGCTACAAGCGGAGGCTATGAGCATCTCGACGATGCAAATGAACAACGCGAGGCATCAGACAGACTGCCATGCAAGGTCCCTCATTGGTGCCGTCGCCTTGAGACGCCATGCATGGCTCCGGTCAACAGCGCTAAATAATGATGTCAAGGCCAGAATAGAGAACCTCTCATTTGATGGTGAGGGTCTCTTTAATGAGAAGACGGACGACTCATTAGATACCGCTCAAAAGGCCAAAGTATCTGCACAAAAGATGGGTCTTGGGAACCTACCGCGGCAAAAACAATTCAAACCGCGGCAGTGGACCAGGTTCCCTGCTCCTTCAACTCCTTTTCGACCAAGGTACCACCAAAGAGGACAAGACACACGTCCTCAGGACAGACAGACTGCTGGAGCAAGGAGACCTTTCCAACACACGAGGTACCAGGGTACTAGGAGGACTGGGGCAGCAGGCAAACGTCGCCTTTGACTCCTCCGCCATACCCAAAAAGGAATATCAACTGGACTTGACAAACAAACTGGCTATGACAAATATACTGGACGTGACAAAACCACCAAATTTGACAAACCCAAAGGACATGACATTAGAGCCAAAGCAAATAGTGTCCTACACAGACAGACTTGCCGCATACCTCCCGTCGTGGCACACCATCACGACGGACCGCTGGGTCCTCAAAATCATCCAGCACGGGTACCAGATCGAGTTCGACGTCCTCCCCCCTTTCCTCGGCATCAGTACCACACAGCCCACTCCACCATTGTTGGAGGAGGTGGACGCTCTGTTGCAGAAGGGCGCCATCCAGCCTGTCCACCCACGTCGCCTCCAGGAGGGGCTCTATTCTCGGTACTTCACAGTGTCGAAGAAGGGAGGAGGACTTCGACCGATCCTAGACCTCCGACTTGTCAACTTCTTCATAACAACAAAGAAGTTCAGAATGGTCACCATCCAGTCGATACTGCCTCTACTTCGCAAGATGGATTGGTTCGCGTCGATAGATTTGCAAGATGCATACTTTCACATCGCCATTCATCAAGACAGTCGGAGGTACCTGCGGTTCAAAATAGGAGACGAGGCGTACCAATTTGTGGTTCTTCCCTTCGGCCTCTCCACCGCTCCAAGGGTGTTCACAAAGTGCATGGCGGCAGTCTGTGCGAATCTACGTGCCAGGGGGATTCGGATCTTCCCGTATCTCGACGATTGGCTGGTCGTGGACTCGTCAAGACTTCGCCTCAAGTCAGCTCTTCGCACAACACTGAACCTGCTCGAAGAACTAGGCTTGTGTCTCAACGCCAAAAAATCAATACTAACTCCTACCAAAAAAATTCAGTTTATAGGAGCGCTACTGGACTCTGTTCACGAGCGAGCGTACTTACCCCTAGACAGAGTGGAGAAGGTACTCTCCATTGCCAAATCAGTATATCGCGCCACAACCAGCTCAGCAAGGACGATCCAACGCCTTCTTGGGCACATGGCATCAACAGTGCAGGTTGTGTGTTATGCGCGTCTACGCATGAGGACTGTCCAAAACTGGTTTATCCGTACATACAATCCTCAAAGACAGTGTCCTTCGGTTCGCCTCTCCATTCCAAGGAGCATCAAGGCGACACTCCTATGGTGGTCAGACAGAAGAAATCTTGTACAAGGTGTACCATTTCATCCGTTGAAACCAACAAAGATTCTGACAACGGATGCCTCCCTCCTGGGCTGGGGAGCGCACTGTACAGGACACACAGCTCAGGGCACTTGGAATCCTATAGAGCGCAAAATGCATATCAACATGCTAGAACTGTCAGCAGTGTGGAAGGCCATGAAGGCACTGGAGTCACACCTGCACAATCAACACATCCAGGTAGTGACAGACAACACGACCGTCGTTGCCTACCTCAACAAACAAGGGGGAACGCGGTCGTTGAGATTGTCGAGGCTGACCCTCAGAATTTACAATTGGACAATTCGAAGATCCATCTCCCTCGTGGCGATTCACATCGCAGGCAAAGACAACACATTGGCAGACACACTCAGCAGAGTGTCATTGCAATCCCACGAGTGGCAGCTGGATCCAGAGATACGCCATTGGATCTTCTCAATCTGGGGTCATCCACAAGTAGACCTTTTTGCCACCTCGGAGAACACTGCATGCCGCCTTTTCTGCAGCAGAGCAGCGTCGGATCCAGACTCCATTACAGACGCCTTTATGATGCAGTGGTCGGGGCGTCTATTCTACATCTTCCCACCTCTCCCTCTGTTGACACGGGTCGTCTCGAGAGTCTGGACCGACAGGACGGACTGCATCTTGATAGCGCCGTGGTGGCCCAGGCAGCCGTGGTTCCCTCAACTTCTGCACCTCTCCAGAGGGGAATACCGGTCGCTTCCAATCATCCCAACGCTGCTAACGCAAGCACAAGGCAAGATTCAGCACCCGGACCTAAAGAGCCTCTCCCTCATGGCATGGAGGATTCGACACTGATGGTACAAAACCTGCCGATAGCCATCCGTAGTATCTTGCAAGCTGCCCGCAAGCCATCTACAAGGGCGTCTTATGCTAGAAAGTGGATAGGTTTTACGAACTTTGTGACCCAGTTGGGGCAGGACCCAAAAACTTGCCCAATTCAAACAATTTTAGAGTACTTGCACACACTGATGCTGAGAGGCTTAAAATTATCGTCAATAAGAGTGTATCTGGCAGCAATTTCAACCAATAGACCTTATACCACCACAGGAACAGTCTTCACTCACCCGTTAATAAAACAGTTCCTGAAAGGCCTGCGAAACATCATCCCTCCAGTCAAAAACTTGATACCGGGCTGGGACTTACCACTAGTGTTGCGTGCTCTCCAGCAGAAGCCATTTGAACCGCTTGCCACCATAGACCACCGCTTGCTGACATGGAAAACAGCTTTCCTGGTCGCCATCACGTCAGCAAGAAGGTCAAGTGAACTCTGTGCACTAAGAGAAGACTCTCCCTATATGGTCTTCCATAAAGACAAAGTAATTGTCAGGCCTGATTCTTCTTTTGTCCCAAAAGTGGTGTCTGAATTCCATACCAACCAAGACATAGTCCTTCCAGCATACTTCCCAAACCCAACTACCGACTTGGAAAGGAAGATGCATGCACTAGATGTGCGACGTGCCCTGGCTTTTTACAAAGATCGAACTGCCACGTTCAGGCAAACATCGCAGCTATTCGTCTGTTATGGCGGCAAATCGAAAGGTCAGCCTGTGTCCAGACAAAGATTTTCAAAATGGATTGTAGAAACAATTACTCTCGCATACCAGATAGCGCACAAAGAGTTACCTGGTTCAGTGAGAGCACACTCAACCCGAGCGCAGTCTACGTCCGTGGCGTTTGGAAAAGGCATCCCTCTACCAGAGCTATGTAGAGCAGCCACCTGGTCCACGCCATCGACATTCATAAGACATTATAGACTTGACCTTCGAGCTCGGGAAGCAAACGCCTTTGGCCGGGCAGTCCTCTCATCGGTGTTGCAGTGATGTGGGCCGCCGTCCCGCCACCGGTAAGTCAGCTTGTTACTCTGCCCATATGTGTGATGCACAGAGACCACGAAGAAGAAGGACAGGTTGCTTACCTGTAACTGTAGTTCTTCGAGTGGTCATCTGTGCAGTCACACAACCCACCCATCCGTCCCCGCTCGGCGTCATTATCGATTTCGATGGACCTGCCAGTGGAGACTGGGTGCGTCGCTCCAGTTCATTATGCTATGAATGAATATGTTATCTAGTGTAATCCCACGACAAACAGGGGTTACACCAACATGTATCTCTCGGTTCATGGGGCCGCAATAGGCGGTCTCAGGGAACTGAGGGAATGGGCGGGAGCCGTGCTGAGGAGCAGGCACGATGGGGGAGGGGCTCCCGCCCAGTTCGCCTCAGCTAAAGAATTTCCGAAGGAAGCTCAGCGCAGGCGCAGAGCCCATATGTGTGACTGCACAGATGACCACTCGAAGAACTACAGTTACAGGTAAGCAACCTGTCCATCCCCACCCTTTGTTTTTATTTATGGAAATGGTACATGTTGCTCCTAACCTGTCATCTATTGCTCACTAAGCAAAGGAAATGAGTTAATTATCCATTTGTGAATTCTAACTTCATTTCCATTTGCCATCTGTCTTTATTGGAAAGAGCTAAACTGAGCTGTTGGGTTTAGGCCTAAGGAAAAGAGTGGCTTGACCTATCCCTATTGGAGATGAAAATGGTGCGTGAGAGAGAGAGAGAGAGAGAGAGAGAGAGAGAGAGAGAGAGAGATGTTTTCCCCAATACATGGTTGGCTGACAGACTTATTTTTTAACAATGTTGATTAATTGAGAGTTCATGTCAGTGGATTTTGGAGTGACCAAATGGCTTTGTGAGTAATCTGATGTATCATGCCCTGAAAAGTCTTCAAAAATGAGTTGAAAAAGATAGGGCATACAGGCCCATTCACAAGACCACTTCCACTTGTCAAAACCACTGGTTTTGACCAAAATAAATTACCATACGAATTTCCCCTCTGTGTTCATATATTGTGGGTACCGTAATTTTCAGCTGTGTTATCCAGAGAGCATGGGAAGAAGCCACTAGGATTTGCTTTGCTAACATGCAAAGCCTGGAAGGATTAGGGTTTCCTTCAGTTTTACATAAATTCAAAGAGAAGCTCAAGACCCATCACATACCTTGTGATTTAGTCTAAGGTCAAAAGAATTCATTAACATAGCTAGCAAATGTGACTACAGTATTCTTGAACAAAGAGGGAAATAAGAAAAGCTGGGATCTTTTTCTTTAAAGAAAAACAAAAGGCCTTGTGATCTGACTTATGGGAACCTGATTTATGACTTCTGACCACTTTAGGGTTAGCAACATCCTTGTTGCAAAGGCAGGAAAGCTTTTTGATGGCTTCAGAGCCTATGTATATGAACAAAAGAGATAATGGCAAAGGTAATACCGTTGGGAACTGGATAAGTTGATACTTGGGCAGTCCACATTTTGCCTCACTTTTTTGTGAATTTCACTCACTTTAAGAAAGGACACATCTCTTTTAAAAAATCCCACCCTTCTTATTAAGGAGTTGAGTTTCCAACAAACTGGTGTTGAGACTTTCAGGGGCGTTTAAAATCTTTCCCACTGTCATACCAGAACAAGCTCTACTTAATTCTAACGTTCTACTGACTTGGCAGAACTGTTATTCTATGCTATGGAAACACTTGCAATAGAAATAATGAAATAATGAAATAGAATGAATAATAAATAATTTCATTATTCATTAATGAATAATGAAATAGAAATAATGAAACTGACCGGTTATGTTCTCTTCATTCTGGTGGCAAGTTAGGGGCACTCTTTTGAAAATTCCAGCTTTCACCTTTTCAGAATAATAATGAAGAAAAAAAGCCTTTGTGGTTTCTGCTGTAAGGTTAATTAGTGATGGGAGAGCATTCTGTGCTCCAGGTTGCCCTTTCCTTGTAGATTGAAGTGAAACCATCAATAGTCCCAGGAGACTGCTGTAGCCTCATTCTCCCAAACAGCAGAAGGGATAACAATACTGTTTCTGGACTGTGCCACTTCAGATTACATGACTAAATGCTCTTTGATACAAAAAATTAAAATCCATACGCAGAAAGAGCTACCATGTCAGGGAGAGAGGTTCTAACATAGCATTCTCCCTGATGTGCTAGTTTCCTAAATGCAGGGAATAATTGGAGGGGGGTTATGGTGGAATAGTAAATTATGAGCCCCTGCCAGTAGCCTGAAGTGGAACTGTCCAGGTACAGGTTTATTATTTTATCTGCTCTTTCATGCTAATGTACGTAATTGCTATATTTGATGCCCTTTTCTTTCAGGGGGGCTTTCAAAAGAAATTGAGATGACAAACTATAAACAATAAACAGAATAAAAATACATAAAATGCAGTACCAGCAGCTTCACAATAACACAGTGTTGAGCAGTATCCAACACCAACACCCCAAAGCTTTTCTAGATAACCAGGTTTGCATTGCTTACTGAAAAGTAAATAGTGACTGGGCCAAGGGGGAGGGGGCTCCCTTGGAGGGGCATTCCATGACTGTAGGGTCACAATTGAAAAGGCCTTGTCCCTTGTGCCACCCACCTCACTTCCAAAGGTATGGGAACAGTGAGCAGTGCCTCAGATAGAGTCCCTAGTAGGTATTTGAGAATTAGACCACAAGCTCCTGCTCCCAAATCAGCTCCAGCAGCCTTCATAGAGAACAGGCAAGGTTTCTGAGCTTTTCATTTCAGAATGAATCTCAGGTGTTGGTCTGATTCATGCATAACTTCCCAGTTCTCAAAAAAACCCCTGTGGTTTGGAAGAGAATGATCAAGCATTGGGTTCTCATTCAGAGGAACTCTAGTTTGCCATTGTGTTCAAACTAACAGGCTGTGGTTTGCACTTGCCCTCCAAACCAGGATTGGGAACCAGTTTCAAATGGTGATTTTTGATCCTGGTTTGAAGGGCAAGCACAAACCATAGTAAGCTAGTAAGCTTTGTTCTTTATCCTCCAAACCATGGTTTAGAGCAGCTTTCCCCAGCCTTGTGCCCTCCAGATATTTTGGACTACAACTCCCATAAGGCCAACCAGTATGGGCAGTGGGCAAGAACTTGTAGTCAAAAACATCTGGAGGGCACCAGGGTAGGGAAGGCTGGTTTAGAGGATTGGAAATGCTGCATGTGAGTCTGTCCAGTGAGTGATTTACATTATAGGCCCTAGAACCAGTATTTTTCCAGAGAATGTCCAGTGTATTTTAACTTCATTTTTCTCAAGAGATTGAAGATTTCAAGTGACTGACTGACTAGTTCAGATTTACAATGGACTAAACACTGTAAGTCCTTCTGGGTGCTATGGGAGACAAAGGCTTCTGCCATCTGCTGACCTAACAGAGGCCCGTCTTCATATCCTGATCAGGATCAGTCAATCAGGATCCTCTATTACTGCTGTATCTAATAATGGCGTTGATCCCAAAGTCTTTGTGCAGGGCATGGGGTGACCTTGGTTTCTGCTAACATTCCAAAAGGTGATTAATGGCAGAAAGCCAGAGGAAGGTGGTAGTGCCTGAGGAAGTTGAGTAATCCTGGCACAGCTGCAAAGGCCCTTCCAGGAAATGCCATTAAGAGAACTGTCTTGACAACTGATGCTGGCCTTAATGGCTGTGGACCTCATTACCAGGAACTCACTGCAGAGAGAGGAAGGGATGCTACTATGGGCCAGTTCACGTATGAGCCGGATAGTGGAGAGTCGGGCGAGGATGCAGTTATCTCAGTGGCCCTATGCTAAAAGGAAACATATAAAGCTCATAAATAAACACACGTTTATTAAATGTTGCAAGGCTAGGTGCTGCAGATGCAGACTGTAGGCAAACGGTCTTGCAGTCCGACTTCTCTTATTTCGTGTGCGGATAAAGGAGCTTGGCTCTGAGTTTGACATTGCTTTTGTACATCATGGAGTGCAAAATGCCCTCCTGCCACTGATACCAAGGCAGGGGATTTTTTGTTTCTTGTTTTTATAAGCAGCGGAGAGCATCCCGACCCTTCCACTAGGTCCTCCAGGCTTCTGAGACCTGAATGTTCAAAGGGGTTTCTCTCAGACAGCTTTATTCTGGTAATGTTCTCATGTTGTGTTCTATCACTGCGGTGCTCATTACTATTGTGGTGGTGGTAATATTGTGTGTGTTTCCATTGGTGAGCTGGAGACACCAGTGCCTGGTTTGGCTGACAGTTCAGCTCTTTCTTGGCTTTTTCTAGTATGCAGAATGTCCTCATGCCACCTACAGGAACCACACTGAGAGCCACTGAGTGTTGTGATGGGATTCGGGAGACCCGGGTTCAAGCCCCCACTTTGCCATGAAGCTCACTGGGTGACTTTGGACCACTCACTGACTGTCAGCCTAGCCTACCTCACAGGGTTGTTGTGAGGATAAAATGGAGAGGAGGAGGACCATATAAGCCGCCTTGAGTTCCTTGCAAGAGGGAAAATGAATGTAATAATAAATATGTCAGAATCCCTTTGGAAATCAAAATGACAAAAATCTGAAGAACTAGAAGTGAAAAATCCAGCTGAAAGAGATCCAACTCATTCATTGCTCATTATTTGGAGCTGTACATCAAGATTTCTCTAAGGATGATTCCAGTATTATGCTTCTGTGAGTAATGATTTACCCACAGAACAAGGTAAACTGACACAAGTTGCACCAATTCCCTAAAATATGCAAATTGCTTGTAGCCCTCCAAGCTGTGACTCTCAAGCCACCCACCCAAATTAAAGGACAGAACTATGTAGAATGACAGTGACCACTGTCCAGAGCTCCGATGTGGACCATAAAGCTTAATTGAGAGCCAATGTGGTCCAGTGGTTAGAGTGTTGGACTGGGTCTTGGGAGACCTGGGTTCAGGATTGTTGTGAGGATAAAATGGAGAGGAGGAAGATCATGTATGTCACCTTGGGCTCTTTGGAGGAAAGACAGGATATAAATGTAATGAACAAATAAATAAATAATCCCTTTGTCTTGTACACAGAATAAGGAGGCACAAAGCTGTGCATGGCTGTAGGTGCAAAGCCCCCTAATGCAGAACTCATGACTGCACATTGTGAGGCCCACATATGTCTACCAGCATCCCAGGAGAGTCAGTGAATCGAAGCAACTCTGTTGTCTTTTCTAGAAGCTGTTGGCTGTACAAGTGGGAATGTATGTTTTAACAGCAAAGTATTGGGAGATTCGTAGGGACATGTAGAGGATTAGCAACTGGGATTTGATGGATCTTGCTGTTCTAAAGAGAGCCCCAGAGGACTGTTTGAAGGTGAATCTCTTGAGAAATGTGGCATTTTGTTTGCATCTAATGCAGTCTTAATGAGATTTGCTGACAAACCAAGACAATGGGCACGTTTGCACACCATGCTAAGCCACCCTGCGAATAAGGCATGGTGGATTGGTTCACCATCGTTTTTTTGTTTGCCACCATTTTTGTTCTGTATCTTCAAGTGTTGTAAAGGTGGAGGGCACCAGGAACTGTCAGTTCAGCACTTAAAATCAAGATGATGACATTGCTAAGGGGGAGATATTGTCCCCCCCCCCTTTTGGTGCACCTACTTTTGCTGCTCGTTTCCCCTTTACCAGTGCTTTTCAGTTGACAACTTGACCAGGCAAGACTACACATATCAGACAGTGATAAGAGTGCACTTGCGAAAGACTGATGATGATGATTATGATGATGACGACCGACGACGACAACGACAACAACAACAATAATGAATTGCGAACACATTTCCGCAATTTCCTGGGGCCTATTTTTTTTTTAAAGGGTGGTGAGCCAGTGACAGTTGCTCCAAAGTACCGCTTGGGCATCAGTGGAGGGGCAGTTACTGGCAGCAACCCATTGTGGATTGAACAACCACTAGAACAAGCTACGGGTTGTCAGAGTGGCTTGTTCCCAAAAAATAAGCCACCCTGCAGGAAGCAGTCTTAAGTTTGGACAACACAACACCCCACTGTGGCTAGTTACCCACGATGGGTTGTCATGTTGTGTGAACCAGGTCACTGTGTTTTAGAGCTACCAGCTGTTTCTCTTGAATAATCTTTATATGCTGGCCAAAAAGCAGCATGTGTGTTAATAATAATAATAATAATAATAATAATAATAATAATAATTATTATTATTATTATTATTATTATTATTATTATTATTATTACCCACCTCCATCTAGATCGAGGCGGGGAACAGCAGAAACTATAAAATACATAAACTAAACAACACAACACATACTATTAAAACATCCTAAAAACATCTTAAAACATCTTAAAGGCATCCTAAAATTCTGCCGGATAGGGCTGCCGGAAGAGAGAAAAGAAAATCATGGTTAAAAGAAAATCATGGTTCTAAGATTCCCTTGAGAGTAAACATCAACAAATTAAGAATTATTTGTGTAAAAGGAATGGGTTATAGGGGACTCAGAAAGCTTAGCAAAACAAAGCTATAAATTAACCACTGTAATTAAACCTTGTTAAATAAAACCACTTTGTAATGTGGAGCTAGGGCAAGGCATGTAAATAGCTGCTGCTTTTTAAAGTTGCTGTAGTTCCTGAGGTTTAGGCTCCTGTGGTTAAGGGTTATTTAGAAATGCTAAGTTGACTTTGTATCTGTTGGGAGTGTATTGATATGTTTGCCAAAGGGTTAGATAACCGATGGTAAGACTACACTAATATCATAATGCAGACTTGGTAGCTATTAGTGTGAGGTCACATTGACACAGTTGCACAATCACTGCAGCCCACCATGGCTTGTTTAAGTCATAGTGGGCTGTGGCATGTGCCAGACAATTTTTAAATTTGCAAGCCATGGCTTGTCATGTTGTCCAAACGCTGGCAGTGTGGGTTGTGCAAAGGTTAAACAGGCTGTGGGTTATGCAAGGGTTGTTTAATCCTCACACAACCCCCAGTGCCCAGGTTCGGACGACATGACAAGCCATGGCTTAAATATTCAAAATTGCAGCTCGCACACGCCACAGCCCACCATAGCTTAAATAACTCATGGTGGGCTGTTTGGTCGTGCAAAGCAGCCCACTACCGTACACCAGGGGCCCAAGGGCCAAATCTGGCCCAACTGGAGTCCCAATCCAGCCTCTGGAGTTCCCCAGTTGGCCAAGCCCCTTTCCCCCAACCACCAATCATTTGGTGGTTTCCCGGCTTTTGTGCAGGTTTCCCCCTATTCTAAAGGTTGAAATGCCTCCCTAAGACTTATAGTTTAATGGCAGCAAGAGCTTTAAGCGAAAATATGTTAGTATGTTTTTGTATTTCCCTCCCACTTCTTTTGCCCTTGGCTCCACCCTCTTTACCTTCAGTCCTTCCCAGTACTAGAGTATGACCCCCGAGAGCTTCTCCAAAACTGAATTCGGCCCTTGGGCTGAAAGAGGTTCTCCATCCCTGTTACACAACAAGCGTCATATATGTCTGTCCCTACAAGTGTCTGTTTTATTTAAGTTGATTTATATCTTTTCTTTCTACCATAGCTACAATGCTCGGGGCATTTTGCAACAGTTTAAAACTATAGAATAAGTAATAAAAATGTAGCAATACAGTAAAAACAATAACCATAGAACAGGCTTAGATACAGTAGACAAAAATGACTTTAAAAACAAGGGGACAGCACTAAAATGCCTGCCAGAATAAAATCATCTTAACTAGGTGTCAGGATGCAAGAAGGTCTTCCTGCCACAATTTAGCCACAGCTGCAGAGAAAGCTTTCTCCTGTATCCTAACTAGTCATACCTTGGCCACTGTTGGGATATGGAGAACATGGATCTTGAGGAGCAAGCAGCCTGGAGTGGGAGAAAATGGTCCTTTGGTAACCTGGACCCAAGCACCGATGTATTTGGCTAATAAGAAGTGGTTTAAACTTGCTTATCTTGAGCAGGTATGTTTGATTATGTTTTGGATTCACACAGGTGAAGGCCGTGTGGCTATTTTCATGGCAGGTCCAAACTTTTAAGACAGGGGCTTTCCAGAGTTCCAGAGAACTCTGGAGTGTCTCTGAAAGGTCAGGAATGGCAGTCAAGATTTCCTAAAGGCAGCAAGACAGCAGGCCCATGATTTGATTTTTCTCTGCAATGTGCAGCTTCAGAAGACTCTTGAGTATGTTTTAGGGCAGCCGTCCCCCCACCTGGTGCCCTCCAGATGATTTTGGACTACAACTTCCATCACCCCTGATGTTTGGCCATGCTGGCAGGGGCTGATGGGAGTTGCATTCCCAAATGTGTGGAAGGCACCAGGTTAGGGAAGGCTGTTCCAAGGGTGGGAACTCAGTTTCCATGGGGCAGAAGTGATGCCCAACAGGCCTGGCCATCATTCCATGTAAACTGAGCATGCACCCTAGTTAACAGTGGCCCATTCAGACTATCATTTCTAAACTATGGTTTAGCTGATCAGTAATGAGTTACCATGAGATTCAGGTTTGTTTTTGCTCCCCCTCTCTTGTGCATGGAAGGAGAGGAGACAGTGGGGAGCATAATTGCCCAAGGCTTACTGAGCTGGTTCCTGATCATTGAAATTGGGAGTTTGAACCCTAGAAGCTCCACAGTATACAAGGGTGTTCTGGCAAACATGCAGGGGTTCCTTCTTAGACAAGCCAATGTGGAAGTGGTTCCCTAAAGGAAGAATGTTTTGAAAATCATTACTTTCAAGGCTTGATTCATGTTTAACACTTGTTAAACCTGCTGTGCCACTTAAAATCGAGGGGATTACATTGCTAAGTGGGTGGTATTGCCCAAACTCCCTTTTGGTACGCCTTCTTTTGCTGCTTCCCCCCCTTTACTTGTGCTTTTCCGTTGACAGCTAGGCACTTGGTCCCTGGCTACTGTGCACAAATTAGCAGTCTTGCTTTGTCCTCCCTTTGACAGCTGAAACTGACAATTGACCAGGCAAGACTACACATATTGGATAGCTTTAAGTGCGCACCTGCGCATCTACAAAAGATGGACAAAAAGAATACCGGTAATAAAAAAATTACGCCCCCAGTTATGTATTTTTGAGCCCCCGAAAAGTTTTTTAAAGCCGAGGAGCAAGTGACGGTCCTTCCAAAGTGCCATTTTGGCATTGGTGGAAGGACAATCACTGGCGAGATCATGAAAGCAAGTGGCTGGGGTTTTTGCCACTCTTGCCAAGCGGCTCTGTAGCTGTTCCTGACAACCCACGATAAAATTACTCTACTGGGTTTGGATGATACGACAAGCCATCGTTGGCAAGAACCCTAAAAAAACAAGCCACAGGTTCTCAGAGTGGCTTGTTCGTGAATAATGAGCCAGGCTGTAGAAACCGTGCTGGGTTCAAATGACACGACAACCCACCGTAGCTGGTTACACATGGTGGGTTGTTGTGTCATCTGAACCAGGTCAGTGGGCTGCATCACAAGGCATCGGCTCGCCCACCTTATATGATACAAATGATATTACACCATAGGTGGGGTGGATCTTCACATAGCCCATCTCAAGTCAGCACAAGTCACATCCTCAGTATGTGACATGATGGCTTCATGGCGCAATGTGCCCAGGGCTGAAATTGGTTCTTTTCCTAACACCTCATTGTCTTCCAATGTGTGGCTTTATCTAGAGGTGAGGGTTTAAGGATTTGGCCAAACTGGGGAGGAAGAGTGCTGTTGTTGGACCTAGGAAGAATGCAGAAGTATATACACGTGTAACTTTAAAAGATTTTTTTCAAAAAACTGAACAAAACACCCAAGCAAAAAAGCCTGATAAGGACCTCAGAGCTTCCACATGTATATATGCCTTTTGTTAATAGCAGGGACGTCCTTTATGTTCCTCTCTGATCACCAAAAAACTACTTATTGTGCATTTGTCAGTATTTTAGAACAACAAAGACTAAGCTAGGATCATTGCACTAATTTTGTGTTTTAATGGATTGGCATCCATTTTTAGGTTCATAAACTTCAAACAAGAAGGCAACAAAAAACATAGAGAGGAATTCATCTCTTTTCCACAAATAGGGATTTGGGGTCTTGACCTATTTTATACTTCCGACTTGAAACCTCTTTTGACATCCTGAATGTTTGTTTTAAATCCCCAAATGCATTTGCCATATCACCTGGTCCATTTCCACTTGAGACAGGCAGGACCTGTAGAAGCATGGAAGGAAAAGAGGTCACTTGAAGATCAAAATCTAGGTTCATTGGCAAAACTACATGGATAAAGCTTATGCATAGCTTGTTCACAGTGGGCACATTCGCATGTCATGCTAAGCCACCCTGCAAATAAACCACAGTGGGTTGGTTAGTTGCTGAACAACCCGTGGTGCACCCAATGATTGTTTTTTTGGTGCCTCAAAAAAACACAATTGAAGCCTTTTTTTTATTTTTTTGGCCCCTGAAAATTATGCAACTTTGTATTGTTTTCGGATTAATTTTTTAGTGAAATCAGCAACAAACACCACAAGAGACATACAGCAATCAACATAAACTAAAACCAAAAAGGACTTCCTATTTTCTCTAAAACAAATATAAGTAACAATATATTCTCTTACTCTATAATGACGAAGAAAGTACCGTACTCTTTTTTCTGTTGTCCAAAAATCGTCTTCTATTCATCAAGCCCACAAATGAACAAAGCATCCCCCCCCCCAACCTCTACAAATAATCTGTTAGGGGTTTCCATTTACCAGTCTAATAACATAAATTAGTTATTTCTACTGTAAAGTAAAGGTCACACCTTCCAGGATAATCCATCACATTTAAGTCTAGATTGTCTCCTTTCATTCTTGTAATAAGATGTTATTGGGGAATTTAATCATTTGTCTTCTTTCCACATATAGTAAAAACATTCATTTTATTATTCATATTTCCAGCAAACACCCGAAATGACTTTATACATTTTAACCAATTCATCCAGTAACATAAACCCAGAATACCTCATCTTATAAATTTTTTCTTAAAGACTAGAACTTAAATTAAATTTCAAACCTTTTAAACACATATTCTCCTAGTATTCCATTAATATATTATAACCAAAGTTTTAGGCCCATTTTATCATACCTTCAATCACATGTTCTTCCTCTATCAAAAACAGTATTTTTCTTTTTCTGCTTTAAAATAAAAAAGACACAATCTCTCCTCTTATACAGAATAAAAAGTCATTTAGAGGTTCCCACTCTATAATAAACATAGATGTTATCTTTTCTTCAGTTAATACCGTAAGTTTAGCCATCTCTGCCAGTTCCAACATCTTCATCAACCATTCTTCTTGTTAAAAATCTTCACTTTCTCTTCCTCTATCAAAAACAATATTTTTCTGTTTCAACTTTAAAATAAAAAAGGCACAATCTCTCCTCTTACACATAGTAGTAGGCATTTCCTTCAAGACAGCCATATCCGTGTCATCCACCTCCATTCCAGAAGATAAATATTGCTGGGGAACTTGATCCACTGTTTTTCTTCCAGCAAGATGAACCAGTATATCTCTTGGATCATCAGACTCTGAAATAACGCCAAATCTCAGACAATTATCTTTTTCTCTCAATTCCAGTAGGACCAAAAGATTGTCTCGTTCTCTGTCAAACTCTCTGATTCATACTTTTGTTTCATTTTTGAGGTTTCAACCTTGTCATTGATTTGTTCCACCTCTCCAGATAAATTGCTTTATATGGCTATCCAATTTTTCAACTTCTCGTGTTATCTCCACTTTTATTTCCACCAGCCTTTCGATTCTTTTCTCAACAGCATCCATCCTGTTACCTTTATTGTTCACCATTTGATCAAATAACTTGTAAAGCAAATCCAGTGTAACCATCTTTACTCTGCTTTATCTCCGACAGCCTGCAAACATAAACAAAAGCTGGTCCCATGCTGTTCAGGTTTATCTAACAGCTTCTCCCCATATGCACTTTCACCAAGAGTAAAAATAAGAGGATTAAAAAAAACTCTTTCCCATTTCAAAACTTTCTTATTAATCTTCTCTTTGTGAGGCTTTTGGCCAAAAATTTTAAGTTCCAATATTTTTTGTAGTCCCAGAAAAAAGTTTTAACTCACTGTAAGAAAGATCTACGTTGTTGTCGAGAAAATCTCTCTTATTTATTTTTTATTTATTATATTTATACCCCACCTTTTTTCCTGCAAGGAACCCAAGGCGGATTACATAATCCTCATCCTCTTCTCCACTTTATCCTCACAGCAATCGTGTGAGGTAGGTTAGGCTGAGAGTCAATGACTGGCCCAAAGTCACCCAGTGAGTTTCATGGCCGAGCGGGGACTTTGTTCATAAACAGCGAAAGTCTATAAATCTTAAGAAATGGGGTCAGCAGGCTTTATGCCCTTAAAGAGACTCTGACACGACTTCAAGCAAGTGGTAAATTTCAACCTCAGATTACTCCCCCGCAAGCTGGCTGCAGACTGCAGATAACCCACTAGTAGCAATCCTTGAGGTACAAGTGATTTATCTCTTGATCTCCTCTTGATCTGGGGATATTTTGCCGGCTGGAGGAGCCCCTCCAGATTGGCTTTAAAACCATGTTGTTTCTCCACTAAAAGTGGAGACGTCAGTCTGCCATGACACCCCACCGGAATTCTGCAACTTTGTTTGTATTGTTAGTGGTGGTGGTCTTTTGCAAGTGCACTCTTATGGCTCTCTGATATGTGTAGTATTGCCTGGTGACAAAGTTGAGTAGGTAACTGATTAACAAGGCAAGATTGCATATAGGCTTATCTGTGCACAGTTGCCAGGGACCAATTGTCAAGATTTCATTTGAAAATTACCGGTAAAGGTGGGGGAAGCAGCAAAAGAAGGTGCACCAAAAGTGTGGGGACAATATCTCCCTCTTAGCAATATAATTCACTCAATTTTACGTGTTGAATGGAAAGTTCTCAGTACCCTCCACCTTTTCAACAGTTCCCTGAGTCTCCAGCTACTCCAGAAAGGGGAGATATGAACTCTCCCCATTTTTCATTGCTCCTTTTTGCAGCACTTACTGTTGCAGTTCCTGTGGATCGCGCCTCTTTTTCAGAGCACTTACTGCTGTGGTTACTGCAGTTCCCTGACAGTTCTAAAAATATATATGCAGAAATGTATTCAAATTTAATGGCAAGGAAGTAAATGGATGGGAAATTTGCGGACCTGCAGTAACTGCTCCAAAAAGGAGTGGCAAAAAAGGGTGGGAGTTAATGTCTCCCCTTTCTAGAGTAGCTAGAGACCTGGGAAAGTGTTGAAAAGGTGGAGTGCACTGAGAACTGTCAGTTCAATACTTAAAATCAAGAGGATTACATTGCTCAGCGGGAGATTTTGGTGCACGTTTGCTGCTCCCCCCCCCTTACCAGTGCTTTTCAATTAACAACTTGACCAGGCAAGACTACACACAGGACCGGTGCAGGGCAGTTTGGCGCCCTAGGCTAAATTATATTTAGCGCGCCCCCCCTCTCGTGCCGTGGGGGGGGCCCTCCGGAAACCAGCCCTGCTCTGCAACCTGCCGCTGCCGCCACCACCACCACCGGACCCCCCCCCCCGCACGCTGCCGCTGCCGCCCCCCACCTACCTTCCCACGCCTCTTCCGAAAAGGGACCCCCGCGCTCTGTTTTTGGCCAGGGGAAACCAGAGCAACAGGGCTGTTTAAGCCCTGTTGCCCTGGTTCCTCCCGCCAAAACAGAGCGCGGGCGGGGCTCCGGAAACAGCGCGGAGAAGGTAGGTGTCGGGGGGGAGGCGGCGCGGAGGCGAGGCGAGGCTGGGGGGGAGGCGGCGCGGGGGGGAGGCGGCGCAGAGGCGAGGTGAGGTGGGGGGGAGGTGGCGCGGAGGCGAGGCAGCGCCCTCTTCCGCTACGCGCCCTAGGCAACAGCCTAGTTGGCCTAGCGGTAGCGCCGGCCCTGACTACACATATCGGACAGCAGTAAGAGCACACTTGCAAAAGACGGACAACAACAGCAACAACAACAACAATAATAATAATATGAACACAGCTGCACAATTTTCTGGGACCCCCAAAAAAGAGTGGCAAACCAGTGATGGTCACTCCAAAGTGCCACTTGGGCATCAGTGGAGGGGCACTCACAAGGCAGCATGGGTGAGATCATGAAGAACAGCATGGGGGTTTTGCAGCTCTTGTAGAGCAGCTTGCTAGCCTATCCCCACAACCCACAATGAAATTGCTCTCCTGGGTTTGGATGGCATGACAACCCATTCTGGATCGAAGAACCCCTAGAACAAGCCACGGGTTGTCAGGGCGGCTTGTTTCTAAAAAATAAGCCATCCTGCTGGAAGCGGTCTGTGTTTGGATGACACAACAAGGCACCATGGCTAGTTACCCACAACGGGTCATCGTGTTGTGTGAACCAGGTCAATGATCTTGCCACCACTCAGTCTTTTTTATTAAGAGGCTGCAGCTGGAAAGTAAAATACTTAAAAGCCTTGGACGCTTCACAGGACTAGTTTCAAAAAGCAATTAGAACTGTAAATTAGAGAAGCACCAGGCATACAGTTGCATCTGGGAATTTGGAAACAATGTGCATGGGGAGACTTTTTGGTGAGGACTTGATCTGATCAGCCCATTAAGTATGCTGTTAGTATGGGTGCATTGGGAGTTTGCTAATGGACTTGCCAGACTTAATTCTCTTCCAGTTGAAATCGTTTTCCCTCCCCACCCTCCCAGTTTGTGAATCATGAGCATGACAAACATAAAGATTTAGAAGAAGACTAGGAAGTATTTAAAATACACTCAGTCCTTCCTTGATTTGTAGTGAAGCAAGCATCAACTTCTTTGTTTTGAAAAGTTTATAGGATTGTATAACTCTCTTGAAGATGGGTAGTGGTAAGTTGTGGTCATTGTGGTTGAAGAAGTGGAGAGTTATCGTGCAAGCTATGACTTAAGTATTCTACTTAAGTTAAGTTGCAAGGTGGTGAGTTTTGTTGAGTACTTGAAGAATGCTGTGGACATACTTCTACATAACTCAAATTGCATCAGTGCCCAACTTCCAGGAACTCTGCAATGGTTGTACAATGTGAACATCCCCGTCCATGCTGCTGCTATGTAATGTTTTAAGCAGCAACAATGCAATAGGTGTTATACCAACCAAAGAGCTTAATACTAGTCTTGCTCAAGGAGGTTACAGTACAAGGATTCTGCCCAAGAACTTGCTGGGGGGCAGGTGTGTGTGTGGGGGAATAGTCCCAATACTTAGCAGCATAATTCTGACCTCAATGTATATATAACGCATCATTTGGAAAGCCAGTCTGAATTAAGAATTTTAAAATGCTATAGTATGCAGAAAAGCAAATGAAAGTATGCCAGCTCATTAGATAATTAGGATATGTTTCTCATTGCATGAGCAATGCATGAGCCCTTGATTTTAACATTAGAATTTCATTGGCGGAGGTAGGGGGAACTTATATTACTTTTTTGCTGTGTTTTAAACCTAGGTATTTCCCACCTTTAGTATTGGACTGCAGTTTACCTCTGGCAGACTTGCTAACTGTTCCTCTCTGCAAAATAGCTTGCCTTCTGAATTTTGTCTACCTTCTGGTACTTTTGCTGTTTTGATTTGAATTGTTAGCGTTACCACAATATTGCCCTTGATCTGTCCGAAATGATATTGTTGGCTATTAAGGCAGCAATCCTATACATTGGGAGTAAACCCTATTGAATATGATGCGACTTCTGAGTAAACATGCATAGGATTGTTCTGTAAGAGAAGCAGGATAAGCTTTCTAAGAGCTGAGCTGCTAGACTGTACTCTTTAAAACTTGTAGCTCCCCTAAAGATAACAAGGTTTGCAAGAGTACAGCTGCTAGTCAATAAGATTATCACTTATGAATGGAGCAAACAAACGTTTCAAGTTGACTGTTAATCCTTAACACTTGGCAGTATAAAAATAGCTTTGGTTTGGCTTTATTGAGGAATGTGAATTGAATGCAAATATTTACAGTATCTTTTATTCTAAAAATTATTTTGTGGATTTACTTTTGCAAATTGTGGAGTAGAGATCTATTAAAGAATGACAGTCTGTACTACATGACCTAAATCTCTTCTACGGATTTTTTTCTAATGTTGGCATGTTTGCCATTTC
Source organism: Shinisaurus crocodilurus (assembly GCA_021292165.1). Lineage (NCBI taxonomy): Eukaryota > Metazoa > Chordata > Lepidosauria > Squamata > Shinisauridae > Shinisaurus > Shinisaurus crocodilurus. The sequence goes on from CM037881.1 coordinate 32,269,911, forward strand.
TCCATAGTAAAGTGTATATGAAAAGTAGATGTACAGCAGTATAGAGGTACAGTAATTGCAAAAACCACTTCCCAGTATAGTAACTAGTGTGTAAATTCTGTGGGTGCAGAAACCATAAGCTGCTTTCTGGGTTACTATAAGCAAACCTAACAATGACTTGTCAGCCAGATGCAGGCAGTCTGAGCACTTGTAATTTGATCAGGTGATCCAGTACTCTAAAAGTAATTCTTGTTCAGGTGCACTATAGTCTCTTGTGCTTTAGTCCTTCATATGAGGGAGTTGACTTCTTGCGTGGAGAAAAGTGTTCAAATTCATGAACAATAACATTATTTGACATCATCTCTCTACCACCACCATTCTTGAAAGCAGTTAATCACTTATCAGGTCTTATGAAGAAGAAGAACATAATCACATTTTGCCTTTGCCAGAGCACATGAGAATGTGACTGGGTTCAGACAACATGATAACCCACACTCAAGGGTTGAGTGTGGGTTGTCATTGAACCATGGGTTGTTGTTGAAATGTAGATTATCGTGTTGTCTGAACCCAGCTGAGATAACAAACCATGGGTTCTCTTCATGGGTTGTTTGTGGTTGACAATCCATGGCTTGTTAATGCATCTGGGTTCAGATAACACAATAACCCACAGTTCAACAACCCACACTCAACCCTTGAATGTGAGTTATCATGTTGTCTGAACCCAGTCTCTGTGTGTGTGCTAAGCTTGCATGGAATTGTTTGCCAGTCTCGGAAGGTAGAATAGTTGAAGCTATAGCTCTGTCACATACACACGTGTACACACACACACACACACACACACACACACACACACCTAGTTATGGGTAGCTACAGTCTTGCAACTAAAGGCCATCTCCTGCGAAACTGGCTGAGTACGTTAACGTCTACTAGGTAGGTGTGTTTGTGTGGGTGAATACAGGCATCTTGTTGCCAGAAGTTCAAGATCTTGCATAAGGAGTGTGTGTGCACTTTAAGTTAAATACAGCATTTGCCAGAGAAACTCAGAATCATGATGATTTGCATCAGTCAACTGCTTCTCTTAGCACCTGCTGGCAAATCTTTTCTTGCTTGCTATAACTGACAAGGCCAGGCTGAATGCCAGAGATGTTTTAAGAGATCTATATAGCCTCCCACAGCACACATGCTCGGTGCTGTAGACAAATTAATTTATTTCCATCGTGTTTGAATTCTTCTGGGTATCTTGCGGAAGGGTTAGCTGTTTTGCCCTATCCTTTCTCCCCCCCCCCCACTTTGACAGATTATATTTTCTACAAAACATGAAGCTTGCTTGAGAAGAACCCTTCCTTGAGTCTAGAATTCAGGAGTTGTGAAGTATTTGCAACGGGAAGCATGATTCATTTAGTAAACAGTCAGATCTTGCATGAAGACCAGAATTCTGTCTTGTGTGTCTGTGGTGGATCCAAGTCTGAATTCTGGGTCTCTTCTTCCCCCGCTTCAGAACACACACACACCCTTGCAATGGAATGTGGGTGGTCTCAGGGTGACTGTGCAAATGGCTAGCTACCTTGCTACTATTCTTTCCCCTTATGTGCTGTAGTGAAACACTCTTTTGATTATTGAGGCATGCCTCAGGACCAAACTGGATATGATATGAGCAACCATGTTTGCTTATTCACATGTCTGCCACATGTATAAAATGGAAAGGGTGTGTGTCTAATTTTGCAACAAAAGGTATGTGCAGGTGAGGGGAGCTGAACTCCCCCCCCCCCCAATCTTGTGTTGCTGCACTGTATTGGTTGACCTTGCCTGGAGAGGGGAGAAAAGTAATTCAAATGACCAAGTACAGCAAGACAAGACTGGGGAAAGAGGTAGCCCCCACCTCAACCTGCATGCATTTTTTGTTGTATAAATTAGGTCCCTTGCCTCAGTTATATAGGAGAGGCTGTAGCTCAGTGGTAGAGCATCTGCTTTGCATGCAGAAGGTCCCAGGTTCAATCCCTGGGGTCTCCAGGTAGGCCAGGAAAAACTCCTGCCTGAAACCCTGGAGAACCGCTGCTAGTCAGTGTCGTTGACAATGCTGGGTGAGGTGGTCTGACTCAGTATAAGGCAGCTTCCGATGTTCCTTTATGCACAAACAGGGAAGATACAGGAATAAACAAACCTGACTGCCTCTGTCATGTCTAGTTTGGCCCTAAGTTGTTGTAATCTCAGTGACATTTCAGCAGTTCAGTGTGTGGGAGGGCAGGGGCAAGAACATGACTGTTGTGTACATCATCACATGACACAAATCATTCTTGTGTCTTTTATTGCATGCATTTATGCTGGGAAGCTGGACATAGCTTTCCAACACATGTATGTGTACTGATGCAGCAGGGCTGACACAAGATATTTTGCTGCCTGAGCAAAGAACAAGATGGTGTCCCTCCTCCATTCCATGTACAGACTGGCCGTTGCATCTTACTTGAACATTGAAGATGGGACAGTGTCTTCCACCACACCTGAGGGCAGAAGGCTAGTTTAAGGGCTGCAGGACAGACAGTTCTGTGGCACACAAAGCTCTGTCCTCCAAGGGATGGGAGTGGCTGAGGGACTCAGAAGGAACAACTGGGGGGCTGCCAGTGCACAGCCTGTGCCGCCTGAGGCAGTTGGCTCTCTTTGACTAATGGTAGGGGCTCTGTGATATGGATTCACATACTGTAAGCTTTCTTATACACCAAAGTATTTCATATGTTATGGGGGGGGGGATTTAACATTTGAAGTGGCCATTAGAGCTGCTATATAGCATTATAGCAAAGAGTGTGAGCTGTGAGGCAGGAAGACACCAGTTCAGATTTCACCTCAGCCATGAGCTCGCCTGATAGCTTTGAAAAAGCAAAGCCTCAGTGTCCCTTAGCCTCGTCATCCATCAGTTTGTAATGTGGGGGTAATGCCAGCCTGTCTTGCAGGATGGTGTGTGTAAAGCAAGTACACAAAAGCACCCTGTAAAAACAAAGTATAATTATTATGCCACTTCTAATTTATAGGGTGCCATGCCAGCATGTCACTCTTTTGTATCTTCAAAGTATCTCTGTGTGGCCAGTATCCATGCTGTGGATAATGTTAGATTTCAATATGGGAGGTTCAGACATGCTGTTTCAGTCTGTAAATTTACTCACCTGTGGTGAATAAAATTTGCCTGTGGAGACAAGCAATGAAAGATTTCTAAATGAGCAAAGATGTTCATCTCCCCTCAAGCCATTGATGTGCCAGAAATGTTTAATGTAAGTGTGTTTGGGCAGGCAAACCAGTAAAAATGTTTGTGGACTAGTAAATTTCATGTGCTTATTTTATTTTAAAGGCTGTTGACCTACACTTCAGAGTTACTGAAAGGGGAAAATGTGATAATTGTAATAGTCTAATAAATGCTAATTTAGCAGAGCGTTTCAGTATTAACACTACTTCTGGCATACCCTTATTTACTTGCATCCCAGATAGTAAGGTTTATATAAGGGGTGTTATCATAAGCTTGCCTTCTTATATAAATAAACTGAAAAACAACAAGTTGGAGTTAATTCAAAAGGTCAGAGAATTATAACAACATAATAAAAATAATCCAGATAATGAAGTCTTGGAGGAAGTTTTTTAAAAATACCAGAGTTAATAAGCAGCAAAAGCCTTAAACAAAAGTGTTTCGAGAGAGATGGCTAAACTGATAGATTTCTAGCTGGGAGATTAGTAGGAGAACAAAGGAAGAAGCATGTTCCTCCAGGGATGAGAGAACCAAAAATCTTCTATGAGGAGATTTATTAGCAGACTTCATAGCATTTTATAAGCATCCACAAGACACAGATTTAAATTAGTCCTTTGCCAATATAGACATTCCTAAATTAAATTAGGGAGCATAAAAGCATTTTTAGAAAGTCGCATAACCCTACAAGAGGTAAGATAAACAATAAAGTGCTTAAAAGGAAAGAAGTCTCTGGGTTCAGATCAGTTCTCAACTGAATACATAAAGTATTCATTGATTCATATATTTCATTAACCAAAATGTAATTACTGCCAAACTCCACATCAAATGCCAGGAACCTGGAATGAAATAAAGATATTGATAACCTGCAAAGAAGGAAAAGTCCTGAGATTAACAGAATCATACAGGCCAATCTGTTGCTAAGAATGTTAAGATTTTGACTACAATTTTGGCAGAATCAATAAAGTAGTAAGAAATTATGACCAACTGGGTTTTATTGTAGAATGGTCAGTACTGGAAGGGCACTAATTAGGGTACATTCTCACGTCACGCCAACCCACCCTGACAATAAGCCACAGTGAGTTGATTGTTGGCAAAGCAACCCACAGTGCGCCCGACAGATGATCATGCCCACTCCTCCCTCCCCCATCTTCCCCCTTGGTCCTCCTGCAGGTATCCCAGGGGACACCACGGGAGGACCGAGTTGTTTCCTCCCTCCCTGCTGCAGTCACAAGCCATTTTGGGCTCACCACAGCTTTTTTCCTTTTAAACACTCTACAGGTATATAGACTCTATATATCTGTATACTTTCCTGCCAATTTTTTTTTTAACCCTTTCTAAATCCCACTTGAAAAATGGAGTTTTACCTTTGACAGGTGTCAAAGGTAACTACTCCAGTAAATGGGGTGGCTGGCACTTTTGCATCTTCCCAAGGTGGTAGAATCTCAAGAACAAGTGCAAGAATGAGGGCACCCTTAGGACACATGATTCCTCCCCCAAAAAAACATGAGGATCTTGCCATGAAGGGGGTGAACGATGCGCCATCCCCTTTTGGCAAGCTAAGATTACTTGCACCTTTGGCTACCTTTGACAGCTCACCTTTTGACAGCTGTCAGATGTAACCAAAGGGGGAAAATAAACTTAACTGCAGCCCCTGTAGGGCAATGCCCAGGGTAGTTACCTGCTGGACTTTACCAGCAGGCACCCCCCTGCACATTGCCCACCTAAGACTCACCATTCCCACAGCAGTGCAACTGCAAATGTCTGCAGTTGAGCAAGTGCAGGTAAATCTTTTTTTAAATAGTCTGCAAATATTTGCAAAAATGGGGGTGTTGTTAAGAAAAGGGCTTCACAACCACGGGCAGCCCCTCCAAGGTGTCGCAGGGGCACTTTGAAGGGTCTGTCCGTAGCTGTCAAAATGGGGGTCACAAAAGCTGGCTTGACAGCTGGATCTCGCAATCTCAAGGGGGGGAATTAAAGGGGGGGAAGCCACGGGGAGCATGAAAAGACTCATGAGTGCACAGGGGGTGAGAGCCAGTGCCAGGTGCTCCCAAGTGCCGCTTGGGCACTTTGGGGGCAGCTTGTAATGGTGGCTGCCCAGGAGCCACTTGGCAAGAGAGCCAGTGTGGTGTAGTGGTGAGAGTGTTGGACTGGGACTCAGGAGATCCGGGTTCTATTCCCCACTCGCCATGAAGCTCACTGGGTGGCTTTGGGCCAGTCACTGACTCTCAGCCTCACCTACCTCACAGGGTTGTTGTGAGGATAAAATGGAGAGGAGGAGGAAGATTATGTACGCCACCTTGGGTTCCTTGCAGGAAAAAAGGCAGGATATAAATATAATAAATAAATAAGAGTAGCAAGGGGTTTTGCCGCTCTTCCCAAGCAGCTCTATAGCGGATCCCCAGTTCCTATGATTGGGTCGACCGCCCTTTTTCAGATGACACAACAATCCATCATGGGTACAAGAACTCCTAAAACAACCCATGGGTTGTCAGGGTGGCTTGTTGCTGTCAAACAAGTCACCCTGTGAGGATTCAGGTTCGCATGACAACCCACCATGGGTAGCTACCCGCAGCGGGTTGTCATGTTGTGCAAACCCAGTCAATGGCTAAATGTAAGAAGCACAAAAGAGAAGTTACATTGGTGTTTGATGCAGAAAAGGTTTTTGATAGAGCCAAGTGGCTATATTTAAAATTCTTTGGTAGTTTAACTTTGGAAACACCTTTTTTTAATGTGTTAAGACCATTTATAGTCAACCAGACAATTACCGGTAGTTGATGGTCAACAATCAGAAACAAAGAGAGACTAGACATAGTTCTTTAATTTCTTTTTTGCTATTAGTATTGGACCACCTGCACTTGTCATTATCAGCTCTGATATAGCGTTAAACTTTAAGCATACACATTTAAAATGTCATTGTATGCCAATGACATATTTTTACTAATGAATATAACTAAGGCTGTACAGTAATACCTTGGATTGAGAGCATAATTCGTTCCGGAACCGTGCTTGTAATCCAAAACACTCTTATATCAAAGTGAGTCTCTGGTGGGCGTGAGTGGGGCCGATTTCGGCCCACTATGCCCGCTCGAGGCGAGCGGTTACATGTCTTGCAAGACCTTGCTCATTTATCAAGTCAAAATTTTAAAAATTTTTTGCTTGTCTTGCAAAATGCTCTTGGACCAAGTTACTTGCAATCCAAGGTATTATTGCAATCCTATACACACATACCTCAGTAAGTCCCATTGAACCCAATAGGAGTTGCTTATATGTAGATGTGAATATGATGGCACTATAAATCATTAAGACAAATACTGATTTTTATAAATTAATATAGAAATATTTCTGGATATAAGACTAACAGGAAGACAAATAACTGAATGTTAATCTTGCTGGCCATACAAAAGGAGACATTTTAAATTGTATTGGTATCGCCTGGTTTGAAAAACTGATTTACTACCTTTGATGTATTGTATTTGAATAATTGCATACTACTTGCAAATAATATATCAACAGGCTTAAAGAGTGGGCTAAATAATCTTTCCTAGCTGGGCTAAATAATCTTTCCGAGATGTTTGATGTTAAAAACGAATATCTTCCCAAAGTTGTTCTTGCTTTGCTTTTTAAAATGTACTGATACAGATTTCTCTGGTGAATTTGTAGTGGCAAGAACCTGATAACTAATTTTGTGTCATAAAAGGGTATCAATGACAATACCGAAGAAACCTTATGGTAAAAGAGATCTGAATGTTCCTGATATTTTAACATACTGATTTGCTTGTTGCTTGAAAGTTTTGTCCCAGTGGTTAATGGTCCATACGAGTAAACCATGGTGAATTTTAGAACAAGATTTCTTTTTAATCCCTTTTGAGCATTTACATTGGTATTCTAACTGATTTCTATCCGTTCTACCCCACCCCATCCCGACAGTGGCAGCATTCTGTCCACTAGGCATGCTCAGACTGGGTTTTTTTAGGGGGGGGGGAGTTCCCCTTTAGGGTTTCTTTTTTACACATTTCTTTTGTACTTCTGCAAACCTTGGGGGTTCCCCTAAGCCTGTCCTTTTGTGCATTGCTGGTGCTGTTTTGGCTACAGCCTGAACATCTGAAATAGAGGGAATGATAAAAAAAAATCCTTTTTAAATAGTAACAACTGTAAAAACATGTGATAAATTAAATAATATTCTGAGACTATGAAGTTTAACTGTAATTTTGTTTGTTTATAGGTATAAACATTTGGCTAATGTGTGGCCTAACGAAGTTTAACATGGTATTGCAGGAAGGAAGCTGCTTTACCTTAAATAAGATTAGATCTAGGGAAGGTGGTAGTGGTGGTGGTGGTGGTGGTGATGTGGTACCAGTATTCCTTGGTACAAATGTTTTCATTTAAGGAATGATGTAACAGACTTGAGGAATGGAACTCTTAACAAAATTTGAAGTGAGACTATTATGAACTATGAATTAAAAGGGATGTTATCAAAATATATTCCATCTTAAGATTCAGAAAGTGAATTGGGAAATACTTCTAAGAAGAAAATGGGAGAAAAAATGGCTGGCAAGCTATAGCAGAGGATACAGTAATACCTTGGATTGCAAGCATAATTCGTTCCGGAACCGTGCTTATAATCCAAAACACACTTATATCAAAGCGAGTCTCTGGCGGGCGTGAGCGGGGCCGATTTCGGCCCCCTACGCCCACTCGAGGCGAGTGGTGACTTGTCTTGCAAGACCTTGCTCGTTTATCAAGTCAAAATTTGTAAAAAAAAAAAAATTGTCTTGCAAAACCCTCTCAGACCAAGTTACTTGCAATCCAAGGTATTACTGTATATGGAATCATATTTTTATTAAGGTCCAGCAGCGTCTCCCTGTATCAGTTTCAATGAAAATCATTTATATGATTCTGTATAGTTGGTATCATATATCATACCAGTTTAATAAATGTATTAAAGTGGCCAAGAATAATACTGAAGTTGCAGTAACCTAACAGCTGACCATTCAAGTATGGAGGACTTGCCTTGAAGATTTATTCATTTGTGTGTAGGGAAGAAGGTGTTATACAATTAATATATGATCGATTGCAATATTGCATTTAATCCTGTAAACATTTTGTAGGGACATATTGATGATTGGTTAATATGGAGCATTGTGTCTTAATTTGGATTTTGATACCAGCAACAATTTTGGTTAATTCAAAATGGCAAACAAGAGAAACTCCTACAACTCACCCACACATATCTTTTGATGTTTATTTTATTTATTTATTATTCATTATTATATTTATATACCACCATTTCTCCTCTAAGGAACCCAAGGTGGCTTACATGATTCTCCTCCTCTCCATTTTATCCTCACAACAACCCTGTGAGGTAGGCTAGGCTGAGAGTCAGTGACTGGCCCAAAATCACCCAGTGAGCTTCATGGCCAAGTGGGGACTAGAACCCAGATCTCCTGAGTCCCAATCCGACACTCTAACCCAGGGTTCTCCAGCTTTGGGTCCCCAGATGTTGCTGGCCTACAGCTCCCAGCATGCCCCAGCCAGCTATGCTGGCTGGGGCATGCTGGGAGTTGTAGGCTAAAAACATCTAACCACTATGCCACACTGGCTCTCAATGGTAAAATTAGACTTCCACCCACCCCACTTTCCCTCCCATTCAGGTTTAGACACATTTATTTATTTATTTATTTATTTATTTATTTATTATATTTTTGGATCGCCCATCTGGCCAGTCATCCAGCCACTCTGAGCAATGTACAGTGCAATAAAATACAAGAAAAAATAAGAGCGTAAAACACTATTTATTTTTTAAAAAAACACAGTACAAAACTTTAAAATCCTAACCCACTCCATATTCCCGCCTGAAAAGCCATGTTTTTAATGCCCGGCAGAAGCTAATCAAGGAAGGGGCATGGTGGAGGTCACTGGGGGGAGAGTTCCATAAATTGGGGGCTGCCACAGAAAAGGCCCTCCTCCTAGTCCCCACCAGCCTGGTTTCTCTGGCTGATGGGACAGGGAGAAGGCCGTCTGTGGCAGATCTTGTTGAGCGGCCTACTTGATGTTGCTGGAGGCGCTCCTTGAGATAGAAAACATGGCTGCTGTATCTAGATGACCCTGAGAACTACTGATTTGCCTGAGGTGACTTGGGGAATAGCACCATACTTAACTTTCTTCTACAGCATTCTCTCTCTGGACATGTTTTCTCCACAAGTTAAGCAAACAAGCTTTTTTTTTTCTTTTTTAAGTAGTTCTGAATTCAGAAGCTTTTATGATTCAGAACCTGAGAAGTGGAGCCTTGGCCAAGAAGCCAAAAATAGTCTTGCTGTTTGAGAGACTTGACTGCAAGTCCTGCTTCAGCCATTAAATTTCAGTGTTTCGCCTCTTAACATAGTTCACACCTTTTGCTTAGTTACTTCATACTTATACATGATGTGAATCCCTCATGTCAGCATATCTATATCAAGCAGCAAGGGTGAGTTATACCTGTCATAATTGCCTGCATGTCACTGCAGGGCTGTCAGTGGTGCACTCATGGAATATATTCTATTTCCTCAGTTCATATTTTAGTATTCCTATGAAGTAAGAGTGAAGAGGAGGATTATTAGATGTTTTTGAATGTGGGGGGAGGGATCTTAGGTAGCAGATGTGATTGTGCACTGAAGACATGAACCTTGCAGTCTGTTGTTCCTCAGTTCCTCATCCATTAAGTAGAGATGCAGTTTGCTTGCTTAATAGAATGATAAAGTGAAATTCATTAATTGAGTACAGGACTCAGATGATAGGATGCTAATGGGCCCATAACTGTGCGACTGAAATTGGCTTCTTCAAGGTTATGCGAGAATTCTGTGGCACAGCTGTGTTTTAAAAAGAGAGTTAGGGTAATCATCATTAGTCACTTCTACTGGGTAAGATATTTGTCACATTCGCATACTGCATTTTTCAGATGTATTCCTGGTTTTGCACCTTCAGTTTTATGTGGGCTGCCCAATGGATGGAGAAGATTCTTGTCCTAGGACTAGGTCATCTAGCACTTTGCTGCTGCCTTATCCAAGCAGGTAGAATTGCTTTTACCCTTAACATTGAATGATTTGCCTCTTTTGGGGGGGGTCTGGATAATAGGGGAAGTGCCCTCCAGTTGTTAGGGATTAAGGCACAGCATATATAACCTGTTCATATGCTACTGGGTGGGAGCATATCAAAGGAAAGAAAACTCCCAATTCATTATCTCCTCTATCCTATAACATCCCAAGTTTTTGTTTGGCATAGAACCTACTGTGTGTACAGTGTGCAGAAGGGAGGGGTGCTTTTTAGCATAGCATTCTGACAGGAGAAGCCACATCTACCCAAATTTTAGTTTAGTCCATAACTATTAGAGGTATGTACATTTCCTTTCTCTTCCTTACATGCAGAGACCTGCTCCAGTACTGAGTATGAAGTGGTGCTACCCAGCTTTATGCATAGAGAACATGCAGAGTCTCAGTGAAGAAGAAAAGTGGGGTGCATCAGAAAACAGACCCAAAGGTTGTTCAGGCACACTGCTAATACTACTACGGCTTGTAATATTACTAGGTGATAAATGTGATGACCTTTTCTAGTGGGTGAACTAACAGTGGTTCCTGTAGCTCAACCGAAAGAGCTTAAAAATTAGGTCAAGCATTTTAAACCTGGCTTATGTAAACGAGGAGTATGATGGGCATGTGTTGAATATATTTTTCCAGCTTGCTGCTTTCAAAAGAAATCTAGCTATTTTTAATTTTGTTATTTCTGGCTTGAGCTTAGGCAGTGGGCAATGTTTAAAGTTGCATACATTTTCAGATACTGAGACTTGGCTTGCTCATAACGTAAATAAGTGTTCCCCAAGAATGTAGCTTGTATTTCTGATTTAGTTTATAAAAACAAAAGAACATGGATTAATCATACTTCAGGATGTAAGCACATTTTTAAAGTAAAAGGCATATATCCACATGGGTCCCTGAAGATTGTCAGAGCCAAAAATAACATTTTAGGATTTAAGCAGGAGGCAACTTTCTGAGACTCTGTATTGCACGTAAATGCATTGCAACCCCTGTTTCCCAGGGGAGCATGTCTAGCTGTGGGTTTCCTGATTTCAGCAAGCTGCTAATAAAATTTGAAGGAAAAATAAGTCTCGCTTTTCTGTAATGTTGATCTGAAATTTCAGAAAGGCACTGTATATTTTATACCCAAATGTTTTCTGATGCAGACATCCTGTTGCAGTGGAGATGGAAATGGTGGGCTTGGAAAAGAAACAAAAGGAAGTTGTTTCAATGTATTGCCCCAGTTCAGATTCTTTCTGTCCAAAGATTACTCATCAGTGTATTTTTGTGCTCACCATCTAGCTGATTTGTTAAACGAAATAGGTGCATAATAAAAAGAAAATGCTTACTATGGTTTGGTGCTCCCTTCTGTTGTAGTATTTTTTTTATTATTATAGTTGTTAGTTACTTTATAAAAGACAATTCTCTAAGTGACAAGGTCAAATATAAAACAAAATTTTAAAAAATCAACAATGAACAATAAAATCCAGCATAAAAGGATAAAACAAATGTCAGCACCAATAAAAATTAATTAATTGCATAAAGGAGCTAAAACCAATTCACTAAATGTACCAACCAGTCAATAACAATCATCAACAAAGACTGATCATTTTCCATGCACAGTGTAGTTAGTAATCAGTTGCGTTATTTCAGAGCTTTACATGTATTGACTCTTATTGTGTTGTAATCGGTCTACATTTGAATCATAGCTCTTGATTATGAAGGGGAGGAAAGGAAGGGTATGCCTGTCCTCTGAATGTACAGCTTCATAGAATAATTACCACTGGAATTGCCCCTGACCACACTATGACCTTGCTCTTTGGCTGGGATTTAAAAAGCCATCCAAAACTAGGTACTTCTGTTCTTTGCTTTATTTTCCCAACGCCAACTTCAGTGGACCGGTCATGTTGTTCGAATGCCTGACTGCCGTCTCCCAAAGCAGTTACTTTATTCCCAACTCAAGGATGGAAAGCGGAATACCGGTGGTCAATATAAGAGGTTTAAAGATGTTCTTAAGGCTAATCTAAAAAAATGCAATATAAACATCAAAAACTGGGAAGCTCTGGCCCATGAGCGATCTAACTGGAGGTTGGCCTTTCACAAAGGTTCTATGGACTTTGAAGAAGCTCGAGTGCAAGGTGAAAGGGAGAAACGTGCTAAGCGAAAAGCACGTCAAATGAATCCTTTACAAGACCATCTTCCATCTGGTAACCTGTGTCCTCACTGTGGGAAGCTGTGTGGATCTAGAATTGGCCTCCACAGTCACTTACGGACCCATCGCTAGAGTCTACACAATTTTCTTTAGAATTTTCCTCCTTTTAAAATCTCCTTTTTGTAAATTTTCTTTCTTTCTTTTTTTTTTAATCCTGGAAGACAATCTTACTCGGTCACGAGTGATCGCCTGACTGACTGACTGATGCTCAGGCAGAGAGCAAGGCCAAAGCAGCGCTCTTTCTGTCTGCATATCATCCAAGCAAAGGAGTACTGGATAGGCATCAAATTATTCCTCTTTTTGCTCATATACTCTAGCCCTGAAAATAGGTTTAGCTAGAAGTGGCATAGAAGAACAGAGAAAGCAGACCTTACTCCAGGTTTCATCGATTTGATGTGAGTCCTTCTGGAAAAGAGAGGCAATTCAAGCCATCAGTTGCCGAGAGCATTGATAGTTGGTCATAACTGCTGTGATAGGTTAGTGATAAGGCCAGGAATAGAACCTGAGAATCTCCTCCCGTTCTTAGCAACACTTCACCCAGGGATCCACAAACTTTGCTTTGCATCCAAGCCATTTTTTGTGGTTGCCATCAGCCCTGTCCCTTCCACTCATTCCTCTGGTACATGCAGAGGGCTTGGAAGAGAGGCAGTCTTTTCTCATTTTCACAGGGATTTGGAGAAGGTAAGAAACAGCAAGAGACTCTTCTGATCAGCAAGCTGAGATGCTCCTTACTCCTCTTCAGTTGTTTGAAGATCTGGGGGGGGGGTATTTTTAAGTTGGGCATGTGGGGGGGGGCAGTCGCCATTGGAGCCCTGACTGCACCTATATTTTAGGTAGATTTTTATTTATGGTGAAGGTCTAAGTCCTTTTTTTTAAATATTCTGGAAAACGTTAGTCATCAGCCAGTGTCTTGCTTTCATGAAGCTCACAGTTAACATATTGCAAGGTGTTGAACTTTAGTGGTACTGCACTATTAACATATACATATATGCTTCACCCGTAGGCCAAAGACGAAATTATGCATATTTAGATAGAAAGAAGTCCTACAACTTCCAGCATTCCCCAGCCATCACGGAGTCTTTCTCCTGCCTAAACATGCATAGGATTGCACCCGTAAGGACACAACTTTAGTAAGAGCTGTGATGTGAAGAGCATCAACTGAATCACCCTCTTTTCCAAAGCAGGTGACCTTTCCCCAAAGATAGGGAGAGCAGAACTTTACTTTCGCCTCGACCCACATCCTGCCCTTAGCTAAGGAGGCTTGTAGCAACCTGCCAGGATTGCTCTGCCAATTTCCTGGCAATACACCCTAAAGGTGCATTTCATGGGGGGTAGGGGAGAGAAGCCAATAATTTTATGAACTGCTGCCTTCTGTGAGACTTCATAAAAATGGGATAACACTGTTAAAAGGTTAGGAACAATGTTGGTATTCTAATAAAGGTCCTGTGTGTTACTGCTTTTTGCGTGCTACCCCCCTGAAAATGGCTGTAAACCAGCAACATCAAGCCACCCAACTGACAAGGCAGGCAGACCCCCCTAGAGCAGGGGTGGAGAATCTCAGGCCGGGGGCCAAATTCTCCCCTCCTGGCATCACAGTGTATAACTCCACAGAGCTCCACAGAGGCTTCATGTCCTGTAGACAAAGGATACAAACTTCCTAATCTAAAGGTGATAAAACGCTTTCCTCCCAAAAACGCTGTTACTGTCTCTTTTAGGAACACACACACTAGCTACAAAAGGTATTCGTGTAAACTCACATTATCAAATGTGTTGTTCCAAAGATGACATTTGACAGTTGTAGTAGTTTGTGGACCAAAATTGGCATTTTACTCTTCCAAAGGCTTTCACTAGAAAATTCAGGCCACTCTGCTTTTGCCCTTCTTCCCCCATCCCCACCCTGACTTTTTACAATGATCTCTCAAGTCAACTGTACTGGGAATCCTTAAGCCGTTGCTGGCTATGGTCCGCTTCTTTTCAAGGTGTTATTCCTGGAATCTGCATTGTAGGCCTTCCATGGTGTAACCTGGGGACTCTGATGGGGAGTGGGGAGGGTGGGCGAGCAAGGCCTATATATCTGTGACTGAACCAGTGAGACCATGTCTTCCCAGCAAGTTGTTGAGCAGCATTCAAGGTACTAATCCAAGTTTTTGGTAAAACTGCAATTCTTTCCGCAGCAACTGCTATTCCACAGCATTTTTCTCGAAAGGACCATCATCACAGGTTGGACTGAAAGTGCTGCTTTTCACATGCAACAACATTGAGCTTCATTCTACCAAAGGAAATATTCCCTTTGCCATTTCATTTCATTTATTACATTTCTAGACCTCCCGATAGCCAAAGCACTCTGGGCAGTTTACAAAGATTAAAAACCTTAAAAATGCATTATACATAGTATAAAATCCATTTACATACAATTTATAAACGGACAGCACACAGAGAGAGACACATATATCTAAACAATTTTAAACCAACAACAATAAGAAAAATCCAAGATCTGATTAAAACCTCATCATATGCTGCTAAATGCCTGAGGGAACAGGAAGTTCTTAACCTGGTACCAAAAAGATAGCAGTGTTGGTGCCAGGCAGGCCTCGTTGGGGAGATCATTCCATAATTCGGGAGACACCACTGAGAAGGCCCTCTCCCTAGTTGCTGCTTTCCAAGCCTCGCTCGAAGGAGGCACCTGGAGGAGGGCCTTAGATGATGTACCTAGTGCAGTGATGGCGAACCTTTTTGAGCCCGAATGCCCAAACTGCAACACAAAACCAACTTATTTATTTCAAAGTGCCAACACTGCAATTAAACCTGAATACCGAGGTTTTAGTTTTAGAAAAACAACTCATACAGTTGTCCGAACTAATTAACATCTTTTGTCTTAAAAGAAAAACACAGTAACAGAGCTTTCAATGATACAAATAGTTTTTTGTTGAAAAAAAAATCAACTCAAAAAATTATTATAGTACTACATTGTACACATAGCCTGAAGGGAATTTATACAAACTTTTTAAATAATTAGGCACATGTATTTTTGGATAAGGGATTCTCAACTTGTAATATGATTATATGCCAGACTGAAATTGTATGGGGCAAGCTTTACCCCGGGTCCTTTCCCTGCTTCTACAGGTGTCGGATTAGTAAAAGTAAAAGTCAACCTGTACTAGGATGAGCAAGATAAACAAGAAAACTAAACGTGCTTAACACATTTTAAACACTTTATGTCTTGGACTGCAAACATTACATATTAGGTAAAAGTTTGCATTGGGCATGCTTTTGCACAATTAATGTGATTTTTGCTATTGAATGCATGCTGATAATTTGTCAAACCTTGGCTTATAGTCCGTTAGTTTGAGAGCAACACATGCAGCACTCAGGTCAACTGTTAGGGCTTTACATCCAAGCCATGCTCTGTGCATCATTCTTCAAAATCTTTTAAATGTGATAACAATGTAGAAAAGAATTCTGTAACAGGAATTCTAGAATAAAATAATTCTGTTCCACACTGTGAGAAAGAACAAGATCATTAGTGTTTTGCAGAAGGGGACGGTCTTTTCGCAATCTGGTGACCAATGGCTCGAGTGCCCACAGAGAGGTCCCTGCGTGCCAGCTGTGGCACCCGTGCCATAGGTTCGCCATCACTGACCTAGTGTATGTGTAGGTTCATGCCAGGGGAGGTGCTCTGTCAGGTATTGCTCCTTGAATCAGGCTCAGAAACATACAGGTAGCCTGTGCAAGTGTGGGCCAGAATCGGTGTTACATGTTCAGACCTTGTCCTTGTTATCAATCTTGCTGCCACATTTTGCACGAGCTACAGCTTCTGAACCATCATCAAAGAGATAGAGCACATTGCAGTAATTTAACTTGGAGGTTACCAGAGCATAGACAACTGAAGCCAGGTTATCCCTGTCTAGATAGAGGCATAGCTGGGCTACCAACCAAAATTGGTAGAAGGCACTCCATGCCTCTGAGGTCCCCGGAACCTCAAGTGACAATGATGGCTCCAGGAAAACCCCCAAGCTACAAACCTGCTCCTTCAGGGGGAGAGCAACCACATACAGAACAGGTTGAGCACCCTCCATGCGGTCAAAAGAACCACCCACTAACAACATCTCAGTCTTGTCTATGTTGAGTTTCAGTTTGTTAGCCCTTGTTCAGTCCATTGTCGCAGCCAGGTACTGATCTAGCACATCTACAGCCTCACCTGATGAAGATGAAAAGGAGAAATAGAGCTGTGTGTCATCAGCATACTGATGACAACACACTCCAAAACTCCAGATGACCACACTGAATGGTTTCATGTAGATGTTGAATAGCAAAACTGACCCCTGCAGAACCTCATACTGGAGAATTCACAGGACTGTGCAATATTCCCCAAGCTCCACTTCTGGAGCTGACTATCCAAGTAGGAGTGAATGGCAGTTGTGTGCAACTGGGGTGTGGAAGTGGATTTACCCACCCCCTCCTCCCCAGTGCAACCCCCCCAGCCATATGAAAATGCTACACAGAGGGCTGCGGGACCCTGCTGAATGAACTGTGGGGCGGGAAGGGGGGATCCCCAAAAATGAAACTGAGGCACCTTCTGTGACCAGACTCTTCTATCTGTGGAAGGTAGATCCTGGGTTCAACCCCCCAAGTTTCTACTACATTTTTAGTGTTACATAGAAAGCAAAATGCCATCCAATGCAGTTTGTTTTTTAATATTACTGCAAAACTTGGCAGGAAAAGCGGCACCTGATGAAATTCTTCCCTTAGTTCATGTCTCAAAGGTAGGGAAGCCCATCCAGAGTCTGGACTTGGCAGCTAGGGAAGGAAATCAAACACTTATGTCGTGGTTCATACTCCTACCCTTTCATTTTGTGTTCCGTCACTTTGCCTTCTGTGGGGAGAGACATGATTTAGGGCTGAAGTGCCAAGGTTAGCCTCCAGGTTTTGGCATTCATTAGAAAACAGCAGAGTCTTTGTTGGTTTGCGTACAATAAACCAGGGATGGGGACTCGGACTCGAGGACTCGACTCGTGAGTCGGACTGAGTCCCCCCTCTGACTCGACTCGGACTCGAGTCCCAATATTTTTAATGGGACTCGAGACTCGACTCGGGACTCGAGACCAAGGACTCGTCAACATCCCTGGGCTGTTGACGAGTCTTCTGGCTGTGCCAGAAGGAGCGCGATCACCGGTGAAGAGCGCATGGAAGCGAGGCGCGCCGCTGCTCGGCCACTATGGACAGCTACCAGGAGCGCAGCCCCAACGATGTGTTGAGATTTATTTTGATTGATGTGTTGTTGTGGGGGGTTTGGGTTAGGGTCAGACATTTTGGGTTTGGCTGCCTCTGCCTGCCTGTTTGGGGTTCCCAGCCTCCTCTGCCTGCCTGGTCTCTTCTTGACCAGTTCCACAGTTGAATTGTCCAAGACAAAGGCCTCTGCCTGCCTGCTTTGGGGTTCCCTGCCTCCTCTGCCTGCCTGGTTATTTTGGGTTTGTCTGCCTGGTCTGTTCTTGCCAAAATCAGTTGCAGAGTTTTGAAATAAAAAGGCACACTTGTGCCTAGAATTTATTTAAGCCACACATCTGAAGTAGCCTTATTTTGTTGGGGGGAAACCCCATTGATTTTAATAGGGATTCGTGGAGTCAGTTTTGGGAGTGACTCAGGACTCGTGACTCGTGAGTCACCATTTTGGACCAAGGACTCGGACTCGGACTCGAGACTCGGGTCCAAAGACTCGTGACTCGACTCGTGACTCGAGACCAAGGACTCTTCAACATCCCTGCAATAAACATTGCAGAGTAAATAAAAGCCTGTAAACATCTGTAGTCTAGAATGGAGGCATGTATCCTGCAACGTCAATAAGAGAAGGATCTGTGGCATGACTCTGAGAACAGGTATCCCAGTTCCAGGTAGGTAAGGCTGGGTTAGGCAGGGCAGCACCTGGGCTGGCTCTTACTGCAAATTCCCAGGAGCAGTGGAAGCTGCTTCAACAACAGGCTGGGTTCAACTTCACAGTAAATAGTGAAGCATCCATATTGCAGGCCCTAGGTGGCGTGCGGGAAGAGAGCCAGTGTGGCGAAGTGGTTAGAGTGTTGGACTGGGACTCAGGAGACCCGGGTTCTAGTCCCCGCTCGGCCATGAAACTCACTGGGTGACTTTGGGCCAGTCCACTGACTCTCAGCCTAACCTACCTCACAGGGTTGTTGTGAGGATAAAACGGCGAGGAGGATGAGGATTATGTAAGCCGCTTTGGGTTCCTTGCAGGAAAAAAGGGGCATAAATATAATAAATAAATAAATAAATAAATAGGAGATCTCTAGATGTTTTGGACTTCAACTCCAAACATTTCTGGACTTTGGCCACCTTGGCAAGGACTTTTGGGAGTTGAAGTCCAAAGCATCTGGAGATTACCTTCTACCCACCCCTGCCCTAGCCCAGTTAGCAAAAATGTAAAAGGGGCACCCTGGCTTTCAGTTGGCTGGCCTCCAATCCCCCCCCCCACAGTCTTCTCTCCTGGGAACTTAAAAGAAAGTGAGGGGCTGTGGACAGCTGGAGATATTATGGACCTGCAAATCCTGGTTCCTCAGGAGCTCCTGACTCAGAGAAACAGTTACAGGTAGGCAACCTGTCCTTTTCCTTTCCCTGGGTGGCCTGCACAGTGCTTTTCCTCTGACTGGACTGTGGGCCAGCTTGTGGGTCTGTAGGATTCCTGCCACAAACACCCCTTCCGAGGGGTCTCCTCTGCATCAGAATGGCTGTTTCTGGATTCTGGGACATGACAGCATGAAGAGGATTTCTGAGATGAAACAAAATGTAGCTGAAGATCAGAGTAGAAGCTCCACTGTCCATGGCTGTATTTTATTGAGAGACTTCGCTTACATCTTCATGTGCCATGGTTATATGGCGGTCCCAGTGCTATTGTTACCAGTCCCTGGTGAAATATAGTGTGGTGTTGCAGCACTTACTTTAAAAACCTGATGCCACAAATCCTTCCATGCTGGCAAATAGATGAGTTTGACTCTCAATTCCAGTGCTTTATTGTCCTGCTTGCCACGGTTTGCCATCCCAACAAAGTGAAATCCCCATCCACTTATTCTGTGCCAGATTGTGGTGTCAAAGGAACAAGACTTGTAGATGTGGGGTTGTCACTGGATATTTTATTTTTAAAGCTGCTTTTGAAATAGTGGTGGGTTTGCTACTAAATGGTTTGGTTTGATACCACTGTCATTCCATTCCTATCAAAGAAAATGAATTGCTTTCACATTGCCTTCACCCATCCATCTACTTTCAGAATTCATACTACGTAGTTCTTTTTGAGGTGTTGAGTAGAAGACAAAGACAAAGGAATGGGCTAAAAAGTAAGGCTTGCAGTTTGCACTGGAAACAATGAAGAGCTTAAAGCAATATTAATAGTCTATTTTAAGTTGTTGCATAATTGATTTTTTAAAAAATGTGCTTGTTTAGTCCACCCACATTGAAGAGTTTAGGATAAATAAAGCAGAAAGCATAGTACATGTGGAGAAAGCCAACCTAAGCCCCCTGCCTGACACACACACACTCACCAAGGATGGGGGAAGGAGACCCAGGGGGGAGAGACAACCAGTCTCCACAGATGCCAAAGGGGACAAACAACATCTACATAGAATCACCCCAGGGGGAAGGCAGGAAGCATCACCAGGTTTGCATATCAGCCCCATCTACATAAGACTTGAATACCTCTCCAGGGCAGACGCTTCGGCCCCCTAAGAAATGGCCACTCAACACCATAGGATGGGACCATTAAGCAAGTGGCTTCAAAGGGACCCCATCCCATGGAGGGGAAGGCGTCACCCCACCTGACCCAAAAGGCTGCCCCTCAGGGAGGGTGTCAACCCACCTGATCACGGAGGGAGGGGCTACCTGAAACACCAAGGTATAAAACACCCTGCACAAGGGAACTTTTCTCTGGACCTGATCAGCAATCTTGCCCATGCCTGGGGTAAGGGAACGAAGGATCAGCAACCCCGGGAAACCAAGCTGAAATCACTGGCCGCTTGGGTTGACCGGACCCCCGGGAAACCAAGCTGAAATCACTGGCCGCTTGGGTTGACCGGACCCCTGGGAAACCAAGCTGAATCACTCACAAGCGCTTGGTAGACGGCTCCCGGGAACCCAGCTAGCCGCTTGGGTAGACCGGGCCTCCGCCGGGAACCCAGCTAGCACCACCGCTTGGGTAGACCGGGCCCCGCCGGGAACCCAGCTAGCCGCTTGGGTAACCGCGCCTCCCCGGACCCGTAGCCTTGGGAGACCGGCCTCCGCGGGAACCCAGCTAGCCCTTGGGTAGACCCAGCACCACGCCTCGCCGGAACCCAGCTAGCCGCTTGGGTCGACCGGGCCTCCGGTCGGGAACCCAGATAGCAGCGTGCGGTGACCGTGCTCTGCCGGGACCGGCTAAATAACTAGGAGGAGCCCTGAAATTCACGATTTGCCTTGGGCTTTTGCTTGCTAACTTTGTTACCGTACTGATAAGCTGTATTGTGGCGTGGGTCTGGGTTTGTTGAGGTAATTTTGTAAATAAACTTGTTCTCTAAAAGATACTTTTGTGACTATAAGCTATCCCTTTGTTTTGGGCTAAGGGTGAGGCGCTGGGGACCTCGGAGAAGGCCCGCCCCAGGGCTCGCTACCCCCTTAGCATTGAACCCGCGCAGAAGACCAGGTTGTCGGTCTTCCACTGTACAATTATTCATCAGTAGCATTTAATACAACATGATCCCCGCTTGACTCGTATTGCTAAATACAGTTCCAAAAGAGGCACTTGATGGAGTTATCAGTAGAAGGGAGCTCCCATCATTGTGAGGTTATTAAAATGTTTTTAGCATTCTACTTTATTGATAGTGTTTATTGTTTTTTAAGTAATATTTTGCATAAAGAGCAGACAAACCCCTTTCTCCATCTCACCCATGCAACGGCTACTTTTAACAATTCAGTTAATGATGGAGAAATGCTTTCACAAGTTCTAGTATATCAAGCAAAGGAATGGGAAAAATATAATAAAGATAACTAATGGGAGGGAGGGAGGGAGATGGGAAAGGACAGGGGTGTGTCTCCCCCCCCCCCCCGTGCATCATAGAATTTAAAGTTTGACCAAATCTTTTGAAAGGTGTTTGTTTTATCACTATGTCGGTGTACTGCCTTCTCATTTGTCACTAGCCCTAATATTAACATGCCATACTGTGCATATGAAAACTAGACCAATACACACTCCTTTGGAACAGAGAGGTCTACTAGACACACAATTACAAAATTGGAAGACTGAAGTGGCCTCAGCACTTGAAAGCTAGAATTTTGGAAAATTCTACATTTGAAAAAGTAACAATGCTGGTTTTGTGACACTATTATGAAGTGTTTCGCATTGATTCACTCATAAAATCAAGAGAGGGGGAAAGTAAAATGTGCTGGTGTTTCCATATCCGAAAGTATGTGCATTTTGAAGCTATTACACTTTGTGTTGTTTTTTTTACCCCAGAACTGATTGTTAAGTATGATCACAGGCGACCAATTATTTCCCACCAAATCTTTGTTCTACCATCCCTTTTATACCCTGGTCTCCTCATAATGAACTGCAAGAAAAGGTGGTGCTTTAGTGTGAATCCAATGGCAGTTTTGCCTTCATATGTATACGATCACATTCAAAAATATGTTTTAGTAATAAAACGGGGGGGGGTTGACTTTGAATCCTGTGTTTGTAATTTTATACATGCAGTGCAAAGACTAGAATAGAGCACTTAGTTTTCACTGCTCCATGTCTACATAGAAAGGATGGTTTTCTGCTTTTGGAGAGGGCAAACAATATTGGTGTGCCTGCCTCAGACAATTCACAGGAGCAAATTGTTGTTTAAGGGGAAAAGGAAGTGTTAATAGTTCTTCTGGTAAAGTAGCTATTGTTACAGACAAGGCAGTGTTTCGGCAGTACCAAAGATACTGATTGCATAAAAATCCTGCAATATAGTCCCATAGAAATCTTCTAAAGCTGTCACAGACACAGTATGTTTAGAAGACAAAAAAATCAGTTCAAAGTGATTTTTTTGGCTTCAGCCTTTTGTTCTTTTCCTCTGCTACCATGGTGCTTCTGTTTTTTTTTAAAATGTTGTTTGAGACCTATTTATTTATTTGTTTGTTTGCAGCATTTTTACCCCTCTCTTCAGCCAAAAAAGGCTCCCAGAGCAACTTACAAAGACAGCCCCTGCCCTCAGGCTTACAATCTAAAAGACATGACACAAAAGGAAAAGGGATTGGGAGGGAGGGAGGAGGGGGAAAAGCAAAACTCAGGCACAAGTTCTTAGTTTCAAAATTCTTATAGGTGTTCTTTCTGGCAAGGAAGGATGAAACAAGCTCCCTGCAGCTGTCCCTTCCCTGGCCAATGTATGGGTCCTGCGTGTCATGATGTTCATCTTGGGAGGCAAGGGGTGCAGCCTCCCAGCAGGACCGGTGCAACAAGGCAGTTTGGTGCCCTAGGCAAGATCAGATATTTAGCGCCCCCCCCTTCCCACTTCAGAGCGCTGTATTTTTTTTCAAGGCGTTTCTGGCGCCCCCTTTAGCCCTGCACCCTAGGCAGCTGCCTAGTTGGCCTAATGGTAGCACCGGCCCTGCCTCCCAGTGTCCCTTGGTTCTCTGGCCAGTGGATGAGGTCAGAGTCTGTAGTCCCAGGGAACTGTCAGTTGGCGCTGTGTGTTCCTTCTGGCGGTGAGGGGAGAAGCAAGCTCCCTGCAGCTGCTCCCTCTCCAGTCGATGTATGGGGCGCAGCTGGTCAACCTTTGCCATGATGATCTTCCTGGGAGGCAGGGGATGTAGCCTCCCAGTGGCCCTTGATTCTCTGGTCAATGGAATCTATGAATCATATCTATATATATAAAAGAAGTCCTGACTGACTCATCAACGCCCAGCTTAAACCGTTTAATTTAGGAATGTGAAATCTTGAAGGAACATAGTTTTTATGACGTAGACACCCACTAAGGAAGGATTTTTGGAAATTCCATTCCTAAGGGGGTGAAAAAAAGGGGCAAAATCGCCCCACTCTCATATCTCCTATGGGCAAAACAACAGGGGAGCAGTTATGCAAATCGGCCTCATCTCATAATTGCTGCAGGAACCAATAGGAGCAGTTATGCAAATAGCCCATATGACACTTAGAATGTTCGTATGAATTCCTGCAGGGGCCAATAGGGGTGGGTATGCAAATCTCCCCTAGGCCATTTAG
The DNA here is from genome assembly GCA_021292165.1 of Shinisaurus crocodilurus. NCBI lineage: Eukaryota > Metazoa > Chordata > Lepidosauria > Squamata > Shinisauridae > Shinisaurus > Shinisaurus crocodilurus. The sequence goes on from CM037881.1 coordinate 32,293,592, forward strand.
AATGTTCTCTGAGGGTGTGAAAAGGGAGGGAAACTGAATGACTGCTGTGGGGGGGGGGGGGTCACATAGACGCCATCACATTTTGTCGGATCCGCCCCAAACTTGGCACGCATACTCTCCATCACCCAAGGACAAAGACTGGTGGGTTCAAATCTCCAAAAAACCACACTTAATGAGGCTGAGTATAAAGAGCACATTTCCTATTTTTTAAAAAACTATGTTGGTTCTTGTGTGTTTGCTGTAATAGGGAAAATATTAAAGATGGTATTTCCTTGTAATAATCACTGTTAGCTTTTGCTTGTTTGCTTCCTTTAGTATTGCAGAAAGGCATCTTTATTGAGGTGACGTGCACATTTTACCAAACATTAATGATTGATCAGTTAAAAGGCAGATGATTAATCAACTGAAAGTCCCTTTAATTTGTTAGCAGCCCTAGCAGTAATAAATATCCTTTGTGGGGGAAATCTATTTTTGCCAGCAGGGTCCCAGAAACCGGCTACATTTCATTCATTCCTGCAATCATACTGCAGGTGGAACATAGCATATTTTGGCACATGAGATGTGCAGGCCCTTGTTCATTGGGAGTGATGATTGAGCTGTTGCATTTCTCTGTGTTTGTAGCCATTGGACAATGATCTTGGACCAGCCGAGCTCTGTTGTGTTTCATAAACTGCAGGACCAAATTGCCTTATAAATGCCAACTTGTTTGGCACAATCCAAGCTATTAACTGATCCTCCCCCATTCCCTACCGTTCCGTCACCAGTAGTAAATAATTTCTCTCTCCATTAGTCAATAATAAAGTGGCACATTTTGCAGAGTACTGCAGAGAGAATATTTCAAATTTCCTAGTTTAGTTGCAATAACTACACGCCGTTGCCTTTTTTCCCCCTTTCTAAATTTTGATTATTAAACCTATTTCCCTCTATTAGCCAGAGGCTCAACATGTTATGGCTTTCCCCCCTTCCATTTAGAGAAAATGTGTTCACACAGCACTTCTCTCACAATCTGTCCTGTTCTGTTTTTACTTAGCACTTTGTAGCGATTATATTACGGCCTCTATTTTGAGGCATTCCCACCCCACCCCATATCCTGCTGCAGAATGTATAGTATAATATAAAATGTATTAATTTATTGTTCTCCCCCCAATGTTTCGTTTCAGAGGTTTACAAATGAAGACCACCTGGCGGTTCATAAACTCAAGCATGAGATGACACTGAAATTTGGTCCTGCCAGAACGGATTCAGTCATCATAGCAGGTACGTATTGCAATCCAAGTCATCTTGGAAAGCGACACATTTAATACAGTCCAGTTTTAAGATCAATACTAGGGACCAGATGCACTGCTATTACCTTCATTTAATCAGGAAGAGGTGGAGAAAAGCAAGTGAGAGGCTTCTAGATCTCTGCCTTTTTAAATGTATTATGGCAATAGTGTCAAGTTTTGTGACTTAAGAGTGAAAGATTTACAGACAAAAGGTCTTTATATTTCTTCCTGTGCTTTTCAGGGTGATGAACAAAAGCTGACAAGCTCAACTTCCTCTCCTTGTCCCAGGTGTCAATTTTCTCAGGCTTTTAAGCTGTCAGTTAATAAATTTGAAGCTCAGTCTCACTCCTTGGCTGTTGCTGGAAGTGCATTTGCAAAGCCCAGATGAGTCTCTCTCAACACAGGCAGTCAATACAGCCCCTTTATACAAGATTTGAGGGAAATGTACCTGGCTGTCTGGCAGTAGGTTATTGCCATGGAGGGATATTCTGCCAGCTTTTGAATTGTCCTGCATTGTGGATCCTTAAAAGGGATGGGTGGGGTGGACAGAGTTGGCAATCATTGATTGAAATCGCCTTTGCTCTGTTGAATATCAAAAGGGAAAAAATACATCCAGAGCTTCCACTTGAGAACTGAATCCTTTATACAAGTCCACACCATGCACAGTTCAGCTTCCTTGGTGTACTTTCCATACATTTATTATTGGATCGTAAGACCTACAGAATTTTGGCAGATCCAGTTTTTTTCTATTAGTACAGCCCTGACAGGAAAAGAAAAAGCTGTAGCTTCTGACATTCTTCCTTAATACAGAGCTATTGAAAGACATTAAAACTTGGTTGCTGCTCTATAGCAGGTCAGATTATTTGTTCGTCTAATTCAGCCTTTTCCAACCTGGTGCCCTCCAGATGTTTTGGACTACAGCTCCCAGAATTCTTGACCATTGGTCATGCTGGCTGGGGCTCATGGGAGTTGAAGTCCAAAACATCTGGAGGGCACCAGGTTGGGGAAGGCTGATCTGAGCCATATTTCTACTCTCTGACTGGCAGTGGTGCTCTCCGGGGTCTCAAGCAGAGGGAGTCTTTCCCACCTCCAGCTACCTGATCCTTTTAACTGGAGGCACCAGAAAGTGAACCTGGGAACTTCAGCATACAAAGCATGTCCTTGATATGACATCCGTGTCAGTGTAAAACATGCCTTAGTTGCACTTATCGATACTGTTCTTATCAATCTCACGGTGTAATAGGATCAGGAGTCACCATTTGGTTTTGTGTAGCCACACTCTCTATGACCAGGTGCTAATGTGTTACAAGGAGAATCCTCCTTGCTCTTGGAACTTTTTTCTTCCTGACAAGTGCAATTGTGCATACAGAGGAGTATGCGGAGTATGAACAGCTGGAGCTAGGACACAGCAGAGTGCTCTTCTGCATTTTTATGTCCTTTAGTCAATGACAAAGTGTCCGCAGTTCTCCAGCATTGACAACTATCACCATCTTCAGTTATATACCTAATGCCCATTTCAAGGGTAGGAGATGCACGTCATTTATTCCTCTTGCAGCATCTATTAGATTAAGCAGATGAGTCACTTGGAGCTCCTCTCCTGTCCTTGCAAACATTCTGGAAATATCAGCCCACAGAGCTTGTCCCTCCCAATAAGAAAAAAACAAGTCTTTTCTCTCTGATACCAAGTAATAAAATGTCTAATCAGAAGGTTCCCCTGAGGTTCTGGGCTTGCTAGTATCAGCCAACCTAGTAAAAATTCTAGCAAAATCTGAGTTAAGTGGTCTGAGATTTAAACGAGGGGTGCCTGCATCCCATTCTTCTACAGTTGCCCTGCACAAGCATGGAATTTGGTAATGGAGGTAGAATTCAGCATCCTGAGAATCTCCCAATTTCACTTAAAAGGGGGGGTGGGGGGTGGAGCACACTTCTGTCCTTCTCGGATTTTAAGATAAGCCTGAAATGTGTGAGCAATTCATGTAGAAAGTTCTGAGTGCTGAGCATTGTTTCCAAGTATTAGAGCTTCAATGCTTTACGCAGCTCCTTCCCTTTCCCGTAGAAGCAAAAGGGGTTATGCAGGATCTGGAAATATATTGAAAAATGCATAATTAAGGTGATAGAACCTTGATGCAGAACATGTATAGAAATCCATTTATTTCAGTGCAAAATGTACACAGCCTTTTAGCTAGAAAGCAAATGATTTCCATACTGAGTAGTTAGGAATAGGCATTCTGAAGCAGAAATCAGGAAACTGATGCTACCACTGTGCTTTTTTTTAGTAGTCATTCCTCCAGCAGCTTCTTTGTGGCAAGTTAGATTCTTCTTCAGGGCAAGCAAGCAGGGAAGTTTGTGTAAATTAGAAGAGAACTGGCACTCTTCTCTTTTAGGCCACTGATGTACTACAAATGGTTTTAGATAGGTACGTATGGGCAGCAGGTAGGCTAGTTTTCGTTTTTTTTAAAAAAGTATGGATTTAGTTGCTGGATTCTTTACCTCCGTATTTAAAGGTCGTTAGGGAGACCATTGACATAATGCTAAAGCAGGTCACAAGTGGTGGTGGGTTTTTCTTAAGGATATTGGGATGGAGCAGTTGGAGTGAGCCAGGATAGTGTAGTATATATTTAATTAATTATTATAGTTTTATTCCCAATAACAAGTGTGCTCTGAACAGATTACAAACAGTTAAAAGCATAAAATGTAATGCAAATATTTAAAAGAATGCAATACAATACAAAACAACAAACAGCACAGGGAGGTGGAGGTGGATATGGATATGGATATGGATAGGGACAGCCATAATCATCTAAAAGCTAAGTCTCTAAAATGCCTGGGAGAAAAGAAAGGATTTCACCTGGTGCCAAAAAGATAACAACATAAGCACTAGGCAAGCCTCCTTGGCTAACTCATAAGAGTTAGCCGAAATCTTAAAGTCATCCAGATCCCTTTGGGAGAAGCTGAGGTGGCCTGATCAAGGTTTCTTTCCTACAAGGGGTTGAAAAAAATAAGACTGGTGGAGACATGAATAATACTGCAGTTCATGATCATCCCAAGCAGTCACTTTACAGTAGGATAGGCAACATGGTCCCTGTGGGCACCAGTGGTTGCAGGCCAATGCTTTCATCTACAGCACACCCATTTTGTGGTGGTGCCCAAGACAGTTTCCCAAATTTCCAGATGTGTCCCAAAAAGTTTGCCTACCCCTGCTTTAGAGGAACTGTATTTTGGGGGGTCTCAATGCAGTACCTGCTGTCCGAGTGGTATTCCCCATGGTGTCTTAAGAAATCCTGGAGCATACCTTTCAGATCATGTGGCAATGCCATCTAGAGCAGCAAAACCTCTTAGATTTTTTCTTTGGCTCCGCCATAAGAGCTTCCTCTCCTCTCATCATTTAACCAGTTCTGTATTCTCTCTGTTTCTAACCACTTCTGTTCTATCATCTAAAAATGCCCCCTTCCATTCCTGCATCCAGATTCACAACCACTTAGGTGGAAATTCATTCTTCCCAAGCCATCATACCAACAGGATGCCCAGCTCTCTTTTCCATCGAGGATTCCCTTATCCTACCCTGTATTGCAGATTTCTGTATCCTACCCTTGTTATCAGCAGATTAGGCTGCGTTTTGTAAACACACGCACACACAGGAATTGTAGAGGCGTATGAAAAAGAGGAAATGAGTTTTCTAGAATTAAAAGGTTAAAAACAACATGGTTAGGAAATTCTATGATGAATACATATTCCTGGCTCCTGATTCTGTGAACTGAATATTCTAATGATCTTTTTATCTCGCTCTCTGAACAGATCAGACACCGACACCAACCCGTTTCCTGAAGAACTGTGAGGAAGTCGGCCTCTTCAATGAGTTGGCAAGCTCCTTTGAGCATGAGTTCAAGAAAGCCACAGAAGATGATGAGAAAAAGGCAAGAGGCAAACTACTTCATTCTCTCTTCACTAAACTCTTGAGAGCTCTAGGGAGACTTCTTGTTCTGTAGTGTCCTTAATTTGTGAGATTTAAGATGCAAGCCTCAGCATCACCAAACTTTACCAGCCCAAAGGTTCATTTAGTTTCATATCTTATCTCTAATACTGGCCTGAACTGAGTGTGTCAGAAGATGCTATACGGTAGCTGAAGAGTTCTGCCTTTATTTTGAGTCAGACCAATGGTTCATCTAGTCTGGTACTGTGTGCTCTGACTTTCAGCAACTTTCCAGGGTCTGTGGCAGAGGTCTATCTGCGCCCTTCTTCCTAAGCTGAGCACACTGGCTATGTGCAAAGCACTTGCTTCTGACACCATGTTTTGGCCCCCTCTCTTTGTGTTTTGTATACTGTTGTTGACTTGTTCCTTGTAGCAATCAAATGGTTACAGGCATCTTGAGTAGGAACAGCTGGATCACCTTACCATTTTGGAGAATAGGTGGTGGGAAATGCTACTTCTGTAGACTGTCCCTTTTTTCTTTTCTTTTCTTGTAAATGCATGCTAACGTTTAAATATCTGATGGGCACCAACAGTGCTAGGCACTTCATGGACCATGGAAATTCTGCCTGATCTCGTGAGCCACTGAGCTGAAGAACAGTGAAATGTCTTTACTTCTAGTGCTGAGACATGACTTTTACCCAAGCACTGGGCCCAGCAGCCATCAGAGCAGGGAGGGGAAAGGGCCACTGGCTGCTACTACAGGCTGTTTATCAGCCCTGAAGCAGGAAATAGCAGCTCAGCTCTCTCCTATAGAGAGGAGCATGCATGTCCAGTGGAGTACATTGGGATGTCTTGGTCCTGCTTGAAATGAATGGGTACTACTCTTGGAATGCAGTAGCTAGCCTGTGAGATTGGGCTGCCTAGAAAACAGCTGGAATGAAGGAAAGATGGTTGTTAAAGGGGTTTGGAGGAGGCATAGAGAAGGTGAAGCTATGGCAGTCCAGGAAAGGCTTGAGGAGAAGCCAAACAGAGGAAAGGGAGTTAGGCAATTAACTTATTTGCCTTCACAAATAAGTACAGGTATTACTGTAAATGGCCCAGGTGCTTGCCATTCATTTTGGTGCCTTTGTAGTTGTTAGCCAGAATGCTGGAGGGCAGGAGCAGCTTACTGAGCCACTTGGGTAGGATACTGCCTGCCCACATTTCCTTAATGGAAGCTGAACATTCAAGGAAGGAGCCTGAAATGTTCCTGAAGAGGCCAAACCCTTTCAGGACCCCTGTAGCTACAACCTTGTTCTTCCTAGTGCCTTCCCTGTCTTTCAGAGGCAGGAATGCCACTAGTGTTCAGAACAAATTTTTGCTTCTTCCAAGCCCATTTCTATCTTGTTACCTAGAATACACAGTTTATTGTGATTATGATTGGCTATAATGATCTAGGAGCTTTGTGAAAGATAAACGGAAGACAAACCTTACCTGTAGGCTTACAATCTCTGTCAGAATTAAATTGCCTACTGCTAAGGTCTGCAAGTATGTACAGGCAGTCAGGCCTGGTTATTACTTGGATGGGAGACCCCTCCTCTAGTTTCCTGCATTGAGCAGGGGGTTGGACTCGATGGCCTTGTAGGCCCCTTCCAACTCTATGATCTATGAATCTATGAATCTATGAATCCCCAGGTTACGAACGCGTTCCGTTCTTAAGAATGTCTTTTAAGTTGAATTTGTATGTAAGTCGGAACAGCACAGCGTTCTGTACGTTAAAATCGGCATTTACGCAAATTGCATAGTATACTACGCTTTGTACGCTATGTAAACAACGTAGCACCAGGGGACCCAGAAGTCCGTTCTTAAGTATGGGTTGTCTCTTAAGTGAATATTGTCTTCTCCACCCAATGCTATTACCTTCATTTAAGTCAGACGCTCTTAACTCAGGGACTGCCTGCAGTTCTGAGAGAGAGCAGAATCATTTCCATGTTAGCCAAGTAAAGGGATTTTCTCACATCCATTACAGGGCTTAAAGAGGACACCTAGAATAGGAGGGAAATCTTTTATTGGCCCAATTAGTTGTTGCAAGTTTTGGAACCCATCCAGGGCCGGCGCTACCGCTAGGCCAACTAGGCGGTTGCCTAGGGCGCGCGGCTGAAGAGGGCGCGGAAACGCTGCGCTCCTCTTCGCTGCCGCTGCGCCGCCCCCGCCAGGCCAGCGCCGCCCCCGCCAGGCCTCCGCCTCCCCACCCTCCTGCCTGCCGCCGCCGCGCCTCCCCCCGCCTGCTCGCTCGCTCGCCACTGCGCCTCCTCCCGCCCACCCGCTCGCTGCCGCTGCGCCTCCCACCCCCATCGCCACCCCCCTGTCACCCCCCAACCCCCCAACCCCCCTCACCTACCTCGCGTCGCTTCCGGAGCCCCGCCCGCGTTGTTTTGGCGGGAGGAACCAGGGCAGAAGGGCTTAAACAGCCCTGTTGCCATGGTTTCCCCCCCGGCAAAAAACAGCGCGGGGGTCCCGTCGCGTCGCTTCAGGAGGAGGAGAGGAGGAGGCAGCAGCAGCAGCAGCCGCCGCAGCCGCCGCCGCCGCCGCCGCAGCCAGGGCGGGGGGGAAGGTAGGTTGGTGGTGGCGGCGCAGGGGTTTTTTTTCCCCCTGCTTTGGAGGGGGGGGGCGCTAAATATTTTTTCGCCTGGGGCGCCAAACTGCCCTGCACCGGTCCTGAACCCATCCCAGCCATAGCTGAAGTCAGATTTCATAGAACCCATCTAAGGAATGAATGAAATAGTGAAGTTAAGAATCCTCCCAAAATGCAGTACTCAAGTTTTCTTGAGGGGGGGTAGTGCTTGTTTTGTACAACTACTTTTTTCCCAGACTGAAATATGTTTGGTAAAAAAAACAGAACTCTGCATTCAAACAGCTTGTTTCCTAAATAGCTGTAGAAATTCTATCAGATAAATATCTTTCCAAAGACAGTGACATGGGGAATTCAGAACTATATAACTTTATTTTTATTTTTTATATATCCTGCCTTTCTGCTCTTGAAAGGCTCCCCAGTGAAGCCTACAGCATTAAAATCATACAATATAAACAGTAAAAAATAAACAAACAGAGGGCATTAAAACAAAGCAAAACCAAATCCATTTAGCAGGTTAAAAAAATAGGTTAAAGACTAGCAGAACGAGAAAATTTCAACTGCTCACCTTAAAATAATCAATTAAGGGTGTTTATTTACCCTATAAATATATGTATTTATAACCTCCTGTTCTTTTATCCCTCACTCTTATAATTTTTGAAATAAATAAAAATAGTACCATGGATTTCTTAGCCATGTCTTGATTTTGCAGGCTGCTTTTGCTGCAGTGTCCTTTCACAGTGAGATGGTCCTTTGTATCAGCTCCAGCTTTCTCAACATCATCATCATCTTCATCACTATTATTATTCTAGCCCAGAATCTTAATCTTAGTTTTATTTTGAGGTTTGTTTTATAAACAGTTGACAACCCACAGTCTAGCCAGACATTTTATATGATAAGACCACCCATAATCCTGTTGTTGTACTGTTTTAATAGCTACTACCACTATGATTATTAGATTGCTGGAAATTTATTTCTTGTTAAATATGTCTCGGCCCTAATATTTCTGACCTCCAACAGGAGAGTGCAGCCATTCAGAGCTTGGCTGGTTTCAGGCAGGCTGAATGAATTACCCCTGCTAGAATTGCCTGGATTGTTGGATCCAGCTGGTTTGCTATTCAGAAAACTTGGCAGGCACTGCTGGGCACATTCATGAGATGCTTTTGAACATTTGGCTGAGTCGAGTCCAGTTGCTGGTGCTAGTTTTAGTTTGTGTGTGGGGGTTTTTTGTCCTAGATAGTTCCAGCCACAGAGTTTGTGGTAATTAAATGCAGAGTGAGTGAGAGAGAGGGTATTTCCAGACATGCTGTTCTGTGGGTGATTGGCCTTCTCAGTCAGAGCACCCATCATGTACAGTCCACCTCAGCCTTCCCCATCTTGGTACCCTCCGTATGTGTTGGACTACAACTCCCATTATCCCCCAGCCAACAATATGGAGGGTGCCAGATTGGGGAAGGCTGGTCCACATATTCAGGATGCCGGTCCCTGTGCTGTTCAACCTTTACACACAGTAGGTAGTACAACGGGTATGACATACAGAAGCACACCTATTGGGTGAAGGTGGCTGTTTCTCTGTCCATGTGTGTTTATCCCACCCTTCGTTCCAGGGGCTCAGGATGGCATACATCAGCCTTCCCCAACCTGGTGCCCTCCAGATGTTTTGGAATTCAACTCCCATCAGCCCCAGCCAGCATGACCAATAGTCAGGAATGCTGGGTGTTGTAGTTCCAAAACATCTGGAGGGCACCAGGTCGGAGCAGGCTGGCATATACCGTTATCCCCACCAACTTGATCGTCGCAACAACCGTGTGAGGCAGTTCATCTGATGGAAGATTGGTGACCAGTGAGCTTCTTGGATGAATGGTCTTCTGAATGCAGGTATTCCCAACCCTAGTCCAGCACTCTCTCCAGTGTATTCTGGTTCTCCCAGGGAGCTCTAAGGTGGTTCAAACTTTTTCCTTGATGTAAAAAAAATTCATGGATGATTACTGCAGCTTTTTGGAAGATCGTAAATGAATGGTTCATGAGTGGTTCATGCCTTGGTCTCCTCTCGCCTGGACTACAGTAATGCACTCTACGTGGGGTTACCCTGGAAGACAGGTTCAGAAGTTGCAGCTGGTACAGAATGCAGCAGCTCGCCTGGTTAAAGGCTGCCGCCGGCGTGATCACATCACTCCGGTGCTCAAAGAATTGCACTGGCTACCAGTTGTTTGCCGAGCCGAATTCAAGGTGTTGGCGTTGACCTTTAAAACCCTGTACGGCTCCGGTCCAATATATCTCAAGGAGCGCCTCCAGCAACATCAAGTAGGCCGCTCAACAAGATCCACCACGGATGGCTTTCTCCCTGTCCCATCAGCCAGAGAAACCAGGCTGGTGGGGACTAGGAGGAGGGCCTTTTCTGTGGCAGCCCCCAATTTATGGAACTCTCTCCCCAGTGACCTCCGCCATGCCCCTTCCTTGATTAGCTTCCGTCGGGCATTAAAAACGTGGCTTTTCAGGCGGGAATATGGGGTGGGTTAGGATTTTTAATTGTGTTTTATACTGTGTGTGTGTGTGTGCGTGTGTGTGTGTCCCCGTATTTTATTGCATTGTACATCGCTCAGAGTGGCCGGATGTCTGGCCTGATGGGCGATTCATAAATGTAATAAATAAATAATGGATACTTTCCATATATGTAGGAGGCATGGTTCTCTGTCAAAGTTGCTCCTCTTGCCTTGGCTTATGCTTCCTAGGCTGTCTATATTCTAATATGCTGCTCTGAGAGTTTTATTTAGCCTGGTAGGTGTTGCACAGAATGCCAGATTTGATGTGGCTGTGTCCACGCAATCTAACGCTCTGATCAGCACTAGTTCTCTAGGGAAGGGTGGTGGCCCAGTACTTGAAGGTCCAGCTCTTAAAACAGGGTAGGCAACATGGTGCCCGCAGACACCAATGTGCCCTGGGATACCTTTCTTGGCACCTACCAAGTGCCCTACCCCCCCCTTTAAATTAACACATTTTCTTACTGGCAACTGGGATCGCTGTGAAATAGGTTTCTACCGGTGCTGAAAACTATAGATCCAAAGGAGTTGTTTAGCATGTTGGGGTTCAAACCCCACCTCTGCTTTGTACTCAGTCTTTTTGACAGATTACTTGTCCTTCACCACACCTCCCAAAGCAGCCATTTTGTGGTGGTGCCCAGGATAGTTTCTCAAATTACCAAATGTGCCTGCAGCCCAAAAAGGTTGCTTGCCCTTGTCTTAAAAGGACCTGGTTTCAAGTTCAGTTTCCACCCACACCACTTTCTCTCAAGGTTGGCAAGTGTATGGCCGGTGGGGGTGGGGGATGAAGCGACATCTATCAGTGGGCCAAATTTGGTCCAGTGTTCTCCAGTTATTGATCCCTAATCTATAGTCTACTTCAGAATCTTAAGTCTTAAAATGTGTGTGGCTTTCATGATTATCCTGCTACGAGTGTGGGTGTGAAACCAGCAAGAAAGTAACAAGCCTTATGAAAATAAATTGGCATGGGCCTAAGATCAGTGTTAATTGCAGAAACTGATGTTACTTTCAGGCCACAATCTGTAGGACTCTCGCTTGGAAACCGCTCCCTCTAAAATCAGTGGTGGTTTTACTTCTGCATAAACTCATTTAGAATTGCAGTATTAATAGAGCAGCCTGGAAAGCTCAGTGGAAGAAAACATGTTTTACATGCAGAAGGACCCAGTGTCAATGTCTGGCAACTATAGTTTAAAAACAAAAATTAAAAGCGTCAGTTAGCAGGTGATGGGGGGAAACCCTACCCAAGACCTGGAGAGCCACTACGCAACTGGATAGACGATACTGGGCCAGCATTAAACAAGTGAAAGGATAAAGGAGTAGCAACAATGGGTTGAAGAGGGCCAGCAGGCAACATACAACACAGCATGTAGATGGTACTACAGTGGCTGAGCAAGGCTGGTTGAAGTGGGTTCAAGAAGTAATTTAAAGGAAACAGTTGGTCCACACACTAGGAAGAGCACAGCAGAGAGCAAAAGAAGGTAACAAAGGGGTGGGGACAATTAGCAGACAAGCTGTCACTAAGCAAAGGAACAAGAAACAAGAAAAGATGTATGATCTAGTTAAGTGTTGCCTCCGTGGTTTTTCTAGGTAGCCACTCAAAGCAATTTCCTGCCATGAATTCATTGCAGGATGGCTTGCTCATGCTGACTTTTGCCCATTTCTTCTCAGCAGCTCATTATGCTTTGTTTTTTTTATCATTTTGGCGAACTCCATCCGAGGAGGAGGCACAGTGCCACTTCTGATTGCTTCAGGACTCTTTGATGTGCTCCTTCTCTTTCCTGCTTTGCTGTGACTACTCTGTGCCCCTCATTCTGCCACTTCCTTTTGCTGCTGCTCGGACCCGTTGCTCTACGGAGGCAACAAGCTGCTGTTAACCAAATTGGAAAAGGCCGTGCAGCACTGTTGAAATGAAAATAGGTGTGGTGGCATGCTGCCAGGTTCAGGCATATGGTTAGGTTTTATTACAATGGGCTGGTCATAGATTTGTAATAACTCGTATGGCTCTCTTGTTGGCTTTTGATAGATCAAGCAATAATTCAAAAATGACTTATATAGTGGATTACAGTGCTTCTATGAATGAAAGTGCCTTCTGTGACCTGCAGGCATTTCGGCTTTCTTTTTATATTAGCAAAGCTTTTTTAAAAAAAAGAATAGAAAAAGAATTGCTCATGTAGGTATTGCTTGCAAAATCTTAAAAATTCCAGTGTTAATACGCATTTTTGGTATTTGTTGCTAGAACAGCCAGGTAGCCTGATGCTCAACTGGGGTGAATAGCAATACACTTTGGTGAGGGCCTACTGCTTGTATGCTCTCCCTGTCCAGAGACTGCCAGAACTGCAGCCCGAATAGTGTTATTTTATATGCTTGCTCTTCTAGCCTGAAAGTGTTAGTAGTGGCCCCTTTGAGGCTGGAGAGTGTGAACAGGTAGAAACATAGAAAGCTGTCTTATACTCAAGGCCATATGTCCATCTAGCCAAGTATTGTTGAAACTGACCGGCAGCAGCTCCCCAGGGTTCAGGTACAGATTTTCCTGCCCTGTGATTCGAACCTGGGATCTTCTACACGTAAAGCTTCTGCTCTGCCACTCAGCTATGGCCTCTCCCTTGCTACACACAGGCATATTCACACCAAGATGGATTTGTGCAGATGGGGGAGACCAGTGTAAGCAGCAAGTGCTGCAGGGAGACCACACAGAATTATTTTCTAGGCTGCGTTGGAGGGTGGTGTGCAGCAGCCTGCAAACACCCATGGTTTTTTTGTGTGTTTTTTTAAGTGACCTGGTGGCCAAACACTAAAATACATATTTGTGTTTCCGCAGTGTTCTGGAGCCTTGGATATGTCTCTCCCCTCTACCCCAGACATCAAAATAAAAGAGGAAGAACCAGTTGAAGTGGACTCTTCCCCTCCAAACAGTCCAGTAGCAAGTCCACGGTCACCGCTGGCCAACGAGAAGGTGAGTTTTCATGAGTCATCCTTTCATCTGCTTTTAATGCTTTTGACAAAACATTAATGTTTTTGACAAAGTCGCTCACCAAAGACTCCTGAGCAAACTTAGCAGCCATGGAATAAGAGGAGAGGTCCTCTTATGGATCAGAAACTGGTTAAAGAACAGAAAGCAAAGAGTAGGAATAAATGGTAATTTCTCCCAATGGAGGGATGTAAACAGTGGGGTCCCACAGGGATCTGTATTGGGACCAATGCTTTTCAATTTATTCATAAATAATCTGGAATTAGGAGTGAGCAGTGAGGTGGCCAAGTTTGCTGATGACACCAAATTATTTAGGGTAGTTAAAACAAAAAGGGATTGTGAGGGGCTCCAAAAGGATCTCTCCAGACTGGGAGAATGGGCATCAAAATGGCAAATGTGGTTCAGTGTTAGCAAGTGTAATGTGATGCACGTTGGGACAAAAAACCCAACTTCAACTATAAGCTGATGGAATCTGAGTTAGCAGTGACTGACCAAGAAAGAGATCTTGGGGTTGTGGTGGACAGCTTGATGAAAATGTCAACCCAGTGTACGGCTACTGTGAAAAATGCAAACTCCATGATAGGCATAATTAGGAAAGAAATTGAAAATGAAACTGACAATATCATACAATATCAAACGGCAACAGTTTTGGACAACAACGGCTTTCATGGTGCTCCATTTAAAGTGGGATCAGGTGTTAAACAGGGATGTGTTATCGCCCCAACATTATTTGCCATTTTCATCGCCATGATTTTACATCTTGTCAAGGGGAAACTTCCCACCGGTGTGGGAATTATATATCGAACAGATGGAAAGCTTTTTAATCTCAGCAGGCTGAAAGCAAAAAGTAAGGTAATTACAAGCTCCGTTGTGGAACTTCAGTATGCTGATGATAATGTGGTCTCCGCACATTCAGAGGATGATCTCCAAACTATCCTAAATGCTTTTGCAGAAGCATACGAAAAACTTGGTCTCTCACTTAACATCAAAAAAACCAAAGTGCTTCATCAGCAAGTGCAAGCCAATCCTTTGGTGATGCCATCTATCCAGCTTGGCGGGACAATACTGGAAAATGTCGATCATTTTCTCTATCTTGGCAGCTATCTTTCTGTTACAGCTAACATCGACAGTGAAATCCAGCATCGTCTGAGCTCCGCAAGTGCCGCATTTTCTCGAATGAAACATAGAGTGTTCGAGGATCGGGATATTTGTAAGAAGACCAAAACACTGGTTTATGAAGCCATTGTACTACCAACTTTATTGTATGCCTGCGAAACATGGACTATCTATAAACGTCACTTCCACCTCCTTGAAAGGTTTCATCAACGTTGCCTCCGAAAAATCCTGCAAATTACTTGGGAAGTAAGAACAAATGTCAGTGTACTGGAAGAAGCAAAGACTACTAGCATTGAAAAAATGATCCTTCAACGCCAACTTCAGTGGACCGGTCATGTTGTTCGAATGCCTGACTGCCGTCTCCCAAAGCAGTTACTTTATTCCCAACTCAAGGATGGAAAGCGGAATATCGGTGGTCAATATAAGAGGTTTAAAGATGTTCATAAGGCTAATCTAAAAAAATGCAATATAAACATCGAAAACTGAGAAGCTCTGGCCCATGAACGATCTAAATGGAGGTTGGCCTTTCACAAAGGTTCCATGGACTTTGAAGAAGCCCGAATGCAAGGTGAAAGGGAGAAACGTGCTAAGCGAAAAGCACGTCAAATGAATCCTTTACAGGACCATCTTCTATCTGGTAACCTGTGTCCTCACTGTGGGAAGCTGTGTGGATCTAGAATTGGCCTCCACAGTCACTTACGGACCCATCGCTAGAGTCTACACAATCTTCTTTAGAATTTCCTCCTTTTATCCCGGAAGACAATCTTACTCGGTCACGAGTGATCGCCTGATGATGACTGCCCTTATACAAATCTATGGTGCTACCACACTTAGAATATTGTGTATAGTTCTGCTCACTGCAGCTAAAAAAGGATATTGTAGAGTTGGAAAAAGTGCAGAAAAGGGCAACTAAATGATCAAGGGGCTGAAGCAACTCCCCTACGAGGAAAGGTTCCAATATCTAGGACTGTTAAGCTTAGAAAAAAGGCAAGTAAGGGTAGACAGGCTAGAAGTGTACAACAGTATGCATGGTGTGGAGAAATGTGGATAGGGACACATTTTTCTCCCTCTCTCATAATACTAGAACCCGGGGTCATCCCATGAAGCTGATTGGTGGGAGATTCAGGACAGATACAGAAAAAAGGAAGTACTTCTTCACACAGTACATAGTTAAACTATGGAATTTACTTCCACAAGATGTAGTGATGGCCACCAGTTTGGACGCCTTTAAAGGGGGATTGGAAAAATTAATGGAGGAGAAGGCTGTCAATGGCTACTAGTCCTGATGGCTATATGCTACCTCCAGTATCAGAGTCAGTATGTCTATTTACACCTGTTGCTGGAGAACATGGGTGGGAGGGTGCTGTTGCACTCCTATCTTGCTTGTGGGCTTCCTGTGGGCAGCTGGTTGGCCACTGTGTGAACAGATTGCTGGACTAGATGGACCCCTGGTCTGATCCAGCATGGCTCTTCTTATATTCTTATGTTCTAATGCTTCCTCAACCCACGCACCCCAAATACCTTCTTCTATCAGAAAAGGCAGGAATGTGTTCATTATTGCTTCTTACTATAGGAGATCCAATAGGCTCAAGAGAATGGGCTGCTTGGACCCACGCACACAAGTTGCACCACAGGGCCACTGCTCGACTCTCTACCCATCTGTGATGTAGGGATGTAGAGATTTTGTTAAATCCATTCCATCCGTGTTTCACGGGCTTGTCAGGCATCTTTCGTTCATCATCTGTTCATTGATGGAATGGAATTTTTTAAAATCAGAATTTCGTTCTACTGCTAATTCACATTAACGTTAATGCACACTTGCGCTAATCCGCATTAGTTAATTCACATTAACTAATGCAGATTAGCACAAGTGCACATTAGCGTAAGCGCAAATCCCCCCCCCCAAGTGAAAAACTGGTCCACTGAATCCGCGTGACTTGGAAAAAACAGATCTGCTGTGGAATCCGCCAATTAGATTCAAAGAAATCCGAACTCATTTGAATCCGTTTCGGATTTCTCTGACACTTTGAGCTTTGAAAGAAAGTTAAAAGGCATTTTCTGCTCAAAGTTCTAAGTGTCAGTGAGGAACTTTGGTGAAAGGGAAGAGCTTATTCCCCTTTAATGACCCACATCTCCACCCCCCACCCCTGGAGCCCAATCCCAATTCCCTACATGTCTTATCCATCCTTCCCCACTATTACTGCACAACTTTACAATTAGGACGAAGTATCTGATAGGATTGGCATGGTCTTAAAACAACCTGCTATCCCTTTTGATGAAAGTTTTAATACATTTTGGGCCACTTATCAAATCAAGTAATACTTCCATGATTTATTCTGGTCACAATGAAATTAAACAAATTGGGTTCCTGGCTTGAGAGATTCTGCCGTGTTACTTTTGAATCAAGCTGGCCATTCTGGCAATACGTTAACGTATGTTGACATGGTTTCTTTGGTTGTTGCAAACTTCAGCCCGATCTGATGTTAGGAGTTTCCACAGAGGAAGTATTATCTTGTGCTTTGTACAGGATTTAGGACTTCTGGTTTCTGCATGTACTGTTGAAGCATGTTGTTGCCCTGTTTCTGTGCTTCAGCTTTCCCATGAGAGGTGGTCTCGAAGGTTATGAGGATTGGTAAGGGGGACAAATCAGTAGTCACACAAGTTGAAGACACCTAGCATTGAGTGTGTGCATGTTTCTTAGGAGAGTGCTTCAAAGCCTGTAATCATTTCTACGCCTACTCCAACCATTGTACGTCCTGGGTCCCTGCCACTGCACTTGGGATATGATCCTCTACATCCCACTCTCCCGTCTCCAACCTCTGTCATCACCCAAGCTCCACCATCCAACAGACAGCTTGGGTAAGTAAGGAGATGGGGGGCCTAGGTGGTGGGGTGAGGAGGGACCTTCAGAGGTGTAGAGTTGGGCACTCGGTTAACTATCGAAGAGTCAGCGTTTTTTTCCTGCAGATCTCATTTTAAATCTTGCAAGGCAATGCAGCTGTATATAAAACTGCACAAGAGCAGCCGTGAGGGGAAAAATAGGATGCTAGAGATCCCAAGGACTGGATTGCTCATTATATTAAGTCAGCCTCCCCCAACCCGGAGCCCTGCAGATGTCTTGGACTATGACTCCCATCATCCACAGCCACTGTGACCAGGGGGCGATGGGAGTTTTTGTCCAACACATCTGGAGGGTACCAGGTTGGAGAAGGCTGAGTGAAATAATGGAGAATAACCCCACCCCACAGTTAAAAGTTGAGAAGGGACAGGGTGACAAAACAAACTTGATCTACATCCCATGCATACCACTTTTCCACAAACTAAGGCTTCGGCCTCCATCACCTGGACTTCCCCAGTCGAAGAGTCTCTAGTGTCACTACTGCAGCCTTCACATGAACAACAAAAGGTTCCAGTATTCTCCTCCAGAGACCTCAGGCTTCTAGCACTCTTGCTTGAACTGCTCTTCTTCTTGCTTTAGAAAAGCTTCTTCCTTGTTTCCCTGAATTTTCAGTGTGTTCAGGCTTCCAGAACTGGCTAGAGCCACCTCCTGACTAGGTCCTGGATCCAAGGGGCAGCTCTTTCCTGAGGGGAAGGCACACCTCTCCTCCTCGTCCTCCAGAGACCAAGGGCCAACCTAGACATTACAGTAGATGCACATAGCAGTCTCCTGATGGGTTTTTTTAACATGAAAACAGCTGTGGGTGGCTGCCCTTTTGAGCCAAGGAACATCATAGAAGCATTACTTCACTTCTCCCCTCTCCCTATTTTTTCTGCTGGACCATCCCTCCCTGCAAAAGGCTATTTTGAGCAGAAAAACAGGTAGGAAGAAAGGGTTAAGCATACCACTTCTGGCTGTTCCATGGCCTAGCTCTGTGTGTGTGTGTGTGTGTGTGTGTGTGTGTGTGTGTGTGTGTATGTGTAGGTGTATCTCCCCCCCCCCCCCATCAGGAGACTATTACAAGTCTCTGCCATGTAATGTCTAGTTGGCCCTAAGACTGATGCTTTCTCTGGGGAGCGGCCTCCTTCTCTTCCCAAATGCTGCCTACTTCAGTTAGGAGTTCAGGTACCTCTAGAGAAGGGGTGGGTGACCTGTGAGCCACATGTGCCCCCGTCTGTTTTATGGCCCCCACTACCCCCCAAAGTGCCACCAGCACTATTCTGCCAAAAAGATGCATTATTAAAACAGGACACACAGTGATCATGCACCTTCCTTTAATGGCAAATTTTGGTCTTCCAGGAGCGTGATTTGCCTTTAAAATGAGGCATATGCTCACCGCCCACCTTGTTTTGAAGCAGGAATGCCACTTTTGTGCCACCATGCTGCCAAAATTCTTGCCCCTGGGAAGGTCCGGGGGGGGGGGGAATGGGCCTCTGGACCCTCCAAAGTTGGCCTGCTCTTGAGGTTTTTCCTCCCTGCAGTTTGGTGCTCAGTATTTCCCCCCTATTTGGCCATGGCCAGCTCCAGAGGATGGCAAGGCTAGGGCCTGGGAACTGACTGAGAGAGCTTTTGTGGAAGCTGGAGGAAAACCTTCAGATGTTCCACATGTCCTTTGCTTTGCTTTTCCCTTGGCTTGGTGAAACTTCGCTTCAGTTAAATCTAATTAGTTGTTGCTGAAAATGCTACTGCCAACCCTCCATGACCCTTGGACCATTTACTCTTGCAGTTGCACATACACTGGAGATAACACTTTTGCACCCAACTGGATCATGCAAAAAAACAAACAAAAAAAACTCAACAACTCTCCCAGAGGCCCTCTCTCCTTACACACCTTTCTAATCCATCACAGGACCAGAAGTTGGATGCCAGTTCCAAAGTTTTAGTTCTCATGTCAGATGGCAGGAAAGTCAGATATCCTTGCAAATCCTGTCTAAACTTGAGCAGATGAAAGCAAGCTGAGCGCATCTGTGCTTTTCCAGCCCATGTGTACTCTGGCAAGAAGGCCAGTTAGCTAGCAATTAAAGAGTTAGGTTAGGAAACTTGATACTTCTCTGATAGCCACATTTGCCGGTGCAAAGCTTGTTCCCCAGAGAGCTTAAAAGAGGGGTGGGGGGGTGAGCTCTGTGTGTCAAAGAGGATCCCCTGCATGTAGGATGTGCTGGGCAGGGATTCCTGACAATATGTGCAAGCTGGACTGTAGTATGTTTTGTGATCTGTTTGTTTGTTGTTTTCTTCCAGGTCTCCAACCAGCTCTGTACCACTTGTCATGCACCTTGTGAATGGACAGACCATGCCTGTCCTTCCTGGCCCTCCCGTTCAGATGCCTTCTGTCATATCGGTAATGGAAGCTTCCAGCACCGTCGCTTTTGATAAAGGAAGGGACAGCTTTTCCCTTTGCAGAGCATATGCGGGCACTTTAATTTGCAAAATTGACATCTCCCTCTACCCCTCTGTGTGAGATAAGCCTGGCCTGGAGGGGAGGATGCGGGGGTGGAGGCAGCCATTGCCTGCAAGGTAGCTGTGCTTGCCAACCACATTGCTGGGCAATAAGGCTCAGAGCTGAATCCTCATCTGAGCAGATGGCTGACACTGTTGGTTCCAGGGCTGGGAACCGCGGGCTCTCTGATTAGCTAGCTCTATGCTGAAATCATTCAAGCTTGCCGAGAACATGTTGGCCATTCCAAGCCAGAAAAACCTCCCTCCCTGGCTTCTTCAGGGCATGAAATGGTTATTTAGCTTTTATTTCTGCATATGAATTTTCTCAGGATATGTGATTGACAAACGCGGGTACCTTCTGGTGTAGTTTGCATTGCTTCTGCTGCGGACTCTGCAGCCTGTGCAAATCCGGTGCCCATGTCTTTTGTGAGTGTGCTTTGCTTCTGAGTTAAGTGTTCAAAAAGTTTCTGCCGTATGTTGGAAATTGGAGTTGGTATGGGGAAGCCCCAGGAAATCCAAAAGGCTAGGAACAGAGAACCAGTATTGTGGAGTGGTTAGAGTGTTAGGCCAGGACTGGGGAGACCCGGGTTCTAGTCCCCACTCTGCCATGAAGCTTACTGGGTGACTTTGGGCCAGTCACTGACTCTCAGCCTAACCTACCTCACAGGGTTGTGTGAAGATAAATAGGAGGAGGATCATGTATGTCACTTTGGGCTCCTTGGAGGAAAGCCGGAATATGTATGTAACAAATAAATCCATCTCCTTGCGCACCTGATAATGTAGTTTGCACACCTTCTGCCTTTTCTCCTGGATATCTCAAAAATGCTTCACGAATTCTAGTTAACCATCCATCATTTTCTGTCCTCAACTGCTCTGGAAGTTAACTGTGCCTATCATAAAAATGTAAAAAGGAAGGATCATAGGAAGGAAGACAAATCCCAAGCATGCCCTCAGGAGCTTGCTTCTTTATTGTAATAATTAATTGCACTTTGAAAATCCTGCCTGTCTTCTAAAGAGCTCAAAGCCATGTGTACAAGGTTACCCCACCTCATTTTATCCCAATGACCCTGTGAGGTAGGTTAGGGTGAGAGAGGATGATGACCTCAAGGCCAGCCAGTGAGCTTTGTGGCTGAGTGGAGATGTGAACCTGCATCTCTCCAGTCCAAGCCCTATACTCTAACCCAGTGTTCTCCAACCTTGGGTTAGCTGGCTGGGGCATGTTGGGAGTTGTAGGCCAAAAACATCTGGGGACCCAAGGTTGGAGAGCGCTGCTCTAACCATTACACCACACTTATACTCCAAATGCAACCCTCCTAAAACAATATTGACAGCTTAGTGGCTGAGAACTCTTGTCTCTTCATAATTTTCTGCTCATCACCAGCAATACCTGATTTCACAGTAAGAACCTCCTGAGGACTGCAGTATACATTGCAGATTTTAAGTGTACACTTAAGATACTATACATGTACACCTAAGAATCTAATGTGGAAATGCAACAAATAAGTATATCATATTAGGTACCTTTGTAAGGAAGCCTGGGTTTGTTTTTTTTCCTCTTGCAAATAACCCAAGGTGGCTTACATGGTCCTCCTCCTCTCCCGTTTTATCTTCACAACAACCCTGTAAGGTAGGTTAGGTTGAGAGTCAGTGACTGCCCAAAAATTACCCAGTGGGGGTTCATGGCTGAGCGGGACTACAACCCAGATTTCCCAAGTCCCAGTCCCACACTCTAATCACTACACCACACTGGCTGCCACACAGGGTTGGCTGTGGCTCACTCCCAAGATAGGCTGTAGTATGAGGTGTGGAATGGCTCAGAGGAAATTAAAAAGGCATTCGGGTTTTCTCTTTTGCCTCCAGTTTCTTCCTCTTCTCAGGCAGCTACCATTGGTACTGCTCTACTCTGTGAAGCGACTGTAAAGTCTGTTGGCTTTCTCTCTGGGGATGCAGTTTCTAATACGTATAGGTTTTTTAAGGCAAACTTTTTCCTATCTCTCTCCTTCATGGAAGGAGCTTATAATAAAAACTGCTTCACTTACACAAGGTGCTTTCCATTCCCCTTTCAACCTATAGCTGGCAAGGCCCATGTCTATGGTGCCAAACATTCCTGGTATCCCTGGTCCTCCAATCATCAGCAGTGGTTCCATTTCGCCATCAGGCCTTCCGATGCACTCAGAAGCAAAAATGGTGAGTTGCGTTTCAGGACATTAGCATCAGCGGCCTGTGCCTAGTGAGTATGATTTGGGGGGAGGGGGCAAAATTTCCCTCTACCCCATTTTCACAAAAGACCATTCATCCTTCAGGAAAAGGGGGTGTGGAATTTTAAGCTGCTTTCAGGTGGCAGGCAAATGAAGTTTCGGGAGAGGGTGGTTGCCTGACTTTATAAAGTGAGGTGGCCAAAGGCCCCTCCTTTTTTCTTTAAAAAAAAAAAAGCCATGGTGCAGCCACTCAAGACAAGGTTCTCCAGTCCACAACCTCTAGGCATGTTTCCTGGACCAGGATGCAGGGGCAACCATTCTTAGTTGTGTTAACTCTTTTGCTGTGATCCACCTTGGATTTTCTTATAAAAGAGGGGTTATAAACTTTGAATTAAAGCATGTCTAGTTCCTGCCTTACTGTGACAAGTGTGTTTCATAGTTACACTGTAGTTAGATATTCCCAAGGATTTCGAGGCTTAAGTAAGTGTGGTACACATAATGACTATAAGAATCCGATGAAGTGGTTGTAACCCACAAAACTCATGCTAACTTATTAAAATATCTGAACAACTAAAACAGTCAGTCTATATGTGTGCTACACTTAACACTTGAATTTGTGAACAGAAGGCTAACACAGTTATACTATAATACAGTAATACCTTGGATTGCAAGCATAATTCGTTCCGGAATCGTGCTTGTAATCCAAAACACTCTTATATCAAAGCGAGTTTCTGGCGGGCGTGAGCGGGCCCGATTTCAGGCCCGCTCGAGGCGAGCGGTTACATCCCTACACTTGTATTGCAAGACGTCGCTTGTTTATCAAGTCAAAATTTTTAAAAAATTTGCTTGTCTTGCAAAAGGATCTCAGACCAAATTACTTGCAATCCAAGGTATTACTGTATTATTTACCATCACAAGGACTTGTGAGGTGTTCCATAAACTATTTCTGTCATTGTTCCAAATCCCAGAGAAACTTGAGGTTATGAAATATTTCGGTTGCTCTAAAGTTTTTCAAAAGAGGCAGGGCTTCATTCCTACCCTTCTCTGCCGCCTGCTATGTTTCTAGACTTAATGGCCTAGATCTAAGAGTTGTTTAGGTTCATACAATGGGCTTGCAGTAGCCCAGAGGTTTTTTTTCCTTTTGAACAGCTAACCGCCCCCGCCCCCCCCCATGCCATATATTACAAACTGCTTTTGAAACTTCCTCTCACTTTCAGAAACAGCGTGCCATATGGCATCAGGGGGAGGTACTATTTGACAAAAGAATACTATAAGCTCTTTGGATCCTGGACTGATGGTAAAAAGGCCATAGCCACAAAAGTGTATAGATGTCCATATAAAACATAACAAGGGTAGGGACTAATTTGCATGAATGTAGGAAATAATCTACTTGTCCTTCAAGTTGGGCCCCCACTAGGGCAAAAGAATATTGCACTCAAGAACAAAGTCTCTCTCTTAGCCTAACCTACCTCACAAGGTTATTGTGAGGATAAAGCAGGACCTTGTGCATCCCTGCCCCCAACCTCATTGGAGGGAAGGTGGAATAAAAACGTGATCTAAAAAACAAGTTTGTTGCTAGAAAAATCCCAGCTGCCTAAACATTTTATGGTGGCATAAGTCTTAACTGTGGTGTGTGTGTGTGTGTGTGTGTGTGTGTGTGTGTGTGTGTGTAAAAAAGAAAGAAAGAAAGAGATCCTTTTTAAATACCCCATACTGACGTGACAGATTTTTCTCTTTTTTAAAAAAGATCTATTACTATTCTAAGATTTGCTTAACAAAACATTTCCTACATATTTTCAGAGTTTTTGTGTATACTTAACCAGCTTTTTACCTCTCTCCTAGGAAAAGAAATAGGGACCTCTGGCTAGCAACATAGGTTGTATCCAGTGGTGGCTTTGCGCTAACACAGGGGGGTGCAGAGCCTCTTTCAATTTGAGGGCCAAATTCCATTTCAGAGAAGCTCTCGGGGGCCACATTCCAGTGGTGGGCGGGGCCCAAATACACCACGGGCGGGGGCCCAAAACCAAAAATACCAGCCTATTTTAGCTTAAAGCTCTTACTGCCAGGCACTAAGCCTTAGGAGAGGCATTTTAGTATAGGGGGAAAACTTTGCAAAAGCCAGGAAACCACCAAACAATTGGTGGTTGGGGAAAGGGGGTGGGGCCAGGGGAAGTGGGTGGGGCCAGGGGAAGTGGGTGGGGCCTTCTGGGGAACCTCTGAGGGCCAAATTGGGTCCCTGGGCCTGAGATTCTGCACCCTGCCCTAACAGAAAGTTCTTCCATTTACTTAAGTTGGCATTTATTTATTTATTTTATTATATTTATACCCCGCCTTTCTCCTCTCCTTTTTATCCTCACAACAACCCTGTGAGGTAGGTTAGGCTGAGAGTCAGTGACTGGCCCAAAGTCACCCAGTGAGTTTCATGGCCGAGTGGGGACTAGAACCCGGATCTCCCGAGTCCCAGTCCAACACTCTCACCAACACTCTAACCACTATGCCACACTGGCATACCCAATTTTCATCGATCCCCCCCCCCCAACTACTGCAGCCTTCCATGCCATATCTCATTCTGTTCCAGAGGATCCCCCAACCCTCAGAAGTAGTTTTTGCAGAGGGACACAGGGGGCAGAGGTTGGGTAGAGAGGATCAGCGAAAATTGAGTGCCCTGACTTAAGCGAGCAAAAGCACTTTCCACCTAAGACAAAGTCACCCCTGGATGCAACCCCATGTCCTAAAGTGTTTTGCCAGCCCCCATTCTCAAAAGCTGGCATCCCTATGGCAAGCAGAAGAGATTAGTCAAAAACCTACACAAACTAGAAAGCAACTGTGGAGCCTCTGCCAATTTTGTGTTGTTTTTCTCCCCTTACAGAGGCTAAAAGCCAGCCTGACACAAGGAGTGACTTCCTCGCTAAATGGCAGTGGCATGGTGGTGGGGTCGGCGAGCACAATGGTGACGTCTCATCCTGAACAGGGTCAAATACTCATCCAGCACCCTGATGCACCTTCTCCAGCTCAACCACAGGTCTGCTTGAAGCCAGAATGGATTAAAATAGGGGTTTGGGATAGCTGTAGTGTTCCAGGAAGGGAGGGGTATACTCCAGGCCATGCTGAATGGGGGATGCTGGGAGTTGTAGCCCAACACATATAGAAGCCATCACGTTGGGGAAGGCTGGCCTAGACTTTTGAAAATCCACTCGGCCACAGTTGTACACCTGGAGCACAGTATGATGTCTAATGTAAAATCCATTGGCCCAGTTTGCAGGTAACAGCAGGAACCCACGATTAACCTATAGCGTTTGGGTTCGGGCATCACGTAGCAACCCCCAATTGGCCTGATCATGGGTTGAATATTCAAAAAGGCTGCAGAATGCACCTGGCACACAGCGGCAAATCATTGGTTACCGTATTTTTCGCTACATAACACGCACTTCCACACACACACCCCAAAAGAATAGGGGGAAATGTCTGTGCGTGTTATGGAGTGAATATTGTAAAAATATTGTAAAAAAAAATTTTTTTTTTAACATTTTTTTTTTCATACCTCCCTCTGCCGCTTCACAGCTGATTCCCCGGGAACAGCTGATTCCACCCCTGGCAGCAGGGATGGGCGGGTGCAGGGCCAGAGCGGCGTGCCGCTGGGCAGGCGGTGGTGGCAGAGCAGCTCATGGGCCCCGATCCTGGCGGCGGGGGCGGCCTGATTTCGCTCTTCTGAGCGGTGCGGAGCCGCCGCCGCTGGAGCCGATGCCGCCGATGAAGCTGCGCTGCCGATGGAGCCGCCGCGTCACATCCGGCCCGATCCCGTTGGCGGCCCGATTTCGCTCTTCTGAGCGGCGCGGAGCGTTCTCTGCGCCGCTGAAGCCACCACCGCTGCTGGAGCCGATGCTGCTGCCGCCGCTGGAGCCAATGCCGCCACTGAAGCCGCCGCCATGTCACATCCGGCCCGATCCCGTTGGCGGGGGTGGCCCGATTTCCTTCTTCTGAGAGGCGCGGAGCGTTCTCCGCGCCGATGGAGCCACCGCCGGAGCCAATGCTGCCGCCGCCGGAGCCACCGCCGTGTCACATCCGGCTGCTCCGGCGCGCTGGACCCCTGCAGACCAATCCTTTCCCCTGCAATGTGAACTCCAGCCTGCAGCTTTGCCATTCTCACCACCACCACCAAAGGAGAGCTGCTCTCCAGAACAGGCAACAGGTGCTACCAAACGCCATGCTAGGTGAAGGCTGCACTTGTTGAATTGATGCCTGTCACACGGACAATAAAAGCAAAGGTTCTCTATAAACGGGTGGGGGGGAAGGGAGAGCACGAGCTGGCGAGGAGGCAGGTAGGCCCGCGTGAAAGTACGGTAATGGTTATCAGAAAACAAGAAAAAAAATATTAATGTGCAAATTATTGGAAAACTAATAACAAGACAACAAAATAATTTGAGTTTTATTCTTCTTTATAACCTGTTTTGGATTGTTTTTAAGAAATGCAGGGTTAAAAAAAGCAATAAATAAATAAATGTATTATTTGGAGATATTATTTTGTTCTCTTGTTATTAGTTTTCCAATAATTTGCACATGATTATTTTCCCCCCCTGTTTTCTTCTTCTAAAATCTAAGTGCGTGTTATGGCCAGGTGCGTGTTATGGAGCGAAAAATACGGTAATTAACCCACAATTTGCCACCATTACGTGCGAACAGCCCCAATGGCTGCTACTGAGTTTAAAGAATAGAAGCCTTCGTATAAAAAGAGCAATTTACCAATCCTTTTGATTATGAAGGAGTAAAAGGGACATTATTTATTTGTTATATTTATATCCCCCCTTTCTTCCTGCAAGGAACCCAAGGCAGCTTACATAATCCTCCTCCTCCTCCATTTTATCCTCACAACCCTGTGAGGTAGGTTAGGCTGAGAGTCCATGACTGGGCCAAAGTCACCCAGTGAGCTTCATGGCCGAGCAGGGACTAGAACCCGGATCTCCCAAGTCCCAGTCCAACACTCTCACAACTATGCCACACTGGCTCTCAGTGTGGGTGACTTCTAGATGGGGGCTAGATACAAAACATTTGTACATTAAAAGAGCTGAAGGATGGAAAGATAAAAGGCGTTGTTTCCCATGGTGTATGCACTCGCTTCTTATTCCACTGTCCTCCCTGGTCAAATATCTTTTGCAGGTTTTTGAAGCATTATAAAAACCTGGCTAATGTGTTTATTAGGGACAGTTGTGTGATGAATGTGCACACCGGGGCACTGATGCCTCTTCTATCAATCATGACATCATCAGCTCTGAAAAACTTTAGTCAGTCTCCAGCCAGCCTTCCAGGTGTCAGGAAGTGACCAGTACTTCCCTTCGCACAGCTCCCAATCTCTTCCCTCGTGTCCCTGCAGACCCTTTGTCTTTCTACACCCTTTCCTCCTCCCATGAGAACCAGCCCTCCTTTTTCCAATTTGCCAAAAAATACTTTACCAAAATCTTAGATTCTGCAAGTAAAATAAGCATGGAAATGTTATGTGCATTTACCTCATTTATATAGGTGTTTTGCTTTGTTTTTCCATTTGCCAGATTTGGGTTTCTGTTTGCAGAATGTGGGAGGTTTTGGCACTGAATTTTTGATCCCCTATATGGGCATATAGCTCTGTCTGATGCTCCATTACTTCTGTCACCATTGCTACCAGACATTTACCATTTAGACATCAGGAGCAGTAGGAACGCAGTCTGGCATCTAGAAGCAGTGTTTTAAGATCTTCTCTCCCTCTGTCTCTCTTCCTGTTTTAATTACTTGGGTTTAAACGCACCACATTTGGTCCTGCCAGCTCACCAAATGCCAGCTTTCCATCAAAATTGCCACCTGCTCTGTCAGCTAAACAGGCTTCCAGAAGTTTACTATCCATATGCTGCCTGACTGACAGTGAGTAGTAGTGAAGTGTAAACCAGTCTACATAATTATAGAGCCCATTTGGTGGGGCTGAGCTAAGGTGGGAACCTGCAGATCTGTTTTTGCTCTTGGCAGTTCATTTCCTTTGTTCCTTAAAAATGACAAAAGGTTGTCAGAGACTTTGTAACGGTGTTGGTTCCACAGAATAAGGATCACAGAACAAATAAGGTGTAGAAGCTCAAAGTTTTCAAAGCATTGTGAAAACCTTTTTTTTAAATTAAGTGTGACTTAGTCAGATAAAAAGAAGTGAACCCAATTGATGTTTGAATGCATTCCAAGACACTTGCATACGGACAAATCTTGTGTTACTATTCTACCTAAATAGCCTGTTGAGAACTAGTGAGGATATGAAATCAAGAATCGGGAATGTTGTTCTGATACCAACTCGCTGCTGGTATCTTAATGGGCTGCCCTGAGATGGCACGAACCAGCTTATTAATCTTGTTTGTTCATTTCAGTCATTCTTCCATTCTCCAACCCCAGGTCTCCCCAGCACAGCCCACGCCCAGCACGGGAGGCAGACGGAGGCGCACAGTGGATGAAGATCCCGATGAACGTAGGCAGCGTTTCTTGGAGCGGAACCGTGCGGCAGCTTCCCGCTGCCGCCAGAAACGCAAACTCTGGGTGTCATCCTTAGAGAAAAAGGCAGAGGAGCTCACGTCACAGAACATCCAGCTAAGTGTAAGTGTGCAGCTGGCATGCCTACAAAATTAATACATTTCTTCTAATATTACACATGTCCATATTTAAATCACAAAAATGGCAATCTATTTGGCTTTCAAGGCCTTCACCCCCTGACTGTCCAGGTGAGATGTACTGTTCCATACCAATAACATCAACATCTGAACAGGCAGGGAGAGACCCACTCCCCATATCTCCTCAAGGCAAGGAAGCGATCAGCGGGCACAGAAACATCTTTTCTCCACAGTAGATGAGCATGTGATGGGGAACTTCAACGCTGAAGCAGATTGGCTGAGTTGAAGGTTGGTAGATCACTGTATTGGAGGATGTTTCAGCAGGCAGCATCCAGGTTCAGAGTTCCCCAAATCAATCTTTTTGCCACTAGCTCAGCCAGTTGGCTTGGTTTGGAAACAGAGAGAGAAAGAGAAGAGAAGCCAAATAGACACCTGCAGGTTTGCTAAGTTCCAGGCCTTCTGTATGCCTTCCCTTGATCTCCAAGACAATCATGAGGATCCTGGAATTCAAGGAAGGCATCATCATCATCATCATCATCATCATCATCATCATCAATTAACCCTGGTTTTCTTATCTACATCAAGGATCCATGGTAGTTACTAATAATATCAGGGCTGCTGCTCTTCATCCTCAACCAGCACTTTTCAGCCTGACTGCTTCGAGGTTGAAGGGAAGGGCATACCATTCCAGTCAAAGGATGCCACTTCAGAGTAACCTCAACTCTCCTGGCCTCCTGCAAATCTTCCATGAAGCTGACAACAATGCTTGGAGACCTTCTTTAGATGGTGCAGCTATTTAGGAAATGGCACTTTGATTTTCGTTCAGGATGGTTTAGATTCTGGTCTGTGACCAATGTGCAGAGAAGACAGGTTTTAGCACTTTCCAGCACCATTGAAGGCATAGGGAGCAACAGAATTACCGTATTTTTCGCTCCATAACACGCACCTGGCCATAACACGCACTTAGATTTTAGAAGAAGAAAACGGGGAGGGGGGGAAATAATCATGTGCAAATTATTGGAAAACTAATAACAAGAGAACAAAATAATATCTCCATACATTTATTTATTTATTTATTTATTGCTTTTTTTAACCCTGCATTTCTTAAAAACAATCCAAAACAGGTTATAAAGAAGAATAAAACTTAAATTATTTTGTTGTCTTGTTATTAGTTTTCCAATAATTTGCACATTAATATTTTTTTTTCTTGTTTTCTGATAACCATTACCGTACTTTCACGCGGGCCTACCTGCCTCCTCGCCGGCTCGTGCTCTCCCTTCCCCCCCACCCTTTTATAGAGAACCTTTGCTTTTATTGTCCGTGTGACAGGCATCAATTCAACAAGTGCAGCTTTCACCTAGCATGGCGTTTGGTAGCACCTGTTGCCTGTTCTGGAGAGCAGCTCTCCTTTGGTGGTGGTGGTGAGAATGGCAAAGCTGCAGGCTGGAGTTCACATTGCAGGGGAAAGGATTGGTCTGCAGGGGTCCAGCGCGCCGGAGCAGCCGGATGTGACACGGTGGTGGCTCCGGCGGCGGCAGCATTGGCTCCGGCGGCGGCTCCATCGGCGTGGAGAATGCTCCGCGCCTCTCAGAAGAGGGAAATCGGGCCACCCCCGCCAACGGGATCGGGCCGGATGTGACATGGCGGCGGCTTCAGTGGCGGCATTGGCTCCAGCGGCGGCAGCAGCATCGGCTCCAGCGGCGGTGGTGGCTTCAGCGGCGCGGAGAACGCTCCGCGCCACTCAGAAGAGCGAAATCGGGCCGCCAATGGGATCGGGCCGGATGTGACGCGGCGGCTCCATCGGCAGCGCAGCTTCATCGGCGGCATCGGCTCCAGCGGCGACGGCTCCGCACCGCTCAGAAGAGCGAAATCAGGCCGCCCCCGCCGCCAGGATCGGGGCCCATGAGCTGCTCTGCCACCAGCTCCTGCCCAGCGGCGCGCCGCAGTGGCCCTGCATCCGCCCGCCCCCGTCCCTGCTGCCAGGGGAGGGAGGCCGCCGCCGCTGCTTGCCCAGCTGCGCGCCGCTCTGGCCCTGCATCCGCCCGTCCCTGCTGCGTTCCACAAATGCGTTCACTGTGGGGCGAAGCTCCTGTCCACTGACAGACACTCTTTGTGTGTCTTTTGTCTGGGTGAAGGGCACAAGGTGGACGCGTGCCCCCCACTGTCAGGCATTCACTAAGCATACATGCCGCCAACAGGCTGATCGGCTCAAGGCTGCGGGGGGGGGGGGGAGCCTGCACCCACCCGCCCCCGTCCCTGCTGCCGGGGGGGGGCGCCGCAGCCGCCGCTGCCGGAGCAGCTGAGAGGCGGGGAATCAGCTGTTCCCGGGGAATCAGCTGTGAAGCGGCAGAGGGAGGTATGGAAAAAAAAATGTTAAAAAAAATTTTTTTTTTACAATATTTTTACAATATTCACTCCATAACACGCACAGACATTTCCCCCTATTCTTTTGGGGGGGTGGAAGTGTGTGTTATGGAGCGAAAAATACGGTACTCCTTGCCCTTCGTCAGGAAGTTCTTAATGACAGAATTCATCTCTCCTCCCCCTGTTCATCTTGCTATTGGGGCACTTCCTGGAGTCAGCTCGAGCCCTCTGGCACAGCATCTTTGAAGGGCCTGAAACAGGACCCTATTCCTTGCTGCTTGTTAAATCTGCCCTGCACCACCAGTAGGAGCCTGCTTGTCTACTTCCAGCTTTCTTTGCCAGAGAAAGGGTTCCAATAGCCACCTTGTCCTGCTGTCTGAGAAAATGCATTCTCTTTGCATACACCTCCTCAAATTCTAGCTCCCTTGGTTCAGGTGTGGGTCCTGTTTGCTGTCTTCTGGGAGAGGGCCCCCTCAGAGAGATATTTTGGGCGGCAACCTAGGCCTCTGTTCATACCTTTTTATTGACATCTGTGGGTCAGCTGCAGTAGCCTTTGGGTGCAGAATTCTTCAGAGAATCCTTAAATCTAAGAATCAATTTCAACCAGGGTGTGAGAGGCCTGTTCCCTCCCTGGGATGTACTTGTTTTCATATCCTGCCACTGAATGTCCTCTCATCTGGTGAACTTCTGTTCTTCTTGTAGGAAGGTGGGACATTCTGCCCACACTGTGTAGCCGAAGTGCATGCCAGGTGTGTGTCTTTTCATTTTCTCCATCTTGTCTTGAATGCTGGGAGGACAGTTTCCCACGTCTTCTTCTTTGTGGTCTCTGTGCATCACACACATGGGCTCTGCGCCTGTGCAGTGGCCTTTCAGGAAACTTTTAAAGCTGAGGCTTTTTAGGCGGGAACCCCTCCCCCATCATCTCACTGAGCATGCTCCACGGGGTTCCCGCCTGTCCCCTCAGTTCCTCTTCAACCGCCATTGTGACAAATCACCTTTGGGACTTCTCTTGGTAGCTGAGTTGAAAAACCTGTGTTTTTTCTTCTTGCTTTCCCTCTTCTGTAGTTTTTCTTCTCTCGAACATTTTCATTTTTATTTCTTTAATTTTCATCTATCTTCTCTGTGGCTGCGGAGGCCCCAGGGGCCATGCCCCTTAAAGGAGCGTTCCACAAATGCGTTCACTGTGGGGCGAAGCTCCTGTCCACTGACAGACACTCTTTGTGTGTCTTTTGTCTGGGTGAAGGGCACAAGGTGGACGCGTGCCCCCACTGTCAGGCATTCACTAAGCATACATGCCGCCAACAGGCTGATCGGCTCAAGGCTGCGGGGGGGGGGGGGAGCCTGCACCCACCCGCCCCCGTCCCTGCTGCCGGGGGGGGGCGCCGCAGCCGCCGCTGCCGGAGCAGCTGAGAGGCGGGGAATCAGCTGTTCCCGGGGAATCAGCTGTGAAGCGGCAGAGGGAGGTATGGAAAAAAAAATGTTAAAAAAAAATTTTTTTTTTACAATATTTTTACAATATTCACT
This sequence comes from Shinisaurus crocodilurus, assembly GCA_021292165.1. NCBI lineage: Eukaryota > Metazoa > Chordata > Lepidosauria > Squamata > Shinisauridae > Shinisaurus > Shinisaurus crocodilurus. The sequence goes on from CM037881.1 coordinate 32,326,073, forward strand.
CCATAACACGCACAGACATTTCCCCCTATTCTTTTGGGGGGGTGGAAGTGTGTGTTATGGAGCGAAAAATACGGTACTCCTTGCCCTTCGTCAGGAAGTTCTTAATGACAGAATTCATCTCTCCTCCCCCTGTTCATCTTGCTATTGGGGCACTTCCTGGAGTCAGCTCGAGCCCTCTGGCACAGCATCTTTGAAGGGCCTGAAACAGGACCCTATTCCTTGCTGCTTGTTAAATCTGCCCTGCACCACCAGTAGGAGCCTGCTTGTCTACTTCCAGCTTTCTTTGCCAGAGAAAGGGTTCCAATAGCCACCTTGTCCTGCTGTCTGAGAAAATGCATTCTCTTTGCATACACCTCCTCAAATTCTAGCTCCCTTGGTTCAGGTGTGGGTCCTGTTTGCTGTCTTCTGGGAGAGGGCCCCCTCAGAGAGATATTTTGGGCGGCAACCTAGGCCTCTGTTCATACCTTTTTATTGACATCTGTGGGTCAGCTGCAGTAGCCTTTGGGTGCAGAATTCTTCAGAGAATCCTTAAATCTAAGAATCAATTTCAACCAGGGTGTGAGAGGCCTGTTCCCTCCCTGGGATGTACTTGTTTTCATATCCTGCCACTGAATGTCCTCTCATCTGGTGAACTTCTGTTCTTCTTGTAGGAAGGTGGGACATTCTGCCCACACTGTGTAGCCGAAGTGCATGCCAGGTGTGTGTCTTTTCATTTTCTCCATCTTGTCTTGAATGCTGGGAGGACAGTTTCCCACGTCTTCTTCTTTGTGGTCTCTGTGCATCACACACATGGGCTCTGCGCCTGTGCAGTGGCCTTTCAGGAAACTTTTAAAGCTGAGGCTTTTTAGGCGGGAACCCCTCCCCCATCATCTCACTGAGCATGCTCCACGGGGTTCCCGCCTGTCCCCTCAGTCCCTCTTCAACCGCCATTGTGACAAATCACCTTTGGGACTTCTCTTGGTAGCTGAGTTGAAAAACCTGTGTTTTTTCTTCTTGCTTTCCCTCTTCTGTAGTTTTTCTTCTCTCGAACATTTTCATTTTTATTTCTTTAATTTTCATCTATCTTCTCTGTGGCTGCGGAGGCCCCAGGGGCCATGCCCCTTAAAGGAGCGTTCCACAAATGCGTTCACTGTGGGGCGAAGCTCCTGTCCACTGACAGACACTCTTTGTGTGTCTTTTGTCTGGGTGAAGGGCACAAGGTGGACGCGTGCCCCCACTGTCAGGCATTCACTAAGCATACATGCCTCCAACAGGCTGATCGGCTCAAGGCTGAGATGTGGACAAGGGACCTGGAGGTGGTGGGCGCCTCCAACCCTTCCTGGACAATAGCGATGCAGTCGACCAACCTTCCAACTCCACCACACCCATCTACTGTCGTTATTGATCTGCCCACTCCAGGGCGCAGCCTCGCGGTCTCAAACCGATTGTATCCTGATTGCCCCACAGTGGCCCAGGCAACCATGGTTCATCCTGCTTCTCCGACTGAGTGTGGGCGAACACATCCGTCTCCCGCAGTCCTTGTCCCTTCTCACTCCACTCAGGACAAGGGGCACATTCACCACCAAGACTTGGACTCCCTCCAGCTTTCAGTGTGGAGAATCCGTCCTTGACTGCATCTTCTCTGCCACCAGACATTGTGGCAATTCTGGCTGCAGTGAGAAAGCCTTCTACGTGGAGATCCTACGCGAGGAGTGGACTGCCTTCTCTGTGTTCTGCGTCTCGCTCGATGTCGACCCTTCCACCTGGGGCCACAATGGGTGGACTCAGAACTGAGGGGACAGGCGGGAACCCTGCGGAGCATTCTCAGTGAGACGATGGGGGAGGGTTTCCTGCCTAAAATGCCTCAGCTTCAGAAGTTTCCCGAAAAGGCCACTGCGCAGGCACAGAGCCCATGTGTGTGAATGCACAGATGACCACTCGAAGAACCACAGTTAGAGGTAAACAACCTGTTCTTCTCCTGTCTTGTTTGGAATTTTGGCCTAATTTGATATGCTGTTGGTGGTACTTAGGAGACACTTCATCTGCAGTTCTTCTGTGGAATTTTCTTATCGCTATCATATTGCTAAGGGTCAAACTACACATTACATTAATTGCATGGAAGAATGTATGTAACTGAGCCTTTTTCCCCCCTTGAGAGTAAATGTGCACAGACCCAATCCAGATCAGAACTAGCACACACCGGAAGGGGAGGATTAAACGTCCTATCCACCCACCCAAATCTTTGCAGGGATTTTTAAAAGAAAGGAATAAAGCCTCCATTGGAGTCAATGGAAACTTTTTTTCCATCTATTTTTAATCCCAGCAGGGAGAGGGGAGGTGAAATTTCGAGAAGCAAATAAGTGTGGAGAAAGTTTAATCCTCCCCTCCCATTGTGTGCTGGGCTCAGTCCGAATCAGGGCTGCGCACACTTACCCTTGAGCAAAGAAAAGAATAGGCTCAGCTACATGCTACGCAATTAACATAATGTGTAGTTTGATTCTTAGCCTTCTTGGAGATTGGTGGGAAGTTCCCGCCTTCCAGGAACAGGAATTTACACAGTGTGGGCAGAATGTCCCACCTTCCTACAAGAAGAACAGAAGTTCACCAGATGGGAGGACATTCAGTGGCAGGATATGAAAACAAGTACATCCCAGGGAGGGAACAGGCCTCTCACACCCTGGTTGAAATTGATCCTTAGATTTAAGGATTCTCTGAAGAATTCTGCACCCAAAGGCTACTGCAGCTGACCCACAGATGTCAATAAAAAGGTATGAACAGAGGCCCAGGTTGCCGCCCAAAAGATCTCTCTGAGGGGGCCCTCTCCCAGAAGACAGCAAACAGGACCCACACCTGAACCAAGGGAGCTAGAATTTGAGGAAAAATCGGCTCACCAGGTGAGGACTTCCCTTTCAGCAAAAAGAACTCCTAAGTTCTGTGTGTGTGTGTACATTCTCCCCACCCTTGTAGAAGGGACTTGAATGCCACCTTTGGCGGCAGGTATACAAGCACAATCTTCTTCTACTCAGATGTTGAAACAGGCTGTGACCTGTAACCCCTGCAGGCCACTCCTGCATGCTAGAACCTAAGAATAGCTACAGCATTCCATGCAACTATATTAATAAAGTTTGGACATGAGAGGTGTCTTGGGTCCGGTTAGTTGGTAGTGTGGCTCTTCAACAGATGCATTCTGCATACCCTTGCAGTGAGTTTCCTCTGCCCTGTTACTTGAACAGAGTCCTTCTGGTTGGATTCCTTGGGTGGAGGTTTGGCTTTGTGTATATTTCAGTGAGAAAAACACATTTGAGTCTTTAAACCTTCTACCAGCTCTGTATTTGTGTGTAACTTTTAGCCCACTCTACCCCATGAGCTTGAAGAGGATAACAGTTCCTTTAAAAATATATAGAGATTTTACATTTCAATCTTACTTAGGTAGCAACTTTATCCTATTAAAAATTCTATCATTATGGGTTGTTGTTTTTCTGATTTGGCTCTGTTCATTATCAGCCCAGGTGATAATTCAGTGGCAAAAAAGCACTGCTTAGGGTTAAGCCATAAAATCAGCACAGTTTCAATGCCAAAAAGCAAGACATGCAAAATGGAGCATTTCCTGACCTCAGGAACTTGCAAAGGGGCTCACTTACTGGCAGGATCATAGCCATAGTACTTAGATCCCCTGTTTTATTCATCACTTCTGCTTGTTGTAGAGGCGTTCCAAATGATTGTTCAAAAATAGTTGAAAGCTGCACTTGTGAACACATGCAGTGAAGTTGAATGTTCTTTCCTTTCTCACAGAATGAAGTTACACTATTAAGGAACGAAGTTGCTCAACTCAAACAGCTCTTGTTGGCTCACAAGGACTGCCCAGTCACTGCATTACAGAAGAAAACACAAGGTTATCTTGGTAAGTGGAGTCCTCTGAACATACTGCAGGGCAAATCAGGGGTAGAGCATATCAGGTTTTTTGGAATCTCAGTGCTTTTCAAAATAGCATTTTCGAGTAATTTGATATTCACAAAAGAACACCCAAATGATAAATGAGGGGACAGATATCCTTTTACCATAGAATCTATAGCTGTCGTGTCATAGTGGCTTAGAGGGTGAGCTGTGGAAGCCTTTGGTTTAAATTTCATCTCAACCATGAATTCACTTAGTGGTCACTTGTTCTACAAAAATCATCAGATGCATATGGTTACCAGCACTAGCCATCTGCTAGGATGGAGAACTAGGAGAGCTTTTCAAACTTGGGCTCTGATTTGATCTTCCTGATGAGGATCACTTTTTATATGACATTTTTTCACAGGTGCATTATACCTGTCAAACTGCAAAATGTACACATTTATCATCCAGGTTTGTGCACGAGGGAGCCAAGTTTGGTTGTGGTTCCCTGCCATATGTGCGTGTGAGAGCAAATGTGTTTGCTGCCACCTATGTGTGAAGCAGTCCCAGGAGAGCCCTGTAACTGTGAGCGATCAGGAAAGTTTGTGTGGGCTCATCTCTCAGCTACAACACGGACAGTGAATCGCCTGTCCGCTTTTAAAGTGAGTTTGCTTGCTGCAGACATATTTATGGCAGGCAATATATGTTTCCAGTTCCAAAATGAGTACAAAAGCTATTCTGAGGATGAATCCTGGAAGATTAAAATACAACTTTCCCTAAGATGTACCTGTACCACCTCTGTAGCTGTTTCCATGCCGATTGGGGTATTTGTAAAAGCTTCCGGCCATGTGGTTTGTCCTGACACCCTGTTTGCATAGCACATATCTCTCAATGGGCCAGGCCCCGTTTGTGTTATATATACATGAAGTCAGGAGGGGCCATGTGTGCAAAGTCCATACGCATACCCAGACCGGCATGGGACCAACCGTGGAGACAGCAGCAACCAAGCCAATACAGGGGCATGTAAAGGGGGTCTTATTTTCTGCCCCTGCTGCCAAACAAAAAGAAGCTAGTGTGGATTTAAGGACTATTCCATAACAAGTTCCACTGGGCTGTATTAACTGTGGCTAAAGGAAAGAGCGAGAATGGCGCCATGTTCACCAGAGTTCCTCCTCCATCCAGTCCTTTCATTTCCTTGTCCCATTTCTCTCTCCGCCCCCATCACCCCCACCAATTTTCCCAGCCTGGGTTCTTCTTGTCTCTTGCATCAACTCTTGTTAGTAAGATCTTGTGAAGGCAGGGGGGCTGGCTGGCCCGCCAACCCACCCTTTCCTACCCAAAAGACCCCCAGAGATCTCAAAGTGCCAGACTGCCAGCCTCAGCTCTGCAATCCTGCCTTGAATCTCTGTTCAGGGACTTGCCCTTGACTATAACCTGGATTTAGCTGAAACCACAGAGCAACCACAAACACCATGTGGGGTAAAAACCAATAAGGTTTATTCAGGTAGCATCTTACAACAAAAGGTGGGAAATGAGGGAAGGACACAAAATAGAGAGACACTTTGGTACAAACACAGTAGAGCTACAAAACAATAAAAGCTGATTCCTTATATCTCCCAGGCACACACTAGTTACCTGGGGGCTGGTTCCCTTCAGGGTTGGTTTTAGCACAGCCCTGCCACCGAGGAGACTACCACACCTACCCTAAGGTCCGAGATGGGTAGTCCTCTTCCGGGCTTGCCTTTGCCACAGCCCTCATTCAGCTAATTTCACCAGGAGCTACCTGGGGCCGGATCCTGAGGCCAGCCCAAAGGCTTGGACCTCCGCGCAGCTTGCTGCCATGATCCACAACAACGACGCCACGACAGCAGACAAAAGCCACACCTTGGCAATATACCGTTCCCCCTCCCCTCCTCCTTTCTGTAGCTCTGCTGCCTCTAGCCAATCAGGATGAACTTCACCTGGCCAGGCAGCGGGGAGGGGTGACTCATGACTAGTGGGCTTCTGCATCTTGCATATGAAAGCCGGGTCACTGTATAGACCAGCTTTTCAGGACTTTCAGGCGCCATGCTTTATCAAATACTTATGCACATTTCGCCTCCTCCCAGCCCCCAGCTGGGATTACCTGGTTTACACATGAGGAGGTGTGTGTGTGTGTGTGTGTGTGTGTGTGTGTGTGTGTGCAGGCGTGTGAGTGTGTGTGTAGGAACCCTCAGAGGCTCTTCACAGATCTGGAATCTGTGTGATTCCTTGATATTCAGAGCAGGATAGAATTTGGGCTGGCTCCATCTTTGCATAACTTTTGCAGGGTCATTTTGGCAGAATAACTCCCCCTTAGTAATGTAATCCTCTTGATTTTAAGTGTTGAACTGAGTTCTGAGTACCCTCCACCTTTTCAACACTTCCCTGTGTCTGCAGGTACTGCAGAAAGGGGAGATAGTAACTCCCCCTCTTTTCGTGCCTCTTTTTCAGAGCACTTACTGCTGTGGTTACTGCAGTTCCCTGACAGTTCTAAAAAAAATTGCATAAATTATACAAATTAGATAGGCAGGGAAGTAATTGCAGGGGAAATTTGTGTACCTGCAATAACTGCTGCAAAAAGGACCCATGAAAACAGGGGGAGTTAATATCTTCCCTTTCTGCAGTACCTGCAGACACAGGGAAGTGTTGAAAAGGTGGAGGGCACAGAGAACTGTCAGTTCAATACATAAAATTGAGAGGATTACATTTTGGTGCACCTTCTTTTGCCACTTTTTCCCCCTTTACCAGTGCTTTTCATTTGACAACTTGACCAGACAAGACTACACATATCAAACAGCCATAAGAGTGCACTTGCGCACCTGCAATATACCAACAACAAAAAACTATACAGTTGTGCAATTTTCTGGGACTGAAAGAACTGGGGTGGTGGTGGTTTGAACCAGTGACGGTTACTCCTAAGTGCTACTTGGGCATCGATAGAGGGGCAGTCACTGGTAGCAGCACAGGCAAGATTGCAAAGAGCAGCAGGGGGGTTTGCTGCTCTTGCTGAGAGACTCACTAACTGATCCCTACAACCCACGATGAAATTGCTCTGCGCTCCCGGGTTTTGGAGCTCCTACCAACATGACAACCCCTTGTGGTTTTTTCCCTATGATTACAACCCCTAGAACACAGTCCGCAGGTTGCCAGGTGTGGCCCTTTGGTCTCCTGAAAAATACGTCAACACCCTGTGGGAAGCCGGTCTGCATTTTTGGATGAACAACCATACAACCCACCATAACTGCTGTTACCCGAAATGGGGTTGTCAGTTTGTCATGCAAACCAGGTCTTCGGGTTTTACATAAATACATCCTGGTAGTGATACCACACATTTATGCCTTGTAGGGCCTTTGGTATCCCCCCATATCTGCAGTTATGTTTGATTCACTGCTTAGGTGTACTCTCGCAGCTTGAGAAATGTGGTAGTGAAACCAAACCACCCCCTCCTCCCCCTCCTCCCTATTCTTCCCCCAAAAGCTGTTCCTTTGTGTACAATGCAGAAAGGCAGTATGATTTTTCTTCCCTGTTAACTTCTGGAGTTTATAGTTCATATTATTAGTCTTTGCTGTCTACTTGCTGCAGGAATAGAAATTCAGTTTGCATCTGAATAATAAAAATGAAATGTGCTCGCTCGCTCTCTCTCTCTCCTCTCTCTCTCTCTCTCTCACACACACACACACACACACACTTTTATTATTGAGATTTGTGACTAAGCAGCTCCTTAAACAAAAATGCCAGAGAGCATGGATGGAATTACAGCTTCCTCATGCACAGTAGGGTTATTTTATTTGCAATACCTTGTAAATCATTTTTTATTAGCTGGGGGTGAGGGGGGTGGAATAGGGGTGTTGGAATGCCAGAATATCTTAAACTGCAGGAAGGTAGTGAACCAAGACAACACTGGATTTGCAATCTACCATGCTAAAAGGTTATATATATTTTTCCCAATCGACTCTGAAAATCAAAACCAGTAGCTCACTTAAAATGTTGGGGAATTGTACTGAATGGCATGTGAATATTGGTTGAGAACAGGACTGTAAGGTACCTGTTAAAAGGCTGGATTTTTCTTTTGTGTTTCTGGCTATGCTCTTGGGATGAAAGCCTGATTCAGTAGCAGTCAACTGCCATTGATCTTGAGCAGGGTCACTAAAGGTACAATCCTATGCAAGTTTAGAGAAAAAAGACCTATAACTCCCAGCATGCCCCAGCCAGCTATGCTGTAGGCTTTTTTTCTGTCTAAACTTGCATAGGATTGCGCCCTAAGTGTGTTAGTAGTAGAATGTTTTCTGTAATATATCCCAAGAACAGTTTGTGCTATTTGCATTAGATTCCAGGTGGAATCCATAGTCAGCAGTGCTCCACTTCCAGGTTCTCCCCAGGGGGAATAAGTCCCTCTTTAAAGAGGAGCAGCCTTTTCCTATGATGTTCCACATAACGTCTAAAGCATTGCATGAGCTGTGGGATCTGTGGTCCGGTTCCAGCAACCTGCTTGAAACTGAGCCCCCCATGGGCTGGCAGATCTGCTGCTGCCAACTGGGAAGAGCTCTGGGTTTTTTGCAACAGTTGAGTCTGCTGCTTGAATCGGAGTATCAGAGATTTCTTTTGAGTAAGCTAGAACCCTCTCAGTCTCAGATCTACTCTGTTAGTAGGTAGCCCAGGCGTGGATTCTCTCTTAATGAATGCCGAATTTGTATAACTGAATCTACACACACACACACCTTGATGATTCTATTACCATTTGCTGGGAAAGGGGTGAGGAACCTTGTTTTGGAAATAATGAAATAGCTCCTTTCCAGGATGGTGAAGTAGCACATTTAGCTTCTGCTCAGAGAAACTAATCGACAACATTAAGACATCTAAGAGCCAGTGTGGTGTAGTGGTTAGAGTGCTGGACTTGGGCTTGGGAGACCCAGGTACTAGTCCTCATTCTGCCATGAAGCTCACTGGCTGACTTTGGGTCAGTCACTGACTTTTAGCCTAGCCTAACACACAGGTTTGCTGTGAGGATAAAATGGAGAGGAGGAAGACTATGTATGCCCGCCTGGGGTTACTTGGAGGAAAAGGCAGGATATAAATTTAATAAATAAGTAAATAAATCTGGAGTGATGCACTATGCTGGAAATTTGCCATGGCTTTGTACCTCTCAAAGAGAGTAGATTTTTTTCCCTTGGGAACTCTCCAGAAGGTGGAAACACAACAGTGACAACTGACATATGGTGTGGATTGGCCCATCTACACACCTGATTATCTAGATGTTTGTATAGAAACTGATGATCTAGACTGGTTACTTACATTGCTTTTTGCTGAATCAGTACTGGAGCTACAGCTTTATTTTTCTATTAAGGAATGCAGCGGGGGGAAATATACGTGGTGGGACCGAATGACTGCTCAGGTGTGTTCTGAATTAGAATCCAGACCTGTAGGCTTCTGTCAACACTAGAATGTGATGGGCAACTGTTTTAATAACTTTTCTTTCTTTCTTCCTTTCTTCTTCTTCTTTTTTTTTTTTTGAAAAACTAGAAAGCCCAAAGGAGAGTTCTGAGCCTACCGGTTCCCCAGCCCCTGTCATCCAGCACAGTTCTGTGACGGCCTCTCCCAATGGCCTGAACGTCCGCTCTGCAGCTGAAGCCGTCGCCACTTCAGTCCTCACTCAGATGGCAAGCCAAAGGACAGAACTGAACATGCCCATACAGTCGCACGTCATTATGGCTCCGCAATCTCAGTCTGCTGGCAGATGATGTCACAAACCGTGTGACGTAGAACTAACCAATAAGAACTTGCAGCCAGAGAGACTGATTGTAACTAAGCCCCTTTATCCATATGGGGTGGATACATTTTTGTTTTGTTTTGTTTTTGTTTCCTTAAAGTGAGTTAAGGGCAGCTATGGAGCTTCTAACAAAGTATATCCCATACAGATTCTGGCCTGAAGCAGTTGTCATATGACCATCTTGTTTCTAAAGGATGGCTTCAGAATGAACAACCTCACCATCTCTTAGGGACGATCAGTTGTCATATAGAATCAACAGTAAGTGTAGCCTTTGCTCAGTGTGGTCTTAAATGGTTAATGTTCAGGTATAAGTTACGCTAACACTAAGCCTCCCTTAGCTTGGCCGCTCATGGTGCTTTCTTGAGTTGGCCATTTTAGCAAAGGAAAACAGCGCTTGGGAGAGATGGTGAGATTTTGCTGGTGCTGCCCATTCTTTTTAATCGTTTTAAGCATCCCCACTGCTTTCAGGCTTCTCTGGTGCATCCATCGCTGCTGTAGCCAGTCTTCAGTTCTGCACATTCACACAGGACTCCAGCTGAAGGTGGTAAGCTCCATGACTTTGTGAGTTTGATCCCTTTCCCCACCCCACCCTTCCATCCCCAAATTCTTTTGTGAAGCAAGTAAGAAACTCCATTCCTAGCTCCAGTGATTGATGGGTGTTTGCAGTTGCTGCAGTGGAAATGGAAACTTGTTGTGTGCATCTATAGTCTATAGTCATGCATATTCTATAGTCATGCATATTATCAGGGATGAGTGTGTTCTCAGTCACCTTTTTATCTGGTACAGTTTCTAGCCCTTATGCTTAACCATCAAAACATGATGGGAAGTACCTGGCGATTCAGATGCCAGGAGGGAGAGATAAGCAGTATTTCCAGTGGTCAGAAGGCTGAGCTTTTGCACTCTGTGCACCTTTTGCCTCATCCCATATGTAGCAGAAGCAGAATAAACTACGCGATTGGAGTGTGTGTGTGTCTGCAGAATATACAACACCCACATTATGATAGGGTTTCCCTGAGTTTACATGGTCAGCCGAGCTGCAGTGTGTGGCTTGTTCAAAGCTGAGCTGGGACAATGTAGGAGTCAACCTTCTGCCCCCCCCCAAAAAAAAAAACCTCCCAGTAAATCATGAATCTGAAAGACTTTGAAACCCCTTTCAACCCTGCACATTTCAAAGGATAGTCTGTCACATTTACCCCAGTGAACTTATCAAGACCGTGGCCTTAAATCATGGCCTGTCTATTTTGAGGACAAGAGGATTGGATGAGCTTTCCAACCTGCCTTCCCTCTTTTCTTTCTCTTTCAAATGTCCCCCCACCCCACACCTGCATTTCTCTTTGGGTAACAGTACATGTGCTGCCTCTTCTCCCATTCACCACAAATGCAGGACTCCATGAGCACCAGGGTCACAAGGTAGATTTCAACAACAGAACCTAGTCCTTGGCCTTTTAAAGGCACTTGGAATTATTTCTTCTAGTTGCCTTTGCTTATTGCCAAAGCATGTGTGTGTTCATGTCTGTACGTGTGTTTTCCTTAGGTTGGTCTTGACCACTTGCTAGCTAAGTCATTGTACATTTTTTTTAGCTTGAATCTCGAGGGAGGGGAGATGTGTTGTGCTGATTATGCTGTAGCTATCATACAAGCCCATAAAATGCCAATTCTTCCTCTGTTTCGTCTTCCTAAATAGGTTTTTTTTCCCTTCAATGGGCTCTGCGCTGCCAAGCCATACAAGGTTAATCATCCTTCACTTCTTACCCCCAATTTTGGCAATTTTTACCCATTAGAATACAAATTCTAAATCAGGGATCACACTATCCACTGTGCGATGCAGGCATGTCAGAACTTGTGCAGATTGTCCTCAATAGGCGAGCTTTCTTGTTATCCCTGTTACCTTTCTAGGCTTCAGCATAATTGTTTCTTGACCTGTTTCCTTGCCTTACACAATCTTGCTTCTATTCTATACTTCTGTGGCTTTTTTTTTCTTTTTTCTTTCTCCTCTCAGGGTCCTTTTCCTTCCCCCTTTGTTTAAAAGCAGCAAGAAACACATTCTTAATGTCTGCAGACTTCCTTTTAGCAGACATTTCAGACATCCGGTCACTTGTCTTCCCCCTCCCAGTGCTTATTTGATACGTTGAAAATGCACATTGGCAAGTACTTTGAAACATAACTTGTCCCAACAGGGTATCTGTTTCCGTAGTGACAGCTCAGATAACAACGCACAGCAGGTGCGGCCAGGATCCTCTAAGGATAATAGAATAGGAAAGGAGCTTGCCGGCTAGAGCATAGATTGCAATTTTATTCTTTGCACCTTTCAAAGCCCAACAATACTGTGTGTGTTTTGTTTTGTTTGTTTGTTTGTTTCATTTTAAAAACATTTCAAGAACCTTTCCCACAGTTGAGTGAATGCCTTGCAAGGTCAGAGAGGGTACTGGAGAACTAGGTCTTTAGGGCAGTCACATTTTCCAAGGGAAAAAGGCGATCACAGTAGGGTTGAATCAGAAGTCTGAATTGGATGCACATCTTTCATGAAGAGCAACCGCACTGTTGTGAAAGAGAATATATGAAGCTGATTTTAGTGAATCACACCGCTAGTCCATGCAGCCCAGCATTCCCCAACCTGGCACCCTCCAGATGGGTTGGACTCCAACTCCCAGAAACTGACTGGAGGATTCTGGGAGTTGGTCCCATCAGGTTGGGGAAGGCTGAGCTTTCCCATGACTGTCAACTCAGGCTGGCAGTTGCTTTCCAAGGCATTAGTGGGAAACGTTTTCCTGTCAAGGTTCACACTACTTCAGTCGAAACCTGCTGGGGTGTGCGGTCCAGCAGTGGGTGTGTCCAGAACCCAAAGTAGGCGGAGTCACAGCTGTGACTCTTACTCAGTATACCACACACACAAAGACATTTGCATCCAGGCATTCTCCTTCCCCGACTATTGCAAGGTTCCATCTATCAGCTTTATAGTTGGGGGACAGAGCGGGACGGAGTAAATAATGTAGATTTCATAGATTATAGAGTTGGAAGGAGCCTACAAGGCTATCGAGTCCAACCCCCTGCTCAATGCAGGAAACTAGAGGAGGGGTCTCCTATCCAAGTAATAACCAGGCCTGACCCTGCTTAGCTTTCCACGCTCAGACAAGCTGAGCCAGCGTAAGCCATAGGCCTGTCAATAACTTGGAGTGGGGCCGGTGAGGTGAAGTGGCCTGGGTGGGATGCCAGAAGTCCAGGCTGAGAGGCCTGGAGGTCTGCATTTGCCCAAGGCAGAGAGGCCTGTCATAGCCCTGCTGCCTAAGAGCCTTTTAACCAGAGAAGCTGGAGATTGAGCCTGGAGCCTTCTGCATGCAAAGCAAAATGCTCTATGCCCCAATAGTGTGGCCTCTTTCCTCATCAGAATCTTCTAGTCAGAACATATTCTGATAGAACGTCAACTTAGACCTGGCTCCAGAGCAGCCGCCTTCAACCTAGTGCCTTCCAGAGGTGTTAGACTACAACTCCCATCATCCCCAGCCAGCAGGGCCACTGGCTAGGGGTGATGGGAGTTGCAGCTGAAATCTGTAGGGCACCAGGCCTGGGAGCACTGTTGCTGCAGCCTCCCAATACGGTAGCGGAGAAAGGGTGGTAAGTGCAAAGTTGGAGCTCATTAGGCACTGTAAAAAAAGGGGTGGGGCACAGTATTAACTAATTATGTTAGGTATTCATTAATTCTGTTTCTCATGGATTTGTCACCATGATCAAGGTGGCTCTGGCATGAATTAAGCACAGAAGGATGCGGGGAGAAGGAAGGGTTGCAGTATTGGATAGTGCCCATTATGTGTTTGCGGTATTTAGCCTGTGGTAGTTTTCACAGTGTCCCCATCATGTGTTAGAGCAAGTTGAAATAATGTAGGTTCCCCCAGGGTACTTTTACACACCTACTTTTATGCAGTGCTTGCTGCAACTTTGGAAAAACTTGGTTCTTGCCTACAACTCCCATCAGCCCTAGCCAGCATAGGCAGTGCTGAGTGATCATGGGAGTTGTAGTCCAAAAAAAGTTGCCCACCCCAGTGTCTAGCTCTTATGGATGGAGAAATGTGCTTGGCAAAAGTATTTTATAAACCCACCACCTGTCATTTGGCATCTGCCATATTCCTGAGCAAGATATGCACACCTCAGTTGAAATAGAACAAAATGAGAAACACACACATCACGCTTGTCACTATTTGCCTGCAGAAGTAAGTTCTCTCGTGGTCGTTTTAAAATGAACTGCTGCCTTGTAGTCCCCCTTCCCATTTACCTGCAGCAGCAGGGGGAGGAGCCTTTTCCCCTTGGTGTGATCCTGTGCTACCAGGTAATACGGGAATGAAGTTGCGTGGGTCTCCACCATCCAATCATCACTTCGTTAGGAGGGAAGAATATCAGACCTACACTATTTTCTCTGCACAGTTCCAGAGAACCGTGCAGATACACAATACACGTGCAGATACACAATATCTCAGCAGTGTGGCTGGGATCACACCAAGGGGAAGCAGTGGTCACTGACACTGCGGGCGCATGTAAAGGTGACTGTGTTAGATTCTGAGGAAGTGTGTAACGTATGGCCCAATCCATGGGTTTTGCCAGGGCACAGGGAGACTACGTCAGCAGTGTTTTAGCAAGCAGGAGAGAGAACCCTTGCGCAATACCTCCTACTCTAAACTCCACTGACAATAAGCGTTACTTGTCAGGAAGTGCTGATGAGCACATTACTAAAATAAATAAACTCGGACCACCTATAAATTGGGCTGACAGCAAGGACATAGTGGCTGAGAGTCTCTCTTGAGGCACCCTCAGTTGTCAGACCAAGAGGTTAGCTGATGTGTTTACTCTAGGGAGGTGTAAGCTAACTTCTGTAAGTAATGAGGTAATGAAGGATCTTCTATGAAAGACCTGTAGCCCAGAGGAGGGCTCGCAATGAGGGCCTTGTCAGTTACGTGCTGGAGTGCCACAGCTAATCTGCATATTTGGGTGCAACTGACCTAAGTGTGTAGTTGTCCTCTGTCCCTCTAGGATGTGTCAGGGATTATATAGGACAGAGGTAGGGCATCGTATATCGTACAGCATCCCCAAGATTTAACATTTGCCTTTTAAAATGTTGCGGACCTAGTAAAAAAAAAATATATGTCTCCAGTAGATCTTAGATATTTCTCTGGCTGCTTCTTGGAGCAGTCTGTTTGAAAAGGTGAAGAAATACAAAGTGTGCACAAGCCCCCTAGAGAAGTACAATTTCCCATTCTACTTCTAGGGTTTTAAATCAATGGCTCTTTAAGTGCAAACCAGGTATGTGCTTCTCCACATAGAAGACCCACCTGGGTACTCAATGAGCCTGCTTGTTGCCATTGGAACTTCATAGGTGTCCAGTGTGAAGAACTTTGCAGATGCCATGCTTTACCTTACAGTGTTGGGCTTACCTATATAGGAGATGCATTTGGCCAAGGGCAGACGTCTATACTTCTATATAGACCTTGCTGTATCTGCGTATCTGTTTTGTCATGAACAACAAAGAGCCCTGTTGCACCTTAGGGACTTAACAAATTTATTCTGGCATAAGCTTTTGTGGACTTCAGATACATGAGGTATGATTGAGAATTTCAGTGTGTGTATGTGTATGTATGTATATTTACATACACATACATAGGGGGGGAATTGTAAACAGTGAGGTCAGAAGGAAATTGGATGGAGGAAGTACTGGCAGTGACAATCACATTATTAACAGTGGCCAAGAATAGAGATAAAAGGCGTTTTTCTCTCCCCTGGAGAACTGTCCATTGGCTACACTAGCACTCCTGATGGTCAAGGCCTGCCTGCCTGTCCTCCCACAGGACAGATGCCTGGCTACAACCCTGCACGTTGCACTGAGCAGCCTACTACAGGGTACTACCTTGCTCCTTTGGCTTCTTGTTCATCCTGCTGCTTAAGCCTCAACAATCTGTTCTTCCATGCCAAATAGGAAAGGGAAAATAAGTGCCTTTATGTTTGCTAGGCTCTGAGCCTATGTTGAGGAATGTATGCCTGCTAGATGGAAGAATGATCGTGCCCATGGCTGCAAAACATAAATGGGAAGAGAGGTTCTAGAACCCCAGACTAAGTATGTGGCTGCATCAGGTTCTCTTCTCTCCAGTGCCCCTGTGGCTTACTCCCCATCATTAGCCTTATTTGCTAGCATCATGTGTTTTGGGGCCAGGCCACAGACGTGCTTTTTAAACATTTTATACAACCGGAACTGCCAATGCTTTTTTGCCTACTTTTTAAAAAGACAGGTTTTGTATTAAATGCGTGTTTTTAAAAAGGGAATGGCTTTCTTCCCTTTGTTCTTGTCTGCCATGCACACTGTTAGAGAGATTTCTTCTTTCTTGCATTCCCTGGATAGCATCCTGATGAGGATCAATACCCATTTGGATATTCCTTTCCACAGCTCTAGCTAAAGACGATCATTTCCTTATGTTTTCTTTTTGCCTTCTGTTCCTCTGGTTCATGTCATCCTCTCTCGGTGCAGGGTACTTTTCCCAACTTAAAAGAGCCTTTAGCTGCTTTAAGAAACATTTTTACTCTCTTTCCTTTCTCTGGAGAACTTACTTAAAAAAACAAAAAAACACCAAAACCTAAATCCACAGATGGTTCTGGTACTGTTGAACAATAAATCCTTCTGTCCTGTCTCCCCATCACACCTCCACCCTGCTTTACCACCCACCCACATCTCGGCTTTCTGCCAAAATCCTTTCCCCCAGTTTGAAGGGAATATTTACCCTCATGCGTTGCAGTCTTTGAGCAGCAACTTGGAAGGAAAATCCAGGCCCTGCTTAGTGGCATATCCACTTTGCTAATTTACAGGCATGCACGCCCTTTCCACAAAATTGTTTCCTTCTTGATAGGATGTGGAATGTTTGGTGTGTGTATATGTGCAATTTTTGGCCCTTGTGCTTGGTCTGTGTTTCAGTGAGGGAAGCAGCTCCGCTTTCGAGGCTTAAATAACGTATTACAGCTTGGAATGCTGTTCCTTCTGAGCAAGATTGTGTTTCTGATATGTCCAGAAGAACAAGAATTGAATCCACATGTACACAAACAGCATTCTCCATGATTTCGACTGAAAAAGGCATTGAGCAGCAAGCTCCATGGCAGTTAGAATTCACTGGGCAGCTTCAGTCTTCTGGGGAGGTCAGTGAAAACATCCACTTCCTTTCTCCACTGGTGGGTCTTGTCCCCGAAATCCTGGATTTGGCCCTGGCTTCTGGTGTAGGACCTCAGTTACTTAGGTAGTGTTAATTCCCAGATGCCGATAAGGTTGCTGCTTTTCTCTCTGACCATCCCTGTGTCAGCAGCAGTCACTTTATAGACAGAAAGCTCCATGGCTGCCCCAGATAGCAGAGGGGTTGAGTTATGATGAAACTAGCACATTTCTCAAACTTCATTGAATGGCTTCGCTGTGCCTCTCTTTTTTTGTGGCTCAAATAGAGTCTTCCCCAAACTGGCGTCCTCCAAATATGTCAGACTGCCAATGGCCATGCTGGCTGGGAATGATGGGAGTTGTAGTCCAACACATCTGCAGGGCTGGGAATGATGGGAGTTTAGTCCAACACATCTGCAGGGTGCCAGGGTTGAAAAAGACTGCTCTTATATGTTAACAGTAAGTGCATTAGGGGCAGGAGGCTAGCTGGCCTAATAAAGCTGAAAACGATTTGCATGCGAGTCATCACAAGGCTTCCACAGGAAAACACCAGACCCAAATCTTAGAGACAGAAGACTGCATTTGCTCTAGCACTTTACCACTAAAACTATGAATGGAAGTGCTCCTACCAACTGTTTCCAGTGGACTAGTTTGGCATTTTCTGTTTTTAGATTTTTTTACACTCCTCCCTTCCCACACTCCTGCTCAGTGCGAGGCTCATAAACCAAAGAAAAAGCAGAAGTTTTACATCTGGCAAGAACAGTGTGAATGGACACTGCAGATACGAAGTGGTAAAATGCTGATCAGCCACTGGGGCGGGGAGATGCTGGAGTAGATGGGCCTTTGGTCTGATCCAGCAGGGTAGTTCTTTCGTTCTGATGGTCCTTTGGGTGTGGAACTGGAACTAAGGTAGCAGGAGAAGCTATTTTTTCTAGCTTTGTTCCAAAAAGCAGGCACAGGAACTTTCCAGGTTCTCGAAGGAAAAAAATGGGAGGTGCAGCACCAATTAGCAGAAGAAACTGGAGTGGAGATGATCCTGACAGTTGCAAACATACTATTGAAATACGCTATTGAAGCCCAATACATTCCACAAAGTCCACTGCACCATCCTTCATACAGTGCTCATCAAAAGTGATGCTGCTTGTCCAGTTTTCTAGGCTGATGCCTACTCTAGCTGAGGGACTTGGTCACCCTGTTATGTAAAGATTGACTATTGCCCCTGAAAGAATGGGGTTTTACACCCAAAACGTCTTGGGCTCCTGCAGCTAATTTCAACAAACCGTTCCTTAAAACATGCTGACACATCATTCATATGTGTAGATGACCTACACAGGTTTAAACCAGGAGATGCAAAGCTAAATCTGTTTGCTTGCTTGCCGCATGCATGTGTTCCCAATCGAGGAACATTTCCCTGCTCTACAGCAAATTCCTTGTTCCTCTTGGCCTCCACTCAGCTGCCGCTGTGCACAAGCCTGATGCAACCAGCATGTGAATGTGTTCACATTTTGGTTCTTGCCGCTGCTCGAGCACAGCTGCCATACCTTGTTGGTTTGGCGATTGCATGTTGAGCCTCTAGCCGAATTCAGAAGTATGAACCGTGGTGCAGTTGCAGCGGGAAATACAAACTGCATGGAGGCAGGGCCAGCCATCTGTGTGAAAGGGCTTCTCTTCTGACTTGTTCATCATGCCAGTGCCAACCCAGGGGGGCATTATGCTGACATGATGAAAAATGCCAGAAGTACACGGGGAGCCTTCTTGAATAAAAAACATGCTCTATGGACCTGCATCTGCACCACTCCCTGTCCTTGGGTTTTTCCTAAATGTTGATCATTTCCTAACCACCTGCGAAGGGACATCCAGGGATCAGATGTAATGACATGCTCACTTGGGCCTCATCGCTGCATGCTTGAGAAAGCATCGTGTCAATCCATACACACACACACACACACCCCTTGTTTGTGCTCTGAAGGAGACGGGGTGCAGCGGGTGAATGAGCAATAGGCATCACCAATACTCCCTTTAATGGAGGCTTTACCCTCCAGGAAGATGTTCTAAAATCATTCCCGGGGCTGCACAGGAAGAGAGGTTTTGTCTGAATGTGTCACCGCAACTTCCTTTCGAACTGCAGCTGGGATCAGAGACCAGATTCTAGGATGAATCACAGGCCCTCCTTGTGCAAGGTGTAAGAATGCATTCTGACAACAAAGAAAGAAAGACATCAACCTCAGTGTATGGAAACCATTCTAACAGCCATATCCAGTGGGTGTATCAGAATGGACTCTTGAGCTGTAAGGCTTGAGAGATTAAGCATGTTGCAGAAAGTTTCCTGAATCTTGGGCCTGTTCTCAGTAGCACTGTTTCTTTAGCATTGCTGTAGACCAGTGTTCTCCAACCTTGGGTCCCCAGATGTTTTTGGCATAGCTGGCTGGGGCATGCTGGGAGTTATAGGCCAAAAACATCTGGGGACCCATGGTTGGAGAACAGTGCTCGTAGACATTGCACAGCTGCCCCAGGGAATCCACAAAGTGCATCAGAGCTCTGAGGAGGAGCCAAGGGGAGAAATCCAGATGCACCATGCTGATTGTCCTGAGGAATAATAGATCTGGTGGCCCGTCCAATGGCTTTGCAGCAGCAACAAATAAGGACACCTTCTTTGCTTCCATTCTTGCTGGAGGCCTGGCAAGACACTACTAGAATTCCACAAAGAGCCAGAATTAATGCCTTAGGAAGGGAGATTCCTACCCTTTGAACTGCAGGACGAAGGCACTTCCTTGTCAAATTATTTTAAAGGGACCACCTTTGTTCCCGAACAAGTGCAAGCACATTGGTAGGGAAAACAGTGCAATAGATGGCTCAGGAAACTTGGCAATACTTGAAGTATACATGGAATGGAGTCTGTACGTTGAGCGGTGCAGGTTATGTAACTGAGCTAGATTCCCTTGGAGAAAGAGTACTTCTACAGCAACATTGGGAGGAAACCCACTCTTGGGATTGGGGGATGACATAGCCATGAAGAGAGGACAGGATAGTGGCAAACAGGCTCACTGAAGGAGGCCAATTTGTTCCCCTCTTCTATTTTGACCTATGCTAAGCTGTTGTTCACATTTTGAGTCCAGCCAGCTGAACTTCAATTGCAACAACTGAAGAAGTGTGTTTATTGATTCTCCACCTCATGATAAGCTGGGCCTCGGAGCAGAGCCCATCTTTGAAATGTTTCTGGTCACATCTGCTCTCCCTCTTTCTTCTCCACCTCTCCTTACAAAAGGGGGACGCTGTGTCTTCCTGCAGCTTTGCTAAAGCTGGGCACTCTGGTCTGGTGACCTTTCTTCACGTTGCCAGGAGAGAGAAAATCCCATCGCTATCTGAGAAATTGGTGTACGAGCATCATAGCACCCTTGCCTTTGTGGATGAGGGGCACCCCAGAACCCCACCCCTTGCCTCCCAGCCCTCTTGGTTGTACACATCATGGATGAGTGTTCCTGATCTCCTGAAAGGTGCTCCACCTCCCAACCCAGTGGCCTTTCTATCTGTCTCCTGCAGACAGCCCCCCCCCCCCTTCTCCTGCCCCGGTGTTCCCAAAGCCTTCCTAAGTTGCAAATCTGCATCTATGCAGGGACCCGTGTAATGCCTTCCTTTTCCACAGGTTGCTGCCTGGTTTTTGTTTTGTTTTTTTGGTTATGTTTTCAAATATAGATATATTATATGGAGAGCTTTTACGATCAATACATTTGAGGGGAGGAGGGTGGGGGCGAGAGATCCCTGAATACTTAACCACGAAGGGGGTTTAGTATCTCATAAAGTGAAATACTTATCTATGAATATATATAGAAATATATAGGCATATATCAGCTCTTTTCTCCTCAATGGCTGCCATTCCTTATGCAATGACATTGTTGACATGTCACTTCCTGAAATGTATACAGGTGTGTGTGGGGGGGGGGGGTCCCAGGCCCCTCCCTCTCCCGACAGAGGCTTTGTTTTAGGTTCTTCTGCCTTTTGATAGCTAAGTGGAGCCGGGGAGGGCGAGAAAGGTGGAGAGATGTGTCTACTTAACTGGTAAGCCAACCAATAATTCACCTAAGTGCTCCTGTGAGCAGGTCCTCACAAGCTAGCATTTTGCCTGTCCCGTGGTTCCCGTGGCCCTGTGTTCGTTACCACAGGCCTGGGTGAGCTGTGGCATTTCATCTTTGTATTCTGCTATTTTTAAATTTAAAAAAAAAAAAAAGATGAATAAATACATTAAAACCCTGGCACTTACCAACTTGTTCTTTCAGCCACTGTTCTTACCAAACATATAATGTGCCTTTTTATTTATGCTGCAAATGTAACATTAAAATATTAACAAGAATAAGTTTGTTCACATCCTATCTCTTTTTGCTTGGTGTGGTTTGTGGAGTGTCTCTAGGGCAGAGTGCTGCATTCTGTGTTCTCCCTCCCTCTCTTGCTTAATGCTTTTTCTCAGTTATGTGTTACTTCTCCTTTCATTGCACAGGTGGCATAGGCAACCGCCTTATACTATTTATTTATTTGTTACATTTATATCCCGCCTTTCCTCCAAGGAGCCCAAGGCAGCGTATGCGATCTTCCCCCCCTTCATTTTATCCTCACAACACCCCTGTGAGGTAGGTGAGGCTGAGAGCCAGCGACTGGCCCCAAGTCACCCAGTGAGCTTCATGGCCAAGTGGGGATTAGAACCCGGATCTCCCGCGTCCCAGTCCAGCACTCTAACCACTATGCCACACTGGCTCTATACCAGGTCAGACTATTCATCCATCCAGGTTCTCGGGGGTCCCTGGCAGGGGTCTTTCTCATCACCTGGGACCTTCTGCATGCAAAACACGTGCTGGACTGCTGAGCTACAGCCCTTCCCCCCCAGGAGTGACCATAGCTGTTGGCTGAAACATTTCCAAGTATAGATCCACTTGGTAAAGTAAGCTGAAGGAGATCACCCCATCTGCCCCCCCCCCCCGCGCAGCTAGGATAACAGATGTGCTCCAAAGCCGCTCCCCAGAATCCTCTGCCATTCATATGGGTTCCATGGCAAATACACAGGGATCAGTCAGCAGGCGGATCCATGTGGAAGGAATTCCTCAAATGCAGAACAATTGCAAAACCACTGGCCCTTTGGCTGCTGCCATTGCCCTGAACCACCTTCACCTGCAGACCCATATGGTCACTTCTTGAAGAGGCTGAAGGCGACTAAAGGGAGGAAAGAGAATGGGTTTGATTTCATATGAAATGCTTCCCCGAATGATGTGGGCAGTTTCCCTATGGTGAAGGGTGGGCTATACAGGAAGCTAGATGGGGAACATAGGATCATAGAGTTTGAATGGGTCTACAAGGCCATCTAGTCCAACCCCCTGCTCCATGCAGGAAACTAGAGGGGTCTCCCATCCAAGTAATAACCAGGCCTGACCCTGCTTAGCTTTCCACGCTCAGACAAGCTGAGCCAGTGTGAGCCACAGGCCTGTTGGAGAAGTTGCATATTCTGCCCCTTGGCATCACAAAGCTGGCTAAAAACAAATGGACGGTGGGACTGATGTTTAAAGCAGAGGACTTGGTGTCTAGACCTTGGCCAAGGGTGTTTCCACGCATGACGGTTGGATTTCAGTATTTTTTCATTTTCCTATGTCTGAAATATAAATGGTGAACCTGCACTCTGCAACCTGGTGCCCTCCAAATGTGTCGGAATATGGCCCCCATCATCCCCAGCCAGTGGGCAGGCAGACTGGTGCTGATGGGACTTGTAATCCAGCACATCCGAAGGGTGCCAAATTGGGGAATGCTGGGCTGGAACATTTAAAATGGCTCTCTTGCTTCTCCATTAATAACGGTCACAAGTGTGCCTGAATAACACAAGGGGGGCTCCTAAACACACCCTTCTGACCTTCGCACGTCAGGGCAGCAACCCTAGCACAATTGCTGCAGGACCACACCGTTCCTGATGGTACAAACTGGTGTCTCCTTAGGGCCACATCAATGTGTGCCCTCTTAATGTCTTTGATGGCAGCAGCTTGCAAAAGAGTGCCAACCTCTGCAGGGCACGTGGCTCAGGTGGAGAGCAATGTGGCACCTTTTCAGGCTGCTTCCAAGTAGCTTGCCCCCCGTGCAGCCTGCATGAATTTCAGCATGCCATAGAGCAGGGGTGAGGAACCTCAGGCCCCTATGCTAGATGTGGCCTGCAGAGCTGTTGGAGCTCCCAACACCACCACAGCAATTAGCCTCAGAAAAAAAGATACCATTCATGTGAATGGTTACCAGGTGTGTGTGTGTGTGTGTGAGAGAGAGAGAGAGAGAGAGAGAGAGAGAGAGAGAGAGAGGGTGGAGGAGAGAAGGGGTGACAGGGAATGTTGCTTTTGCCCCGTCCCTGGCAGGTGTCCCTCGGAATGTTAGGTACAACTAAATGCAGCTCTCGGGCTGAAAAGGGTTCCCTGCTCCTGCCCCAGAAGCCTGGCTAGTTACCCAATGGTCCCTGGTGGTCTGTACTTTAGGGGTCCCTGCCAGCCTGAAAGTAAATTATCATCTCAGCCAGATGGCTGCCTCACTTCTGCTGCCACTTACCTGGCAGCTGCCTCCAAGCCAGATCCTGGAAAGCTACAATTAAGAACATAAAAAGAACCATGCTGGATCAGACCAAGGTCACATGCAAAAATGCTTTTTCTTGTAAGTGGTGCTAACTAGAAGTGGCCCTTAAGGCAAAGATCAGAACAGGAGAAAGAGCTGGGGGCTGGTTTGTGATAAGTTTCTAAATTTATATTTTTAAGCTTGTGTCTGTGTATGTGTATAGATGGAAAGATAGATAGATGGATAGATAGATACGCGCGCACACATATCACAGTTGAGTGCAACACCATTTTAAAAGCAATATCCCAAGCAAGATTAAAGCAAAATAAGAACACCAGACAAAACAGTTGAAAATTAGAAGCAGGGTGTGAAATCAGCAGAAGGCTTGCCGTTTCCTGCCTTTAAAAAGACAGCAAGAAGGAGGCTGTGCCTGCCTCTCTTGGAAGCGCATCCCAGGGCCCTGCCCCTGAGAAGGCCCTGCCCCTCATGAAGTATAGTCCAGCCTAGGGTGGCCACTTCTGAATCTGAAAAAAGAAAAAAAAAGAGGACATGCCATTCCAAAAAAGACAAAAGAGGACACCAATTTGTGTTAAATGTGCATATGCTGATTTAAATGTATATCTGCACATGTAAAAATAATGGTTATAATTTAAATAGAAATACAGTACACCTCATCCTAGTTTGAAAGACTCAGCAAGTGACCTTGTGCCCGCCTGCTCAGTCTGCTCTCCAGATGTTGCTGATGGGCAGCTTCAAGGCCCAGCTCCTCCTCCTGATGGTTCTTTATCTTTAAACCGGACTTGGACTAGACAGCCCTTCAAAACAGAGGATGCCTTCAAAATCCTCTTCAAATAGAGCTGCGCTCTGTGAGAAAGGACATATGGCCACCCTAGCCCCTCTTCCCTCTAGGATGGAACCTGGAGCAGGACTGACCTCATCAGGAGATCTTAAGTGCTGTTTGGGGGCAGAGGAAAGGGGCTGGGGCCTCCTGCATTCAAAGCAGGTGCTCTACCACTGAGCTACTGTAGGGCTGCTCCCCTGTTGTTGTTGTTGTTACATTCAAATTTATATCCCACCTATTTTCCTTCTGCAAGGAGCCCAAGGTAGCTTACATTATCACCCTCCTCTCCATTTTATCCTCACAACAACCCTATGAGGTAGGTTAGGCTGCGAGTCAGCGACTGGCCCCAAATCACCCAGTGAGCTTCATGGCCCAGTGGGGATTAGAACCCGCATCTCCAGAGTCCCAGTCCAGCACTCTAACCACTATGCCACACTGGCTCTCAATGACACTCTTCAGTCAAATCCTGTGCCAGTATTGTAGTACTTGGTGTCGTTTGGACAACCCTGCCTGGTCTGGCCATGCAGTAAATGGAAGGCCGATCCACCTTCAGCCCTTGGAGGCAGAGCTGCAACCTTTAATGGGGAGATTACTCTAAAGCAACGCTGGCTGGGGCATGCTGGGAGTTGTAGGCCAAAAACATCTGGGGACCCAAGGTTGGAGAACACTACTCTAAAGCTTCTGTTGGTTACCTGGTAGTGCTTCAATTTAGGAACGTACACATAGTGCCAGCTGCAGGTCTTGGAGGGTCCTTGGGCAAGACACTGTCAATGCCCCCCCCCCCCGGTGAGTCTACGTTCTCACCGCCATTGTCACCCGCTCCTCATCCTCTTTCCTGTCATTGCTACTGCTTGCTTGACAGGCAGAGAGCCAGTGAGCAAGGAGGCCGTGGCCTCTCCTGCTCCCTCTTCTCACCACCACCGTGGCCTTGGCCAGAGTGAGAGGAGGGTTGCAATGCTGAGGAGGAGGAGGAGCAAGTCCAGGGGGCTCTTGTCAGTGGACCCCTGCAAGGGTGTGTGAGCCCTGGCAGGTGCCTGATTATGCCTACCCTTGAAACCAGCCCTGCACCCACATTTTAAGGCTATTTAGCTTAAGGGAATGAAAAAAGAAAAGATTACAGAAGATCTTTCCTTCTAATGAGTGGTAGCTTTTGTTTCTTACGTTGCAAGTTATCTTCAAAAGGCACCTATTATTTATTGAATTTATGTATTTATATCCCACCTTTCCACCCAAAAATGGCACTCAAGGCGGCTAACAATAAAAATACAGATTTAAAACAAAATCTTAATTAAAACATAACATAAAAAGAAATAAATTAGAAACACAGTTAGAAACACAACAGTATCCAAAACCTATTACCAAAACCTATACTGGGGATTTGGCAATACGCACATTTATTTAAATGTAACCAACTAGTCAGCAAGTTAAAAGGACGGTGATTATTCAACTAAAAATTCTTTCATTGTCAGCTCCATTGTGGCTCTGTTTGGCTTGCAGGGATCCAAGGGACGCAGCCACCCCCACCCCCACCAAATGTCGTCTTGTGCCAGTGTGTGCCCTAGATCGTGGGCTTTTAAAATTCATAGCAGAATCTGGAGCTCTGGTTGCCAGCTGTCTCCCCAAGCCGCTCCGAGCGTCACTAAGCCATCTCTTTAGCAAGACGCCTTAACCTGCGTTTCCAGCTGTCAGCCACAGGAGGGCAGCATCGCTCCACCGCTATTCAGAGCAACAAACGAAGTCAATAGATTCCTTCTAATGAATCTATTTGTGGAGAAAGCCCAAAACTCAGTACACACACGCACACACATCTTTCCCCAAAGGAGGGGGCCAGGGGAGGAGGGATGAGGTCACCAGGGAGTAGCCAGACAAGTCATCAGCCCCAACAAAGGAAGACCTCGGCAGAGATCCACAAACGTCCAGGAAGGGCCATCAAGGACCATCAGCAAACAGGGCAGCCTCGAAGAGCTGCAAAGGTTTCCCTACGTCACCTTCTTCCCGGGCAGGAATAAGCCCATCTACACAAAGGGGCAGGCATAAGCCCCCACCTGACCTAGGGGGCGGGGGGAGAGCGGGGGATCCGGGGTAGAAAACCCCTCTCCCGTCCCGGTTCGGGTTGTTGGGAACCACGGGGCCAGATCCTCCTAAGCAACAGCTGCCCAGGCACTCCGTTCTCCGCTAGGAAGCGCCGATCGGGAGCTGGGCTGAAACTGACTAGAGTATTGTCTTTGATGTAAGTAGAGTGACCTGAATGTAACCTGCTAGCCACGGAGCCCGCTCATTGGGTAAGACGCGAGTCAACTAAGGTTATGTTGACTATAAACGTATTCTTAGAAGACTGCTAGTTCCGATTTGATTGCTGTATAAACAAATAAAAGCCTTATTTGGGCATACAAAGGGTTGTGGTATTTCCTATTGTACTGAGAGCCGATACGAGCGGTATTGCTCTGCCGGTTAACCCTAGAGTTGCCGAACTCACGCAAAGGATCCGGGTGCTGATCCTTCACATGGTGGCAGGCGACGGGACAATTGGAAACCACATTTGACGGTCGGAACTAACAGGACTTCGGGCAGGCTAGTAGGTTGCTGGGGAGCGCTCAGAGCAAGGAAAATGAATAGTCTGAGCCAAGAGCAGGTGGAGCTAGCGAGCAGCCCAGAAACCCCAACCCAGACCTCCACAATGGAGTGGGTGGTGCGGCCAAAGACGGCAAGGCAGGAAGGGGGGGAAGCCCCCTCACCGTTGTTAGGAGGGCAGGGACCCAAGCAGTGGGGTAGCCCCAACCTTACCAGTAGCGGCCGGAGAAGCGAGATAAGGGACCCAGAGGCGGAAGAGGACCTCGGCAGAAGGGTTACTGACGGAGCCATGGGGGGAGGAGGGTTGGATGCCCTCTTTCCCCAACTCAATTGGCAACAAGCCAAGGAGTTGATGCAGCATCAACAAGAGATGCTACAGATGCAGCTGGAGTTGGCCAGGCTGACCAGGGGCACCGGACAAGGGAGAACCCCTGCATCCCAGGGTGGGGGCACCACAACCCCCAAATGGGACAGGAAGCAATTCCCCACCTACCAGTCGGGACAGGATGTACTGATCTTTTTCACCCTGTTCGAGGCTGCCTGCTTAGAGCAGAAGGTGCTGGACAACTTAAGGATGTCTGCCCTGAGGACTCAAGTCAGCGGGGAACTGGCGGATCTTCTGGGTATCCACACCCAAACCGCTCCCTTGGACTATGGAGCGTTCAAAGAAGCGGTGAGAGAGAGGTTTGCCCTCACCGCTGAGCATTGTCGCCGTAAATTTCGTTACGGGCGGCCTACCCCAGGGGACACGTATGCCTCCTGGATGGCGCACCTGGGGCAGGTGTGGGACGCATGGATCGGGGCCACCGGGAAGACCTCTCTGGCGGAGGTGCGGGAGCTCCTGATCCAGGAACAATTCTGTGCCACTATCCCTGAGGACCTAGCTACGGCGGTGAGGGATCGGGACCCCCCAAACTGTAGGGAAATGGGCAAGTTGGCCGACCAAATGGGACTGTATCGGCAGCCCAAAGGACCCAAGGGGGGTAACCTCAGTCATGGCGGGACCAAGGGAAGTGTGGAGAAGGGCAACCCCAAACCTCGGGAGGGAGCCCTAGGCAAGCCCAAAGACAACCCCGGCACCAGTGGATGTTTCTATTGTAAAGAACCGGGGCACCTCAAGAGGAGCTGCCCCAAACTGATCGCAAAGAACCGCCACGCCAAGACATCGCCGGGCAAGGTGGGGAGGATGCTTGCGCCGGAGTCCCGCGAACCGGAGGAGCACGAGGAGGATCAGCAGTCCAGCTCATCCCTCGAGGGAGACGGTGAAGATGCGGCGCGGTCCCTGAGGAGCGGAGGACAGCATTCGCTGGGGGCCATCTCGCAGGCATCATTGATGCGCATTGCCTCACCGGAGCAGCTGCGGTGGAGCCAAGACAAATTCTGTGAGTCCATCTCTGTAAACAATGTTTCCCAGGTGGGGTATAGGGACACTGGGGCGGACATCACGGCTTTACCTCGAAGTAAGGTAAAGAAGAGACAGTTGCTAAAGGGGCGCACCTGTGCCATAAAGCCCTATAACTCTCCCAACATAGCCGTTCCCCTCGCCCGGGTCTGGGTCAAGTACAGGGGGTGGGAAGGGGAGATGGACGTTATAGTGCATGGCCAGCAAGAATGGGGAATCATCATTGGGAACGACGTTGCGTTCCGGGCTGCCCAGGTCAAGGTGGGGGTGGTGACCCGGCGTCGGGCCAACCAAGCCCCTGACCCGCAGCCTCCCAGGTCCCCGGGCCCGCCTCCCGGTCGCGGTAAAGCGGCCCCGGCAGCGGCAGCCAGCCATCCCCCGCCGCTCCCCCCAGTTGTGGGGAGGGACGAAGACCCCGGGGGGTTCGCGCCAATGGCCCGTGATTTTGGGACTCAGAAGGTGTTTCAAGAAGAGCAGCAGAGCGACCCATCCCTCCAGGGATGTCGGGATCGGGCCAGTCAAGGGCCCGGGGTAGGGGACCAGTCAGAACGCTTTTTGTGGGAGGCAGGAGCCCTCTACAGAGAATTCTGCCCAAGGACGGGACCGGGTCCCCAACCAAACAAGAGACAATTAGTTGTGCCTGCGAGGTACCGCCAGGCTGTACTACAACTGGCCCACGATGTGGCGTGGGGAGGGCACTTGGGACAGAAACGGACCCTGGTTAGGGTGACAGAGGGGTTTTACTGGCCCATGGTGGCAAATGAGGTGCAAGAATATTGCCGGTCCTGCGATGTCTGCCAGCGGGTGGGGCATAACCGGGACCATCCTAAAGCCCCCCTGCAACCCCTACCCATTGTGGGCATCCCCTTTGAAAGAATAGGGATGGATATCGTGGGACCCTTGAATCCCCCCACCAAGACGGGGAAGAAGTTTATATTGACTGTGGTTGACTTTGCCACCCGTTATGCAGAGGCTTTTGCTTTAGCCTCCATTTCCGCCACCAGCCTGGCTAAGACTCTCCTCTCTCTTTTCGCCCGCCTAGGAATGCCCCACACGGTGGTTTCGGACTGCGGCACGGGCTTCGTGTCCAAACTGTTTAAAAAATTGTGGGAACTGGGGGGGGTGGAGCACCTGACTTCGGTGCCATACCACCACGAGACCAATGGGTTGGTGGAGCGTTTCAACCAGACTCTGGAAAAGATGATCAGGGCATATGCGGCGAAGCACCCTGGGACTTGGGATCAAGCCCTCCCCTACTTGTTATTTGCCTACCGGGACTCCCCCCAAGAAAGCCTGGGATTCTCCCCCAACGAACTGATGTTTGGGAGGGAGCTCCGGGGACCTTTGGCTCTGTTGCGGGCGGAATGGGAGGGGGTTGCCGCAAAAGCCTCCGTGCCTGTGCATACGTTCATGCAACACCTCCAGACTGTCCTTCAAGAGGTGAGGGAGACGGCGCAGCAGCATCTCGAAACAGCCCAGCAGCGGCAGAGCGCGTGGTACAACCGGACGGCTGTGCCACGGACTTTCGAAGTGGGGGACCAGGTGTTGGTACTGCGCCCCCAAAGACGGACAAACTGTGCTTGAAGTGGGAGGGCCCAGGGACCGTCATTGCAAGGTCGGGGGAGGTGAACTACCAAGTGGCTTTCCCGGGGCAGCCGGGGAGGCAGAAGGTTTTCCATGTAAATATGCTGAAACTGTATGTAGAACGCGGAACGAAGGTGGGGGGAGTACAAGAGTGTGTGGAACCGGGAGACCCTGATGGGGGGTTGTTGGCCGAGTGGGGGGAAGGGGGAGGAATGGAGGAGATCAAACTGTCCCCCTCCCTGTCCGAACAGCAGCGGCAGCAGATCACCCAGGTCTTGGAAGAATTTCAGCCCATGTTCTCAGACCGACCGGGATGCACCACACTCACACAACACACCATTGACACAGGGGATAGCCCCCCCATACAATCCCTACCCTACCGGGCGGTGGGGCCCCATGCCCAAGTCGTGGCCGAGGAGGTCCAAGCCATGCTGGACTTGGGAGTCATTGTGCCCAGCTCGAGCCCCTGGTCCTCCCCGATCGTATTAGTAGCCAAGAAGGATGGGGGTGTCCGGTTCTGCGTAGACTACCGGAAAATAAACAAGGTGACCGTCCCGGACCCCTACCCCATTCCCAACATGGATGTGCTGCTGGAGAGGCTGGGGGGGGCCAAGTACATCACCACCCTGGATCTGACAAAGGGGTATTGGCAGGTTCCGCTCGATTCGGACGCTGCCTTGAAATCTGCTTTCGTGACCCACCTGGGGTTGTTCCAATTCACCACCCTCCCGTTTGGGGTCCGCAATGGTCCGGCTACCTTCCAGAGGTTGGTAAACGGAATGCTAAATGGGCTGGGGGAGTTCGCCTGCGCGTACCTAGACGACATCGCCATTTTCAGTTCCACCTGGGAGCAGCATTTGCAACATGTCCGCCAGGTGTTTCAAAGGATTCAGGGTGCTGGGTTGACGGTAAAGGCGAAGAAATGCCAGGTTGGGAGGGGGGAGGTGGAGTATCTGGGACACAAGGTAGGGGGAGGTAGTGTCAAGCCCCTAGAAGCCAAAATAGAATCAGTGCGCACCTGGCCCCAACCCCAGACGAAAAAGCAGGTCCAAGCTTTTTTAGGGCTGGCTGGCTATTATCGTAAGTTCGTGCCCCATTTTAGCCAGCTAGCCGCCCCCCTGACTGACTTGTGCAAGAAGCGGCAACCCGTTAAAGTCCAATGGTCAGCCGCTTGCCAGGCAGCGTTTGAGGGACTGAAAGCCTGCCTGATGGCAGCCCCTGTGCTGCAAGCCCCAGACTTTGAAGCCCCTTTTGTTCTGCAGACGGATGCCTCAGAAGCGGGGATGGGAGCCGTCTTGCTGCAGGAACGACCAGAGCAGGGGCTGTGCCCGGTTGCCTTTTTAAGTAAAAAACTTTTGCCTCGAGAGCGGAACTTGGCCACTGTCGAGAAAGAGTGCCTAGCGATAGTGTGGGCAGTGACCAAGCTTCGCCCCTATCTGTGGGGCCGCCGGTTCCGACTGCAGACCGACCATTCCCCCTTGTGCTGGCTGGATAGGGTGAAGGGGTCCAACCAGAAGCTATTGCGGTGGAGTCTAGCCCTGCAGGATTTTGATTTTTCAGTAGAACACATCAAGGGTAGGGACAACATCGTGGCAGATGGGTTGTCCCGGGCTTTCTCAGTAGGAGACAGTTAGATAGGGATTGGGGTGGTGGACCCCAATGCCATCTTTCCCCA
Organism: Shinisaurus crocodilurus; assembly: GCA_021292165.1. Lineage (NCBI taxonomy): Eukaryota > Metazoa > Chordata > Lepidosauria > Squamata > Shinisauridae > Shinisaurus > Shinisaurus crocodilurus. The sequence goes on from CM037881.1 coordinate 32,357,527, forward strand.
AATGGGAGGGTGTGGAGAAAGCCCAAAACTCAGTACACACACGCACACACATCTTTCCCCAAAGGAGGGGGCCAGGGGAGGAGGGATGAGGTCACCAGGGAGTAGCCAGACAAGTCATCAGCCCCAACAAAGGAAGACCTCGGCAGAGATCCACAAACGTCCAGGAAGGGCCATCAAGGACCATCAGCAAACAGGGCAGCCTCGAAGAGCTGCAAAGGTTTCCCTACGTCACCTTCTTCCCGGGCAGGAATAAGCCCATCTACACAAAGGGGCAGGCATAAGCCCCCACCTGACCTAGGGGGCGGGGGGAGAGCGGGGGATCCGGGGTAGAAAACCCCTCTCCCGTCCCGGTTCGGGTTGTTGGGAACCACGGGGCCAGATCCTCCTAAGCAACAGCCGCCCAGGCACTCCGTTCTCCGCTAGGAAGCGCCGATCGGGAGCTGGGCTGAAACTGACTAGAGTATTGTCTTTGATGTAAGTAGAGTGACCTGAATGTAACCTGCTAGCCACGGAGCCCGCTCATTGGGTAAGACGCGAGTCAACTAAGGTTATGTTGACTATAAACGTATTCTTAGAAGACTGCTAGTTCCGATTTGATTGCTGTATAAACAAATAAAAGCCTTATTTGGGCATACAAAGGGTTGTGGTATTTCCTATTGTACTGAGAGCCGATACGAGCGGTATTGCTCTGCCGGTTAACCCTAGAGTTGCCGAACTCACGCAAAGGATCCGGGTGCTGATCCTTCACACTATTCCTTCCTTCTTTCTACATTTTACGAAGTGCAGGGAACAATCAGTCCAGTACCGTTTCTTTGCCCTCCAGCGTGCACCAGAATGGCAAGTAATTCAAAACACGAAAAGCCTTACATATCCCAATTGCCTGTGTTCAAGTGCCACTTTTGTCCCAAGTTCAATTGGTTCTCTCATTCTTTTGATTCTTGCAGGCGAGCGCATTTTGGAAGTGATTGGTCCCTGGCCTTCCTTTCTCACCACCCAGTCCTCTCACTCACGTCTGTCCAGCTCACTCACCTCTCTTGCCAGACAGGCTGCCACAAGGAAGCCCCTTCTTCTTCACCTCTACACCAGTTGCTTCCCATCCCCTTCTGCACCCAGAGCCATAAGGCAGAGTGAGGTGCCGGCATCAGGCAGCACACACCCGTGAGCGGGAAGCAGCAGTGAGGTGTTGGGTGTGCCAGGGAGCCTGCCCTGCACCCTCCCCGCCAAGCTAGCCTGCTGCCCTCAGGTGTGGGGGAGGACTCACGTTTTTAAATGAGTTCAGATTTCTAAGAATCTGACCTGTGGATTCCGCAGCAGACCATTTTTTTTCCTGAGTCATGTGCATTCCGCAGGCTTGCAAACCAGTTTTTCACTTTCGGGAGGGATTTGCACTAATGCTCACTTGTGCTGATGCGCATTAAGTGCAAGGGGAACAAAATTCTTGTACATACCTAAAAAAAAATAATCCAGTTACATCAATGAGTGGACGATGGAATGGAAAAAGGCCTGACAATCTGTGAAACACAGATGGAACTAATTTAACAAAACCTGTATACCCCCACCCATTGGCAGTGTCCAAGTAAGGATCCTTCTGTATGTGGAATTGGAGTGGGGGGAGCATCTAGTCTTCACCTAGGGCAGCAAAATGTCTTTGGTCAGCCCTGTCTCCATCCAACACGATCTTGTCTTTGCCTACACAGGCTGGTTGGCTCCACCCCTTCCTGGCTCTGCTTCCCATTGTATATCCTCTCCTGTCTGCGATATTTATTTATTTATTTTGCTCCTCCAACTGCACCACCTTCATTCTGCCCTCTTACATGGCTCCGCTGTCTTTTGCGGCTCCCACATCGGCCACTCCCCTTCCCCTGCAGAGCACCTGTGTGGGGCTGCCTGTCTCTCCTCTGCTTTGAGGCTCACAAGGCCCAGTGGAGGAAGGCAGAGACAAGGGATGCTTCCAGGTGGAGGGCTCCTTGCACTACCAAGCCACAGAAACTGTGCAGCTCCTCTGTCTTTTCCTCCTTAACATTTTCTCTCTCTCTTTCTCTCTCTCTCTCTCTCTTTTCCCCCCTGGTAATAAAAAAGACAGGAGAATAGATTCATCCATAGATCATAGAGTTGGAAGGGGCCTACAAGGCCGAGTCCAACCCCCTGCTCAGTGCAGGAAACTAGAGGAGGGGTCTCCCATCCAAGTAATAACCAGGCCTGACCCTGCTTAGCTTTCCACACTCAGACAAGCTGAGCCAGAAGCTGGGGGGAAACATAGGAGGGCCCGCAGAAGACGATGTTGTCTGGACATTGTGAATGAGGCAAGGCGTTGCACAATGAAAGTCTGGTCTTGAAACACCCAATATTGATCTTCCAGGTTCTAGCACAGCCTTCCTAAAACAGCGCCTCCCAGCTGTGTTGGACTCCAACACCTATTGGCTCCCTCTGACTTGGCCTGGATATAAATCCTTCCAGATTAGGGATGGTGCAAGTGTGAACAACCATCCTTGTGGGCTTCTGGTTGAACTTCCAACCTGAGCTCCCTGCTTCCCGTTGCTTCTTCCTTGGGCAGAGCTCTCCTTTACATGCTAGTTTTCTATGTGCAGGGAGTAGGGTTGGCCAGGGAGAAGGGAAATAAGCATTAAAACATGCAACCACCACTGCTTCGATCTGCAGCTTGTGCAGGAAGCACGTTTGCACTCGGCCCTGCCTGATTGTACACATTGCCTCTGCATCCGGCAGTGCTTGATGGCCTTGAGGAACCTTCCCCAACTGGGTGCCCTCCAGATGTGTTGGGCTACAACTCCAAGCATGTAGTCCAAGACATCTGGAGGGCACCAGGTTGGGAAAAACTGGCCTAGAGGAAGTGCGGGGAGCCCAGGTCATATAACCGCCCAGAGAGCTTTGGAACCGCCCAGAGAGCTTTGGCTATTGGGCAGTATAGAGGAGAAGGAGAAGGAGAAGGAGAAGGAGGAGAAGAAGAAGAAGAAGAAGAAGAAGAAGAAGAAGAAGAAGAAGAAAAGACCCTTTCTTGATTTTGTAAAAGGCCAAGACACAGATGCAGAAAATGAAAACCACAAGACTTCCTTTAGCAAACGCATCCAGCTGCACATGGTGATCCCACCCGCCCCTTGTTCTCACAACTTGCCTCTTACAAGGCCTTTTCCTCTTTCACAGGTTGCCTTCGCTGCAGGGATGGAGAAGGTGTGGTTCTCCAGATGTTGTGGGCCTACAACTCCCATCATCCCTCCCCACTGGCTAGGGCTGATGGGAGTTGTAGTCCACCAATATCTGTGGGGGTCAATACATTCCCCCACCCCTGCTTTAGCATACCAGCAACCTGCAAAGCAGTGGGTGGGAAACTGTCGGGGTCTGTGTGCAGCAGTGGGCGGGTCCAGAGCCACAAGGGGGCGGAGTCAACCCATTTCTCTCCCCTCTTCCTCTCTGCCCAGCAGGCTGCCAGGGAAGGGGCAGATCGCTCTCGACAGAGGCCTGAACTGATTGTTTGCAGCAGCGGGCTTTTGAAATGAGGCTTGGAGTCACAGCCTGCCCACCCTCGCTGTAAGGCACAGTGCAGATCCTCAGGGCCGTCCCTCTGTGGGTCCCAGAGTACCCCAGAAGAGCATGTCTCCTTTCCCCCAACCACCAATCATTTGGTGGTTCCTTGGCTTTTGTGCAGTTTATTTCCCCTTCTAAAACGTTGAAATGCCTCTCCTCAGGCTTAGTGACTGGCAGTAAGAGCTTCAAGCTAAAATAGGCTGGTATTTTTGTCTGCCTTCGGCCCTGCCCACCACTGGAATGCAGCCCCCAAAAGCTTCTCCAAAATGGAATTTGGCCCTTGGGCTGAAAGAGGTTCTACACCCCTGGCCGTGAGGGATTCTGGCTTCTCCCTCCCTTCTATGGGGACAAGGGCTTGGCTGCTATATAGCAATGGGGAGCCCGTTCCACCCCGATGCAAGTTGGTCGTCTTCCCTACCAGGAAATGCATTGTTGATAGATGGCTAGCCTTGCCTGGCACCAGTGTGCTGACGGATACGAGCCTGTCCCTGGCTCCAGTGCCCGAAAGGAGTTGGCTCTTATTGGGAGCATCAATCAGGTGCTGATCCGATGGTTCCTCCTGGCTCTCCATGAAACCACGGCAAGGGGATTAATATGCAGTCATGCTGATCTCTTGCTTTCTCTAGTTGCCTGGGGGTGGCGCAGAAAAATCTCACTTTTTTTTTTCTTAAAAGCTTTTTCAGGAGGAAAGTGTGCCACTCACACTGGCTTGTTGAACAAAGTGTACTTTGAGTAAAAGGAAGAAGAGTACAGTCATGCCTTGGATTGAGAGCATAATTTGTTCCAGAAACGTGCTTGTAATCCAAAACACTCTTATATCAAAACAAAATTCCCCCAAAAAAATTTGTACAGATTTTTTTAATTTAAGCCGTACTACAGTATTTGTATTGCAAGACGTCATTTGTATATCAAGTCAATTTTTTAAAAATAAATATTTAAAAATTTGCTTGTCTTGCAAAACGCTCTCAAACCAAGTTACTTGCAATCCAAGGTACAGTATTACTGTATTGAAGTCTATTCTGTGGCTATTCCTCTACTGTCAGCAGGTGGCGCTATTTCTTTACTTACCTTCGGGATGGGTCATGGGGGGGGGGGGGAGAGAACGAACCGCTGATCCAGTTCAGCCAACTCAGACCCTATGGGATCAATCAATTTTAAGACTTTGGGTGCATTTGCACCGACCCCTTTTCCGTGTGAGTTCCTGCTGCTAGGATTGTGTGCTCTGCACTGTCTTTTCCCCCCCAACAAGCTCCTTTTGTCCAGGTTCTTTGTCACAGCTGCTGTTCTGCTTAAAAAGCCACCAAGAGCGGTACTGACCGCTCGGTCCTGTCACCCCACCCTCCCACGCAATAACCCTACACCCCACTGCGGGGAAAGATCAGTTTACAGGGTTCACTAAAATGCTGTATTAGCACACAACGCTATTAATCGCCTGGCAAACCCTCGTCGATTTGCGTGTGTGCGTTGCTAGTCCGGGCTTTCGCTGTTGGGCTTGAGACGGTACCAGAGGAGGGCGGACTGAGTTCCAAGGAGATTTCAACAAAAGGGCTAGAGACATTTCATTCTTTGTTTCAAAATCACAATTCTCAGATTCCTGAATTCTACACCAAAGCAAATTCCGGGTGTTAAGTCCAAGCCCGGAACGTCACAACCCGGTGATACGATTCATTTCCCCCGCTCATTTGATTAGCCCACAATTTCCACGAATGCATTAAAGTGGGGGAAGAAGCGTCTGCCGGCAGTTTTCGCTGCCTTAAGCCTTGCCTGCCCCGGTACTGTATGGCTGCCGCTGTTATTAAAAACAGGCGCCATGCCTTTTAACTGCGACACGATGGCCAGATAGCCAACAGGCAAAGTTATGCCTACTGCCAGGCCCCTTGATTTCCGTCTACGCCTGTTGTGCTGCTATAAAGAGTTCAGGCCTTTGCTCTTCTTCTTCTTCTTTTAAAGGGGGTGGCCCTCCACATTGCAAATGGAGCAAGTCCTTTATGATTGCCCCGGGCAACTTAAAATGGAGTCCCCTCCCATACCCCACCTCCAGCCAGGTGCCTGGGATTGCATCATTTCAGCGTGCCAAACTCCCCGCACGGCAACAGCTTCTCTCCCTTGCCCCGTCACCAGTCCGCTTCTTTGTAAATGGGTTTCATTAAGCTGTAAACGGCGCCGCTTTGTCGCTGTGGATGCCTCGGGGATCCGGGGGACGGGGCGGGGGCTTGGAAAGCCGCTCGGGTAGCAGCGTGACAGATGCGCGTGGTCCCGGGCAGCATCTGGGGTTCCCAGACCCATCAATCCAATCCGCGTTAAGACAGCGGCGGGAGAGGCTGGGGGTCAGCGTCCAAAAGGCCCAGCCTCAATTTCCCCGGTGGCCCCGCAAACCACGATAAACAAGCAATTAGCCGCCGGGTCCCAACAGGGCTTAAAGAGCCATTTTGGTGGATTTATCCTTGCAATAAGATGCAATCAGCCCCAGCCGACGACGGCGCCGTCTCTGTCAGGGACCGGCGTGGTCCCTCTCTGCTCATCACTGGGAGGCGCCGCAGGGCCCCTCGCCATATGCGTCGCCTTACAAGTAGCTGCCATCAATCCCGCCCCATGTCCCCCCAGCTCTGTTGTGGAGATATAAAGGCGCTGCCAGGAGGAGGGATGCGGGACGGCGGTGTGCAGAGCAGCGCAGGCCAGGCCCCCAACATGGAAGCCACCCGCCTCTTGCTGGCGCTGGCGTTGCTCTCGGGCTGCCTGGGGTCAGGCCGAGGCCTTGAGGAAGACGGACTGGGCTCCAAGGAGCTCTTGGTCGAAAAGCCCAATGCATATCCAGAGAGACTCTTAGACTGGATGGTAAGTGGTCTTGGGACACCCCCGCCCCCTGCGCAGGACCGGTGCAAGGCAGTTTGGTGCCCTAGGCAAGATCAGATATTTAGCGCCCCCCTTCCCACTTGAGAGCGCTGTATTTTTTTTCAAGGCATTTCTGGCGCCCCCTTTAGCCCTGCGCCCTAGGCAGCTGCCTAGTTGGCCTAATGGTAGCACTGGCCCTGCCCCTGCGGTAACCATGGTGGGGGATGTGAGGTATTCTTATTTATTTATTTCGTCTGTGTCCTGCTGTTCCTTGAAGGCCATGTTTTAACCTCACCACAAAGTACAACATAGCAGGAGGGGTGTGACGTCGACTTTTGATTCTCACCAAAAAGAAGAGGAAGAAGCAAAAGTAGCCGTGTTGACCATAAGGAAATGTCCAAAATCCATGCTACTGTAAAGACTTTTATTCAGCCAACCAAAAGATCACCAAAAAATGTGCAAGCTTCGAGAGAACCCCAGATCTCTCCTTCAGGCAAGATGTTTCTAAACATCTTGCCTGTAGAAGAGATCTGGGAATCTCGAAAGCTTGCACAATTTTTGGTGATCTTTTGGTTGCTGTAATACAGGTCTTACAGCAGCATGGATTTTGACTCTGTTTGTTACATTTTTATTCCACCCTCCCTCCAGAGAGCTTGGGTAGCATACATGGTTGTCTTCCCCACCCACCCACCCACCCCATGTTATCCTCACCACAACCATGCTAGGTAGAACAGGCTGAGAGTGGCCCAAAGTCACACAGTGAGCAGAGTGGGGATTTGAACCTTGGCTGGCCAGATCACAGGAAGCTGCCTTATACCGAGTCAGACCTCTGGACCGTCTAGCCCAGTATTGTGGACACTGTGACCTGCAGCAATGGCTCTACAGAGTTTCAGGCAGGATTCTTTCCTAACCCCACCTGGAGATGCCGGGGATCGAACCAGGGACCTTCTGCATGCAAAGCTCTACCACAGAGCTAAGGTCTTTCCCTACCTTAGCTCTACCTTAGCTTTACCATGGAGCTAAGGTCCTTCCCCCTTACTTCAGCTTGCACGGGGCGGGGGGGGGGCATAGAAGAAGGCAGGATTTGGTGTCTGAAGGCAGCAAAGAGGCATGAAAGTCAAAGATCAAGCAGCATTTCCAGCAGTCAGGAGATAACCTACATCGCTCCTTGCTCTCTCCACAAATAGCAAAAGAAATTATGCCCAATAAGAGAATATATAACAAATATCCATCAACTGTAGAATACAATCTGAAGAATTTAGCTTTTGGGGGGCGGTGTACAGTTTAGGCTACCGTGTCATGAAGCTGTGTGTGTTCATGCATGTGCTTATGCAATGTTTAGTATAATTGGCTTGATTTTATTTTGGGTGGATATAGATGGCCATTGATCAAGTGGTCACGGCTCTGCCACTGTGTGAGGATCGAGGCGGCTGTTATATCTGCCCGTGTGGTGAGAACGTTTACCACAAGGGAGAGGCAGTGGGGGCTGTGAGTGCACCGTGGCCAAGTACCACTCAGTAAATGGCTGTCCGTATTCGCCGGGTGAAAGAAGGGATGTGCAGGAACAAGAATGCACTTCCCAGGTTATTGTGTGGTTTGCGGGGAGCCTCTCACCCCCCGCTACATTTTCCTCACGAGCCTGTGCAGTTGAGCTAGTTGTGGACCTGGGAAACGTGGTCTCAAGGAGACCACTTGGCGAAGTCACCACATTCTCCGCCTTTGTTGTTAAATTCTGTCTGTAAAAGTTTCTGCAAGGCGATTATGGGATGAACAAGGTAATGGGGAAGTTACCTTTCCTGAGATGTAAGCCTGATCCTGAGATGTAAGCACACACAATTGCCCCAGGGGTGGCATTCTGCCATGGAGATGCTGTTTGTGTGAACTGGTGCCTTGACTTGCAAGTGCCATTTTCTGCAGCTCCGTGGACCCACCGGGGGGGGGGGGGCGGGGGACACCCATCCATGCCAAAGAGTGCCAGCATGGACCAGGAGCAAGCCTGACCGTGCCCCCCCCCACACACAACTAATTGTGAGATGCAGGGCAGGCAGTGTGCAGTGGTTCATACAGATGGGAGGGGGGTGTAGATTGCCCCCATAGATCTCAAACAGCTTAACAGCGTCAGTGTCTTTGGGAGGAGACCATGCTGGAGACTTAAATCATGTTCTGTAATGTCTGTAACAGGCAGACTGAGTAGGTAAGAGCAAGCAGCCAGTGCCAGTCTTAAAGAAGTATTTATTTATTTATTGTATTTCTGAATCGCCCATCTGGCCGGTAAACCGGCCACTCTGGGCGATGTACAACATGATAAAATACATTTAAAATACATGATATAAAATACATTTAAAACAGTATAAAACAGTATAACTTTTAAAATCTTAACCCACCCTATATTCCCGCCTGAATAACCATGTTTTTAGTGAGCGGCGGAAGCTCAACAGAGATTTTATTTATTTATTTTTAGTAGTAGTAGTAGTAGTAGTATTTTATTCATCATCATCAACATCATCATCATCATCATCATCATCATCATCATCATCAGTAGGCACTGTACAAAAATCAAAGCAGACCTTGCCCAAAGGTTTACCATCTAAATCTAAAGGCAGGACACGTTAGGGAGGAAGAAAGTCAAGTGAAAGGGAAGCAGAGCCGCACAGAAATGCGGCTGTTTCTAAGCTTCCCCTGGTATCCGTGGTGTCCGGCAGGTGGATCTCCAAGGTGGGGCCACGCCGTGCAACGGCTAGCCCCGCTGCTTGCGCCAACTCAGCGTTCGCCGTCTTCATTCCTGGTCCTCTCATTGCCTGAGGCGCCTCCTCTTGATCTCCTCCTGTCCCAGTGCATGCTCTGCTGAGCCCCTGGTTTTATCTCGGTCCCCCACAGCAGCAAGAAAACGAGGACCGTGCTGCCGAGAGCCCGCCTGAGGAGCATCCGCTGGGCATCCTTCTCCGCTCCTTCCTCCATGCTGTGCAGAGACCTGGCCGCAGCCCTTCCTTTCTGTTCCAGCCCCAAAGGTAAGGTGGGCTATGGGTGGATCAATGAGGCAAGGCGGAAAGATGTACTCAGGCCACAGCAGGAGCATGCAAGGGGGAACTGTTCATTTCATCTTTCCATTCATTTTCAAAGTTTGTTTACCTTTCCAGTTGATGGAATTGCATGCATTCCTTAAGTTTTTTCATTGATCGCGTTTGGGAGACCCCACCAGTCTTAGGGGCACAGGAAGCTGCCTTATACAGAGTCAGACCATGGGTCCATCTAGCCCAGTATTGTCGACACTGACCGGCAGCAGTAGCTCTCCAGGGTTTCAGGCAGGAGTTTTTTCCAGCCCTGCCTGGAGATGCTGGGGATCGAACCTGGGACCTTCTGCATACAAAGCAGGGACTCTACCACTGAGCCACTGTCCCTCCCTGCGGACTGTTAACTTCTGTGTTGTTCATCCAAATGGTGTGGCATTTGCAGGCATTCTACTAGTAACCCCCACCCCCAGATATTATATTGACCAAACTTCAGACAGATAAGACAAGGGCTCCTATTTTAGAGGCCATTAAAAAAAAAAAAGACACACAGCCAGGGCATAATTGCTATCTAAACAGAGCTTTCCAGTCCATCAATTTTATTCCCCCACCCCAGTCCCTGTGACCTTTCTGTGACCTGCACACAGATTAATAGCTCTTTCTCCTGTGTGGCTGGGAGGAAGAATAAACTAGGTTTAAAAACAAACTCTAGTTTGTTAAGCAAGCCGGCTAAACGATCCAGGGTTTGTAGTTGGCTTGTTTAGCAATTGATTAGAGTTTAAGCCATGATTCTGATTCACGCAGAACAAGCCAGGAGTTGGGCAAAGTGAAGCTGAATCCTGATTTATTCCTCCTCCCAACTATGCGAGGGGTGGCTGGGGAGGAAGGCTCGAGGCCAGCACTTTTCCCAGGCTCCTTTCTCTTCATGAATTTCATGTTAAATCCTGGCTTAGCGCTATGTGCAAAAGCAGCCAGTCCAATGCAATGCGCCAAAAAAATGAATCCACTAATGAATTAATGAACAAATGGATTTTCATTTGTTCCGTTATCAGTTGCTCGAATTCCCATTTACTGAAGCCTATAACAAAGGGGGGCTCATGTTTTTGTCTTTGTCTAAAAAAATAAATGTACACCCAAAGGCTACAGCCTGGTTCACCTTGCCAGATCCTGGAGACAGATGATGTCTGCTACTCTCCTTGTGGGCTGTATTTTTTAGTGCCAAAAATCTTTCTCCAGCAACTACTTGATCGCCATGTGTTGTCTCTGTCCCGCTCTGTAGGTTCGGCCGGGATGCCAGGGCCAGTTCCAACAGTGGTGGCCGGATCAACCCACGGGCTTGGGATTCCATGGCACCTCAGTTTCTGAGCATGGCCACTCCACAGCGCTTTGGTAAGAAGAAATGAAGCTGGAAACACCAACACCAAAAAACCCACTAAGAACTGTTGCCAACTGGATTCTGCCAAATGGGATCGAAGCGTCTCGTTCCCCTTCTGCTCCTACATCTGTGTCTTGTCACTATGGGTTACCTGGGTGACTGGCTCTCCTGTTTGGAGCTTGTGCTTTGCTAGTGATCTACAACAACAACAACAACAACAACAATAATAATAATAATAATAATAAAGTTGTTACATCTTGGAAGATACTGTCTGATAATCTCTCCCTCAGAGATCGAGGATAAGGTAAGGTAGTTCCCCTCCTTGCTCCCATGGTGCAATCAGGCTTTTAAAAAGCCTCCATTAGTACCAGTGGAGACTTTTAAAAGCCTCATTGCAGAATGGGTGGGCTTTTTGGAGGTGGGGGGTGCTGCTGGAGAAAGAAGGGCTAGCTGTCCCCTCCCCAATGCTGCACCCCCGCTCAGAAAATTGCCCCACTCACTGCAATCAGGCTTTTAAAAAAGCTTCCATTGGCACCAATGGAGGCCTTTAAAAAGCCTGATTGCAGTGGGAGGGGTGTGTGCGTATGCGTATGTGCGTAGATGAGTGTGTTGTCAGAGTGATTGGGGCCCGGGCAGTCACGTTGGGGCCGTATGCCAGCAGTGGGGTGGCCCCACCCACTTTGGGGTACAGCCCCACTTTGGCTGGCACTCGGTGTGCTAGCACAGAACCAAAAGATTCCCCACCCCCGACATACGCCCAGGTATGCCCCAAGAGCAGTTGGGAGTGCTTGGGAATGGAAAGCATGGAGGGACAGACCTCTTCTTGTGTGAAGAGGATGTCCTTGGGAAAACAGTGCTGGATCAGACCAAAGGTCCATCTAGTCCAGCATTCTGTTCACACAATGGCCAACCAGTCACCCATGGGAGCCAGCCGCCCATGGGATCACTAAAGGCCTGCCATTCTGATGGGTAGTGTGGGTGGAAGGAAGGTCTCCACGATTACTGTCAACGATGGCCAGGCCAGTCAATGCCATGGGTGGAGGGCGCATTTTGCTCTTAGCACAACAATGCATGACTTTCCCCTAGAGGAACTGGATGGCAAACCTTCACTTCTATGGGGAAAAAGTAGCAGGCACACCTGGAGAAAACTTGATGGTGATGGCTCAATCTGCTTCCTGTCCCTGGTGCCCCCACCTCCGAGAGTTCAGCCTGCTCCTCTCTACAGAGACCTGCCCTTCTGTGTAATGCCAGCCTGAGTTTTGTTTGTTGGTCACACTAGAGTAGTGATAAAACATGGGGTATTGTGCAGGTGATGGTTCTCCTGCACGCAGAGTGAATGGGGGTGGGGGGTTATTCTTCAATTACCAAAACACTCAGTCCATTCTGTGGATTTACAACAAAATGGAGACCTTCACCCAAGGCACGGAGGTCATTGTTTTGTAAGATATGGTGATGGTCCCTGGCATAAATGCTTCCCCCACACACAAAAGGATTAGGTACCCAGAAGAACAGCCTTTCATGTTCAGAAACCGTATGCAAGACACCAGGTGACCAAACATTGTGAGACATATTCCCATCATGCCCTGTTCGTAAATGTCTTTGTATGATCTGATTAGCCACTGTCAGAAGAAGGAATGAGCTAGTAGGAGAAATATAGGTCTGTTCCTACGGGACTAATTTCCTACGGGTTAATTTATAGAGAACAAGTGGCAAATTATTTCTGACATTGGGCCCATGCAGGTGTGTGTGTGGTATGTTTGAGTGCTACCACATCGGGGGGGGGGGGGAGAGACATCCCTGGAAAGATGAGAAAAAGGGGGTTTGGAGGAAGGAGAATCTGTTAAGAAACTGAATTGAAGGGGAGACTGTGTGCACAGGGAAAACAAATCTGTAAAGAGAAAATATTTTCTGTAAATCGTGTGCGTGAGAACAGGGTTGGGGAACCTGTTGCCATGCTGGCTGGGGCTGATGGGAGCTGGGGGCCAACATGGGGTGCGGACAAAGGTCCCCACCCCTCATCTAGCCCAAAAGTCAACCAAATGCCTCTGGAAGCTCAGAAGCCAGCCATGATGGTGATGTGCTTCCCCTTGTGCCCAGAGTAATTTTGGTGTTTAGTGTTACACTACCTCTAACCATGGAGGTTCTATTTGGCTATCCTGGCTAACAGCTGTTGATAGATGTTTTCTGTGTTTTTGTCTAATCTTTTATTTATTTAAGTTAACAGCCAATGCCACACCTTGTGGCAGTGAGCCCCTTAAATTAATTGTGCATTTTATAAAGAACTCAAAAAGAAAAACAAATCCCAGCAGTGTCATAAAAGCTATGCTGCGAACAGTCCTTGACTTCTTCACACCATGCAACTTATGGAATTGACAGCTCTGAGGCAGGGAGGGGGGAAAGGAATAACGTGGAGTATGGCACACCAGTAAATGTTGGGTCAACATGCTGACACTTTCTAGAAGGGTAAATTATTTTGTGGGTTTGGTGCTTGGAGCTCAGACCTCATCTTTGCCTTGTGGTCTCAGGAAAGTAACATGTCTCCATCTAGTGCAATATATCCTTTGTTTCCAAGTGCAGTCACCCAAATGTCTCTGGGAAGCTTAGGAGCAGGACATGAGGGCAACAGCATCCTCTCTGTATCTTCTGTCTCTGGTATTCATAGATTTCATAATAGAGTTGGAAGGAGCCTACAAGGCTATTGAGTCCAACCCCTTGCTCAACACAGGAACACTGCTTCTGAATAGGGAAGCTGTATTTAGCCATTGTGTCTGAACAGAGGAGCTTCCGCTGGCAGAGCAGGTAGGAGGTGCTTTTGGTAAGTGGAGCCAACGGAATGTGGGGGAAACAGGGTGGGATTTTTAGCACCCCCTACTTTTTAGGCAGGGGTCCAATGTGCCCACGGACACCTCTCTTGGCACCCATCAGGCTCCCTATCCTGCTTGGTTTTTACTTCATTTCTTAAGATTTTCTTTTAACTGGGAGGCTGCCATGGTGCTCAGTGAAGTGTTGCCCTCCAGCAGCAGCATCATTTGGGTTCAAAAGGGTGGTTTGCGCTTTGGAGCTCAGACCTCACCCCTGCCTTGTATTTAGATTCTTAGACAAGTTCCTTTTCTTTCAGTCTCATCAGTTTGACTTCTAGGAAATGTGTGTTTCTTGACCAGCCGTGCCCACCATGGCAGCCATTTCATGAATAGTCAAGACCCTCCCTGTGGCAGCCATTTTGTGAGAGTGCCGAGCCAACAGCACTCCGAACTCCAAATGTGCCCACTTACCCAAAAAAGTTGGAAAGCCCTGTTTTAGAGACACCGGCCACCCCTGCCTTCCGGGCATAGCAAATTAATACGTCAGGAAGGGAAGGCTGAGCTCCCCCCCGCCCCCGATGTACCCGTTTTTAAGACAGGGATGCATTTAAATAAATGATCTGGAACGGGTCAGGGGTGTACAGTTCTAAACATGTATCGTCCACACTGATGGCCTGAAGGGACCAGTGGGTAAAAGAAGACAACTTCTTACAAAAATCTGATTTATTGCAACCCCCAACCATGATAGAAATTGTCAGTGCTTGTCCGCCCACAACGAAAAGTATCAGAATGGCATCAGGGAAACCATGGCGAGGCGGGACGGCCATGTCCTCCAGATGGGCAGTCCCAGCCCCTCGCACTCAGGGCTACAAGTCTCCACAAATCTCGTCTCAGGCATAGCTAACCCCCTACAAGTCTTGATTCCGGTTTGAAATAACAACCCATCTCCACCCTACCGACCTTCGGGGTGGGTGGGTGGGTTCCTCTTGCGGCTCCTGCAAGTCTTCCCCCCGCTGCCGATCCAAGGCAGGGGAAACGAAGCTGCCTCCTTAGCGCGCAGGAAGATGGAGACAAATCTGCTGGGGAATCCCCAGTGGCTCCGAGTCATCAGCGGTGTCGGGGCACCTCACTTGCCCCCTGCCATGATTTTGAGGTATTGAAGGGCATTGCGGGCGGCATTGGCACGGGCAGCGTGGCGGGAAGTGGCCGAGCCGTGGCACACCGTGGTTGGCTGTGTAGAGAGCTCCACCAGGCACTGGTACAGGCCACTCAAGCTCATCTCATCTGCAGGAAGGGAAAAGACATGTCAGCCGAGCGGGAAGAAAAGCAACGTTTCTCTGCACCATCTGCTCTGTCTGGAGAGCTTCGGGCTGGGTATCAGCAATTTTTTATTAAAAAGATGGACTGCTTCTTTAGGTGGAGGATTTGAATTTTAACTCAAATTCAGCTTCTTCAAATTGAAATGGAGCAAGAGAAAAGCAAAACATACACATATTCCAATTCTTAAGGGGTGCGAGGGAAAGGCGGCAGGGATCGGTCTGCGACAAGCTGGCACGAATTATGGTGTTGCTGCCCCTTTCCCTTGTTCTCACAGGGCAACCGGTTTTATGTGGCTGCTGGAGTCAACTGCAAGTCATCCAGCATTGGGCAAGTAATGAAGAAGAATACAGTACATCAGATTTTAATGTAGTCTTCCATTCCCTTTAAATGTGGGAAGAGACATTCTTAGCACATGGCCACAATCAAGAGGAAAGAAGATAGCTATGTACAGCTAGGTGCAGAACCTCTGTGATCAGAGGCAGTCTATCAGATTATGGGGGTAAACAACATTTGCTTTTCTTTTGTAATTTCCCCCGGGGTTGTGGCTGGCTGCTCCTGGAGCAAGAGCAGCAAACATCATAGTTTAAATTTTGTCTTAGCTCTCACTAAGTGGCCTAAGGCTTATGCCAGCCTTTGCCAACCTGGTGCCCTCTAGATGGGAAAGATGGGAGTTGCAGTCCAACACAGCTAGAGGGCACAGGTTGCAGAGGGCTCGGGCCAACCAGTCTTTCTTAGTCATAGACATCTCCCCTGGTAACCTGCACTACAGGAATATTAATGCTGACCTATCGCACTGGCTTGTTGTAAGGGAAGGGTGCACAACCTTTTGGGCCCTGAGGGCTGTACTGAGTGTCCACTTGGGGCTTGTGCGTGTGCACACACACAGTTTCTCTACTGCCACTAGCAGGACAAGGAATCTTTTTCCACTCAAAGGTAAGCAGGACTGAATCACTCAGCAGCACTTTCAAATAGCAGCCCAAATACCAAGCTTCTGTATGTCTACTCAGAAGTAAGCATGATCAGCATATCTACTCAGAAGTAAGCAGGATGACTCACTCAGCAGTTTCCTCTCCAGGCCTCACCCTCTCTCCCTAGCAGAGAAAACCTCTTATTACCAATCAGCTACTGATTGGAGATTAGAGCTTTTCCCTGTCAGAAGGGGTTGGGGTGGGGCAAAAGTGGGTGGGGTTCTGCTGGCTTGGCGGGCCACATGGGAACAGCCAAAGGCCACATGTGGCCTATGGGTTGTGCTGTAAGGGATTCCTACATAATGCAGGTGAAGGGTTCGAACACCTAAAAATGCTCTATCAATGCGAAATATGGTTAATCTAGAATGCTGAGCTAGAAGGACTATGGGTCTGACTGAGCAATGCTTACATTCTTAAGAGTGGGGGGAATAGGAGGGGGACCATAGCCTTATAGAGAGATGAGGGTCCTAAGCACAGACACTGGGAAGGAAGTTACAATATCTTGCCCAGTAAAACAAAGTGAAAAATTCAGATGTACAGATAGCATTCTCCAGGAAGTTCCCCCTCCTGGAGCTACCTTTCTTACTGCCAATATAAGAAGCCATGCAACAGACCAATGTTAAGGTGGCTAATACTGACATCCTGTTTCCAACTGTTCATGTGGACAGTTCTAAACTGGCCTGGTCACGGCTGTTTTTGGACACCTGGCCATGCAATTTGAAACTGGAAAATATAAATTCATATAAATGGACCAACATATACACACACACACACACACACACAAGCAGGAAGGATTTTCAAAAAGGACAAGAGGGCTTCTTTTTTTTTTTTTTAACCTCTCTCAAACAAGAGAATTCCCCCCCACCCCTGTACAGGGAGCCACTCATCCAAATGTGTGCCTCGTCCCCTTACCAATATCGAGGTAGCTGATATCAAAGCTCTGCTCTTCCGAGAGCTCCTGCAAGAGGCTACAGAAGCCAGCATTGAGCACCGCCAGCGGGTGACTTTTGAGGTGCAGAATCTTCTCTCCTGCTGAGTTGCGCAGGGAATCCCAGGTGCAGCCGGACCCCCGACCCTTCACCCCGTCCAGTTTGTTTCCTGCAATCTGAGGAGTGTGAAAGAGAGTTGAAGGCGGAGGATCTAACTCTTCTTCTTCCCTGATCTTGGCGAGGCAACTGCCCCCTCCCTGGGCTCCCATATCTGTACCTCAACAGCCCCTACCTTTCTATCCTCCATGCAGTTAAACTTTCTGAAACTGCCCTATCTTGTTGAATCCCCACCCAACCCAGCACCAATCATACATTTGGCAAGTAAGGGTGCCATAGCTCAGTGGTAGAGCACCTGGTCTTGGCAAGATACGCATCAGAGCCTTTGGAAGTCTGCAGCAGCAATGAGTTTTAAAGGTAAGGTAACAATGACAAGCCAGTTGTTCGTTACATCAGCAACAAGTGTCATTCATTACCTACATTACTAGGGCTGCAAGATTCGCAACCAGGAAAGAATTCTGTGATGCCAATATCCTACAATGCTTTCCATAGGAATGTTACTAAATGTGGATAGACTGAGCCACAGAGCACCTGCTTTGCCTGCACAAGGTCCCCGGTTCAAGGCCCGGCATCTCCAAGTAGGGATCTCCATCTGAAACCCTGGAGAGCCCCTGCCAGTCAGTGTAGGCAGTGTAGGCAGACCAATGGTTTGATCCAGTATAAGGCAATGTCCTACATTCCTAATCTCTGTTTGTTTTTCTCTGCTGTCTGTGGAAATCGGTGCACTGAGGCACAGGGATTGCCAAAGGTAGTTTTAATAAGAGCACTCACCTGCCCCGCCTTCCCCTGCATCCCCCCTCTCTTCCCATCCCACTCATCCACAGAGTTCATGACCGGACAGCTGCTCCGTCCAAGCAGATGGCTGACTCCTTGGGGAGGGATATCGGGGAGAAGATGAGGAGGCTGGGCTGGGCTCTGCCAGGCTTCGTTCAGCACTGATCTAAATGGCAGTAAGTGAGCATCTCCTACCTCCAGCGGCTGCCTACTCATGGTCTCCTATGACGGGGAGGAGTTTGATGTCTTTTAACATCAGCAGTTCGCTCCCAGTTTCACTCAAGATCCCCCTGCAGGCATCTCACAACACCAAGCCCCAGGAGGTTGAAAACCTGGGTGTTATGTGCATGTTTCTGGAGCCCACACAGCACTGAGGAGAAATGCAACATTTATTTTGGAGTTCAACCCTTTAAATCCAGAGACCAGTGCATTCTGGGAACTGCAGTTTCATAGGCAACATCTCTGTAGGTTCTGGTGGATGCATGCAATCCAAGGAGAAATGGGCAAAAGCTCCCTAGTTCAACAACACCCATGAAAGGTTGTACGTATTTAAAAAGCGTCACAGCTCGAGGCTTTTTAACACTTCCTGGTTGGCTGGTGTACAGGCCTGCCCTCGGCATACGTGTGCTGCTCTTAGGAGGAGCCTTTGTTTGCTCACTCTAGCAACCAGATGACACTTCAGAGGTATGGCTGTAAGATGAGGCTTAGAGAGAGCGGACAGCAAGTTGCGAAGTAAGAACCTGGACTGCTGACTTCAAAAATGATCAGACAGGGAACATAGAACTCTTGCACAGGACACTTTGGATGAAATGTTTGCTTATAAGGTTAATTTGCCACAAATACTGGCTCCTCTCTCCAGAATAGATTTCCTAATGCGGGCATCACTTCAGAATCTGATTACACCCTATCAGGGAGAAGCTTTCAGGGGCCACCAGCTCAACCAGGGCAGCCACACTCGGGAGTGATTTTTTTCCCTCCCCGCTGCCCACACTCACAATAGAAAACTGGTCCTCTTCCACTTCGGCCTCGCTGCCCTCTCGTGGGTCCAGAGGCACGTTATGGATCCGCACCAGCATCTTTGCTGCAGCATTTCGCTTGGCCAGTTTTTTGGAGGTGCCGCTGCCTGGAGGGAGAAGACATGGTGGCGTGACGATTTGGAAGATGGTTCAGGTATGTAATGGAGGTGGGGTGGGGGTGGTAAATGAGGGCTGTGGGGAAGAACAGCAGGGGGGGGCTGCACATGTCTCCCCAATACCCTCTGGCACCTCCTGGCCTCCCACCAAGTCGGGCTGCTGTTTTGGGTTGCATGCAGCCCCAGCTCCCGTGCATACTTTGTAGCCCACCCACCCTGTCCAACCCAGAGAGTGCAGGAGCAAAAGTAAACGAGTGTGTTGTATTTGCTTGCTGAACGTAATAATGGCACAACTTGTACAGGTTGCAGAATCCAGCTTTTCTCGACACGGAATCTTTGCAACCCTTCTGTTCTTGCAGATTCAGGCAGGCAGGCAGGCAAACCCCCACCCCCACCCCCCCAAAACCCAGTAGCCTTGCTGTCTGCCAGTGGCTCAGTCATACATGGCTGACGGGTCACCAGTTGTGCAGCCCAAAGTATAGTCTCCCTGGCCACACCTTCATAGCTTTCCCTCTGATTTCCACCATTTTGCTTGACAGAAGCACAGACACCAGGCTTCTAAGAGCTTAAGACTGCTCTAGGGGAAGCCTCACACCCCTGCACAGGGCCTTGCAAATCCCAAGACGGCTGTTGGAGGTGCAGGCGAGGTGAGTGGCAACAGCAGGAGTTATGGGACACAACGGATTAGGCACAGGTAGCCCCAGATTCCCCGCCAGCTGTACCTATTTCAATGAACCTTTCAACACGGCAGGTCATGGTGAATTCCTTGCGGTGTGCTGGTCCTGACTCCTGAGTGACTGTGTATTCGGGGAGTCGCCAGCCCTTCTGCACCACCAACTCCTGAAGAGAGAGAGAGAGAGAGAGAGAGGCAACTTTAGAAAGGCACTCCCCTCTGGATTCACAGAGGAAATGGCAAATCAGGACTCAACTGTTGCATGGATGCATTTAAAGCTGCAGTCCATTTAGACATACTCAGGTGTAAGCCCAATTTAACTCTAATATTTACTTCTGAATCGACCTACATAGGACTGAACTGTAAGTGTAACTGGGAGAAAATACAAGCCAAGGGATCTAAGCCTTGCTATGGTCACACAGGGACACTAGCGTTGATCACCAGAGGGTGGATCAAGGCAACCTGGGGATCCATCTACAAGGTTTGTCAGCCATTGAGGATGATGTGGCAAAAGGGAGCAGCATTTTACTTAACAGTGCAAGGGATGAGACAGACAGCTGGGTTCTGCTCAGAATCTTGTAAGTCAGGTGTGGGGAATCCACGCCCCCCAATGCCGTTGGGAATCCATCAGCCCCAGCCATCATGGCCAACAGTCAGGGATGGTGGGAGTTGTAGTCCAAAATCATCTGGAGGGCCACAGACTCCCCACCTCTGCTGAGTCATCTCTGTTTGGAATCCAATGAATGCTGAATTGGGGCATGTGACTGATTTCTTTCCACAGCTACAGCAACTGTACATTGTTCCTATCCAAAAGCCAAGATCCAAAGAGTCCCACACACACATCCAAGCATTTTGGCTTCTCTAATATGGCTCCTCGGCTTTCCTCTTCAAAAGCTGCTCCCACTTTTGGAGATACTTTTGGAGACGTGGTGGAAAGAAATCAAGATGGACATGGATGAATTCCCCCTGTGGATCCTGGTTCAGTTTTTGCTAGTGGCCTACATGAATCATATGGTTTGCATTCTAAAGTTAGGACTTTCAGAACACTGAGGTGACCCTAAACATCCTTGTATAAACGAACAAAAGGTGTGGGGATGAAACAGGGGATTGGCAGAACATGGTGCAAATGGGAGGCTGTCTTCACTCTCACAGCTCTGTGCAGGGAAACGAAAGACACTGGTCTACATTGCCACTTCCGATACTGGGAGAGGAGACCCAGCACAGCCTGCGTCCATCTGTGCTGCCACCGCTAAGCCTTTGGGTTTGAAATAAACCCACAACCAAGAGAGCTGCCTACCTGCAGGGCCCCAACCGGATTGCACTCCGACTGCTGCGGTGAGACCGGGGACTTCATGTCCATCGGGGAGCTTCTGGGTAAAAGACGACACACAGTAACGGATCCTCCCAAATAGTTCTGCTGACCCAAACACCCCCAAATACCACTAGTTGGAGGTATTAGGAATGCAGAAGACCTTCCAGGGACCAGACTGAGAAGGGCCCTCAACAAAGAGAACCGTGCCTAGAGTTAGCTTTCCACTGTAGGGCAAGGCACTGACTGATCAATCAGCCTTGGATGGGAAGATCAGTGCCAGACTGAAAGGCTCTTCTGATCGGGGGTACTTATTAACTAGTACCACGCAGCCACCAATTGTCTGTATTTCCAATGACAAGCAAGATCTTCTTTGCTCCTTGTGCTACACTTCCAGAGTGTTGGATAGCTGCTAAAATGCACGTGTATTTGACCTACCCACCCCACTCCCAAGTTGCTTCTTTGGGAAGCCACAACAGGAATGAGCACAGGGAACATCCTGCCACAGAAACCAGCTTATGCCCAAGCGCACGTGAGCAGCTCAAAGGCTCTCTCTCTCTCTCTCTGGGCAGCCCACTCCTTGTGCTTTACCTTCTGTGTCTATCCCATTACCTGGGAGATGCAACCGGCAGGATGGGTACAGGCGTGGCAACTGGGGTGGTGGTGGCAGCGGCAGCGGTGGCGGTGGCCTGAGCCAAGGGCTCTAGAGAGAAAGGAGAGCTTCGAAATACAAGGTGACAACATTAAAGCAAGCTCAGTAGCAGAGGCGCATGCAATGGAATAAGCTTTCTGAAATGCGAGAATGCCCAACTTCACCCGCAGAATCCATGCATACCCTTCTTGTTCTTCAAAGACACACCCTCCATCTGACCTTCCCTTTCGTCACAGCAATTCTGCCCGCAAAACTGTCCTACTCTCAACACTGTGTATAATTCATGCATCTGTGTGCTGTACAGGTTCAGAATTTATTTTGCAGCATGGAATGCAGCCTCATGCAAATCTCAGCTTTCACTTTCTCTTTCTCTCTCTCTTTTTTTTTTTAAAGTTTCTTTCCCTCAGCATCTGTGGAAACATGCTTTGAAACATCTGCATGTTGCCTGGTGAAATCTTGGAGGTGAAGGAACTGAGTATGATTTCCAGTCATCCATAGGGTGAAGCTCTAGTAGCGTGTGTAACACTCTTTGACCCCTCTACCTGATGGGCAAAAGCAGCATATATTATACAAATAAAGCAAATTTGCATATAACTGGTTCATAGGGCAGATGTAGGCATTGCTTGTCACAGAATTTGAGTTAAATTAGTGTGTATATGTTTTTAAAATACAGAGTATACACAGCCATGCCTATTTGCAGCACTAGGCTGCAAACATAAAAAGAGAACTACTGGCTCCCATGATAGCTGAATCAATAATACTGTAGCGCAACTAGGGATGGACTGACCGGCCCGGCACTCAACTCGTGGTGCGCAAGCTGAGCGCGAGCACCAGCTGAGGCGCTCGCCAGATCTCTGGGTCCCCAGCGCTACTTTGTTTATGTAGAAAATGGCCTAATTTGCGCAAATTATGGCCTAATTTGTGCAAATTAGGCCGTTTTCTACGTAAACAACGTAGCGCCGGGAACCTGGAAGTCACTTCCCCAGCTCGGCTCGGCTCGCAAGAACGCGAGTCGAGCCAGGGTAAAGGTATGGCAAGCAAAACTCAGGGGACTTCCACCCCACAATCAAGTTGCACACACATCCCTAACGCAACTACCACCATTTTGGAAGCTTGCTCAGCCTTGAGAGAAAAAGAGAGGAAAGCTCCACAGGCCCTCTCACCTCCCAGTAGTCTGCCAAGCATCCTTCCTCCCATCGGCGTATCAGTGGCTTCTTTACCTGCCCCATCAACACTGCCACCACGTCTTTGTCCTAATTGCCCACAAACTATGTACCTTTCATAGCCGAGAAAAAAATAGGAGACTAGAGAAGATGATGTAGACCAGGGGTAGGCAACCTTTTAAAATCATAGGCACATTTGGCAATTTGAGAAATTGTTATGGGCGCCACAAGAATAAGGGTGCCATGGGAGGCATGGCAAAGGACAAGTGACCTGCCCACAAGACTGAGTACAAGGCAAAGGGGTCTGAGCCCCAACACACTAAACAACTCCTCTGAACCCACAGTTTTCAGCACCAACAGAAACTTATTTCACAGCAATCCTGGTTGCTGGTAAGAAAATGTGTTAAATTGTTGTTTTTTAATGGGAGGGATAGGGCACCTTGGTGGGCATCAAGAAAGGTGTCCGGGTGGTGCCACATTGTCTACCCCTATTGTAGACAGAGGAGTCCCTGAGCACTTTATTTTTAAGTGCACTTGGGGTTCCAGCCTTCCATACAGTCTCCAGACTGTGTAGCCCTCACCTGTTTTCCTCCAGTGCCGCTGGCTCCAACATGTTTCCTCCCTTCAGAAGTCTGAGTGCCACCTCGGCCGCCTTGTGTTTGGCTGCTTTTTTGCTAGGGCCTTGGCCTGAGAACAGGAAAGGGGGAGAAGCCAAATCATGAGGCAAGGCTGGAATGACAGCTTGTAAAGGGGGATCTCTCTCACCAGCTGACAAATAGACTTGGCCAAACACAGATATTTGTTGGGCTTGTTTGTTTATTTATTTATATCCTGCCTGCATTCCAGGATGGAATGCAAGCCAACACACTTGGGCTTCCCAGGTGGTCTCCCATCCGGGCACTCACCAGACCCAGACCTGCTTAGCTTCAGCAAAGGTGGCTGCATCGTGTGCCTTCAGACCACAGCCCTGTCCCAAGACACACTCAGCATTTGTCATGCACTCCAACACATGACAACACAATTAAGGTCTGACAACACAATCAGGGCCTAAGGGGAAGCATCAGGTAGGTCCAGCATGCACTTCCTAAGAGCCAGGCCAGCTTGCCATGACCAAGGACCAAGAGCCAACTGGAGCTGTGGGGCCCAATCCAGGATCAGGTGTAACTGTATGTCCTTCTGTGTAAGAAGCTTCAGTGCCTGCTAAGCCTCACTGATAAAGCTGTGCTCAGCCTGCAGACCAGCCCCTGTCCTCATCTGCCTCTTGACTATCTCATTACAGCTCTGCATCCCTTCCTGCAATATCCATCTCCAGGGTAGCCAGCTGAGAGCAAGTTGGGTTAGTTCTCCAAGAGAGCTTCCAAGTGCTCAGTGGTGAGAGGACTTCTGGTGAGCCCTGGGAAAACCAACGGACAGCTTGGGAATCCCTGGTTCTAGGAGGAAAGGGGGATCACAAAGGTTATAGCAGGAGGTCTAGGAACCGGGATCTTCTAAGTCCTACTCCCAAATCTAGGAGGTGGTGCCATAGATTAGGACAGATCCAGTTTTAGTCCTCTGTATTTAGGCAGCATGCCTTGAAACGGAAACGTATGCAAAGTAATGGTGTAGGCTTGTTTAGCAACTTCCCATAGTCCCTGTCTGCCTCTGCAGTTCTCAACATGTATTTTCTTTCAGGAGGAGAGGCTCAAACCAGAAATTCCATTAGAAGGAAGACTGAGAAATTGTTGGTTGTTGGGCTTGCTGGGTCCCCACCCCGAGTGAGAGACATCAGGGTGGCAGCGGACAGGCTTGAAGAGTGTGGAGATTCTGAACTGCGGTTGGAGTTTTCTAGTATGGAATCTCTAATCTTTTTGTGCTTTTCTAAGCCTAAAAGCTGTCTTACTTGTATTGAACAAAGCTATGGTTCCACACACACCTTTTCTTTTTTTTAAATAACACACTCTGAGCCTTCAGGACAGGACAGGATAAAAACCTATTCTAAACCAAAAATGTGACGCATGAGAAATATGCCTGGAAAAAGGCAGCTCTCTCTTTCTCTCTCCTGCCAACCACAAAAGAGGAGGAAACCGGCCATGCAGCCTCCTCGAACCTGGTGCCCTCCAGATGGGTTGAACTACAATTCTAATCATCTTCAGCCAGCACAGCCCATTGCCATGCTGACTGAAGATGATGGGAGTTGTAGTATAACCCATCTGGAGGGGGAGGCACCAGGTTGGGGAAGGCTGGCCTCGCAATGGTAGCTTAAAGGGGAGAGGATCAGTGTGCTACAGAGGAAGCTCCACACAGCTAGCTCCAGCACACACACAGTTAATGGGAAGCAGGAGTTCCAGTTCAAACGCACAACTGGAGAATATTCCCTCCCACACTTCCTTCAAACATTGTGAAGGACCATGGAAGATATGACATCTCCCCCCCCCCCCGCCAGCCCTGCCAAAAACAAAAGATAAAACATGATCTACTGGTTCATCCATGCACCCATTCTTTACCGCAACTGACCAGTGCAGGTGATGTCACCAACAGTGACACGAAAAGTGAAGTTGGGCTGATGCGCTTGTCCCTCGGCTTTCAGTAGGTCATAGACAGGTGTTTTGCCTATGTGTGTCCCATACTCCTGCAGCAGGCTGATAGGGGTCTTGCCGGGGTTGGATGCCAGCATTTGCTCTATACTGAGGGCAACAAGGAGACAGAGGTAGATTTCAGAAGTCACCCTAAGCTTGTGGAGGTACCCTCTTTTACGAAACAGTGTTTCTGTGCCTTCCACGATCCCACCCTCTGCAACAAAGGCTGTGATCGTCGCTCCCTCACCCTATCCCTTTCACATGTTGCCATGCTGCATCATGTTTAGACAGAAAAGTGCAATGTCCATCGTAACTCCACTACTGCCAAAATCCCCTTCCACAGCAGATACAATGAAGTCAACCCTCCTATCCAATCTCATGTGCTAGAGGTCCCCCAGCAAGGATGGAGTATAAGCAAGTAGCAAAAAAACCCCCACAAGATTACATCTCCCAAAATGCTTAATTAATGCAGACTGCTTAGCTCCTGTCAATCTTTAACTACTTGCTGTGCTCACCAGCAGGTAGCTGGTTTTATTTTCAGTGCATTCTTACGAGTAATGAGGGGTTTCTAATTTAGAAGAAAAACTGGATCAGACCAAAGGTTCATCTAACCCAGGATTCTGTTTACAAGAGCAGCCAGCCTGATGCTTCAGGCTACTCACAAGCAAGGCATGAAGGCAACAGAAAGCCAGCATGGTGTAGTGGTTAGAGTGTTGGACTGGGGAGACCAGGGTTCTAGTCTCCACTCACCCATGAAACTCCCTGGGTGACTTTGGGCCAGTTACTGCCTCTCAGCCTAACCTACCTCACAGGGTTGTTGTGAGGATAAAATGGAGAGGAGGAGGATCATGTATGCTGCCTTCGGCTCCTTGGAGGAAAACGCGAGATATAAATGTAACAAATAAATACAGTAAGTCAAAAGCCATTCCCCCTGGCATTTGTCCCCAGCAATTGGTATTCAGAGATATACTGACTCAATTCATGGAGAGTACAGAGAGTATAATGGCTAGCAACCACTGACAGACCCATATGACATCCATGTAAGCTACGGATTCTATGTTTTAGATCAAATGAAGTGGAGTTCAAAGCTCTTGTATGGCAGAAGAAGTTTCTCAGGTAGGCTGCAATCCTGTGCCCGCTTACAAAGATGGTAAGTCCTCTTGAAGTCAGTAACACTTCTTAAGAAAGTTGCATAGGATCATGCTGCACAGCTGCATTTCCATATACATGTCCTTGGCAGTAAGTCCCACAGTGGGCCTAACTTTGAAGTAAATGTACACAAAAGTAAAAAAGGGGGGGGTAGTTCATGTATTACCCCTGTGTTTGGTTAACTGGGAGCAAAACCATGATGTTTACTCCCAATTAACCAAACCCTTTGGATCCTTTATAGTGAGAAGAAAAAAGAGGTACAGATTTCTTCCCTTTTTTTAATTAGCTCCCCACTCCTGTCCCTCCATGCGTTATACGATCAGGAATGTCACACAGAATCGCACTCCCCCCACAAGGTATTTAACCCCCCCCTCTCTGGAGGGGATGTGTGTCTCTTTCAAGTACCCTTCCCTCCATATGGGAGCAGAAACGGGTAGCTGGAGCCATATGAAAGGTTAACTAAAGCGTATTTTCATCTTGACCGCATGCCCTACGTGGTGACAAAACGGGGTTCCCCCCACCCGGCAGAGTCCCGGGCCCATCTAAGGCCCAGTCTCCTCCTGCAATGAGCGCCCCGCGTTCTGGCATGGTAGCCGTCCCAGGGCTGACCCGCTTGGGCCTCCCTGTTCTCATAGCAACGCACTCCAAGAGATGCTCTTTTGAGGTGGGGGTATCCTAGCAACCGCAGCACCAGGGGGCGGGGCCTTCCCCCCTGGTGTCTTAGCAACGGCCCAAGCGGGGCGGGGTTATTTACCTGGGGAAGCTGCCGCAGCTCCTCGCGCTCCCGCAAGGCTCCTCCGCCTCCTCCTCGCTCATTCCCTCCTCCTGCCCCGCCGCCGTCGCCGCCACCACAACGCCTGCCGCCCTCCAGCCCGGCTTACAATGGCCGGGAGAGAGGAAGCGACGGCCCCCTGCCGCCTCCAAAGCGCTGCGAGGCGCATCCTGGAAGCTGGAGTCCGCGTGGAGATCTCGGCCGCAAGGCAACATCGGCAAAGGGACCACATGTCCCACAAGGCCTTTCGGCCACATGGCGGCATAGACCGGCTTGTTCCATCTCTAGCCGCGTCGAAGTACCATGATTGCTCGTAGTGCACGCTGGGAGTAGTAGTCGGCTTGGCCCACGGTGGTTGTTTCTCGCGTCCCAAAGTTATGTAGGGGAAAGTTATCTACTTACACCTGGCACACGCACAAAGGGAAAGGAACAAAACGCGCGTGGAGGAAGGAGTGACTTTGGTTTGTAGTAAAAGTAAAATACAAACAAAATATCACGTGAAGAGAAATGATTCAAATTTGGTCCCGTAACGTGGTGTCCTCCAGATGTTTGGACTACACCTCCCAGCATTCCTGGCCATGCTGGCCGGGGTTGACGGGAGTTGAAATCAAAACATTTCGAGGTTGCCAAGTTAGAGGCTGGTCCTACTTTCTCTTTCCCCGTCGAATCCCTCCTCAAAACCTCTTTCCCCTTTAGCCTATTACTCAATACCCAAAGAAACCATACATTTTCGCGGAGTTCAGCCAAAGGGGCTTATTCCCAAGTAAGTCTGCATAGGATTGCAGCCTGAGTCCTCATCACCAACTGAAACAAAGCTTAAGGCTGCAATCCTATAACAGCCTACCTAGGAGTAAGACCCACTGAACGTCTGAGTAGACATGCACAGGATTGCACTGTCAGTATGAATAACTTGCACAAGGCTGCCCCAAGACAGCCTTTGCTTCCTGTAGACATGCACAGGATTGCACTGTCAGTATGAGTAACTTGCACAAGGCTGTGAAGCAAAGCACCAAATGGCATGTGCACACACAAACACACCAAAGTCATAGTATCCAAGGCCAGCCATGTTATTTTGGAAACTGAGGCAGAAAATTCCACAAGCACCTCTTCTACCACCCTGACTCCACCAGTAAAAGTACAGTATGTACAGTATGAGCCAGTGTGGCGAAGTGGTTAGAGTGCTGGACTGGGACTCAGGAGACCTGGGTTCTAGTCCCCACTTGGCCATGAAACTCACTGGGTGACTTTGGGCCAGTCACTGACACTCTCAGCCTAACCTACCTCACACAGGGTTGTTGTGAGGATAAAATGGAGAGGAGGATTATGTAAGCGGCCTTGGGTTCCTTGCAGGAAAAAAGGCGGGGTATAAATATAATAAATAAATAAATAAGCATTTGCCCCTGCCCTTTCATGACACCCAAAATTAGCTGGCTGAGACAGCTGCCTCACTCTGCCTAGGGCTGTGTGCTCATATTTAACCTTGTGGCTTCTCCCTTTCTTTTCACCCTCTGCTGTTGCTGTTCAGATAGTAGATTCCTTGGGAAAGGTGCCTGTCTTTCCCCCCACCTTTCTGTTACTCGGTCAAGTGTCATACATTTCATTATTACTAACTGAATACTGAATACTAGTTGTATATAGAGGGTGCTCCCAGGCCAAGCTTTTTATTGTGCAATCTCCCAGCCTCATTCATGGAATTTTTAGAGAAAGTCCAGACAATGCAGTCTTCCATTTCTATCCCTCCCATATTTTACTACTACTACTGTACTTCCATCTTTTTTCTTACCACAGAAAATCCGTGGAGGGGAAGATGGAATAGCTGCAGGATGCCTCTTGATTGGCAGTGCTTTTTGTGTGGAAGAACCCTCAGTCCCCATTTATACATGTTACTTTCACACTGGACTCTACAAAATCTTCTGTTACAAGCTCTGTCACCCAGGCAGTATAATTCAAGATGATAACTTTGTTCTGGCCCCTCACCACCCTGCCCCAATCTCACTGTTGCCTCCCTTTTGAAGTTCATTCTGTTAAGAGCAGACACTGCTTCTGTCTGCATCACCATTTTGCTATTCTATATTGCCCCTCTGACTCCCTCTCAACCTTCATTTTAGACCTTGACTCCTGGCTTGCCTTTTTTCTTCTCTGACAACACAGCCACATTTTGCCCCTTCATGCTGATAATCTCTCTGACCCAGCTGCCTCTCCTGTCTCCTTTGATCTCTGGCTTTGAATGAACTTTGATTTTGACCCATTCCAATATGGCTTTGGCCTTCAGCACTTGAGTGAAACTGCTCTAACCAAAATTGTTGATGATCTCCTCACTGTCAAACCTGGAGTTAGCGCCATCCAGTCCTCATCCTTCTTGATAGCTCTGCTGCTTTTGATACAGTCAGGGCCGGTGCTACCACTAGGCCAACTAGGCAGCCGCCTAGGGCGCAGGGCTAAAGGGGGCGCCAGAAACACCTTGAAAAAAAAATACAGCGCTCTCAAGTGGGAAGGGGGGCGCTAAATATCTGATCTTGCCTAGGGCACCAAACTGCCTTGCACCGGTCCTGGATACAGTTATAGTGCAATCCTGTGCATATCTACTCAGAAGTAAGTCCTGCTGATTTCAATGAGGCTTACTCTCAGGTAAGTGCATATACAATTGCAGCCTCAATTACTTTTTGTTGCTTGATTTCTTTTATGCTGCTCTTCTGTGTTTTGGGATTCCTTGAAGCTCTATCCTTGGCCTTCTGCTATTCTCTCACTGGGTGACTTTGTCACATCTTATAGCTTTCAGTACTCCCTATAGACTGGTGGCAACCACAACTTTCTCCCTCCTTCCAGTCCTGCATCCCCAAGTGTCTCTTCAACAGTGCTTTTTTTCTGGAGAAAAAGGTACCGGAACTCTTGGATTACATTTCCTCGGGAGTAGATGGCGATTAAATTGTAATGCAATTAATAGAAGAAAAGGTGCTGGAACTCAGTTCCGGTGAGTTCCACCAGAAAAAAAGCCCTGCTCTTCAATATTTCCACTTGAATGCTTCATCAAAATCCCACTAGATTCACTACCAACAAAGCCCCCTGCCCCAAGACCCGGCATCAACAACTGAGTTATAACACTTGTCATTCACTATTGCAAAGGTTGCAATAGTCAAGGTGAGAGCCAGTGTGGCGTAGTGGTGAGAGTGTTGGACTGGGACTCGGGAGATCTGGGTTTTAGTTCCCGCTCAGTCATGAAACTCACTGGGTGACTTTGGGCCAGTCACTGACTCTCGGCCTAACCTACCTCACAGGGTTGTTGTGAGGATAAAATGGAGAGGAGGAGGATTATGTAAGCCGCCTTGGGTTCTGTGGAAGACCAGCAACCGGGTCTTCTGCGTGAATTCGGCACTTAATGGGTTAACCGGCACTGAGATACAGCCCGTTAAAGCAAGTGTACGCAATTTAAACTCGTACGCGGCTTAAAGGAAGCACAGGAGCCTATTCGCATCAAAGAATATTTACTACAGGTTAAATGGAGTGGAATTAATAGACTTCTAGGAATACTATACATAAACAAGACCTGGTCGTGACCTCAGATCTATGAATGACTTGGTTCCTAGGCTAGTGTATTGTAGCAAAGCGTTACTGTGGAGGAATGGGGGGCTGGCTGACCCGCCACACCCCCACCCTTTCTTACCCAAAGGACCCAAGACCCCCAGAGATCTCAAGGTACCAGATTGCCAGCCTCAGCTGTCTGCAATCTTACTTGAATCTCTGTTCGGGGACTTGCCTTTGTCTATAACCTGGATTTAGTTACTGAACTAAGCAGAGCAATCCACAAACACCATGTGGGGTAAAACCAAGAGAAGGTTTATTTCAGGTAGCATTTTACAACAAGAATAGGGAAATGAGAGAAGCACAAAATGGAGAGACACTTTGGTACAAAGTAAAGCTGCAAAATAACAAAACCTGATTCCTTAATATCTCCCAGGCACACAACTCTGTTACCTGGGGGTCAGTTCTCTTCCAGGGTTAGATCCAGCACAGCCTTGCTGCCAGGGAGGACTACTTCACCTACTCAAAGGTTCGAGATGGGTAGCCCTCCACAAGGGCTGTCTTTACCAGAGCCCTCATTCAGCTGATTTCACCAGGAGCTACCTGGGGTCGTATCCTGAGGCCACCCGAAGGCTTGGGCCTCTCCTTGGCTTACCGCCATTGCTCCAACAGCCGGCAGCCACGCGATGACCAAAGACAAAGACCAAAACCCACACGTTGGGAAATATACCTTCCCCCCTCCCCTCCTTTCTGTAGCTCTGCTGCCTTTTAGCCAATCATGATGCACTTCACCTGGCCAGGCAGGGGGAGGGAGACTCATGACTCTTGACTTACTGGGCCTGAACTACATTTGCATTTGAAAGCCTGGTCACTGTAGACTTTGGGACGCCGGCATACACCCCCCCCCCCAGCCTTTAGCCGGTTCACACATGAGGGTGTGTGTGTGTGTGTGTGTGTGTGTGCGTGCATGCATGTAGGAACCCCCAAAGGCTCCTTCTTTCACACATGCTCCCTTTTAAAAAAAATGCAACCTGAGAGGTCAACCCTCTCATTTCATTTTAAACTAACTTAAAAGAAAAAGCCTTTGCTAGCCTTCCACCACTAGCACACCTCTTCTCCTTCACACACACACAAAAACAGAACAAAACAAAAACCATCAAAACACCAAAATGGCAACATCAAACAATCAATCAAAAGCTTACAAGTTTGCATTACATTCGTTTTGCATACACAAGAAACATCATATACAATTCAAAAGGGAAACCCAACCCTTCTGTTGCCTGACTGGCACTCTGTCTAAAAACTTTTTAGGGTTGCTGCTTTTCACACAAGCCTGTAGGGGGCAGATTGCTGACTGAAATGTGACTTTTTAATTCGCCTTTATGTTTGCTTTTAAAGGCTTGCTTTTGCCAGCCTCCACCTAACGACATGGATCCATCACCCCTTTTTCCAAAGGCTCGCTGGTGGCACCCACCACCCAATGACATGAATACACCACCCCTTTTTCCCAAAGGCTTGCTTGTGGCACTTTCTACCCAATGACATGAATGGGATGACTGTTTCCCTCAGAATTATATGCTGAGCCCTGGAGGCTCCACCCAGGCGGCTAGAACTGGCAATCTTTCAGCCGTTAGAGGGCTTCTCGCCTCTAAATTCCTTTTAACCTTCTGCTTTGTTTTCTAGCCTCTGACTGATTTTTCTCTGGCAACTCTTCTCTGCCCCCCTGAGGCCTTTTGAAAGCTTACAGGCTTCTGGCTTCACATTATCATTACATTCAAATTTCAAATTGACTTGATACAGTCTGGACTAATTTTTTCATTTGGGGACAAGACAACACAAATAGTTCTATTGCTTACACTGGGATCACCCGTCCCCTCCCCTCCAGCAACAATTTATCAACAAGACAACACAAATACACTTGAATCCCCCGTCTCCTCCACTCCAGCAACAATTTATCAACAAGACAACACAAATACACTTGAATCACCCGTCCCCTCCACTCCAGCAACAATTTAACAGTTTTCATTGGCTTTAATCAACCCCCAATCTCAGTTTTCTTTTCTTCTCGCTGGAGACACCTGAAAGGAAATTCTTCTGTCTGTGCTTCTCTGCCAGCTAGGAGGGAAATCTCCTTTTCTTTCTGCTCCTTTCAGCTCTCCATTTCGGCAGCACAGGGACAAAGTCTCTTTTTCTGGGGGGGTGTTTTCTGATGTCTGCCCCCCCTCTGCTTGCTGCTGCTCAGCCTGGCAATTCACCATGCCCCCCCCCCCAAAGTCTTGACAATTTCTCTGGGGCACATAGCACAACTAGATTACTTATCAAACGCTGTCCCAAAATTTAACGTTTTGCTCACCAGTCTCTTAAGAGAGGTTTTCTGGTCTTCTCTCCTTTCTTCTGCTCCCCTTGGAACATGCACGCGTGCGTGCACACACACTATTTCTTTTTCTCTTTGCTCTGGTTCTTTGGGATCACACAGCCACCATCTGCTCACCCGCTTTTTGCACTCGATGGGTAGGATCTTCTTCTGCTTACTCACTGGCAATTGCTGCTCCCAGCCTCTGGGACATGCACACGTAGCCTATATCTTGCCTTGCCAGGGCTCCCCCCAGCTCTGGTTCTCTTGGATCACACAGCCGCCTTCCCCCAGCCACAGACTTCTTGCACTCGATGGGGATGGTAGGATCCGCTTCTGCTTACTCACTCTACAGTTGAGATTTCTTGCCTTCAACGCTCCCCGCTGGCAGCTAGGCTTTCACAGACTGGGGTAGCCCCTTCCAGCAATCTGAATGTTTTTTCTAAGGCTCAATCTCACACTTCAATTTCTAAAAAATAACAAACCCTCTACCATGTACTAAAGTCTCTCCAATCTCTCCCATTTGCCCACGTGCACATGAGTGTGTGTGTGTGTGTGTGTGTGTGTGCGCATGTAGGAACCCCCAAAGGCTCCTTCTTTCCCAGTTACCTTTAGACCAGTGATGGTGAACCTATGGCACGGGTGCCACAGCTGGCACTCAGGGACCTCTCTGTAGGCACTCGAGCCATTGGTCACCAGATCACGAAAAGACTGTCCCCTTCTGCAAAACACTAATGATTTTGTTCTTTCTCACAGTGTGGAACAGAATGATTTTATTCTAGAATTCCTGTTACAGAATTCTTTTCTACATTGTTATCACATTTAAAAGATTTTGAAGAATGATGCACAGAGCATGGCTTGGATGTAAAGCCCTAACAGTTGACCTGAGTGCTGCATGTGTTGCTCTCAAACTAACGGAGTATGAGCCAAGGTTTGACAAATTATCAGCATGCATGCAATAGCAAAAATCACATTAATTGTGCAAAAGCATGCCCAATGCAAACTTTTACCTAATGCAGTGTTTGCAGTCCAAGACATAAAGTGTTTAAAATGTGTTAAGCATGTTTAGTTTTCTTGTTTATCTTGCTCATTCTAGTACAGGTTGACTTTTACTTTTACTAATCCGACACCTGTAGAAGCAGGGAAAGGACCCAGGGTAAAGCTTGCCCCATACAATTTCAGTCTGGCATATACGGTGTAATCATATTACAAGTTGAGAATCCCTTATCCAAAAATACATGTGCCTAATTATTTAAAAAGTTTGTATAAATTCCCTTCAAGCTATGTGTACAATGTAGTACTATAATAATTTTTTGAGTTGATTTTTTTTCCAACAAAAAACTGTCTGTATCATTGAAAGCTCTGTTATTGTGTTTTTCTTTTAAGACGTTAAAACGTCTTTCTTTTAAGACGTTAAAAAGATGTTAATTAGTTCGGACAACTGTATGAGTTGTTTTTCTAAAACTAAAACCTCGGTATTCAGGTTTAATTGCAGCGTTGGCACTTTAAAATAAATAAGTTGGTTTTGTGTTGTAGTTTGGGCACTAGGGCTCAAAAAGGTTCGCCATCACTGCTTAGACCAAAGACTTTACACCGTACAGCTTCTAGCCTGACTCTGAGCCCGCCGGCTCGGGGAAGAGAACTGCTTGACCCAGCTGGAGCTGGACTTGGATGCTATCAGCTCACCCGTGTTCCCAACAACCTGCGTGGAGCTGGCAGAGGGGTTTTCTACCCCGTCCCTCCCCCTCTCCCACCCCTTGCCGATCAGGTGGGCTTATTCCTGCCCGGGAAAGGTGACGTCTGGCAGTTACCGGTTCCTTCAGGGGATACTTTGCAGCTCTTTGAGACTGCCCTTTACCTCCGGATGATGCATGTGTCCTCTTGTGGATTCGGGTAGATGTTTCCCTATTGTATACCTGTCTGGCCAGACTTGCATTTCCTGTTTTCCCCCCTGGTGGGGGATTATGCAGACAGGGGTTCTCAGGGGGAACTACGTGTGGTCGCTAAGGGGAACTACGTATGTTGGGGTTCATGCCGCTGTGGGTGCGCAGGCTTTCTCCACAGGTTCCTTTCAGGAAAAAAGGCGGGGTATAAATATAATAAATAAATAAATAAATAGTCAAGGTGAGAGGTGACCAGCCGGGTGAGGACCATAGATTTTTGCCAAGGGAATCAAGAGGAAGGGTCAAATTTTTATAACATTGTAAAGGGAGAAGCAACATGATTTGGCAACAGACTTAATAGAGGCAGCAGGTGGGAGGAGAGGAGAAAACCTAGGTTTCATACCTGTTCAACAGAGAGGCAGGTCCATAGCCAGACTAAAAGTTCGGGGGTGGGGGAAGTAGGGTGGGCAGTTCATCTGGTTTGCAGGTCTTTTACAGACAAAATTGTAAACTGTTTTTTTAATTCTTTGTAAAAAATTATATATGGGGGGGCAGACCCTCCCTAGCCCATCCCTAGCTACAGGCCCACAGAAAAGGTGTTGTTGCCAGTAGATAAGCAGAGTGTACAAGACGAAGGCAGCTTGGAGGAAATACACACTTTGGTCTTGAACATATTGAGCCTTGAACATATTTAACATATAGTGGTAGATGTTTACATCATGTCCTGCATGAGCTGTTATCATAAAAATAATCACTGTATAGTTGACCAACATGTGGCACAGGCAGCAAGATTTTGTGACACATAAGGGTAGAACTAGAAGGGACCTTGGAATTGGATCTGATTATATTTTTTTTAGTAGATTAATACCCTACTTTTCAACTTGAGTCCTCAAAGTAGCTTACAATATTTAGAAAATGCAACAGATACAGCAAGAACCAG
Source organism: Shinisaurus crocodilurus (assembly GCA_021292165.1). Taxonomy (NCBI): domain Eukaryota; kingdom Metazoa; phylum Chordata; class Lepidosauria; order Squamata; family Shinisauridae; genus Shinisaurus; species Shinisaurus crocodilurus. The sequence continues at coordinate 32,393,291 of CM037881.1, forward strand.
ATGCTCAAAAAGTAAAACTAAACAAAATCCCATTGAACGCAATGGGGTCTAAAAGTTATTGTTTCAGTCCTGCTTGTACCGCCCCAGTGATGGAGATTTCTCTCCCCCGCGCAGCCAGGGATAGGACGAAGAGATATTTGGCAGCCATCTGTCATGTATCTCGGCCCGATACTATCCATGTTTACTCGAAAGTAAGTCCCATTGAATACAGTGGGGTTACTTCCGAGTAAACGTGGCTAGGCTTGGGCTGCGTGTCTAGTAGATATGCCTATATCTCAAGAGTCTAGCGCTGGTCCGCTGACTTCATTAGGTAGGGCTGGGTGAAACGTGACCTCTCGGAGTGGGTCTCAAATACAGAGATTAAATTAAACGACATCACCCAGAACCGCGCGGAGGAAGAATTGCGATTGGATTCGCTGTCTCCCGAGTCCGAGCAACCAATGGGCATCAGAACTACATTGCCCATAAGCCATTGCGCGGATCACCTGCTTGGCTACGATAGTTCCTTTTTCTCGTTCCTCCTTGCTTTGTTTCCCGTCCAATTGCCTGGCCGTTTCCCAGCCTGATTGGTTCCTCCTCCGTTTCCTTCCTCCCACCAATCCAATAGGGCGTCCAATCCCCTATTCTTCTCCTTCCACACACCCTTTCATTATTGGGACCCGCCCTATGATTGGTTGAACCTCACCGGCGCAGAGCCGTAATTGGCTCGACTAGGCGCACCGGCGGAATCCGTGAGCCGCGCTGGTGATGGAAGGGGCGCTGCTGAAATGGACCAACTATCTTTCGGGTGAGCGGGAGTCCTTCAGTGGTGCCGGCTTCAGGATGGGGAGGTTGTTGTAGCCCGAGTATCTCGGCCCCTCCCCCGCCCCATAAGCACTCAGCCCCATAGCCCCCGACCCTTACCTCCACCCCTCCTTCCCGTTTCTTAGCAACGCAGGAGCCATTCCGAACCCAGGAGTCCGGGCTCTCGGCTCTTTTATCACCCCACTTCCCCAGGATAACTCTGTTCCTCGTTATGTTACGTTCTTTTAAATTGTTTCCCGAAAGCAAAAGGTCCATTTGCACTGGAGCCTCCTCCTTCCAGGCCAGGGGTATTAGGATTGCCATCTTTTTATGGGCAGAGCCCCTTCTGCCACCTTTAATAGTTGCATAACTGGAAGAAATTCAACAGGTACTGCTTTCTCAATGCAGAGCGCTAGCAGTCAGAGCGCACTGTGCAGCTGTCCTTTTCCTCAACGGATTTTCTGCGTTAAGGAAAAAGACAGAAGAAGCAGTAAGATAACACCAGAGGGTCATGAGTAGAAGATGACAACTTCTAGACTCTCCGTAAATGTCTGTGAGTGAGGCAGGGTGATGGCACCATAAAAGCCTTGTCTGGAAGCACCCTTAGATGTGGAAATTTTCTGTTCATTATGATAACCCTATTATAAAAACCCTATGACCAAAAACCTATTTCAGTAACTGAAAAGGCCCTTCTTTTGAGACTGCGACCGTCAGAGGCACGTTTGGTGGTAATGCAAGAGAGGGTCTTTTCAGTGGCCACTCCCAGGCTGCAGAACTCCCTCCCAAGGGAGGCTGAGTTTGCTCCCTCTCTGTGATCCTTCTGACCGTAGGCAAAGACCATTTTATTCAAGAAGGCCTTTGGCCTAGGATGGGTGCTATTTTTATTCTGTAATTGTTATATTTTTATTGTATTTTAATATGTTTTATTGTTTTAATCTATTTTAAATTGTTTTGGAAGTCACCTTGAGTGCCATTTTTTAAATAGAAAAGTGGGGTATAAATATAAAATAAATTATCCACTACAGTGTGTGCCCACTGTAGGCCCTTTCCTGGTTCTCCTGAAGGGTAAACTGTCTGCGCCAAGTGGGGATCCATATCCCTTACCCTTCTAGGGTCTTGGGTGTCAAGGTTTGAGATGGCTTTCCCTTCATAGCAGTGTGGGCACTTTCCTAGTGGAGGTGTGTGCACAAACAAAGCACAAAATGGGGTAGGTTTGCCAATTTCATTCCAGCATGCTGGGAAAAACTTAACCTGTTGGATTTTACCCTGTCATGTGGCTGATCAAAGCACTGGAAACCTGCTGTTACCTGCTTTGTAAGTGCTCTGGTCAGAGATCTGAATAACCTCTCCTATAAGCCTAGTGCAGTGTTCTCCAATCTTGGGTCCCCAGATAGCTGGCTGGGGCATGCTGGGAGTTGTAGGCCAAAAACATCTGGGGACCCAAGGTTGGAGAACACTGGACTAGTGCAATGCTGAATATAGGTTAAATAGCGGCAATAGTAAAGAAAGAGATAACCATTTCTGTGTAGGAATGCCTACAACCCTGTCACAGCTGTCTGTGGGAAGAACTGCATGGTGGGAGAACTCCTGAGCCTTGTATTTATGCATTTGCCTGGTCCCTGTAGATGACAAGGAATTTCATGCAGGTGAATAAGTGGGCAAATGGAAGAGGGACCGATCTCTCCATCCCTCCTTTGCAAGTCTGTTTGGTTGGCCGTGGAGGAAGCAAAGCCCACTTTCATTCATGAAAGTGTAGGAAGCAATAGTTATTTACACATTCATGCAAAGGGGATCTGCACCGAAACATATTCCTGGTTACATGTGGGGAAACTTAGTTAGATTTTTCTTTTCTTGGGAAACTACCTGTGAGAGGGCTTGGCTCACCACAGGACAAGGGTCCCAATCTCTCCTCTTTCTTTCTCCCATCTCAGGTTGGCAGCCACGATACTTTGTGCTAGAGAATGGCATCCTCTCCTATTACGACTCTCAGGATGATGTGGGCAAGGGAAGCAAAGGCAGCATCAAGATGGCTGTGTGCGAGATCAAAGGTAGAGTCACTTGGTGCTCTTCTGGGTGTGGGGATACTGTGTGGCATTTTGGTACATGAAATGCCGAGGTTTGCAGTATATCTGGGTTTCCAAATTTGCAATCCACTTTAGGACATGCATTGCCTGCTGCTTCCTTCTAGGACCTGCAGCAGCTTCACCCTGTTGCTTTCATCCTTCAGGGTTCCCTGCTGCTCCTCTCTTCTTTTAAGTTCTGTACTTTCTCATTGTCGTCATCATCATCATCATCATCATCATCTTCTTTCTTCACAGTTGCTGTCTGCCCAGCTTCTGGACCAAATGTCCCAGTTGTTCAGTTCAGAACCCCCATTAACATCTAGCGGAGCAACCAGGCAACAGTAGTGGAAAATGCACTTCTGTCAGCTTGAGGGATCATGGGTCAGTGGTAGAGCACCTGCTTTGCATGCAGAGGGTCCCAAGTTCAATCCCTGGCATCCCCAGGTAGAGCTGGAAAAATTTCTGTATGAAATCCTGAAGAGCCATTGCTGCCAGTCAGTGTTGACAATACTGGGCTAGATGGAGCGATGGTCTGACTCAGTATAAGACAGCTTTCTGATTGCACTTCAGCATACGGTCAGTGGGCAGCTGATCTACCGTACAGTAATGCAAATCTCATGGATCCATTGCATACTGCAAAACTGACTTGTGGATTTTCTGGAGTGTCTGCATGCTTTAGAAGTGATTTGACGTGGATGCTGCCTTGCCTGAAGTCTGGGGATTCCCAGACTATTTAAGTATTGTTCCTAGGGTTGCCAACTAACCAGAAAAAAAATAGTCCTGGCCTGCCCCTGTTAACCTGAACAGTGGTTTGATCTGCAGACATCAATAGGTGATGCTTCTTGCAACTTGGGGGAAGGCAGAATTATTACTTGCTAATGCAGTCACGGGGCCTGGTCCAAAAAATCCTAGAGCCTTTATATGTGGTTAGGAATGGGCTCCAGTATTTGTGTGGGAATGGTCCAACAACTCTTGTCCCCAGGGACTTAAAACAAAACTTGCCTGTCCGTTGTCCAGCTTCACACACAGGACTCCTTGTCTTCTCTCCTTCCACCACCCCTTTCCTTCTGTCCTTGGTCAGTTTTAAATTTTTCCCTCCTTTTGTGGCTTGGGCTCATTAGCTGTGCGTGACAGCCAGCTCCCACCTCCTTTGGGAATGCAGCAATTACTTTCAGGTGGAGTGGTGAGGCTAGCCAGATTTCCACCCATGCACGGCCTCTCACAGGGAAAAGGTGGACTTCCTGTCCCCTTTAAGTGTGTCATCTTCAGTTTTGGAGAAACTCTTAGGGGGGGGCATTCTAGTGGTGGGGGAGCTCAAGGCAAAACGGGGCAGGGCCCCAAATACCAAAACTACCAGCATATTTTAACTTAAAGCTCTTACTGCCAGTCACTAAGCCTTAGGAGAGGCATTTCAACCTTTTAGGATGGGGAAAACAATGTGCAAACGCCAGGAAACCACCAAACAACTGGTGGTTGGGGGAACGGGGATCAAGCCAGGGAAGGGGCATGGCCTTCTGAGGAACACCGGAGGGCCAGATTTGGCCTGCAGGCCTACGATTCAGCACCCCTGATCTTGCACAAGGTGGGGATTGCAGGTGGTTAGTGTCTTTTAATATTGCAAAGGTGTGCTCTTGCGTATGCAGAAAGTATGGCGGGGGGGGGGGAGCCACGGATATCTCAAGCTCTGCTCTGTTTTGTTTTTCTAATCCCTTCTGCAGTGCACACGACGGACCCCACTCGTATGGAGTTGGTCATCCCCGGTGAGCAGTACTTCTACCTGAAGGCAGGAGGTGCTGCTGAGAGACAGAAATGGCTGGTGGCTTTGGGCAGCTCCAAGGCCTGCCTTGGGGACAGCAGGAGCCAGAAAGAGAAAGGTTGGTTCTTTGGCTTTGTACTGGGAAGGCTAGACAGGGTTTGGTAAGCCTGGGGTTGAAAATAAGAGGAGATGTGGGGCAGAGATTAAAGAGGGTGTTGGCAGAGCTGAGGAGGTGTAGGGTGGGGACTCCTGGCAAACTATGAGTAGCCTGAGGTGCTTAACTCTCACACCTCCTTAGCAAACATCTCTGGGCCTGTTTAGTCATTTGAGGACTCTTAACCGGATCTGAGCCTGTGGCTCTCTCGCCTTCTGGACTTTCTCACTGTGGGGAGAAAGTACCAGTAATAACATAACTGGGTTGTCCCAAGTTGATTTGAACATAGTTTCTCCTTGGCCACCTGATATTTCCCTCAATCTCTGATTGGATGTTCAGATAACATGGGATAGCCCAGTTCACTTTTTTTACACCAGAGGTGTTGAACCTCAGGCCCAGGGGCCACATCCAGCCCCCTGAGGTCCTAATCCAGCCCTCTAAAGTTTCCCATATGACCATGCCCCTTTCCCCCCTGACCAATGGTTGGGTGGTTTCCCAGCTTTTGTACAGGTTTTTTCCCCCATCCTAAGAGGTTGAAATGTCTCTCCTAAGGCTTGGTTACTAGCAGTTAAAGCTTTAAGCTACAATATGCTGGTGTTTTGGCCCCACACCTTTGCCTTTCTTGGCTGCTTTTCAGGCCAAGGTGGTATACAACAGTAAAACACATGATAAATTTATATCATTTATTTCTATACCACCCAATAGCTGAAGCTCTTTGGGCAGTTTACAACAGTTCCTAAAAACAGGACCATAATACAATAAAACAACCATAACATTTATCCAAAATACAAAACAAAACAATTTAATAGCTAAAACAATATTTAATACAGAGTAGACCTATTAAAAACACCTGTCATGGGTGCCCCCATCAAGCCATTCAATATCCTTAGATGTGTTTAAATGCCTCAACACAGAGGGCTGTCTTAACCTGGCGCCAAAAGGATGACAGAGTTGGCACCAGGCAGGCCTCAGTGGGAAGATCATCCCACAGTTGGGGGGCCACCACTGAGAAGGCCCTCCCCCTTGTTTCCACCCACCGAGCCTCCCTCGGAGCACTCTGTCGGTGGCACTCGGAGGAAGGCCTCAGATGTTGATCGTAGCATCTGGATAGATTGCATTTGGGAGAGGCATTCTGTCAAGTATTGCGGTCCCAAGCCGTGTAAGGCTTTATGGGTTAAAGCCAGCACCTTGAATCGGGCTTGGAAGCAAGCCAACAAAAACCAGTAGCAGCAGCAAACACCAGCATGAAAGAAACCTTATATAGGCAACTGGAGCTACAACTCAGTCCAATAAAACATAATCGGGGGAAGACCAGAGTAAAGTGGTAAGTTTTCAGGGCCTTCCTAAAAGCCTGCAATGATGGGGCCTGGCTGACCCCGGATGGCATCTTATTCCAGAGGTGTGGAGCCACTGTGGAAAAGGCCCCCTCTCATGTAGTCGCCCACCTAACTGCCGTCACAAGTGGGCAAATGAGAAGGGCCTCTCTTGCTGAGCTTAAAGTGCAGCTCACAGTTCTAATCAACGTTCCCTTTTCAGCCCCTATTATTTTGTGTTGGGTTGTAAGCCATCTTGTAGGAGAACAAAGCAAAAATGTATTAAGTGGTCTGCCAAGACCCCCAGCAACTTTCAAGTGGTATACAAGGGGAGTGGGGAGTTTGAGAACCACTGATTCATGCCATCCCTTCATACACAAGGCACAGGCCATGTTATTGGCCGGGTCCCTTATTTGGAGGCAACAGTGGCAAGGTATGAGCGCCGGATCAGTCAGAAGCTCTGCCCCTTGCTTAAGCCTCTTTTGTCATACCATAAAATTGCCCAGTGAGGAAAGTTAAGGGTCTGTTACGTCAGTAAATGAGCTCTTAATAAAGCTCACACTCTCCCATCAAACTTGGTTCTGACCTTGATGCCGTAGTGTGGTGATACGTTGCAGGGAATAAGTAATGGGTGGTGGTGGTAGCGCTCTCTGGAGTTAAAGCTAACACTTGGTGAGATGGCCATGATTCTTCCTGTCTGGTGAGGACCCTGTGGCAGTCATTCATGCTTCTGTCAACACGAGGCTTGACTACTGTGACATACACTGTGTGGGACTGCTCTTGGAAACTGTTTGGCAGCGTCAGCTGGTACGGAATGCAGTGGCCTGCCTCCTAAAAGGGACATGTAGCTGGAAGCATATTACATCGCTACATTAACGTATTCACTGGCACCCTATTCTCTTCCAGTCACAATTCATGGTACTGGTTATTATAACCCACAACGACCTAAATGGCTTTGGCCCAATAGACTAAGAAATCTTCTTCCCTTTGTCTCTTTGTGAACTCTGAGGTTTACCAAGTTGGCCCTCTTAACGAAACCACCAGTGTGTCAGGGTCATTCAGCAAGGGAAAGAAGTTTTTAGTGGCTATGTCCAATGCTGCAGTTAGGTAATTTTAGACTGTGGAGTTAATGGTCTTATAGCACAATCCTATGCATGCTTAGACAGAGAAAAAGCCTAAACTCCCAGCATGCCCCAGCCAGCCATCCTGGCTGGGCCACGCTGGGAGTTGTAGGCCTTTTCTCTGTCTAAATATGCATAGGATTGAGCCCTTAGAGGACTTCCCTTTTTGGATTCAGATTCCACCCTTTGTGTAAGGCTCTGCTTGTGGAAAGTCCCTCCCCCTGATTTTTGGGGATCCTTCTGCCCCTCACACTACAGCTCACCTCATTCAGCAGGATCTCTGACTCTTTGTGTAGCATTTCCAGGGTGCTGGAGGGGCTGCCGTGGGAAGGAGGGGGCGGGGGAGTCCACTTCCGCCAGCGCAGCTGTTCCAGCTTAAATCTGGATCCAACCCAATGTCTATTACTTCACTTCAAAATGGAGTAAGCCAGCCTGGCTGCTTTTGGGGGGGCCCTCTTGCATATTTTGCTGAGTGTGGCCCTAGGCTTCTGCCCCAAAGTCCGGCTTCGACGGCACCACTGGCTACCTCTTCCCCCACCCCCTGCCCACCGTTACAGGACTCCTTCTCCTTACAGGCTTGCCTAAGTCCAGGGCCTAGGCACTGTTTGGAAGCACTAAGAGGACCTACCTATTTGGGTTGGCCTTTGGGAGTCATTTGGGGGAAATTCATTGAATTAGATGAACCTTTATTTTATTTTGCTGATATATAAAAAAATATTTAAAAATGTATTTATTTTTACCTTTGTTACCTGCCCCAAACCTTTAGGAAGCAGTAAGCTGGCAGGCTGTAAGTTAAAATAAATGAATTATTTTGGTGATCCAATGCAGGACTAAGCTGGTTTTGTTCTACTTTCAAAGTTGGTGCCATTCACAGCAATAGAACTAGGGGTGCAATCCTATCAGGGTGCCTGTAAGCCCCCAAACTCGGAGGCTTACAGTCATCCAGTGCAGACTGGGAGGAGTCGCAGAGGTGATCTTCACCTCCTGGTCTGTATTTTTGCTAGATGGGCTTCTTTTCTCAACTAGCTGGAGCGTCTTGGAGGGGGGGGGGGGAGACTGGAGCGGCTTTAGGATACCTTGTATCCTCCCCCCCCAGTCTCCTCCACTCCCCCCGAAACGCCTCCTTTTACCCCTCTCCGAGGTCGCTTCACTGACCTTGGAGAGCAGCTGGTACGGTTCTTTCTGTGCTGGCTGTGAATGGGTGAGGAAGGGGGGGTTGGAGCTCTGATTCCCAGCTCCGAGGTCGAAGTGGGATCTCTGACCTTGGAGCTGAGAATCCAAAGAATCCTATGGACCCTCAGAGGCTGTCTATGGGCCACAGGATCATTTCCTAAGGGACCCTTTCCCCTTGGAATCTGGGATGGCCCATTAGGAGGCACTGTGGTACACGGAGCAAGTTTCTTCGATTCTGGCTCTGCCTTAATCTCATCCCCTCTAAGAACTTCAGTCAGCAACAAAGCAGTGTCATGTTTTTCTGTCCCAAATATTTCAAGATGTCATCCTCACTTTCTGCTCCAAACCAGAACTTCATTGCCCTTGGCTAGTAGCCGGCAGCTCTGTTCTGCTCTCCTCCTCTGTGTGTGGCTTATTTTCCTGTGATCTCTCACGTAAACCCATCTTGCGTCGTGCTTGTTTGTCTTCCTCAGATCTGGACCTTAGCAACGAGTCCCTTGGGAGGAAGCTGTCCGAACTGCGGCTGTATTGTGATGTGCTGACACAGCAGGTCCTAGCAGTGCAGGACGCAACACACCCTCAAGACAATGGCTCCCCATTCGACATCCAGGTGGGGGCGGCTCTGGAGCGATCATGCACTTTGTGTGTGGGCATTGTCCAGCCCGTGTATGACAGGGTACTCTATAGAGCATGCATCCCCTGGATCATCCATGAACAAAAGGTGGTCTACCTCCGATCTCTGTAGCGCTGCGCAGGGGTAGGGAGCTTTTCTTGGTCTAAGGCAGCCATCCCCAACCTGGTGGCCTGCAGGTGTGGTGGACTTATGGGAGTTGCAGTCCAACACACCTGCAGGGCACCAGGTTGGGGAAGGCTGGCCTAAGGGCTGGATCGCGGCCCAGGAAATTTACCGGTGCTCGATGCCAGTAGCGGGCATGGCCAGAGCGTGCACACACACTCTCAGACCTCACATGCACACCCATAGACATCCGTTCGCATGCCCAGCCAGAGCAGCTCCCTCTTTGCTGCTGCGTGGGGTGTGCGGAGCCGGCTTCCTCAGGAGCTGCCACTTGAAGGTGCTCCAGGCTTCCCCCAGCATATGCACACCAAGGAGAGGGACGGAGCTGTACCACTCTGCAAGCAAATGTTTGAATTGGCCCTTAAGTCAAGGCTTTTTAGCGCTTGCTCTGAGAGGTCGCCCAGAGCTGTGACTCTGAGGATCAAGCTGGGCAAGCTGCCATGGCTTTTTTGTTCATTCTGTCCTGCTTTTGGCCTTCCCCAGAAGATGAACGAAGCTTCATCCTTGTTGCGGGCAACCTGCAGCCAGTTCATCTCCACGCTAGAAGAGTGCATGAAATTTGCAAACACTCGATTGGCTCCTGAGCTTTACCATCCTTCGACGATTCCCCAGCCTTCTGATTTTGTGGGCACTAAACTCCCGCATTCCCACCGGGTGAGTCTGTTCATCCATTCAATCGTTTTTCATATTTACATTCTCTCTTTCTATCCAAGCAGGAAATGCAAGTAGATTACAGTCTAAAAAGCTGTGTATATATAATATTCCCTAGAAAGGGAATTTCACAGTTGTGGGGCCATCTCTTTACCCTTGTTGATTTGATGTCTCGGATCAATGAAACTCGTGGGAGAGCGTTGATAATAAGAGGCAATTTTCTATGTACCGTATATTTCATGTTTGCATTAATTTGCTTTATATATTATATATATATATATATATATATATATATATATAAAACTTGGGAGGGGACATCACCGTTTGATCTCAAAACACAGGCTGGAGGTGTTCATGTGGCAGAAAGCGTTCCCTTAAGGCAGCCTTCCACAATGGGATGCCTGCAAGATGTTTGGACTACAACTCCCATCATCCCTGACCATGCTGGCTGGAGCTGATGGGAGCTACAGTCCAAAACATCTGGTAGGCATCACATTGAGGAAGGCTGCCTTAAGGCATGCTGCTCCCAGCCCATTTGGGGCTTTAAAGAGAATGATCACTACTTTGAGTTGAGCCCAGAAGCTATTTGAATGTCCGTGCAAACTATAAAAAAACAGACGATATGTTTCTGAGGGTGTACTCCTCACCAAAGTTGGGCAACTGCATTTTGCACCAGCTAGGTCCAAGTTATTATGTATTTGTATTCATTATATTTATATCCCGCTATTGCAGATTATATATTTATTATTATTAACAATATATATATACCGCTTCTCATTTGAAACAAAACCCAAAGCGATTTACAAAAGAATAAAAGCAAACAAAGACCACACACCCACACACACTGGTATCATGAGACTGGTACAAAGATAGCTCATGGCTGGGGAAAAGCTAAAGTAAATAGGTACGTTTTCAATAAATGCCTAAAACACATCAGGGTTGATGCCTGATGTACTGCGGAGGGGAGATCATTTCACAGGGTAGGCGCCGCTGCAGAGAAGGCCTGTCTCCATGTCATCACCAAAAGGAAATCCGTTTCAATTAACTAAGATTAGTTATGCCTTTAAGGGTGCAATCCTATGGCTGCTAGACGCTGTCTAGAAAGCCATAGGATAATTCGGAGTCCCAGCTCCAACCTCAGAAAAGCGCCCTGAGGTCAGAGCTGGGACACTGAATTTGGAGCGCCTTCCCTTGCCCTCGCAACCGGCATGGTTCTTTCTGCGCTGGCTGCAGCTCTGAAGTCACAAGACCGACCTCAGAGCCAGCTCTGGGTGGGTGTTACGGGGGGCAGGGTGGGAAGGAGCGAGGCACCACCGTGCTCTGAGGAATCCTGGCGGTGCCTCAGCCTCTTCTCGCAAGCCGGGGGGAAACATTTAGGCAGTTTAAATGGGCTGTCTTAAGTGTTTTGGAGGGTAAGAGAAGTGCAGAGGCAATCCTTGGCTCTGCGCTCCTTCCATCCTCAATTGGACATTGGATCGTGCTGTCCATCAACTAACGTTGGTGATCTATTATAAAGCATGTAATTACCTAGATGAATCAGTTAAAAACCTTTTGATTAACTAAAGAGGTGGCCATTTTGTAAACACAACCAAAATTGTTTGTAAAAAGGGCTAAATGTTTCTGAGTAATTTTGCAGATTGTCATTGCATGTTGTGTCTGGAGTGGTGATCCTGAAACACATTTGTGATTATGAGCATAGAACTAAGTGGTTGTAGCTACTATTGCACATATTAAATCTGGATTCTGGAATAATAGGATGTTACATTGTGTCTGTGTCCTCATTGCTGTGTTGTTGTGTGTCCCCCCCCCCCTTCAGGTAAGACGTTCAATGAGCCACACGGGCATAGTCTCCTCAGACAGGTAAGCACCCATGGAGAAGGAACTCTTCTATTTAGTAGTGATGGCCAAGCGTCTCCTGGCTCATCTTAGAATTGGTTAGCTTTCCCCAAGCCCAGAAAGTGGCTGGGTTTTTTTTAGTTTTGCTGGGAAATCTTGGGGAAAGAAGCACACATGAGTTAATTGCATTCGCTCTTCTCTGCCAGCCCCCACCCCACCTTTCCCAAGCAAAATTCATACAAGAACTCTTGAGAAGGTGATGGGGCTATTGATTACTGGTACAACTCAGTTGAGACAAGAGAGGCCTTTCAGTGAAGGATAAGGCCTGCAAGGCCTCTCCTCTGTCTTTACCAAGCCCTCCCTAGGTTACCCCACCTTCTCTTTTTTAAAAACTTTTTTATTTCTATTAAACACACACACACACACACACACACACACACAAAATGTATAACAATAATTAACAAAACTAAAATGGACTTCCGAATTTTTCTACTTTCTCCACTTGATAATCAAAAAAGAAAAGCTCTTTTTTCTATTGTCCCAAATTTATCATCTTCTTATTTTTTTTCTATTGTCAGTTCATCTTATTATTATTCCACAAAACCACAGATAAACAAATCATTGTTTTCTAACCCCTGCAAAAAGTCAATTAGAGGTTTCCACTCTGCAATAAACGTAGATGTTGTCTTTTCTCTAATTAATGACGTACGTTTGGCCATCTGCCAGCTCCACCATCTTGACCAACCATTCCTCCGTTGTAGGCAGTGCTGGAACTTTCCATTTTTGTGCATATAATAGTCTCGCTGCTGTTGTCATATATAAAAATAAAGTTCCATAGCTTCTTTCCAACTGACTATCCATTATTCCCAAGAGAAGTTACCCCACCTTCTCAAGCATGCAGTTTTTTGCTTGGGAAGGGAGTCACGGGGGGCAGGAAGGGCTGGCTATTGGTGTGGGCAAACCCCATTCCAAACCAGACCTATATTTTGGGAGTGAGGTGGTGGGTTAGATCTGGCTGGTAAAGGTGTGAGCCCCTCCAAACTGGGGGAGTTCATTTTCTGAACTCCCGCAGTTCTGAATTTGCTAACTTGTACTTAATGTTCGGGTTGCTCCCTGCCCCTGATCTGGTTAGTAGGAAACATCTTTATTGCTGTAGAAAGTGGTGCTTTATGCTTTTTTAAAAAAAGAAAAGAAAAAAAGAATGAATTTTGCAACATGTATATCTTATGCAAGGTATGCATATCACTGCTTATTTTGCATAACACATTCGGCTTTTCACGTGGCGCAGTCCTCGTGGGGCATTGTGGGGTGGGGCATGTGAGGGCACTGAAGCCCCGCCCCCTCAACGCTGGAAATCTTCCCTTGCAGAGCTCCGGAGCCAGCTCGGGTCCCCCCTGCACTTTCCAAGGGCACCGTGACTGTGCTGCGCAACCTGGAGGAGATGGTGATGTTCCGCTCACAGCAGTGGGGGCAGCAGGGTTCCCAGTCCGAAAGCCCCACGGGCACCATAATTGAAGAAACAGTTGGTAGGGGCCACCACCAGATAACTGCATGCGGTTAACATGGGAGGGGGAAGGCGGTGAGATGGTAGGCATGCAAGCTTACCCTCTTTTGCCTGATAAGCGATCGTGGCGGGGGGCTCTTTTCAGTTACCAGAGCTTGAGGAGTTGGGAAGGACTGAAGAGATGGGAGGGATTTGGGGGGCCTGCCTCTCCAGCCCAGCTGTTGTGCATGGATTAGAGAGATGTTCGGCAACTTGGACAGGAGCCTGGAAGTCTCTGAATTAGTCTTGGTGGCAGCCTAATCCAGCATGCAGCAGGATCCCCCTTCCCCAAGAAGTTAGGAGAAGAGAGAGTGGTCCTCCCTTTGGATCAAGCACCAGCCTTGATCTGGAACTAATTTGGACTTTGTGGTTTCTCTGTCCTCAGTTCAGGGACTCATGGGAAAGAGGTTAGGTGGGGAAGTGGTGGGCAGTCTCTCACACCCCTGCATAATACAGGTGTATGGTGGGTTCAGGTCCCACCCTACCGCCACTTTCACAGAAGTCACTGAGATGGCTTTTTTAAAATTCTTGCTCATGGATATCAAGTGACCCACTAATGTTTTTGTGTTCCTAGATCCTAGAAAATACTGAGCGTGGTATTTCTAATGTAGGAATACCTGAGCCCCACCCTGAGTAGAGCCTCCTACATATAAATTTTTTGATATGATGAACTGGATAGCTGTATTCTGTATGTATATGGATACACACACACACTGTATGTATGCATATATATGCACACACCATCTTTTTTATTATTACTATTACATTTATAATAATCCTCTTGCAAGGAACCCAAGGCAGCTTACATAATCCTCCTCCTCTCCATTTTCTCTTCTCAACGACCCTGTGAAGTGGGCTAGGCTGAGAGTCAATGACTGGCCCAAAGTCACCCAGTGAGCTTCATGGCTGAGTGGGGTCTGGAACCCAGATCTCCCGAGTCCCAATCCAACACTGTAACCACTACACCACTAGCTGGCTGGGGCATGCTGGGAGTTGTAGGCCAAAAACATCTGGGGACCCAAGGTTGGAGAACACTTGGATTCTAACCTCTGAAGTGGATGGCACTGCTGCCGCTTCTACAGTCCCTGTTGTTGCTGCTGCTTGCTTTGCTCTGCATTTAAATCCCAGTGGAGGAGCAGAGGAGCTCCGGACGCCCAGCTGCCACAAGCCTCACACACCCCAGCTGGCCCGCCCTCAGCATGGACCAGAGGCATCTGTGCACCATGCGCAAACCTCCACTACATATACATAGAGAGAGAGATTCTGCATCTGTTCATGAGAAAGCATGCATCCACAAGGTCATTCAAACAGCCATATTAAAAATTGGTCTTTGCTGTGGTATATGCCTCATTAACAATATTCAAAAGTTTGTGGGGGGAAATAGAGACCCAGTTAGAAAAGTGATGTGTCTTGGGCTATACCAGGAGCAGCTGATGAAGTTGTACTTTATCCTGGATACATCTGATGCAGGCATTTTCAAAAAGCATTATTAGGGTGCTTCCAGACAATAATTTCCCATCATTACCGGTGCCAAATTGCAACAATGACCCTTTTTTCTGTTCTACTTTGTAAATATGATCAATGGAGCCAAGTGTTTTGACTAAGTCTATTTCCCCTTCACAGTACGGCTGTCTTTGCTTGTTCCAGTCCAAGCATGTTGTCTCTCGAAAAAACAGGGGAAAAAATGTTCTGTGCCATTTTCCTCTCTGCCCCCTCTTTAGTGGATTCCGTGATCCCTGACATGATGCATTTCGTCTTTCTTTATCACTCTTGCAAGATGAGTACTATGGAGAATCAATAGCAAGGCACATGTGTCATTACACCACACATGTCATTGCACCACTATGCATGCTTTGCATCCCAGGAAGTAGAATACTAGAAAGTGTTTTATAAGTCTCTCTGCTGGCGTTGCTCACGAAGATAAGATCTACAAGCAGCTTGTTGAGGGGAAACAGCCAAAGAAAGCAATTAGTCTGGAGACCAATAATAGATTTTAAGAGAGTTGAAAGTAGGTTGAGGGAAGCATTGCTTCCTAATACTGTGTGTGTATACATAAGCACACTCTTCTTTTGTCCCAGTGTCACTTCTGGTCTAACAGATTTTGGCAGGTTTTTGAAACCATTCAAAACATTGCAAACCCTTTTTACTGCTGGCATGAGCAGCAGTTCCTGTTTGAAGCCACTTTGTTTCTCTGAAACAAACAGCTTTGTTTCTCTGAAACGACTTTGTTTCTCTGAGAATCCTGGCTTATCATAAACGAACATGAGAGCTGATGTGGCGTAGTGATTAGAGTGTTGGACTGGGACTCAGGAGATCTGGGTTCTAGTCTCCACTCACCCATGAAGCTCACGGGCTGACTTTGTGCCAGTGACTGACTCTCAGCCTAACCTACCTCACAGGGTTGTTGTGAGAATACAATGGAGGAGGAGGATTATGTAAGCCGCCTTGGGTTCCTTGCAGGAAAAATGGTGGGATATAAATATAATAAATAAAATAAACTGTGTACTAGTGCACATAGACGTTTGCACCCACTTTGCTCCTTCCCACTAGTATGACTACTAAGCAGGAAAGGTTTGTTTAGCTTGTCACCTAAACCGGGCATCCTGGCTTGTCACTCTCTTTACAAGCTAGGATCGCAAACCAGAGTTTGATCGTGCCAGAAGAGAGGAGCCCAGCTGTTAACCAGGGCTTTAGGAGAGTGCTGAGAAGATATTTGTGTTTGGAACAGGAGGCTGCCTATCTCTCTTTCAACCAGTTTCTTCCTCCTTTTCACCTCAGATCCCCAGTTGTCGGCTCAAGACCCTCCAGCGGATTCAACTGGCAATGACCAACGGCTGTAATCTGGATTTTGGTGCTGCCTCGACTTCTGCGGACAGTTTGGAGCTCTCCTTACTGCTAGCTAGCTAGCTAGCTAGAACAATTGGCCTGAGGTTCCCTCCTCTAGCTTAGGAATAGCCTGGGCCTGTCGGATGTGTGGCTGGATGCATCCTATGTGGCTGGCAGGCATGAAAGGCCAGGGCTGTTGGGCGCCCCAAAACAGTTCCTTTTTAAAGTAGGGGATGGCTTGGGGGGCAGGATAGTGACTAGCTCTCCACGCTGGATTAGGTAGGGGAAGAAGAGTTGGCTGCAGAGAGAGCATGGGATGCTTAGGAGGCAGCTTCTCACTGAACAGGCTGCCCAAATGTTCTCCTGGTGCTCTCCCCGATGTCCTTATGTGGCGAACATTTCAGTCATGGAGGTCGCTGGAGATCCGAGGTATGTGGCAGGTGCAGAACACCTTCCTTCCCGCTCACCAGGCTAAGGCCGGTCACTTTCTTCCAACTTTAGAGTCTCTTTCCTCCAGGTCGACTTGGGAACTGCTCTGCCCCCTGGCAATTGGATGGGACAGCTTTTTGCCCAGGAATCCACTCTAGATGCCAGCGTGCTCCGGGACGGACCCGCTCGCTGAGCATCCCTTCTCTTTCCTCAGCAGAGGCCTCTTCCTCCAAAGCCCTCGCCCCTAACGGGACTTCCATGATGGAACTTGCCGTCCGGGATGTAGAATTCCTCCTCTGCTCTCCCTTCTTCTCTTCAGCCCTTTGCCAAGGCAGCGTGTAGCGAATGCCCGTGGTAGGAAAAGCAGTCTTTCTGGACGTCTGACCTTACAGCAATGTTTGGCTCCTTCCCCTGCACGGCACAGGGCTGGGTGACTGCATCCGCTTGCATAATAGACGTGAATTAGCTCCTGTACACTAAAGTTGGGAGAGTGAAGTCTTTGTCTTGTGGGATTATCTGTCACCTGTGGTTTTTGTACAGAAGCATGGCAGGATCCTGGGTGTGTGCGTACGTGTGTGTGTATGTGTGTGTGTGTGTCTCCCTCTCTCTCTCTCTCGAGCCCATTCACATGGAGTGCCCTGCCAAAGATCAGACTCTAATTTTGAATGAAGACTAATTTTGAAACAAACATGGCGTCATGACTTATCTGTTGTTTCCCCTGTGGGATGGAAGGAGGCACCGTTGGGGTTTTCTGTGAGAAGCAGAGCCAAAAACAAAACAGCCGTCATTCTTCCTGGCTGTTTGACATGGCTGTAGCAAACAAGGCGATCAGCAGTGTCATCTCGCCTGCTACACAGCTGACAGAATCAAGAGTTCACGTGCACCTGTAAATGTGCCCCATCTACATTGATGAGCAGGTGGTCGTGGTTTTACATAAACAATTGTTGCATCACTGAAGACCCATGCGAAATCGGGGTACAGGTGACTCATAATGGCAGAAACATACTGGGAAACAGCCGGGGCTATTTCTGGCTCTTCTCTTGCACTGTGCTTTTCTACCTCCCCTGCACAGTGGCTTTCTTGGCTTGCATTCTTTATTGGGGACTTTAAGTAATTGAACGTTCAAGGGCTGAATTTTTATGGCAGCACAAGCTGCCATGATGTACCTCCTTTAATATTTCCCAAGCAAGGGCAAAACCCCAACAGATTCAGAGGCAAAGAACAATACACCTCTGTTTTTTTCTCTCAGGCCTCCAGGAAGGGCAGAAAAGGAGAGCCAGCAGCCCAATCCCAACCCCCTTTTGCACTGATCCATAACACCAGGAGAGCTCTTACAGCAACCGGAGCTTCCCATTCTCTTCAGTGTTGTGGACAGCTCGGCACATGCAGTAGGGATATATGTGCAAAGCTGTCCACGGTTTTGAAATGAATGGGGAAGCGCTCATGCTGAGCACTGGGTATGCATGCGCATACATCAGTGAGGTTTAGAGTTGAGGGCATATTTGCTGGGTTACAGCAAGGGTGGGGGAACCTGTGGCCTTCCAGATGTGAGTTGGAGTTCAACATCAGTCCCAGCCAGCATGGCCAATGGTCAGGAATGCTGGGAGCAGCAGTCTAGCAACATCTGGAGGGCACCAAGTTCCACACTCCTAGGTTACTGTAATAAGGAATGGACAAGAAACCATTGGCCTTTCTAACTTTAAGGAGCAGCTTCTGGTAATTAAATTGTTAAGTTTCTTCGTCAATATCTCAGGAAGGGACCTGTACTGAGGCTTTGGTAATATGCTAATTTATATTTAATGAATTTATATTTTTTTAAAAAGCAGACTATTAACCAGCTAACCATTCTTGCAGCTTGATCCTGATTCCTGCTTATGCTAAATCCAAAATAGGTCCCACACAGTTCTTGGGACATATTCCTTTGTAAGTGTGCATAGCCCCATTCCAGCTCACGTTAAACCTAACTTCTTCCATTGGTTTTGATGGGATGTACAGCATGATCCTAGCCATGTTTACTTGGGAGCAAGTCCTACTGATTTCAGTGGTGCTTGCTGCCATGTAAGTGTGTGTAGGATTACAGCCTATGTCACAACTAATTTAGGACTGGGCTGAGGGTTTCTCAGTACCCTAAATGAATTGTAGGCTTGCTTTTGAAACACTGCCTGGTTCCTGTTTCTATGACTCTTCTAGATTACTCGGGGAACATGTCATCATAATCTCATTAGCTCTCTGTGATGGACAGAGAGAAAAGGAAAATGCCGGGTCTCACAATCATAAGATTGATTTGACATTCATGCAGGGACAATGGTTGACTGCAAGTCAAAAAACCAGAAATCTGCAACCAGCCAAATTTTGCAGGTTCTTGATGTCTCGAACACAGATTATCTTTCTCAATGTGGTGCAGATTTAGGGAATTGTGTCCTCTTATTCCATGTTTGCATGAGCAGCAGACGGGGGAAGCAGGGAGCAGTCGGTGAATCCCCTGGAGTCGCCCATTACTTTCCCCATTGCTCCTCTTCCATTTCTTGTACCCTCTCCATACCAGTGGTTGGCACTGGCGATCGCAGGGACCGGTAGACGAGCCCACTGGAATCTCCACCTCAGGCAAAGAGTGTGCAGGCTTGAGTTGGGCTTGTGGTAGGAATTGGACAGCTGAGCAGCTGGACCCCTGCCCTCCCACCCAAGATTCCTGGAGTCCTCACAGCCTGCCTTGGGGCTTTCCCAGGGTGGGTACTCTGCTCTGACTCCCACCCCCACCTGTGGGAGGTAAAGCGAAGTATGAATGGGGTGATGCTTGGAGCCCTTGTGTTAGCTTCAATCCATCCCAAGCCATTTGTCTTGGGCGGGGGGGGGGCGCAGCAAGCCACATTCTTCTCTTCAGCCCGAGGCCCAGGGCTACCTTTTGCTGGTGGTAGTATTCCCTGGTGGCTACAGGGAATTGTGCATGCACATCTCTCAGGCCACCACAGTTCTGGGGTGGTTGTGCATGCCTATTGTGTTTTTCACTTCTTCTCTTGTTTTCTATCAGACCTCCAGTTTCCATCCTCTTGTCATCCAAACTCAGACTGAACACACTAGAAAACAGGATATATTGACCCAGTTCACAGGACATGGGTTATATAACCTACGATGAGCTATGGTATGTGCCACTGAATTCAATGGGACTTACTCCCAGGAAAGTGTGTATAGGATTGTGGTCTCAGTTGGTGTTTTTGGGGGGGTTGGGGGTTGGGTTGGCAGTATCATTTCCAGCTTAATGATGTCCATCCTGAGATGGGGTGAGCAGAGCCCGGTCTGTCTACTACACAATATTCAGATGTGGCGGCTGCTGCTCCAGCAACAACTTTGCTAATGTGGCTGCTGCATCACAAACTTGTACAGTAATATCTTGGATTGCAAGTAACTTGGTCTGAGAGCGTTTTGCAAGACAAGCAAATTTTTTTAACAAAAATTGACTTGATAAACTGAGCAAGGTCTTGCAAGACAAGTAGTGTAGGTATGTAACCGCTCGCCTTGAGCGGGCGTAGCAGGCCGAAATCGGCCCCGCTCACGCCCGCCAGAGACTCGCTTTGATATAAGAGTGTTTTGGATTACAAGCACTGTTTCCGGAACGAATTATGCTCTCAATCCAAGGTATTACTGTATAGTGAAAACTAGGATAGTTGCAGTTTGTAGTCCTGAAATGCCAGCACCTCCTCCTCTAACACTCTTATTGATTCACACACCCCTGGTCTGCTCACTCACCTCCTAATGCTGCCATGGGGGGCAGGTGCAAACTCAGGTGAGCCTCAGAGCCCCCCCCCCACACCCAATATGAGAATCATAATACTGGCATTTACAAGGTTATTGTAAGAATTACTGAGCTACTGTATGTGAAATGCTTTAAACATTAACAGTAGCATTATTATTATTATTATTATTATATCCACGATCCATCCCCACCCGATGTTTGGACTGAATTTTTGGAACCCCACTGCTCGGGTACAACCCAGTACCTAAGAGTCAGTGAGGTGGTGGTGGTATTATTATTATTATTATTATTATTATTATTATTATTATTATTATTATTTGGCGGATGACAGTGGCCTGCTCTTCCAAACAAGGGCGCTTTGCCTTTAAGAGGCTGGCGATCAGCGCTGCCCGAGGCAATTCCAAGTCCCCCAGGCTCAGGGCGTGTCTGTCCCCGGAGTGACACCGGCCAGATTGGGGGGCGACGCGACCGGCAAGACGTCTGCAAAGCCGAGGAATCGGACGGAGAGGAGCCGATCCGTACTTCGAGTTGCTGGGAGGAGGAGGAGGAGGAGGAGGGCGCAAGGCCGATCCGGGGCTGGCACAGCGAGGACCCCGCTCCCCCCCCCCCCCGCTTCCCTGTCTCCCGCCGCCGGCGGCACTGTCTTTGGCTCTGCTTGCGTGCGCCGCGCCTTGGCCGGGGAGGATGCGCCTCCTTCGAGCTGCTGCTGCTGCTTGTGTCCGGGGAGCGCGGTGATTAGCCAGATGGGGACCGGCCTGCCCGGCTGACGGAGCAGGGGAGGAGCAGGAGCTTTTGTTGCTGCTGCCGCCGCTGGATCGTTCTGCTGCAAAGAGAGGACGGGGCGGCCGGGCCAGGAGAAGGCACCCGCCGGAGGTAAGGGATGGATGGATGGATAGCTGAAGAAAGAGAAGCGCACTTCTGGAGATGGGGCGGCAAGAGCTGGATTTGGGATGGGGGGGGAATCGGTGCTAGGAGGCGAGAGAAATGAAGTGGCGGGGGGGGGGGAGGGAGACCAGGGCCGCCCTGGGATGTAACTGGTGGGGGAGGGGAGGTCTGGCAGAATGGATGGAAAGGCGATGATGGCGCGGGGGAGAGACGTCCAGACCTGGCGATGAAGCGGTGAAAGGATGCTCTGTCTCCCCGCACCCTTTAACCTGATGCTAGCTCAGGTCTCTGCTTAGGATGTTTGAGGGGTGCATCCTCCATCCCCTCCCCCAAATGGTGGCTCAGTTTGCCTCCCCCACACCTCCTTAACAAGGTGTGACTTTGTGGGAGGGGAAAGGTATTAGTGTTCTATTTTGCCGTATATGTGATCATCTGACAGAGGCCGAGTAGCCATGGGGGGGGGGTGGAGGTTGTCCTCCTCTTCCCTTTCCCCAAACAGCAGCCCCATCTTCCCCTCAATCTGCTCGGGTGACTGCAGGGAAGGATGAAGTCTAGATTGAAGGCTGAGACTAGTATGGATGATTTATTATTGATTTGCACCATCTTTGGTGCCTTGGAGTGGATTCCTCGCTCAATGTAATCCATACACACACACACCCCTCTGGTTTTGATTAGAGCCAGAGATGCTGCGGGGAAGGAAGGATGCGGCTACTTCAAGGCCAGGATGACTGGGGCTGCCTTCCTGATTGCCTGCCTTTCCCCTCAAAGTGGTCCCCACCACCACCCCTCCGGCGGCCTGGGCCCTACAGAGGGTGCTGGATGGAAATGGGAGAAAGGGAGTGAAGGACAGAGAGGCAGATGGAGTGAGATCCCCAGGGCTAGCAGCTGGGACAGGGGGAAGGGAAAGGGGGAAGCAGGCAGGGCAGGCTGGGAGGAGGGATTCTGTTTCCCTGGTCTCCAGAGCCCGTGCGCATACAAGAGATGGTACTTTTCTACCTCTCGTTATTTGATTTGGAATAACTCCTGGTTATTCCAAATTAAATAGAGGTGCCCGACCTCAAGCCCTGCCTGAAAACAACAAGCTCGTGCCGTGAGGAAATTCACAAGAACCGGTGAGGCAATGCACTTTGCATGTGCTCAGAGGCACGCACACACTTATTTTCACACTGGTTTCGTGTTCCAGATTGTGCACTCAAAAAGCAGTTTCTGGGGGATGAGCCCATCGGTCAGGTTATGCTCTGAGAATTACTACCATCACTGGTGGTCTTGTCCTCAGAATCCATGACACAAATTAGAATGCGCACTTGGCCCATAAAGGGGCAGGCGGTGTAAAAAACAACAACACCCTCTCTCCTCATTGTTGAATCACCCTGAATAGAGGAATCACTAGCTTGTTAAACGGTGTTGGGGAGTAAACTAATTCATGTTAAGAGGATTTGGGAGTGTGTTCTTAAGAATGTAGAAATAGCCCTAGTCCCCTTTCCCTCCCCTATAAAAGATGCACAAACAGTAGTATAAGGGTATGTAGAGGGATTTAGACAGGGAGTGCCTCTTAGCAGAGCAAAGGAAAGAGATCTATGTCCTCCCCCCACTTCTCCATAATCCATCTGCCTCATTTTGATCATCTCAGTATGCAGCCTTTGGTAGATTTTCCCTGCCTTTTCCCTTTTTTGAGGGGGAGGGCATGGAGTTAAGCACGCCACAGTATTGGATGCAGTGAAGCACAATGGTTAGGTTAGGTTAGGTTAGGTTAGGGTTGGGTTTCTAAATTAGAATGTGGACAGTGGAGGTTCCTGTTTTGCCACCCACTTCCTGTGTGACCTTGGGAAAGTCACTTATCTCCTGTAAGCCTCCAGCCTCCACAACAGCCTTGCCACATGGAGATGTGGGTGAGGGTGTTATGTATTGTATTCATTGCGAGGTACATAGATAGATTTGCAGAGAGAGAGAGGTGAAAATGTGAACTGTTCAGCTGCTGCAGTGATGGAGGATTGGTATGCACTTCTGCTACTGAGATGTGGAATTAGAGGTTTGGGGAAGCTTTGTAGAAGCGGCTCTGCCTCACACAGAGGGTGTTTTGGGAGATGCCCCTAAGCAAGTATGCCTTAAAAGAAGGGGGCAAAGAAACAATATCCAGTTCATGGCATCATCCAGCAGGGGGCACTACCCCCATCTCAGGTCAGCCACAAAAGGAATTGGACCATGCAAACCCCTTGAATTAATGACAGACAGATGCTCTGATGCATTGGGCTGGAGAATACAGGAAGCAGAGCAGTCTCATGGTCATGGCATATCCAAGCCACCTTTGGCTCAGACTCATCGAGGTGGGTCTAGAGAAATCCTTGACTAGAACACCTTGAAATCCAGATTTTTGGCCCCCAGATGATCAGCACTTGGATTTTTTTCCATCTCTGCATCAAGGGCAAGTGTCTCTTCCCTCCCTTCTTCCCAAAAGGAGGGCTATATATACTTCACGCATCTGAGTGAGCGATTTGCCACATGGTCACAGAATCTGCTCTTAGAGAGGGACCATTGCTCAGGAGCAGAGCACATGCTTTGCATGCAGATGCCCCCCCCCCCCCGGTTCAATCCCTCCCTGGCATCTCCAGTTAAAAGAATCAGGTGATGGGATAGATTCTCTGCCTGAGATCCTGGATAGATGCTGCCAGTCAGAGGAGACAATACTGGGCTATTTGGGCACAAAGTCTGCGGCTGCGACCCTCAGTTTTGAGAAAGTGTCTTGCTCCAGCTTGCACCCCAAAATCTTTCTAACCATGGACAGCAGGGATAAAAGCTGGAACCTTCTATTTCAGTGTTCTCCAACCTTGGGTCCCTCAGATGTTTTTGGCCTACCCAAGGTTGGAGAACACTGCTCTGTTTGAAAGGCATTCTATTGAAAAACAATAGGCATGCGTAGGATAGCTCTGAGACTCAATATTAAGGCAGTTTCCTATGTTCCTCTGCTGTCCAGTATTTGGGATCCTGAGTATATGAACTTGAAAAAATGAAATGGAATAAAAAGACTTGTAATCCTCCTGAGAAATGTCTGGAATGTCCCCATATATATTGTATCATTGGCCAAAGTGTCCAGAGGATGTGAAACGGAAAATGTTACAGTCCAGCTAAGGGTGTAATCCTATGCATGTTTAAACAGGAAAAAAAGTCCTACAACTCCCAGAATTCCCCAGCTACTATGGCTGGTTGGGGAATTCTGGGAGTTGTAGGACTTTTTTTTTTCTGTCTAAACATGCATAGGATCATGCCCTGAGTTGTATGCAACTCAAGAAGTGCCTGCAGAGGCATACTTAATTTTTCATTGTTCTGATAGTTGCAGAATCTAGGCTTCCTGATTAAGGAACACACATCGACCTGCTCTTAATTCAGCCCATGTGGCTGGTTACTCCCCACTCCAACTAAAATCAGACTAATTCAGGAGCCACTGTTCAGTGGAAGCGCCCATGTCTTTAAAATAGAAGGTTCCAGGTTCTGTCCCTGCCACCCCCAGTTTGAAGGATGTTGGGATGCAAGCTTGGGCAAGACACTTTCTGCAAACTTGATGGGAGACCCCCTCCTCTAGTTTCCTGCATTGAGCAGGGGGTTGGACTCGATAGCCTTGCAGGCTCCTTCCAACTCTATGATCTATGAAATCTATAACTGGAGAGCCTGCTGCCAGAACACACAGTACAGGACTAGATGGACAATTGGTCTGACTCAGTATGAGACAGCTCCTTATCCGTTCAAAAGAACCCTGTGATAACCTGCCTGACTTCGTTCTCTCTCACCTCTTGTGTTCTGAACGTGGCCTGGGGCCACATATGCAGCCTAATGAGCTGGTAGAATCCTGCGGTGGTGGAGACTATGGGAGGCAGAGAATCATAGTTTAGAATGTTTTCTCCAAGATTAAAAAAAAAAATCTAAGAAACTAG
Organism: Shinisaurus crocodilurus; assembly: GCA_021292165.1. Taxonomy (NCBI): domain Eukaryota; kingdom Metazoa; phylum Chordata; class Lepidosauria; order Squamata; family Shinisauridae; genus Shinisaurus; species Shinisaurus crocodilurus. Next base: position 32,418,297 of record CM037881.1, read on the forward strand.
CTCATCAGGATGAAAGGATTTAGCTCATTTAGCTCTTTGCTATGTTCATTTTCTACTTGCAGGGAGATTTTATTTATTTATTTACAAAAGATAGCATCCAAAAATGTCCCATCCCCCCCCCCGCCTTGCAGCCTGAAGTGGCACAGTACGTATATTTCTACCAAGTCAGGACTCTACCACCTTATTCTCAACTCATTCTACTGCACAGGTAGTCCAGCTCCACAGCAGCTCCTGATTTTTGATGTTTCAGAACCCTGTATCTCATTTTTTTGTTTCCTTTTGTTGTTGTTGTTGTTGTTGTTGTTCTTAAGCTCAAGGGTTACTTAGAAGTATTTTGGCCTGTGATGACCTGAAATGTTTTTAGTACAAACCATCAGACCAGCAACTGCTGATTGGGGGTTGCAGCTGCTCACAGCTTGAGGAATTTTGCATAGGGAGAAACTATAACTACCTGATCCGTTAAGCATGTTTCAGAAAGGGCTGGGGTGCATTTCGCTGCCGTTCGACATTTGTTCTCAAGCTGGAGGTGTAGAATAATTCTTCATCACAAGCCTTCATCAGTTTTTAAACTGGCTTTTATTGTTATGGCAACCACCACAAACCAAGGAATGCTGGGAGCCGGAATTCTGTTTGAAGGATGGGGCAGGGCCTGTGTATACACTGTGTGTGTGTGTGTGTGTGTGTGTGTGTACACACACAAACATATGCACGTGCACATACGTACATACCGAGGAGGGAAACACAGAATTCAGTTTCTCTTCATGCTAAATTTGGGACTTGAGTATATATTGTGAAAATTAAGCAAATGTGCATATCATTTATTTTTGAATAACGTATACTGTTTCTCATAGAGATAAAGAGCTATGCAGAGCACAAGCCCCACACCCTGGCCACTGGAATTATCACTGAGGCAAGGCTGGCCCAAGACAGGTGAAAAACCCAGCACCCCCTCCCACTAATTAACATGGGGCCAAGGACCTTCGGGAAGCTCTCCTGCATGAGCCTCATTGAAACTGAATGGGAGCTGTGCAAGAGCTTTGTTGCACAGGAGATGTTCTAGAATGGCTTTTGCATAAGTCAGTTCTGTCTATTTATTTAGGCCATGTTATCCTGCCCTTCCTCCAAGCAGCGCTCAGGGACCTGTACATAGATTCCACCACCCCACCACCCCAAAAAACCACTTTACCCTCACAACAATCCAACAATTAAAAGCACTAATATGGGTATATGTACATATGCTCAATCCTTGCTGTGAAAGTAAACCCTCTGCTAGCATGGGTTATACGTTAGGCTGAGAGAGAGATGGTAACTGGCCCAAGGTCACCAAGGGAGCTTCATGACTGGATCTCTCCAGTCCTAACCTGACAGTGCTAACTCAGTGCTGGCTGGGGCATGCTGGGAGTTGTAGGCCAAAAACATCTGGGGACCCAAGGTTGGAGAACACTGCCTAACTACTACAACATTGGCTCTCACTCTATCTCCCTTAATGGGATCCAAAATCTCCCACCTGAGGTTGCCCCCACAGCCCCCTATCCCTGAACCCATAGATTTCACCAGACATTGATCACATAGTTACAAGCCTACCTTTCAATAAGGAGTAGAATCTTGCTTTAAAAAGAGAGAGAGAGAGAATGCGAAAGGGAGGGAGATGAGATTCTCGGGATGCTGACATGAGGTATAAACCTGCTCCTATTGATGCTAGTTTCAGGGGACATGTTTTTGCCTTATCTCACATTGCGGCCTGTTTATCAATGATCCAATGAGAATCAAGCCAGCACCTATTTGCATAACCACACCCCTGCATCTGCATATCACACCTTGGGTTCAGTTTCTTAGTCAGGAGGAGTGTAACAGGACACAGAGAAACTGCTTTTTACATTGGAAAGAGGCCCCCATGGGTAGAAGGACTGCAAACAGGATTCCAAAGTCCTGGCCATCTAGCCATTGCCCCTAACTGCACATTGCCACTACAAAGATCAATTGGTTTAGCCGTCCTCATTTGCCCCAACATGCAGTTTCATGAAATTGCTGGAAATTATTTGCTATCGATTCTTAGCCCTTTGAGAGAACTACCATGTCCAGAGTTCTTTTGTGTAAGGCAAAGGCTTAACAGTCAAAGACATTTGAGCCTAGCTTAAATGTATGATGTAGATGTCCTTTAAAACCATATTTCTTCTTTGAGCCAGGGACTTAATGTAAACATTCTGGCTCCTTGCTTTAATTGCCTGGCAACAATACCTTCTGGGTTAATTAAAAGCACTAATATAGGTATATGTACATATGCTCAATCCTTGCTGTGAAAGTAAACCCTCTGCTAGCATGGGTTATACGTGTTGTGAACATGGTCTGTGCAAGATTGTGGTCGCAGGGTCTCCTGCGAGCAACAAATGCTTTCTCTGTGCCTTGATCTTTGATTTCAGTCTGTGTCTGAGGCATTTTCTCTTGCAATTTCCCCATGTGGCAGTGGAATAAGATACTTTAAAGAAGGGGTTTCCTGCTGAGGTTTAGAGATAGCTCCTTATGGATGTATATTTTTCTCAGACTTGCTTTGTTGGAAGCAAGTCCCTATGGTTCCCCCTCTGTTTGCCTGCCAGTGTGATGCTTTTTGAAAAACCACATCCAATCAATTCTCGAATTTTAGGCTGTGTTCCGGGACACAGAATCCAATAGATTTTATGATGAAAACTTGGCAAGCCCAAAATGATTCTGCCCATCAGAACTTCACCTGTTTTGCCAGCTCTTTTTCACAGCTCTGATTAATGACTGCCAATAGAATTATGACGTGTAAATGAGGCAGAGGGGGAAAGGATGCTGATTGGCTAAGTTGCTTCTTACTAGAATGGTCTCAGTTCAGATTCACTGGAAGCTGGTGACTGGGGTGAAAAAAAAATGTTCAGTAGCCAGAATGTAAACACAGCCTGCTCTAGGTGGCATGTGCCTTTTAACTTTTTTTAGTGTGAGGTCATCTGTGTGAACAGTGGAGACCGTGCAATTGCAAATCACCATCATCATCATATTCAAGACTAAAATGCCACTTTAAAAAAGCCGGTGTGGCATAGTGGTGAGAGTGTTGGACTGGGACTCGGGAGATTCGGGTTCTAGTCCCCGCTCGGCCATGAAACTCACTGGGTGACTTTGGGCCAGTCACTCTCTCTCAGCCTAACCTACCTCACAGGGTTGTTGTGAGGATAAAATGGAGAGGAGGAGGATTATGTAAGCCGCCTTGGGTTCCTTGCAGGAAAAAAGGCAGGGTATAAATATAATAAATAAATAAGTGTTCAAAGCACTTCACAGCAATCCTTGCAAGCTTCTATTCAGCCTGAGCTTGGCCATTTACAGTATTGGAATAGTACAAAGTTAATACAGTGGTATTATTCCCATATCTATGATGGTAAGGCTGAGGCTGAGTTATAGTATAGTCGCTATCCTGAGACTCCCTCAATAAGCTCATGGTTAAAGTGAGATCTGTAGGCTTCTTGCCTCCCAACTCAGCCCCTAAACCTTTATACCACTCCAGCCCTTGGAAACAATTAGTAAGGTGTTTTAGATGAATTGTGCTCTAGCAATATTAACTGCTCTTCCTGTTGCATATTTAGCTACCGTAGATGGAATGCAGCTCAGCATTGTGCCCCCTTTCGGTCTAGGAAGCATACTCAAGAAGATCTCTTAAGGTGGGTTAGTGAAGGGTTAACATTAATTAAACTTCCTGTTGTACTTCTGTTCAGGGTGGAAGGAGTTAAACACTTACGGTACATGCCATTTACGTGCATGTTTCCCAGTAAAGTGGGGAATCTAATCTGCGTCAGTGTAGTATTTCTTGGTACGGAACCAGGAGCTAGCAGTTAGTGTGTAGAGCATAAGGCATGTAGCGGCAGGGTTTCCCACGCACCTGCCCTCAGGGGCCTGAGCTGCCCACTGCAGCTCCCCCTGCTCTGCCCTCTTTAGGAACCATAATCGCATGTTTAAACTGAAGGAAAGGGCTAAGAAGCATCAGCAGCAATTTTATGCACATTCATACAGGAATTTGTGTCTGGAATAGACAGGGGGCCGTTCATCTGGGCCAGCTGTTTTAGACTACTGTAACGTGCTGTACATGGTGCTGCCCTTGAAAAGTGTTCGGAAACAAAATGCGGCAGCCATTGTCTGGCATGCACTTTAGAGATTACATAAAACTGGTCTTGAACCAGCTATACTGGCTTCCAATTTGTTTCCGAGCCCAATTCAATGTGCTGTGCTGGTCTTGACCTATAAAGCCCTAAACAATTTGGGGGCCAGGATATCTGAAAGATCACCTCTTCCCATATGAGCCTGACTGTAATCTACAATCTTTGTGAGTGGCCCTATTGCAGTCTTTGCCATCCTGGTGCCGTCCAGATGTGTTGGACTTCAGTTCCCATCAGCCCTAGGCAGCATGGCCAATGATCAGGAATGGTGGGAGTTGTAGTCCAAAACATCTGGAAGGCACCAGGTTGGGGAAGGCTATCCCTATCGTATGCCCCCTGACCAGGAGAGGCTAGTTCAGTGGGTACATGAGACAGGGCCTTTTCTGTAGTGGCACCCTGACTATGGAACTCCCTCCTGAAAGAAGTCAGGTTGGCTCCCTCCCTACTGAGTTTTAGACAGGCAGTAAAAACTGCACCATTTTTCTAGGCCTTTGACTGATTTTAATATTGCCCCAACTTGTTTTTAAATCATGTTTTGTTTTGGCTCTTATTCTGTTGTGATTTTATCTATGGTATTGTTGTTTTAAATGGTGCATTGCCTTGAGGGCAGAAAGGTGATTTATAAATATCATCATCATGAAAATCCAAAAGTGTTAAATTTAAGTTCCACCCCAATTCATGCTGAAATTATTAAATCACATTGCTAAAGGTAGGTCTAGGGATAAACATACTGCAATACTTGGAAGATAAGAGATAGATTGAAACCTCTCATTTTGTGATGCTGCGCTCAGTTTATATATAGCCTAATAAGAGTGGAAAGCTTCTCGTAGGCTAACATTAGGATTTAAGATAAATTGATTAGGTTACATACAGCTATGGAGTATTTGAGCTCTTTCAAGGAGTTCAGCTTCAGTTTAATAGGTACTTTCCTGGGTTGCTTCCAGAGTAGCAGCTCCTCCTCCTCCTCCTCCTCCGCCTCCGCCTCCCCCCTCACTTTTTGCCAAGAATCCAAATGACATTGTTGCAGTCCAGTGTTTTCTCTGCAGTCCTCCCATGTTTTCTCAGATATGATTTGTATGGTGATATTTCTGCAATTGTAGAACCTCCCTGTTCAGAGTGGACTCCTTTCCATTTAATTAAAATCGAGGGGCCACCACTGAGAATGCCCTCCCCCTTGTTGCCACCTTCTGAGCCTCCCTCGGAGGTGGCACTTGGAAGAAGGCCTCAGATGTTGAGCGTCGTGTCTGGGTAGATTGTAGTTGGGAGAGGTGTTCCTGCTTGCAGGTCCTGCCTGTTTTGCTTCTTCCTGTTGATCATCTGTAGATTAGTGATGAACAAGTGGAACCTGCAAGCAAAATGTCTGCTGCTGTTCAGGGTTCCAAGCCAGCCAGCCATGTCCTTTTCCAGGATACACCATTCCATTTCCTCTTTTACCCCCCACTGTAAGCATTCCATGGCTACTGAGTGTGCTCAGTCTTCACTGGGCTGTTTTGGGAGGCTCTCCACCTCCACACACACCCTAGGTTTTTTGTTTGTTTTTTTGGTACTTCTGGAAACATAGAGGTTCACCTGAGTCTGCTGATGGTGGATGGTGCTGCTTTGACTACATAAGAATCCACACTCAGAGAATGAATATGCAGTTAGTATATAGCATCTTAATTGCCCCTTTAAAAACCTGTTTTAATCAACCCAGTGTCAGTTTCTGTTCCTGGATGGCAGGGGATGGCAGGGGAGGGTTTAATTATTGACTTCTTGTTATTTTTTCCTGCCGTTTTTCATAGCAGAATGCTGGCACTCATACTGTTGCCATTTAAACATGAAAAGTTAAAAAAAAAAAAAAAAGTGCAAGAAAGTCCAGTAATTAAAGCAATCCCCTGCCCCTGGGAGGAATTGAAACCCTTTCCCCTGGCCCCTGATCGTTTGGTGGTTTCCTGGCTTTGGGGCAGTTTCTTCCTCCCATTCAAAAAGGTTGAAGTGCCTCTCCTAAGCTCAGTTACTGGCAGGAAGAGCTTTCAGCTACAGTATGCTGTAGAAGAGCTACAGTATGAGTGCCAGCATGGCGTAGTGGTTAAGAGTGCTGGACTGGGACTCGGGAGATCCAGGTTCTAGTCCCCACTCGGCCATGAAGCTCGCTGGGTGACTTTGGGCCCGTCACTGACTTTCAGCCCTAACCTGGCTAAAATAGAGAAGAGTAGGATCATGTAAGCTGCCTTGGGTTCCCTGCAGAAAAAAAGGCAGGATATAAATATAAATATATAAATAAATAAATACACTGGTATTTTAGGTATTTTAGTCATTTTGCCTTTGGACCTACCAACCACTAGCATGTGGCTCCTGAGAGCTGAAAGTCGTTCCTCACCCCTGTTATATATATATATATATATATATATATATATCATTTTTATACCGCCCAATAGCCGAAGCTCTCTGGGCGGTTTACAACAATTAACAATACAGTCCCTGCCCGCAGGCTTACAATCTAAAAAGACACGACACGATATATATAAATATATATCCTATTATATGGATATCTAATAGTGGTAAAATAGGCCTGTGAGAGTGGCAAACTTACGGTACCCAGCTAGCTTGACCGTACAGGCCAACAAGAAAGTGGCTTAGCACTATTTCAAGTGGTGCCTGCCATTCCGTAAGTGGTTATTATTATTTATTTATTTCATTTCTATACCGCCCAATAGCCGAAATTCTCTGGGCGGTTTACAATTATAAAATTTTACAATAAAATACAGTTTTACAATGAAAATACAATATAAAAATACAAACAATAAAAACATCGAAAAATTTACACTAGACATTTTAAAAACAATTTTAAAATTACTGAAATAGCTAAGACAAGATTATAAAAAGTAGACTGGATAAAAAAGGTGACATAACCACCACCCTGTGTACTTTTTGGAGCTGTTAAATGCATCAGCATAGAGGGCAGTCTTAACCCAGTGCCGAAAGGATAATAAAGTTGGTGTTGGCGCCAGGCAGGCCTCAGTGGGGACATCATTCCAAAATCGAGGGGCCACCACTGAGAAGGCCCTCCCCCTTGTTGCCACCTTCTGAGCCTCCCTCGGAGGTGGCACTTGGAGGAAGGCCTCAGATGTTGAGCGTAGTGTCTGGGTAGATTGTGGTTGGGAGAGGCGTTCCGTCGGGTATTGTGGTCCCAAGTTATGTAGGACTTGGCCCCCTGTGCAAACAGAATCCTCTCTAATTTCACTGGGGATTCTGGGAAGTTCTCAGAGGGAACCTTTGCCCGGAGTTTCCAGAAATCTTGTACTGACCCTGCGAGGTATCTTTGTTTCCTTTAAGTTGATGTAGGGTAGCCATGTGTCCTACTTTACAGAAACAGTTCTCTATTTGAAGGGTTGTCCATTCCAGCTCTGGTTCCAAGAGCCCTAAGAAGGGGGAGCAAGGAGGGGCCTTGAAGTTGCCCATCCACAGTTAGCAGCACCTGGACAGCAGTCTGAGCAAGGCACACAGGTCACCTGGTCATGGTCTTCCCCACTATAGTGAGATGCAGGGCCAGCCTTACCATTAGGCAAAGTGAAGCAGTTGCCTCAGGTGACAGATGCTCGATGCTGTGGAGGGGGCAATGGTGACAGCTCCCTGGCTGTTCCCCTCTGTCGCAGGACAGAGTTGTGTGTGTGTGTTTATTTATTTATTTATTTATTATTCCATTCAGCCTGCCCTGCACCACCTAAGCTAGCCTGCTGCCGCCCTCTGGTGAGGTGGAGGATGCTTTCCTATCACCAGTGTTGAAGTAAGGGTCAACCACCAGTGTGGCTGGCTTCTGCAGGTGGAAGGGAGGGGGTGCCATCTTGTCCTTTGCCCTTTTATTTTATTTATTTATTTATTATATTTCTGGCCCGCCATTTTTCCTGCAAGGAACCCAAGGCGGCTTACATAATCCTCCTCCTCTCCATTTTATCCTCACAACAACCCTGTGAGGTAGGTTTGATTGACAGCCAGCGACTGGCCCAATGTCACCCAGTGAGCTTCATGGCCCAGTGGGGACTGCAACCCGGATCTCCCGAGTCCCAGCCCAACACTCTCACCACTGCGCCACACTTTGTCTTGGGCCAGCTCTAGCGAGAAGCATTGTGTTTCTGTTTAAATTATAGTAATCACTTCTCAGTTTGCATGTATACATATAAGTGAGCACATGCAGATCTGTGTCTTCTTTGGTCCTCTATTATTATTATTTTTGGTGATGTGTTCCTTCTTTTGGGGGGCAATGCGTTAAGTGACCGCCCTAGGTGGATGCTGTTTGTGCACCTCCCATAGACAAAGCGTTGAGGGAAGGGCACTGGCTGGAGAGGCAAGCACTTTCCCTCCTCCACCTGACGCGAAGATAGGCAGCTGGTCACTGCAGGGTCCTTGCTGTACCTCCTGTTCTTGGCTAATTAGGCATTAGGCAGAGAAGGGGCAGGAAAGAGGCCTGTGTTTGCGCGCTCTCTCTCTCTCAGGATGAGGGGGTGGGAGAATGAAAGGCAATTGGCAGAGATATCCTTGCAGTGCCGGGAAGGCCACCGTGCCCGCCCGTGCGGGATGGCCAAGCACGAGGCTCTTGCTTGTCGTGCCACGCTCCCAAAAATCCATTAGCCTCCCTTAAGGCTAAGATCGACTGACAACAGCACTCTCCACGGCCGCAGAGGAGGTTGGACCCCGCGCTGTCTGCGTGGGAGGGAGGGTCAGAATTGTGCACCAAGGGGCGCCAAATCTTGCATCCATCTCAATTATGCAGATTAAACACAGTCAGCCAGCCCCAAGATATTTTGGCACCTGAGGAGGAAAAGCCAAATGGATTTCGCTGCCTTCTCCCCACGTGCCCTCCCCCCCTATAGCGCCGGGGCTGTGAGCTCTTGTAGGGTATTGATTTCCAAAAGGGTAGCTATGTTAGTCTGTTGCAGCGAAAACAACAGAGAGTCTTGTGGCAACGTAAAGACTAACGAATTAATTTTGTCATAAGCTTTTGTGGACATCAGATGCAATCTTTAAGGTGCTACAAGCCCTTTTCATTGATTTAATTATCTGCCTTTCAGTTGATGATTTGATTGATTAATCTAAGTGTGTGTGTGTGTGTGTGTGTGTGCGCGCGCACACACACACACACACATATTGCCAAAGCCTCTGCATATGTTCCTTTCTGAGATATTGAAGGATATTTTACAGCTTAATAAAGAGAAGCTACTGTGCATGGCTGGAAGGAAGGGCCATCTTTAAACATTTTCTTTTTCAGTCCTTGTTTGAGTGACATGGAAATAATGAAAGTGTGTGACGTTCACTTTCTGTCTTCAAGGTTTAAAACTCCCCCCCACACACATTGCAGATTAATCAACTGATACTTTAGTTGATTAATCTATCAATTCATGGTTGCAGAGTCTAGACTCTAGAGAGATAATATAACAAATGAAATCACTGTAATTTTGTCACCTTTTCATGGCACCCCAGATCTGTTGCTTCAGACAGCTGCCTTGCTCTGCTTGTGGACCTGTCTTTTTTTCTTTTTTCTTTTCCTTATAAAACTCTGTGATGTGCCATGTTCATTGGTGGTGGTGCATAAATAATGCATAATAATAGCTCCTATTTACAAGGTACTAACTTTAACACTGAATAACTCAGAAGTGGAGCACTAACCAGAACGGGACATAAGAGTTGATTCGCTCTGCAAAGGCTGCATGCAACATTTAGTGAAATGCAAAAAAAAATATTGGCCACTGCAGGTACACCCTCCCTGGTTTTTGTTTTGGGCAGGAGCAAGGGCTGGGGAAGGTAGGAGAGGGAAATGTGGGGAATGAGAAAATAGGTGGCCACCAATATGAGTAGGATATTACCTATGGGAGCGGGTTAAGAGCTGGCTGGCCCAGCTCTTCTGCCTCTGAGCACTAATGGTGTTCTTCCAGCTTTCAGCAAGGGCCCCCCAGTGTGGGGCTGTGGGTTACACGTCATGGTTAGATGTGGATGGCACATGTCTGAATCATGTCCACTTGACATTTATTTATTTATTTATTTATTTATTTTATGAATCGCCCATCTGGCCAGACATCCGGCCACTCTGAGCGATATACAGTCCAATAAAACACAAGAGGGGGGAGGAAACACACACACACACACACACACACACAGTATAAAACACAATTTAAAACAGTTACAAAACTTAAAAATCCTAACCCACCCCATATTCCCGCCTGAAAAGCCACTATGGATTTCATTCATGGGTCGCTTTATTGGGTTCACACAACATGATAAGCTGTGGTAGCTTATAAGGCACGTTTGCTTCAGAGTGGCTTGTCGTGTTGTCTGAACCCGGCCACAGTGGCGTGTGCGTGGTTAACAAACCATGCTGCTGAGTTCAGACAACAAGCCGCTCTGAAGCAAACATGGCTCAGACCTGGACTGAGAGAAAACTGCTTAAAGCAGCAGAGCACAGCAAGATACGGCAGGGGAGGTTGGGTTTCACTTCCCTCCCACTCGTGCGCCTTTTCTTGTAAAGTAAGGGTGGGGAGCTGTTTTGGTCCCGGGGGCTGGATTGTCTTTGGGCTCACACATCCCGGGGGGGGGGCAGATGCTGTCAGGGGGCAGGGTCTTCTCTCCTGAAAGCCCTCCCTGCCTCCTGATGTCATGGAGTCCCTTTCTCCGTGCAGAGCGAGGCACAGAGCAATCACTCCTGCCTCTCTCTGCCCAGAAAGAAAGGACTGCCCCTTTCTACATGCAGAGAAAGGCACGGAGCTATTCCTCCGTGTTTGTCTGTGCACAGAGAAAGGAGTTTCTGTCCGCAGAGCAGATTCGGCCCGCAGGCCAAAGGTTCCCCATGCCTGATGCCAGGTCTAATTTGGTCAGCCTAGCATGATGGTTAGAATTTTAAAGTTCTCAGTTGAGATATGCAGATAGGGGCTCTACTTGGTGTACTTAGGAAGGTGAGTTTGGCAGTGGGAGGGGGCAGAGCCTTTTCCGTAGTAGTCCCAAGATTTTGGAATGAGCTTCTGGAGGAGATGCAACTAAGGGCGCAATCCTACGCAGGTTTGGACAGAAAAAAGTCCTACAACACCCAGCATTCCCCAGCCAGTATGGCTGGCTAAGGAATACTGGGAGTTGTAGGACTTTTTTTACTGTCTAAACATCCATAAGATTGCGCCCTAAGTACCTCTTTAGGAAGCTCTGTAAAGCTCACTTAAGTGGGCATCTTGTGAATCACTCTGTGGTGACGTATTTATTACTGTTTGTTATGATAGAATATGAGCTATAATTAAAAAAATATGACTGTTTGGATTTAATTATTTTTAGGAGTTTTATGGGTTAGATTTAAAATATGCCATCATCTTTCGTGAGCTGTGGTAAAGGTGGGGTAAACATGTTTTAAATAAATAACTGCTTGTTCTGTCCCACTAGCATACTGATAAAATAGGCTGCCCCTAATTTGCCGGGTTCAAAAGTAGGGTGGCCTCATCTCCCCCCCAAAAAGAGGAAATCCATCACCAAAAAAAGACCAAGAAGGACAGTGGTGCTTAAAATTTGCATATGCTAATGTATATGCATAGATGCAAATGTAGAAATAATTCCTATAATTTAAATACAATACATCTCCCCATGGTAGGGAAGCTTGTGACCAGGTGACCTGTGTGCCTTGCTCAGTCTGCTGTCCAGGTGCTCACTGTTGATGGGCAACTTCAAGACCGCTCCCTGATCTCCCTTCTTCTGTTCTTTATCTTTAAACCAAACTTGAACTGGACAGCCCTTCAATTAGAAGATGCCTTCAAATACAGGTTTGTCTTATGTAAAGTAGGGCACATGGCCAACCTCAGTATGCATGCTCAGGACACAATTCTACATTACGAAGTCCAAATACCAACTCAACTGCCCTCACACCCATTTTCAGGGGGAAGAAAAGTTGCAACATTGCATTGTAATGCAGTACTATCTGCCTTGAAGCTTGTGTATGGAAACAACAACCACTTGTTCAACCCAGCAGCTTTCAGTACAACCAAGGAGGGCACATGACCACCCTATTTAAAAGGTCTCAACCATATGCAATGCCTCCCAGTTTCCCCATTGTCTACTGCAGGGTTGAGGAAATGTCAGGCTTACAGGATCTGCTTTGGGGTTTTTTGCTCGAACCCCAAGATCCACCAACTGGAACCAAAGGAAAAATATTGGCTTCGGGGCCTAGGTGGTGTGGTGACACCAGCAGATACCAGTTCTTTTCTGGTGTCCGAGCCAGATTCAGGGGAAATGGCTTAAAACAGTGGAGCGCAGAGAGGTGAGGTAGGAGAAGAGGGCACCTCCTTTTAATATAAAAAGTTTAAATAGTATAAAACGTTAATTTCTCCCCACCTTTGCTTTATAGCTAAACAATAAACTCACACACAATTGTTTCGGCTCTAAGACTCAATATCTAGGGCCTGAGGGGGCATCCACCTCTTGTCGCTAGTGCGCATGCGTGTAAATACACACCTGTGAATGTGAAGGCACCATTTGGTGGTGGGCTTTATTGTATTTTATTGTGCACTTGGAATGTTAGAGTTAGGGTTTTAACAGCGCCCATGTGTTGTATCATTTTTATATGGGTTGTTAGCCACCCAGGGGTCCTTGCAAGGAAGGGCAGGATAGAAATATAAATAAATAAGTACATGTAATGCACAGGCCTCACCTGGGAAGTCCCATTTCGAACGTTTCCAACTCTACTATTCTATGATTCTATTCTAGGACAACTTTCCACTGTATCTTTAACCTAAAGAACAAAGATCCTCTTTGCTCTTAAATAAGTGAAGCAGTGCCCTGGCTAGGCCCAGGGGAGGTCGTCTGCACCACAGCACCCACTGATGGTTTTGAGTCACACTGAGCAAGGCAAGACCCCAGAGAGCACTGCTGTCTTCTCCCTTGAGGAACTGTTGTCCCAGCAAAGCACAGCAAAGGACTTTCAGTGGCTCCACCCCTGCTGGATTCTTAAAGCAGTGTTCTCCAACTTTGGGTCCCCAGATGTTTTTGGCCTACAACTCCCAGCATGCCCCAGCGCTGGCTGGGGCATGCTGGGAGTTGTAGGCCAAAAACATCTGGGGACCCAAGGTTGGAGAACACTGTCTTAAAGGGTCGGTGTCAGTTTCTGCAGTCTCATGCTCCTGTGTGGCTGAGGGACAGGAGAAGCTACCAGGGAGTCATCCTCAGGGGCAGGTGATGGGAGAGCCATGTCCTCTGGCCGAGCAGGCATAGAAGGGGCTGCTGAGGGCTCCCCCTAAAGTGGCGTTATCTGTGACCTGTCTGAATCCAAGTCCTCTTCAGGGTAGTGTGGAGCCTCAGAACCAGAGGACGTGACAAGCACAAGCTCTTGCAGATGGTGTAAAGATAGGAATGGGGAACATGTGGCCCCCCCAGACAGTGCCGTTCTACAACTGCCATCATCCCTCACCATTGACTAGTCAGGCTAGGGCTGATGGGATTTGCAGTCCTACAACATCTGGAGGGCCACACCTTCCCCACCCATGGCGCAAAGCAGGAGCGGAGAACCTCTTTCAGCCCAAGGGCCGAGTTCACTTTCAGAAAAGCTCGGGGGGGGGGCACATTCCAGTGGTGGGCAGGGCCAAAGTCAAAAGGGGCGGGGACAAAACTACCAGCATCTTGTAGCTTCATGCTCTTACTGCCAGTAACTAAACCTTAGGAGAAGCATTTCTGCCTTTTAGAATCAGGGAAAACTGCGCGAAGGCTTAGAAGCCATCACATGATTGGTGGCCGGGAGAAAGGGGGAGGGTCCAGGGGAAGGGGTAGGGCCTTCTGGGGAATCTGGGAGGTCTTATTGTGACCCCAGGAGGGGCAAATTTGTCCCCTAGGCCTGATGTTCCCCACCCCTAGTGTAAAGACAGGGTGGGGACCAGAGAGTATTCCTTGGTTTGAATAGATGTATTAGTAGTACTCAAGAGTGTCCATATTTCCATTTGTGAAATGTTTTGTTTATTTTATTTACAGCATTTGTATACCACTCCATATCTAGACAGATTCAGGAGCAGTGAATAATAAAAAGATAAAACAGACAAAAGAATAAAAACAATACATTAAAAACAGGGTAACATTAAAACCTTGGCTGGTCAGCAAGGAAGGCTTCCCGGAACAAAGATGTCTTCAGCAGGTGCCAAAAACAACGCAATGTTGGAGCCTGCCTGACCTCCAGAGGCAGGAGAGCTCCAGAGAAGTGGAGCCACCACACTGAAGGACTCCAGTCGGGCCATAAGTCCATGTGGGGCCACCAGGAGAATGTCCTGCAATGATCTCAGTGACCGGGCAGATTGGTAAGGGAGAAGGCACTCTCTCAGGTATCCTGGTCCCAAGCTGTTCAGGGCTTTGTACACTAGTACCAGAACCTTAAACCCGACCCGTTAGCGAATAGGCAGCCAGTGCAGTTCCTTCAGCAAAGGAGTTACATGCTGAAAGGGGGCAGCTCCCAACAACAGCCGAACTGCTGCATTCTGCACTGGCTCCAGCTTCCAGAGCAGCCTTAAGGGCAGCCCCACATAGAGCGCATTGCAGTAATCCAGTCTTGAGGTTACTACTGCCTGTATCATCATTGTGGCCAAGCTATCCCTGTCCAGGGATAGGTTGGAGGATATGCGTGCCTCTTTGGAGCATCCAAAACAGCACCAGATGTGCCCCCAATGAACTCCTCTGATTTGGTTTGGCATTTCTGCTTACCTGGCACAAGCCCCTTCCTTCGGCTTCATGGATTGTGCCCATAATCTGTTTTCTACTGGCTACGCTTCCCCATGGTGGAACCACGTTGGTGAGAGTGTCGATCCCAGTCACTTCCACAGGTGGAGCAGCTCATCCTGAAGCGGTTTCATCGGTATCATTTGTATTCTGCACTGCACACACCAGGTCAGTTTTGTGTTGGGCTGGTGAGTCACTTTCCCTCCATCCCTCTGATCCGTCCCTCTGATCTCTCTTCTTGGCGGGGAAATGTTTATCAATTACTCCTACTCTAACAGTCTCTCTCTTGACTTCCAGGAAGTGCCTTCCGTTTTCCCGTTGCTGCCTGAATCATTATGTTTTACTGTTGAAATTTAATTATTCTTGTCCTTGCGATGACAGCAATTCCAGTAGAGAAAGAGAGTGAGGAAGTTGGTCTGTCAGGCTCATGTTTATTTAAGCAATCAGTTCAGTTTAACAAACTGGTAATGCCCTTTCTCTATGTCCTGGGCAAAGGATTGAAAGTGAAGGAGGATTAGGGGTACAGATTCAGCTGTAAAGTGGAGTATGTACCCCTACATAATGGTACATGCCTGGTGTAGCAGAGCGGCTAAGAGACTGAGCTATGAATCAGGAAGCCCTCGGTTTGAATCTTGCTTCCCACATAAACTCACTGACCTGGTTTGTACGACACGCCGGGTTCACTGTGGGTTATTTAACCCATGAGCCGTGGCGTGTGCTGGGCACCATTTTGAATATGCAACCCCCACTGTGGCGAACCTGGCCATCAGGGGTTATGCAAGGGTTAAACAACCCGATGGCCGGGTTCTCACCGCACACGGCAACCCCATTGGGGAGTGCATATTCAAAATGGTGCCCGACATGCACCGCAGTTCAGCTTGGGTTAAATAACCCACGGTGAGCCCAGCGTGATGTGTGAACTGGGTCACTAGGTGGCCTTGGGCAAGCCATTCTCAGCCTCAACCCACCTATCTGCAATATAGGGGATAATGATACAGACAGAGTTGCTGTGTAAGGATTACAACTAGATACTGCATGTGAAGCGCTTTGAACATTTGAAAGTGCTATTCAAATGTTAGGCATTATTACTATTGCTCCAACAGGCCAATCCTATGCATGTCTATTCAAAAGTAAATCCTATTGAGTTCAATGGGAATTACTCCCAGGCAAGTGTGTATAGGATTGCAGCACAAATGTTTGCATACGTGCAAATACTTCACCCCTTCTCAGGATCCTTCCATCTACTAGGGAGAGTAAGTTAGGGAGGGAGAAGTTGCTTCGTAAGTAAAAAAAGAAGAGCTGAATAGTATTCCAGCATATCCTCAACCCATTTCATTGTGCCTATTGCAATGTTTGTGGTAGATCCATTCCTTCAGCCTGGCCAGGATTCCTGAATGCTCTAGGCCAGTGTTCTCCAACCTTGGTTCCCCAGATGTTTTTGGCCTACAACTCCCAACTCCTTGAAATGGCAAGGTTTGGAGTGAATGGAGTACAAACTGGAAAAGACAGTCAATGTCATAACAAAAACCAAACTGGGTCCTACTTAGAGTAGAACCCTTGAAAACATTGTGGATCATGTGGCTGGGGCATGCTGGGAGTTGTAGGCCCAAAACATCTGGGGACCCAAGGCTGGGGAACACTGGGTTAAAAGCTCGCTGTTTTCATTGCAAAACAAATGCACACCCTGAAATGCTGGGATAGGGTTGGCTTATACATGAAAATGCATGTATTCAATAAGTAAGCAGTTTCAACAGGATAGTCATTTTACCTAACGGCACAATCCTATAACATGTCTACTCAGATGTAAGTCCCATTGAGTTCAATGGGGCTTGCTCACAGGTAAGTATGTACAGAATTGCAGCCTAGGAGTCTTTTTTTAATAAAAAAATAAAATAAAGGGATGCTGCTGCCTGATGATTAAAAAAGAAAAGAAAAAAACGCCCACACATCCCTGGAGACAGAGTTACTCAAAGTGCGTAGGCACTGTAAAAACGAAAATGTCAGTTAGATTCAATCAGTGGTGCAAGCAGAGGAGAAAAAATATCTTGCAGGTATTGGGCCTCATCCCTCTTCCTTCAGCCATGCTGCCCGATTCCCTGCACACTGAAAACGGGCATGTCAGGGAGATTAGGGTTCTAGCCTAGCCTTCTCCTTGACATCTAGTTTTCTGTGTGCAGTATGAAGTGGGATGGCCCAGACTACAGGCTTACTACCACATTTGCTGTTTGTGAAAACTAGGCCTTTATAGCTAAAGCAGTCTTTTCCCGACCTTGTGCCCTTCTGCTCTTTTGGACTTCAGCTTCCATCAGCCCCAGCCAGCATGGCCAATGGTCAGGAATGTTGGGAGTTGTAGTCCAAAACACCTGGAGGGCACCAGACTGGGGAAGGAAGGCTAAGTTCAGACCAATAATGCTCATGAAGAAAAAGAAAGGCAGCCAGAAGGACGGCGGAATAAAACCTGCAGTGTTAACTGGAAGTCACTAGATGGAGCTCAAGGTTCAGCTCTTGCCTGGCCGAGGGCGTTCCAGTAACACGCCATTCTCCTTTCCCAGAAGTGTCTCAGAGCTCATTTGCATGTGTATAAAAGGGACCTGTCAACCTAATAAGAATGCAATTAATTTCCACTGAGCGCATCCTATTCAAAGGTATCTCCACACACTTCTGCAGATTTAATAATATAGCTGGGGGAATTATATAGCATTACAGATAATAAATAATAGATGGTAACAATAGGGGATTAGAAGTGGCAGGTCGGCGGCGCTGTTCCCAGCTATGCTGGGGTAAGAATCAAGATCCAGACTTCCAGAGAGCAGCCCCGGAACTCTCCCCCCCCCCCTCATCTCCTCCCTTTCGTTGCCACATTTATCTGAGCGTTTCGTAGCACGTCAGCGGGGGGGGGGGGCGTAGGGCTGTGCTCGAGAACAGCTTCCCCCCACTTGGTGCTGCTGGTTGGGGGTGATGGGGTTTGTAGTCCAGCACATCTGGAGGGCGTCCAGCTGGGGAAAGCTGCTCTCGAGCGTGATGCATTTTGCAAAGTGTGGACACGAGCTTGCCGAACGTCGTCGTTGCTGGGTTGGTGGGGTGGGGTGGGGGGATAGCTTCGCAGCCTTGTTACCTGGCGCGTAATGGACAGTCTTGCTCCGTGGTTTTCAAACGGTGTCCCAGGGAAGCCTGGGGTTCCTCAGCGGCTTCTCAGGGGTTCCGCGCTGGAACGGGTCAGTAATGTCGCATAAGCTTCCCTGATAGACCGCTGGCATAGCACTAAAAACGGGTAGTAACGGAATAATGTTGGACATGATCTAGGCCAGTGTCCCCCCAACCTTGGGTCCCCAGATGTTTTTGGCCTACAAGCTATGCTGGCTGGGGCATGCTGGGAGTTGTAGGCCAAAAACATCTGGGGACCCAAGGTTGGAGGACACTGATCTAGATCATGTCCAACATTATTCCGTTACTACCCGTTTTTAGTGCTATGCCAGCGGTCTATCAGGGAAGCTTATGCGACATTACTGACCCGTTCCAGCTATGCTGGCTGGGGCATGCTGGGAGTTGTAGGCCAAAAACATCTGGGGACCCAAGGTTGGAGGACACTGATCTAGGCCCTCTGGGGGGAGCTCTTAGTTGGTGAGAGACACACAAAGTGGCCATGCACCCTACTTTACAGAGGGCGGTCCTCTATTTGAAGGGCTTAGTCCAAGTCCAATAAAAAAGATCCATCAGAAGGGAGAGCGGAGAGGGGTCTAGAAGTTGCCCTTCAATGCTTAACGCCTGGGCAGCAGATCGACCAATAATAGGCACACAGATCATCTGGTCACAGTCTTCCCCACTAGGGTGAAATGTATTGTATTTCCTATATCAATTAAACTATTTCTAAATGTGCATCCATACATATAAATTATCCTAAGCCAATTTTATGCAAATGTGTATCTGGTCATGCATTTCCTCTCATTTGGCAATGCGGAAGTGGCTGTGTGCGAGGCTCAAGCGGCCTGATCAAGATGCCCCGCACGAACTGCACGTGTGCCTTAGAATATGTCCCATAATCTTCTGCAATGCACAGTGCTTCCATGGCAGATAAGTCGATATGGGAAGTGTTCTCCGAGGGTAGACATTTCGAAAACCGTTTCTCTGGCTCATCAGAGTATCAGTGGGGCAAAGTTCGTAGGATATCAGAGGACTTTATGCAATCACAGTATAATTGTGGGTATCCCATTAAATAAGAGTTCAGGAAAACACATCACTAGTGCCAAATGGTTATTATGGCCTCTCATATTCTTTTTTAGAAATGTAGTTTTCAGACAGGATATAAAAAATGGCTTAAAATGCTAAATACTATTTATTTATTTATTATTGTATTCATATCCCACCTTTTTTCCTGCAAGGAACCCAAGGCGGCTTACATAATCCCCCCCCTCCTCCTCCTCCTCCTCCTCCTCACAACAACCCTGTGAGGTAGGTTAGGCTGAGAGTCCATAACTGGCTCAAAGTCACCCAGTGAGCTTCATGGCCGAGTGGGGCTAGAATCTGGATCTCCTGAGTCCAGTCCAACACTCTAACCCAGTGTTAGAGCCAGCTATGCTGGCTGGGGCATGCTGGGAGTTGTAGGCCAAAAACATCTGGGGCCCCAAGGTTGGAGAACACTGCCTAACCACTATGCCACACTGGCTCTCAATACTATAGCTCTGCAAAACCAATATCCCTTACTGGGTTGTGGTGTTGTTCTTTTTTAAAGCTTGTTTGGTGTTCTGAGCTGTCCCAAGAAGCTATCTCCCCCACCTGCTACATATTTCTGGAACCTAATTGTGAGATGGATTGAAGTTTGTTTGGGCACAAAATTCTGCCTTCACAAAATATGGTGGGCAAACTCCATCTATAACCATTTCCTTTCTGATTATGCATGGCCAGAACCCCAGAAATATGATAATCCCATAAACTGGCAATAGGGTTGCCAGCTTCTTATTTCAAAGAGGCTATCCCTCTGGAAGTAGAGTCAGGTCAGGGACAGAGTCAGAATGAGAACTGGAAGGTTATGGGCGGAGTGTGGCAGGATGGATTTTAATGGTTTTTCAGATCCCAATACTGGTTACCTCATAGCACATGGTTTTTACAGCTCAGGCCAATAAAATACTGTCCGGTAGGCAACCCTGATTATTAACCGAGGACAAATGAATGTGGGAAAGAGAGAGAGCCTTCAAAATGCTTCTTTACCTGCAGCAGGAAGACAAACAAATCATTAGATTTAACAGAGAAGAACCACAAAAGTAATTGGAGCGGCATTGTATGTAACAGAATGACAATGCATTATTATGTTGTTTTACTTCTTGGGCTTCTCTCTCATCCTAACCACAGTGCTCAGGGTGAGTTGTATACATTCTCAGGTTCGGATGAGCCGTGGTGCTCACAGGCATCAGATTGCATATCCAACCCTTGCTCCAGGGTTGCCGTGTTGTGTGATCCTGGCAAGCATGGTTGTTTAACCATCACATAACCCTAAAACAGACCGTGGGTTATGCGAGGATTGTTTAATCCTCGCATAATCCACGCTTGCTGGGTTTGCATGACAAGACAACCCCCAAGTGTGAGCTGGATATGCAAAGTGGCGGCTGTACACACCACAGCCTCACCATGGGTTAACTAGCCTATGGTGGGCTGTCGTGTCGTGCGAACGGCCTGTATTGCAATGCACTGAGATATGGTGATGGTGAAGCCTCTGGCAGAGTGGCAGTGAACTAAGGTCTGGAAATGGTTTAGGGTTCCTTTCAGAGAACTGGCAAGTTTGAAAGGGGGCTCACTGCTCCTCTCCTGTGTACACTTGTTCCCCCTTTTGCCTCTGGTCCAAGGGAGCATGGGGGGGGTCTAGGGAAAGAGAATTGGAGCAGGGAATGATCTGGAAGAGCGAGGGCAAGAGGAGAAGGCCGGAGAGTGGAGCCTGACTGGGAAATGCAAATTGCAAAAGAAAACTGGCAGGGCGAAGAGGTGCGTACAAGGAGGAGTTGCAGAGGTGAGGAAGCCTGAAGTTCACATATTGTTTTGAAATAGCCAGCCAAATACTTGGGTGCAGGTAGGGATGTCGGAGAAATCCGCGACAGATTCAAATGAGTTCGGATTTCTTTTAATCTGACCCGTAGATTCCACAGTGGACCGGCTTTTTCTGACTCACATGGATTCTGCAGACTGGCAGACTGGTTTTTCATTTTTGCAGGGGATTTGCGCTAATGCGCATTAACTAATGCGCTCTTAGCGCAAATTAACATGCGCATTTGCGCAAAGTGCACATTACTGCTGATGCGCACTTGTGCTTATGCGCATTAGCGCTGAGCCGAATTAGCACAAGTAGAACAAAATTCTGCTAAAAAAAAAAAATTCTGATTCCATCAATAAACAGACGGTGGAACGAAAGTCTCCTGACAGTCCGTGAAACACAGACTAAATGGATTTAACAAAATCTGTACATCTCTACATGCAGCCATCTAGTATTGATGACTGGCACATGATTCTTACTTCTCCCAAATGGTTAGAAGTAATGCTGAGCTCATAAATATATTTAGCCCAGACTTTTTCGTGACTTTTTTCAGGGTGGGATTCGAAACACGCATTTGCTCCAGCTTTATTAGTGTTGAAGGTTACTGGACCTGCTTTGGTTATGGTCACCAGAATTTTTCAAGCAGGATTCAGGAGTGTTGGAATCCTGGTATTCCACCTCATTTCTAGTTCTCAAAAAACTAATCTAGGTGGCAAGGTTATTCTGAACTGCTGAAGGTTCTTTATATTACGAAATAGTTCCGAAAATCAATGCTCAAATATTATTTGAGCAGCCTTAATGATAAAGCAAAATTTCCTTCTCCCTTTAGAGAGGGCCAGTTTCTACCTCACACTCAGAAATCCTGCTCTTCAGTACAAATGTGTTAGCGTGGGTTTAACACAAAAAAAACCCCTCACTATTTACGGATGCTACCTGCCCCGCCCCCAACACACACTGGCTTTAGCAGTTGCATAGCAAGCAGACATCCAACAGATGAAGCCTTTCCTGGTATGAAAACGTAATGACAAGGAAAGCATCACCTGTTGATTTCTGCCTTTTATGCTGCAAAGATGACCAATGCCAGCAAGAAACCTCAAAAACCAGAAAGCGGGGGGCAAGGGGAGCCAGATGTTCCATTGATCAAAGGGTGGAGCTGCAATGCTTTGCATACCTCCTTGCTTTTCTGTTTCACAAGAAACAGAATAGTTATGGCAAAATACATAGATCCAAATTTTGTTAATGTACACAATTTATTTCACTTTTCTTGGAGCAGAATTTGTCATTTTTATTTTTAAATATTTTTTTTTTAGCACAGAGTATACTTAATTCATTCAATTGCATCCGTACCTAAGCCATTTCAGGCTTATCCCATCCCATATTGTTTCTAAAATTGCTGTAATCTGTCATGAGTGCAAGGCATAGGGCAGGCTATAAAGTTATATAAATAAATGTAAAAGGATCAACTTGAATTGTCACATTTATTGTTTTCCTCCCACCTCAGCTGGGCTTGACAAATTGCGACAGCAGCACGCTAGCACAGATGGGGCTTAAGGCTATGTCTGCTTTAGCAGACAATGCAAGTCCAAAGGGAAGGGTCTCGGCACCGGGTACAGCCAGACAGAGGCTGTGTGCAGAAGATAGGCTTTCAGAGCCTTGGAAGTGGTATCAGAGAGAGCCATCACTGCCTGTGGTACATATGGTCTGTGGGGTCCCATCATTATGTCTGGTCAAACTGATTTCGCAGGGCTTGACTGGGCTTCAACCTCTACTTCTCAAAAAGCCTTACATTATTTCCTAAGAGCATTTCCAGCAGTGGTGCAACAGGTGTGTGTGTGTGAGTATGAAAGAGGAGAGAGAGAGAGAGAGAAAGAAAGAAAGAAAGAAAGAAAGAGCGGAAATGTCTGTTGGATATTGTTTGTGACAAATTATGCACTTCTCCACCAACCTCTCCCAACCGATGCCTGGAGCAATTTTGGAACAGCTTTGAATTGGGTTTAATTAATTAATTAATCAATCTATTTAGAACATGAAAGAATGGCTGCTTATCTACACATGACTATATGTAGTCCTTTAAAAAAAAAAGTGTGTGTGTGTATGCTCAGATGTGCACAGTAGTAGGGAGAAACCTTGTAAGGCTTCCTCTCCCTTTGATCAAATTCCCTGTCATTTGAGAACAAATTCTTTCTTTCTCTGCCTCCCCCACTTCTTCTCTTTCCACTTTCCCCTCGGAAATGAAATTTACTGGACCAGAAGGGGCTTGTGATGTAGAGCAGTGTTCTCTAACCTTGGGTCCCCAGATGTTTTTGGCTGGGGCATGCTGGGAGTTGTAGGCCAAAAACATCTGGGGACCCAAGGTTGGAGAACACTGATGTAGAGGACTCAATTCCCCAATTCCGTTGACTTGCGTGGGAGTCAGTAGAGGAGTGGTTGCAGTTAGGCACTAGGAAATCACAGGGGTCGAGAGAGGCATTGCTTTAAAACCGGTGTCCCCAGCCTGGGCCCATGGGTGCCACTGTGCCTGCAAACGCCTCCCACACGGCACACTCCAAGCTCCCTGCCCCCTCATTATTTTATTTTTATTTTTTCAAGATTTTTTAATTACTTCTTTTGAAACTAGGAGGCTGGCGTGGTGCAAAGGAATGCATTGGCCTCAAGCGCCATTTTTATTTCCAAGAATGCCTCAGGGGCCCACATGGGCCCCAGGAAAAAAATGGCGGAAGCCCAGCACTTCATTCTGAAGCATGCCCAGCCAACAGAGAAAAGAGAAAGGTAGGCTAAAATTGACGGGGGACGACGACACCGTGGAGGGCTGGGGGGGCGGGCAGCCTGTGCTGTGTATGTGTGCTTGGGCTGCCCTTTTTTATTTTTTTGTGGTGTGAGTGTGTGTTAGCTGGCTTGTTTGCTTGCTTTGGGGTGTTTCGCCTGGCTTTGTGTGCATGTTTCTCTGAGCATCAGCAGATGCCTTCTGTGAAATGGGTCTTTTATTGTGCTTTATGGGAGCAAAATTGTGATTTCGCATTTGGGGCTCTGACTCCACTTCTGTCTTGTACACTCAGTCTCTTGGCCAAGTTATTTGTCTCTGACTCTCATCGGTTTGCCTCCTGTGAAATGGGAGTTGGAGCAGAACATTGTGGGTTAAAAAAAGAGTGGTTTTGCGTTTTGGAGCCCAATCCTCACCTCTCCCTTGTGCTTAGGTCTTTGGGCAAGTTACTTTTCTTTTAGCCTCACCAGTTTGCCTGTGGGAAATGTGTGTTTTGCTAGTGGCCACGTGCACCATGGCAGCCAATTTGTGAATGGGCAAGTGCCCCCCAGCAGCCATTTTGTTAGAGTGCCCAGGGCACTCTCTTAAAATTTCAAACATGCTCACCAGCCCAAAAAGTTGTGGGGAGGGCTGCTTTAACATAAATAACTGTACTGAAACCTGCTGGGTGGTAGGGGTCAAGCTGTTGTTTACATACATCACAACCCCGGTGTCATTCTGATTTCCCAGTGATATCTAGGATATCTTCAAGGCAGGTATTGCATTGCAATGCATTTTTACAACTTTCCTCCCCCATCCCCCTGAAATGGATGTGGGGGACTGAGTTGGTATTTGAAGTTTGTAATGTAGAATTGTGGCTTGAACATGCATACAGTACCTAGGATGGCCGTGTGTCCCGCTTTACAGAGGACAGTCCTCTGTTCAAAGGGCTGTCCTGTCCAAGTCCGATTTAAAGATAGAGAACCAGAAGAAGGTGGAACAGAGGGCTTGAATTTGCCCATCAGCATTAGCACCTGAAAAGCAAACTGGGCAGACAAGCACACAGGTTGCCTGGTCACAGTCTTCCTCACTATGTTGAGATGTATTGTATTTCTATTTAAATTACAGTGAGTAGGTATTTCTATTAAAATTATAGTGATTATGCAAATTTTAGGCACATTGTTTATTTATTTATTTATTATATTTATATCCTGCCTTTTTTCCCTGCAAGGAACCCAAGGTGACTTACATAATCCTCCTCTTCCTCTCCATTTTATCCTCGTAGCAACCCTGTGAGGTAGGTTAGGCTGAGAGTCCGTTACTGGCCCAAAGTCACCCAGTGAGCTTCATGGCCGAGGGGGGGACTTGAACCCTTGGCTTCCGTAGTCCCAGGACAGCACTTTAACCACTATACCACACTGACTCTCCCTTTTGTCCTCCCTTTTTGGTGATGCATTCCCTCTTTTTCGGCAATGTGTAAGTGTATATCAAATCTCCTTCCAAATTCCAATATCTCACTGTCCAAAGGAGGCACCATGTTAGAAATAAACACACACAGAGAATGACTAAAAAGCTGGTTAAACCAAGGTTGTTCTCCCTCTTCCCTCACACCTTGCATTTATGCAGTTACCCAGGCTGGAGCATGGCTAGTGCCACAGGACTAGGAAGGAGGAAGTAGTTCCCATTACTCATCAGAAATAATTGAGAGTACACAGGCACCCCGATAGTACCAGTCTGCAGCACAGGCCTAGTGTGGTGGTTGCGTACATCTAGTGTAAAACTGGGCCACAGACCTGTACTAGGTCCGATGTCACTGCTATTCCCACTGAAGATAATGGCAGATGTATTTATTATTCATTTATATCATTTCTACTGTGCCTTTACTGTGCTCGAGGGGGCTTACAGATCGTATTTTTATCAATGATAATGAAATGCAATTAGAAATAAAACTAGCAATTCATCACTCTAAAACCACAACAAAGACAAATCCAGTTACAACAGAGCCATAAACAGCCCCCTCCCAAGGAAACTCGCAACCACCTAGCCCCAGCTTCTGTATAACTTTCTAAAAAGGCGTCTTTTCCATAGCTTTTGGACCACCTCTGGGAGTCCATTCCACAAACTCAGGTCAATGACAGAAAAGTTCCTGTTATTCCATGTTACCAGAGAAACACCATGGACACCATGAGCAGGTCCTTCCTCCCCAGTTTTTAACAAGTGGGGGGGGGGGGTTTGATAGTATTCAGGATCAGGCTGGAACAAGCAGGGGGCAGAAGCACCTGCTTTGCATGGAGGACTCCCAGGTTCACTCCCTGGCATCTCTAGTTTAAGGACCAAAGCAGGGATTACTTTTAATCTGTGTCTAGCAACTACACTTTAAAAAAATACTCTAAAGTAGGTGCAGCAGGACTGAGCTGGATATTAAAGGCCCCCCCTAGCCCCCACACTAAGGTCCGGATCAGGATCGGGGTCCTGTGTACCTCCTCTAGAGTGAAAATGAATGGGGGGGGAAAAAAGATGTACGGTAGCTGCTAAGCACAGATTTAAAGCCATGTCTGTTCCGACCCTAAAAGAATCAAGTAGCAGGTGATGTAAAGTCCTCTTTGCCTGAGACTCTGAAGAGACACTGTCAGTCAGCGTAGATCAGCCTTCCCCAACCTGGCACCCTCCAGCTGTGTTGGACTACAAATCCCATCATCCCCCATGATGTGGATGGTGGCAGTTGCCGTCCGACACCGCTGGAAGGGTTGCCAAGTTGGGGAAGGCTGGAGTACACAATACGGAGTGACAGTCTGACCTGGCATAAGGCAGATTCCTCCGTTCGTTCATTCGTGCTGAAGGCTCTGGTCTCAAGGCTGCAGCCAGCCAGGCCAGCAGAATCCAAATGCTTAGGCCTGTAGGAGGAGTGCCTTTAACTGGCACCAGATGTTCGCACCCAGGTTTTGCCTGATGTGCTGAGCTATGGCATCCAGCCTACAGCAAGAGAACTTCCCCGCGGGATAGCCATGATTTCATTAGGGGAAGCGCTGCCCATTATTTATTCATCAGCTGTTTAAAGTGGGAAATTGTGTTCTTCGCACTGCTGGACTAATTCAAGCCATCACTGTGTGCTCTGTTTGTCAGTGTTCTGCGTTGTTGTTGTTGTTTGCCGAGCTAGAGGCAGGAGACGCTTATTCTCCCCTGGCTCATCTCTGTGTATTATTATTGTCTGACTTTATTGACTGTGTATGTGTAACTGTATATGTACCGTATTTCAATTTAATTTTTATTCCACCCTTCCTCCATGGTGGTGTACCACGGTCCTTTTATATGCCCATTTCATCCTCACAAAAAGCCTGCGAGGTGTTTCAGGTTGAGAGAGACAGACTGGCCAAAAGTTACTGGGCTTCATAGGTGAGGGGGGATTTGAACCTGCATCTTCCTGATCCGAGTCCAGCCCTCTAACCCATTACACCATACTGGCTCTCACTATTATAAGCTGCCTTGAGCAAACAGTATTTGAGAACATGGCAAATACCTTTTCAAATAAATAGGCCTTTAATATAGGTCTAGATCTGCATACATACACTATGAGAGCAAGAAAGGGCTAGGCTTTTAATACAGGCCTCTTTCATATTATCTATTTACTGCATTTCTATACCACCGAATAGCAAAGCTCTTTGGGCAGTTCTCAAAAGTTAAAACCCCCAAACTAAACATGATAAAATATAAAACCTTAAAAAAAATTAAAACAGCATAACATCTAAGTAAAAAACAGAGTAAAAGCTATAAACAAAACAAAACATTTAAAAACAAAGGACTAAAGAACTAAAAAGCCTGGGAAATAAAAAGGTCTTCAGCCTGCTGCCAAAAAGACTACAACATAGGCACCAGGTGAGCCTCTCTGGAGTGGGCGTTCCACAACCAGGCTGCCACCACTTAAAGGGCCCTCTCTCCTGTAGCCATCCACCATTTGGTGGGGGCACCTGGAGAAGGGCCTCTGAAGATTATCTTAAGGTCTGGGTAGGAGACAGTCCTTCAGGTAGCCTGGTCCCAATCCATTTAGGACTCTAAAAGTTAATAACAATATTGTTTGAATTAGGCCCAGAAATGGACCAGAAACTAGTGCAGAGAACACTGACGTAATATATCAACTATTTCCCGCTAACCATCTTGCTGCCCTATTTTGGACCAGCTGAAGTTTCTGAACTGTTTTCAAAGATAGCCCCACATACAACAGTGCAGTAATCCAAATGAGATGTCACCAGAGCATAGATAATTGTAGCTAGGTTATCTCTGTTCAGATAGGGTCATAGCTGGTATATCAGCCTAAGCTGATAAAAGGTGCTGCCCTATAAACAGCAGATCAGGTGATAAAAAGATCCTGGACTGTACCATGTCGGAATGCAGGTCCTCCAGATTAAAAACAAAACTTTCATAACATACAAAATTAGCATATCTG
The DNA here is from genome assembly GCA_021292165.1 of Shinisaurus crocodilurus. Classification (NCBI taxonomy): domain Eukaryota; kingdom Metazoa; phylum Chordata; class Lepidosauria; order Squamata; family Shinisauridae; genus Shinisaurus; species Shinisaurus crocodilurus. The sequence goes on from CM037881.1 coordinate 32,446,358, forward strand.
AGAGAAGAGTAGGATAGAACGCTTCTCCCTGAAATCTAGTTTTTTTTAATGTCCAGGGCACTTTTTTCTTTTCTTTTCAAGGAGCATTCAATCATGTGAGCCGCACCTGCTGTCTGAAGTGGTACAATCCAGAAACAGATTTATCATCTGATTTGTTTGTGTGCATTTGGCTGCAGTATCAACTATCCTGTCAGAAGAAGGTGTGGCACACAACCTCATTCCTCTGCCCACACCTTATCAGTGAGCTGGGACAGCTTTGCACCCAGCCCACCCAACTGGCAAACGCCCTCAGGGAGGTTAACAATCATAAAACAAAAAACAAAAAAATCAATAGAATTATTATTATCATCATTATTATTAATAATAATAATAATAATAATAATGCAATAAAAGTATCAAAATAATATAATATAAAAAACTTAAAAATACTTAAAACATTGAGGAGCCAGCAATAAAATTAATCAAAGCAACAGATCAAAGATTAAATGTTTGCTGAAAAAAGAAAGTCTTAACCTGGTGTCTAAATGTATACAATGAAGATGCCAGGAAGATCTCCCTGGGAAGGGCATTCCACAGACAGGGGGCCACCACAAAGAAGGCTGTTTCCCTGGCAGCCGCCTGGTGCTCCTTTGTGGGCAGGAGCACCCAGAGAAGAGCTCCCAAAGATGAACTTAGCAGTCAGGCAGGAACATATGGGAGAAGGCGCTCCTTCAGGTAGACTGGTCCTAAGTCATTTAGCGTGTAAAGGTTTGCACCAACACTTTGAGTTGGGCCTGGAAACTGACTGGCAACCAGTGCAGTTGACACAACACTGGAGTAATATGTGCAAAGTGGCCAGTCCCAGTAAGTAGCTTCACTGTTCTGTTTTGCACTAACTGAAGTTTCTGAACCATCTTCAGAGGTAGCTCCACATATAACACATTGTAATAATCCGGGTGGGAGGCTACCAGTGCATGGATAACTGTAGCCAAGTGATCTCTGTATGGACAGGGTCATAGCTGGTATATCAGTCGAAGATGAAGATGAATGATGATGATGATGATGATAATAATAATAAATTTATTTCTTACCCGCCTCTCTGTCTAGATCGAGGCGAGGAACAGCAAAAAAAATATAAAATACATAGACTAAGCAAAACACAATACATACTATTAAAACATCTTAAAAACATCTCAAGATGATGAAAGGCACTTCACACCACAGAGGCCATTTGAGCCTCAGGGGACAGAGCTGGGTCTATGAGCACTCCCAGACTATAGACTTGCTCCTTCTGGGGGAGTGCAACCTCATTTAGAGCAGGTTGAATGCCACTTAACTGGGCAGATGAACCACCTACTAACAATCTCTGTCTTGTCTGGATTGAATCTCAGTTTATTGGCCCTCATCCCAGCCCATTACCAAGTCCAAGCACTGGCTCAGGATACTCACTGCCTCACCTGCATTTGATGAGAAGGAGTAGTAGAGTTGGGTGCCATCTGCATATTGATGACATTTCACTCTGTCCCTCTGGACAACCTCTCCCAGCGGTTTCAAGTAGATGTTTAAAAGCATGGGGGACAAAATAGACCACTGAGGGATGCCACAATGGAGTCTCCACTGAGGCAGGACTGTAGTGCCCCAGCACCACCTTCTGGAACCGGCTGTTCAAGTAGGAGTGGAACCACAGCTTTCCAGCATGTATTACACTGATGGTATATGCAAATGAAATAGCACCATGTGACAATCTACATGAAAATTGTGCTTCATTTCCTACACAGAAGTGCTTTCTGTGTAGGGAGAATCTAACCTTACATCTCTGCTGTGAACAAAGAAAATGTGGAAAGAGCAGGCAGTTTGAAGGATAAAGAGGACGTTCTCCTTCCGAAACATGGCCTAATTGTGGAAGGAGGTTTTGGATCCCTCCAGTCCCCTCTCCAAATCAATTTCACCTTTCTCCAGGGACAGATGATGTATTTTTCCTCTCCACAGCAAGTACAGAGGGGGATATTTTAGGTTCTCCAGCTGCCAAATGCAGTGACCTCTAAGGAGACCCCCGTTTCCTTTTCTGATTGGTGGTACAATTTAAGGAGTTGTTGTAGAGTGGTGGGTGCGCTTGGGTTGTTGTGAGGGAAATTAAGAGGCAAGGGAGGGAGGGTGTGCATTTGGGTGATGATTGGGGGCAAGCAATATGAACAGAAGCAGAGAACCTAAGAAGGGAAGGGAGTCGGGCATCTCTCATAATAGTAAAGTGGTAGAGAACTTTAATTGTTGTAAACCGCCCAGAGAGCTTCGGCTATTGGGCAGTATAGAAATCATCATCATCATCATCATCATCATCATCATCATCATCATCATCATCATCATCATCATCTTTGCTGAAATTTGGTAGCATCTTTTGTGACTACATTGCATGGTCTGAACTGGAGCACAGCACAGCACACTGATCTCAGGAGGCATTCATATTTATCTTTTATCCCCCCCCCCCCCGGAGTTCTTACACTTGATTCTATTCCCCTGGTAGTATCCATGGCAGCCACTTGGCTTCTGTTTTGTCCTCATGCTGCAATTATTCCCAATGGAACGCTTCCTTGTTTGTGCCACCTTCTCTTTTCCTGACTTCACGCCGAGAGCATGAGAGTGGCTATCCCTTGTAGTGAGTAAGGGTGTGGAGTGGGGTGGAATGCAGTGTTTGGTCAAGGTGTTCTAGAATAATTCTGCACAAGCCAGGAACATAGACTGAAACCATTCTAGAACAAAACAGGCCTGAATTGGTGACACACAGACATATCAAGCCAAATCCCCCCCCCCCTTTTTTTTGCTGCTTGGTTTGGACTGCAAAAACAGGATTGTCACACACATGGCAGGTGGGCTGTATTCAGCTTTCTGTGCCACAGATTAAGGGAAGGACCATAGCTCAGCATCGTGATGCCCTAAAACCTGACATTTTAGCTTTCCTCCATTTGGTGCAGACCATCTGCATCTTGTCATGTCCCATCCTGCAGCCCCCTCAGATCCACAAATAGAGAAGTTGGAGAAATCCGCAACAGATACAAATGAGTTTGGATTTCTATGAATCCGACTTGTGGATTCCGTGGACTTGCAGATCATTTCGTAACTTTTGGATGGGGGGATTTGTGGTAATGCACATTTGCAACAGGTTTTTTTCAGGGGTCATACCAGCGAGAAAGTGTTAGGGTAGCTCAATAACATATTTATTTATTTTATTTATTATATTTATATCCCACCTTTTTTCCTGGAAGGAGCTTTGTTATGTAGTTGTTGAGTGTGGCTCACACATCTCCACTTTCTAGTTTGTGCTCCTGTTGTGGGGAGATCATCTCCTTGAGTACTGGATGTGATGTATATGCTACTTGAAAAAAACACAATAGTTTCTCCAGATAGCATGTCTGCTGCTAATATTGTCATGTGAGTGTGCCAGGGGTCCAGTTGACATTATTACATCCAATAAATCCCTGGGACATTCACACAACAGTGTTAGCATCAGTACTGACAGGTAATACTGTCCCATTCTGCCCCCACCCCGCCCCTATGTCCACCTCATTTTGTGAACTGGAAAAATTCTTCTTTTTTTCCTATTTCATCAGAGGCTATTTGCTGTGGAAACATCTGCCTGAGCCCTTGGAAAACTGCTGCCGATCAGAGTAGATAACATTGCCCTCGATGAGCCAGTAGTCTGACTCAGTATGAGGTAGCTTCATGTGTTTGTATATGTCCCTGGCTAGAGGAGGGATAGAATTTCCCACAACAAGCCAGGAACAAAGAGCACCGCTGCTGAGATGTAATGGATGACAACACTGGTAAGATGCGCCAAATACGTTTACATTTGGGGGCACCATAGGGAGGGCAAGTTTCCCAACCTGGTGCCTCTCCAGATGTTTTGGACCACAACTCCCAGCATTCCTGACCATTGACCATGCTGGCTGGGGCTGATCGTGGGAGTTGCTGGAGAAGCACCAGTTTGGAGACAGCTGATGTAGTGCCAGGATGCCCAGTGCAGCCACACTACATCATGCAACAAGGGGGTGGTCAGGGAGAGCTCCGATGTTCTTCATGCATAGCTTGGTCACTGCAGAGGCTGCTTAGCTTCAAAGAGCAAGCTACACAACTGTCTGGCCCCTTCCTAGGGCCAGCTCTGTCCAATTTGTCATGATCCTGTGCACAATTACATTGAACAGGCTAATGATGATGCTTTTAGAGTTTAAATTGCTGTGGTCACTGCTTGATGTGAGTGGTTTGGAGCAGGAGATAATTGCAAAGAGGAATTATGATAGTCAGCTCTGCCACTGTGCCCTTCAAGCTGCAGAAAAGTCACACCAGCTTTCTCAAAATCCCATCAGACAGCCTTTGTTTTGCACCTGCTATGCCCATTAGAAAGTGTTGGTAGTTTTTGGATGAGATCAGCAGAGGGACTGACGTGCATCCCACAAAAGCAGAAGTGAGGGATGGCTGCTCCGAGGAAGTATAGATGGACTAGGCACCTCATGATTTTACAGGTATCTTAGGACCACTTCACACATTTTTTAAAAGTGTACACCTGAACATAGAGTAGATGTATAAACACACATTTGTAAAAAAATGGTTGCCAAGAAAAACTGCTTGGTCTGTTCCTGTGCCTTTAACAGCAGCTTGATCTGCAGAAATCAGCAGGTGAAACTTTACACATGGTGGAGAGAAGCTTTATCCCTGCTAATGTTTGCAGATCCACACAGGGGGTAGTAAAACACACACACACACACACACAGCTGCAGGGGGCAGTAAAAAAGTTGACAATCTTATGCTATAGAGCAGACTAACATGGCTATTCTCTCTAATATATCCCTATTTTGTTTTGTTACATTTATAACTTTATCCAAGGAACTCAAAGGGGGCTGCTTTAGGCTGCAATCCTATACACTAGCCTTCCCCAACCTGGTGCTCTCCAGATACGTGGGATTACAACTCACATCACTCCCAGGGAATGATAGGAGTTGTGGTCCGATACATCTAGAAGGCACCAGCTTGGGGAAGGATGGTAGACATACTCACTTGGGAGAAAGTCCGCTTGGGATCAGTGGGGCTTGCTTCTGAGTAGATGTGAATAGGATAAGCCTCACAACCACCCTATAAGGTTATGGTCAGATTGTCTGACAAGAGTTACCACCTCTCACCCTCCAAACCTGGGTCCAGAACCTCATGGGAGGAGGAAAACACTTGAATGTACTTTGGAATAGCCATGCCAGTTTCCACCTTAACCCTTGAAGATTTTCCCCACGTGCAGGCCACATCCAGTTTTCAGGCCAAAGCTCCACTGATACCTTTTGGCTGGCCTATTCTGGTGCTTGCTTCTTTAAAAAAAACAAAAACCCAACCCAAAACAGTTACGTTTCATAGATACTAATGTCACCTACTTCCTCTCTACCCTTTTCCTTGCTCCGTAATATCCCAGGCCCTTCCTTCTTCCCTTCCCCCCTGTTAATATTTTATAAAGTGGAACTTATGAAAAATTCAAATTGACTCTGGGAATCGTCTTGCTCCATTTAACAAGGTGACGGCATGTCTGGCTCCCCTCCCAGGCCCAAGCAGATGGGGGGCTTTTTGGCATCCTGGCCGGGGGGGGGGGGGGGCTCGCTCACGTGAGCCCCTCTGGCGGAGGCGATTGGTGGGAACGCTGAGTTGTCGGGAAGATCTGCAAGACTGTTGCGAGGCAAAAGTGGCAGGGGACCCAGATGGCAGCTGGGGGAGGGAGGGGAGGGGAGGTCTCCCGAGCTGGCCGTTCCTTGCCGGACAAGACGCAAGGAGAGCGTCACCATTTCTTTTTCATCTCCTAATTGCTTAGCTGATCTTAGCTCATATGCTCTCAGAGAGAGAGAGAGAGACCCTGTCAGGTAGTTTTCAAGTGAGAGAGGCTCTCCCAACATTGCTTAGTTAGTAGGATCAGGCTGAAAGATGTGGAGGGGCGGGCGCAGCGGGGGATAGGCGGAGCTGTTCTGAGGTAAATTCTGTCACATTCCCAGGAGGCACTTTCAGGGCTGCCTTTTAAGAGGGCCTCCTGCCTCTGAAGGAGGACTTGGTCCTGCTGGTGTCTTCGTAATAATCCATTTGCTTATTAAGGGACATGTTAAAGTAGGGCTGCTGGACCCATTGAAGGGCCACTCCAGAGAAGTTTCCAGATGCTTCAGGATTTTGCTTGAAGGGGGGGTTGCAGAAGGGGGGGTGAATAGGGGCGGGGGGGGAATAGGGGCGGGGGATGCCTCAGCCATGCTCTGGTTGTAGGTATCCAGCCGGTGAAGCAACGAGTGGGGAAGGCACTTATGGCTTACAGAAACAACAAAAGAGAGAATGGAGAATCTCTAGTGCCTACTGGAGACGTTTATTACACCCAACGCGTTTTGGAAAATAAAACATTGATAAAATTTCTGTGTTACTCCAGGCATTCTCACACAAATGCTTTGTATAATGTGGTCCGCTGCTTTCACAGCTTGTACCATTCAACAGACATTCATTAATAGGATCCCAAGCCAGTGTGGCGTAGTGGTTAGGGTGTTGGACTGGGACTCGGGAGACCCGGGTTCTAGTCCCCGCTCGGCCATGAAACTCACTGGGTGACTTTGGGCCAGTCACTGACTCTCAGCCTAACCTACCTCACAGGGTTGTTGTGAGGATAAAATGGAGAGTAGGAGAAGGATTATGTAAGCCGCCTTGGGTTCCTTGTAGGAAAAAAGGTGGGGTATAAATAAAATAAAATCAAAATGAATAAGTTTGAAAATTAAGTTTAAAATCCTGAAAAAACTTCTCATAAATAACACTCATGTATCATTACAGGTATCCAACCACCACAGGGATCTAAGGGCCAAAATTAGATGTGTGAGGCAATCATGTGTACCTTAAACATGTGCATCTTAAACCTGTGTTTGCCCCGTTCACATATGAAGTGGGAAGGGGGGGGGGTTGTACACAAAAAGTTGCATGCAGGGGAGCCAAATCCAGTCCACCCCTCCTCCACCGCACCTTTGATGCACTCTGCTGCTTTTAAGTAGTTTTTCCCCAGCCCGATTCTGATACTGGGAAGTGAGCTGGGCAATGATTAAAACTGCTTAAAGCATTTGGCCTCCCATTATCTACCTACCTTATCAATGGAGGCTGGTGACTCCAATGCCAGCGGGGCTCTGTATCCCCTCTGGATTTTACTCCAAACTTTTAAGGAGCTATCCATGTTACTGAACCCTACAGCCAAAATAGGTTTGGCACCATGGATAGCTCCTTAAAGGTTCAGAGTAACATCCAGAGTTGATACACTGCCCCTCTGGCATTGGAGCCACTAGCCTCCACTCTACCTGATCATTCGACACTTGAGGGCCTTCAGCAATATGTTTGAGTTGACCTCTGGTGATACAAAAGTTCTATGGCATGACCTATCCCGCTGCGCCCCCCGCCCAGTGCTCCTCAGGAGCATGGAGGGGCCACCTGGCTTGCAGCCTGGCAGGACTGATGCAGAGGCACTGTTTGGAGGGGATAAGTTCTCAAAGGGAAGGTGTCGGGTGGATAAACTCTCTTGGGAGCTGCTTCTGTTGGCCTGGAAGTTGGAAGTCTTGTTTCCTAATCTCAGATACAGGGAAGCACTTTATTACACAGTCAGGGAAATGCATTCTATATGTTGTCAAGGGACACTTCTGCATTACTACTTCAAATGTTCCAGGCTTGTACTGGCATGCAAATAAGCCCTGAGTCTCAGCTCATGTTAAGCCCCTGTGTGGCTTCTTCCAGAAAGGGTTGTCAATTTCAGTGGAATAGGACCATAGCATTTGTGTACAGCAGAGTACCTGGGCAAACTTGCATACCTGAGTGGAGCAGCAGAAAGGCAAGGTGAAAGTGCAGCTTCTGGGATTCTCCAGCATCCTCAACAAGAGAGGCAAGCCAACTGTACAGGCCATAGATGCAGTAATGTCAGGACTGGCCCAAGACATTTTGCTGCCTGTGGTAAAGGACAAGATGGCACCCACCTCCATTCCATGTATAAAAGCTGATCAGACTTTGAATCTTACCTCAACACAGGTGATGGGACAGCATCCTCCACTGCACCTGAGGGAAGCCGGCTAGTTTAAGGGGTATCACATAGCACGCACTGAGCCAGTTTGCATGACACAAGGGTGGTTAATAAGCTACCTTTGCTTGTTAACCACACCCACATGGGCCGGTTGGTTTCTGTAATAACCCTTGCTGTGTGCAGGTTCATGTGACGTCTGAACCCAGCGAGAGTGAGTGGCTAGGGTAGTTAACAAACCACCCAGCAACCCTGCAATGGACTGTGGGTTCTGGGTGTTTTGTTAACCACCCCAGCCACCCACCCTCGCTGGGTTTGGATGTCACAGCAAGCTGTGCCTGGTGAGAGTAATTAGGGAAATCAGCCGGCACGCACAGGGGTGATTAGCAAGTCACCATGGCTTATTAACCACCCTTGTGTTGTGCAAACCCGGTCACAGTTTTCTCTGCCTAATGGTAGGGGTGGCCCTGAATAATGTCTTTACTTGGGCAGTAGAGGAAGTCCTTTTCGGTTCAGATTGTCACAGGAATATGTCAACCACAGAACCAGAGTTGAGTTCTGCTGTTCTGTCAGCTTAGACAGTTGCCCTGTCACAATTCAGGTAACCTTACTTAAATCTCCAGTGATTCCATCAGATCTACTGTATGTTCATCCAGCACAGTTTTTGCTATTAGGATTTTCAGTGCTTCATTAACAAGCATTCTCTATTCTTACGACATTCTAATGCTTTTGAGCCACATCACCTCCTGTAATCTTGTCCAACGAACCTTGCAATATAGGAACATAGGAAAGTGCCTTTTATATAGGTCAGGCTATTTGTTCATCAAGCCCCGCATCGCCTACTTTGCCTGGCAGTGGCTCTCCAGAGTCTCAGGCAGAGAGAAGAATTTCCCATCACCTGCTAGTACCTGATCCTTTTGACTGGAAATGCCATGGATTCAGCCTGGGACTTTCTACATGCAAAGCATGTGCTCCATGCACTATGGTCACTCAACCCAAACACCTCTTGCCACATTCAGAGTCATAAGGACAGAAGATTTAAGCCTCCAAATGCCCATGTTGTAGTGTGATGGCAAATGGAATACTGCATCCAATGCAACATTTGTGGCCTAGATTAAACCAAATGATTAAGAGATGTTTCAGCCACAGAGGTGTACAGAGAACTAGATGATGGTGAATGTAGTAGGCTTGCCAGTGGATTTTTTCCATGTGGAAATCCATGGCTTAGGACTGGAGGAAACTGATCTGGCCACTGGCATCGATCTTCTACATTTTGCCCATCCCTACTCGTGGCATTTGGCTTGCCAAGAAAGAGTGCGAGGGAGCTTTATTGGAGGGTATAGTGAATCCTTATATGCCATCTACCCATAATCTCTTTAGCTGCAAATTCCCTGTGAGGGATCAGTGAGTGCTAAACTGCTAATCACCTTTGAGATTGTGAAGTGATTTTGATACAAGCTGGAGGGGGGGAGCAGTCCTGGGACCCCAGTAATCCAGTGACTCAAAGCAGAGTCTTCATAGACATAGTCCCAACACACCACCATGCATAGAACTAAAGCACCCACTTTGTGTCACTATATCCCACCCCACCCCCATCTCCACAAATAATGATTATTTACAGTTGTGCGGGAGAGAGAAGCATCTCCATAGAAAAAGAACCAGGAGTTCCGGTTCATTCAGAATCCAAATCCAGATGGGATATAATGGCTAAGCTAGATCAACCACACATGCTGGTGGTAAAAATATATATGAGAATTTGGCTCAGTTGAGTACTGGTTCTGGAAAGAGAGGCCTGAGAGAAGAGTAGCCTAATGTACTATATGGTTTGTTGAATCTGATGCATGTGCTAGGACAAGCCTCCTGCACATTTAATATTTGCACAAAATATGGTATTTCAGCAGGTAAAGCTTCCATGACAAGCTACACCTGCTGAAATTCTCTCTTGTACAACTATGAGAAGTTCACAGGGTGGCCATTTTGCTGCCTAAGGCAAAGGACAAGATGCGGCCCTCCACATTCAGAAGGCAACTGGATAGTCAGTTTAATCTCACTTCATCACTGGCCACGGGACAGCTTACTGCACCACACCTGCGGGAAGCAGGCTAGCTTAGGGGGTGCAGTGCAGTCTGTGTAGGATGCTCAGTTCTATCCTCTAATAGAAGAGAATGGATGGGGGCCTTAGGAGGAATGTCTGTGGGTGCTACCACTGCTGCTCCTTGCCGCACCCTTCAGCATCTGCCACCTGAGGCAGCCGCCCCACTCTGCCTGATGGTAGGGCCAGCCCTGAAGGTTCAGGTGCCCTGTCCTCTTTCGCATCTGGCCAGCTTAGGCTGTGCTAATGCTTCTTTAGATTTAGAAGTTTGTGTGCTTACTGCGACATTCTATCATTCCTTTTCAGCCTCTGTGTTAATACATACGGATTTTTACAAAGGTATTATCAGACAGTGCCCACTCTGAAAGTGACAGTGTTGAAGTTGAGGGTATTTGTATCCTGCCCTTCATCGTGCATGGGGTTATCTAAGGATAGGTGAAACTTTCTCTGTTATACACACATTGATTTCTTCCTCAGCAGAAAGTGACATCACCTGTTTGTGGGTCACTTATCCACAAAAGCACGTAAGTTTTTCCAAGCGGTTACTTCACACTTTACTTTGGATCCTACCACAATTTCACATTGTTCACCATTAAAAGCATAGAGGCTTCGCTCAGTTGTGTATGGCTCCTCTCTGAAAGGCACTAAAAGCAGCTAGCTATCCATCTGATATAATTAGTGCTTGTCATGCATTTTTTCCTCGATCTTGCCCATGTGCCTTCAACAGCAGCCCAGCATGGAGAGAAGTCATGGTTAATAAGCTTCACCTGCTGTGTGTGTGTGTGTGTGTGTGTGTGTGTGTGAGAGAGAGAGAGAGAGAGAGAGAGAGAGAGAGAGGAGTCAGCCAGCCAGCCAGCATGTTAAAGGCACAGGATCAAGACAGTGGGAGGAGGAGGAAGTGGTCATCCTACATCAGGGTGTTGAACCTCTTTCAGTCCAAGGGCCGAAATCAATTTCAGAGAAGCTCTTGGGAGCTGCATTTCAGTGGTGGGCAGGGCCAAAGGCAAAAAAGGTGGGGGGGAAATACCAGTATAGTGTAGCTTAAACCCCTTACTGACAGTAGCTAAGCCTTAGGAGAGGCATTTCAAACTTTTAAAATGAGAACTCATACAGAAGTTGGGAAACTACCAAATGATGGGGGGGGGAGGCCAGGGAATGGGGCGTGGCCATCTGGGGATCCCTGGAGGGCCAGATTTGGACCCCAGGCAGGCTGGATTTGACCTACGGGCCTGAAGTTCAACACCCCTGTACTACATAGGTGGGAAAACTATAGTGAAATAGGATCTCCAGTCCCCACCCATGAGCATCATGCACTGGAGGCTGGTGGCTCCAATGTCAGTGGGGCTGTGTATCCGCTCTGGATTTTATGCCAAACTTTTAAGGAGCTATCCATGGTTCTGAATCCACTTGGGGATAGCATTCTGCACCATGGATAGCTCCTTAAAAGTTCAGAGTATAATCTGGGAGCGGATACATAGCCCTGCTGACATTAGAGCCAGCAGCCTCCACACTTCCACCATTCTGCTTGTGATGAAATGTCTCTTGCTGTCATACTAAATGTCCTCTTCCTGTTAAGGGTGCTGGCCCATTTTTTGAAGCAGGGCTCCTGTACTTTTAACAGCTGCACCAGAGGCAGAGATTCAAGCTCAGCAGCCTTCTGCAGCATGGAGATGCAGTGGGGGGGGGGTGAACTTCCCCTGTTGGAATCTTGCAGATGTTGCACACAGCTGTTTAAAAGGCACAGGTGACAGGGCCTCTGCAGGGGAGGAGAGAGAGAGGGCATTCCTACCCGCTGTAGATAGTGGACTCTTGTCAGACTTTTTCAGGGGCCTGGTCCCTCCCTGGGATGACCAGATGCTATACTACAACCTTCCCCAAACTAGTGCCCTCCAGATGTTTTGGGCTATAATTCCCACGGGCCCCAGCCAACATTCCCAGTGGACCTTAGGGATGATGGGGATTGCACAGAGTGATAAAAAGCTGCATCTTTTACTGCTAAGGACAGCAGGGCTTTTGTCCCTCTTAGAGCAGCTGCAGGCAGCTTGCTTCCATGAGCAAAGATGCACCTGCCCCATTTCCCTGTTAAGCAACCTTCAAAGGTGCAGGAGCCCTTGCCCTCCTTTGTTGCATGTGGGCACCTTATTCCTCTCAAGCTGCTGGACCCTTCATCCAAAAGCAGTGCAGCGACACCTCCTTCTCCCCTCTATTCCCCCAAGCCCAGCTGCCCTCCTTTTTCCTGCGTACCACCCACTGTGTGGAGTCAGCGATTAATATTAGTGCTGACTTCATGCTCAGGGCCTCTCTCTCTTGCTCTCATCTGTTGCTATGGCAGCGCAGCAGCCTTCCATCCCTCCCCTTTCCTTGCACCTCCCTCTCGCATTTGTCTCTCACGTGGTTTTCAGGAAGAGCCAGGCTGGAAAGCAGCCTCCCACTTGGGGATTTATGAGGCGGAGCTCTCTCCGCCCTTCCCTGCCTTCTCTACAGCTTTGTCAGCAGATCTCTTACTGGTCTGGGGCTTGCTGCTGCCTGAATCGCTGCTGTGGACCCTTTCCTACAGGACAAAGATACACACCCCTCACCTGTTTTCTGTCACCCAGCTTTGCCCCTAGCAGATTTTGGCTGAATTCCCCCACACAGGTTTAAGGAGGGAGGATTCTATGATTCTGCTATTCACACCTCAGTATGCTGCAGTGGATGTGTCTCTTGGTGGATTCCTACCACAGATTTCCCCCACCTACAGGTGACTATTTCTGTGTTTACGGTCTGCACGTGTGATGGTAGGCCTAGCCTCAAGATTTTGAGCCTCCCACACAAGAAACCATTACTGAGTCCCCTCCACTAGCAAGGGACTGAGTAGGTGAGACTTTCATTCTGTTACCCCAATCACTAAGGCAAAACTCTTAGTTTCAAAGTTCTTACAGTTGTTGCTTCTGACAGAGAAGGGCAAAACAAGCTCCATACAGCTATTCCTTCTCTGGGTGATGTTTGGGTCCATGTTTCACAGATTTCATAATAGAGTTGGAAGGAGCCTACAAGGCTATAGAGTCCAACCCCCTGCTCAATGCAGAAAACTAGAGGAGGGGTCTCCCATCCAAGTAATAACCAGGCCTGACCCTGCTTAGCTTTCCATGCTCAGACAAACTGAGCCAGCGTAAGCCACAGGCCTGTTGACCTCCCCCTTACCATGATGCTCTTCCTGGGGGGTAGCCTCCCAGTGGCCCTTGGTTCTCTGGCCAATGGACGAGGCCAGAGTCTGCAGTCCTCACTGGGCTATTGTGGGGTTGTTGTGTTTTGTGCTTCTGCAAACCTTGTTTCCCAGAGCCCATTGATACCTCCTCCTCGTGAATGGATAGTGCTGTTTTGGCTACATAAGCAAGAACACTTATCTCTAACATCAGAAATAGGAGTGATAAACAAATGATTCTCTTGGAGATTATCATAATTTCCCCAAACCAGATTTTTAAAAAGAAGAAGAAAAGGGTTTTCTGGAAACAGTGGGTTGCAAAGCTGACTCTTCCAGGTAACCTTGTTTGGGGACTCAACTTAGTGTTACAGTTATGACCTGGTATTACCACAAAAAAAGGGGGTGCCAACTTTTTCAGGCAGTGTTTTAACCACTGCATGGCAGGAGAAAATTATCAGCTGAAGCTTCTGCCATCACTGCATCCACATACCAGGAAAAAACATCATCAACTGAACTTCTGTTTTGTCACACAGCTGTCAAAGGCACAGAAACCTCAGATCTTACCTGTTGCAAGGTCAATGAAGTGACCCGTGCCTTGTGTTCTCCATACCGGTGAGGGTGACTGGATGCAAAGAAAGATGAGGCTGGTACTTTTAACAGGGGTGTAGAAGAAGCAGTTGCAGCTTCTCATGCAGAGGTCAGGAAAGCAACTTCACCTGCTAAAACTTCCCTCTTCTGCACAACTATTAAAGGCACAGGAGCCCTCACCCGCTTTGCATTTGATCACCGCCTAATGTCAGTTGTTCAGACAGCTGGGGTTGCTGCCTTTTCCTTTTTTTTTTTTTTAAATGAGTCCTGATCCTGTGCCTTTAACATAGAGGTGCAGAACCTCAGGCCCAGGGGCCAAACCTGGCTTGAGTGGAGTCCCAATATGGCCCTGCAGGACTCCCCAGATGGACATACCCCCTTCCCCTGACTCCACCCTCTTTCCTCCAACCACTGATTGGAGTGGTTCCCAGCTTTTGTGCAGTCCCCCCCCCCATTCTAAAAGTTGAAATGCCTCCACTAAGGCTTAGTGACTGGCAGTAAGAGCCCCATGGTAAAATATGTTGGTATTTTTGGCCCCACCATGTTGCCTTTTGCCCTACCCCCTTTTCCTTCAGCCCTCCCCCCCCCCCTGGAATGCAGCCCCTGAAAGCTTCTCTGAAATGGAATTCGGCCCTCAGGCTGAAAGATGTTCTACACCCCTGCTTTAATGGCAGTCTTGCTTGCAGAAACGTAGCGGATCAAGCTTTCCCTAGCATATGAATAAAGTGACCTGCTTACATTGTGTGCATTGAGATGCTGTTGGTTAGGAGCAGGGCCAGTAAACAAAGAAAATAAAAAGGCTGCAGCTCTGTTTGTATCTGCTATGCTTTGTGGGCCAAGATGGAAGCTACCATCTTTTCCAAGGATGAGGGGAGGGTCTTCAGTTTACAAGATGCTTCCATTGTGAAGGCCTGGTTGCGTGCTGAACTATTGCTCCCCTCTCCCTCCCTCGTCCCCACCCTGCACCAGATTCAGGGGTAGGGGCAGTGCAGTGGAAGTAACCAGGAAATGATCTCACCAGGGAAGACCCAGCAGCTGAGAGCTTACTGCTGTGGTAGCTCACATTGCACATCCCGAGGGTCTATAAGGAGATGCGCCAGAGTAGCGGTGAGCGGGGAGGAGACACCAGACTTGGGCATATGGACAAAGGCTCCATAGCCCTTCCCATCCCTACCCCCCCGCAGTGATGAATCATACCCAGAAGCATAAGCAACACCATCATGCCTACATCCCAGCCTTCCCTTGGGGGAAGGTGCAGGCTTTTTGGGCAAAGGATGAAGTCACCTCCTGGAGGTGATCACATAACTGACCTTCAGTCCTCTTAAAAGGGAAGCATCATAGTTTGGGGGCCTCACAGGAAGATTGTAATTTGGGGGCCTTCTCTCCCCCTCAATGACTCCTGCCACAGGAGAGGAACAACCCAGAGCTAGACGCTTTATTCTGTCCCTTCATTTCATCTTGTAGTACTCTGAAGAGTCAGTGCTATCAACACTCTCCCTTGCTCTGGCACCCTGTAGTATGGTTTAGTTATATTTCATGTACTTTAATATCTTTTATTTATTATATTTTTTCCTCTTAAGGAGCTCATGCTGGCACACGTGGTTCCCTCTTTATCTTGAGTCTTTCTTCTTCTTCTTCTTCTTCTTCTTCTTCTTCTTCTTCTTCTTCTTCTTGTGCTCCCATGGAATCGCATTGTACATATGCCCTGCGTTATCCTCACAACAGCCCTGTGAGGTAGGTTACGCTGACAGATGGTGAATGGCCCAAGGTCGCCCAGTCAACTTTGTGGCTGAACAGGAATTTCAACCCAGATCAATGTCCAACACTCTAGCTATTACAACATCCTGGTTCTTGCTATACTAATTTAATAGGAGGGCTTATATTTGTATAAGAGAGCTTCGGCTATTGGGCGGTATAAAAATGTATTAAATAAATAAATAAATAAATAAATATAAACAGTACTGTTTGTGTCCCATACTGCAGTGGTAGAGCACATGCTTTGCATGCAGAAGGTCCCAGGCTGAATCTCAGACATTTCTGGTGGAAGCACAGGTGAGCAACACGCAGGCCACATGCGGTCATCCATGGCCATTTTTGCAGCCCCCACTGAACTGGTGGTGGTGGCAAAAATGCAGTGATTTTGCAAGCATGATTCTACTTGTAGACATGGTGCATGCTCCCCACATGCCTTTTTGCTTGCAAAATTGCTGACTTTTTAATTTTTGCTGCTCGTGCTGCTGCTGTGGCAGCAATTTCAGTGACAGCAGCGGCAGGGGTGGGGCAGCCCCCATGGGGTAATGCCATCCCTGGACCCCCAGAATTTGCCCATCTTGGTTGCATTTCGGGGACAGAGCCCTTAGAGACCTGCTGATTGTATCGGGCTGCATGGGCTGGATGGACCAATGGTGTGACTCAGATATGCAGCTTCCTATGTTGCTTCCAACCCTACTTATTTTTGTCAGCGGAGAAAAAGAACCATGAACTTTTCCAGTAATTCACTTTTGAATAGGCATGTGTGAACAGTTTCATGCTAAACTTGTACCTTGCAGAAAACTTTTTCTGCCAAAGTGTGTTTGGTGGGTGAAACTGATGTGCATCTAATAATTCTGTCCACTGTCTCAACACAGATTCCACCTAAACATCAGGAAAAATTTCCTGATTGTCAGAGCAATAAGACAATGGAACCAACTACCTAGGGAGGTGGTGGGCTCTCCCACTCTGGAGGCATTCAAGGTGCAGCTAGACAGCCATCTGTCAGGGATGCTTTGACCTGGATTCCTGCATTAAGCAGGGGGTTGGACTCGATGGCCTGGTAGGCCCCTTCCAACTCTACTTTTCTATGATTCTATGATCCTATAAGCTGGGTTCAAATGACAAGCAATCATAAGGTGGATATTTTAAATATTGAGCAGCAGCAGCTTTATTGCATTTGCCATAGGCAGCTCTGTGTATATGCATGTATCCTACCATGAATATTTGTGTGTGTGCTGTAATTCCATGGGATTGCAGAAAAAAAGCTCAGAATGCAGTATGACACAAAAGACTCAGCTTCTTCAAAACCTCAGCTTTCATTTTAAAAAAATACATCAAACATGTTTCTAGTCCTTATGGCTGCAAAGGTAGGCTTGTCTATGAGCAATGCCTGGAGAAACCTCCACATTACATTGCAGCTCTGTGTTTGGAGCTCCCAATGTAATTTTCTTTTTGTAAAGGCAGCTGCAGCCCCCTCCACAATTTAGAGCAGGGCCATGAGGAGAAGGGATTCTAACAGCAGTTTTACAGGGGTGATCTGAATCAGGGCTGTGCTGTGGGTGGAAAGGATTGCATCCCCCACCCCACCGCGGAGACCTTGCCGCTATTTTTGCAAAAATAAAGTCATATTGGGACTGCCAATGTAATGCGTAGTGTGTTCCTAAGATTTTCAAAAATAAGAGAAATTATGCAGATTTCCACAACTGATGTAGCTTGCAGAATTCAGCTTTTCTTCGTGTTGAATTTGCATTGCCCAGACACAGAATTTTATTTCTTTTAACATGTGGTATACACAGTCCTGTCCATAGGCCATTGCATAAAATAAACAATCCTCAAATTACCATGGGGGCAGTGGGAATCTTAACATGTGCACTAAGTGATGGATGCTTGCTTTGTGATCACTACAGCTTTTTTATTATGGTTGCCTCCTGTGTGTATTGTTAGGCCTGACAGGGTTATGTTTGTATGATATCTGCTTCACTGCAGACTAGTTCTAAAACTGCATTGGAAAAAATGTACCAAGATGTGCAAAGCTGAGCGTAACAAATTACAAAACTGCAAATGGCAAAATTTACACCACAAAACCCGAATTTTGTCATGTGGCACAACATTTCCATTTCTCTGATAGCTTTGTGGGAAGGGCAGTAAAATTAATATTTTTCCCCTCCAGTAAACTGCATTTTATTCCTGGAAAATAAAGCCCTTTATGGATACTCTAATCTGCAGTGAAACCACACTTTGATTCGCCCTTTTATGAATGTGACAGAATTGTTGGATTTTGAAATGGTGCACATTTTTATGTCTGTACTGCTGCTAGAACTACTGTGAACCCTTGCTTTGGCAAAGAGGAGTAGTCACAGCGTATTGCTTACACACATTGCAGCCTGATTCCGACCTCTGTGGTTTCCTAATGCTGCACTAGGTATTTGCTGCAACCTAATTGCTCTTTCTTAATTACCAGCACCTCGGACAGCAACCGAACACACAGAGGGCTGCTTAGGCTGGAGACAGACTGAACATTTTCAGTTATTTCCCTCCCAACTGCTTTGTTGCTGTGGGCCCATTCCAGCCTTGTAAACTGGACCCCCTCTGAAGGATCAAGTTCATAGATATGGTGCTTTATTTGGAGGCCCGAGTGGACTCTGTAGTGCGAAGCTGAGGTACCTTCCACCAGTGGAGACTGGTTGTAATCCCTCTCCACCCTGGACAGAGATTGGGTAGCCACAGTTATCCATGCTCCAGTAACATCCTGTTTGGATGGACCACAATGGTACAAATATTGATTTCCAGCTTTCCTAGTACAAAGACTTCTATGCTTTTTGTCTTCTAATAGCCTGGACAATAACAATTTTGACTGACCACTCTTTTTTAAATAGTGTTTTATATTGCTAATTGGGCTTACATTATTCCAGCCCTTCCACAACCTCCTGGTGCCCTCCAGATGTTTTGGACTGCAACTCCCATCAGTCACAGCCAGCATGACCAATGGTATTGAATGTTGGGAGTTGTAGTCCAAAACCTCTGGCGTTCACCAACTACTGAGGAAGGCTGCAGTATCATTTCCCCCCTCCTCTTTGTCTTTCTCTTCTCTTTTCATTTAACGTTGTTATTGTTAAATAATATACTAACATTTTTTTCTAGGTGCTGTGCGAAGATTAAAGAATGACACAGGCTCTGTCCTCGGGCTTACAAGCTAAAAGACATGATACGAAAGGGGAAAGTTACAAAGAGGAAAGAGAAGGACAGCAGCAAACTCAGGCACACAATATTTCTAGTTACATAATGGCCAAATTGAGGGAGGCAGTTCCAGGAGGGGAAGAGCCAAATGGCGGTTGGTTCCAGCTGAGTCAGTGGAGTGGGCCTTGTTGCCTCACCTCTCCCTCTGGGGCAGAGAGCTGGAATGGCTCCTAATAAAAAACATGGAACCTGAGGAAAGGCTTTGTGAACCTTAAAAGCCGGTTTATTGGTTTGTGATTTTGAGTTGGCCCTAATAAAGATATTGAGTTACTTCTTCTGTTTTGGCAGCAGCAGTGGCTTCTCTTCCTCCCCCCCTCCCCCTCCCCCCTCCCTCTCTCTCACACACACTCACACACACACCCCTTTAATCCACTCTTAGTATGTGGATTGTGAAACAACTCTTCTCTCCATTGTACACAGCTCTCTCTGTGTGTGATAGAATTGTCAGGTTATCAATTTGGAATCCTCAGTTTAGGGCACAATCCCATGCATGCTTAGACAGAAAAAAAGTCCTACAACTCCCAGCATTCCCCAGACAGCATGGCTGGCTGGGGAATGCTGGGAGTTGTAGGACTTTTTTTCTGACTAAACATGCGTAGGATTGCACCCTTAGGGCACAATCCTATGGCCCTTCGATCTTGCCGGGGGGAGGGGGGGACCATAGGATTGGTCGGACTCCCCCCTGCGACCTCGGAAATCCCTTCTGAGGTCGCAGCGGGGAGTCTGAGCATGGAGCGCCCTCCCCCCACACCTCGCAGCCGGCACAGTTCTTTCCACGCTGGCTGGGAACCGCAGCTGGAAGACCGACTTTGGTTTCAGCGGGGGGGGGGGTCCCCAGGAGTGGGAGGAGAGGGGCGAGGCACTGCCAGCTTCTGCAGAATCCAGGTGGTGCCTCAGCTTCTCCTCCTCCTCGGTAGGAGCTGTAAAACATCTAAATGGCCAAAATTGGCCATCTAGATGTTTTTGAGGGTGAGGGGAGTGCAGCGGCATCCTAACAGCCAAGCTCCTCCCACACTCAATTGCATCCCTGTAATCCTCCAGGTCCAGAGGATTATGGGCAGCCACATAGGATGGTGCTGCCCAGGACTTAACAATTGTGAAAACATGTGAGTGAGTGAGAGAAAGAAAGTGAACTTAGCCACCTTCTGCATCCCGTCTCTTTTCTCTCACGGCAGCCGCTGTGTTTCAGGTCAGAGTGCCTGGGAGCAATACCGCTGCTTGCACACTCTTTTCCTTCCCCACCACGCTCCTGCCCTTTGGGGAAGGGCCACAGCTCAAGAATTAGAGGACATTATTTGCATGGAGAAAGCCCCAGATTCAATCCCTGGCATCTCCAGTTTAAAAAAAGGACCAGGTAGGTGATGTGAAAGACCTCTGCTTGAGGCCTTGGGGGAGCCACTGCCAGTCAGAGTTAAGGAGACAGTCCTGGGCTTAATGGACACATAGTCCAACCTGGTAAAAGGTCACTTCCTTAGTTCTATTTCAGGGAGCAGCCCCCCTCCCAGGGCATATCAGCTACCCCTCTCACCTAACCTCATTTAAAGGGGTGTTGTGTTTCCCCCTTTCTCTGCCATCTTCTCCCCTTGCCCCAGTCTGCTCTCCTGCCAAAAAATTTAGTATTTTCCATGCAGCTTCACTTCCTCAGCAGTTATTACCAGAAGAAAGGTGCAGGGTCCAACTCACCTAGACAAACAGAGAAGAAAGAGAGACAGAAGGAAGCCCCTGCCCTCAGAATCTGCTGTTTGTATTAACGACAGGTGACACAGGGACAGACTTGAGAGGGCCCTCTGCAAAGGGCTGTCTAGTGGGCCTCCTACTACCTCAGTGATCCCTGGAGGCAGTGAACAGCAGCACTCTGAATCAGTGTTAGGTGGGTAGGAGCCATTGTTTCAATTTCCCACAATATACCCCTGCTCTGGGCATTGTGGGAAATTAAAATGGTGGCTTCCAGACCCAGCCACTCTTTGAAGGGGGAGCATAGGGCAGGTGCCAGAAGTGGGATATGCCTGAGGATGCCACATGCTGACTCCAGGCCTGAGGTGATATGTGACCAGAATCCTCCTTTGTATAGGGAAGTTTGAAGGCAACAATAGTAGTAAAGCAGAGAAAACTCGCCTTCTCGCCTGCCACCCAACATACGTAATCTTTCCAGCCAACACAGTTCACAGCTATCATGCTGCCCATGTTTGCACTGCGCTGAGCTCCCCTGAATTCTCATATCATTCTGTGTGTGGTAGCAGAAAAGGTCTTGTATGTCACACGGTGGTCCTTGATCATCATACGTGTACGAGAATTCTCATGCGCCTGGCAACACAGTTTTTGCGAGGACGTTCCTTGGAGGCTTGTCCTTTTACATCATTCACTCTGGCTGCTGTGTTTCACTTTAAATCTCAAGGCACTCTAATGATGAATAGCCAGACCAAAAGCCTGCCAAGAATGTAGAAGTACCCTGATTAATTACCCCTGGCCGGCTTTAGCCAATTTAATTTCATTTCCGTTTGGTGGGACTTTATTGGCCAGATGAGGTAGATGGCTGTTGCTAAAGCACAAGAGGAAATCAGAGCCCAAGTGATATCTCTGCAAGGGGTGTGTATGTCTTTGAACGTATGCAACGCACGTGCATGTGAGAGAGATTGAGAGAGAGAGATCTAGAACAGGACCACACATATGGGGTTATTATACCTACATTAGGGAAATGCAAAGCCAGGTTTCCCACCAGGGGTACATTCAACAGGGAACTGCAATTGATCGCAGCTCCCTGATGAGCATACCTGTATGATAACACCAGAACACATGTCTTTGTTGCATTCAGCATTTCAGGTGTACACACAAAACAGATGTACACCTAAAAATGTGTTTGGAGCTGGTTCTCTGTCTGTTGGTCATTATTGTGTATTTCTTATTAGTGCTAAAATGCACTTGAGGAAAAAGCCCACAAATGTGAATTTTTGAAATTGCAAATCCAAGTACTGAAAAACTGAAGGCTGGGGTGGAGAGAGTTGGAACTTTGAAGCTCAAAGTACTGATTTCTGGGTTCAATTCAGCACAGATTTATGGGTTTCCAAAGTTTTCATGGCTTAAAAGTTTTTAAAATCCTTATTTCTTCCATGAAATCCAAGTTTTACTTGATTAAAGGCCATTGACATACATTGGTCTTATGCTATTTCAAATGCATAAAATTCTTCAGACCTGTGCAATTCCTTTCTTTTTGTTATTCTTTTTTGGGATATCATATCAGTGCTCTGTAGTTTGGTACCACCCATGCCTCCATGTGAGGCTAGGTACAGATTTTATCATTATTCATTTATATGTTATTCAAATAATACATAAATGAGCATTTACATAGCTTTTTTCAAGTGTTCAAAGCTCTTTCCATATGTTATCGCAGTAATCCTTGCAACAGCCCTGTAATGTGGGCTAATATTATGCCCCTGTTGCAGATGGGGAACTGACACAGAGAGAGAGAGAGAGACATGCGTAAGGCTACCAGGTGAGGTCGTGGCTAAGGTGAGCTTTTAACTGAGGATGTTCTCATTCACAGTTCATACCTTTAGCTGCTACTTTTACACTAGCTTGTTTTAATCAGCTGCTTTTCCTCTTGGTTTGAAGAAACATCTTGTAATGGGCCAACTTTATTATGGTACCTGTGAGCAGGTCACTTTGTGCATTTCCACCCCCAGCCCAGTGAACTGAGTGGTCCCCCTAAATCATCCTTCCTATTCCTTCCATTTCATAGAATAAAAATGTCAGCCCCGCTTTTTTGGAGTGCATCTTCTCATCATGACAGCTCCCATAGCCTCATGCCCCAAGGAAAGTCCCAAAATGCAGGCAGCTGTGTTGATCCACTAAAAGAGAGAAAGAGTGTGTGTGTTTTGGGCAGCAAGATACCTTCTTTAATTTTCTGTCTTAAGAAATTTCAGAACAAGAGTGAAAGAAGAATGACCAGTTTTTCAAGAAGGAGTCCTGTGGCACCTAAAGACTAAACATTTTTTACAGCGTGCCTGCCATCCTATGCATAGTTACCTATGCATCCTATGCATAGTCAAGGGAGTAAGCTCCCTTGAATTCAGTGCATAAGAACATAAGAGCCATGCTGGATCAGACCAAGGGTCCATCTAGTCTGACATTCTGTTCTCACAATGGCCAATCAACTGCCTGCAGGAAACTCACAAGCAGGACAGGAATGCAACAGCACCTTCCTGCCCATGTTCCCCAGCAACTGACCCAGTGGTGCTTACTTCTGGCTGCACATGTTCACCATGTAGAACACATTGAGCTTTAATAAAAGATCTTCAGCCAGCTTTAGTTTTTATTTAGAAATGCAAACAACCTTGCAAAGAAGTGTTACTATTTAAGCTGCTAGTGTGAAGTAGGAACTCCATCACAGAAAAGGAAAGCATATCTAGCCTCTGCTTGATTATTTTCCTCATTCTCCAACTACCCCTATCTCCAAACCTTTTGGAGTTGAGCTAATCTGTCACAAACAGTTGTTCTTCACTCATTTGCCAGAGCAAAGAGGGTCTGTCAATTACCCTGGTGCTCCGGCAGATGACATCAGTGCTCCTGCTCTGGGGGGGGGGGGGGAAGTCCCAGCGCTTCGCTCCCCCATGTTCTCCCACCACTACATCACTGCTAGCCAGACTAAGTTAAGTTCAGATAACAATCTGCCTGTCAGGGCTGGGCCATGGGTGGCAGTCTGCAGTGAGCCAGGAAGCAAGGCACAAAGCCAATAGTCAGGAGCAAAGAAGCAGGAGATAGTCAGAAGTTAGGACCAAAAAACAACCAAAGATACAGGAACATACCAGAGCTCAGGAAGACCTTGTTGCTCAAACAAGGCTCACCTGGAACAGAAAGCCCTCTTAAACTCCTTCCTGTCCAGGAGGATCCAATTGCCCACCTGCGTGGGTGGAGTCAATCCAGAACCTGTAGGTACTTTTGTTAGAACAGGAGTGGGCAACTTGTGGCCCTCCAGATGTTTTGGCCTACAACACCCGTCAGCCCTAACCAGCATAGTCAATAGGGAGGGTGTATGGGAGTTATAGGCCAAAACATCTGGAAGGCCACAGATTGCCCACTCCTGGCTTAGAAGCTGCCACCTGTACTTCACCACATGGGGCAGCTGCCCACAAATCCCAACAACTCCTGACACTGCCCTTGGTGTAGTGCAGGGATGCAGAACCACAGCCGCAGAACCACAGCACATGGGCGGTGGATGCAGACTCAGTCGCCCTGTTCAAGGAACGAGGTAGTCGAGCAGCTCGGCAGCTGTATCCATGACTGAGCAGCCCTATTTAGGATCCACTCTGCTCACCCCGTATGGGGAGGGGGCTAGAAAAGGTGCCCTAAACATAGTCTACCTCTTTCTCCCCTGACTGGATTACCGCGTCCAGTGGGGTCACCATTTTAGCGGTCGAAAAAGACATTTGAATTTTGGAACATGGAATATACGGACATTGCTGGATAACATAGATAGTGAACGCCCCGAGCGTAGGACTGCTATTATTGCAAGGGAGCTGAGACGGTTTAAAATTGACATAGCAGCACTTCAAGAAACTCGAAGGGCAGGAGAGGGACAGCTGAAAGAAGAAAAAGGAGGTTATACCTTCTTCTGGAAAGGACTACCTGAGCAGGACCGACGAATACATGGTGTAGGCTTTGCCATCAAAAATGAACTAGTGAACTCTTTGTCAGAAGTTCCTACTGGCATTAACGAACGCCTGATAACTCTTCGATTAAAGCTCGCCAATAACCAACAGGTAACTATTTTGAGCGCTTATGCACCAACATTAGATGCTGATGATGACATCAAGGAAAGTTTTTACAGCCAGTTGGACACTCTCCTGTCAGAGATACCTAAGGAGGATAAAATTATCCTCCTAGGCGATTTTAATGCAAGAGTCGGGCGTGACTTTGATTTATGGCCAGAAACTATTGGAAAAGACGGAGTTGGTAATAGCAACCCGAACGGACTCTTACTTTTGTCTATATGTGCAGAGCATAATCTCACTATCACAAACACGCTCTTTCGACAAAAGAATAAGTTTAAAACATCATGGCAGCACCCACGGTCAAAGCACTGGCATCTTCTGGATTATGTAATTGTCCGTGCTAGAGATCGCCGCGATGTACTTCTTACTAGGGCCATGGTGAGTGCCGACGACTGCTGGACAGACCACCGACTAATCCGGTCCACTATGGTTATCAACATTGCTCCCCAACGTAGGCTTCAAGGAAGGAAACCAAGGCGTAAAATGAACATCCAAGTCCTTCAAGATCCTATTAAGCAAACTCATCTTCAATCACTTCTTAAGGAACATCTACCTACGGAACCTCCTGACAACATTGAGGACCATTGGTCTAAGCTGAAAACCTCCATTACTGCAGCTTGTGAACAAACTATTGGATATGAAACTAAGAAACATCAGGATTGGTTTGATGAAAATGACAATGAGATTAAATATATAATTGACCAAAAAGGAAAGCCTTCCAAATATGGCAAAATGATATTAACTGCGCTGCCAAGAAAAAAACCTATGCTAGCGCAAAGGCTGAGGTCCAAAGAAGAACAAGAGAACTTAAGAACGCTTGGTGGAAAAAGAAAGCTGAAGAAATTCAACAACTTGCAGAATCTCATGATGCACGGGGCTTTTTTAAGGCCACAAGGGCCATTTATGGACCAAAAACCTATGGTACAAACCCTTTACAATCAAAAGATGGCACCAAACTCTTAAAAGACAAAGAGTCTATTGCACTGCGTTGGAAAGAGCATTATTATGACCTTTTAAATCGTAAGTCTAAGGTGGATAATGAGATTTTTTCACAAATCCCGCAAAAACAAATTAAAGAGGAACTTGCAATACTCCCCACTTTGGATGAAGTAAAAAAAGCCATTAATCAAATGAAGAACAACAAAGCTAGTGGACCAGATGGGATTCCTGCTGAAATCTTTAAAGAAGGGGGGCCCGAACTTGTACAACATCTTCATAAACTCATTGAAAAAATCTGGATAAGAGAAGAGATCCCAGAAGACTTCAGGGATGCCATAATTATCACCCTCTTTAAGAAGGGTGATAGAACAGACTGTGGAAACTATCGGGGCATTTCTCTCTTAGCAACCGCAGGTAAAATATTTGCTAGGATTCTCGCAAACCGTCTTCTATCTATTTCAGAAGAGATCCTCCCTGAAACTCAATATGGTTTCCGCCCCTCTAGAGGGACAGTAGACATGATTTTTACTGCACGTCAGCTCCAAGAAAAATGCCAGGAGCAAAATCAACCCCTTTATATGGCATTTATCGATTTGGCTAAGGCCTTTGATACTGTAGACCGTACAGCTCTCTGGACTATCCTTATGAAAATTGGATGCCCCAATAAATTTGTGAATATCTTGCGACTTCTCCATGACAACATGACGGCAACGGTTTTGGACAACAACGGCTCTCATGGTGCTCCATTTAAAGTGGGATCAGGTGTTAAACAGGGATGTGTTATCGCCCCAACATTATTTGCCATTTTCATCACCATGGTTTTACATCTTGTCGAGGGGAAACTTCCCACCGGTGTGGGAATTATATATCGAACAGATGGAAAGCTTTTTAATCTCAGCAGGCTGAAAGCAAAAAGTAAGGTAATTACAACCTCCGTTGTGGAACTTCAGTATGCTGATGATAATGTGGTCTCCGCACATTCAGAGGATGATCTCCAAACTATCCTAAATGCTTTTGCAGAAGCATACGAAAAACTTGGTCTCTCACTTAACATCAAAAAAACCAAAGTGCTTCATCAGCAAGTGCAAGCCAATCCTTTGGTGATGCCATCTATCCAGCTTGGCGGGACAATACTGGAAAATGTCGATCATTTTCTCTATCTTGGCAGCTATCTTTCTGTTACAGCTAACATCGACAGTGAAATCCAGCATCGTCTGAGCTCTGCAAGTGCCGCATTTTCTCGAATGAAACATAGAGTGTTCGAGGATCGGGATATTTGTAAGAAGACCAAAACACTGGTTTATGAAGCCATTGTATTACCAACTTTATTGTATGCCTGCGAAACATGGACTATCTATAAACGTCACTTCCACCTCCTTGAAAGGTTTCATCAACGTTGCCTCCGGAAAATCCTGCAAATTACTTGGGAAGATAGGCGAACAAATGTCAGTGTACTGGAAGAAGCAAAGACTACTAGCATTGAAAAAATGATCCTTCAACGCCAACTTCAGTGGACCGGTCATGTTGTTCGAATGCCTGACTGCCGTCTCCCAAAGCAGTTACTTTACTCCCAACTCAAGGATGGAAAGCGGAATATCGGTGGTCAATATAAGAGGTTTAAAGATGTTCATAAGGCTAATCTAAAAAAATGCAATATAAACATCGAAAACTGGGAAGCTCTGGCCCATGAACGATCTAAATGGAGGTTGGCCTTTCACAAAGGTTCCATGGACTTTGAAGAAGCCCGAGTGCAAGGTGAAAGGGAGAAACGTGCTAAGCGAAAAGCACGTCAAATGAATCCTTTACAGGACCATCTTCTATCTGGTAACCTGTGTCCTCACTGTGGGAAGCTGTGTGGATCTAGAATTGGCCTCCACAGTCACTTACGGACCCATCGCTAGAGTCTACACAATCTTCTTTAGAATCTCCTCCTTTTATCCCGGAAGACAATCTTACTCGGTCACGAGTGATCGCCTGATGATGATGATGGGCCAAATCCAGCCCTTTGGGCTTCCCAATCTGACCCTCTGGGGTTCCCAAGATGGCCATGCTCCTTTCCCCATACCGCCTATATTTGGTGCTTTCTCACCTTTTGTGTACCCCCCCCATTCTAAAAAGTTGAAATGCCTCTCCTAAAGCTTAGTTACTGGCAGTGAGAGCTTCAAGCTTAAATATGCTGCTGTTTTTGGCCCCACCCCTTTTGCCTTCAGCCCTGCCCACTGCTGGAGTGCGGCCCCCGAGAGCTTCTCTGAAATGGAATTTGGCCCTTGGACTGAAAGAGGTTCTGCACCCTTAGAGTAGTGGTATTGGCACAGCTCATCTTTTCCAGCCCAGGCTATAAAATAGGCTGGGCACCATCCCGAAACTTCGGCAGAGTGGACTGAAGAGCAAGCCGTGCTGTGCAAGAGCAAGCTGCCCACACTGAAGGAAAGACAAATGAGAAGGGAAGCCTGAAGCACCGTGGAAGGAAAGGAGGTGTTTGCACGTGGAAAAGGCCGGGTGAAAATGGAGTTCTGTCCATGTCAGTGGCAGGTGCACATATGCTAGACCAGGACGCTGAGGTAGAACTAAGGTAGGAAATGAGTCATAGCTAAGGTGCTGCCACCTAAGAAGGGCTGTTCTATTTTGAATGTGTCCTTTGGCCCCTGGGATCTTTCCTAGGCAGCTTTGCAGATGAGAGAGAAAGAAAAGAGCAGATCACTAGTTAAAGTCTAGCAGGCCTGGGCAGATTTCAGCCTGGGGGGGGGGGTGTCAAGTAGACCCCCAAGGTCCACCCATGGGAGCCAGGTGCAAAATAGTGGTTCAGGGGGACAGACCCAGATGCAAAATGGTGACCAGTGGGCGGCGGGGAGAGCCAATTTCTTACTGATCTCAAGATCAGTACCATACTTTGGGGTAAGCTGCATATACAAGTACAAATCCATGTCTGAATTACTATGGATCAGAGATTCTAACAGCCTAATTTGGGGAGGGAGAGCCTTTTTGTTAAGCAATTGGGAGTCAGAAACCCTTCCCAGCCTACTGCAAATCATCTAGCAATCTACTTCTAGATCCCAATCTACCTTCTGCTCACCCCTGAAGTATAGGGCTAATGCTCTCTCACGCTCGATTGCTCACTCTCATCTGTTAGTTGGTGACTTGTGACATCTGGGCCAAATTTGCTGCTAGCTGCCCCAACAACTAAAGGAAACACCTGTTTAACATTAAACCAGCTGTAATATTATAGCAGTGGCAGCCGTGGTGGTAGCAACCCCATTAATAGGGAACAGAATCAAGGATTTCCTTGAGCGGGCGGGCGGGCACTCAGTTTCTGTCATGGACTGCCATGAGAGGGTGATGCTTTCCTCCCAATGGCCTCTGTCAATGGCCAAACTAGTTGTCAACTAGAGCTCTAGTTCAGGGGTGGGGAACCTGCAACCTTCCAGATGTTGTTGGACTCCAGCTCCCATCAGCACCAGCCAGCATGGCTGTGGTCAATGGTCAGGGATGATGGGAGTTGTATTTAGGTATGTATTTATTTATAATACTGCTACACCGCTTAATATGATACAATCTCTAAGTGGTTCACACTGAAATGCATATGCAATACAATATAAAAACAATATATAGGTAAGGCTTGCCATGGGTAAGGCAAGACGCTGTCTCAGCGACCATAGGATAATTCTGAGTCCTAGCTCCGACCTCGGAAAAGCACTCCAACTCCAAGGTCGGAGTTGGGACTCCAAATGCGGAGCGCCCGCCCCCTGCCCTCGCAGCCAGTGTGGTTCTTTCCGCGCTGGCTGTGGCTCCAAAGACGGAAGACTTACATCAGAACCGGCTCTGGGAGGGGCATTCTGGGAGGTGGGAAGGGGAGGAGCAAGGCACCGCCGTCCTGCGAGGAATCCTGGTGGTGCCTCCGGCTCTTCTCCTCGTGGGCCAGTGTAAAACGGATGGCTGAAATCGGCTGTCTCAGTGTTTTAGAGGGCAAGAGAAGTGCAGAGGCCATCCTTGCCTCCGCGCTCCTCCCGCCCTCAATAGGATGCCTGTAATCCTCCAAGTTCAGATGGTCGCAGGCAGCCACATTGGATTGTGCTGCCCATTATGTGGCCAGGCTATTCAATTTTGACATTTCTATATGTGTGTAATTTTGAATGTTGGCTCTGATACCTGCTGTGGATTCAGGAGAAGTGCAGCATTTAAAAAATAAATAAATTAAGACAAACCCCAGGCTTCTAGTCCTCATAATTTTAGTTATATTCTTTCTCTTCACGCATATATTCTCACTGTTGGGGGCAATTACGGATGTGCATTGGATTTCCACCATTCTGTCTGTTGATACCGGAACACACTTGTGTATCTGGATGGCAGAATAGCAATCTTATCTTGCACTGGTATTAAATCTTCCAAGTTTTCTAGTATATACTGAATGAAGATACTCTGAACGTTTTAGTATTTGGAGGGTGGAATTATGTGGCACATTGATGACTACTTTTTAAATGAGGTTTTCTTGCTTGCTCGCATGGATAGGGGCTTGGTATGTGTTGTTCTCCAACCTTGGGTCCCCAGATTTTGGCCTACAACTCCCAGCCAGCTATGCTGGCTGGGGCATGCTGGGAGTTGTAGGCCAAAAACATCTGGGGACCCAAGGTTGGAGAACACTGCTAGAACCTATGGAATGAGCTTGTTCCTGCCACTTGCTGTCCACTCCATTGTGAAGAATGATGTCTTTGAATATCAGATATTGGGAATGAGCAATAGGGAAGGGTTGTTACCTTTGGTCCCCTGCTTATGGGCTTCCCATAAGCCCATAATGAATCTGGTTGGCCATTGTGGGAAACAGAATACTGGATGAGATGAGTTTGACTATTATCTCAGCTGAAATACAGACTGACCTATTTTCAGCTGAAATTTTTTTCACTGAAACTCTTGGTTGGCCTGGGAAGGGGCCATTGTAGGTGTTTTCACATTTTCCAAGGTGGGAAACTTGCAGTGACACATCCTGTGTCTGCGTCGTCACCCCCTTCTGTGAAGAATCTCACGACTCCTTTTCAATTCTGAAAAGGCTAGTTTCTAGTCCTCATTACTAGAAACTTGTTTTTCAGCTCCAAAATTAAAAAAAAAAAGATAGTCCTTCACAGTGCAATTCTATTCACCATGTCTACTCAGAAGTAAGTCCCATTGAGTTAAATGGAGCTTATTTCCAGATGTGGGTATAGGATTGCAGCCTTATCCATTGGCAGTGTATCAATTTGTATATACATGGACCATAGCTATTTCTTAGTTTAGTAGGTATAGCAGGCTGCATGTGCCTGCAGGTATGCAGGTGTACAAACGCATATGCAGGGGGTGGGATAATGAATGCAGGTTTGCATTTTCTCATCAGCAGTTTAGCACAGCATTGAACATCTGATGGAAGACAAGAGGGGCATGGATCTGAGGCTGATATGATGGATCCCAATGTGTGCGCGCGCACCTGTTACACAAAGGGCTCATTTGCCCCATAACCTCTTCCAAACAGATCAGATGCAGATGTGTGTTGATGCTGTCAAATATTTGTACAGCTGAGGTCTCCTCTTCCTCTGCTCCAAGGGGGGTGGGGTCCTCACGGGCTCCTTTCTGTCACTGGAACTGATTTTCAAATGAAATGTGGATCTGACTAGTTTCTGCCATTCCCACTTCACTGGGAAATGCAGCGTGCAGAGGGCTGATTTAGTTTTCCTGCGTTGTTGTTGGTGCCTTCTTAATCTGCACATTTCCACATTTCATTTCAGTCTTTAAACCAGGATTTCAGCCATAGAATAGGTGTTGTTTGTTGCTTAAATGTTATGGATTTGGGCATGTGATGTAATACATGACGTGTGTGTGTGTGTGTGTGTGTGTGGTTGTTTTTGTGTTTTTTTTTTCAAATTTACTGTGGGTGCAGGGAAGCTAGAAAAATTCTTAACTGGAACTTGATTCACTATGTTTGCCATTTCTTAAGCCCCATTTTGAATTTGGCAGGTAGGTACTGCTGCACTGAGCCCATATAAACAATTATACTTAACATTTAGATAGCTCCTCCCAAGTGCCCAAAGCACTGCACATATATTATCTCAGTAGTCCGTACAACAGCCTTACAACAATACTGGTAGGCCAATATTGCTATTGCTGTATTGGTCCCAGGGTATGGTCTGAAGGCACATGAGGCAGCCACTTTGCTGAAGCTAAGCAGGTCTGGGTCTGGTCAGTGCTTGGAGGGGAGACCACCTGGGAACCGCATGTAGCCACCTTGAGTTCCACGATGGAAGAAAGGGGGGATTGAAATGTAATAAATAAATAATAAAAGGGGATGAGGTCACCTAGAGAATTCATGCAGTTGGGATCCAGGATCTGCCTTCTGCAAGAGGAAGGACTCTGTCTGTGGAAGATCCCTCTGCCTAATTTTGGGGGTTCCTCCACCTTCAGCAGGGCCTCCTGATTCTCTAGGTAGCATTTTCAGGGGGCTGGAATGGCTTCCGTGGGAAGGAGGGGGCAGGAAAGTCCACTTCCACCAGCACAGTTGATCCAGCTAAAATATGGATCCTACCCATGGTTTAAACTGGAGACCTCCTGGCTCCCAGATCACATTCTTAATTACTGTGCGACTCCAGCTCAGTAATAAGCTGGGTAATGTTGGGAATATAACAATAATAAACTAGCGATCACATTATAACCCAGCCTGAAAGTCAACTAGCCAATGAGAGAGCCGCTTTAACTAGAGCATCTTCACCTCGTCACTTCAGGATCTTGGTATGTTGGTTTGAGAATTTAAAATATGTGTACAGTTTATTAGCAGTTTGTACAAAATTTTGAAGCAAGCCAGAGATGGATAGTACCTACAAAATACAATAAAACCCACTGCTGAAATAATAATAATAATAATATCATCATCATCATCATCATCTACTACTTCTACTACAGCAATAACGAAAAACAACTAGGTAATGTTTTACAGGGGTCAACACTTTGAGAGGGCCAGAGAACATGTTTTGTGGGATGTGTAACCACTGCTAATCCACCACCCCTACCACACCTCCCCAGTCATTTGTAGCTAAAGAAGTCACATGACATGACACCATTGCACTGACACCATTGCATTCCGTGTCTCCCCACCACACACCTTTACTCTACTTCATTGGCTGTCACTTGTCGGGGCGCGGAAATGTTGGATGATGTCTCGGGTGTCTTTTTTCAACTACACGTTACATACAGGTTGTGGCAGGAGATGTGGGGATGTGGAGTTGCAACAGCCGCACCTCTCCCATAATGTATAGTTTGGCTCCTAGTGTGGAAATAGTAGTAGTACGCCCTTTTACGTTACACAAAGGGCTTCTTGATGAAGGTGTGCAGAGGAGGCTGGTGACATCTATTTTGGTGGGGCTCCTAATCCATTGCAGCTTTTATTTGGAGCTTTATAGGAGCTATCCATGGTGCTCCATGGAGGTGAAGCTATTTTGGAGATGGATTCATAGTTTTAAAAACCCACCCAAGGAAACAAACACTTCAATTTGATTTATGAATCTGAGAGCTAGTGTAGCCTACTGTTAGATTTGGACCGTGGAGACATAAGCTCAAATATCACCTTGCCGATGGGTGTGCTAGATAATAACAGGCAAGTCTCAAATCAAGTTTCCCGTCAGGATAATGGGAATTATTTTCCCCAGTAATGATTTGGGGGGGGGGAATACATGTTAGTCGTATCATGCCTGGCTAGTTTCATCTCCATTCTCAAGCCAGGTCTATGTGCATGTATGAAAACGATGTGCATAGCCGGCCCATCTATGGATGAGATGAGATATTTGTCCTGGATGCCTGGGCAGACAGTGAATAGCCAACTGCTAGAAAACAGGGAAGGCGTTGGCAGTTCTCAAAGGGCCGAGAGATTCAGGTTGAGTCTTGAATGGGGGGAGGGGGGCAGGGAAGGCAGCACAGTTCCTAGAAGGAAGTGCAAGGAGACAGCACAGGGACCAAGGTAGGACAAGAAGGGAAGGGATGCAGAACCCTGTGGAGAGACACAGACCCCACGCTCTGTTTAAGGCATGGAGAAAGCAATCCCGTAGTTCCTGGGTGAGTGTCGCAAGGACCATAGGATTGTTTTGATTCCCCCTTCCGAGAGAGCGGAGACAGTGCTCCAACCTCAGAAGGGGGAGTCTGAGATCCGACCCACCTCCCCCACCCGCTCGCAGTCTGTGCAGAAAGAAGTGACCTCCGAGATTGGTAAAGCAACCTTAGAGGAGGAGGAACGGGTGTGTTCCTGTGGGGGGGGGGGGAGGGGAAGAGACTGGAGAGGTCAGGATACAAGTTATCTTGAGCCTCTTCCAGCCTCCTTCCCTCCCCCTCTGAAGCACCTTCACTAGACTGGTTCTCTGCATGGTGGGCGGATGGGGAGGCGAAGATTGCCTCCGCTGCTCGTCCCACCCTGCAATGGATGATGGGAAGCCTCCGAGTTCAGGGGCTTCCAATCAACGAGGGCACAATCGATTTATTTATTTATTTATTTTATTTATACCCCGCCTTTTTTCCTACAAGGAACCCAAGGCGGCTTACATAATCCTCCTCCTCCTCTCCATTTTATCCTCACAACAACCCTGTGAGGTAGGTTAGGCTGAGAGTCAGTGACTGGCCCAAAGTCACCCAGTGAGTTTCATGGCTGAGCGGGCTTAATCGATAGGATTGTGCCCTGAAATACTTAAGAGTGGCTATTGGGGCCTGTCTAGCCACTTAAGCATGCCACTTATCTATCTAGCCATGGTGTGTGTGAGGTGTAGGAGGAGGTTTTGGGTGTGAAGGGCCAGCCCTAGGATAAATTGCCCCTTGGGCAAGGAGTGCTTTCACCCTCGGTCAGCTTACAATTTTTTTCTGTTATTATCTGCAGTCCTTTATAGTACTCATCGTTCATTTACAGCACTTGGTAACGAGTTGTCTCAAAGTAAAGCTGTGTTCTGCTGATCTTTATCTAGAACAAATGACATTAAACTGGAAATGGAAAGAGGAACATAATTTAAAGCTAACCGATGGAGGTTCATTTTTATACTTAGTGCCCAATCTGTAGAACTTGGGGGGGGGCAGTTAAAGACTAGCTCACTGCAGTCTGTACCCTCAACAAACACAGAGTCACCAAGCTCAGCTCAGTGCCCTTTTCAGCTTGGTGCCCTGGGCGAATGCCCAGGTCACCTGCCCTTCAGGCCACCACTGTTGATCTGTTCATCACCTTGACTCCTAGATCCTTACTATTCTTCTCGAATAGCGTCATTGTGTCAGGATCTGTCCACTGGGAATGCACTATCTAGAATTTGTCCCTCTACCTTTGCACTTAGGGCCAAACTGGATGAGACATTGGAGATTTTGTTTGTTCATTTGTTTGTTTGTTTAAACTATTTCTCTACCACCGTTTATCCAGACTGATTCCAGAGCAGTTCACATAGTTAAAATGCGATATAGAAGCTGGTTTCCTCTCCAAGGTTTTAATAGCAAAGAGGATCAACGGCTACTAATGTTGGCCATATATAACCTCCAATACTGAATGCCTCTAAATACCAGTTTCTGCGGAACAGGAGCAGGAAGGTGTTTTGCCTTCGTGTCCTGCTTGTGGGCTCCCCATGGATGTCTGCTTCGCCAATGTAAGAACAACATGCTGGATTAGATAGACCTTTGGTCTGATCCAGCATGACTCTTCTTATGTTATTTTATTTAATTTATTTACAACATTTCTATACCACTCCACATCTAAGCAGATAACAGAGCAGTGAACAATAAAAGATTAAAAAGAATAAAACACCATATTAAAAGTTATTTAAAAACAGGATACCAATAAAAACCGTGGATGGTCAATTGAGGTAGGTTTCTTGAAATAAAGATGTCTTCAGCAGGCACTAAAAACAACAACATATTGATGCCTGCCTGGCTGCCTAAGACAAGGGAGTTCCAGAGAAAGGGGGCCACCACACTGAAGCCTCTACTCCAGATGGGCTCCAACTGGGCTATAGGTCCATGTGGAACCACCAGGAGCATCCCATATGATGACCTCAGTGACCGAGCAGGTTGATAAGGAAGAAGGTGCTCTCTCAAGTTCTAGGATATAGCCACAGTGCCAAAGCTCTGATGGCAGGCACCTTCACTGGGGGGGGGGGGGGCAGGGGAAGGCTTTCAGGCCTGGGTACTGTGGCTGAATCACTCCATGTGCCTATTTGATTGGATCATCCATCTCTTTATACAGTTTCTCAAAAGACAACCAGGGGGTGGTGGGGCAGGAGGGGATTCGGACTGCTGTGTCTGGCCAGGGGGAGAATGGTCTCTTCACCTCATGCCACCAAGAGGTATCGGAGGTCTGAGTTGCCTAATAGTGATATCCCTCCGCAGTCCTACCCTGTTAGCCAGCCTCCCCCAACCCAGCATCCTCCAAATGTGTTGGACTACAACTCCCAGCATCCCCCAGCCAGCACATGCTGCCGGATTGGGGAAGGCCGCTGTGAACTGTGCCTTCTTCCTCACCCCCTGCTCCTCCAAGCTGCCACCACCCACGCACCCACCCACCCCCGCAGAAATTTTGAAGCCCTCTGAGATGAAAAAAGAAATGTTCTCGCTGGAAGCAGGAAAGCAGAGCAGGCAGGAGGTTTTCTCCTGGCTCTCCCTGTGCCCCCACCCACCCCCACCGCAAGCACTTTGACAGACAAGGCAAGAGAGAAGACAAACCCCAAACGGAGCGTGGCGGGATGCGGGGAGAGGGTGGGATGGGTGCTTCTGCCCTCCCAAGCCATTATCCTGCCTCGGACCTGATCCTGGGCTCGTAAACCCCCACAGGGCCGCACTTCACCTTGGCTCCCGCATTCCGCTGCGATGACATCAGTAGCCGAGCCACTGAGCTACCTGCAGCAGAGACGGCCGCCAACGCAGCCCATTGGCTAGAGCCTGGTTGTGCGAGGAGGGGAAGGAGTGGAGAGATTAAGTAAAGAGAAGAGAGGAGGGAGGGGAAAAGAGAGAGGAATTGGAAGAGGCAGGCAGCGAGCGGAGCCCAGACTGCAGCAGCGACAGCACATGGGTAGGAGAGGGAGTGAGTCGGGAGGTGTGTGACACTGTGTGTGTACGACAGGTAAATAGCTGTACGCTTTGATTCTGGATGGATGGTTAGGCAGAGAGGAGGCACGCTTGTGGCGGAGATGGAGGCATGGCTTTGTGAATGGCTTGATTAGATCCGGAGGCATGCCGCCCTAACGAAGCCCATGCGTCTCTGCCAATGGGGTTTATTCCCCAGCATGTGCAGGATCGCAGCCTTCGATGGTTAGGTAGATCTCCATGGATGGGGTAGGTAGCTTGTGTCATAGATGCACGGAAAGATTGCATAGTGTTGAGGATAGCTGAGTGGGAGGTAGCTGGCTCTGCCTGGAGCTTTCCCACGAGGTTTTAAAAAGAGAGGTGGGTAGAGGGTTGCTGTACTGAAGTTGTCTCCTAGAGAAATCCCCCTCCACAAATGCATGCGTGCACGTGCACACACACACACACACACACACACACACAGGTTGAAAAGGAGATAAACAAAACCACATGGTGTGGACATGTTAGCTCATGTGAGGGCGGTTGGGGTCCACCTAGGGGGATTATCTCTTGGAGGTCAAAAGGTAAATTGCAAAACAGAATTTGGAAGAATACAACCAAGGCTAAACGGTGCTGCTGACCACGGTTGAGGATAACTCAAGTGCTGGACTGATTGGACAAAGCTCAGGTGAGCAGGATGCTCTTATTTTGCTGAGGAGACCAACACAGGGCTTGGGGCTTTGCTTTTCCCACCAGGACTGTTTCCTGGCCCCTTTAGGCTGCAGTCCTATACCCACTTACCTGGGAGCAAGACCCAATGAACGCAATGGGACTTTTTTCTGAGTAGACGTGCATAGGAATGCTCTCTGTTAGACACTGCATCCCAAAATCAGGGGCCTGGTCCCCAATAGCTTTTGAAAGGATGGGGGAAATCTGACCTCCAATTTGGGAAAGCTGAATTGGTGGGAACTGAGATGGAAAAGAGTATTGGAGTTCTAATGGGATAGAGTTTTCATGTGTATTACCCGCCAGAGGAAACTGAGCAGGGAAGGCAATGGGGCTTCTGAACACATTCCATATAGAGATGGCAGTAAGTCTGTATTGAGTTTTGAGTCCTTGATCCCTAAGAGACCACCTGCTCCCTTGCATCCCTTTGTGCGTTCTAAGATCAATTGAGTGCAACATCTGAGAGAGGTATCAGTCACTGGGCCAAATCCAGCTGTCTTCCTGACACTCTCAGTTGTGAGGAGGGATGCAGAGGGTGCAGGTTAGCAGTGTCCATGACAATGGGGTGGCCAGAGACCATTTTGTTGGGTTTGACACAGGAGTTTGGCCCACAATCGAGTTGTCAAAAGTGGCAAAAAGTTCTTAATTCCTCTGGCAAAAGTAGCTGCTGGACCAGGGAGCTGTGTCTCATACTGAGTCAAGACATTGGTCTTTCCAGCCCAGCATTGGCTACTCTGTTTGGCAGCAGGCTCCCCAAGGTCTTGGGTCAAAGTCTTTCCTAGCCCTGATTCCTGAAATCCTTTTTTAGCTGGAGATGGCAGGGACCACAGGCAGGCAAAGTGGAGACTTTAACCGCTGAGCTATGGCCCATCTCCAGTAGCAGCCATGCATCCTGTTCGAACAAAAACAGGAGCTAGGGAGATATTCTCTGTGGCCAATCCACAGCTGTGGAACTCCTGTCGCTCTGGAGATTCACCAGGTGTTGAGCCTGAGTACCTTTTGGAAATGTCTGAGCATAGCTTTAAAGCAATGTTCTCCAACCTTGGGTCCCCAGATGTTTTTGGCCTACAACTCCCAGCATGCTGGCTGGGGCATGCTGGGAGTTGTAGGCCAAAAACATCTGGGGACCCAAGGTTGGAGAACATTGCTTTAAAAGGTCAGGGTTGATCCAGTGTGAGAGTGGGTCTATTTCACATTTATGTACTTTTCAAATCTTTGATCTTAATCGCCTGTTATATGCTTCTGTTGTTTTTTAAGTTGTTGTTACCGACCCTGAGCTTTTGAGATGGTCTGAGTTATACGTTGGAATGAGTGGATCAATTTATTCATTAATTGGGGGAGCGGGAACGACAGACAGCAGAGAGGTTTGGAGATCCTGCATCAGGGTGCTGAGCACGAGGAGTCCTTGCACCCGTATCCGTTCAGCCCTCCGCCTGTTTGCAGGGCCCAACCCTGCTTCCTCCAACCTATTGAGCAGGGTTCCATTGAGCCCCAGGGAAGCTGAGATTCATGGCCATCATTTTGGGGGAAGTGAATTTGGATAAGATGTGGCAGTGTCTTTCTAAGGGGTGAGAGCACTTGGACCTACACGGGACTATGGGCCAGGGAGAGAGACCCTTGGTGACGAGAAGGGCTCCTGTCACTCAAGAGGCAGGGGCACTTGAGAAAAACACAGGATCACAGTGGAGCCCCTGGATATAGGAAGCCACTGTCTGTTTGATCATATTTCTGAGATGGATCCAGATTCAGTCGTACTTAGAGTAGACCCATCAACAAGGATTAACTTAAGCCCCCTTGATGCCATGTCAACTCTAGATATGACTGAATCTGGACCCAATCCTCTGGTTTTTTCCCCTTTGCTTTCTGTGACAAGGGCAGGCCAAAATCTACTCTTTCTATCTCTCCGTATGGTATTAGCCAGCCAGCTGTGCCTCTGGCTGTACTGCAGGGATAGGCAACATGGTGCCTGTGGACACCAATGCACTCACCTGGACACCATCCTTGGTGCCCTCTGAGCTGCACTATCCCTCCCACTTCTTTTTTTTAAATCAACACATTTTTTTACAGGCTGCTGGGATTCCTGTGAAATTGGTTTCTGTTGGTGCTGAAAACTGTGGGTTCAAAGGAGTTGCTTAGTGTGTGGGATCTCAGACCCCACCTCTGCCTTGTACGCAATCTTTCCGGCAGGTTACTTGTCCTTTGCCCCACCTCCACTAGCAGCCATTCTCTGGTGCTGCCCGGGACAGTTTCTCAAATGGCCAAATGTGCCCATAGCTTAAAAAAGTTGCCTACCCCACTGTACTTGCCGGGGCTACAGACAGGAATCACAAGTGAACCCCATTGTGTTTGTGTCAGGAGGCAGAACTCCAAGAAGCTTAGCCAATGTCACAGAAGGGGCAGAAAATCCTACTGGTGACAGCCCTGTATCTCACCATCAGTTCCGTAGGCCTGCTATATCTCTCAGCATTGGTATATATCTATGAAGGACCGCAGTATCTATTTGTCTATCTAACTATTGAGTGAGAGCTGTAGACATCTATCTGACTACACACTCACTCTCCTGTATCTCATGATTCTTTCTTTGCTAGCAGTGCAAGCCTATAGCCACGTACCTGGGAGTAAGCCCCATTGAACTCAGTGGGACTTACTTCTGAGTAAACATGCATAGGATTGCACTGTCCATCCATTCTCTCTGTCTGTTCTTCCATCCATCTTCATTTTGTTTTACTTCTCTTTCACTGCTCTCTGTCCTCTTCTTTTTCTCCCTGCTGATGTCCAGCTGTTCTCAACCCCTCCTCCAGTCAAATTTAGCCTCCTTTTCCCCTCATGATTGGAGTCTCCCATGAAGAGTGGGATCCATTTATTATTCATTCTATTTATTATATTTATATCCCGCCTTTTTTCCTGCAAGGAACCCAAGGCGGCTTACATAATTCTCCTCCCCTCCATTTTATCTCGCAACGACCCTGTGAGGTAAGTTAGGCTAAGAGTCAGCGACTGGCCCAAAGTCACCCACTGAGCTTCATGGCCGAGTGGGGACTAGAACCCAGGATCTCCTGAGTCCCAGCCCAACACTCTAAGCACTACCCCACACTGGCTCTCAATTTAGTTGCCTCTCCAGAGGTGGGGGAGAGGAACTGGCTGAAACTGGCACCAGGAGAGGGCCTAAGTAACAAGAGGATGTAATGACCACACTTGGGCAAATGAGATTACCTAAACTAGAAAACGGTATCCTTTCCCACACACATACATGCCCCAATTGATGTATTGCCTTGGTGAGAGTCAACATCAAAAGTGGGCTTCTCTAAGGCTCTTGCATCCCTTGCCTCGGTTGCTTCCTTGAAGAGAGGTGAGATGAGGGCAAGGCAAAATTAATCTAGCGTCACACGATTGCCCCGTGTGTTGCCCTTGATGGTTCTACAAATGCCAGCCGCAAAGAGGGATCCACATGGGCACTGGGCTTCATTTGCATACACACAGCTTCTGAGCCAATCACTCCCCTCGCCAGCAGAGTACAAGGCAGGTACATCATCAGGGAGGGAGCGAGCATGCAGCCGATCCATCCCACAACAAGAACGAACTACCAGAGAGAGAGAAGAGCTTACAAAGGGGCTGCTATTTTGGTGTGCCAGCACAGCCAGGATCTTGTTGGGATGCAGTCCAGTCTTCCGTTATTACTGACACATAGCCATGCTTTCTGCAGCCACGTGGCTGCAAATATGAGCTGCCTCTCCCTCCTGTTTTGTGTGTTGTCAGTAGAATTATGGCAGCGCTCTCTCTCTCTCTCTCTCTCTCTCTCTCTCTCTCTCTCTCTCTCTCTCACACACACACACACACACACACACACACACACACACACGCCATAGCCTGTGATTCCGTCAGAGTTCTATGGGGAAGATGGGTCTGCCCCCTGGGCTCATAGACCCTGCTCTGCCACAGTCTGCTCGTATGACCTTGGGCAGGTCATGTAACTGGTCTTCAGTTACCCATCATGGGATAATATCCCAGGTCCTGCTTCTTATTACAGTAAAGCAATGAGGATAAAATCATTAAAAGACTATGAGTCAGTCCAGCCTTAAGGAGATAAAGAGCTGTATAAGCATATTAAAGAGAGAGTGAGAGACTCCTGTACACTGCGAGGGACAAGCAAGGGAAAAGTCAAAAGAAAGGATCCTACATATTACAGTGCAACAGGAAATATGTAACCCACCTGCAACACAGTAATTAGTGTGGTGGTGTTGTCTCTGTGTTTGAACAGGTAAAAATCTTGGCTGTGTTCCAGCCAAAGTGAAACACCTTTAAAGCCCAGTTCTCAGTAACATCTACAAAATGGGGCGGGGGGGGGGGTAATAATACCAGCCAGCCTTGCAGGGTTGCTGTTAACCGCTAGCAGCACAATCCTGTGCAAAAGCACAGAAATATGTCCCATTAAGCTCAATGGGATTTCCTTCCAAATAAGTGTTTGTAAGATTGCAGCTGGGCAGAGCAGTCCTAAGAGGGGTTGTGGGGGAGGGGAGAGGGGTGTATCATCCGCCACTTCCAAGGCTCTGCCAGCTTGTGCAGGCCCAGGTGGTTGGTGGGGTGGACTTACCGGTACCTACTTCTTTTTGTCTCCATCACATTTTTTTTTTTACCTTCATCAGCCTTCATTTACCATCAGAGAAGGGCCCTGATGCTGGGACCTCCTAGGGGAGCGGAGGGGCCTTGGATCTGGTGGAAACACCACCAGTGGTAGATTTATACCCCTGGAGCTTTCCATGGGTGTGCCCCCCACTACAGGCGGAGCTCATGTCCACCAGCAGATGGCACCTCCGCCCCATCCTAACCCCGCCCCCTGCCCCTCAGGCAGCCATCCAAGTGGGTCAGGATTGCCCTCTAAGGCTACTAAGGCAATGTAAGAGAAACACTTCGAACACTCTCTAAAGCGTTAAATGGATACTATTGTTGTAAATACAGTTATTTCTCTCCTACTGAAATCAATGGAACTTAAACATGCTTAATTTTGGGTGGGTTATGCTTGTTATGGTTAAGCAAGTATCTCTCTAAAATGAGTAGAAATGCCAGCATTCTTAGAAAGCACCACTTTGTAGGACCCAGAATTAGTGGCTTATAAATTTAGCATGTTGAAGAGCTCTCCCTAACACAAAAACTGCCATGCTTATGCACCAACAGATGTTGCCCCCCCCCAAAAAAGTTATCTCCTTGCCTAGGTGTTTTCTCCCCAAAATTGTTGCATTAGAAGCCAGTTCTGCTCTTTCCTATACTATAGCTGTACAGAAATATATTCTATGTACCTCTCCCTTCTGCCTGCTGAAGGGTTCTGTGTGACCTAGAAATGTCCATACTGCAGCAGCAGAAATTGGTCCAAGGAAAGAGCATTCAGTG
The DNA here is from genome assembly GCA_021292165.1 of Shinisaurus crocodilurus. NCBI lineage: Eukaryota > Metazoa > Chordata > Lepidosauria > Squamata > Shinisauridae > Shinisaurus > Shinisaurus crocodilurus. The sequence continues at coordinate 32,489,077 of CM037881.1, forward strand.
TAATTCAACAGCTGTCAGGATTTTGCACCAGCAAAGTGGACACAATAAAATAAATTATTTCACCATACCCACCCTTCCCACCCGATCTATCTATAAACAAAATGGATATTTTCTGGCTAGGATGCGGTGTGAAAAGACAAACTGGGCAGGGATGAGATTAAACGGATAAAAATGACTATTTGTCTCCTGCTCTTATGACCTAGTTAGTCTCCATCTCAAGGTTTGTATTCATGGTCCAAGCTGCCTATTTTTAGACTTAAGCACTAGATCCCTGTGTAACCTGTCTTTATGTCCCTTCAAAGCTCTAGCTTTAATTGTCTCAAACACAAAGATCTTTAAATCATTCCCAGACTTCATAAGGTTAAGTGCATATGTGTGCGCATGCGCGCACATCTCTTTTCAAGGCCACCGGTTAATGCTTCCAGAGACCTCGTGAACTGTACCTTGTGTGTGCCTAGGTTTCCTATTGTGGGCCGTGCACCTATCAGCAAGAGAGAGGAGCTTTCCAAGCACAGGCAGATGAAAATGACAGACAAGTAGAGTGATTAGACTGGCTGGGTTATGCTGATGCCTTCATATCACCTAGTGACATGGTATTGGCCACTAGCAAGGTTTCCCTTCAAGAATGCCTTTGAATCCACGGCCAGTTGGCAGTTTTGCTCTGAAATAAGCCCAAGCTTCAAAGGGTGGGTGGGTGGGAAGGGAACAGGTTTCAGCTAGAGCAGGGCTCTCCAACCTTGGGTCCGCAGATGTTGCTGGACTACAGCTCCCAGAATCCCTTTCCATTAGCCATGCTGGCTGGGTATGTTGGGAGCTGTAGGCCAGCCACATCTGGGGACCCAAGGTTGGAGAGCCCTGAGCTAGAGGCTTCCTACAGGCTTTTTGGTTCCCTGAAATGAAAGATAGGGTAATGCAATCTATTTTATAGGCCCAACCTCAATTGGTGGTAGAAGAGCCTTCCCGCAACCTGGAACCCTCCAGATGTGTTGGATTACAACTGCCATCACCCACAGCCAGCATGCCCAGTGATGGTGCTGGCTGGGTATGATGGGAGTCCATCTGGAGGGTGCTGGTTTGGGGAACTGGGGAAGGCTGGTATAGAACTATGCGTGTCTATGGGTTCCGGAGAATTCTTCATCACAGACAGTGGCTAATTCTCCTCATTCACTTAGTTGACCCCTGCACTGCTTGCCCTCTTTCTTTGCCATGGGCCACGGCTGCAGAGGTGGAGAAAATGCAAACAGTGCTTGACTCCTAAAACGCTCAGGACTGCTTCTGATTCTCACCATTTCCATTTGCCCAATTACACACACATCTTTGTCATGCCTTAAGCATCTGTTCAGGTCTGCATAAGTGTATGTTTCTGACTTTCCATATACGGTTAGCATGATATGTGTTTTCAAACCTGTGCATGCGTACCCTTTGGACATTCTCTGCTTGATGTGAATAGGAAGGAAACATGTATCAGAAGCAGCAAACCCACAGGGAATACACTGACAACAAAGAAGGCAGATGGTTGATGAATTCAGCACCATGGAGAGAGCCAGAGCCAGAGCGAGGCAGAGAATGAAGGGCATATCTACACAACAAATTTAATAAACTGGTTTCAAGTGGCTGCCAATAATTAGGGAAGCGTGAATATCAGGGCTGCCATTTAGAGAGTGCAGGAGCCATTCCTTCCCCCACCCCCAAGTTTCAGATCACCTGTGATTCTTTCTCAGAAGCACCTATATTTGTGACCATCTCACTGGTTCGATGAACTGAGTGACTATCATTGCAGATGAAGTAAACTAAAAATGGGTGTATTTTTTTTTTTGGATATGCATGCCAAAGGCACACATTCCTTTGCTTTTAAAATGAAGGGAAATTGATTGATCTGTGTTGGTAATCTTTCTATAGTTGTTAACTATTTAAAAATGCACCCCAGAAAACCTCTTAAATTTTGAATATATTCAACATGGGGCCTTTAAATCTTTCTGAAAATCTTGTCTTCATCCCCGTCCTCCCCCCATTGAACTCTGAAATGGCACCCCTGCTGAATACACGGTTAAACCAGTTGTGGATAATATTGTGCAAGCAAGAAACAATGCTTCAGATCTATACTCTGCTAGTTTTAGAAAAATCTGCACTCTTGAATGGGGAACTTGATGCACAAATAAAGCCAGTTGTGAATAATAATGTACGTTGTTTTGAAGTGTAACAATAATTCTGGTCTATATTGCAAAAGCTAAAAATCTGCTTCTGTGCATAAGTGTGCTGAACAGGGTCAGGACATGGGAAGGCAAAAGTATCCAAGGAAACAAAGCGCACATCTCTAAAAAGAGTCCTTGGAATTTTAGTTTGGCAAAGAGAAGAGGAGCAATCCCACAGGAACAGGCCCTGACTACGTGTCATCTGGCTCTGTGTGGCAAGTCATTTGTCAAGAACGACCCAATATCTGAAGAACTAGACTTTCATCGCTCCTCCCCAAAGCCACGCTTGAGTGGGTTTACAGAATGAGGGCTGCTTCTCTTATGCTGACACTCTGTCTAGCTAGCGGAGTGGATGGGTTGTTGTTTGTTTTTGTTTATTTGTTTGCTTGTTTAGTACAAGGGTGGGGAACCTCAGGCCCAGGGGCCAAATCTAGCCCTTCTGGGGTCCCCAGACAGCCCCACCCCCTGGTTCCTTGGTGGCTTTTCCACAGTTCCCCCCCACCCATTCTAAAAGGCTGAAATGCCACTCCTAAGACCTAGTTCAGTGTTCTCCAACCTTGGGTCCCCAGATGTTTTTGGCCTACAACTCCCAGCATGCCCCAGCTGACCTAGTTACTGGCAGTAAGAGATTTAAGCTACAATATGCTGGTATTATTTTATATTTTGGCCCCACCCCTTGCTTTTACCACTGGAATGCAGCCCCCCAAGAGCTTCTCCGGAATTGAATTCAGCCCTTGAGCTGAAAGAGGTTCCCCACCGCTGGTTTAGTCAATTTATATCAAAGCAGCTCACAACATTTATAAAATGGGTACATTAAAAAAAAACCCATACCCTTTAAACCAGGGTCGGGCAGACTTCAGGCTTGTTGGGTCTACCCTTGTTGTTTACTAGTACCCTGAGGTCCACCAACTGGAGCCACATACAAAGTAGTGGACATACCCCAATATTAAGGAACAGGGTACCTCGTTGGACAGGCTCACTCCAGGAATTTGTGATCCTTGCCTGATCCAAGCTCACAAGTCCTTTCACCAAAATCCACTCCTGATTTCCCCCCCAAACATTCTTTTTCAGAGACCAAATTCAGGGCAGGGGTAGGGCTTTTTAGGTGTTGCTATTGTTAATCAGTTAGAAGTCAGGAACCCTAGCAAATCACCCATTGATCTACCAACAGATCTCCGTCTAACTTCTACTCACCCCTTCAGCAAAATGTCTTGGTCTGGCCCTATTTTCACTCATCCCTTCCATAAGGTTTGGAGTGGATAACACACCCACAAAAATAAAAAAATGAAAATGATCAAATATTATTACTTTAAAAAAACCACCTGTATATATTATAAAGCAAAGCTCAGGGATGGGGACTCGGACTCCAGGACTCGACTCGTGAGTCAGACTGAGTCCCCCCCCTGACTCGAGTCAGACTCGAGTCCCAATATTTTTAATGGGACTCGGGACTCGAGACCAAGGACTCGTGTTCCAAAATCGTGTTCCCCAAATGCAACATGGATAGGTTTTAGGAAGTACAGCAAGTTTATTTTTTTAAATCATTTTCCTAAAATGCAACCTTTCAGACATTTTGGGTTTGGCTGCCTCTGCCTGCCTGTTTGGGGCTCCCTGCCTCCTCTGCCTGCCAGGTCTCTTCTTAACCAGTTCCACAGTTTGACTTGTCCAAGACAAAGGCCTCTGCCTGCCTGTTTTGGGGTTCCTTGCCTCCTCTGCCTGTCTGGTTATTTTGGGTTTGTCTTCCTGGTCTGTTCTTGCCAAAATCAGTTGCAGAGTTTTGAAATAAAAAGGCACACTTGTGCCTAGAATTTATTTAAGCCACACATCTGAAATAGCCTTATTTTGTTGGGGAAAACCCCCATGGATTTTAATAGGGACTCATGGAGTCAGCTTTGGGAGTGACTCGTGACTCGGGAGTCACCATTTTGGACCAAGGACTCTCGAGACTCGGGTCCAAAGACTCGTGACTCGACTCGTGACTCGAGACCAAGGACTCTTCAACATCCCTGGCAAAGCTATCTCATACCAGCTTAAAATTGGCTAGCAAAAGCCAGATCAAACAAGAAGCTGAGCTGCTGTAACACATAATGGTTGGGAGCATGGGTTACTAGCTGGATGCACAGCTCACCCGCCTTAAGCAAGCCCCCATCCTGACCCAGAGGGGAAGAATACCTTCCAGGATGTATGTACGTTTCATATGCGTTTATATCCAACAAAAAGTGTTTATCTAATCCATAGATCTTTCCGTTTAAGTGGGCAGAATCCAACAGTGTCATCCTGCAAACTCAAATAGCACTAGCAGAGCTCCGTAGAATCTTTCCGTTGTGCAAGCGGTTACACATTACTTTTGTGCAAGCAGTTGCACACACACAATGCACAAGTGGTTGCACAACCAGTGGTGCAAGGGTAATGCGCAACCAGTTGCTCAGCCAGATGTGCAAGCATGATGCACAATGTAACTAGTTGGATTTTATTCTGATCTATAGTTCGGAATCTAGTTTCCACTACCACAACATTGTCTGCACTAACGGAATGACAGAGTTGGATACTGCCCTATATGTTTCACATACTGAGGGTACAATCCTAAGCCCCCCCAGCCTTTTCTGGGGGGGACATAGGATAGGTCGGAGTTGCTGCTCCGACCTTGGAAATGCCTTCCGAAGTTGCAGCGGGACTTAGCTGGTGTGGTTCTTTCCGTGCTGGCACAGTTCTGAAGTCAGAAGATCATCTTCAGAACTGGCACGGGGGGGGGCATTCCTGGGGTGGAGGGGAGGAGTGAGGCACTGCCGTCTTTCATGCAATCCAGGTGGTGTCTCAGCCTCTCCTCGCAAGGCGAAGAAAAACATTTAGATGGCTGAAATCAGCTGTCTAAATGTTTTGCAGGGTGAGGGGAGTGTGGAGGCAATCCTAGCCGCCATGCTCCTCCCGCCTTCCATTGGATGCCCATAATTCTCCAAGTTCGTAGGGTTACGGGCACCCACATTGGATAGGGCTGTGAGATCTTCTACACAAAAGGTTTGAACAAGTGCTATATAAATGCTAAAATATTATTAATGTTTGCAGGACCAGTCATCTAGCTTAGCAGGTGTGTGCATGTAAGAAAGAGGTAGAAAATTACACCCCCCAGAAGATGTTTATTATGATGTATATAACACCATCAACATGTCCTTTTCTTTTCTTTTTTTTTTAGAATTATTATTTTTTAATTAAATTTTTGAAAGTAACAATGAACACTAACAAATTTAAGTACACCCCATGTGAGTCAATTTCTTTACAGTCTTTCTGATCACTCAGGATCTCTATTTGGTAGAAGCAAGATTATCTGATAAAGTTATCGCTCATCACCCTAATAGATCAGACCAGAGAGTTCCGTGCATCTTAGGAGGTTGTTGTGTATCCTTCTCAGTATTAGCGAATTCAAAAAAATGGATACCATATTCCATTAAAAGTGTCAATTTCTACTCGCCCTCTTTGTACCTGAAGATGTTTAGTGACTTTCTCCATTAACAACATGTACTATTTAAATATAAGATGTTAATCAGTCCTTCGTTAGTCTGGACCTTAGTTTTTCAACAGCCTGGTTCTCTTTTCTTTTTCAAAGGACTGAGATACATTGTAACTAGTTTTTTGTGCCCTTTTTAAAAAAATAGCATGATAGCTTTCTTTTAAAATAATGGTGACAGTCTTAGAGCATAATAAGGTTTCAGTGCTTTGGGGTCCATCTAAGATGAGGCACAGATGCAGCGCCTCCATTGCACACCGTAGAAGACTGCCCTTGATCTCCCACAAAAGGAAGTACCACAGCCAACAAAACCACCTCTCCACAGGCTCTCATCATGCAGTCTTGACACACAGATGTTTTAGTCAAAAGGCTGCTCCACACTGGCTTTTCCTTTTTTTTTTTAATCTCCCACCACCATCGCTTCTCACTGCCCAATGCACTTTGAATTAATTCTCTTCTTCCCAACGTCTGCTCCTCATCTCCTCTTTCTCGCTGGTAATAAAACATCCCAAATCTCTTCATTTGTTTTTCCTTCTTGCTTTGCATTCAGGAAGGAGTTCAAGACACATCTTTTTAATTTGGCTTTTAAAAAAAAAATGTGATGGTTTTTAAGGTTGTTTGTAACATTTTACGATGTTTTTATTTTTGTGTTCAGAATTGTTGTATACTGCCTTGGTTGGTTCCAGAAAGGTGGTATAGAAATGCAATCAATCAATTAATGATTGGTTGATTATATCCTGGCCATATCTGCAATCACAGGCCAATGGAAGCTTCCCTTAGGGCTAATCACAGCTTCAGAGGGGAGGATTTTGATTGGGTTAAACCCAGTCCCATCTCCGTGGGCCACAGTTCTGATCCTGACCAGGTCTCCCAATGGCTGCTATTCACTGTTTTTAAAAGATCCATGCAATTATAAATGATGTGTTTAGCTTCACAGGTGCTTTGGCCCTCTGCTTTTCAGTAATTCTAAATATTAACATTTCTGCTTTAAATTTATACCAAGGTGACAAATAAATGAGTAAATGTACATGCAGCCCTTTTTGTTTTAAATGGCAGCATTTGGGGAGATTGGTTTAGTTTAAAATATTTATATATCACTTTTCCATGCTACAGGTGGCTAACATAAATATATAAAATACAATTCATATATATATATATATATATATATATATATGCGCCACTGGACTAAAATACGTTAACAGCGCCATCCAATGTGGCTGCCCATAACCCTCTGAACTCGGAGGATTACAGGCATCCAATCGAGCGCAGGAGGAACACGGAGGAAAGGATAGCCTCTGTGCTTCCCTCACCCTGAAAAAGACATAGACAGCTGATTTTGGCTGTCTATGTCTTTTGCCCCTGCTCACGAGGAGGAGAGTCTGAGGCACCGCCGGGTATCTCAGCGGAGCCTCACTCCTGCCCTCCCCGCCCCCCAGGACGCCCCCCCCTCCAGTGCCTTCTCTGAAGTTGCACTTGTGGCTTTGGAGCAACAGCCAGTGTGGAAAGAACCGCACTGGGCTGCGAGGGCAGAGGGAGAGCACTCCGAAGTTGAAGTCCCAGCTGCAACCTCGGACCACTTTTCTGAGGTCAGAGCTGGGACTCCAACTTTTCCTATGGTCAGCAAGACAGCGTCTACCAGCCATAGGACTGCACCCTAAAATAACTAGGTTCAAACTAGGATTTGCTGTTATGGACGTCTGTCAATCAAATTGTGAAGATTGGCAGAGATGCACCCCGCGGCGGAGAGATGCGCCATGAGTTCTCCTTTTATTGTTACATCTGTCTTCGTTTTCTGATGCTAAACTTTTTTTCTTGCTCACTGCTCTGATCGTGTAATCCCCTTGGCACTTTTAAGACCATCTTTGTTGGCTTTGCCATGCACTGTATTGCATTAAAGCTTCTTAGTGTCCTTTCTAAATGTCTCTCCTTCTTGTCTCCCTTTTCTTCTGGCCTCCCATTAAGCTCCCCATTTGTTCCAGTCCAGGTGTTCCATCTCCTTAATCAATCCATTTGTTGGGTCTCTTATAGATGTCTTTGTGGCTTTTTCCATGTTAACCTCCCCCACCCCACCCCCCAGCTTGCTTTTACTCTGTCCAATCTCTTTTGATAAGATTTCTTTTAATTTGCCCGTATTTTAAGTCCCCTTTAGAGACCTACTTTTGTTACACTGCTTCCGGGGAAACTGGTTTAGAAGAAAGCATGTTTGTTTGCCGAGCAGCCATGTTTAACTTGTGTTCAATTGTGATGGCTTTGTACTTACTAACTTGCTGCTGCTGCTGCTGCTGCTGCTGCTGCTGCTGCTGCTGCTGCCTCCAAAATTAACACTGTTCTATGGGCTGCACCAAAGATCTTGCAATCTACTTTAGATGGAAAGGAGAGGGAAGGTGAGGGGGGAGAGCTAAATGATGGGCAGTGAGTAGTAGGAATTGTGTAAGATTCAGGGAGCATCAGTTGGTTGTGGAAGAGCAGGTAAGACAGTGCAGGAAAGGAAGGAATAGGTTTTGAGAAGGCACCAGGAGCAGTAAAGAGACGGAGGAGGTTTTAGGAGAGAAGGCCAGAAATGGAGGAGGGAGGCAGAGAGAGCTGGCAGCTACTAAATTGGGAAGAAGGTGTAAGAGGGTCACCTGGGGAGGCAAGTGAGGAGAAATTTTGTACAGGGAGTATTAGAAAAAGTTCTGCTAGTGGAACAAATATATTTATTTATTTATTTATTTATTTATGTATTTATTATATTTCTATCCTGCCTTTTTTCCTCTTGCAAGGAACCCAAGGCAGCTTATATAATCCTCCTCTTCCTCTCCATTTTATCCTTACCACAACCCTGCGAGGTAGGTTAGGCTGAGAGTCAGCGACTGGCCCCAAATCACCCAGTGAGTTTCATGGCCAAGTGGGGACTAGAACCCAGATCTCCTGAGGCCTAGTCCAATACTCTAACCACAACACCACACTGATGCCTTTAAAAAAAAAAATGCTATAAAAATATACCCATTTTTTGGTCCTGCCCCCAAATAGTATTTTTTTGGAGGATGGTAAAGGATGAAACTGTAGGTGTTGAGCTCTCTTTGGATGCACTGATGTTTTTTATTTGGATATGTTAAAGATATAGTCCCAATGGAGGATGTGGAAATGATTCTTCACTTGCTGACAGCTGCCCATATGGCAATCAGCTTTAGGTGGAAGAGAGTTAACTGTCCCTGCAACAATTGATGATTGGTGCATGAGGGTTTGGGATATGGCCTCAATGATGAAATGGACTAATATGATTCGAGTCAGAAAGGGACAACCAATAAATAATATTGAATAGAAAATGGAGTTTATTTTATATTGAAATGATAAAAGTTCAGGATTCAGTACAACAAAGGAAGATGATCATGATCATGATGTGTTTCTTTGTTTTTAAGGGGGTTGTTAGTTCAGAAACAGTTCCCGAGTTACAGGGGGCCTAGAGGACCCAGCAGAGTCAACCCCCTTACCTTTTGTGAAAAAGGACCAAAGCTGGTCCTTTGCACGGGTACGGGTCCCAAGGGGTTAACCGGAGCAAGGTTAGCCCTTTACGCGCGGTCCGCATCACTTAGGCAGAAGCCGCAGCCAATTTTAACGCTAGGACAGTGAAGGAAGCAGCTTTATGAATGGGAGCCACTACAATGTTTATAGGTTAACAGAGTTTAATGGAGCGTATCAAAACATACACAAAAGCAGCACGCAAAGCACGCGCCTGCAATGGACATGGGCATAGAGTGAGTCGTAGCAACAGTCAGGGATGGGGACTCGGACTCGAGGACTCGACTCGTGAGTCAGACTGAGTCCCCCCTCTGACTCGACTCGGACTCGAGTCCCAATATTTTTAATGGGACTCGAGACTAAGGACTCTTCAACATCCCTGGGCTGTGCCAGAAGGAGTGCAGAGGAGCGTGATTGCCGGCGAAGAGGGCATGGAAGCGAGGTGTGCCACTGCTTGGCCACTATGGACGGCTACCAGGAGTGCAGCCCCAACAGTGTGTCAAGATTTATTTTGATTGATGTGTTGCGTACTTGGGAGAGGCAGAAGAAGGACCTGAGATTACTCTGTGTGGCTGCTCTGAGTGTGTTTCTGGTTCCAGCAAGTTCATCACCAGTGGAGCGGGTGTTCAGTGAGGGTGGAATTGTGATGAGATCTCACCATTCCAGAATCGGGGGCCAAACATTTAGAAAAAATCATGTTCCTCAAATGCAACATGGATAAGTTTTAGGAAGTACAGCAAGTTTATTTTTTAAAATCATTTTTCTAAAATGCAACCTTTCAGACATTTTGGGTTTGGCTGCCTCTGCCTGCCTGTCTGGGGTTCCCAGCCTCCTCTGCCTGCCTGGTCTCTTCTTGACCATTTCAACAGTTGAATTGTCCAAGACAAAGGCCTCTGCCTGCCTGCTTTGGGGTTCCCTGCCTCCTCTGCCTGCCTGGTTATTTTGGGTTTTTCTGCCTGGTCTGTTCTTGCCAAAATCAGTGGCAGAGTTTTGAAATAAAAAGGCACAGTTGTGCCTAGAATTTATTTAAACCACACATCTGAAGTAGCCTTATTTTGTTGGGAAAAAACCCCATTGATTTTAACAGGGACTCGTGGAGTCAGCTTTGGGAGTGACTCGTGACTCGTGAGCACAAGGAAATTTTGGACCAAGGACTCGCTCGAGACTCGGGTCCAAAGACTCGTGACTCGACTCGTGACTCGAGACCAAGGACTCTTCAACATCCTTGGCAACAGTACACACAAGGTTTACCTGGAATGACCCTGATTCCCCGACAGCCGCGTAGTTCAGCGGCTAGGCGAATTCAGCTAGTTTCACCTGGAGCTGCCCAGGGCTGGATCCTGGGGTCAGACCGAAGCCCTAGACCTCCGCGCAGCTTGCTGCCCATGACCAACAACCTTTTCCTGCCGCAAGCCCCTTCCTTTATCCCTTCTTCTTGGCTCCCTCCTGTGCCCCCCCCTGACCTGGAACGGTCAGGAGTACCTGTTTCTCCGGGTACTTTAGGGTGCTTAGGAGTACTTGCCATTTCTTTGTGGCCACTAGGCATCTTGGCGCCCCTCTCCTGTTTGGAATGTTTCACAGCTCATTTGGCTGCCAAGGGAGGGGAAGTGGCCTGGGGGTATGCATGTGTGTTCTATTGTGAGCAAGTGCGTATCAGGTGAAAGGTGGGGGGTCTGTGTGGTCTGTGTGTACCTGCCCTGGCTGGCTTTCTCTTCACACCTTTTGTACTGCCACGCCCACCACTGTTTTTAGCAGGCTGTTGTGGTGGGGGGAGGCATAAGTTGGCCAAGTTTTGAGGGAGGGTATGGGACTTATGGATTTCTTTAAGGCCCCTCGTACCTTTTCTTCCATAATTTGGGCCTTGTTCACAAAGTTGCATTCAAACATATGTTCAGAATTTACAGACAGTTGTGCTATCAAATGGTTAGCACAATTTCTTTAAAAGTGTTGCCTTCCTTCTTTGGTTCGTATAGAATGTGTTAGCTTTGACAAAACCTGTACTTTGTTTTCCTGTTCATATATGCTTGGGGATTTCCCTCCAACCTCCAATATGTGGCATGTAAGATTGTAGCTGTAAAGAAAAAGGCACATATGCCCACATGTGGTGGAGCTGTAAGAATGTTTTGGAATTTTGGCAGAAAGTATTTGCAGAAATATCAGAAATAATTGGAATGGAATTAGAGGTCTGCCCAAGTTTGTTTAAAAAATACTAAGGAATTGATTGTGAATTTATTAACAGTGGCTAAATTAATGATAGCTAGGAAATGGAAAGAGCAACATGTCTTTTTAATTACTGAGTGGTATAAAGAGGTATAGGGATATTGCGTTAAATGATAAATTAACTTGCAGTATCAAATGTCAAAAAGGACAATTGGAGAAAAACACTTTTGTGAGCATTTGGGGTAAATTTTTGGATTACTTGTTGGGGAAGGGGAAGGGGAACAAACCTTGTCAAGATTTGTTATATTTTTGGAACAGAGAATAATTTTGACATCTTTTGGGAAATATAAGCATGGTCCCTAGAGGGTGGGGGTGCACCATATTAATGTTGTACTGTTATTATTATTATTATTTATTATCGTCATTATTTGTTATTATTTTGTTTTGATTGAAAAAACTTAATAAAATTTATTTATTAAAAAAAAAGATTGTAGCTGCTGTAATCATTTAGGATCTCATCTCCTGGATCATGATAGGAAGATTTTCGGTATAAGGTAACAGGAGTACAACAGGATCTAAATCTATGGGGAAGGGGGTTTGAAGTGTTATTTTAAATATTGTGTTCCAAATATGCAGTGTATTTCAAACAGGATTCTGCCTTCCACAAGAAGAAGGGCTCTGCTCATGTAAGATTCCTCTGTGCCATTTGGGGGGATGCCCATTCCCCCCCATGCCACCACTCACCCCATTCAACAGGGTCTCCTGATTCTCTGTGTAGCATTTCCAGGGGGCTGGAGGGGCTGCCGTGGAAAAGGGGGGCAGGGAAGTCTACTTCCATCAGCGCAGTTGATCCAACTTAAATCTGGATCCAATCCACCAAGTTTAAATCTAGTTGTTGACAGAGGTTAGTATATTTAACATATTTTCCGCCTTTACAGGCAAAAATATGGGGGTGGGGGGTGGAATCGATTGGCTGTTTGGAGATTTTCTTTTTGATTGGTCATAATAGCAAATTATATTTACCGGTCTCTTTTCCATCATCAGAGGAAAGGCTTTGATAGATGTTGCAGCATATGTCGCTGGTTGTATTTGAAATAAAATCATGCCATATTGTATAAAAATCAGATATTTTAACTTTGCCTTTAGCTAATTTAAGTTGATATGTCAATTTTTCTGCCATGACTATTCACCACAGCTGCATGAATCCAGGCTTCAATGTTAAAAGTTCTGCAGTTTTCCAGCTTTTAGCTGTTACCCTATTAGGTGCCATTAGCATGAAGAGTTCTGTGGTACCCTCGGATTCTGTGAGCATCCTCCAGGGGTTCTGCAAAATTTTACAACCTCCCACTTGTAACTGGGGGCTTTTCTACCTGAAGCATTTATTGTGCGTTCATGATTCCTATTTCACAGTAGTTTGCGGGTACTTTATATGATGCTGTCATCCTCCAGGGCCTCTCCCATGCTTTCCAAGCATTTCCGTGGCTTTTTTTAGAGCGAGAAAAGTCTGGTATTATCTGAAAATGGTGGAATGCACCGGAATGAAAAGCTGCTGTATTTTCACAATTGTGCTATACTGCAGCACCACCTTGTGGTTGTGTAATGGAACATATAGAAAGGTAGAGAAAGAAAGAAAAAAAAGTAAGTCTCATGAGGAATCTCTGTTCATGGCATTTGGGGATGTTCCCTAACTATATAGTTGAGTATTGTTGACATGGCCTTTTAGGGTCAAAGCAGTTGCTGTAGTTTAATTCCACTTTCCACTCTGTTTGTTAGCAGTTGTGAGTTATGCTGAGACAGGAACCAGAAGAAGCCCTGCCTTGTCTAATAATAAAGTTCTCAACTGTTGCTCTGCTGGGTGTTTGTGGCTTTTCATGGCTGCAGTTAAGCTGGTATAGAGTAATTTTGATTTGCTGTACTATACAGTGTTATCTGGTTTAATGGCTACCTTAGAGCCAGTGTGGCGTAGTGGTTAGAGTGTTGGACTGGGACTTGGGAGACCCGGGTTCTAGTCCCCACTCAGGCCATGAAGCTCACTGGGTGACTTTGGGCCAGTCACTGACTCTCAGCCTAACCTACCTCACAGGGTTGTTGTGAGGATAAAATGGAGAGGAAGAGGAGGATTGTGTAAGCCATCTTGGGTTTCTTTGCAGGAAAAAATGTGGGATATAAATATAATAAACAAATAAATAAATATTCTGCCTGCTTTATGAGATTTTTGTTCTAAATGTATCACTTTCCTGAGCCTGTGGGGATAGGGGAAAGGTCAAAAATCTAATTGAATGAATAAATACATAAATAGCACAAACTCACAAAGAATGAATCAAACAGTGGTTTCAAAATGTGGCATAGAGGGAAGAGTGGTTATTGGCTTACAGCAGAGGTGGGCAACATGCCATGGCCACTGCCACAAAAAGAACTTTTTTTAATCCCCAAAATGGCCATTGGTGCTCCCCCCCCACAGAGTGCAGCAAGTGGGGGGGGGAGGGGGCCAAAAATGTTCCCCAGACACACACACCCAAAGTTGCCCACCCATGGTTTACAGCCTATATTACGCTCAAACTACATCGAAACATCAATCAGGAGCATTCTAAGGAGACAAATTACTTGTCACACACAAGCACGTGTACTTAAGTCGTGATGGAGACTTGGTACAGTAAAAAACAGCTTGAGGAGTGAGCAATTTGCCGCAGAGATGCAATAGGAGAGGATGCTTTTGTCAAGGTTCCGCTACTGCAGGGACCCCTTAACCTTCCTTTGGGAGATCTCTGCCTCTCCTCAAAGCCCCTCCCGTTCCAGGAGATCAAGTCCTTTTACAGCTTCTAATAGCATGGGTGTAGGCTGTAGACATGGTGAATAAGTCACTCCAAACTCCAGGGTAAACAACAACACTTTACTTATAATATTAGGGTCTTTACTTAATAGAGTGATTATAATTCAAAAGCAAGTATGATAAAATAAAACAAACAAACAAACAATCCACCGTTCTCTAGTATAACTTCAGACTACCTATCTGCTATGCAGCCAGTTTCTCTTTCTCTCCTCTCTGCTTCTCTCTGCTGTTTCTCTGCTGCTGCTTCCAGCTCTCTCTCAGCACACTAACTGCTAGCTGACCACACCCCACATATATAGCCTTCCCAGGAATGGAAGGTTATAATCATGTGACCTTGAATAGGAGATCTAATTCTTAACTTCTATTGGGTAAACTTAAACTCTCAAACTCCCCCTCCCATCCAAGTGTTTGGGCCTTCAGGCTTCAACAAACTCAATCCTGTGTAGGCCTCAACAAACCCAATCCTGTGTAGGCCTCAATCCCTCACAGCTTTATCCTTCCCCACTCACCAAGTTTCTGCAGCAACACTACACACACACACACACACACACACACACACACACCCCGTCCATGCACACAGTGTCTCGGATGTGTCTTTACTCTCACAAACACACATTTAGAACCCTACAGGGGGGCAGCTTGGGTGGGGGAGTCACAGCAGAAGAGTGGTGGGTGGGAGAAGCTTTATCCACCACTCCCCCACCACTTCTTCACTGAAAATCACACACCCCCAAAGCTGCTTTTCACTGTACGAAACCACCATCAGGTTTTAGAAACATGCCCTTGGGTGTAATTTGGCCCGTGAAATGTTCCGGATGGAAGGTTCCGTGGCAGCTGGGACTGTGATTTGATTGGCTGGGGGATAACAAGGAGCAGAGCTGCAACTTCTGCAGTGGGCAGCAGCTGGGATGGATTATCGGATATACGTGCAACTAGCTCTATGATCCAATTTCCTTCTGGTATTCTGCCTCAGGGTATAGTTATTAATAAGTCAAAATGTTGGCCTACAAATCCCACAAACTCTCTAATGCTACTAGTAATCCTATCCATGACACTTTCTCCCTCTCCCGCTCTCTTTCCCCCCACTCCTTAGGGACTAGCTGCACGTTACCCAAAGCTACATCACCATGGCATGCCTGCACGAGACCCGCACCCCTTCCCCATCCTTCGGCAGCTTCAACACTATCCTGACTGAGAGCTCCCTCCGCAAGCTGGATCCGGATGCTTCCGACTGCACCCCCGAAAAGGACCTCACGCCTACACAGTGTGTGCTGAGGGATGTGCTGCCCATCGACGGAGGCGGTGGCAGCGGACACAGCCCCACCCCCAGCGAGGAGACGCACGACCAGTTTGCCAACAGTGTGCTGCAGCTCCACGAGAACGAAGCGGGGAGTGGCGGGGGAGGCGGGGCCGGCGCAGGGGCTGGCGCTGGGAATCCCGAGCTGCGGCCCACCCGTTACCATGCCGACCAAGTGCGGATCCACTGCCAAACGGGGAGTGGCTTCCTGGAAGGGCTGTTCGGTTGCCTCAAGCCTGTCTGGACCATGATTGGCAAAGCGTATTCCACTGAACACAAACAGCAACAGGAAGGTGAGGAGACGGTGGCAGGGGCTGGCTGTTGGGTATTAAAGCAACCTAGCCGAGGGGTAGGAACAACCGTGGCCTCAGGCTGTGTCCAGTAAGGGAAGGGGCCGCAGCTCAAGTGGCAGAGCAGCTGCTTTGCATGCGGAAGGTCCCCGCTTCAATCCCCGGCCCGGCATCTCCAGGTAGGTCTGGGGAATTTCCTTACCTGGCACCCTGGAGAGCCACTGCCACTCAGTGAGGCCGAGCTAGATGGACCAGTGCTCTGACTCGATGGAAGGCAGCTTCCTGTGTTCAAGGTATGTTCTCTCATGTGTCTGTGAGGCTGAATTAGAGTGGTAGTAGGGAAGTTAGGAACCATTTTAGGCCGAGGCCTTCTGCCACAGTCATGAATTTGCACTGCGCGACCCTTCTAGTTTCTGTGATCTTTCCCGTTCGTTGTTGCCCACAAGAACATGGCGCCAACTGATTCCCAGGTGGCTTCTGTGGCCAGGAGTGGCTTTTAACCAGCTTCACTTGTCACATGTGATGATTTGGTATGCTCAGGAGAACAGGGCTCTGGCCACGGTGACACAGGCAATGATAAAAGATTACTGCACTGTGCTCTCAACTGAGGGGAAGGCACCGCTATGCAGATTCTAGAAGGAAGAGGCATGTGGAGAGAACTCTCCCAGGTGAAAAGTTACAGGCTCCCCAACCAGAGATGATTACCTTTCCCTCCCTCTCAATTTTCTGATGATACTTTCCCTGCCCACGTCAGCATGGAAGCTCAGGAGGTGAAGGTGAGCTGATAGACTCACAGAGATGTGGGGTGCTTCTTCCACACTAGGTGTTTAGTGTGGAATTGCCATGCTTCATTCACTCACTTTTTATGGGGCATCCACACTACACCGTCATCCAATCACTGTTATCTTGTATTTTCCCTGTGGTTCTTCCATCTTTTCTTAGACCACAGAAATCCCAACTTTTTTCCCCATAAAAATTGGAGTGAAATCTCCGCATGCGTAGATGCTTTTAGTGCTACTCTTTCATCTTTTTTAAAGGTGGGGGTTTTTCACAATGTGCAGCAATGTGTCAGAAAGTTAATCTATCACAATGCAGCAAACACTCATTATAACCTTTATGTGTGTGTGTGTGGGGGTGCCATTTTATGACCCCGGGGCAGCTACATCATGTCAACTGATGTAGACAGACCATGAAGGGATACACACATAACTAAAGCGCAGTACTCCCAATAATCTGGAAAGTTAACTACAATTCTGCCTGTAGTTTGGGTAGCGCTAGGAGCCAGCCGTCTGGAAGCAGATGACATTCTTGTAGAAGATTTGATTTATGTTCCACCTGATTCAAAAGCATGCTGTGGAGTGGATTTCAAGGAGCAAATCCAACTTACAAAACAACACCCTCTTTACAACAGTGTCAGATCAAACCAGGCATATTCATAACAAAAGCAATCACTGGCGTAGATGACAAATTGATCCTCAAAGGTCAAATGAAAGGTCAAATGAAAGGTCAAATGAAATGTCTCCTTTTGAAGGCAAGGAGGCTTAGGTTGAGGGTGAACCTAGAACCCAGTTTTAGATGAATATCTGGATTGGTGCTGGCCTGTACTAACCTGCAGTGAAGACATACAGCCTGCTTTCCCAAGTGATCCTGAGGACACCAGGTTGTACAGTCTTAAAAAGTATTAGCAACAGTTGTAAATCATATGGTTCAATAGACTTTGCTTCAGAACAGGGATGGCTCACTGCCAGACCATGGGCCAGATATAGTTTACAAAGCAGCTTAGACTGGCCCCCAGTGGCCCTACCAAATTGTAATCAAAATGTGGCAGAACATTAATTTAATCTGTAAGGAAATGAAGCAATAAAACTCCTTGTGTGAGCCTCAGACACTGATTGGCTGAGCTGCTGGGGTAGCACAGAATGTTCAGGGAACTGAACAGTTTGCAGTCCAGCTTCCATGAGGGAAAGGGAAGTTGTCATTTTGGCTGGGATTAAAACCCCTCATGGGGCAGGCTGAGGATTAAAATGAGGTCCCATACGGAAGCTAAGGGGCAGACAGCCTAAAGGAAAGGTTACTGAAGGAAAGGTGCAGGGTGGGCAATGAGCAGAGAAGCAAGAAATTGAAGGAAGGTTGGATGGAGAATGAGGCTTGAGGACAAGAACCAAGAAGATAGAGAACGTAGTCAAGAAGTGGCTAATCAGAGAAGGGGCCCTGAGAAACCATCATGCTAAAAAGATCTAGAGAGACTGTATGCTCTGGAGCTGTAAAGGAATGAAAGAGGAGTGTTAGAGAAGCTGGTCAAGAAAGGAAGTGCAACAAAGTAGGCAATAGCCTGAAAAGCTGGAATCTAAGAAAAACGGGTGATAGATACATGGAACTGAAGAAAGGAGACAAGGAGAAAGTAGAAGAACCAGAGCAAAACCTTCCATAGGGGCAGGAAGGTCCATGTTCTATTGCAGAGGTGGACAACCTGTTTGTCCCCCAGGACCACATCCAGTGTCACCCAGCAGAGCAGGAAAACAATGATCTCAGAAGTGGGGTGACTAGGGGCTGGGAGAGACTTTTACCTTGTCCATCCTCTGCTGCTTCCCCAATGAGATTGCATCAGGAGCAGCCAAGGGCCCTGTGTGGCCAGTGGACCACAGGCTCTGCACCCCTGTTTTATTGGTAGGAAGGACATGAATAGGTAAGGGAGGCCTGGGGACTGTGAGCCAGGAAGCCAAAGGGGCATGAGGTGGTTAGATTTCTAGCGTCTAAAGACACTATCAGGGAATTCTGCTACTTGTGACTTCCATTGTCATTGCAGCATTGTGACCTGGCAACCTTAAGGGGCAACAAGGACTAAAAAAGTAGTGTGCCCCCCCCCCTGAATTTCACTGGGTTCAGACAACACAATAACCCACACTCAAGTGTTGAGTATGGGTTGAGTGTGTGTTGTCATTGAACCGTGGGGTGTTGTTGAAAGGTGAGTTATCGTGTTGTCCGAACCCAGCCGAGATAACAAACCATGGTGAACAACCCACAGTTCACAACCCAACAACAAACCATGGGTTCTCTTCCATGAGTTGTTTGTGGTTAACAAGCCATGGCTTCTTAGCACAGCTGGATTCAGATAACACAGTAACCCACCATGTTTCAACAACAACCCACAGTTCAACGACAACCCACACTTAACCCATACTCGAGAGTCGGTTATCGAGTTGTCTGAACCCAGTCCTTGATTTGAATGAACCAGCCAGTTCTGTACAGGCCTGCGGGTCTTCCAGTGTAAGTGTTGTTGTATTGCTTTCTTGTGCACATTCTAGAACAGCAAAGGACCACCTGCCAGTCTGGCTCGTGAGGGTCTCTTCCAGGAAACACATGTATTCCTTAGACCCTCTCCCAATCCATGACCTCACACCATCTGATCTAAGTGAATGTGATCCGTAAGTTTAGTGGGGGTGGAATGTTCATACATGGGGGACCTGATTGCCCCAGGGCCATTTTCTCCCAGTGGTAGCCTTCTGATACAAATAGTGCAGCATCTTGCCATGATGATCACAGTTGAATGCCCTTTACATCTTTCCTCACTCTTGGAAGACACATGTGGCAGTATCCAAATCTGCCATTGCACCTCCGCTTGTTCTGTTGAGCCCACGGGACCCACCACTAGCTCTCCCCTGCGGAGGATGAATTACCGGGCACCCAACGTGACAGCGAGCAAGAGACTGAAGGTCAGTCAAGTGGAGGCAATCAAACCAAGGCCTACAGCAAGAGAAAGAGAAGAGTACTCGTAGTGGGAGACTCCCTCCTGCGGGGGATTGAAGCCAAAGTATGTCATGAAGACCCATGGACTCGCCAGGTGTGCTGTCCCCCCGGGGCACGGAATTTAAGGATGTGACAGAGCAGCTGCTGAGGCTCACCGACACATATCCCTTTCTTCTCATCCATGTGGGCACAAATGATACTGCCAAGCGGAGTTACAAAAAATCACATCAGACTTTGAAGAGTTGGGAAGGGAACTCAAGAACTTTGGGGCCCAGATAGTTTTCTCATCCATCCTTCCAGTACTTGGAAGAGGCATAGAAAGGGAAAGAAAAATACTCCGAGTGAATGACTGGCTACGAAAGTGGTGCCAACGTGAGGGATTTGGATTCTGGGACCACGGGCTACACTTCCTAGAAGATGGACTTCTGGCAAAGGATGGATTGCACCTCACAAGGACTGGGAAGAATGTGTTTGGCCACAGCATGAGGAACTTAATCAGGAGGGCTTTAAACTGAATCCAACAGGGGAGGGAGACATAAACTCGGGGGTACCAATGGAAGAAGGCCTCTGTGCCACAATGGAGAGAACAGCTCCAGCGGTGCCCATTGATAGTCTACCACAAAATGTAAGGAAAAAGTTGGACTATAAAGCACATAGTCTTTGATGTCTCTATACTAATGCCCAGAGTATGGGCAACAAACAGAACGAACTTGAACTCTTAATACATGAGGGCAAATATGACTTGATAGGTATAACTGAAACTTGGTGGGATGACTCCCATGGCTGGAATACAGCAATTGAAGGGTATAACTTGTTCAAAAAGAACAGAAGCAGCAGAAAGGGAGGTGGAGTTGCACTGTATGTTAAAAATACGTATCTCTGCACAGAGATACAGGAAGATGAGCTTGGCAGCCCATTGAGAGCATCTGGGTTAAAATAAATGGGGCAAAGAATAAGACGACCATGGCAGTTGGAGTCTACTACCGACCACCCAATCAAGAAGAAGACGAGGATGAAACCTTTGAAAAGCAAATTACCAATGTTTCAAGGAGGCATGATGTAGTAGTGATGGGGGACTTCAATTTCCCTGACATCTGTTGGGAGACAAATTCTGCCAAACATGGCCCCTCTAAGAAATTCCTGACTTGTGTTGCTGATAACTTCCTCCTACAGAAAGAAGAGGAAGGAACTAGAGGATCGGCTATCCTTGACCTGATTCTAAGCAACAGAGACGACTTAGTGGATAAAGTGGCAGTTTTGGGAACTCTGGGGGAAAGTGA
The DNA here is from genome assembly GCA_021292165.1 of Shinisaurus crocodilurus. Lineage (NCBI taxonomy): Eukaryota > Metazoa > Chordata > Lepidosauria > Squamata > Shinisauridae > Shinisaurus > Shinisaurus crocodilurus. Next base: position 32,509,876 of record CM037881.1, read on the forward strand.
CCATGTTATACTTGAGTTCTTGATTCTAAAGGAAGCAAAAGCTGAGTGTAGCCAAACGCGTACCCTGGATTAAGGAAAGCCAATTTTAATAAACTCAGAACAATGATAAGTAAGATCCCATGTCAAGTGACTCTAATGAGAAAAGGAGCCCAGGATGGATGGGAGTTTTAAAAAAAGGAAATTCTAAAGGCACAATTGCAAACAATTCCCACAAGGAAAAAAGGCAGAGGGCAACAGAAGAAGCCAATGTGGCTTCACAAAAAACTCAGAGATGACCTGAAAACAAAAAAGGACACATATAGGAAGGAAGGACAGGCTACAAGGGAAGAGTACAGGCAGGTAGCACAGAACTGCAGGAATAGTGTCGGGAAGGCTAAAGCTGAGAACTAAGGTTAGCGAGGGATGCTAAAAACAACAAGAAAGCTTTCTTCAGATACATGCATAGTAAAAGACAGAGGAAAGAAATGGTGGTTCAACTACGCAATGAGGATGGCAAATTGATAACAGAAGACAAAGAAAAGGCAGAAGTGTTCAATTCTTACTTCAGCTCGGTCTTCTCTGAAAAGAGAGTTTATGTCCCCCCTGGCAAACCTGAAGTGCAGACTGAAGGGGCAGGATTGCAGCTTGAGATTGATAGGCAAATGGTCAAGGAGCACCTGATTACTTTGAACAAGTTGAAATCTCCAGGGCCTGACGAACTGCATCCTAGAGTAATAAAGGAACTGGCAGAAGAACTCTCAGAACCACACTGTCTATGATCAAAGAAGGCAAATGCTATTTTGGGCTGCATTAATAGAAGTATAGCTTCCAAATCGCATGAAGTGATAATTTCCCTCTACTTAGCACTGGTTAGGCCTCATCTTGAGTACTGCGTCCAGTTCTGGGCACCACACTTTAAGAAGGATGTAGACAAACTGGAGAGGGTTCAGAGGAGGGCAACAAAGATGACCAGGGGACTGGAAACAAGGCCCTATGAGGAGAGACTGAAAGAACTGGGCATGTTTGGCCTTCAGAAGAGGAGACTGAAGGGAGATATGATTGCACTCTTCCAGTACTTAAAGGGTTGTCACACAGAGGAGGGCCAGGATCTCTTCTCAATCATCCCAGTTTACAGGACACGGAATAATGGGCTCAAGTTACGGGAACTTAGATTCCACCTAAACATCAGGAAAAAAATTTTGACTGTCAGAGCAATAAGACAATGGAATCAACTACCTAGGGAGGTGGTGGGCTCTCCCACTCTGGAGGCACTCAAGGTGCGGCTGGACGGCCATCTGTCAGGGATGCTTTGACCTGGATTCCTGCATTGAGTGGGGGGGTTGGACTCGATGGCCTGGTAGGCCCCTTCCAACTCTACTTTTCTATGATTCTATGATTCCCTAAAGCAACCCTGGAAGCAAGCCTGAAACACTCATTTCCAGAATGAGACTGGTCAGCAGAACTCCCTTCATTGAGCCACACTGACCTGCCCTCTTCCAGAAATGAGCGTTTCTGCCCGTTTCCGTTGGCTTCAGAAACTTCTAGCTTCCAATTGCCCTAGTGTCAGGTCCCCGCTAACGTGGGGGCAGCGCTGGATGCCGCCCAAGGGTGGGTCAGGACAATTGTCAAGCTTGAAATGTAGCCTCAAGGACTGGATTTAATTGTTTGTTTAATTCCTTCCTTGCAGTTCCGTTTTTACCCCCCCCCCCTGCCACATTGGAAGTGCTTTTCTGTGGCCATCTCATGCATGGCTGGGATTTCATAGAATCATAGAAAAGTAGAGTTGGAAGGGGCCTACAAGGCCATCAAGTCCAACCCCCTGCTCAATTTAACTGACCCTATTAGGTGGGCAGGGGGGCAGAGCAGTGAGCTGTGCAGATTATTGATGTTCCAGTAGCTGCTCACTATTGGAAATCCTCCCCCACTTCTCAATCACACACTCACACACAGCTTCTGGGTTTTCACTAGGGATTGGCCACACACCTTCAAGCTATCCTCAAACCCATAAGGGCTAGAAACTTGCCACGTGTTCTTTATTTTTAATGGAAAGCTGAGATTCTCAGGAATGCTGAATGCTGTGTCCTTGCAACATTTGTATTTGCCCCTGTAATATTCATGATATTATGATGGTTCCTTCATGATTCCGACATGAAAAAAATGCCTCCCAGGCCCTGTGATCTTGGGGAACATAGATTTCATAGATGATAGAGTTGGAAGGAGCCTACAAGGCTATCAAGTCCAACCCTCTGTTCAATGCAGTAAACTAGAGGAGGGGTCTCCCATCCAAGTAATAACCAGGCCTCACCCTGCTTAGCTTTCCACGCTCAGACAAGCTGAGCCAGCGTAAGCCACAGGCCTGTTCTCAGAGTGACTCACTTCCACGCCGACAGAAGGTCTGCCTTCCTCCTTCCCCTTCCCCAGAATGACTGTTGACTTTCTTTCCCCTTCTACTGCAGACCCATGGGAGGTGCCCTTTGAAGAGATCATGGACTTGCAGTGGGTGGGCAGTGGGGCCCAAGGGGCCGTCTTCCTGGGACGCTTCCATGGGGAGGAGGTGGCTGTCAAGAAGGTGCGAGACCTCAAGGAGACGGACATCAAGCACCTGCGGAAGCTGAAGCACCCCAACATCATCACCTTCAAGTGAGTGTGGGTGGCAGGGCTGGCAGGGCACCTGGCTGCTTCTGGTAGGGCAGCTCACAAAGATTTCAAGGAAAAATCCTCCTTCTGGAGGGTTCTTGGGCTGGGCGCCTGTGTTTGAGAAGCACCATCTCCCCCCCCCCCCCCCAAACAGCATATAACCAACTTTGTGCACAGTGGTATATGGAGTAAATTTATTTATTTATGCATTCATTCATTCATGTATTATATTTATATCCTGCCTTTTTTCCTGCAAGGAACCCAAGACAGCTTACATAATCATCATCCTGTCCATTTTATCCTCACAGCAACCCTGTGAGGTAGGCTAGGCTGAGAATCAGCAACTGGCCCAAAATCACCCAGTGAGCTTCATGGCCGAGTGGGGACCAGAGCCGGGGTCCCCCGAATCCCAGTCCAACACTCCAGCCGCCATGCCACACTGGAATGACACACCGCCTTCTGCCAGCACTGCTGATCTTAGTCTTGTAGCCCTGCCTCTCTTTCTTTAACCGCACCGTTTAATCACCCGTCACTGCCCCTGCCCTTTCTTTAAAGGCAGCCTTCCACCTGGTGCCCTTCAGATATGTTGGACTACCACTCCCAGCATGCTGCCTGGGGGATGCTGGGAGTGGTAGTCCAACACATCTGGAGGGCACCAGGTTGGGGAAGGCTGATACAAGGAAAGTATTGTTTGTCCCATGTACTAACAGTAACACTCTGTTCTCCAACTGTGGCTCCTTACATAGCCAAATGGCGCCATCCACAGAAGGGGGAGGTATCAGCAGGATCAGGAACCCCCAAGATTTTCAGAAGTACCCAAAAAAACCAAAAACCTTGAGGTAAAAAACCCCAAACCCGTAAGGGGTTGGGAAACCCAAAACAGCCCTGTGAGGACTGAGCTCATGCTCATTGGCCATGGGATGCTGACTCCTGCAGGGGGCGGGACTGACCTAGAAGCCAGGGGGCAACTGGCTGTTGGAGCCGGGGATTCCTTCTGGCAGGGAGGGGGAGAGCAAGCTCCCTGAAGCTGCTCCTTCTCTGGCTGACAGACGGGGCCAGGCTGGTTTTCCCCTCGCCAAGACGTTTTTCCTGGGAGATAGAAGATGCAACCTTCCAGTCACCCTCAGGTACCTTGGAGCATGCACAGAGTGCCTTTTGCTCGCCTTTGAGCAGCAGCAGCAGCAGCAGCAGCAGCAGCAGCAGCAGCCCATCTCACACGCATAGAGTGAAGGAGCAGGGTTTCTTTCTGAGGCACATGGTGGGGTTTTCATGCAAGACTGAACCTCGCATCTCTTTTCAAAAACTGATTGGCCCGCACCTCCTATGACAGAATTCTGAGAACACAGCCCGGTTTTGTCTTTCAGTGTTTAACTCCTATGGCTTTTGGTGATATTTCTGTACCACTGCTAAACTTTGTGCGAGTGCACCTTTCCTGAGCAACCTCACCACCATCACATGTGGTCCCAGCCACAGCCATGGGTCATGGGAGAGAGTAGGGGCAAGCAACACATGGCATGTGTGCTGCAAGCTGCACTCGCTGCCCCATGGTGCAGCCGCCGCCAAGCGACAACAAAAATATCTGCCGATTTCTGCAGTCAACCACCAAGAAAACCGAAAATGTCCAACTCTCACCTGGTTTCAAGCAAAACTTTGATATTTTAGGCTTCCATACAAAAAACTAAAACTTCCAAATCTCGCTTGAAAACAAGTGAGATTTGGATGTTTTAGGCTTCATTAGTGGTTTGCCAGCAAAAATCAATGCCAAACCAGTGATATTTTTCCCCAGTGCCCCACAGAGTGTGCTGTACCCCACAGAGTGTAGCCCACAGTGGGAGGGAGGTATCTGGGGGGGGGAGAATGGTCCCCAGACCCCCCCCCAAAGTTACCCACCCCTGGAAAAGAGTATCCTTGGAAACGCCTTGACTGGTTGAAACAGGAGCACTCCACACTGCAACATTTTGTTGCAAATCCTCCTTGTTATTTCTTTGTTTTGAAGATTTGTACCCCTGCCTTACGATCAAATGATCCTCAAAACAACTTACAACAGATTGCAATAATACAAAACAACCACAGCAACAGGCCTGCACAACAAAAGCCACAGGTCGTGCTTCCCTTCAGCCCTGCCGTCCCGGGGGCAACTGGCTGTTGGAGCCGGGGATTCCTTCTGGCAGGGAGGGGGAGAGCAAGCTCCCTGAAGCTGCTCCTTCTCTGGCTGACAGACGGGGCCAGGCTGGTTTTCCCCTCGCCAAGACGTTTTTCCTGGGAGATAGAAGATGCAACCTTCCAGTCACCCTCAGGTACCTTGGAGCATACACAGAGTGCCTTTTGCTCGCCTTTGAGCAGCAGCAGCAGCAGCAGCAGCAGCAGCAGCAGCAGCCCATCTCACACGCATAGAGTGAAGGAGCAGGGTTTCTTTCTGAGGCACATGGTGGGGTTTTCATGCAAGACTGAACCTCGCATCTCTTTTCAAAAACTGATTGGCCCGCACCTCCTATGACAGAATTCTGAGAACACAGCCCGGTTTTGTCTTTCAGTGTTTAACTCCTATGGCTTTTGGTGATATTTCTGTACCACTGCTAAACTTTGTGCGAGTGCACCTTTCCTGAGCAACCTCACCACCATCACATGTGGTCCCAGCCAGTATCTAACCCTGTGTGCTCCCTGGTCTCTGTCTCTCCCTCGTCTTAGGGGCGTGTGTACCCAGGCTCCCTGTTACTGCATCATCATGGAATTCTGTGCCCAGGGCCAGCTGTACGAGGTGCTGCGTGCCGGGCGCAAGGTCACCCCCTCGCTGCTGGTCGACTGGTCCATGGGCATCGCCGGCGGCATGAATTACCTGCACCTGCATAAGATCATCCACCGTGATCTCAAGTCGCCCAAGTAAGAAGGGAAACCAGGCAGCACCAGGGAACTAACCAGGGGTGGCGGTGGTAGAGAAGGTGGGGATAGTTGGATGTGGGTTACTGGGGGACGGGGAGCCCAAGTTGGGATTGGGGTATACAGCTAGCTTAGGCCACCCACCCACCCCCGCCGCATTTCCCTGTAAAGTAGCCACCACCACTTTGACCTTCCAGTAGGATCAGGGCTCTCACAATGTCACAACTGCAAGAGCAGGGTGTGCTCTGCCTCCCTGCCAAATGACTATCTTTTCCGGTAAAGCAGGGGTGGGGAACATTGTTTTGGCACAAGTGCCAAACTAGCTCTAGGCACGCACGTCAGGGGGCTGCGTGCCAACCATGGGCGTGGCCACGGTCCAAAGTGAGTGGGGCCACACCGCTGTTGGCTTGCAGACCTGACTGCCGGCCTGGACACACACACTCTCTCTCTCTTTGTGCCATTCACACAGACATACGCTGCATGGAAAGGCAGCAACCAGCCCGGGGGTGGGGGGGAGAGATCACTCTCTTTCCCCATGGGCAGTTTGCAATCTCTACCTTTCCATGCTACAGGTAGAGTCTGGGGAAAAATGCATTTTTAATCTACATAAATTGTGCAAGTCAATATATGTTACATTTCTGATTCCACCAACCACTGTCACTCCTACGTCCTATGTGGATGCAATTTTAGTGCACTTTCCCTTGTGGTGAAGCACCGTCGGTATACATGGTGCCTTATAGAATTTCGTAAGCACCACAAAAAAAAAAAAAAAGCAGGGAGGAGAAGGAGCTTGCAATATGATATAGCCTATGGAGAAGACAACAGAGGAGGGAGATGGGAGAGACAAAGATGGCAACAGATAAATGTGAGCAGATGCACTTCCATGGTTAAACTTGGTTAAGGTAGATGCTGAACAAATACACCTGACTGAAAGTGTAGAGTCCATAGTTTTGGCGAAAAGCAGCAGGAGATGCCTCCGAAATGGAAGGAAGGAAGAACCTTGGCCTTCTGCACTGTCAGTCAAAAAGCAGGACAGGTTGGATGGAGGAGGAGGTCACTTCTTCTCCCGTTAGCCATGCAGCTGAACTGTGGTTGGAGAGGTTTCAGAGGGGAGCGTGGATTCCCCTAAGAAGGCAGCCCCACACTGTATTTATTTATGTATTATATTTATATCCCGCCTTTTTTCCTGCAAGGAACCCAAGGCGGCTTACATAATCCTCATCCTCCTCTCCATTTTATCCTCACAACAACCCCAGTGAAGTAGGTTAGGCCAAGAGTCAGTGTCCCAGTCCCAGTGTCCCAGAGTCCCAATCCAACACTCTAACCACTACGCCACACTGGCTCTCACACTGACTTTATTGAGAACCCTGGGAGCAGAGGCATCTGATACATTCCCAGGGGGACAGCTTGTTGCATGGGCGAGAAAAGGCCCCTCCTTTCCTGTCCTCCAGTGGTGTATCTTCCTCTCCCTGCTGGTATGGAGCAAGTGCTGCTTCTTCCCCTCAGTCAGAAAGGAAGTTATACTCTTACGTGGCTCCCCCTGCTGACTACTGGGAGCACTGCATCTCTTTCTGATCTTGCCCACACTGGTGAAGAGGAAGAGTGCACCTCATGCTTCTTCTCTGCTCACCTCTTTCTGCAGCATGCTGATCACTTACGATGATGTGGTGAAGATCTCTGACTTCGGCACCTCCAAAGAACTCAGTGACAAGAGCACCAAGATGTCGTTTGCCGGCACCGTGGCCTGGATGGCGCCGGAAGTCATTCGGAATGAGCCTGTCTCTGAGAAGGTTGACATCTGGTGAGGACGGCCGGGCCCGGAGGAGGAGAGATGGAGAGAGGGCAGGGTGCGAGCGGCGGATCTAGCATAGGGAGTAAAACTGAGTTAGGCCTCTCACACATGCAAATGAGGACCACCACCATGGAATGGAACAGCCATCCCCAGCCGCCAGATGTGTTGGACTGCAACACCCATCATCCCCACAAACACACGCGTGAAGACCACCACCATGGAACAGAGCTGCCTTCCCCAGCCTGGCGCCCTCCAGATGTCTTGGACTACAACTCCCACCCTACCCAGCCAGCATGACCATTAGCCATGCTGGGTGGGGATGATGGGAACTGAAGTTCAACAACGTTTGGAGGGCGCCAGGCTGGGGGTGGTTGAAATAGAGACACAGCACCATGGAAAGAGTTGGGAAGGGCTTAGGGAGGAGAGCGAATGGAGAAGCAGAGGTGGTTGTACATGCTGCCTCCTCCATCCTCGGTTGACATTTCATTCCCCCACCACCCCGCAATAGGTCCTTTGGTGTCGTTCTCTGGGAGTTGCTGACTGGAGAGATCCCTTACAAGGATGTGGACTCTTCGGCCATCATCTGGGGTGTGGGGAGTAATAGCCTTCACCTGCCTGTGCCCACCAGCTGCCCTGACGGCTTCAAGATCCTGCTAAGACAGTGCTGGTGAGTCTGTAGCCGCAGAACCTCTCTCTGCATCTGTAGTGAGACGTGGGAACCTGCGTGGGCCTCCCACCCAAGTCACTGGATGTTATATGCTGTAGGGTGGGGGTGCAGAACCTCAGACAAAATGTAGCCCTCTGGGGTTCCCCAGGTGGGCATGCTTCCCTGGCCCAAACCTTTTCCCCCCAACCACCAATCTTGCTGTTTCTTGGCTTTGGTGCAACTTCTTCCCCATTCTACAAGGTTGAAATGCCTGTCCTAAAACTTGGTTACTGGGAGCAAAAGCTTTAACCAAAAATATGCTGGTATTTTTGGTATTTTGGCCCCACCCCCTTTTGCTTTTGGCCATGCCCACCACTGGAATGCGGGGGGGGGGGGCAAGACCTTCTCGGAAATGGAATTCGGCCCTCGGGCTGAAAGAGGTTCAGCACCCCTGCCACAGGGCCTGCACCAAACATTATGTTAGCCTTGCCCACAAGCAGGCCCCCAAAGAACGGTTCTGTGTTTGGTGGCACTCCACAGGATAATGTTTGTGGCACAACAGGAGAATAGGCTGGATCCGGATTTGGTCATGCTCAGAGTATACCCTTTGAAATCAATGGGATTCAAGTTCATCACAACTAATTTAAGTCCTATTGATGTCAATGGGCCTACTCTCTAAGTATGATTAAGTCTGGATACAACCCAGTGTTTGTCAATGTGCCACACCAGTCATGCCGGAAAGTTTCCACACCGTTGCCAGCCGCTGCCAGAACTGTGTGGCGCTCCATGCAAGCAGAATGATGTTTGTTTGTTTATTTATTTCATTTCTATACCGCCCCACAGCCGAAGTTCTCTGAGTGGTTCACAAGAATTCACGCAATAGAATCTACAACAATAAAAACATACAATGTAGTTAAATAGTTTAAAAACCAAATTTAAAAACACAGTTTAAAATGACAATGCAAAAGTGAATAAAACTTAATAAAACTAAGCCTACAGGTGACAGGGCCCCCCTGCCCCCCCCCCGTGCTATTTAAACAGTTAAATATTAAATGCCTTGGCATAGAGGGAAGTCTTAACCTGGCACCAAAAAGATAGTAAGGTTGGTGCCAGGCGGGTCTCAGTGGGGAGCCCATTCCATAATTGGGGGACCACCACTGAAAAGGCCCTCTGCCTTGTTGCCACATGTTCACTGTATGGAGATGGAGGAGGGGTGGGTGTGGGGAGGATTTGCCTCGGAGATGCGCAGAGATCAGAATATTTCTTGCACCGTTTTTAAAAACTCCCCCCCCCCATGGGTCTGTGCCACCCCAAACTGCGTATATGGGCTTGTGTGACAAGAACCCAGAAATGAATGAAGTCATGGCCTCTTCTGCAGTGGCCTCAGCAAAAGTAAGCACAACGTGGCCAAATGGAACTGAAACAAACAGTAATGAAGACGTGTGCCACCCCCACCTCACACCCACCCACTTGGAAACTCACACAAATCTCATGAGTACATTTCATTACTTGACAACTGAGATTAATATGTCTAGTAGCACGGTATCATCATCATCATCATCATCATCATCATCATCATCATCATCATCATCATCATCCATTTTCTCCCACTTCCTGGATGCCATCAAATAGAATGGAGTGATCAAATTCAGGCCTGGGCAGAGACTCTGTGCTTGTTCCGTTCTGAACACACCATGTTCACATCGGCCACCTCCAGTGTCAGGGAGAGGGGCCGTGGCTCAGTGGCAGAGCACCAGCTACCCAAGCAGAAGGTCCCAGCTTCAATCCCCAGGTAGGGCTGTGAAGGACTCCCACCTGAAACCCTGGAGAGCCGCTGCTGCCAGTCCGTGTCAACAGTAGCGGGCTAGAGGGGCCCACGGTCTGACTCAGTATAAGGAAGCTCCCTATGTTCCTGTGCTCTTAGTCTGCCTTCCTTCATCAGGAACAGCAAACCTCGGAACCGTCCGTCCTTCCGCCAGATCCTGCTGCACCTTGACATTGCATCCGCTGACGTGCTGTCTACGCCGCAAGAGACCTACTTCAAATCCCAGGTGGGCTTCCTTGGGGCTATGCCTTCTCCCAACACCTCAACAGGGTTACAACTTTCTTTTCTGCCCTTCAGAGCTGTTGTCCTTTAATTTTCTCCTAAGAGTCTAATGGAGATGTTCTCTCTCTCTTTCTCACTGGTCTATATGTTATGTATTTATAAATAAATAAATTATACCCCACCTTTTTTCCTGAAAGGAACCCAAGGCGGCTTACATAATCCTCCTCTCCATTTTATCCTCACAACAACCCTGTGAGGTAGGTTAGGCTGAGAGTCAGTGACTGGCCCAAAGTCACCCAGTGAGTTTCATGGCTGAGTGGGGACTAGAACCCAGATCTCCCCGAGTCCCAGTCCAACACTCTCACCACTACGCCACACTGGCTCTCTATATTTATAATCCGCTTTTCCTCCAAGAAGTTCAGGGATGGTGAACATGATTCTCACTCCCCATTTTATCCTCACAACAAGCTTCTGAGGTAGGTTAGGCTGAGAGAGAGCGGCTGGCGAAAGTGAGAGGGCTTTCTTTGCCCCGTACTAATTAAAGCCCCGTGTATGAAAACACTCTTGCGATGCAATTGTCTAAGCTTTTTTACTCAGAAGTAAGCCCCATTGAGTGGAATGGCGCTTTCTCTCTCAGAAGTATGCTTAGGATTGCCGTCACCTTTGCCATTGCTCATGGTATGCATGTTTATTATTTTATTTTAGTACATTTATATCCTGCCTTTCTTCTATCATGGAGCTCAAGGTGGCGTACTTGGGATTCCCAGGGGGTCTCTCATCCAGGCTCCGACCAGACCCAGACCTGCTTAGCTTCAGCCAGGTGGCTGCATCATGTGCCCTCAGACCATGCTGTGGTGCCTATGTATCCTGTGCTTCCACAACAAAACCAGCCCCCAGTAAGCATGGCCAATAGAGCTGTAATAGATGCTTGTGCACTTTGGTGGGATTTTCACAGGCTCCTATTATAACAGCCATGACAAAAATTACACACCTCATGCCTTGATGCAGTTTTGGAAAGAATTTTGCATATTTTTTTCAAATTCATTCAGCTTTCAGTACATGAAAGGATAACGTACTTATTTACCTATCCACATGTGGGCTCATGTAACCTTTTAAGAAGAAAAAATAAAAGTAAAGGCAACTTTTCCCTCTCATCAAAGGTGTGCCATTCTAGAATGTTTTTTTTTAATTATTATTATTTACAGTTCTCCTTAAGAGTGAAATTGACTAGGCCTGAAGGTGCTTGCTCTCTGAGTCAGTCCATTTCATTACTCCATTCTCTTGTTTGGGGCTAGAGGAAGCAGCTCCAATTAGGAATCAGGAAAATACAAGGGAATGGGCTATTTCATCTGGAGAAAGGCTCTCTTCTTCTCCCATTATATTTGTCTAGTTATCATGCTACCAAGCTGGATCGGGGGTAATGCCACAGAATCAGTATGGGGGCACTGCTGTTGTTATTCTGCAGACATAATGAGCTGCATGCAGCCTCCAATTCCAGCTATCCCCCTGTTCTTTTCCAGTTTTGTTCACTGGCTACACCATTCTCTTTACCTCATCTTTGAAGAACTTTATGCGGCTGGGGGTGGGGGAGTAACTCTGGGTTCGCACAATGCAACAACCCATACTCAAGGTTGAGTGGCTTGTCATTGAACTGTGGTTTGTTATTGAAATGTGGGTTGTTGTCTTGTGTGAACCCAGCCATGCTAACAAACCATGGTTTGTTAACCACAAACAACCCACAGTTCACAATCCAACAACAAACCATGGGTTCTCTTTGTGGGTTGTTTGTAGTTAACAAACCAAGGTTTGTTAGCACGGCTGGGTTCACAGAACACAACACAACAACCCACGTTTCAGCTGTGACCCAGTTTAACAACAAGCCACACTCAACCCATACTCAACCTTGAGTATGGGTTGTCATACTGTGTGAACCCAGTCAATGTCAGATGCTGGGTTGTTCTTGATCTGGATGATGGGGTGTTGAATATCCATTATATTCTTAAATTCTGTGTACATCTTTCCTTACAGAATACTGTCAGAAGGACAATGTGGAATTGTTTCTTGTTCTCAGTAGGTTTGAATTGTGTAGGTTCAGAATCCAGAGCAAAAGCTTATAGATCTCCCTTCTCTCCCACAGGCCGAATGGCGGGAGGAGGTGAAGCTGCATTTCGAAAAGATCAAATCCGAGGGGACCTGTCTACACCGCTTGGAGGAGGAGCTCATTCACCGGCGGCGAGAAGAGCTCAGGTAAGGTGGACATGGGAGCATCAGTGATGCAGGCACAAAGATCGCTGCTAGTGATAGGCACTTCCAAATGGGGTTGTGTATATTGGGTTATTTTTTTTAATTTATTTATAGCATTTTTACCCTGCTCTTCAGCCAAAAAAGGCTCCCAGAGTGGCTTACAAAGAGTAATATTAGACAGTCCCTGCCCTCAGGCTTACAGTCTAAAAGACATGACACAAAAGGAAAAGGGATTGGGAGGGAAGAGGAAGAAAGCAAAACTCAGGCACCAGTTCTTAGTTACAAGGTTCTTATAGACAATTTTTTTCCTGGCAGGGAGCGGTGAAGTGAGCTCCCTGCAGCTGCTCCCTCTCTGGCCAATGTATGGGGCTAGGCTGGTCTCCCCCTTACTGTGATGTTAATCCTGGGAGGCGTGGGGTCCCAGTGGCCCTTGGTTCTCTGACCGATAGATGAGGCCAGAGTCTGCTGCCCCAGGGAACTGTCAGTTGGAGCTGTGTGTTCCTTCCGGCAGGGAGGGGTGAAGCGAGCTCCCTGCAGCTGCTCCCTCTCTGTCTGACGTATGGGGTCAGGCTGGTCTCCCCCTTGCCGTGATGTTGGATCAGCTATGTCCTTCCACACTGGTAAAACACAACACAGACCCCAGCCTCTCCTCCTCCCTGCACATCCTCCAAATCTGCTCCAGAGAGTTGGGAGACCCTCTGGAGCATATTTGGGGGGGGGGGGTGCACGGGGGCTGCAGAGGCAAGGAGAGGATGGTGAAGTCCCGTTCCGCCAGCACTATCCGTTCCACTGGCAGAACAACAAAGTTGGATCCAACCCATTCTGTGCATCGGCTATAACTTGACATCTTGAAAATAACAGCATTCATTTTTTCACCCAAGCCAGGTTTCTAGCCCTCACGATTGCACAGAAAATATTAGGATTTCCCCCCATACCCCTTATTTAACTAAAAGTGAATTATTTGAAGACTGTCATCGTGGAAGCCTGAGTGCGTGCAACTCCCTCCCTCTCTGGAGCCTCAAATGCTGCAGTGGTGTTGTCCCAGATGCTGGGGACCCATGATGAGCAGTTTTCCAAGGGCCCCCCAAGTCATTAATACAACTATTAGCCACCTTAGAAACTACATCTCCTGGGGCTCTTTATGCCTGGGAAGCTGCTCGGCAGGGAGTCGGAGAAGCATTCTGACACTGTTGATGTGACTGGGATCACAACACCGGCTGAATTTCAGAACTGGACCTTGAACGGGGGTGGGGTGGGTGAGCAATTTCTGGATGTTTGGGGGAACAGCTTGGCTTGCTGAGCCCAATTCCAAACCGAGCCACGTAAGAGGTTTGCCTATCACTTGGAGAGAGACAGACAGAGCATTGTTCTCGAGGCCTACCTTGATAGGACAATTGACAGCTTCTTTCCTCCTCCCTTCATCCTCAGGCATGCGCTGGACATCCGGGAGCACTACGAGCGCAAGCTGGAGCGGGCCAACAACCTCTACATGGAGCTCAACTCACTCATGTTGCAGCTGGAGCTCAAGGAGAAGGAACTGCTCCGGTGAGAGGAGGGGGGGAAGCCCCCAGCAGAACCCGCCACAGCTGGGCTTTTTTTTTTTTGTCAAGCAAAGGCAAGGGGGCCAGCCACTGTGTCCCTGCCCACCGCCTCGCTCCCACGAAGTGCTCATTAACCCTTTCTTTCCCCAGTGGGAGTGGCAACCATTTGCCAGAACCCCTTCCCTTATGGTGCCCCTTATTCGCCCTTGTCTTGACCCACACATGGGATCGAGCAGCAGCTGAAGTGCGTAAGCGTGCATGAGTGCGGAAGGGTGGGATGCAAAGTTAGCAGGTATAGAAGGGGAAGGGCTCTGCTGAATCTTTTGTTGCTGTTGGCTCTGGGGAGGATTGCGTTAAAGAGCCCCTTTGCTTTATTTTGGCTTGGGAAAAGGCCACTGAGGTGCATAAGAAAAAGGAGTGGGGAGCCCTCCAGAAAGGAAGCTATGCCGGGCCACATTTATATAAATGTATGCCAGCTATACATTTATATCCCACATTTTTTTCCCCTCTTGCAAGGAACCCAAGGTGGTGTACATGATCCTCCTCCTCCCCATCTTATCCTCACAACAGCCCTGTGAGGTAGGTTAGGCTGAGAGTCAGTGACTGGCCCAAAGTCACCCAGTGAGCTTCAAGGCCAAGTGGGGACTAGAACCAGGATCTCCTGAGTCCAGTCCAACACTGTAACCACTACGCCACACTACCCTATATCAGATTTATGTACCACCCATCTGGCAGATGCCCTTGAGGCGGTTTACAAACAACGCCCCCTAAAACAATACAATAACAACCAAAACAATAAATACAACAATAGCAGTATTGAAAGAGCCAAGAGTAAAGTCAATAATCAGAGCAACAGATTAAAAATTAGATGCCTGTTGGAAGAGGAAGATCTTAACCTGGCACTGAAACGTATACAGTGATGTATACATTCTATCTCCGGATCCTCATTTGTTCTCCATCTTCCCACCTGCATCCACAGGCGGGAGCAAGCTCTGGAGAAGAAGTACCCAGGGCTCTTTAAGCACCACCCATCACGCAGCCTCCTGCACGGCAACACGGTGGAGAAACTGATCAAGAAGAGGAACGTGCCTCAGAAGCTCTCTCCGCACAGCAAGAGGTGAGCAGTGGCCGAGAAAGGCTGATGGCGCAGGGAGGGTCTCTTACGGAAGGATTTACAGCGGCCATCACACGGCACATCAAGGAGTGGGACGCGTGTGTCCGGCATGATTCCATGGGAGTGCAGACACAGGGAGAAATGTAGGCATTGGGTGTCTACACTGGGTGCAGAACTCAACTTCCTGAGAATCTCAGCTTGCTTGCTTTTCTTCTTCTTTTAAAAAAGCAGGTTTCTAGCCCTTATCGTTATGAAGACATCATGTGTAGGCGATCTATTTATTTATTTATATTTATTTATTTATTTGACTTCTATACCACCCAATAGTTGAAGCACTCTGGGTGGTGTACAACAGTTCCTAAACAGGACCATGTTACAATAAAAACAACCATAATACAAAATTTAAAAACAATTAAAAATGTTAGAACAGTTAGCTGCTAAAATAGTATTTAATATAAAATAGACTTGTTAAAAACACCAGTCATGGGTACCACCATCAAGCCGAAGCAATACCTGATGAATCTCAGAAGCCAGAGGGGCAACTGCTTAAGATGTCCTGTGGCGTTGTCTTCAGTGTCTTGCATAGCTCTGGGCTCCTCCCCATGTCTAGCAAAGCCAGAATAAATTATGCACAGCATTTAAAATTGTGGAATAAATTAGACAAAATAAGCAAAATTATGCAACATTGGGTGGTTTGCATAGTGTATACAGGTTGCAGAATTCAGCTTTTCTAGATGCAGAATTTAGATTTCTTGACCACTATGCAGGACTTCCAAGTTAAGACCCGATTTGGGGGATATTATTACAACTTAGACCAGGCTCTTTGTGCTGCCAGATCCATAGAATACATACATCTAGAAATGTAACATTTGGCAGCTAGTGGAGAATCCTGCAACCTAAGAATACTAGCTTTATTCTGTTGTTGTTTATCAAAACAAATCAAGTTTCCAGCCCTTATGACTTCAGAATAAGCATGGAAATGTGCAGTCAGTACTTGGTGGAATCTCAAAACTCAGAGGAAGGCAGAATATAATTTCTAGTGGCCAGGGAATAGGGCTTCAGTGCTCTGGATATCTCCTCATCCTTTCACCATTGTGCAAAGTTTTAAGCAAATATACATGTGGATCCATTTATTTTGCATAATTTGTTCAGGTCACATATTTATTTATTTATTTGTTTATGCAAAATTCAGAGGGGGAAAATATTGGTGCAGCATGTGCAACAGCCCTGGACTAGTGGACTAGACCATCCTGCAGCATTACAAATCTGGCTCAAAATAAAGAAGAGGGACATATATGATAACGCAGAGATGGAAAACACTACAGAGGCTGCAAGCAGCTCCTGCCTGGACAGGCGGAATCTAGTGCACATGGCACAGTGTTCGCTAGATTGAGCCATGCTTCTTTCTGATGTGATGGCTTTCTGTGTATGGGGAGCACTGAGACATGGGATGACCCACCATCAGCCCGAAATGGTAGAGTCAAGCAAAAGCGGTACCCTGGGATTTTGCCAATTGTGTGGCTCAGCTCTTACAACTTCCTGGAGGATGCATGTAGGTCTTGGAGCAACGGTTGAGAGCCAGAGGGTGGGATTCTGCCAGGGATTTTGACACCATCCTGCTTCCGTTCAGCCTGGCCTCTGCTCCTAAAAGGAGGAAAAAAGAGATGGGAGCAGACCAGTCTTGCCAGGGACTCAGAAAGGTGGTGCTTTTTCCTCTCCAGTCCTTGCGGGTGTTAAGAGAAAAGGAAGCTGGGTAGTTTGTTTTCCAGTTTGTTTCTAAACTCTCTGTATCATGATCATGATGATGATGATGATGATGTGAACAAGAATGATGATGGTGATGATTTTATTTTATTTATTTGTTTTTTTTAGGCCTTATAGCCTGCCTTTTTACAAATGTTAAAAGGTGGCTAACAATTTAAAATACAATAAAACATCATTAAAACCAGCAATAGTACAATAACTTTATTGTGAAATCATTCAAAGCAGGCCAGGAGCAATACAGGAAGAACCAACAGCAGGAGCCAATATCCTAAAAGGCTAGACTGAAATATAAGAACAACAACAACAACTATTACTACTCCTGTAGTAGTCATTGCTGGTGTTGCTATTCATATTCCTTTCAATAGTCATTCAATATGTATTAATAATGGTCATGATGAAGAAGAGCTGCTGCTGCTGCTGCTGCTGCTGCTGCTGTTCATGCTCCTTCTCTTCTGCAGGCCTGACATCCTGAAGACGGAGGTGATCATGGACCCAGCCCTGCCCCAGCTGGCCATCCCCGTGTGCCAGAAAGGCCCCCCCTCCCCTGGACGCAGCCGCCGGGCCAAGTCACGCTACCGCAAGGCTAGCACCCGGGGTAGCTGTGGAGAGCTGGCAGAGCCGGCGGGAGCCAAGCGCCTGGAGCCCTGCGCAGCCCTGCGGGGGCTCCAGCACGACCTGCTGCTGCGCAAGATGTCGTCTTCCAGCCCCGACCTCATCTCCACGACTCTGGGGGCCGAGGGCCGCAAGGGGGCCGCCGGGTCCGAGTCCCCGCCGACAGAGCAGCCCCGCAGCGAGACGCCCAGCGAAGACACGGCCTCCGTGCCCTGCTCCAGCAGCCCCGAGTCACCCTCTTCTCGACAGGGCGCGGTGGGGCCGCCGGGAAAGGCCAGGCTGCAGCCGGGAGAGGAGGCGGAGCGGGAGCAGGGCAGGGGCGGCCGGGCAGGAGCCACACCGCAATCCCAGCACCTCACGCCAGCAGCCATGTTGTATCGGGCAGCCGTCACCCGGAGCCAGGTAGGCCAGGAAAGGGATTGGAGGTGATTGTTTCCTTCCTTCCTTCCTTCCTTCCTTCCTTCCTCTTTCTTTCTTTCTTTTTTTTTATTTAAGAAAACAGGTTTGAAAATGTCTGGGCAATACCCAGGGTGAGCTAGGGTGGCCAGGTGTCCTCTTTTACAGAGGACGGTCTTCTATTTGAAGGGCTACCAGAGGACTGTCCTCTATTTTAAAGGCTCCTCTGTTGGAATGGGTGTTCTGTCCAATTCCAGTTTAATGAACCATCAGAAGTGTGGCCCATTCACAGTGAACACCTGGGCAGTAGCGTGAACAGGCAAGCAGACAGGTCATCTGGCCACACATTCTCCCACACTATGCTGAGTTGCCTTGTATTTCTACTTACATTATACAAATAATGTCTAAATTTGCATCTGTACATAGAAAGTAGCATATGCAAACGTTATGCAAATCACTGACCCCTTTTTGGGTGATGTGTTTCCTCTTTTTCGGTGACCCATAAGCGGCCACCCGAAATCTCAGGAGCCTGAGTTGGAAGGGAACATAATTGCCTGTGCTCAGGGGGCAGGAGGGGGTGGCCATTCTGCATGCCGCTTACTTCCTCCCTCCCCTTAACTGTGAGAAGCAATAATCAAATTGGACAC
Source organism: Shinisaurus crocodilurus (assembly GCA_021292165.1). NCBI lineage: Eukaryota > Metazoa > Chordata > Lepidosauria > Squamata > Shinisauridae > Shinisaurus > Shinisaurus crocodilurus. The sequence continues at coordinate 32,528,172 of CM037881.1, forward strand.
GACAGGCGAGCATATGTGGTAGTGAATGCACCCGCTCCACTTAGGATAGGATCATAGAGTTGGAAGGGGCCTACAAGGCCATCGAGTCCAACCCCCTGATCAATGCAGGAAACTAGAGGGAGGGTCTCCCATCCAAGTAATAACCAGGCGTGTCACTGGTTACCTTATCCCTGCTGTATCCAGTGTAAGAATTTGATCTCGAGTAGACAGTTGTTTATTGGTTTGCTTGTTTAGCATGCGGTGTTTCTTGACCAATTTTTCAATGTAAGTTTCCAAAGTGGTTGACAATGGAAAACCCAAACTAACAACACTATAAAAACAATTGAAATTCAACAACAACAACAACAACAAAATACCCACACACACACAAATGGACTGAGTACGGCTGCATAGAAGCAGAAACATTGTAGAAGGATTTCTCTCCTGAAGGCATAACAAAAAGAGAAATGTCTTCTCCTGCCTCCAGAAAGAGGACAGGAAAGAGGACTAATGCATAAGCCAACTGTAGGGCATTCCAGAGTTAGGGAGCCACCACAGAGAAAGCCATGATTCTTGTAGAAGCTATTTTAGCATCCACATGAGCCACTACTCATGTATTTCGGGAGCAATCATTAGGCCTCATGGTAGTTCTTATGGGGGAAGATAGTCCCTGAGTTCATCAAGACCCAGGCTGTTTATAGGTCAAAACCTGCAATTTGAATTGGGCCTGGAAACAAGCTGGTAACTAGTGTGGTTGTTCTACATTTAAATGTAGTCACTCATTGAAATGACGAATTGTAAATGACAAATACAGGCCTGTGGCTTACGCTGGCTCAGCTTGTCTGAGTGTGGAAAGCTAAGCAGGGTCAGGCCTGGTTATTACTTGGATGGGAGACCCCTCCTATAGTTTCCTCAATGCAGGAAACTATAGACCCCTATAGTTTCCTGCATTGAGCAGGCGGTTGGACTCGATAGCCTTGTAGGCTCCTTCCAACTCTATGATCTATGAAATCTATTGTTTTTCTCTCTTTCTGATTTATCATCTTTGCTTTCATTATACATACTGTCCTACTATTCCTTGATCCTATTCAAGATCCTATTAAGCAAACTCGTCTTCAATCACTTCTTAAGGAACATCTACCTACGGAACCTCCTGATAACATGGAGGACCATTGGTCTAAGCTGAAAACCTCCATTACTGCAGCTTGTGAACAAACTATTGGATATGAAACTAAGAAACATCAGGATTGGTTTGATGAAAATGATAATGAGATTAAATATATAATTGACCAAAAAAGGAAAGCCTCCCAAATATGGCAAAATGATATTAACTGCGCTGCCAAGAAAAAAATCTACGCTAGTGCAAAGGCTGAGGTCCAAAGAAGAACAAGAGAACTTAAGAACGCTTGGTGGAAAAAGAAAGCTGAAGAAATTCAACAACTTGCAGAATCTCATGATGCACGGGGCTTTTTTAAGGCCACAAGGGCCATTTATGGACCAAAAACCTATGGTACAAACCCTTTACAATCAAAAGATGGCACCAAACTCTTAAAAGACAAAGAGTCTATTGCACTACGTTGGAAAGAGCATTATTATGACCTTTTAAATCGTAAATCTAAGGTGGATAATGAGATTTTTTCGCAAATCCCGCAAAAACAAATCAGAGAGGAACTTGCAATACTCCCCACTTTGGATGAAGTAAAAAAAAGCCATTAATCAAAAGAAGAACAACAAAGCTAGTGGACCAGATGGGATTCCTGCTGAAATCTTTAAAGAAGGGCCCCCCGAACTTGTACAACATCTTCATAAACTCATCGAAAAAATCTGGATAAGAGAAGAGATCCCAGAAGACTTCAGGGATGCCATAATTATCACCCTCTTTAAGAAGGGTGATAGAACAGACTGTGGAAACTATCGGGGCATTTCTCTCTTAGCTACCGCAGGTAAAATATTTGCTAGGATTCTCGCAAACCGTCTTCTATCTATTTCAGAAGAGATCCTCCCTGAAACTCAATATGGTTTCCGCCCCTCTAGAGGGACAGTAGACATGATTTTTACTGCATGTCAGCTCCAAGAAAAATGCCGGGAGCAAAATCAACCCCTTTATATGGCATTTATTGATCTGGCTAAGGCCTTTGATACTGTAGACCGAACAGCTCTCTGGACTATCCTTATGAAAATTGGATGCCCCAATAAATTTTTGAATATCTTGTGACTTCTCCATGACAACATGACGGCAACGGTTTTGGACAACAACGGCTCTCATGGTGCTCCATTCAAAGTGGGATCAGGTGTTAAACAGGGATGTGTTATTGCCCCAACATTATTTGCTATTTTCATCGCCATGATTTTACATCTTGTCGAGGGGAAACTTCCCACTGGTGTGGGAATTATATATCAAACAGATGGAAAGCTTTTTAGTCTCAGCAGGCTGAAAGCAAAAAGTAAGGTAATTACAACCTACGTTGTGGAACTTCAGTATGCTGATGATAATGTGGTCTCCGCACATTCAGAGGATGATCTCCAAACTATCCTAAATGCTTTTGCAGAAGCATACGAAAAACTTGGTCTCTCACTTAACATCAAAAAAACCAAAGTGCTTCATCAGCAAGTGCAAGCTAACCCTTTGGTGATGCCATCTATCCAGCTTGGCGGGACAATACTGGAAAATGTCGATCATTTTCTCTATCTTGGCAGCTATCTTTCTGTTACAGCTAACATCGACAGTGAAATCCAGCATCGTTTGAGCTCCGCAAGTGCCACGTTTTCTCGAAGGAAACATAGAGTGTTTGAGGATCGGGATATTTGTAAGAAGACCAAAACAATGGTTTATGAAGCCATTGTATTGCCAACTTTATTGTATGCCTGCGAAACATGGACTATCTATAAATGTCACTTCCACCTCCTTGAAAGATTTCATCAACGTTGCCTCCGGAAAATCCTGCGAATTACTTGGGAAGATAGGCGAACAAATGTCAGTGTACTGGAAGAAGCAAAGACTACTAGCGTTGAAAAAATGATCCTTCAACGCCAACTTCAGTGGACCGGTCATGTTGTTCGAATGCCTGACTGCCGTCTCCCAAAGCAGTTACTTTATTCCCAACTCAAGGATGGAAAGCAGAATATCGGTGGTCAATATAAGAGGTTTAAAGATGTTCTTAAGGCTAATCTTAAAAAATGCAATATAAACATCGAAAACTGGGACGCTCTGGCCCATGAACGATCTAACTGGAGGTTGGCCTTTCACAAAGGTTATGGACTTTGAAGAAGCCCGAGTGCAAGGTGAAAGGGAGAAACGTGCTAAGCGAAAAGCACGTCAAACGAATCCTTTACAGGACCATCTTCCATTTGGTAACCTGTGTCCTCACTGTGGGAAACTGTGTGGATCTAGAATTGGCCTCCACAGTCACTTACGGACCCATCGCTAGAGTCTACACAATTTTTCTTTAGAATTTCCTCCTTTTAAAATTTCCTTTTTGTAAATTTTTATCCTGGAAGACAATCTTACTCGGTCACACGAGTGATCGCCTGATGATGATGATGACTATTCCTTGTGTTCCTCTGGTTCTTTTTTTGCTTGTGAATCCCTGCATTTCCATTCCTGTTTCTCAACTCTGTCGTTTTTTGTTGATTGCTTCTTATTTCTGGAGCAATCAGTTGAGATCCGGTCTATTCAGTCTCTCCTTGTTTTTAAAAAGCGTCTCAGCACTTCTTTGTTTCAAATAGTTTATTCATGATTTTACTATTCTGTCTCCTCCTTCAGTCATTTTCCCCCTTTCCTTTCTTTCTCTCCAGCGCCCCGCCCCACCCCACCCCGACCTTACTTTCTTATTTGTTTCTCTTTTCATTTAGATTGTGAGCAGGGCCCTGGGTATTTTAACATACTTGTGGTCCAGAAGCACAGAGGGCAGTCTTCTATTTGAAGGTGTCCTCTGTTTGAAAGGCTGTGTCCAGCCCAAGTCCAGTTTAAGAAGAAAGAGCCCTAAGAAGGGAGAGCAGGGAGGGGCCTTGAAGTTGCTCATCCACAGGTAGTAGCCCCCGGACAGTAGACCGAGCAGGCATACAGGTCACCTACTCACAGTCTTCCGCACTAGAGAGAAATGTCTTGCATTTCTACACTGTAAGTAGAAATCCAATACATCCGTCTTAATTTTCATCTATGAATTTTTTTTTAAAAAATTAGCATATGCAAATTTTATGCAAATCTGTGCCCTCTTTTGTCATCTTTTTTGGTGGTGCATTTCCTCTTGCTTAGCAGTGTGTAAGTGGCCACCCTATCTAGGAGCTTGAGAAGTTATCTACATTGTTGCTTGCCTCAGTTACTGAATCCAGCATTTCTTAAGGCGGAATGTGGATTCCATTGGTGTGGAATTTTCCCTTCCCGGTCCCCCCTTAGTGCAGAAGATACGCAGCCGTGAATTGACGCTGCTCATCGCTTCCTGGTTCATCCCCACATTTCTAAGGGATGTTGGTAAACCTGGCTCCTCCAGCCTAAACCTGGCTGTTCTCCCCACGGAACAGAAAGGAGCGCCCTGTGTTAGGAAAGCTCTGTGTATATGTGTTTCTGCAGGTTTGCTGCCCAAGCATAGAATCTGGTGTCTGCTGCAAGCTTTGGAATCCCGAGATGAGCCAAATGCAGTTCAGTTTTCATTTATAAATTAAATCATGTTTCTAGTTCCTATGGGGGAAAGACAACATGTGGTCAGTTTCTGAGAAAATCTCCAAAGCCAAAAGGGGGCAGAGCAGGGTTTTTAAGCTGTCAGTGGGTCTCCGGGGTTCCCTGTCTTTTCCTCATCTTGCTTATCTCTGCCTAAAGTCAAGGTTGTATTTAAAAATAAATCAATCAAAATTCCGCACCAAGGTAATCCTCACTTTGTACCCAAAGAAGCTGAATTCTGAAATCTGCTACCCAGTCCCTCTCCCTCCCCTTTTCGGGGAGAAGAGTCAGGTACCACAGCAGTTGGACACAAGTCCAGGCCTGGAAGCCCACCCCCACAGAGACTGGGAAAAATCTGGCTGCTGAGCATGAGCCTGGCAGCTTGTTTTTTTTTTTGGGGGGGGGGTAGCTAATTCCCTGCCGTGGCCACTGCTGCAGACATGGGGCAGGATCTAACAGAGTGCTGTGCCCCTGCCAATTCTGTTCTACAAGCAAGAACCACCACTTGTGCAATGGAGATTTAGTGCTTCCGGGAGCGACCTGAAATGAGCCCTTGTTTCTTGAATGGGGCAGATCAGCGGAGCTCGCATAAGGGAGCTCTGTCGACTTGTCCCGATCCAGAAACCAGTGTTCCCGCTCGATTTGGGGCTTCGTATAGGAAGTGGTGGCTCCCGCTTGTGCAGTGGAATCGGCGGGATGGTCCACTTGTGCAACAGCCCTATTGGATACTGCCCAATGTGGGTCAGCAACACCCGCAAGAGGGCTGGGGGGAGAGGACTTCATACGTCACTGTCTCTCCCAGTGCCTCCCAGCAGCCTTTGCCCTTGAGGGTTCTAATGGCTGGGAGCCACTGAGGCCCTCTGCCCAGCACCGAAGCAGTGGCAGCAGGAACACCTGGGATAGGACCCTGGAGAAAAAGACCCGCTCCCTAGAGCTTCTGAGGGGAGCAGGACAAGGAGCTGCCTGTGATGTGGGGGCAATGCCATCTGCCTCTCGCTAAATTCAGTTCTTTTACACCTGGAGTCTCCAACATGGTGCCCGTGGGCGCCAATGTGCCCCCTGGACCCCTCTCTTGGCACTTGACAGGCTCCTCGCCCCTTGCGATTTTTATTTCATTTAGGTTCTTTTAATTTAAAAAAAAAAATCTGGGAGGCTGGCGTGCTGTCCTCCAGCGCCATCTATATTTGGGTTCAAAGGAGTGGTTTTGTCTTTTGGAGATCAGACCCCCACCCACCACCTTCTCTGCTTCTTCTTAGGCAAGGTACTTTCCTTTTAGCCTTACCAGTTTGCCGTTTGGGAAATGAGTGTCTTGTGCCTGGCCATGCCTACCACAGTAGGCGTTTTATGAATGGGCAAGTCCCCCACAGCAGCCATTTTGTGAGAGCACCCATGACGCTCTCAAAATGCCACATGTGCCCACTGACCCCAAAGGTTGGGGACCCGTTTTATGCCTCCTGGACCTCCTCTCCCCAACCCAGCAGGGACCACACGTGTGCATTTAAATAGGAGCTATGCGTGCATTTGTCCTGCCTGAACCGCCAGCCAGAGCCGTATGCATGTAGCTCTGAGTCTTTGCTTCTTCCAGTACACTGACATTTGTTCGTCTATCTTCCCAAGTAATTTGCAGGATTTTCCGGAGGCAACGTTGATTAAACCTTTCAAGGAGGTGGAAGTGACGTTTATAGATAGTCCATGTTTCGCAGGCATACAATAAAGTTGGTAGTACAATGGCTTCATAAACCAGTGTTTTGGTCTTCTTACAAATATCCCGATCCTCGAACACTCTATGTTTCATTCGAGAAAATGCGGCACTTGCGGAGCTCAGACGATGCTGGATTTCACTGTCGATGTTAGCTGTAAAGATAGCTGCCAAGATAGAGAAAATGATCGACATTTTCCAGTATTGTCCCGCCAAGCTGGATAGATGGCATCACCAAAGGATTGGCTTGCACTTGCTGATGAAGCACTTTGGGTTTTTTTATGTTAAGTGAGAGACCAAGTTTTTCGTATGCTTCTGCAAAAGCATTTAGGATAGTTTGGAGATCATCCTCTGAATGTGCGGAGACCACATTATCATCAGCATACTGAAGTTCCACAACGGAGCTTGTAATTACCTTACTTTTTGCTTTCAGCCTGCTGAGATTAAAAAGCTTTCCATCTGTTCGATATATAATTCCCACACCGGTGGGAAGTTTCCCCTTGACAAGATGTAAAACCATGGCGATGAAAATGGCAAATAATGTTGGGGCGATAACACATCCCTGTTTAACACCTGATCCCACTTTGAATGGAGCACCATGAGAGCCGTTGTTGTCCAAAACCGTTGCCGTCATGTTGTCATGGAGAAGTCGCAAGATATTCACAAATTTATTGGGGCATCCAATTTTCATAAGGATAGTCCAGAGAGCTCAAAGGCCTTAGCCAAATCGATAAATGCCATATAAAGGGGTTGATTTTGCTCCCGGCATTTTTCTTGGAGCTGACGTGCAGTAAAAATCATGTCTACTGTCCCTCTAGAGGGGCGGAAACCATATTGAGTTTCAGGGAGGATCTCTTCTGAAATAGATAGAAGACAGTTTGCGAGAATCCTAGCAAATATTTTACCTGCGGTTGCTAAGAGAGAAATGCCCCGATAGTTTCCACAGTCTGTTCTATCACCCTTCTTAAAGAGGGTGATAATTATGGCATCCCTGAAGTCTTCTGATCCTTCAATGCCAACTTCAGTGGACCGGTCATGTTGTTCGAATGCCTGACTGCTGTCTCCCAAAGCAGTTACTTTACTCCCAACTCAAGGATGGAAAGCGGAATATCGGTGGTCAATATAAGAGGTTTAAAGATGTTCATAAGGCTAATCTAAAAAAATGCAATATAAACATCGAAAACTGGGAAGCTCTGGCCCATGAACCATTTAAATGGAGGTTGGCCTTTCACAAAGGTTCCATGGACTTTGAAGAAGCCCGAATGCAAGGTGAAAGGGAGAAACGTGCTAAGCGAAAAGCACGTCAAATGAATCCTTTACAGGACCATCTTCTATCTGGTAACCTGTGTCCTCACTGTGGGAAGCTGTGTGGATCTAGAATTGGCCTCCACAGTCACTTACGGACCCATCGCTAGAGTCTACACAATCTTCTTTAGAATTTCCTCCTTTTATCCCGGAAGACAATCTTACTCGGTCACGAGTGATCGCCTGATGAGCTCTGAGTAGAGATTGTGAATATTGCCCATCAGGGCTTGGATCCAGAATACCTTTCTGCCACCAGAAGGATACTGCTGGTGGAACAGGATTTCCATATCCTTTCCTCACCACCACCACCTGTTGAGTGGGGGTGGGGTGGGCTGCAGGGGAAAGGAGGGGATGCAGAAGTCCCGTTCCACCAGCGGTGTCTGGATCCAAGCCCAGCTATCCAGGATGGGAAGTGGGGCAGGGCTGATGGGCGCTATTCCAACTGGGGCTGTGTATGTTCAGCCCTGACTGCTGCTGTGCATGCGGAGGTTTCGATTCAAGACCCTAAACCCAGCAGGCTAAACGGGTTGAAAAAGACGTCCAGTCAACAGAAGGCCTCTTAAGAATGCGGTTGGTGGCTTGATTCAGTTTGTTGGTTCACCTTCAGTTCATCTGTGATCCTGACATCGCCTCTTTTTCCTTCTTGGCTCAGAAGCGTGGGGTCTCCTCAGAGGAGGAGGAAGGCGAGGTGGACAGCGAGGTAGACCTCCCCCTCCGGCAAAGGTGAGCATTCTGCCTTCGTTTGCATCTCACTTTGTTGAGCATCTTGAGGTGGGGTGGTCAGTGCTGGGTCCCACTGAAGGCCTCTCCGGGTAGTCTTCTTTTTCTGCAGTTATTCTGTGCAACAACAGAGGTGTCATCGCCATGGTGGCTTGTTGATCTTGTGCCATCAGGGTACATGAGCCTACACAACAGTTTGACAGAGCAGTCGTCATAATTTAGGTCACAGAATTTTCAGAACACTGCACAAACTGTCCGGTAAAACCTTTTAAGCAGCTGCTGCCTGTGAAAACTACACTAAATAATACATTGAGTGAAACTGGAGATTCGTCCGTATTTTTCCCTTTGAGGGGCATTCAACATACACGAGACTGCCTGGGAGGCCAATGCATCCTGCCTTGAGCTCCCTCATAGGAGAAAGGTGGAATATGAACAAATAAAATACATCCACACTCTGACACATACTGAAGTCATCTGATACCTGTTGGCTTAAGCAATACCTGTTTAATTAATCACCCTTTTGTTGGTTGGAGCATCATAAGATAGATTTTCCCTTCATACTTTCTATACATATTTACAGGCGTGTTCTCATAATTTCATTAGGGAACAATCCTATCGGCCCTAGACATTGTCTGAGGACCCATAGGATAGTTCGGATTCCCAGCTCCAACCTCGGAGCTGGGAATCAGAGCTCTGCCCCCCCTCCCCCACCACCTTGCAGCTGGCGCGGAAAGGAACCACACTGGCTGCTCTCCGAGGTCGGGAAAGCGACAGCAGAGAGGGGCTGAAGGGGGAATTTGGGGGGTGGGGAGGGGAGAAGACTGGAGAGACCAGGATGCGAGGTATCCTGAAGCCGCTCCAGCCTCCTTCCCTCCCCCTCCGAAACACCGTTGCTAGATGGCCGGAAACGGCCATCTAGCGAAAATGCAGAGCGGAAGGAACTCTGCATTGGATGAATGTGAGCCTCGGAGGCTTAGGCTCATCTCCACAGGATCGTGCCCTTAATCCCACGGTTCTTGTTTTTAAATGGTGCAGAGGAATCTGGGATAACCTTGATTACTGAAGCAGATTGTCACCAACCTGTCAAAGGCTCTTTAGAAGAATGGAAAAGATTGATTCTTTTACTTAGGGGGCAAAGCTCAGCACTGATCTCAGTACCAGGAATCTGAGCCAGTGGCTGGGTTTGCAAATAATGCTAAGCCATGATATGGGTTGTTGAATTCTGGGTTGTCGTGATGTGGGAACCCAGCCGCACTAACCATGGTTTGTTAACTACAAACAACCCAGAAAGAGAACCCATCATTTGTTGTGGGGCTGTGACCTCTAGGTTGTTTAAACTATGTTGTTATGTGTGAACCCAGAACCGTTGGTTGTTAATGGGTTGTTTCACCAGGCTACAGAGGCTGCGGGCTAGAGTGGTTAAAGAACACACACACCAGCCACTCTACGTGCCGGAACTACAGCACCACAAAGGCATTTGAGATACGGGGGGGGGGGGGGACTGGCGAAGGAGGAGGGAAACAAACAACCCAGGAATTGAGAAAACAAACCATGGTTTGTTCGATTGTCTGCCAGACAAACCCTGGGTAGGGCAAAAAACCATGGGTTAAATAAAGCATGGGTTAGCGTTATGTGCAAACCAGGTCAATATGTGGTATAGTCCTACTAAGACTGCATCACTTCAGAATATTTTCTTCTTTCCTTTCTTTATTATGCTTTTAGACTGCCCAATAACCAACGTTCTCTGGCCAGTGTACAGGTAAATAGGGTTGGATCCAGATATAACCATACTTAAGAGTAGACCCATTGAAATCAATGGGACTTAAGTCAGTCATGACTAACTTCAGTCCCATTGATTTCAGTGGATATACTCCACTGAAGTATGGCTAGTCTGGATCCAACGCATAACATACAAAATCACAATATAACAAAAACAACACAAAATGAAACCAGAAGCATGGGATAAAAACAGTGCAGCACATAATAAAAAACCGAAGTAAAGCCAACTACAAAAATAAAACAGTGCAAAGATCTAAAAGCAAGCAGTTCTTAAAATGCCTGGAAAAATAAATTGGTCTTCAACTGGCACTGAAAATACCATAACGTAGGTACCAAGCGAGCCTCTCTGGTGAAGGCATTCCACAAGGATGGATCCAGCAGCATCCCCCAAATTATGAATCTGATCTTTGGGGGTGGGGTGACTGGGACAGTTTAAGGCCCCACCCTCTTAATTTGGGTGTGTTGTTGTATCTTTGGAAGCGAGGGACCTAGGAACCCAGACTGCTTGGTTCTATGTGTGGTCCTGCTACCAATGTCTTGTGTGATGCTACATACCTCCCTGGGTGCAACCATACCCTGGCCACACATGATGGCGTCAGCTCTCCGCAGCTCCCCATGACTTGACAGATCTCTCTCTCTCTCTCCCTCCCTCCCTCCCTCCCTCCCCCCCCTTACTCAGGTGGCCTCAGGCTATGAGCAAGCGGCAGTCGCTCTCCACCTTCAGCTCCGAGAACTTCTCTGATGGGGACGGCGAGGAGGGCACGGGCAGTGAGGGCACCACAGCTTCCCACAGCGGTGGCACGCCTGATGTGGCCAGCACCAATACGGATGAACGGCTGGATGCCGAACGCTCAGATGACGACATCCTGGGGCACTCCGATGGGCTGTCCGAAAAGGAGGCGGCCATTCGGCTCGTCAAACGCCAGCTCAGCAGTGAGCAGAATGCTGGAGAGGTGGGCGCAGTGTAAAATGGAGGGGGGTGGACACCACTTTCAGTGCCATGGGGCCGTGCGGTGCGCCTACTTTCGTTTGGACTTGGGATTCTCCCCTGGTGGTGAACACGGGCAATGCAGCGACTTTGGGAATACTGCTGGGCAAAAATTCAACCTAGTTCAGTATTACTGTAAAATGAGCAACATAGTCAACATTACCTATAACCCCTGACAAGGCCATGGCTTGTGCCTGCACCTCCTGCTCTTGGTGGCTGCTGGTTAGTTATTAACGTGAATGGACAGTGTCGTAAGCAAACGTGGAAGCAGGATGCAGCACCTGGAGGGAATTGGCTTTCCTTTTTATTTTTGAATTATCAGGTTTCTAGCCCTCAAGTAGGAAACCTATTCTGGATTTCCAGTAGTCAAGACGCATAGAAGTGAAATAAATTAGGCAATGTAAGCAACCGAGTGGCAAAACTACTTTATTTGCATAATGTTTTCAGCTTTTCTTGGTGCAGATTATTTGCTTTTCCCAGTACAGAAGCCTCTATCTTGCAACCTAAATCAGGTCCTAGTATTTATTTATTTATTTATTTATTATATTTGTTAATCGCCCATCTGGCCAGACACCTGGCCACCCTGGGCGATGTACAATTAAAACAATACAATAAAACATGATAAAACAGTATAAAAAAATCTTTTAAAATCCTAACCCACCCCATATTCCCGCCTGAAAAGCCATGTTTTTAAGCTCATCACGGAGGGGGCATGGCGAAGGTCACTAGGGAAGGAGTTCCATAACTTGGGGGCCGCCACAGAGAAGGCCCTCTTCCTAGTCCCCACCAGCCTGGCTGCTCTGGCTGATGGGATAAGGAGAAGGCCGTCCGTGGCAGATCTTGTTGAGCGGCCTACTTGATGTTGCTGGAGGCGCTCCTTGAGATAAACTGGGCCGGAGCCGTATAGGGCTTTAAAGGTCAAAACCAATACCTTGAATTCAGCTCAGCAAGCAACTGGTAGCCAGTGCAACTCCTTAAGCACTGGCATGATGTGATCCCGCCAGCAGCTGCCTTTAACCAGGCGAGCCGCCGCGTTCTGTATCAGCTGAAGCTTCTGAACCGTCTTCCAGGGTAACCCCACGTAGAGCGCATTACAGTAGTCTAGGCGAGAGGAGACCAAGGCATGAACCACTGATGGGAGCAGATGATTAGGAAGGTAGGGGCGCAGCTGCCGTATCAGATGGAGTTGATACAGCGCCGCCCGGCTCACAGCTGCCACCTGAGCCTCCATAGACAGCTGGGAGTCTAGAATGACCCCCAAGCTGCGGACCTGGTCCTTCAGGGGAAGATGTACCCCATTCAGCACCAGGTCAACATCCCCTAACCTCCCCTTGTCCCCCACCAGAAGTACCTCGGTCTTGTCAGGGTTGTTTCAACATGTTGGAGAGGGGCTGGTTCTTTCACTCTTTCTCCCACCCAAGTCCTCTTTTTCTCGCTCTCTTCTTTTCAGGACCCAACCGCCTACGAGGATTCAGACTGTGACAGTGCTGAGCTGGACCATTCAGGCAGTGGGGAGGTGCAGAGACTTCCGGACGTGCCCAGTTTGTGATCTCACCCACTTGGCTTTCCCTTCCTCGGGTTGTACAGCTCCCCACCCCTCCTCTGCCTCCCTGCACCACCACTTTCTCCCCAGATATTTATATAAATAATCTATAAAGCTCTATATAAATCTATATTATCTCATAATCTCTGGAAGGAGAGCCAGCACGCCTCGTCCCCCGCCCCCCCCGCTCCTATTCCTGCATTCTCTCGGACTGGGGTGGTGGCAGTTAAGGGTCACTTCCCACCATCAGGGCTTGCTGTTTTCACTTGGGGCAGCTGGAGACTTAGAACAAATGAACACACAAACCTGCAGCTGTTGGCCCTGCCAACTCGGTGGGAAGGCTTATAATATACTACACACAGGAAGCAATCGATCCCTTCCGTTCTGCTTCCTCAAGAGTCCTGAACTGTTGCGGGATCCAGCAGATGACCAACCAGCATTAGCCAGGCCTGATGAGCCACCAATGGGTCCAAGGGGCGGAGAGGCAGAGAGAAGACTTTGGCTGGGAAGTGGTGCTTTCGTCTGCCAAAGGAAGGCGGCAAGGTGCACCGACGGAACTCTGAAAGCCCTTCTCACCATCTTCTTGGCTGGATGAGGCACATCCCAGGCACCAACCAAGACTGTCTCCAAGATGGACTCAATGCATGTTTGGGCCGCAGTCAGCACGGAAACTCCCTCCCCCGCCCCCCACAGCTTGAAAATAAGTTGTTTCCCATCCCCCAATATATCCCTTCCCACAAGTAACCACCAAAGTCTACGTACAGCAACCCTCTCCCTCTTCCGAACACCAGACACACATTCCTGTGCTTGGGAACTGAGTTCAGCGCCCAGCAACTTTGCACCATCCGCTCCCTTTGCTTGCCACCCCGCTCCCAGCGACACTCACTCTATGTGGCCCCATTCCAATTTTGGGGTGTGGTGGGGGAGAAACAACTCCATCCTGCTCTCTGCTGGCACCAACATGCACTGCACTTTTTTCTTTTACGTTATTTATTTATTTAATTAATTTATATAATGAGGAATGTTTACATTTGCACTTAACGTGTGTCCCTGTCAGGATGGGTCTGTATAGCAGCGTGCAGGGGATGAAGGGGGAGGAGCGCACGCAAGGGACAGGTAGTGGGATTTCCCATGCCGACCCCAATTCTGCCGGACTTCTGTAATGCTTAAAAGGGGAAAGGGGGGGTGTCTGTGGAGTTTACGCTTGCAAGGAAAGAACCCCTTTCTCTCGGTTTCTCAGGTGAAGGTCTTGGTTTGGAGAAAGATGTTCCCCTGCTCCCCTCTTTACATTTCGTTGCTTATTTGTTTGATAAAACCCAGGGATGTGAGCGTTTAGGTCAGATTAAGCGCAGGGGCAGACCTCAAGGGGCCCAGGAAAGTCCCAATGTAAAAAAAGGCAAAGTGGTGTGGGTCAAAGGGGATCTCAGCCTTGAGTTCTGTGGACAGTGCAACTCCTCTTCCTGTTGCAACAAAGCCGTGCTTCCCTGGGAAAAAAACCACCCTGAAGCTATTGTGAAAGACCAAACTCCTGAAAGGGAGGCAAACAGGCAAACTGGCTGCCCCAGAATGATTTCCTGTGCTCCTCTCGACTCTGTGGCTGGATGTGTTGTGGCTTGCCCCAGATGCATGCTTGTCTCAGTCAGTGCTAAGGGAGGGGTTCCTTCCAGAGCCCCTTTCACCACCTCCTGGAGTGTTGTTCATTGCCCTGCCAGAACATCACTGAAAAAGCAGCAGCAGACATGAATGTGCTCACAGGCCAGGCTTAACTTGTGAAAAGCTGCAGGGCAGATTGGAGGGTGGGACTCCAAGCCTGCTTGGCAGCCTGATGGTGGATGTGTAGGAGCTGGCTCTGGCCTGCTCCTTCACATCTCATCTTTTGTATTTATTCACTTTTTCGCAGAGGTGAGCTGCTCAGGCTCAAATGTTAAGACCTTTACAGCTCTAGACATATTGCCCTGGTGCTAATTCCTTTCAGACCACAAGGGGGCAGGATTGCCTCAGGTGCTTGGTCAGAGCGATGCATTATTACAGCCTTGCCCAATCTGGCTGTCCTCTAGATGTGTTTGGGCAACAGCTTCCAGCATCCCCAGCCAGCATGATGAGAGCTGTAGTCAAACACATCCAGAGGGCTGCCAGATTGGGGAAGAGTGCAGCAGCTTTTGGGGAGAACTCACTGTTATCATGAGCAGGCTTTTGCGTGGTGCTACAACCTATGCTTTACATGCATTGAGCCAAGTTCAGTCCATTGGAGTTCACATGATGAACCGGGGTGTGCGTGGGGGGGAATTTCTGAACTACCCTGGAGAGCCGGCTTTGAGATATCCTGCCAGCCAGGGTTGATGGTGCTAGAACAGATCACCTATTGGCATATGCTGTAAGGCAGCTCATAGCCTTATGAAGTCCTGCCTTCTACCTGCTACCAAGGCAGGATGCTGCAGCTGCAATTCTGTGATGTTGGCAGTTGTGTGCTGGGAAATATTCCCCAATTCACCAACCTAGGTTCTCGAGGCCCCATTTCTACACCACATTTAAGGATCTGCAATAAAACATCATTTTGCTATACCCCTCCATTCTTAGAGAGAACCCAATGCTCAGCTAGGCTCATGGGGCGACCCTCTCGCCTCCCCTACTCCGAATCCCAAGGCAGATGTCGGTATTTCATCTTGCTCTTTGCAACTGTGTATGTATTCTATAGCTGTGACTTTACCATGCAAACACTGAAACTGACACAGATTTTGGCATCTTACAGAATCTCAACTTTTATTGAAGGAAAGCAATGTTTTAGGCTGCAGGGTTGTGGAGAAATATATATGAAGGGCAATAGAGGTGGGAGGGTGGGGGACGACGACTGGTAGCTATACAGATCAGAAGAAGCACACCTCCCCCAACCCTTCCCAGTTTTTTTGAGCCTTTAGAAAACTCTCCAACTATATGCTTAAAAAAATGAGGTTCTCCAGAGTCTGAATCACATGCTTAAACATACATTAATTTAAATTTGCTGGGCTTAAGAAAAGCAGGTAGCAAAAGGGGGGGGGGGGAACCAGACACCACAAAGAGCTGGCCAGTCCTTTCAAAACTGCCAGCCCAAGTGATAATGCAGAGAGCAGAGGCCCAGCTGGGGTCAATTAGACCATCGTGCCATGTTTTCATGTGTGTCTGCCCAGCAGATGGTGTAAGCAGAGAGTGAGTATACAGCACTTGCTACCAGCAGGGCTTTTGTGAGCTCTTGGGGCTTTCAGACCATTTCCCCCAGCCAACTTAAGGGCCCAGTGAAAATGCTCAGTCTTCCAGGCCTGGGCTGACTTACAGGCCATTTAAACAGATGGGTGCAAACGCTTCTGCCAAGAAGCCCATTAATTCCAACAGCAGGTAGGAAGAGCATAAAGTCTGCCAGCTCTGCAGGAGACACACTAGATGTAGCAAACCAATCTCTAGCTGCTAGCAGTTTCCACTGGGTTAGCATTCAATAACACGAGGGCGGGCTCTATCCCCAGACCAAAGGAGGCAGAGTTCTCTCCCACCCCCCCACCCCCAATAAGCGCCAGCAGCTCCTCCTATGCCCACAGGAGATCTGTCTGCTCTCTGCCAATCTTTTAAGCAAGGAAGATCTCACTAGAGCTGGGGGGGGGGGGGATTTCAGAAAGAAAAAAGGATTTGAAATTGCATCTGGCAATGGAAGCTTTACAAAGATTCAAAATCAAACTCCCATTATGTGGCTCAGAACTTCGTTTTTGTTAAATGCAGGGCCCAGCTCCTCCAGAAGGCTTGTACCAGGCAATAATTGTTTAAATATTCTGATAAAATGCAATCAAAAACAAGTTTTAAAATTCACTCAACACCATCAGTTCTTTGCCTCACAACCAGCCCAAACAGAATAAATTATGCCAGTTCAGATGTATACATGTGCACGTAATTTAGACTGAACTCCATGCACAATTTCCTTTGTGCAGAATTTAAAGTTTTGACCCACTTTAACGTAAGAGTCCAGCACAACTTAATCCCAAGTTCCCTAAAACAAACTTTTACAGCTATTCCCAAATACGTAGAAGCTAAGAACACTTTGTTTTCCAGTCTGTCCATCCAAACACGGTACATTGGTTGTTAAGAGAGTATTCTTGGCAAGTCTACAAGATAAGAGGTTTCATTTTGAATGGCAGGAAGAGAGAGGCAGGCAAGATTCACATTAACCGTTCTAAACCAGATATTTGCTGTGATCCAGCCAAGTAGTCCATAGGTTTTAACAGTAGAGAAATTCCGAAGTTTTGATATGAACATCTTTCAAAGTCAGAGTTTTGCAGGGAACCCTTGCCATGTGATGGCCATAATTGCTTTTTAGCTCTTGACCATTTTTATTGCTGCAAAATCAGTCTCCCTTTTGAACTTGCATTTGCTTCAGTACTAGATTTCACACCCAGCTACTGGGTACTGCCGAAGAGCCATGTTGGAAATTGGCAAGATAAAAGATCTTCAAACTCCTGTAGTGAAAGTGTCTCCCCAAATGTAGACATCATAGCTAGTTGTGGCCTAGGCAACAACAGGACAGCAGGAGTGCAACTAGCTGGCAATGCAACAGATTAGCATGGAGTAATAATTTAATGATAAAGCACATGCTTCCCATGCACAATGTCCCAATTTCAAGCACTGGCACTTCCAGTTCAAGAACTTCAGGTTGCACAATTAGGGGGGAGATCTCAGCCTCAGAACTTGAGAGCTGCTGCCAGTCATAGGAGGTAATACTGGGCTGGGCTAGGCTAGATCAGCTAATGGTCTGAGTAGAAATTTGCATTTAAAAAGGTCAACTGAATGGCAGCCAAAACTATCAGCCATTTGGCCACACTATACTGAAACCACAAATTAAAAATAAAGGCACTCCTTAGAAATGGCCCACCTCCCTTATTGAAGACCAGTCTCTCTGTAGATCGTGCATGCTCTTTTGAATCAAGATGGCTAGGCCCCTCTGTTAACCCTAACCTTTTAACTATTTGGGTTGACTTGGGCCTCTCCGTTGTATCATCTCCCAAGGTCTCTGTTCAGGCTCTTCATGGCTACATCCATTCCCTAGTCCTCACAGTCAAGCTCTCACAGGGCTGGCCCCCCAGAAAAGGCTGCACTGCGCAGTAAGCATGACATGTGACTCATCCCAAGACCACTCCCAGCCCACTTTGTCATTCTTCCTGTGGAAGGCAAGTTCTCAGTCCCTTAGGTGAAGCCATACTTCCTACTACTTTGGATCCGTGTGCCCTCTACACTTGTTTTAACATCCACCCTTGTAAAATAGATCATGTCTGTATGGTAATAACATTGCTAGATGAGTAATGGCACTGCAGATTTCAATTAAAGACCATTTTGTATTCAATGCTTGCATGCTCTTAATGTAACCCTGTACTTTGCTCAGATTGTGTGAAACGTACGTGTGTGTGCGCACGCGCTCGCACACACACACACAAGGGGGAGGTGAGGAAAAGAACATTGGTAGGCTTGAAATGAAATGTTCCCCATTTGGTTTATATGCCTTTTCTGCTTAAAACAGCCAAGAGGCCCAATTATCTTCCTAAGAATTTCAGCATTCACATAGCTAAAAAATACATGCTTTAAAGCAAATTTCTAGCCCTTATGGTTATAATATATGCTTGAAAGTGCAAGGGTATACCTGCTAAAATTTCAGAAGCTAGGGGCATAGCTGAATAAGACTGCCAGTGGTCGGGGCTTCCACATCTGGCTTTTTTGCCCTTCCCAATAAGCAAAATGAGAGCAAATTATGCAAACACACATTTATTTTCTTAGCTGAATGTACACAGCCCTGAATAGAATGTCAACCTCCTTTACCAGCCAAGTGAATACTCTAGAATGCAAGTAAACACACCACACACCATCTATTTCCCATAGTCCAGTTCAGAATGTTTGGCAAGAAGTGTCACAGGAGGGAATACAGCAATAGCATAGGGACTGGAGTTCACTGGCTGGCACAGGAAACAGGAGCTGGGAGAGAAGGTAGGCATTTGTGGAAGGTACAGACAGCTCAAGCTGACTCCTTCTAGAACCCAACTAAGTTGCTATAAAGTCTCCCAGCATCAATAAAGTACCAAGGAGCCCATTTCAAGCAGCTAGTGGAAGGTGGCAGCACTGACTGTGCCTTTGGTACTTCTACAGCCGGACAAAGCTGCAAGGACCGTTTGGCACCAAGCGATCAGATCTGCGTACAAGAGTACAAAAAGTTTGCTAAAACTTTAGGAGGCAGCTTGGCAGGAGGGAACAACTTACAATTGTGTCAGAAGAGAAGCCTGTCCATGTGTGTGTCCTGATCTCTCTCCTCTGGATAGATTTCCACTGCTATATGGTATATCTTCGAGCTGAGCCGCAGCACTGAAAGAGGGTCAGGAGCTGTAGCACACTTCACGCTGGGGCTCAAATTAAGGTAGACTTTGTAGGGAAGGAGAGATGGGAACAGAGGTTTCCTACTGTGCAGCATCAATGGGGGGGGGGGGACTGGCTCATGCTCTCTTCAAGACTCTGGTACAATTTAGACTGCTTGTAACTTGGCACCTGGAGCAAGGATTCCATGGAAATGCAGAGGAGCCATGTGTGGCGATTAGGCACAGCAGCCAAGCTCCCATAATGAAGAAGGGAAAAAAGACCCTGAGGAACCAGCTGCTTCGACAATGCCCTTAAGTCAAAGCCTGGAAGAATGATGTAAGCACTCTAGCCTCCTTTTCTGCTGCTACCCTCTTTAGCCCCACCCAACAGATCTTTTTCACATTTCCAGGAAGAGTAGGCAGGGCCAACCTCTCCCCTGCCATCAGTGCCAGTTCCACTTAGCTTCTACATCTATCCAGTCAGTTTTAGGGTATCCTAGATCTTTTCCAATGCAAATCCAGTATTTGGCCCTGTGGGGGACAAAGAAACTCTATACAACAGTATCCCAGGAGTGAGATCGGAACCTTGGTACTTACCGAGAAGGTTCCTTCTCGGTTGGTGTGTGGAAGGCATCCCACAATGGGTTCACTCCCCCATCACCCAGGAAAGGCAGGGACCCATGTGACTGTTTTAAACACTCTATTGGTCCAAAGCTCCTCCTAGCCAGTTCCATCCATGGCTAAAGCTCAGAAATTGAGGAAGAAAACATCTCTTTGAATCATAAGGAAGAACCAGAGGAACAGATAGTTAGCAAATACACGGAAACCAAGCTGAGCAAAACAGTCTTTGAGTATCCTCAGGAGAAGGTCTGGCCAGCCAAGTGCAGCGATGAGTGGCCTGATTACCTATGAAAATAGACTCTGTGTTGTTGCAGGGCGTGGTTGGGGTGCCTTCCACACACCAACCCAGAAGGAACCTTCTCGGGAAGTACCAAGGTTCCGTTCTCCAGGTTGGTGTGGAGGGCATCCCACAATGAGACATGCTAAAACTAAAACCCTAATTTGGGTGGGGAAAGTATATAGCATAGTCTATTGTACTGCTACTACCTGCTGGAGGACTCTCCTGCCAAAGGAGGCATCCGCTGAGGCGTATGTGCCTATTTTGTAATGCCTTATGAAGAAACTGAAGATTTGTCCAGGTGCCAGATTGCAGATTTCTGCCAGGGGAGCATTAATACTTAAGGTGGCTGATGTAGCTGCTGCCCTAGTGGAGTGGGCTGTGATTCCTAAAAGCTTGGGGGAGGCATGAAGCCTCATAGGCCGAAAAAATACATGCTTTTAACCACCTAGCTAAAGGAGATCTGGTAACCTTCTTGCCCATAGCTATAGGGTGAAAGGAGACAAACAGTGAGTCAGATTTTAAAAGGGACTCCATCCTTCTTAGGTAAATTTTAATAGCTCTGCAGACATCTAGCTTGTGCCAATTCTTCACCTGCGGATGAGAAGGGTTAGTGCAGATAGAGGGCAAGATGAGCTCTTGTGACCTGTGGAACAGCGTGTTGGCCTTAGGGATAAATGTTGGATCTGTTCAGAGGATGATGGAATCCCTATGGAAGGTGATGAGGCCTTTTCTGATTGAGAGGGCACTCTTGAGATTCTGTGAGCAAACGTGATGGCAACAAGGAAAATAACTTTTTGTGATAGAATCCATAGATCTAATTGGCTTGAAGGGAGGTTTAGTCAATGAGGAAAGTATGACATGCAGGCTCCAGGAAGGAAACCTTTGGACTGTGGGAGGACTCTTGAGAGCTGCGCCACGGAGGAATCTTTTGATGTGAGGGTGTGAACTTAGTGACTGCCCAGCCGGCTTGGAAAGGGCAGATGACAGGGCTGAAGTTTGTCTGCACAGGGTGCCTGGTTTCAAACCTATCTGAAGGCCTTCCTGGAGGAAAACTAGGAGTTCATTGATGCCTGACACTCATTCAGTGAGCGTTTCCTTTTTACTCCATCTATAGAAGGCCTTCTAGGTTGTTTCATATATCCTCATGTGGGATGCCAACAGGGTGTGTGTATGTCATCTTCGGAATAGCCCAGGGCTAAATAGATGGACCTTTCAGCAGCCAAGTGGCTAGTTTGAACCAATTTGGGTCTGGGTGGAGCATGGAGGATTGGTCCCCAAGACGTCTGACTTCTGGGGAAGGAACCATGGCCATGGTGTGGCTAGGATCTCGGAGAATCATGGTCATAGCAGCCAGAAAAGGGCTAAGGTCTACAGTCACTTGTTCCTTCATGATTTTCTGCAGAACTCTAGCTAACAGAGGGATTAGAGGGAATGCATAAAGCCTTTTCTCTCAGCCAGTTGGTGTTCAGTGCATCTATTCCTTTAGCTCTGTAAGACTGGAATCTGGAGAGAAATCTGGGCAGCTTGAGGTTGTGTCTGGATGAAAACATGTCCAGCATGAGTGGGCTGAAGTGGCATAGGATTTCCTGGAAGACTGCTGGATGTAGGCTCCATTCTCCCAGTTCTATTTGTTGCTGACTTAGATAGCCTGCAGCGCAGTATGGTTCAGAGTCCCTTTGATGTGTTGGACTGATATGGAGACTAAGTTCTACTCGGCCCATAACAGCATGCTCTGGGCCTTCAGGTGCAGGGAACAGGATTTGGTACCCCCTTGACGTGTTATGTGCACTCGTGCCATGTTATTGTCCATTCTGACAATATGTGAGAATGTAGTAGCTGGTGTGAGAAGGATTTCAAGCCCAGGTGGACTGCTGAGCTCCAGCCAATTGCTGGTGTGGTGTTTTTCCTCTGCGTCCCATTTCCCTTGGACCAGGAGGGAGTTGCAGTGGGCTCCCCATCTTTCGAGGCTGGCATCTGTCATCAGCATGATCTTGTCTGGCTCCTGGAAGGGGCTGCCCACCTGTAGATTTTAGAGGCATTGCACCACCTGGGGGGGGGGGTCTCTGACGTGTTGAGGGACATGTACAGGAAGGTGATCTTTGCTATTTGTGCTTAGAAGGGTAGTAGCAACCATTGTAGGGGGCAAGAGTGCAGCCTGGCCCACTGGAGGATGCTGGGGCATGAGATACCGTAATCAAACCCAGATGATGTGTTGGTTCCATTAAGTTGGTTGTTCATTGACCTTGACTTCACCTTGAATGATCCTGAAGCTTGACTATTCTCTCTGGAGAGGAATATGAAGCCCTTGGCGGTATCAATGAGTGCTCCTAGATGAGGACCGAGGGGGGGGGGATTAGGTGGCTGTTTATGATGAAACTGTCATTCCATGCATTTGACAGTTGTCTGCAGATGCTGTGAGGCTGTGACTGGAAATGGACCAGATGAAAAGGTAGTCTAAACATGCATAAATATGCACGTCTTCCAGCCAGAGGTGAGATACTAGTGACACCATGATCTTGGTGAAAACATGGGGCGCCGAGGACAGGCCAAATGGCACCACTCTGTACTGGTAATGACGATTCTGGTAGGTGAAGCATAGGAATTTTCTCTGATGCAGCAAGATGGACATGCAGGTATGCCTCTGTGAGGTCTACTGATGTCAAATATTCTATTTTGTGAAGAGCTTCCCTGATGGTTAGGAGTGTCTCCATACAGAATTGTTGGTATCTGACAAACTTCAGGTATAGGTCTCCAGCCTTTGCCCTTTTTAGTGACCAGAAAGAGAATGGAATACCTTCATTTTTTTCGTGAGATGGCACCGGTTCTATTGCCCCTATTTCAAGTAGGTGCAGTAGATATGATGCGTTTCTTGGTGGCAGATCATGATGTAGGGGACAGGATGAACCGAGCAGAGGGTTGTTTCCAAAACTCTGAGAGAACCACAGGAGATGGTGTCCAGGATCCAATTCTCGGAGATTGTTCCCATGCTGGGAGGAAGTGCTGTAATCTTCCTCCTACAATGGGTTCCCTGGAGTCGGAACTGTTGTTGTCCAGATATGGAGGTCTGGAGAGTAGAAGAGGGTTTGGTACAGGAGTTAAGAGGAGTTGGTGCTAACAGGCTGGAAGTGGGATCTGAACCATGTCAGTTTTGGGAACCTATAGCTTTTGGATCGAAAGGAACTTTGGTTAGTGTTCTGGAATGGGCAAAAGGAGGCATAAGACCAGAAATGGCGGGGATCTTCTCTTCAAGAGGATGAAGGCATAACTTTCTTCAGTTTCTATCAGCACATCTTGTAAGGCCTTTTCCCCGAAAAGGTGTGCTCCCATGAAGGGTACAATGGCAAGATTTCCCCTTGAGGGAAGATCAGCGTTCAAGTACTTGAACCAAATGGAACATCTGGCTACATTGGTGGCTGCTATGCAGCTGGAAGTAAACTGGAGCGCATCTTGTGCTACGTCAGCCAGGAAGGCAGAAGATTTAGTTTGATCAGTCCTCTGTATAAAGTGGTCTGATCTAATTCCTTGTTGTTATGTCTTCCACCCACGAGAGGCTCTTGCAAAATAAGATACTGAGGCCCTTAAAGGCAAGGCCGAAGCTTCATGTGCCTTTTTAAAAGCTGTACCAACTCTCCTTTCCCCATGGTCTTTTTGGGGAATGTCACAATCTTTTGGCATTACAGCACCTGAGAGCAAGGCCGTCACGAGGGTGTCTACTGAGGACTTTTCTTTCTTCCATCACGTCATGTGGAAGAGTGTAAAATCTCTGTGCTTTACTGGCTCCCTTTTCCCCCCTGGATCAGAGATTTCCACTCCTCCATTAGTTTATTAAAGGAATTAGGAAAATGGTGGTTGGCTTAGGTTCCGGAAACATTAGTTTCTCAGGTTGTGCTGGATCGCTAGCTAGGGAGGCAATCGGCTTTAGAAAATAAAGTCCTCTTTTGTTAAATTGATTGGATGAGGAATTCTCTGTACCCTCTATGTCTGACCATCCCCCCTCATCCCCTTCAGAGATGGGACTCCTGAGGTGAAATTATGGAGGAATCACTGTCAGGGTGGTGCTCACCCAAGGTGATCTTGGATCTGTTAGTGCACCCTGTGGTTGTGGAGCATGGGTCTGGAATCATTCCCAGAGCCCGCTGATGAGTGCTGACTATGGGTAGGGCTAGGTCGCTTTGATTTTGAATTTTTATTTTCTTCATGTAGAGAAGAGGAAGACGACTCAGAAGTGGCAAACTTCTGGTGTGCTTTACAGTATGGCTTGATCTCAAGGTTTGTCTGTCTAATAAATGGTCTGTCAGATTGTCCAGGACTGCCATAGTGATCTGGGATAAGACTGATTTATCTAACTGAATCATGCTTATGATAGCTGGAGGTGCTATCTCCTTGTTCCCCATCTGAGCAATGGAGGTGGTGGAGGGAAGAAGGGCTTCTCTTTGCAGGTTGAAATCGAAACTGCAACTTAAAATAGCAACCCACTTTGGCAGGAATTCTTCAAGGGGTGGGGGAGAAAAAATTCATTCAATCTCACCATTGATGTTGTCGGAGCACCTAGCCTTTGCTGCTCTGTTGCTTCTTCCTTGAGTTCTGAGCCCAACTGGAGCTGAAGTAAGGGCTCTGCATCATCTTCGGAGAGGGTGGCACTATCTTTGGGACACAGGTGCCCTGACTCCCTCAACATCAGCCAATTCTTCTGAGGCTGGGATCATGCCCTTCCTGGTGTCTGAGACTCAGCGGGCGGCCAGAGCCAGCAGGCTGGTGATCTCTTATCTAATCCCTCCTGGATGTGGTCGACAAAATTGCACTCCTGGCAGGAGGCAAGGAAGGTCACCCTATTGTAATGACTCTCACATAAGTCATTGGGTTGTTTTTTTCCGTTTCAGGCAGCGAGAAACAATTTCCCCCCCCAGTAAGTGGGGGGGGGGGACGGGGGGGACTGGCTGTGAGAAAAAAGTCAAAGGAAGGAGTTTAAGAAAGTTTGGAAGACAGAGATAAGTATAGGCTTGAGTTAGGAGTTCAGAATTAGCTCTGTACTGGGCAAAAAGCAGGGACAACTTGGCTAGTAGGAGCTTCAGATGGACAGAGTGATTAAAACTCAGTCACGTGGGTCCTTGCCTTTCCTGGGCGACAGGGGGAATTAATCTACTGTGGGATGCCTTCCTCACACCAACTTGGGAGAATTCTGTGTTCCACTTTGTGTCATAGCCACAAAGCTGTACCTGCTATGGTAGTGTTTATCAAGCTTTTTGGAATCCTCTTTAATATCTCTGAGTAGATGCTTATCCTAAAGGGAAGGTTAAAACTTCAACCAAAGTGGTAATTTGTTCAACATTAGAGATCACCTTAAAGTCCTCAAGAGGTGGAAGTCTACATAAAAGATGTGTAACATGCATTTCAATTTTTACACATCTGGGATATGCCAAACTAGAGTCAAGCGGATATCTTAGGGTATCTTATACATAGTCTACAGCAGACTTCCCATGGATGCTGGGAGCTGTAGTACAACATATCTAGAGGGCGCCAAGTTTGGGAAGGCTGTTCTACAGTATTCATTCTGAAATTGTGAAACGCCTGAGCCAGATCTAGAAAAATCAGTGCAATGTGAACTCCTATGGAATTAGTTCTTTATGTTTAAAATAGACCCACTGAAATCAATTTGACAAGATAGTCATGACTAACTTAAGTCCCATTGATTTCAGTGGGTCTATTCCAAGCATGACTAATTTCTCAACTAGCATCCTAGATTCATAAGCTTTGAAAACAAAAATTAAATTTGAATTCAGTAACACCAGTGGGGTTAAGAGGGGTTTTTTTTTTCTTTCAGAATGGAAGTCTGGACCCTATGAAGGCATTTGGATGGCTTGAAGATTTTTTAGAATCATACAAATTGCTCTCCTGAAAGGAGGTATTATGCCAACTAGCCACCAAGTTACTGCCTTTATATTAGTTTTATAGAAGCTCTTTTTGTCTACGTATTCGGGGAGTGAACTAACATCTGCTACGTCTCTCATTTCCTTCTTGCCCCTGCCCCCCACTCCCTAGTGGGATAGCAAGGCTTTTAACACACTTCAAGGGGGGATGTAGGCTGGAAAGTCATCTAGCAACCTATAGGCTGTCTACATTTGAATGCAATAGCCCTTCCTTTCGTCTCCTAAACAGGTGAATTTACCCTTATTAAGGTCAGAAACAGTCCCCTCCCTAACCCATATAGGCCACAACTGGCAAACCCATTTTAAGCATTTCTGAACAGACAAGCTTCTGAAGACTTGAGGAGTTGCAGATGGGCAATAAAGGCCAAAGATAAAGACTCAAGAGCACCACACATTTCTATTCACAAGGAAAAAGCTCCAGTCCATCTTTTTATTTTTTTGAAAAATTTCTGACATTACAGAACTAAACTGAAATGTATTAATTCCACTCTTACATTTCATGACATAACAGAAAAACTTCATGAGCCGAGAAGGGGGGAGAAGCTTATAAACTAAAATATGAATCAGCATTTTAACAGCTGAACAGAGAAAAGGAATTAAAATGCTGCAATTAAAAAAAATCATGAGTGGATGGGTAAAGCATGTAGAACTGAAAATTTACAAACTAGTTAAAACCTGGAATCGCTGACTGCTCAGAAACTACACAGATGGATCATGGGGATGAACGGCAGAAACGGGTAATGAGTGAGGCGGTTGCATTGTCCTAGCTGCTTCCCATTCCACCAGTCTCCGAAGAAAGCCTACAATGAGAACAGAAGTTAAAGGCCTTTTAACAAATGTAGACCAATTGAGGGCCACAGTTCTGATGCAAAACCAAATTCTCCCCAGCTGTACAACACAAACCTTTAAGACACCAAAAGCCTATTGCTTAAGCAGAAGTTGGAACTGGCTTGTAGTCCTCTTTGGTTGAGCTTTGCAGGAACAGATCTGCTTGACCATCCAGAGGTTAATGCCAGCCAGCCCCGCCCCGCCCCCACTTCATGGCAGGGAATATAGAAGCAGCTGCAAGCTTTACATCAGCAATGTTACCACTTAGATGCCCAGAAGGAAAGTATGTCTTCGACTGTGGCGACAGCTTCTGTTGCCCGAGTAGACTATGCTCTTCCTCATGTCAAGTGTGGCTGCAGTAACTTTAGAGTTACTAAATATTCAGTGTTTCCTGCATACTTTCATGCTAGGCCATGCAGTCACCAGAACTCCTCTTGCTCGCTGAGCTTTGTTAGCAGCAGGCACAAAATATTGCCCTGTTTCTATTAGCACCAGGCAGACATACAGCCACTAAGCTGCGGCTCAGCTGCCTTACAAATTGTGCCCTGCCCCTGAAAGAAGTCAGTAATACACACAAGTTATAATTCGGCAACTATGTTCTGGGGTTAACAGGCAAGGTAAGAGTTTACTAGTCAGATCATTAAGAGACAAGCCAGATATGGGCTTGACTTAAAGGCTAGCGTAGGAATGATCTCTTCCTTCCATCACCACCAGCTACACCTTGAGGACTCAGGAGCCCTACATGATAAATTCAAAAGCAATTATTGCACCTTTTACGGTGATCTGATACTTAAAACCCCAAAGCCAAGCCACATTTATTCTGCCTGCAAAGTTTTAACATCCTAAGCCAAGTCTTTACTGCATGAGGAGTGCTAATTTAATGGCCCTTAACCCACCACAAAGGCACACCTTGGTTTGTTGTTCACTAAGGATTTTCAACAAGGTATCCTTAAAGGACCTCATGAAAAGGTTATTACACTAGGCCCAACTTCAGTCATTTCTATTCTTCAAAGATTTGAGATCTTTTTATCCAAGAGGTGCAAGCCAAGCAATTTAAAAAAAACCTTACCTTTTATTTTTGAGACTCCCACACTGCTGGGAAAATGTTTGGATGACCCAACCACATGGGTGGGGCCCAACTCTGTGGGCCTTTCCCACAGAATCATGCTGAGAAGGATGCAAAAGACGCACATGATAAGATCCTGCCCATGTGGCTAGATCATTTGAACATTCTCCCAGCCCTATTAGGATAAGATTAAGGATTATCAAGGCAGCCTAAGAGATCTGAAATTGACACCCCATTGGCAGAATTCCATGCTAGACACATTCAAGTGTACAACAGTAATAGCTTATGCAAACTAAATAGATGAACAGGTTTGTGCGCTTTGTTGCACTGTACTTTGGTATTTTGTACCCTGTTCTCCCAAAGACTGGAAAGGGAGAATAGCCCATGGAAATTTATGAAGTTCCCTCACCACCCTACACCCACCCTCAAAATGTAGTTTAGCAAACACTGCAGATACCCACAAAGACTTCAACTTCTTTTTTCTTTTTTAAAGGGAAAAATAATTGCATTCTGCATTAGTACTGTCTCGCTTTTAAGCAGCAAGACAAAATCTGTTTTGTCTTGGACCCCTTGTTTGTGAAGGTGGGGGGGAGATTTTGCAAAACACTGTTGAAAGGAACAGCTTCCCTTCTCAATCTGAATATCATATATTCTCATATCAGTAGTGCCCTTCTGTGCACAGGATAGCAGTGTTTGTGTGCTGTCAATTGAATGTTTCTCAAGACAGGTAAGGTAGACAGGCCTTTGCTACCTGGCCCTCACGATGAAGGGGTTAACTTGCAAACAAGGGCATGTTCCCCCAAAAACAGGCACTGCTGAGGTAGACTTGTCACTCTAAAGCAAGTTTACTGGCTTCAACGATGTCAAAAATCCCAGTGTTTTTATCTGCACAACTCACCACTAGGTTACTTGGAGTCTTGAAACAAGGTGATAGCAAATCAGGTTATAGCAGTAGATTCCCACTGCATGAGTGAGCAGGTCATGAACCCAAGGAGGAGACTGCCAAGCGTAATTAGGCTGAGAGAGAGAACAGCGTGCTGCAGAGCCTCACTGAATGAGACTCTACTGAAGCTTGAATTATTTGCATTTCTCTGAAAGGGCCAGTTCTCATAAGCAGACCCTAAACCCTAGAAGTAGGTCTGCTCTGCATTATCCTCTAGTTAGCACTGAAGCAAATGCTTCAAAAGCTCTAGTTCTTGCATATGGAATGAAAATGGGGTGAAAATCGGTTGAAGGTAAGGGCTGGATTCCAAGGGGTGTAGTGATGGCACAGACTTTTGGGAAGGCAACCTGGTGCTCTCCAGATGTTTTGAAGTACAACTCCCACAATCCCTGACCATTGGCTATGTTGACATGAGTTGCCCTCCAGATACTTTGGACTACACCAGGTTGCCTACCCGGTTCACAGAATTCTTGGGCAAATCATTCAGTAATAATGTGTGCTTAGTGCTTCTCCCCTATTAATAAAATCTGACAGCGGAATACCTCTCCCCTACTTTAACACTTGGTATTAAAGGTTGATACAGTAGTTAAGGCCCATATGGATGCCAGTTGGATAGAAAACAGGGAGCAGATCTCCAATTCCCACCATTCTGAGCTCTATACGGTTGCTACGCTTGACCAGTAGTGCTGCATGAGCTAACAGCTTTTGGACAACACAACACACTTGCTGGTCCAGATCAAGTTATAGCCCATGGAGTTAGCCTCTACAAGACACTATGAAACAGACGGCCAGCCCAAAAACTTGGTTAAGAGTGGACAAATTTTACTTAATGTGGTTACACTACAGAGCAGAACAGTGTTTGTTTTTTTAAAAAAGTTACAATTGTGAAAGTCAAACTGCAGAAACAAGTACTAAAAAAAGACTCCTGCTACTCAAAGAAAAAGGGTTTGACAGAACTGCGTAAGTCAGCCAGTTGATGGCCACCCCCTCCCACCCACCCCACACACAAATAGGATCAGATTTGACCCTCCATCTCCCTGAATGCAAAGTGTGAAATTGTGTAGCCCCCAGAATCTAGCCATCAGCCACCATTTCAAACTTGTTACCAATAATGTTTTTTTAAAAATACAAAGAATAAACACAAGATTCTTAGCAGTTCCAACTGTCACCATTTCTTAACTCAATGTTGCCTCAGTTTTTGAAGGTTTATAAGCACCAGATTGCTCAAAAAAGGGAAGCATCTACAGTGTTCATGTGGCAACCCCAGGCTAAAGATCAAGTGTACTTGGGTAAAGACAGGAAGAGAAAGAATGAACAAGCACCATGCTAAACACAAGAGCATGCCATCCCATTGCATTTTCCATGTTGTCTGGCCAGTGTTCTTCTCAGCTTTCAATGAGCCCTTAGTGGAAGAAACAGGCGGCTGCTGGCCTCAAAGACCAAGCAGAAAGACTGGGACAAGTGAAGCCAACTGGCTAGCCTCTGCAAATGACCATCTTGCAATACAAATTACATGCCTGAAGGAGCATCTGTTAAGATGTTAGAGACATTAGTCAGAGGCCAAAATATTGCTGTCGGTAGACAGAAGCTTTTAAACTACATCTCTAGTCAACTATGGATTCTAAGAACTAAATATCAAACAGCTGAGCTCCAGAAATGTCATTTTGGAACAAACTGTAAAACATTGTTTACTGCAGCATTGTTACATCTGTTCATTGAAGTGTGTGCACTGCTCCAGGTGCACTAACCTCTTTAGTGGCTAACATAGTCCTGGGTGTGGAGAAAGCCAGGTAACTGAAGCACCACAGCTTTTCAGAGGCCTGCCCGTTTGTACGAAGGGGAGGATGTGTATGCAGATAATTTATCACGTGTCTATCGAGCAGGTGTTATAAAGCTGGCTGGGAGCACAAAGCACCATTACAGCTCACATCTTCACATTTGTGCATCAGGTATCAGAGCCTCCAAGGATAGCATTTATATATGTAATCAACTTCTAGCGCAGGCTACCTCAACCTGGTACCCTACAAATGTTTTAGACTACCATCCCCATCCGCCTCAGCCAACATGTTCAATGGCCAGGATGATCAGTTATAATTCAAAAGATCTGGGAGGCACCAGGTTTGGGAAGGCTGTTCTAGGGCAATATGGTTGGCATCTCTTCAAAGACTTTAGCCTGAGGGTGCAATGTAATATTCAACCAGCTTGTGATCACATAGTTCGGTCCCAATTCAGGCACACCTGTGCATGTTCTCACCATGACAGCTTTATTACAAAGACAAACATTGAGACAGGTTTGGCCAAAGTAGCCTCTTTGCACAGCTTAAACCAAGGAATCGCAAGTGAGAATTTTGTTAACAGACCCTAGCATACCCTGCCCGCCCACCCACCCACCTTATTCCATGTAACAATGCAAACGAAACTACTAAAGCAACAGCTACAAGCTACATAATCAAGATCACTACTGGACTCCAAAACTGATTAATACACTTGCTCAATTGTCTTTGACCTAGTGGAGGTCGCCAGCAAAAAGAAACTCCATCCTAAAGGAATCACAAGCTCACTTTTGTTTTGAAGTTTAAAAAAAATCTCTTCCAAGTCTCCTCTACAGGATCCCCATTGCTGAAAAACAATCTGCTGTTCCTCTAAGGCCACAAGCAGACACTCAGTAGGGAGAGAATCTCTGTTTTTCCGTTTTCAGTTTGTTAGTAACACATGGCACAGCTGAGGTGGTGGAGGCACCCTTAGCAGCAGACACAACATTTAGAGCCAGGAGAGGGACGGGTTTCATGCCAAGCAGACTGGAGACACAGGGGGCGGTCGGAAGAGGGTTGGGGAGGCTGGAGGGTGCGTCGGAGACCCCTGCTGTCGCAAGCGAGGGGGTGGTGGTGGAGGAGGAAGAAGAAGAAGGGGTGGAGGGTTGAGAGAGGTTGATGCTGAGGTGGTCGGGGATCGTGACGGAGGCTGCCTGGGAGGAGGGTTTAGCGCTTTCTAAACTGTAACAGAGGAAAAAAGGAACAAAAATACGGGTGGGTGGATGGGAACACCACACAAAAAGCACAGGACACAAACAGCTTAAATAGCATGATCCTAGTCTGGAAAGGTTTGGAAACAGCATAGCCAGAAGAAAGGTGGGATGGGGAGAGAATGCTGGCTGCAAGGGAATCTCAACATTCTCTAGGTGTACCAAGGTCCACTAATAGCCCCCAAAACAGAGCCCACCATCATCCCAGTCCTAAACCCTTTATGAACAATAGTTCCAGCTTTTGCTTACACTGATTTCAGAAGCA
This sequence comes from Shinisaurus crocodilurus, assembly GCA_021292165.1. Classification (NCBI taxonomy): domain Eukaryota; kingdom Metazoa; phylum Chordata; class Lepidosauria; order Squamata; family Shinisauridae; genus Shinisaurus; species Shinisaurus crocodilurus. The sequence continues at coordinate 32,560,147 of CM037881.1, forward strand.
GCAACTTGGTTGGCTTCACAACTACAGAGCACATTTTGTTACAAGTTACAGCAAACTACTAAACATAAAACATAATATAGGCAGGCAGTCCTATCTGTTCTACATAAGTTCTTGCAAGGCACCCCTCTCCGTTTCCCCTCCCCTGCCCATGCAGCTGTTCCCTCAGTTTTAACACAGGCAGCCTGTAGTTCCTGCCAATATTCAAAACATGCACTTAAGTAGCAAACCAGTTCTAACAGTGTGTTGCATTCTACTCTGAGGTGGACATAATCAACTGGGGAATCTTGATGGAACAAACCCTTTGCGCAGCTAGGCTTTTCTAGGATATTGAACTACAGCACACTTCAGAGGCGTGGTCTATTTCTACAGAAGAGATTTAATTTGAACAGAAATTCAGCTCAAGCATGCTTCCTCTTTTCATGGAATTCATTTCCAATTAAGCAATTGAGGAGCTCCATCAGCGGCAGAGCTTTTAGGATGTGCACAATACCAAGACAGTAGGCAATGGTTATGACCATTATTTGCTTAAAGGAATTTCTGCACTGATTTAAGTTTACTGATGTTGCAACATTTAGCCCAATGTGACTTAGTGACAAGGAAAAGCACCATCTATGAAAGTAAAAACTGATACAAAACTCTCCCCGCTTCTCAATCCTGATTCATTTCTTCTAATGCCACCTAGGGATAGAGATTAGAAGTGGGAGGACTGTGCCTTCTCCAAGATCTACTGCTTAGTGCCTGATCCCTATTGCTTAATGCTAGGCCAGCCCAGACTAACTGGGAGTCTTGCAAATACATTTAGCAGTTCACATCAAGAAAACATGACTTAGAGAGTGGTTGTAAGGATGACAGAATGCAAAATACTATGAGGACTGTTATTTATATAGCATTTCCCCTCTCTCTTATTTTATACTGTAATTCTTCAGATGTTTTTCACTATTTTATGTACAGTACCAGGTTATAGGTACTATATAAATAATATTCCAATTCCCTGACAAGTTCAGGCTGGAGTAGTTTACGCCAGTATTAGCAATCTTTGATCCCACAATAGCCATTTGCATGTGTTATCAAGCCACTCACAAAGCAGTCTTCCTTCTTGCAGGGATCCCCCCCCCCCCAGGCCATAATAGGCCAGTTGAGGTATAGCATAGTTGGATGGTGCTTGCCACCCAGTGAAAAATATGATGTCCGAGCCTCCAAGGAGGAATTCTCATATACAGAACTGGCTATTTGAAAGTGGCAAGGCATTTAAGGGATGCTGCACAGCACTCCAGTTTTGGTGGAGGAACATTTACTTAAACTAGCTTCCTATTCCAAGGTTCTGACTATTTCAGCAAGACAGCGGAGACAGTGAAATAAACTGAAGCAATAGTTTCCTGCTAGTTTTCAGATCTAACTTTGCTACAAAGTTACAGAGGAGAAGGGTATTCATGTGGGGCCCAGAGGCGAACCCATAGATTCTAAACATTAGTCTGTCATTTTGCAGCAAATGCTTTAGCTATAGTGGAGATAGCAGGGAAGAAATCTAGGACACACAATACCAGCTGCTCAGACTTGGGTTTTTAATTATTGAAGTCAACGCTCTCCATTAAGCTGATGCTTTTACTTTTGCCTTATGAGATCATCTGATCTGCTCAAAAGCGGCAGATGGCCACTTGCCAAGTAGACTTTTTAAGGACAAGGCCCAAGGAGCAGCCACTGCTTGCTGCAGAGCACTGCTACAAGCCATAACTGAAGCTTTGCTGCTAGCAAGGGCACTCAGGGAGAAAAGAAGCTGCAGGAGCCTTTGCAGTGCACAGAGCTGCATCCCCTGGAGCAGTGCTAGCTCTTTACTTTCCTGTCAAGCTACAATGAACTGGCCTGCAAAGCTTCCAAGGCTCTCAAAAAAGGCATCAGCTGTCTTTTTAGGAACCCAGTTAAGTATCTTATCTTTGTACATGCTCAGCTTAGCAATAAGACTTGCAGCTGGCTCCACCTCCATGTAGAGACAGGACTTTTAAGAAGCAATATTGACTCAATCTCTGTCCCGAGTCAGGAATAGTCTAGCAAAAAAAAGCCTCCCAAGAGCTGCCAGCTACAGAAAAGTATGTGTTGTGTATTCCATTTCTCTCCTTCCTTCAAGGTGATTTCTAATGCTATCCTAGCCTCAATACCACACTTGCAAGGACAAGAGCGGGGTCTGACACACAGAACAGCAGCTTTTACTCACTGCCCAAGGGGGGAGTCATGGAACTTCTATTTCAGCTCTGAGAAACAGCCTTCAGAGTGCTACCCTGGTTTTAGAGATCCTTCATGTTCCCCAGTTCAGTCAATTATATATGCATTAACAAGCAGCATGACATTTGAAGAGACTTACCTGACATTAATTAGATATTGAGCCAGGCTAATGCTGGCTGCAGATCCAGTTATGGTAACCTGCCTGTCAGTAGATCCTTCCACTGGATTGGCAATTTTGATCTGCGCCCCAGACATCTGGCGAATCTCATTGATCTTGGCGCCTTGACGCCCAATGATGCAGCCAATCAGCTAGGGAACAAAAAATGTTACTGGTCAGAATGCAACTTGAGATGCCAAGAATATCTATGATTTTATACTGCCATTTTCTTTCCAACCCAAGGACAGGCCCAATCTGTGAGAAACTAGGTAAATGCCAACTCATTCAACACATGTTTGACATATACCCCTTTCCTACACTTTCACTATCAGGGAACCATACTATTTGCAAACTTGAAAAACTGTTCTTGTTTCTTCAGCAAGTATAGTACCTGTATGCCTATTTGTAAGCACAAACATCACCTGTAAGATTAGCTTAGTCAGACAATGCTCTCTCATACTGTGGACACTATACTGGTTTGCTTGTTATCTGTGAACCACCAGGCTTCCTCACATTACGGCTTCTTCGCTGGAGGCAGCTTAAAAGGCTTTTAACTTACTTTCTACACTCTTGGCACAGCTGTACTAAACACATGGGGCAAGTTGAAAGAGTTGCAAGCTTTGTGCATGCTTTGTACCATTAGTACATACTCTGAATACTATTATTTGGCACCAATTTAAAGCCGTTCATCATAGTTGCTCTAGAAAAGGCAATAAAACTCATTGTAGCTGTGATCTAAGGCACCTGAAATCATGACCACAGAGCAGTTGAAGAATTAGTCTAGTCACATTCTCTATACACTTAGGATATGTTTTAAAAAACCTTCCACATTATATAACTTGAGGGGATCAAATAATCCTCAATTCTACAAGTTCAGTCAGCTGCCTGCCCATTCACAGGTTAGTCCACATGACCTCTGAGTTCCAGGGGCAACTAGTGGAGGTCCCTTTTCTGGTACTGAAGTTCGTATCTTTCCCAGTAGATTTGTTTTCTATTGCAAGGATGGTATTGCTTCAGTCTTGCATGATATTTTTTTACTAGAATTCCTGTTATCCACCAGTATCTTAACTTTAAGAAGCAAGACTGCACTCAGAACCTCTTCACAGTTGCATCTTAAGCAATCTGGAGTACACACTGGTCCAGCATTTTTTAAATATATTTTTTGCAAGAATCCCAAATGCAACTAGGCAACCCACCAGTTTCTATCTTCTGCTCTATTGGACTGCCAGATCAGCATTACCCATGGGGAACATAACACAGAATGTTATTGGTAAAGAATCTTAATAATATAATGACTATTGTGGCACTAAACTGATCAAGCAAAGCAGAGATGCACTATGGTCCATCTTGGGTTAGCCAAATAGCCTGTCCAGCTTCAACATTTGCTGTTGAACACATTGCAATGGCCTGAAGTCACCCCAGGGAGTTGGCTACAGAATTCAGACAGTGAGACAATTGCATTGTCTCAATTGTTCTCTTGTCCACAATACTCTCCCAACAACATGAAGAGGCCCATGCATTGTCCTCAGCCACATGCAGCTATTAATGTATTTGTATGCTCAAAGCTTCACCACGCAAGAAAAATATGTAGTACCCTGCCAAGTATTCAACATCCCACAAGCCTCCATTACTATGTTGTAATTCTTATGGGTGAAGAGAAATACCTAGAGTGTCTAGGAAACAACTTAGTATTCTGTATAGCTCCCACCACCTCCTCTCCCTGCACTCTGACCCTTCTGACCACTCAAGTATCTCCATTTCCTTCTTTAATAGCCTGAAACAGAATTATGTATTCTAGCCTATTTCCCTAGTTCTAGACAGCAAAATTTGTATTAAACCAAGCTTCAGATGGATTGCATTGAGAAAGCACAATTCTCCCCTCTAATTACAGTAAGGTAATCTTAACCCAAGAGCTTCCTTAAAAAGGGGGGAGAGGTAGAAGCTTTGGCACTATAGTTCAGTTGCCTTCCCCCCTCTATTTTTAACAGTGTCCTGAACTCAAGCTCTACTCCTCTAGAGGACAGCTGTCCAGACTGTTGCACAAGAACAGTGCTACAATTCCCTGTGATGGAACTTGGGAGAAGCATAGGAGCTCTATCCCATCTGCAACCAAGATTTCTTAGAATTCTGTTGCTCTGTAAAATACTTACATCATTTGGAATGGTGAGTTCATGAGAAGTAGTTTGAGCTGATGCATCCAAACCTGCTGAGACACAGAAAGAGACCAAGACAAGTTTAATGCAAGGCAGTGAGAGTGGGCACAGAACAGAGGCCAGACCAGTCAGGCTAGCATTTGCTGCTGGAAAGATTGCTATCCTGAAGAGGTTCGAACAGAAGAGCAAGATGTAAGATGTTAAATCCAAGCCCCTCCTTCCTCTTCCTAAACACCTCAGAGTTAAAATCTCTGGTTATAAAGCAGACACCGGACTTTTATTTGGCCAGGGTGGAGGGAAAGTAGCAACTCCATTTGTTCAAATGTGCAGAGGATGAATGAAGCAGCATCACCCTTTACACAGACTCTCCCACAAAGCTGTAGCAGAGCCAAAAACAAACATGCATTTCCTTCTTTCCATTCGAGGCTTAGATTGTATTATCCATGCTCTTGCTGCCTCAAAACACATTGCAAGAACTGGACGCACCATCTGCAATGACCAAATGGAGAAGGGCTACTGCCACCAAAAGCATATTGTCCAACCTTTATGTTTATCAATCCAGTGTAACTGTTACATAAACACCTGTGGTGACCTACCACCTTCACAAGCAGACAGCTTTGTTACTAAACGAGAGATTAGACACTTCATTCTATTATACTCTGCTCTCCAATAAAGGTTCCAGCCAGGATTTCTTTTGCAAGAGAAGAGAGGTTCATCAAACCTAGTCAAAGAGCCTTTGCACCTACACTGCTTTCTATGTTTTGCAGTTCTTTGCACTATATGTGGTTAGAAGAATTTGCTGACTGGGAAAGAATCTCCCACCAATATGAACACACAATAGAGTAACTACAGTTTTTTTTTCAATCATTACCCCAATAGCCTTTCACATCTGGAGAGCTGGATTCAACGCCTGTCAAGATACAAGGGACAATAAGTGTGGTGGTCCTAGCTGAAGCCCTATCAGACTTTCAGCCACAAGACAAACTTTATACAATTTGGCACAACTGTCAGGATCGCAACAGCTGGAAGGCAAGAGGTAACTGACAAAACTGGAAAAGTTTGGGGGGGGAGCAGCATGTAGACCCTGCCTAATAGCATTCTGATGTCTTGTTTTCAAGGGTAGTGAAGTCCACCCACTCCCCCAAGATTGTTACCTGTGAATTTATTTATTTTTTTAAAGTGAGATAATGGCACTTAAGCCTAACCTCTGTATTAAAGGCCAAGTGGTGATTCTTGGACTGCTAGCATATACAAGAAAGAAGGGATTTTCATACCACTGAATCCAGTGTTGCCATGAGACATTGGAAAGTGTGACTGTTGCATTGCCAACTGGTGCAGCTTGGTCAGCTAGAAAGGGAGAGAGAAAGATTGATGTTAGGAATTTTGCAGGCTTACTCATTCAGCACACAGTTTAAAGAAAAACAGACACTGCAAGCTGAGCATGAAGTGCTGCCCCTTGGGGCAGGAGTTCAGGAGAAGGAAAACTGGGTTAAGGAGCAAGCGCTTCCCTGAGCAGAGATGGGTGCAAACAGAAGGAAAGCACCATGGGGCGTGAGGCCAACACCCATCTCAGAGTACCCTGGCTCAACAGAAGGCATCTGCAGTGAATTGTGACAAACACTAGGAGACAAAGCACGAACAGGCAAAGTAACACAGAGACTGGTTTGCAGTGGTGCTTGGGACTACACCATGCAGGACTCTGTCAAGCATTTGGAGGGGAGAGGTATATCATGAGGAGTGACCAGAATGGAATCAGATGCTCTCCCCAGATTTTCTAGCTCGCTCCTCTAGACCTAATCATCGCAGCCCCACCTTTTCCTGCTCTAAGCATGCTATGAGCAGAGATCAAATTCCTATGTGTCCTTCCATGAGAAGTGCTGCATCTAGCTCAAACACCAGAAGGTATTAGTAAAGAAGGTCAGGGAGGAAAAACATCCTTTCACATCAAGTGAAGATAGCTAATGGCTTAATTATTAGCAGGGTGTGCAAAGGAAAGGCATCCCAAGCGAAAGCCCCACCACCTTCTAGCCACACCTGCACAGTAACTACATGATGCATTGAGCATCATGTTTGGAGATGAAAGCAGAAGCCTGAAGCCAGCCTCCCCTCCACCACCACCACAGTGAAGTGCACTACACCAAATGCCCTACGCCCTTTACCAAGAACCACAATGACAGTATACCATGGAGTTTTGTTTTGTTTGTTTGTGGGGCTTTACATCAAATTGGGGGGGGGGGGCGAGGCGAGGGAGACTGGAACTTGGAAAAGTGTACCAAGCTTCGCTGTGCAAGTGTGTGTCACAGGCCGGCAGAAAAAGGACAGATTGAGATTGGCTACACAAAGAAGTGCTGAACAAAATTTGAGGATCATTTTAGGTCAGATTGCGGTTTCAAATCAAAGACTTCTAAAACTGCTTGTCGAGAAAGCATGGAGAAATTTTGAAGGGAGAAGTGGGGTGATTTCAAGACAAGAAGTGTAAACAAAACTTACATCTGGCTGTGGAATGGCATACTGTCCTTGAATGGTATAGGCCTACAAAAAGGAGGAAAACAGTCCTATTAAAACCATTGGACAGCCACCCAGTGACAGACAGATTTCAACTAGCCAGGAAGCCAGAGAGCTGAGGGGAGAATTGTTGGTGGGGAGTCTGAAGGCAGGTCTCTTAAGGGGGCTGCTCAAATTACCTAGGTGTATATAGTGTGAGAAGGGAAACTGGTTCCCACCACAAAAAGGATTAGTATTAACAGCTGGTTGTTGGTGAAGATTTGTTGTGTAGTGGAGGACTGGACAGTGCTGCAAGCCCTCCTGCCCTATGCATACTCCGAACCAGGCCCCAAAGGGAAGCTTAATTACCTCCTATGCCTCCAACTGCTTTTAAAGCTAAGAGGAACCAGCTGGGTGTGGTCATCTCCACCCCACTAAATTGCCCCATCAATCCATACTCCTAAGAACCTGCAGTGGACAAACTACAGCCAGGTGCTGGATGGCAGGAAAGCCATCTGGAAGAATAGGGAGAGCAGCGGCCAAACATGATGGTTCTGGGGATTATTACCCTACTGAAGCAACCCAGTGAGGCAGTCACTGTGTGGGGTCTTGCTTAACACTAAGTGAAGCTTTGGGGGTACAAGTCTCACTTGTAGGGCATGGGGAGAAATGCAGCCCAGGCTGGAAATGACCAAGCAGTTGCCACCTGCAGGGCTGCCTACTGGCCTGCCAGGTAGTTTGGTGGCCTTCATCCAGTTCCCAATGAACAGGAGTTCACAGCACAAGCCGCCACCACCAGTCTTGCCACCCTTGTTGGCAGTCTCAAAGAGGCCAAGGATTGAATGGGCCATGGAGACTGAACTCCCCTCTCACCTCTTGAGGTGGTCCCTCCAGGTCAGAGTTGAGGCACATTGATGGGGCGGTGTGGGGGTAGCTTGCACTGCCGCTGCTGTACCTGTCCTGTGGATAAATAGAGGACTTCAGTCTCCAGGGCTGTCAATCCGAAACCTTTCGCTAACACCAAAGTCATATAAAACTTACTCTGATCAAGGGCTAGCCTGTACTAGACAGATGCTGCCTTACTCCGACCCCTGTCACATCAACAGCACAGACGACAATATGAGATTTCCCAGAGGGCAAACCCCAACCATCTGCACCATCAGGGGCAGGGGAGCCTGCATGGACACAATGAGTCTTGCTTTCTAATGACATAATAGGGCTACCCTGCCACAAGGCCAACCTCTAGGATACGAGTGAGCTCTTGCAAATATCTTCAGCAACCTCTCATGTGCCTTTCCACGGCCAATTAACTGCTTAGCAAGCTGTCTAGAGCCTCTAGAGGGTGGGTAACATGAATAGGGCAAGGAAGAAAAAGGAAGGGATTGAGGCAAGAACAAGACCACGAGAGCACCTTTCCCCCAGCAAGAGGTTATCAGCCAGATATCACAATATAAGTGGCACATGAATGTATAAGAACCGGGTGCATTGCAGCCAGACCTGTCCAGCTGCTGCCTCTACATTTCTGTTGCTGACTGAAACTATCCGTTAACACCCAGCGCCACCATGTCTCACCTTCATACTCTCCAAATGGCCTAGTTCACCCAGCCCACTATGCCAAATCTACTTCTGAAGCATCTGAACTGTTAATGTAGCCCTCCCCCCCACACCAAAAAAGCTTACAGGTGGGCATTGAGGCAGTGTGCTTAAAACAGTCAAATGACTAAGTCAGTGTTCCAACTCCACCCCACATACTCATGCAGGAGTCTTCCCTGAGCAGACTTTCGACTTCTCAGATCTGCATGCCTGAATCTCACACAAAATCTATCTGCCCAAAATGGTTGCAAGTATCTGCAAGTTCAGTTATAACTTTAAAATGCCTTCAAGATCTACTTGAACTCACACAGCCCACTCAAGCAAGCAGATTTCATTGAAAATCCACAATGGTAACAGGATTCCAGCCAGCTGAGAGACTGAAGTCCCATCCTGCAATGGCCATAACAATGCTTTGTTTTACCAAAAGTTTAACACATCTGTGTCTCACCTTCCTGTGTGCTTGAAGTAGCTTACATAATTGTACTGGCGAGCAAATCAGATTCAGTATCATTTCACATGTTTTTAAGTTAGCCACGTGTACTCCTTGAGGCATGGTTAACAGAAAAGTGGCATTCAAATTGTCCTTCAGGCACTATCATCTTGTTAAAGGAAGTCATTCCAATATGTTCTAGATTTTGGCCTCAATATCATGGTGGCATCAACCAGAATCTCTCATTTCCCCAGTCCTCTGGGTTCCAGTTCTCCCAACATCTGTCCCTCTCAATATTCATCCCCTGCTGCTTTAGAACTACTGTTCTGCATAATTCAAAGCCTACTGCAATCACTAATTTGAATGATGCCTCAAAATTGAAGGCCAGAAGAAAAATTTGGGCTTGCTAGTGCTATGTCTGGACTGGATTCCAAATTCCAGCTGATTCCCCCAACCCACACTGCTGACTACGTCAGTTCCCAAAGGACATCAAAGCCTGTTGAACATTCAAGAGCAGCCTCCAAAGAACAAAACCAAAGCAGCAGAGGTAGCACTGTGCTGGCCAGGTGGGCAGCACAGGTGATAAGCATGCAGAGTGGTTTGATGTGTGCTGGCAGTGTTGAAGCTTGGTAGGCTACTACTTTCTTGCCCCTGCCCATGCCCAACAAGAGGAATGGCCTTACCTGACCGCCTGCAAAGATGACAGGAGAACTGGATGGCTTGGGTCGGTAGGGGATGGTGACACCCTTTGGGGGAGACTAGATTACAGAAGAGTCAAAGGAAAAACATTGTTAATTACTAGGGTCTCTAGTCACAAGACACTGAATTTTGCATTTGCCAGAAGGTTGCATGGTTCTGTTTGTTAGGTGTTTGAACTAATGAACTGCCCTATTCATGACTTCTACAGATCCTTCTTTGATCAGTCTCTGAACAGTAGCCCACATTAGTTTGTTGCAACAGAAAAAGTCCTCTGGCAGCTTGAGACTATCTTGTCTGCGGCATGAGCACTCAGGCATGAACAGCCTCCTTCAACAAATACAGATGTGAGAAGGAAAAAGCTACTGTTTAAAGAGCATCGTGTAGTCAGGCCAACTAGGAATATCTGGAAGTACTGTACAGAGTTACTGTGAAGTGAGACGTGCATGTCACACCTCTGTGACAAGGGGCAGCAATGGCATTTGATGTAGCATTGATTTAGATTTCTCCATTATTCCCACACATCAATGGTTCTAGACATGTGAGACAGGCTTCCCTGAGGTCATAAATGCCATGGGAAAGGACATTCGAGAGTCAAGCGACCCTCACCAGAGCAATGTAACGGAGGCGGGCTATGCACCAAATCATTTTGTATGCCCGTGTTGAGTATCAGAAAGTTTTATTGGCTTCACATGGTTTATTCCCTTGGGTACACCACTTCAAGTTCACAATTCACCTCTCTCCCTTTTTGTAAGCTGCTCACCTCAAACCAAGGACTTTTATTTTATTTATTTATTTATTATATTTATACCCCGCCTTTTTTCCTGCAAGAAACCCAAGGCGGCTTACATAATCTTCCTCCTCCTCCTCTCCATTTTATCCTAACAACAACAACCCTGTGAGGTAGGTTAGGCTGAGAGACAGTGACTGGCCCAAAGTCACCCAGTGAGTTTCATGGCCGAGTGGGGAATAGAACCCGGATCTCCCAAGTCCCAGTCCAACACTCTCACCACTATGCCACACTGACTTATCAGCCTTCAGGTGCACCTACAGTTGTAATGTAAGTGTCGCCTTCCAGCACCCTCAACTGCTTTTATACTATTTGACTCTCATGGTTCTCTGCCAGGGAATGCTGTGGACAGACATGGTTTCTCCACCACCAAGTCCCCAATGACTTTTCCAAACATCCCACCACTAGGAAGAGAACACTTTGTTTCTCAGGCAGGCAAGCTTCCTGCTGCTACGTTATGAAGCAAAAACATACAAAGGCAGCTGTCAGCATAAGAATTCTGTATCAGCTGTTCCAAATCTAGAAAGCAGCTGGCCACAATCCAGTGACAATGCCCCTTTTGCCCTTCGGCTGCTGTCTCAAATGCTTTCAGCAGCTACCCCTCTATATATAAATGTTGCTGTTTTTTTAACCCAGTACCTTAAAGAAAACAGACCGCTCCATCCTCATTACTTACCTCCAGCATGACCACACAGATCTGTTTGACGCACTCTATGATGGACTGTGGAATCCCAGCAATGGTGATCGCTCTTTCAGTAGAGTTGGGTAACATGTCTCCTGCCACCTGGACCTGTGCCCCTGTGCTCTTAAGATTAAAAATACTAAGTTAGGTATTCTGCTTCAAGATTTCCAGGCCTTACAGTGTGACTGCTGGTTTGTTACACATAAGAACAGCATACCATTTACCCCTTCTTCAAAGAGATTTAGCACTAGCCATGAGCAGGGACAAATGCAGGGCTATTGTTACACAACAAATCACAGGATCTGTTTCAGCATGATATCCAGTGCCCCGCCATCCTTGAAAGTCCAGTTTACATTGTGAGTGATCTTATTATGTTTCTAGCTCTCCAAGTTCCGCAGGGTTCCATCCTCTCCCCGATGTTATTCAACATCTACCTCAAGCCGCTGGGAGCTATCATCAGGAGGTTTGGGGTGCAGTGTCATCAGTATGCGGATGACACGCAGCTCTACCTCTCCTTCAAGTCCTCACCGAGGTTGGCCGTTGAAACCCTGTCCAAGTGCCTGGAGTCAGTGGCTGGCTGGATGGGAAGGAATATGCTGAAGCTGAACCCCGACAAGACCGAGGTACTTCTGGTGGGGGACAAGGGAAGGTTAGGGGATGTTGACCTGGTGCTGAATGGGGTACATCTACCCCTGAAGGACCAGGTCCGCAGCTTGGGGGTCATTCTAGACTCCCAGCTGTCCATGGAGGCTCAGGTGGCAGCTGTGAGCCGGGCGGCGCTGTATCAACTCCATCTGATACGGCAGCTGCGCCCCTACCTTCCTAATCACCTGCTCCCATCAGTGGTTCATGCCTTGGTCTCCTCTCGCCTAGACTACTGTAATGCGCTCTACGTGGGGTTACCCTTGAAGACGGTCCGGAAGCTTCAGCTGGTACAGAACGCGGCGGCTCGCCTGATTAAGGGCAGCCGCCGGCGTGATCACATCACGCCAGTGCTTAAAGAGTTGCACTGGCTACCAGTTGCTTGCCGAGCCGAATTCAAGGTGTTGGTTTTGACCTTTAAAACCCTACACGGCTCCGGCCCAGCTTATCTCAAGGAGCGCCTCCAGCAACATCAAGTAGGCCGCTCAACAAGGTCTGCCACGGACGGCCTTCTCCTTATCCCATCAGCCAGAGCAGCCAGGCTGGTGGGGACTAGGAAGAGGGCCTTCTCTGTGGCGGCCCCCACATTATGGAACTCCCTCCCTAGTGACCTTCGCCATGCCCCCTCCGTGATGAGCTTCCGCCGTGCATTAAAAACATGGCTGTTCAGGCGGGAATATGGGGTGGGTTAGGTTTTTAATGAGAATTTTTTAATATTGTTTTAATTATTATATTTTATTGTGTTTTATTGTATTTAATAGCCATATGGAGTGAAGGCCAAGTCTTGCAGGCAGCATAAAGTTACAGCGATTCTAGAATGGACTTATCAAGCAGGCTCTACCACAGGACCAATATCCTACAAAGTATTTCACTACTTCCCTTTTCTGCAACTGGGAAAACCCCAACCTAGAACAGGCAGGCCTCATTGTACTTTTTCAGATGTTTGGTTTATTAGACAAAGTTTGATGTTGCAAAACTTTTGATCAATATAATGACTTTATTTAGCCCACAGTAAGCTTGGGGAAGGAGTATTCTAGGTTGGAGGCCCAGAGCCAAACATGGGCCAGGTGCCAGGAGTTAAAGTTCATCTATGTTAGACACTATCTACAATAATAATGCTGAACTAACAGTCATTAAGTAGGAGTGCTTCCCAGTGCAGCATACTGTCCAGGGCACTGTAGTCAAGACAATCTAAAACCTAAGTTCAATGGGTGGCCTGTGGCAAACCTTTTTTCCTAAGCCTAGCCAAACCTCAGGGAGGCAAGAAGACAAGGGGCAAGGTCTGCCTCCCCAGCCCCGGAGGCGGGGCTTTCCCAAAGCTAGCTGGCCTCCTACACTTGAAGGAGAAAGATAAACATTCAGAACTTATCCTGAGCACTAGGCATAGGGTGAAGGACCCAAATAAATCAAAAGGGCAATCTTCTCTGCTTTGGGGAGCAAAGTTTTACCCTGATCTGTGCCACTTAATAGTTGATCACTCTCCTATAATGAAGGGTTCGATTGTTCTGTGAAGTTTAAATCCATGCACCCTACTTTGTATGTTTTTTAAATTAGTGGTTTTGATAAAATGGCATCGGGTCACCCAGGACTCTAAGAGAGAAATTAAAAGAGAAATGCTGCACAAGCAAGATACTTGGAAGGAGAGATAAAGCAAGCATGGTGAACACTCAGCTATTTTATGTGGATACAGCAGTTGATGTGTTAACCATTCAGTCTTCTCCCCTTCCTCACCATTTATATCTCCATAAGACTGAGTTGGAGAAAAAATGAGTAAGTAAGGTAACAAGGGTCAATACAGATCCCAGATACCATCCCTGATCATTGTACACCTGTACTGCAAGTAATCCTTAATACCTGCCATTTTTGTACATTAAATTGGAGTCAGTCAAATCCACTTTTAAAATAAAACTAGGGTCTACTTGATTTCAATACTAGTGAAATTGTTTTTTACAAACATAAAAGGATTAAGATTTACTTCTGACAACATATAAAAACAGATGAAAGCCAAGTTCCAGCATCCTGTAGTGAGGAGACAGCTAACCCAGTGAAAGCCTCTGAATGCCCTAAGAAAATTCTGCCTGCCACTTATCTGACAACAAATTGATGCTGGAGATAAAGGACAGGAGATTGAGAAGAGAGGGCAAACTTACAAAAAGCACCTGACTACACTGTGCCTGGCTCCAGCCACTCTCAGTCTCAGTTTCATGAGCACTAAATATAAGTAGCTGTATTAAGCAGATGACACAGAGTCTATGTGTGGCATTCAACCTCAATACATTTGGCACAGTGTGAGGTCATGATGAAGGGGGATGAGTGTAGCAATTTGCAAGAGGCAAACAGCAAGCAATAGTCACAGTCCTAGCAGTTTAGTACACACCTCTCTTATCTCCTTGATCTTGCAGCCTCCTTTCCCAATGAGAGAGCCACATTGGCTGGCAGGTACCACAAGTCTCAGAGTGACGGGGGGCCTGCTAGAAGCCGTGCTGTTGGTCATTGAGCTGCTGATGTCCTGAAAACAGAAGTTAACAAACTTCAAGCTACTGGAACCTTCAAATGGAGGGCAAGATTAGTCACTGATTTTCAGTTCTTCAGCAGTAAGAATGTTAGCAAAATGCAAACGCTTAGGAAGCAAAAAGAGGCCTTCCACTTTACACAGAAGGCAACGATCGAAATATGCACTCCATCATTATAGACCACCAATTCAATCTCTATGCAGCACTCATGTTCACAGTATCTTCTGCTCAGGGAACTGTTCTTCAATGCAGTTGGTAAAGTAATCACAATGTGAAGTTCTGTTGAGGCAGTAGCTAAAATAAATCAGCTAAGCTGTTTAATACAATGTCCCTCCTTAGCCAAACAACTCCATTGTCCTGCATTATGAACTACTCAATGGAGTATGAGCAGAGTTCACAAATATGCTCAACAACTATTAATAAATCATATTGGGAACAGCCAGAACTAGAGCATATGCACTTCTCCCAAGCTCTTAGTTATATTCCTAATAAGACACTCTCTCTTTATGGTACCCTTGGGCCAACTCCCCTATGTGCTTTCCAGAAACGTTTCCTACAGCATGACCAAAAACACAGCAGCTCTGCTGACATATTTAGAAGAAAATTCCTATTCAACATAAAATCATAGTATGAACAGACCACCATCTATCTCAGAGGCTGTTGGGTAATCACAACTTGTGATATGATTGCACAGGGGGTGGGACAGGACTTCAGCCAGATGTCAACTCTGAACTGTCCCAGTAAAAACAAGTCTTCTTATTCTTCTCTAAGGGCCTGGCAATCAGACACAAAAAACATCCATTTGTGCCAGTGCTTATAATCAGTATCTTTGAAATTTCAGCCATGATCTAAGCCTTAAAACAGAAGTATGAGAACCTAAATTTGATAACTGCAGCAGCTATTGTGTTGAGCAAGCTGCAAATCCCCATGCCAGAAGGAATGAGACACCAGTCTTCCACCAGTCAAGGGCAGCAGCTCAAGCTCTTCAAGAGGCGGGGCAAACAGAAAGTGTGCTCTCAGGTTACTAACATTCTGCTAATGCTTGGGCAGTGCCCTTCAAAAGTTAAGAGGCACAGCTTAGCACACCAAACTGCAGGGGTTTATGTGAATAGCCATTTGGCTTTAAGGAAATACTCACCTTTGGCTTGAAGGGATTCCACTACCCTTCCATCTTTTTTTAATTTACTAAAATGAAAAGCCAGTCTTATGCTTCATAAAACAAAACAGTTGAGGTACTCCATTGAAACAGCAGGGCCAATAAACTTAGCAAAGGAAGAAAATATGATCCCAAGTGAGATTATGACTTTACTAAGCTACTAATTTGAGAGGCAACTCATTGTTGGTTCTCCCAGAATCAAAACTGTAATGTCAGCTTACTTTTATATTGAAAATCCATTGTAATTTGAAACCCATTACCCTTCAGATCTGCCTGTGAACATGTAACCAAGGCAAATACAAAAAAATGAAGTGGCTAGTTGAAATTGTTCCAGAGAATTCAGTGGAAAAGTGTAGCAGGACCATAGAGTGCACTTTTAAGTCCCAGGATTTGGGAGGCAGGCAGCAGCCTAAGGAGCAGCAGCAAAGAATTGTTGCATTGGCCCTAGCATCAGTAAAAGGGGAGAGGGGCACACAATTGTGATTACTGTTGCAGTTAGAAGTTACAGACTAGGATGAGTAGCAGGGCAGGTCCATACTCTGTGCTGGGAGGCACATTAGGCAGAGGCATCAACTGAAGATACCAAGGTTTCAGAGGGAACTACTCTCGCCTCTGCAATGGAGGTTTGCCTCATAGTTTGAGAATAGTGTCTATAGAACAATACAAATCTTCATGTGATAGACTAGAGGATTAATGTGGAAACTCTATGGAGTGACCATGTGTTGAAGATCCAATCAAATCCAACTCTTAGCCCAAGTCTCAACTTCATATTGATTTGAGACCACTTTGGAAGAACCCGAAATGCTGTCACAACTATAAAGAAAAGGTCAGAAAAGCAACTTAAGCTACTGTTCAGACCATACACTTTAAAACTGCAGCTCTTTGCTTCTGCTTGAACATGAAGTTCTCT
Source organism: Shinisaurus crocodilurus (assembly GCA_021292165.1). Lineage (NCBI taxonomy): Eukaryota > Metazoa > Chordata > Lepidosauria > Squamata > Shinisauridae > Shinisaurus > Shinisaurus crocodilurus. The sequence goes on from CM037881.1 coordinate 32,576,570, forward strand.
AGAATTCCACAAACAGAAGGGCTCTTTCTGTTCACAGACAGGACTGAGATCCAGGTGGAGAATCCCACCAGGGGAAGGCCGTTTTTGCTGATGACCCCCTCCCAAGCAGCACCCCACACACACATTCCCCCAACCCTCTGGAGCAGATTTTGGGGAGCTCAGGGGGGAATCAGTGAGTCACCGATGGCAGGATCTTTTCTGCTCAGGGGATATTCCCATCCGCAGGAGCAAACTCAGGATTCCGGTCCATATTCTTCAGTAACCATCAAAAATTGCTCATCATATAGCTGAACATACTTGGCCACATAAGAATATCCATTCTTATGCTGTACAAGAAAATACAGATTACCCCCATGCTCTGAGATCTCCTACACAGGAGTCCCACTAGTGTTCACTGCATTGAATAGTTTGAAATTCCATGTTTCAACCAGTAAAGTAAAGCTCATTTAGGTTTATCATCCTCACATCTGAAGTAAAGATGTCAACCATACACCTGATGGAACACACATTACTCCAGGGTTGTTAAAGGAGCAATGTACCAAAGTATTTCTTCTGGTCGATCCTGAACCCACCAGGGCTACCTAATTGGAGCTTACACACCTCTTCCAGTTTGTCAATGATCATAGCAAATGCTTTGAAGATGGCATTAGTGGGTCCAGCAAGAGTGATAATCCGTTCTGGGCAATTCCCTTCTGAGATGTTAATGCGAGCACCACTCTAAAAAAGAAATACATGGAGTTGCAAGTCAAACTGGACTGCCCTCTACAATTCTGTTCCCTCCTTTCATTTGACTGTCTAGTTAAGACTGCAACCCTATGCACTTATCTGGGATTAAGTCCCACTGAATTCAGTGGGATTTGCTTCTAAGTAAACAGGCAAAGTATCAGGCAGTAGATATTACCCCATTAGGTAGTCTAGAAGTACCTAGCACAGAAGCTGCCAAATCTATAATCAGGACTTTTGGAAGTTAAAATGCAAATGGCTGCCACTCCTTCCCATGAAGGTTTCCCTCCTCCACAGCTGGTTCTTTGGAAAAGCCATCCAAGCTAGCATTAGGCAAGAATATCCTCACACCTTTCATAATGACTAGTGTCTGCTCGGTAAACTATTTCTATCAGTTGAGGCGTCCCTTACTGCCAAGTTTAACTGCCCCTTGATTTGCTTTTTCTGCTCTTATCCCCAAGAACCTACCTCTTCACGCATCTTCTTTACAGATTCTCCTTTCTATACACACAGAGGAAGAAAGAGGAGATAAACTGGTTACAAGACTCATTAATTTGAATTCAGGTAAGAAAGTAAAAAATTAAGTGGGGTCACATACCTTCCCAATGATGCTTCCAACCTCCTGCAATAGGAAACATAAGAAAGCTGTAGTTCTCAATCCTTCTGACAGACCCATATAGCCATACCCTCACTGCATATACAGTAATACCTTGGATTGCAAGTAACTTGGTTTGAGAGCATTTTGCAAGACAAGCCCATTTTTAAATATACCGGTATGTATTTTTTTTACTTGATATACAAGCGACGTCTTGCAAGACAAGTACTGTAGTACGGCTTAAATTAAAAATCTCTGTACAAATTTTTTTGGGGGGATTTCATTTTGATATAAGAGTGTTTTGGATTACAAGCACGTTTCCGGAACGAATTATGCTCTCAATCCAAGGCATGACTGTACAATGTTATGCTTGTATTAGATTTGACATCCCCACTCTTAAAACAAAGAAGCCATCAGCTCCCCAATTAATGGGGTGAATTTGGACATTTATAATTTTTAAGTCTCTCCACAAGATGCTCAGGACAAATTTTTAAATGTTTTAAGAAAATATTATAAAATACCAGTTAAAGATATTGTAAAGGGGGAGGGCTTATCGGTTTTCTGAGACACATCCAATCAACTTACTAATAAGAACTGCTAAGTTATAGATATCCTCCGTTGGGGTCGACAGAGCACTTTGCTACTAAGAACATGGCATGCCAAGAGCAAACCAATGTTTTAATTTGATCAGACAACTGGGTTTTCCAAGACATTTACTGTGACCTAGTTTCAGTCTAAGGCAAACAAGATGAGGAAGAACAAATACCTTCCCATGCATAAGTAGGCGAATGGTAAGTGTGACATTTAAACCTCCTTCGATAACACCGGTGTCCATCTTGAGCTGTGTTCAGTTAAGTCAGGCTTAGTCAGTGGTCAAATCTTTGGTCGCTGGGAGGAAATCAAACTATAACAGAAAAAGACCATCTCATACCATTTTCTCACTACACGAGAATGAACTCATGAGCATTGTTTATCCACACACACCCATTTCAGGTGCCATCCGAACTTTAGTGTCCTATTCTCACTCTTCTCAGTATTGTACAGGCTCTATCATTATGTATTTTTGCAACAGGCTTAGTTCAATCTGACTGGAAAGGAATAGCCCAAGCCAACTGTCATTTGCAAGAGCTTGTTGCTAATTAGTTGATGCCCGGAGGTTTACACCTTCTATGAGTTTATTCACAAACTGATCAGGTGGTACTTGGTAACCAAATGCGTTAATGTTTATTCAAGACTTTTGGTTAAGTCAATTCCTGGAACATGCATGGCACAGAGTAGATACATCCTTTGAACAACTTGACCTCCCCCTCACTCCCCCCCTTTTCTAAAGGAAAGAGATCAATTGTTACTTAAGTTTCCAGGTCCAATGCTCAGCAAATTACAAATAACTTCAGCAGAGGTAATCCCCAGTTACTTGCACAGCCCCATGTATATTAGAATTAAAAAAAAACAATGTCTAGAATTGACATTCCAAGGAAAGGTTATATGCCTCTAACAGTATGTGTTGCTGAACTTCATGACCTGATGCCCAACTATATAGCAGAGCCCCTATTTTCAGTGCGAAGGACCTCAACCTTGAAACCATGTAGAAGTAACTCTTAGCATGTGAAAAGTGCCTTTCCCATACTAATGAACAGCCAGAGAACGCCTTAGAACAAATAGGACTAGTGATAATGGATTCATAGTAAGAATGACCTGAAGTTAGTAACTTGCTTTTTAAGATAAACATCAATGCTAAATGTATGAAAGAAAAACAAGGGACTTCTTATAATAAAAAAAGTTTTCTGCTTGAACTATGAATCAGGTTAAAATATATTTTTGTTTAACACCAGCCTAACAGAAAAAGTTAAAAGCCCAGAGGGCAGAAGACTATGTATTTAAGTGACCCTATGATTTAAGTTTGCCATGTATACAATATCCTTTACAGGACCATTTTCCATCTGGTAACCTGTGTCCTCACTGTGGGAAGCTGCGTGGATCTAGAACTGGCCTCCACAGTCACTTACGGACCCATCACTAGAGTCTACACAACTTTCTTTAGAATTTCCTCCTTTTAAAATTTTCTTTTTGTAAATTTTTATCCTGGAAGACAATCTTACTCGGTCACGAGTGATCGCCTGATGATGATACAAGTTAGTCTGTATATTTTAAGCTTCACTAAATTCTTGCTTATTTATTACATCCATTCAACTTCCCTTGTTGGAGGAATGCAATGATTGGGATTTCTGCTTAAAGTAACAGCTTGAACGCATCATGGATTGAAATTAGATGCTTGGAAAAGAAGACTATTGTCCCCAATCAGATTTCGGTTTTATAAAGTATCTATACAGGATAATCTAACTACCATAGGTCTAACCTTCCAGTTATCTTCTAATTACCATAAACCAGTGAAATTTCTATTTAAAGAATTTCATCTGACTACCTTCCATTGCAAAGCTGTCCATCTAAAAAGTAAGAAAACTGGTTGAACTGCACCTCCACACCAGTATTCCCAAAAAGGTGCTCTCCAGATGCTTTGGACTACAACTCCCATCAGCCCCAGCCACCATGGCCAATGGTCGGGGGTGATGGGAGCTGTAGTCCAAAACATCTGGAGGACACTACATTGGGGAAGGCTGCGCTACTCAGTCTGTTACATATAAATTCATATATACAATATGAAAGCTATTTCATATTGTGTATTTCCTACCTGAATTCGTTGGGGGGTGGGGAAAGTATAATCAGTAAACCATTCTTGATCCACCCGTTCCGGGAACGGGGGAATCCTGCATCCCCCCACTTTAGTCTAAAATTTCGCTTTTTAAAAGCTCTTTTCACTAAGACATTTCACAGAAATAGGGCGCTCTCTCGTCCTCTCTCTATTAATTAAAAAAAACAAAACCTCGCTATAAAGTTCTCACGATGACTTTCTTCCCATGTTGAGCTGAGCAGGCTAAAAGGGAATCGAAGGAAAAATGGAAGAGGGCGCTCTATCGCTGGCGGGACGTGTTTTGGAATAACACGACGCAATTGTGCTGTTCTCTTCCCCACTCCCTCCGCCTGCTCCAAGAGATACGCCCGCCCGCCGGCCTTCCCTTGTACCCGCGAGCGGGCCTCCTCCATTCTCCTACTCACAGCCGACCGCGTTAGCGTCAACCTCCTTCCCCCTCCCAGAGCATAATCTCCGCCCTTCCACTATCCCCCCCTCCCTGTCGCGCGTGAGGCCCAGGCCTAGATCCCGCCCAATGTGACGCAGCAACAGCGCCCCCCCTCTGGCCCACTGCGGCCTCCCCAATTTCTCCCCCCCACACACACTCCCGTTCCACGCGGGCCCCACTCCTCCCGATACGCAGGTGGAATCAACAGCGCCACCCCTCCCCCGCTCCGACTCCAGCGTCCGAGCGCCTCACACGCACTCGGTCAAGACTAGGCCGCAGTAGGCCGCGAGCGCATCCTTGGGCTTGCTTAACGACCCGGTCGGGCTTGAGGGACAGGCTCGACGGAGAGCGAACCTACTCGAGGTCGGGGATTCGGAAGGGGGAAAAGATGGATACTAATCCAGGGGTGATGGGAGGCCCTTACCTGGCGGGGTAGCTGGGCCCGGCCGCGCGCGTTCGCTCACTCGCGAGGGCGAGGGGGAAGGGGATGGGACGGGGGGGAGCGGGAGGAGGGAGGGCGGGTGGTGCGCGGGTCTCCGGGGCGGGCGGAGGGAGCGGGACGGGGGGAGGGGAGGAGGAGAGAGCCGGGGCGGGCGGGCGGGATGGCGGCGGCGGGAGGAGGGCAAGGGCAGCGGGAAGGGGCTGCGGCAGCTGCTCTTGCGGCGGCGGCCTCGGCGGGTCTGGGAGGGGGAGCCGGAGAGCGGGGCGATTTCAACCCCGCCTTGACCCGGAAACGATAAGATCCCTCTCCTCCCCCGTGCAGACCTCTTGCGCGCTAGAACAAGAGAGAGTTTGGGGCCAGTGCGGCTCTGCCGGCGCCGTTGTAATGCGAATGATAGAGAGGAGGCAATGAGAAGTGAGTCAAAGGCGCTGGGTAGAGCGTCTCCGACGCCAGAGCAGCAAGTTTCTCCCCCTTCAGGCCGTGTGCGGCGTAGTCTTCCAAAAGCAGCGTGGCTCTATGTGGGGAACTATGGAGAAGAGGCGCGGGAGGAAAGGGACGGGGAGAGAGAGGAAGAAAGGAGGCAGCCATCTATTATCTATCTATCTATCTATCTGACTGTGTATCTGTATTTGAAAAGCCAGTTGTTGGCATCCCCTCCGCATGACTAAGAAAAAGAAACCAGAAAGAGAGAAGCAGGAGTGACTCTCAGTGGCTCCTGTTAAGTTTCATGAGACAAAGTAAACAGGCAGCTTTCTGGGGCGCATCTCAAGAGGAGGCTAAATATGCCAGTTTGCTGGAGTCACCGAAACAGGGACGAGCCCCCCCCCCCAGCAAAGTTCCCCAGTGCACCCCTCTACATTCTCCCTAGTAAATGGGTGCTTCCCACTTGCCCCAGTACGGAAAAGAAATGCACTGTGGCTTAGGGCAGTGTTTCTCAACCTTGGGTCCCCAGATGTTTTTGGCCTACAACTCCCAGCATGCCCCAGGCCAGCTATGCTGGCTGGGGCATGCTGGGAGTTGTAGGCCAAAAACATCTGGGGACCCAAGGTTTGAGAAACACTGGCTTAGGGGCACTGTTATGACGGAGGGTCTTGCTGACTCGTTCCCTTGCAACATACCGGTACATCCCACCCGTCATAAGGATGAGCTTCTTGCTCGTCTGCTGCTGCGATTCTCTGCACTACTTACCTGGGAGTAAGCAGCAGTGAAAGTGCTGGGTCTTACTTTTGAGTAAACGTGCATAGGATTGTGCTATAAGAGACGGAAAGAAAAGGAGAAAAACCAGAAAGGAGAAGGAAGAAAGTGAGCCAAAAATATGAATCCAGAAATAGATTGGCTTCTATACACAAAGCACCCAGGTTTCCTATTGGCTTCTACACACGTGTGTTACTTTATTTTATGTAATTATATATAGCCTGCCCTACCCAAAGGCTTGGAATGGAGAGCTGCTGTCCAATAAGTGGTCCTTCCAGTGGTCCTGAAGGTGCTCAGGCTTCGCTTTGGCTAATCTCCAAGGGAAGACAGTTTCACATGGGGGGGGGGGGAGGTTAGCTACCAGTGGATAATTTTTAGGAGAGATTTTGCCAGGCATCAGGCCTGCCAAGAAACCACATTCTCTGAAACAGATCTGGGAATCCCTCCCATATTGCTGAGGCTCACTTAGACTGTGGTTGCTCCAATGAAAAGGGGTTCTGTAGATCATTTGAGGCTGAATCCTGACATCTAAAACAATCCAGGCCACTGTCTTTTTGAGCACTGGAAGTCACCTAGAATACCTCACTCTGATAATTTGCTGTCTTGATACACTGATGGTAGCATTTGCAACTTTAAACCAGAAAAAGATAGTTAGACTTGAGCCTATGTAGACATCAGACCCATTGATCAGTAATTGAGAACACAGGGTTGGGGCCTTTTCAGTAGTGGTGCCACAGTTGTGGAAAGTCTTACTTGGGAAAGCCAGCCACACAATACAGACAAACTGAACTTTCAGAGAGCTGTTGAAACTTGAGTATTCTGCCAGTTTGGGGGCAGCAACAGATCTCTTGTTGCTGTGTCTTTAGTGTTTTAATATTTAGGGAAAGTGTCATGATTATTTTATTGTGTTTTCATTCAGTGGCCAAGTATTCTGAATAGTAGATTTGATGCAGGAGCACTGTCCCCAAATCCCAGATGTATGAAGGGCAGCAATTATTACTCAGTGACTTAAGGGTGGAGGAGTGGAGAGACTGCCAGGGACCAATTACCAAAATAAAAAATTGCAAGGAAGCAAAACAAAACCCATGAAACAGCTGTGCTGGCTGGGGCATGCTGGGAGTTGTGGGCCTTTTTTCCTGTCTAAACTTGCATAGGATTGTGCCTTTTGTTAACCAAGTGTTCACATCTGATGAAGTGAGCGTCATATAAAAGCTTATGGCACAATCTGCTAGTCTTTAAAGGTGTTCTTTTTGTGGGGCAGTTCCTTAGGATGTTCTGTTGGGGGTAATGAAGAAGGGCCTCTCTCTTCTTTAGTGTGGTGAACACATCCCTAATGGGCGATCGCAGCAAAATAGATACCTGTGCATGATCTTTATCCATGCCGGTATACACATTTGTACACTACATGAAAGCTATATCCATGCAGGAGACAGTCAGGTGTGAAGCAGGACTTGCTTGGGATGTTTGGTTGCACAAAGCCTGGGGTGCATGTGTAGAAATTCGGGGGGGGGGAGTGACAGTGGCATAAAACAGATCAGGAGTGGATGGGTGTGAACAGCTCTCCTTATTTTAACAGGTGTTAACTCACACACACAGTTGCTGCAGTGTCTTGCTGTTTCAACTTGCTAATTTATTCTCACAGGAACATTCAGCTATTCAAGGACATGGGGTAAATCCTGCTCTTTCAGCATCCTTGTTGCAAAAGAGAGGCCATACCTGGTTGTACAGCAAGGATATGAAAGTGTTCCCTAAAAAAACAGGAGAAGGAAGCCATTGTTTCAAGATGTGAGTATAAACAAGTCCTCACTAACTAATTTTGCACACTTTTTTTTAAATTAATGCTCGAGAGACTAAAGGAATCTAAGTGATAAAATTACAACAAATGCAATATATATAAAAAAGCAACCAAAGTCAAGTAAGACACAGATTAATTAAAGCCAACCTTTAACAGCATGTGAAATGGCAAATGCCTCTCTAAGCAGCCACATCTTCATCTTTCTGAAAAGCAATAGTGTGTAAACCTGATGGGCCTCTTTGGGGAGTAAATTCCACAAAAAGGGGGCAACCACTAAGGAGGCCCTATTCCTTATAGCCACATCTCTTATTTCAGAAGGAGGCCAGGAGCACTCTAAGGGCTCCTTCTGAATATCTTAAAGTGCATGGCAATAGGCATGACAGGAGGCATAACCATTGTTTATTACAATCAGCATCAGCTGTCTCACATCTGTCATAGCCACAAGTTACTAAGGCTAGACTCGTGTATTTGGGTAGTACCCAAATCAGGTCACTTCAGGTCCCATTTTCAAACCCCTAAGCTGGTTCAGTAATTCACACTCCTGACAAAATCTCTGCCTCCAAAAGAATACCCATATTTTTTTAAATTCCAACCATAATCTGCAAACCCCATCTACACAGATCTTCCACAAATACAGCTGCAAAATTAAGCAAGGTCTTGCACAGATCCTAAGAGACAACATTGGCTCTTTGTGTGTTTTAAATAGTACTCATACAGCCCAATCCTATGTATGTTTACTCAGGAGTAAATCCTACAATGGGGCTCACTCACAAGTAAGTGTACATAGGATTTGTAGCCAAAGTGGTGTCAATCTTTATCATGAGAAAATGGCCATTTTGTTGGGATGGTTTCAATTGGTTCAGATTCCAATTTTTTTTTTTTTTTTCTGGGGTGGAAAAAGAAAAGGAATAGTTCTTTTCAGGACATTTTAAAAATGAATTCTGTCATCATTACTTCAAACATTCTACTGTCCTGTAAGTACTCAACTTTCTAAAGACCCAAGATTGTAAACCAAAAGCTACTGACAGATCCTGGGCTAAGCAACAGAGGTGAGCCCAGACCACAGAACATCAGAGAAATTACCTCCATTTGCAACACCTGGCAGGTCACAAGCTATGACTCATGGGCTGCATTTGCTAGTAGCTTAGGTGACTTTAAAAGGGGATTAGGTAAGTTCAGGGAGGATAAACCTGTCAGTAGCTGCTAGTCCTCCTGATAGCTATATACTACTTCCAGACTGAGGGTTGTTGTGGGGATAACATGGTGAGGAGGAGGAGGAGGAGGAGGAGGAGGAGGAGGAGGATTATGTAAGCCGCCTTGGGTTCCTTGTAGGAAAAAAGGCGGGGTATAAATATAATAAATTAATAAATAAATACATACATACATACGTACGTACACTATGCCTCTGAATATCAGGGTGTCCATGCATCCTTTATTGAGGACAGTCTATTTGAAGGGCTATCGGAGGACTGTCCTCTGTTTTAAAGGTTCCTCTACTCGAAGGGCTGACCTGTCGAAGTCCAGTTTAAAAATAAAGAACTGTGGGCCCCGGGCAGCAGACTGAGCAGGCATGCGCAAAGGTCACCCGGTCACCTTCTTCCACCCTATGCTGAGATGTACTGTATTTCTATGTAAATTATAATAATTATTTCTAAATTTGCGTGCATACATATAAATTAGCATATGCAAATTCTGTGCCAATTCTGGCCCATTTGTCCTATCTTGGTGATGCCTTTCCTCTTTTTGGGCTTACTGGTCACCCGATGGGGAATAGCAAGAGAGGGCTACTGTTGGGCTTCCCATAGGCATCTCGTGGGTCCCTCTGTGAAACAGAATGCTGGACTAGATAGGACTTCAACTCCCATTAGCCCTAGCCAGCATGGACAATAGTCAGGAATCCTGGGAGTTGTAGTCCAAAACATCTGGAGGGCACCAGGTTTGGGAAGGCTGAGTTAAGCCTTTGCTCTGATCCAACTGGACTCTTTTTATGTTGGCATGGGGGAGGGGAGTCCCAAGTTGAGCAGGCCTGCTTTAGTCACTCTTGGTGGTAGCAGCAGAGCTGCCATTCAAAATATATATATTTAAAACAGCTCAGCATTACTATAGCTAGGCAGAAAAATATGAGTCATAGAATCATAGAAAAGTAGAGTTGGAAGGGGCCTACCAGGCCATCGAGTCCAACCCCCTGCTCAATGCAGGAATCCAGGTCAAAGCATCCCTGACAGATGGCCGTCCAGCCGCACCTTGAATGCCTCCAGTGTGGGAGAGCCCACCACCTCCCTAGGTAGTTGGTTCCATTGTCTTATTGCTCTAACAGTCAGGAAATTTTTTCTGATGTTTAGGTGGAATCTGGGTCCCTGTAACTTGAGCCCATTATTCCGAGTCCTGCAAACTGGGATGATCAAGAAGAGATCCTGGCCCTCCTCTGTGTGACAACCCTTTAAGTACTGGAAGAGTGCTATCATATCTCCCCTCAGTCTCCTCTTCTGAAGGCTAAACATGCCCAGTTCTTTCAGTTTCTCCTCATAGGGCCTTGTTTCTAGTCCCTTTATCATCCTTGTTGCCCTCCTCTGAACCCTCTCCAGTTTGTCTACATCCTTCTTAAAGTGTGGTGCCCAGAACTGGACGCAGTACTCAAGATGAGGCCTAACCAGTGCTAAGTAGAGGGAAATTATCACTTCCCACGATCTGGAAGCTATACTTCTATTAATGCAGCCCAAAATAGCATTTGCCTTCTTTGCAGCCACATCGCATTGCTGGCTCATATTCAGTTTGTGATCTACCACAATTCCAAGATCCTGCTCACTTGTAGTCTTGTTGAGCCAAGTGTCCCCCATTCTGTAACTTTATATTTGGTTTCCTTTCCCTAGGTGCAGCACTTGGCATTTATCCCTATTAAATTTCATTCTGTTGTTTTCAGCCCAGCGCTCCAACCTATCGAGATCTCTTTGAATTTTGTTTCTGTCTTCCAGAGTATTAGCTGTTCCTCCCAACTTTGTGTCATCTGCAAATTTGATAAGCATTCCCTGCACCTCCTCATCCAAGTCATTAATAAAAATGTTGAAGATCACTGGGCCTAGGACCAAGCCCTGTTGTACCCCGCTCGTTACCTCTCCCCGGTTTGAGAAGGAACCATTGATATACAGGCCTGTGGCTTACGCTGGCTCAGCTTGTCTGAGTGTGGAAAGCTAAGCAGGGTCAGGCCTGGTTATTACTTGGATGGGAGACCCGACTCTCCTCTAGTTTCCTGCATTGAGCAGGGGGTTGGACTCGATAGCCTTGTAGGCTCCTTCCAACTCTATGATCTATGAAATCTAAGCACTCTTTGAGTCCGATTCTGTAGCCAATTGTAGATCTGCCTAATAGTTGTTCCATCTAGCCCACTTTTAGCTAGCTTGCTAATCAGGATGTCATGAGGCACTTTGTCGAAAGCTTTGCTGAAGTCCAGATATATGATGTCCACAGCATTCCCACAGTCCACAAGGGAGGTTACCCGATCAAAAAATGAGATCAGATTAGTCTGGCAGGATTTGTTCTTGACAAATCCATGCTGGCTTCTAGTAATCACTGCATTGTTTTCAAGGTGCTTTTGCTTCCTTTAGAATCAAGAACTCAAGTATAACATGGTCACTTTCCCCCAGAGTTCCCAAAACTGCCACTTTATCCACCAAGTCGTCTCTGTTGCTTAGAATCAGGTCAAGGATAGCCGATCCTCTAGTTCCTTCTTCCACTTTCTGTAGCAGGAAGTTATCAGCAACACAAGTCAGGAATTTCTTAGAGGGGCCATGTTTGGCAGAATTTGTCTCCCAACAGATATCAGGGAAATTGAAGTCCCCCATCACTACTACATCATGCCTCCTTGAAACATTGGTAATTTGCTTTTCAAAGGTTTCATCCTCATCTTCTTCTTGATTGGGTGGTCGGTAGTAGACTCCAACTGCCATGGTCGTCTTATTCTTTGCCCCATTTATTTTAACCCAGATGCTCTCAATGGGGCTGCCAAGCTCATCTTCCTGTATCTCTGTGCAGAGATACGTATTTTTAACATGCAGCGCAACTCCACCTCCCTTTCTGTTGCTTCTGTTCTTTTTGAACAAGTTATATCCTTCAATTGCTGTATTCCAGCCATGGGAGTCATCCCACCAAGTTTCAGTTATACCTATCAGGTCGTATTTGCCCTCATGTATTAAGAGTTCAAGTTCGTTCTGTTTGTTGCCCATACTCTGGGCATTAGTATAGAGACATCGAAGACTATGTGCTTTATAGTCCAACTTTCTTCCTACATTTTGTAGTCGACTATCATTGGGCACCACTGGAGATGTTCTCTTCGTTGTGGCACAGAGGCCTTCCATTGTTACCCCTGAGTTCATGTCTCCCTCCCCTGTTGGATTCAGTTTAAAGCCCTCGTGATTACCGTAAGTTCCTCATGCTGTGGCCAAACACATTCTTCCCAGTCCTTGTGAGGTGCAACCCATCCTTTGCCAGCAGTCCATCTTCCAGGAAGTGTAGCCCGTGGTCCCAGAATCCAGTTCTCTTGCGTCAAATGTGAAGCCTTTTTGGATGGGAGTGGGGGGAATCTAGCTACGTTTTTAAAAATGGGAATAGAATGTATTCCCATTCATGTTGTGTTTTAATTAAGATTCTGTTTTTGATCTGGATTTTATTGATAGCCACTTTGAGCCCAATTGTTTTAGCAAAACGGAGGGATATACATTAAATGAAATAAATAATAAATAATGTACTCATCCAAAACAGTCCACATTTTTGAGAAGCTGGAGTTCCAGGTAAGGCAATCCACAGGGCAGAGGCCAATTTCCTGCCTGTTGAACTGCTGTACTGGTATGTGGAAAGATGTATGGCTGCACACAGTGGAGAGAGAGCAGGAGACTGGCTGCCAGGGATGTGCACACACGGGGTTACGGGCCTACTTACACACCACATATATTGGCTTTGTGATGTTAGCTATCCTGGTTTCCCCCAAAGAATCCTGGGAATCATAGTTTGATGAAAATGCTGTTAATCGTCAGCCAGAGAACCCTAGCTCCCTCTCACAGAACTTCAGTCCCCCATGGGATTGTTGTTTATAATAGCAGAATGGTTAGGGAAGATGTTGGAACTGGTGGAGATAGCTAACATATGTCATTAATTAGAGAAAATATAACTTATTTGCTTATTGTTGAGTGGAATTCTTAAATAGATTTTTTGCAGGGGCTAGAATTAAGAATTAAAAATGATGTGTTTATCTGTGGGTTTGTTGAAAGAAAAATTTTAGATAATAGGAAAAAAGTGGATTTTCTTTGTAATTATAGAGTAAGAGAAATTGTTGTTACTTCACTTGTATTTGTTGTGGAGATAATTGGAAGTGCATTTTAGTTAGGTTTTTTTTTCTTTTTTGAATGTTACATGTTTTTGTGGGGTCTGTTCTATTTTTAATATAAATAAATAAATAAAAGAACTTCAGTCCCCCCCTGGAGTGGGAATGGGCATTAAATGCTTTAAGTCTGTGTAGCTGCAGCCTTTGTCTTCCTGAGAACAGCAGTATGAGTGCAATGCTTTGCCTCTCTGCATTGGGGCTGTTAAGTTACGATGACCAAGGGCACAGATAACTTTGTCCGAGGTGGTAAACCCCTCCAGCTTTGGATCATCCCAGCTTTTCCCCAGAGGTCTGGCATGGCATGAATATCTTCTGAAACAGACTTCCACAAATGGTGACACACACACACACACCCCTCAAGCTAAACAGCCCACCAGCCCTGAATGGTGCCCGCCTCCCCCAGGGGCTCAATAAACCTGTTTGGGACAGCAAAGACAGGAGAGGGGTATACCTACCTTGACCCTAAGCTCATCCTCAGAAGCCCTTCTCTTGGGTGCCCCTGCCAAATGACATGAGGCAGGTGGCTACTAAGGAGAGGGCCTTTTCAGTGGTGTCACGGCACCTCAGTTGACCTCCCCAGAGAGGCTCACCTGGAGCTTACATTGTGGTCTTTTCAATGCCAGATGAAGGCCTTTTTGTTTTCCCAGGCTTTTTAGCCCTTCAATTTTAAAAATTGCATTAGTGCGTTTTTAGATCTTTCTACTGCTACTGGCTTTCATCTTGATTACTGCTTTGGTTTTATTCTGTTTTAAGCTAACGGTTTTATATGTTTTACTGTGTTATTATTGTATTTTATGTTTTTAAGCTTTGTCTTGTAAACCTCCCAGAGAGCTTCAGCTAATGGTATAGAAATGTAATGAATAAGTAAGCACCTGGCCCGGTAAGTCACCATACGTGACTGTGGGGGCTGAGTGGTTAACCATTTGTGTGGGTCTATTTTGGAAGCATAACAAGACCCTTTTATTCAGATAAACATTTAGGACAGCCCTTGCAAATAAGTGCAGAAAAGCTGCTAGCCTATACATAAACAAATGTATTAGCCTGCTTACCCACACATCTCTATGTTAAACAGATGCAATACATTGAATCTGAAATTGAGATTGAGAGAGAGAGAACAAATACTTTCCCATTAACTAAAGCTGGGTAAACTGCCTGATCACCTGGAGGCAATTCTCACACACTAGGTGACTAGGAAAGTGGCTTTTTATATGTCTGATTTGTAGGAGTGGAGAGGGAATGAGCAGGAATACTTTACCATTAAAATATTCTATTTTTTATGTCTATTACTTTTAAGGTTATGTACCACTAGGCCTTTGGGTTATTTAGGCTACTAATCCATTCCGTACTTCATATTTTGGCTCCACAAATGAGCCCAGTAGGTAACATTTACATTTATTGGGCCTATTTTGAAAGGCTGACTTGGGGAACGGTAAGGGGGGGGGGGGAATGTCTGTTTTGTTTGCCATCAAAATTAAGCATGGAGATGATGTAAATGTAGGGGACTATCTATTTTACATCAGTACAGGATCAGGCCCAGGATTAGCCAAGACATTTTTGTAATTGCCATTACCAAGTATTGAATTATAACAGCAAAATGTCAAACTGAAATAAACAAGCAGAATATGACTCATCCCTGTACACGGTCATTAGCATGTTGACAGTTATGATCTGCTAATAAGCAATGGATATAAAACTGCTGTGCTCTCCTCCCATGCTTTGCTGTGGAGTCTGGTGAATCTCTAACATGCTTCAACACACACCCTTTATGCTCCACAAAGCTGTTCGACAACCTATCAAACTTACACCAAGATATTAAAGCACAAGGAAAAGCTTTAAAGGAAAGCTGTGCAAACCCATTTTTCATGACACAATGTTCTTCATGTGCAAAAGAGCTTTAAGTCTGTTTTAACGTAACAACAAGCCTGTGAGGAAGGTTGCTAGTATCCCCATGTTACAGATGGGGAACTGAGGCTGCAAGCAATTTGCTTAAGACTGCTCAGTGAGTCCCTGGCAGAGGTGGGATTTGAACTCTTGAGGTTGAAGTCCAACACTCTACCACAGGGGTGGGCAGAAAGTAGATCTCCATATGTTTTAGACTTCAACTCTGAGCATTCATGACCATTGTCCATGCCGGCAGGGGCTTTGGGGAGATAAAAGTCCAAAACATGTGGAGATCTACCCGCTATCCACCCTTGTTCTACCAAATAGATCTCATCAAGGACTATTTACCTGTACAGTGCAGTGTGACTTTCACCTGGTTGGAAGTCACTGCACTGAAACCACATGGACCAGTGGTCCTGTGGCCCATACCTGGGTCACCAGACTCCAGAAAGACATGGTGTTGACTTGGGAAGCAACCATTCTTGGAAACCAAGCAGGTGGCAACGGGGCAAATTCACAGCAGTGTTCAGAGGCTTGCTCTTGGATATATTAAATTACAAAAAAGAAAAGTGTTTGTTGTGATTGCTATAATTGTGAGGTATAAAAATATAATAATCTTATTGTGAAGGACTGTAACCGGTCCTTTATCTCAAGATGAGAGATCAAAGGTGCAAAACTGCCAGCCTTGGCTCTGCCATCTTGATCCTGATTCTCTCAGGGCTTTACCCTTAGTCTATGCACTGGATTTAGCACTGAACCACAGAGGAACTGCACACTAAGGCAGGGGTCTTCAAACTAAGGCCCGCGGGCCACATCCGGCCCGCCGGGCCTTTTTATCCGGCCCGGCGGCCGATCTAAAAGCTCCCTGCCCGCTGGGAATCCGCCCCGCCGGAGTAAGCCACTGGGAAGAAAGGCGTGGAGGGAAACCCCAGAGCGGCGCGCCCGCCAAGCTGCTGAGGTACGCCCGCTTCCCCTGGGGAATAAACAGCTGTTCGGCGCGGCTGCCAAACAGCTGAGAGGCGGACCGGAAGCAGGGGCCGGAAAGGAACATGTGTGCCGGCCGCAGCAAACTCTGCCCTTAGGCCCCCTCCCGGCCAGTGGGTGGGTGCTCTGCTGGCCCTTCCCGGAGGAGTCACGCCGCCGCGGAGCGGCCGGAGGACCATTCTGCGACGACGGGGCGGGCCAGTGGCAGCAGCGGCTCAACGGCCTCGACACGCAGCTTGTCACTGGCTGGCCGGGGCACCGCGTCGCACACGCTTGCTACAGGGTTGCCTGGCAACGCGCGGCCCGCTGATGGCGCTGCCGCGCGCCCAGGCCTCACTCAGCGCCTGCTCGGCTCCGCCGCCACCGCGTCCAACGTGGTGCACGAGCGACAACCGCTTCCTCTTCAGGAACTTCCACGCCGGCATCTGATACTCCCGGTGAGTCGCAGTCGCCCGAGTGGGGAGCGCCAGCCGTGGGTGCTGTGCTCTGCTCCGCACCAGGGTGGACGCCGGGGAGCCCCTCTCAGTCGCCTCTGGCCCAGCGGGACCGGCCCTGATGCCCGCAGGGCTAGCCACTCTAACCCTGTGGCGCGGGGGGGGCAAGTGCGCCCCATATTCTGGCCTCCACACTCGGCTCTGCTGCTGCCCCGCTCACCCCAAGCGGCAGAACCCGGAGCTAGTGTGGCCCAAGATCGGGGGGGGCAGTGCAGAAATTCAAACAGCACCCCCCCGCCCTGCACATGCCAGCCCCCCTTATGGTCCATGGAGGAGTCAGTGGCTCCGTGGAGCCCCCCCCCATCTCTGTGTTTGCACTTTTAAGTCTGTGATCCTTGTATTGTTTTTTTCCTGTTTCTTTGCACTACAAATAAGATATGTGCAGTGTGCAAATCAAGCCTTTCTATTCTGTTTGTACTTTTAAGGCTGTGATCCTTGTATTGTTTTTTCCTGTTTCTTTGCACTACAAATAAGATATGTGCAGTGTGCAAATCAAGCCTTTCTATTCTGTTTGTGCTTTTAAGGCTGTGATCCTTGTATTGTTTTTTCCTGTTTCTTTGCACTACAAATAAGATATGTGCAGTGTGCAAATCAAGCCTTTCTATTCCTTTTTAAAATGTATTTCAATTTTAGACAGCAAAATAATTTATAATTTATTTATTATTAATTGAATAACTTTCCATTTAATCAAGTAAAAAAAAAAAGGACCGCGGTCCTTTTTTTTTACTTGATCCATTCGTTCATATTTTTTTCAAACTATAGTCCGGGGCCCCCAACAGTCTGAGGAACCATGAACTGGCCCCCTGTTTAAAAAGTTTGAGGACCCCTGCACTAAGGTAAACTGATTACAATAAAAGGTCGGAAATGAGGGAAGGTGGAAAAGGTGGGGAGACACTTTGGTATACACAAGTAGAGCTACAAAACAACAAAACTAGTTCCTTTACTAGTTCCTTCACTTACTCTTTGCCTGGGAGGTTGGTCTTCTTAGGGCCTGCCTCAGCAAAAACCCTGCTCCGCGCTCCTTCACGTGCAGACAACCACCACCAAACCCAGAAGCCAAGGCTGGCAGTATCGATCCCCCACCCCCTCCTTTCAGTAGCCCTGTTGTCTTTGGCCAATCAGGATGAATTTCATCTGGGCTAGGCAGGGGAGGGGTTGCTCCTAGGTGTCAGAGGGGTGAACTCCTGACCATGACAAGAGTGCTTGGGGAACATTTGCATACAAATACATGGGGGCATAGGGCCATCAGAGGAAACTATGTAAATTTGCAGGAGATTCTGAGGCCCAGAGCCATCAGAGGAACTATGTACATTTGCATGAGGTTCCCAGCCTCCAGCTGGGATTACACTTGATTACACGTGTGTGGTGGAGAGTCTGCTTTTCTTCACACTTATCAACACAGGCCAAGCAATCTTTTATGGTGGTTGTTGATGATGATGCAAAGGGATTTGTGCCTTTGGCACACATGCTGCAGGGACAAGCCAGCCAAAGTGAAGCACTGATTTCAACAGGAAAGTTCTGCACATTTTGAATCTACCACTCTGAGTAATGCGTAGGTACTAGAAGTGTAGGATAGAAATTCTGTAAAAATTGCTATTTCCCACTGAAATCAACAGGACTTAGAAATGCTTCGATTGGGCCGGATTGTGCCCTTTGCACTCAGGCCCTTTTAATTGTACATTACAGGTTCCACCCTTGTAGGCAATGGGACAAAGTTCCACTTTCTAACTTGAAGGTATCTTATTTATTTAAAACATTTCGACACCACCCTTCATCAAATCATATTCCAGGGCGGTGTACATGTGTAGATAATATTTTAAAACCTAATACAATAAAGGCACAGGCCTATGGCTCATGCTGGCTCAGCTTGTCTGAGTGTGGAAAGCTAAGCCGGGTCAGGCCTGGTTATTACTTGGATGGGAGACCCCTCCTCTAGTTTCCTGCATCAAGCAGGGGGTTGGACTCGATAGCCTTGTAGGCTCCTTCCAACTCTATATCTATGAATCTATAAGGCACAATCCTATGCATGGTTAGACAGGAAAAAAGGCATATAACTCCAGGCATGCCCCAGCCAGCATGCTGGGAGTTGTAGGCCATTTTTTCTGCCTAAAACACTTCATTCTCATATACTTGCTTTCCTCTTCCCTCCCCATTCCTTTCCCCTTTTGTATTGTGTCTTTTAGATTGAGAGCCTGTGTGCAGACTGTCTTGTTTTTTAAGATCTGTACAGTACTTAAAAATATTTATAAGTTATCAGTAATAATCTCAGAGCGGAAGTGAGTGCAAGGATGTAGACCAGACTTCCCCAACCTGGTGTTCTTCAGATACCGTATATTGGACTACAAGTCCCGCAATTCTCAGTCAGCATCTCCATTGGCTGGGGGCAACGGGAGGTGTAGTCCAACAATGCTGGAAGGCACCCGATTAGAGAAGGGTGATCAAAACATGGAGCAGCCTCAGGCTGGTACAGATGTACCAAGAGTTTGAGTTACTCCATCTGGAACTTGGATATCCAGATATACAGGGTGCTGGCTAGGCAAATATGCGGATACCAGACACAAATCTTCACTCTGTTGAAAATGTAGCTGGTAAGTAGCTGTTTGTGTCCTGCTTGTGAGTTTCCCATGGGCAGCTGGATGGCCACTGTGTGAACAGAATGCTGGACTAGATGGACTCTTGGTCTGATCCAGCAGGGCTCTTCTGATGTTGTTATAAGCACCAAGAATAAACTATGACTGGGAATGGATTCCCTGCTCTATTATTTTCAGATGGCGCATAGACTTTTTCCCTACATTAAACCTCTTTGATTTTGGAGGTTAAAGTAGGGAAATAAGCATGTCATCAATAGTCTTAACAAAGAATCCATGCGTGGTAAGCAGCAACAGTGGCCCAAGTCATCTTAGGACCAAGGTGGGAAAATATGCCCTACACCTTCAGCACACTGCCAATATTTCCAGCGATTGTGTCTGGATTCGCGCTAGACGTTGTATGGCCTGGGAAGCTCCAGGGACCTATTCAGTTTTACAAGACCTTGTTTCCTCAGCTAGCAGTAGCTCTCTATATTAACTCTTCAAGCTTAGTTGGACACCGTCCTGTAGGCATGGAAGGAATGTCAGTCAACCCTAGACCTGCATCTATGGTTGAAATGACAAAACTTCAAATCCAGAGCATACTGGACCCCTGCAGTGTTTTTTTTTTTTGCTTTTGGAATTAATCTCAGGAATTGCTTACTAGAGATATCAACCCACAAGGGAATCTAGTCTACTTTGTGTGCATGTGTGCATAGCGGGGGGGGGGGGGGCGCTCACAATTTCTAGTAGTGGTTCAGTTTTGAAAGGTGGTTTTCTGTATTAACGTGGTCTTTCAGACAGCCCTTATATTCTCCTAATATCAGTGTTCTCCAACCTTGAGTCCCCAGATGTTTTTGGCCTACAACTCCCAGCATGCCCCAGCCAACATAGCTGGCTGGGGCGTGCTGGGAGTTGTAGGCCAAAAACATCTTGGGACCCAAGGTTGGAGAACACCGCCTAATATAGATACCTGCTGTTTGGTTCCTCCCCTGCTTGCCCCACCCCCCATGGAAACAAATGTTTCGGAGGACAAATCAATGGCTAAAATAACCACGTTTGAGAACTAAATGTTTTCTGCCAGTGGAGTATTTATTCAAAGACCTCCTTGACATCATGGAAATTACATATACAGTAAGGTGACCAATTTTTTTTCCAGATAAAAATCTGGGAAGGTGGACTGTATATCAGCATTAATTGGCCATGCAGTCATCCCTGTGCATGTACTCCTGCCATCTCTGCTCCTTGGTGCTCTGGTCCCCTTCCCTTTATAGCAGTGTTCTCCAACCTTGGGTCCCCAGATGTTTTTGGCCTACAACTCCCAGCATGCCCCAGCTAGCTATGCTGGCCAAAAATATCTGGGGACCCAAGGTTGGAGAACACTGCTTTATAGCAATTTTGGGACGACAGGGAAATTTGTATGCATTTGTGTTTTTGTTTTTAAATGTCAGTTTTTAAAAAGCTGAGTGAGCCAAACACATACTTGCCTCTCCTTCTGGCTGTCAAATGCCAAATAGTTGCTTTTTAAAACTGGAGGTGGCCACTTGATAAGAAAAATAGCCACAGTTCTGGACACCACAATCTGTCATCTCATTTCCACTCCATCATATACAGGAGTTTTTCTATCCTCCTTTCTTACTTTCCAAAGTGAGAGGCAGCTGGCTGGCAAGCAGGACTAAATGAATAATCCGTTTCTATCCAAAGGTAGATTTCATAGAGTTGGAAGGAGCCTACAAGGCTATCGAGTCCAACCCCCTGCTGAATGCAGGAAACTAGAGGACGGGTCTCCCATCCAAGTAATAACCAGGCTTGACCCCTGCTTAGCTTTCCACGCTCAGACAAGCTGAGGCAGCGTAAGCCACAGACCTGTTATGTAGGATACAAAATACAAATGTCATCCCCCCCCCCTTGTTAAAATTGCATTGGTTTCCCTTAATTGGATTCCAAGTTGACACACTCTAAATCTGGCAGGGGCCAAGATTGTGGCTTCTTCACACAAACTTGTATTTCCTGGTTTAGAAACATTATTGAAGTCAGTGTTAAAGACAGAACCAACCACAGCTTGAAGCTAAAAAGAAGGGTCTATTGAAACCTATGAGGCACAGACCTGCAATCTCAGAGAAAAGATTACTTTCCACAAACACATGTAATTCTTTTCTTAAGGTTCAATTTTGAATTTCCACATAAATAGTAACACACCAATTCCAGCTGAGTATTGAAATCAAAATCTTTTACTGAGACACAAGCAACAAGAAACAAATACAGGACAGGTAGAATTGGACACACTACCTCTAGTGCAGGGGGGGGGGAGGAGTTAACAAAGTAGAATACAATCAGTCATAACAAGACATGGTCCTCTTAGTACTCAACATATTTTCCTATGGACCACAAAAGAGCAGAGCTTCCTGGAATAGTACATCTCTGCAGGCTGCATTCACTTTAGTCCAAACAGCCCAGATAAAGTGTGCTGAGGCAAGTAACCTCTCCACTTTTTAACTGGCTAGCTAGTGAATTGCTCCTTTTATTCTATAAGCCCATCTGGATATTATCTAAGCAGCCCATTTTCTACTGGGCACCAGCAACCTGAAGAGAACATGGTCCAAACACAATGGCTTGAAGCATCCTATTGATACATGAAATTTATACGACATGATCAAACACTCCCCATGTAGTAATTCATTAAGATGCTCCTACCCACCTCAGATTAGATTCCACTTTGCACCAACAGAATTGCACCCATGAATATAGTATATTCATATATATATATAGTCCCCCAAATCACATAATAAAGCCACTGAAGTGGGAACACAAAGGTATATAGTTATCCCTGATCAAGCACGTTTTATTTGCAATGTTAAGAAGCTTATTACGTACTCTAGCTTGTATTAAATAAGCTGTATGCATTTCCTAGATTCAGTTCAGATATAGGACAGTCCCTCCTTTCATTTGCCCAGCCAGCATAGAAAAGACAATAATTTGGGGGAAGGAGGGTACATTTTTGAAGCATCTGGACCAACCTGGATCCATCACCTTGCAATCAGCCTCAGCCTAAAGTGATCATGTGATTGGACCCACCGGCTGCCCGCAGAAAGCTTCATGGTTTGATCTCAGTGGTTGGAGGAACACCCAGTCTACATTTTGGAAGGCTAGCAGGTGCCACTGTTTGCAGATGCACTGCCTTTAAGCAGACAGGTGGTCTCCCACTCTGACTTGCTAAGACGCAGCAGCCGATCACACCAACCCTGTTTAATCAGAAACACCAGAGTCCCCCCATTAGGCTTTGCAGGAGATTCCACGGTCATTGGGATAACTTGACATTTGGCCCAGGCCCTGTAAGGTAGGATGAGCAGCAAGCAGGTGTCATTTTTATCTGGTGACAAATTCAGTAGATTAGCATTGGGATGGAAGCAGAAGGAGTGGTGCAAGGATCCATATTTGTGAGAAGAGGATGCAGCTGTAAATTAGGGAGAGGCCTCAGTCGGAGTCACTGCTGCTGGAAGAGGAGGAATGCTGTAAACAGGAGAAAGGAGAAAAACTCATGAGACTTCAATTTCAACTCATTGTCACTGAGATCCAATCAGGGTTTAATCCAGGGGTTCCTCATGCAGCGCCCACAGGCACCCACAAAACTCTCCCCTCCCTGCCCCCTTCAAAACAATTGTTTTAAGAAAAACCTTGGGAAATGTTAGGGCAGTCTTCTCTCTCTCCCTTTCTGGCCTCTAGCCTGCTCTCTCCCCTCCCCCCACCCCACCCAGCCTGTAGCCACACTATTCCCTGCTCCTCTTTAGCTCACTGTTCCTCCCTGTTCCCAGCCTCTAACCTTGCTCGTTTCTCTACCCCTTTGCCTTGCTGTTTGTTTCCTATACCTGCAGGTTGGCTGAAGAAAAGGCAGGCTCTAAACATGTACAGAATGTGTGTCCTTTCCCAGAAAACCACTACTACCAAGTTCCAGATACCAGAGAGTAAAGGTTGCACAAAGACCTGAACCCCAAAATCTCTCCCAGGGCCAGCATCAAGGGCAGGCATGGCTGGCCACCTGCTGAGGGGCCCCACCTAGACAAGAGCCTCCTAGACTTGCGCTTCCTCTTCACCATTGCAACCTGCTTCTTCACCTGCCTCTCACTCTGGGCCCAGACAATGGCGGTGGTGAGAAGAGGGAGCAGGAGATGCCATGGCCTCCTCACTGGCTCTCTGCCTGTCAAGCAAACAGTAGCAATGGCAAGAAGAGGATGAGGAGCGATAGCAGCTGGTGACAATGGCGGTGAGAGGGTAGGCCAGTGTTCTCCAACCTTGGGTCCCCAGATGTTTTTGGCCTACAACTCCCAGCATAGCTGGCTGGGGCATGCTGGGAGTTGTAGGCCAAAAACATCTGGGGACCCAAGGTTGGAGAACGCTGGGGTAGGCTCACTGAAGGAGGGGACCCATTGAGGGTGACTGGCCCAAGGGCCCTCAAAAATCTGGACCCAGCACTGATCTCTGCTTTCATAACACTGAAGTACATTCCAAGCGGTGGCTGTGAGGGGGAGGGGAGACAGACACATCCAGACCGCAGTGTTCCACGACTCCCTGCCAATTCTTCAAGCCAGCTTCCCTCTGTGCTGGCTGGGTAGCTGCTGGGCAAAATCTGGAGTAGCATAGGCATATCCAGGTCTCAATGGCATCACTGCAACTTCATTTAACTGTATCTGTAGGGCCGCCCAACATATGCTCTCTGGACAGCTTACGGAACTTTTAAAATCAAATATAGTACATTAAAATTGTTAACTGAGCAGTTACCTTCTTCTATTCAAAAAGGCTTCGGACTGAGCCACCAGCTCAAGGAATGCTCCTCAAGCCAGTGACTCAGTCAGGAGCCAGCTTCGCTCCCCCCTCATCTTGGCCAAGGGGGAGCAAAGTCCTGAGCCGGTACCTCAAGGAGCAGTTCTTCCAAGGTGTTGGTTCATTCTGGAACCCGCTCTGCCCATCCCTCAGCTTCCCGAATCAGGGAAGGCAAGGGACAGGCAAAACCCTGAACCCATGGCTCAAAGGCCCGGGCTCAGTCAGGAGCCAGCTTCATCCCCACCACTCACCTTTTCCTGAATGGGGAGTGAAGCCAACTGAGGCTGCTTGAGGCTGTGGCTCAGCTGGGAGCCATTCTCCTGCCCCCCTCCTTTCTATAAGGGGGGGTGCTTTGGGGAGGGCCTCACCTGAGGCCTTCGCAGGCCAGATGGGGAGGCCTGGTGGGCCAAATTCAGCCAGTGGGCTGAAAGTTCCCCATCCAGTAGGCCTCTGTCACAAACACCTTAGGGCTGTCAACCTAAGAGTGGCAGGCACAGTGACCCTTGATCGCAGACAAACAGGCGTTGTTTCCTCACGTTCCATGGCAACAAGTGAAAGAAGTCCACTATTTCTTGCCTCAATATTTCCTGACCTAGGTCTGCCCTCCCCTCCCTTTTGCTCCTCCCTTCCCTTCCTTCCAGCAGACCTTCCCATGCTGCTTATGGAGTTTGTGGGGCTTGTGCATCTTGTGGGCCTTCTTCATCTTCTTCTGCATCTTCTTTGCTGCTTTCTTATCCATCACATGGGTCCCCATGGCAACAGCCCCAGGCAGCAAAGGGTTGACCCCCATTCCTCCAGGCATACCAGGAGCAGGTGGGGGGTAAGGGCCACCAGGCGGGACTGGATAGCCAGGTTGATGCCCAGGATATGGCGGAGGCTGAATAGGATGACCTGGCGGGTATGCAGGTTGCCCTGGCATCCCTGCTGGGGGGATGGGATAGGAGCCAGCAGGGACAGAGCCTGGAGGGAAGGCAGGATTCACTGAAGGAGGGTGTGCAGGATTGTAGCCAGCTGGGTAAGAAGGGTTGGGAGGATAGGCTGCTCCAGGGTAGGCACCCGGCTGGCCTGAAAAAAAAGGGGAGGGAGAGGGAAAGAGAAGAAGAAAGAGTGATCAGCTGCAAAGTGAAACAAATCTTGCCCCAGCCAACTTTTAGTAGCCTACCATTCAGTGGCTAGTTTCCAAGAGAGGTGCCAAGACTCCAGCCTACTTATACTTGGCAGCCTTGTAGGGACCAATATTCTCTATAAACAGTTCATCCCCCCCCCCAACTTACCACATCCTCACACTCTTTAGTCCCACCCTCATCCCATCGTTTTTGAAAGCAGCAGCAGCAGCAGAAGTCCCCCCCGCCACTTCTCCCACATGTTTGCAGATTGCCCAGAGCGACAGCCATAGAATCCATCACTCATAGGACACCTTCAGACAACCAGTGGATTCCCACCAAGTGACAACCACAAAGGCCATTGCTCTTTGGGCAACACAGGTTTTTCATCTGAATCCACCCAAGGATTTCGAATGTACTGAAAGCAAGTCATCACTACCTAAAGCAGTGTTCCTCAACCTTGGGTCCCCAGATGTTTTTGGCCTACAACTCCCAGCATGCCCCAGCCAGCTATGCTGGCTGGGGCATGCTGGGAGTTGTAGGCCAAAAACATCTGGGGACCCAAGGTTGAGGAACAATGACCTAAAGTCACTTCAAATTGAATCTCTTAGGCAGATATGAAGAGGCCATTTGGGTAGCTGTGGGCGGCAGGGGATCAAATCCAATGATGTCATTCCAAAGTATGTGCAAGGGGAGAATCCAACTAAAGTTCCACTTGTGCAACTGGTTGCAGATCTGACTGAGGTTTACAAAATGATCCGCTAGCGCTTGCACAATGGGTAAAGGCAGGGGAGCTCCGCTAGCACAGCATTTCTTCTGCTAACAGTACATTGGATTTAGGCTGGAAAGGGCAGACAGAGGGGAATAAAATTTTTTTTAAAAAAGCACATCACTAGTAGCAAATGTCAAGTTCAAAATGAGTCATCCATGACTTGATAGTGCAGACAATGCCTTCTACTGAGTCACCAAGGTCAGCATCTCATATGCCGTGGGAGCAGAGAGAACCCATGCAGTTCTTCCACAAACGACTTGAGGCAAGCCAATTCTGCTACAGAAAGTGGGCTGATCAAATGTAATTGTGACCAGACTTAAATGCCTGCTGCTTGCCTCTGGGTAGGATTTCCTTCACAAAATACATACAAGAGGTATGCCATCAACGTGAACTTTGACACTGGCGAGGTGCGTCAAATACAATGGTGCCTTGGCAATTACCAAGTCACCTTTCTTTTAAAAATAGCATGGCAGCTATTAAAAGCCATGGCTACAAGCAAATGACTCAGCAAGTAGCATGTACCCAAAACCCTTCTTGGAAGTAGCCAGTGCCCATTAAAATGCCTCCAGACAGGAGACCAACTATGCCCTTGTGCTACGTATTCTCTACAGCAGTGTTCTCCAACCTTGGGTCCCCAGATGTTTTTGGCCTACAACTCCCAGCATGCCCCAGCCAGCATAGCTGGCTGGGGCATGCTGGGAGTTGTAGGCCAAAAACATCTGGGGACCCAAGGTTGGAGAACACTGCTCTACAGAAATGTACCTGAGCGAAACCCATCAAATCTGTCTCCTATTTTTACCTGCATTGGGATTCCACATGGTCCTCAAAGAAAGAAGAAACAGTCAGCTGACGGGAGAAAGACACTGTTAGCTCAAAAACATAAAACTGGAGGACCATTAATACTGTATAAATCAATTCAGGTGGACAGCTAGGTGGGCTGTTGTTTTTTTAAATCACAGGAAAGTCTATTCTATAAGGTCAAATTGCTGGCAACAGGTACAGAGACTTTATGGGACCTGCAGGCCAGAGGATCTGAAAAATACAGGTTTGGGATTATTACAGTGCCCTTGGCCTCAGCCTCCATGAAAGACTAACAAGCCCAGTCATTTACCTTAGGCTGCAACCCTAGGCACCCTTACTCCAAAGTGCATCACAGCTGAAGCTTGCTTCTGAATGACATGCACAGGATTGGGCTTTACCACTCCTGAAAGTAATGATTACTATTACTGCAGCATTTATATTGTGTGTAGGGAGGGAGTATGAACACACAAGCACTGTTACTGGACAAAATTTTATGATACTTTACTCATCATCAGAAAATGCTATGAGACAGGTCGCGTATTTCCAGAGATACATTTATTTAAATAAGGGGTGGAGGAAAATCTTGGCCAACTTGGCCAACAAAGCAACCTGGCTGAGCTGACAAACTGCCTTTATAGCAGGAAAGGGTGCTTTGCAGTGACGCTTCCATGTAATAGCAGCCATTCTGGATAGTGAACCCATAGACCTGGGTTCAAGCTCTTCATCTGCCACACACTGTAGATTGCCATGACCAAGACGCACACAGCCTCAGCTATCCAATTTTAGATACAATTGGAACATGGACTACTTACAGGGTTGTTGAGAGGATGAGGCATTAAGGAAACATTGTTTACCAGCCGAAAGGCTTAGGAACAGAGCAAGCTACCATATTAACACCAAAAGTGGAGTGGAGCTAAATGATGCGAGACTTCTATGCATTCATATCCCAAACAAGAAGTTTTTTAAAGTAACACTTTAAATAAGGAAGTCAAAACCACATACGTAATTAACTTTACATCAATATTTACTGTTAAAGGATATTAACTTTATCCATTAAGATTTAATATAATCCATTAGACATTACCAGAACTACAGGCTGGATGCAAATCCTAGCTCAGTTATCAAGTCAATGGAGCAAGTTCATTGTATCCAAGCCTCAGTTCTCCCATCTGTAAAATTGGAACAATTAAGATTGGGGGGGTATTCTTTAGAAAATGACTAGGATTAAAAGATGAACATTGCTATAACCTTCTCCTTTGTCCATCCTCCAGACCCAGTGTCCTTCAGCACAGCCCAAGTCTCACTTTACCTAGTCTTAGGGCACAATCCTATCATGTTTAGACAGAAATAAGTCCTACATCTCCCAGCATTCCCCATGCTGGCTGCCTGGGGAACGTGGAGAGTTGTAGGACTTAATTAGGGTTGCACCCTTAACATCTCATATCTCTCTCACCCCCACCCCTATTAGAGCTCAGACTCTCTGAAAAGGCATACATGATCTGCATAGCCTGTACAGACTCTGTTGGAATTAAACAAACTCAAGTGGGACCTGCAACAAAACATCGTGGTACAGAGAGTTCCTGTTCATGATGCCAGCCAGCCATGCCCTCTTCCAGGATATTCTATTCCAGTGATGGCAAACCTATGGCATGGGTGCCACAGCTGGCACGCAGAGACCTCTCTGTGGGCACTCGAGCCATTGGTCACCAGATCGCGAAAAGACTGTCCTCTTCTGAAAAACACTAATGATCTTGTTCTTTCTCACAGTGTGGAACAGAATGATTTTATTCTAGAATTCCTGTTACAGAATTCTTTTCTACATTGTTATCACATTTAAAAGATTTTGAAGAATGATGCACAGAGCATGGCTTGGATGTAAAGCCCTAACAGTTGACCTGAGTGCTGCATTTGTTGCTCTCAAACTAACAGAGTATGAGCCAAGGTTTGACAAATTATCAGTATGCATGCAATAGCAAAAATCATATTAATTGTGCAAAAGCATGCCCAATGCAAACTTTTACCTAATGCAGTGTTTGCAGTCCAAGACATCAAGTGTTTAAAATGTGTTACGCACGTTTAGTTTTCTTATTTATCTTGCTCATCCTAATACAGGTTGACTTTTACTTTTACTAATCCGACACCTGTAGAAGCAGGGAAAGGACCCGGGGTAAAGCTTGCCGCATACAATTTCAGTCGGGCATATAATCATATTACAAGTTGAGAATCCCTTATCCAAAAATACATGTGCCTAATTATTTTAAAAGTTTGTATAAATTCCCTTCAGGCTATGTGTACAATGTAGTACTATAATAATTTTTTGAGTTGATTTTTTTTTCAACAAAAAACTGTATCATTGAAAGCTCTGTTATTGTGTTTTTCTTTTAAGACAAAAGATGTTAATTAGTTCGGACAACTGTATGAGTTGTTTTTCTAAAACTAAAACCTCAGTATTCAGGTTTAATTGCAGTGTTGGCACTTTGAAATAAATAAGCTGGTTTTGTGTTGCAGTTTGGGCACTCAGGCTCAAAAAGGTTCGCCATCACTGTTCTATTCCAACCCCTATTCCCACAACAATCAGTCAGCATTCTGTGCCCAACTGAGCATGCTCAATCCTCATTGAGTAGTTTTGGGTTTTCCCTCCCTTGGGATTTTTTTTCCCCTAAAGTTTTTTGCACTTCTGCAAATCCTTGGGGTTTCCCCAAGCCTGCTGTCATTTATTTTATTTATTTATATAATACATTTTTATACCGCCCAATAGCCGAAGCTCTCTGTGTTGTTCACAACAGTTAAAACCATAAAATACAATAAAATATAAATATAAGATTTTAAACTGCAGATTAAAAACAACAATGTGCATGGAGAATGCCATTTTTGCTACAGAAAGGATCCACAGTCGGCGGAATGGTTTGCAATATGAACAGGGCCGGTGCTTAGGCCAACTAGGCAGCTGCCTAGGGCGCCGGGCTAAAGGAGGCGCCAGAAATGCCTTGGGGGGAAAAATACATCACGTATTTTACCAAGTTTGTTTTACCAATCATGTCCTGTGGCGGGGAAGGGAAGGCGAAAGAAGCGCACCCCTCCCTCTCTCTCCTCCAGCTCCTTACCAGGAACAGCAGCAGGCAGGCTCCTCCTCACAACCAGCATCAAAAGAGGCAGAGAAGGCTACAGACTGGAGGAGGGGAGGCGGGCAGGGGCCAATGATGGGAGGCTGGTGGGCGGCTGGAAGGATGCACCTCCAAACACCTCCTTCACCTTCCCTCTCAAGGATGCACCTGCAAACACCTCCTTCGTCTTCCCTCTCAAGGATGCACCTGCAAACACCTCCTTCGCCTTCCCTCCCTCGCGTGAGCCTCAGGTTCCTCAGCTCAAGGTCCCCTGAAAGCAGTTATTTCCAGCAACCAGGGAGGGAGGGAGGGAAAGGTATTTTAAGCTAGCTGGGGCTCCAATATTTTAATTATTTACCATGCTGTTTCTGTGTTTTGGTTTTAAATGGTTTTAGGATGCAATCCTATGCGTGTTTGGAGGGGGGGGGAATCCTACAACTCCCAGCATTCCCCAGCCAGCCATGCGCAATCCTATGCACGTTGAGGTAGAAAAAAGCCCCACAACTCCCAGCGTTCCAACAGCCAGCCATGCTGGCTGGTGAATGCTGGGAGTTGCGGGGCTTTTTTCTGCCTCAACGTGTTTAGGATTGTGCCCTGAGCTGTTGATGTTTTCTTTACTGTACTTTGAATATTGTTGTCTGCCTTGAGCACTAGGCTGGTAAAGGGAAAGACAGGATAATATACATTATTCTGATAAAGAAATATTGCAACAAAGTGATAGAGAGAGGAGGGGAAGTAGCAAGTTTCGTAAATCCCCTCCTAAATTTGAACCAGATGATCCACGGGCTCTCTCTTTGCTATGTTTCTACTACATGCATCCCCCCCCTGCAACCCAGAAGGTGTACGAGTCTCTGCACCTCCACCCTGCGAGGTAGGACAGGCTGCAAGACGCCCTTTTGTCTCTATTCCTCACAGGTAGTGCCACCACACCTCTCTCACATCCTTTTTTCATATCCCTTGTGCTGCCTGCAGGAGGAGACAGGCTTTTACATATATATGGAGTAGGAGAAGGCCCTTGGGAGTTCCTGGCATAGCTGGGCTGATGTTGCCTCTTTGCTTTCCTCCTGAAACACAAAGGAAAAGTCTCAAAGTCCACAAAGTTTTTCTATGGGGCTCGGCAGTTCCCAGGGAGGGAAATTTATTTCATAATGGGCATAGGGCTGGAGGGAGGGAGGGCTCAAGTGGGAAGGGGGGGGCGCTAAATATCTGATCTTGCCTAGGGCACCAAATTGCCTTGCACTGGGCCTGAATATGAATATAGGATTTTCATACTACTTCCACGAAGAGTTTTTCTAGAGCAGGGGTGGGCAGAAAGTAGGTCTCCAGAAGTTTGGGACTTCAACTCCTAAAATTCCTGACCATTGGCCATACTGGCAGGAGCTTCTGGGACCTGAAGTCCAAAACATCTGGAGATTTACCTTCTGCCCACTCCTGGTCTAGAATAATGGATAAGAGAGTGCAAAGTGAACCAAGATGTCTCTGGTTCAAAGCTCACCTCTGCCACGAACCTGCAAGCCATCTTCAAGCTCACTATGGGGATAATAGCAGGCCTGTCATAAGGATTACAAAACTATGGCTGCAATCCTCAACACACTTACCAAGGAGCAAGCCTCACTGAACACTATGGGACTTACTTGCACATAAACCCGCACAGGATTGTCCTGTAAGTGTATGTGAAGTGCATGAACACTCTCTAAAGCAGTGGTTCCCAACCTTGGATCTCCAGATGTTACTGGCCTACAGCTTCCAGCATACCCAGCCAGCATGGCTAATGTCAAGGGATGCTGGGAGCTGTAGTCCAGCAACATCTGGGGACCCAAGGTTGGGAACCATTGCTCTAAAGCTCCATATAAATGCTAAAATTCATTTATTTATTACTAAGAGAATTAGGGTCAATCCTACGCATATTTAGACAGGAAAAAAGTCCTACAACTCGCTGGGGAATGCTGGGAGTTGTAAGACTTTTTTTCTGTCTAAACATGCATGGGATTGCACCCTTAGTGTCATTACCCATATTGAGGCTCTGACTAGTACATGGATGGCTTAACTCCGCCCAGGATCTCCTGAAAGTTGCACTTTCCTTTAAACTTTCAGATCCCATCCCCACTGGATATCTACTTGGAAGTAAGCCCCACCAAATTCCAGTGGGGTTAACTCCCTGGCAAGGGCGCGTCAGGCTGCAGCCTCCGGCACGCACGAGAAGCGCGTTTGCTCACGCCCCAAACGCAGAAAATGGGCTCTTAACAGCCCCAGGGGAAGACCGAATGCAGCTACCTACGCAGAGGAAAGCACCGCACCTCCCACCCCAATCCAATATAAATCCCCTAAATAGCAAAAGTCCAGCCCCACCTTCGCCTCCGGAACCTCTCTTCGCCTTCTCCCTCACTCTGTCCAGTTCTACAGCAGCCGCTTCCTGGAAGCTTTCTTTGCACCTGGCTCCAT
This sequence comes from Shinisaurus crocodilurus, assembly GCA_021292165.1. Lineage (NCBI taxonomy): Eukaryota > Metazoa > Chordata > Lepidosauria > Squamata > Shinisauridae > Shinisaurus > Shinisaurus crocodilurus. The sequence goes on from CM037881.1 coordinate 32,608,796, forward strand.
CGCCAAGTCCCTCAGCCCCATTGGCTCGTGGACTACATCGCCCACTTTCTATAGGCCAGGCAAGATGTCCATCAGAAGTTGCGTCCCAGGGTCCGGGTAGGCGGGCCTTTCAGTAATGGCTCTTCGGCCGGGATTGCAAGCAAGCAAGCAAGCAAATAAATAAATAAATAAATAAGAGGAACCGAGCAGACTTACTACACGGGTTAAAGACTTTACGTCGCTAAGGCTGCAATCGTACACACGTTACCTGGGAGTAAGTTCCATTGAACTTAATGGCATTTACTTCTGAGTAGACATGGATAGGATTGTGCTGTAAAGGTAAAATGTAAGAAGGTAAACTTGCATTCAAAATGACATCATCGTCGTCGTCATTATTAAAGAGATTTCTATACCACTGAACCTATTTTAAAGTATCTCTAAACCAGGTGTTCTCAACCAGGGGGGAATTCCCCCCCCCGGGGGGATTTTTAGGGTTGGGGGGGAATTGGGACCACAGACTCAAACTGTTGGAATACTGATCTTTCTACAAATTACATTTCTGCAGATTGTACATATCTACAGGACATTATTGTATGGCACAGATTACATTAAGAAGTGAAATATTGATCTTTATTTTTATCTGGAAATATTCCATTTATAGTTATTATATATTATATGCATATTATTTGGAATGCAACTTTTGAGTCAGACAATCTTGGAAAGGGGAGAATGACATTGTCATATGGTGAAAAGGGTGCATGGGGCAAAAAAGGTTGAGAACCACTGCTCTAAGCAGTTCACAAAATACATAATATACATTAAAATATAATTAAAATACATAAAAATTGCTAACACATTAATAAAAGCATTAAAATTCATTACAACCAATACAGCACCATAATTACGAACAGACAGCCGCACACTCACTCAGGGAAGGCCTGGGTAAAGAAATGGGTCTTTAACTGGCACCTAAAACATGATACAGTTGGTGCCTCCGGAATATCATTCCACAAGGTGGGTGCCACCGTTGAGAAAGCCCGCTTCCTGGTTGCTGCAAGATGGCCATCTGCAGGACGTGGTTCAACCAGCAAGGTCTCTTCCCATGATAGTAATGCGCTTTGCACAGGTCTGTATTGGGGAAGGCAGCCTGCCAGGTAACCAGAGGTGGTGTTAGGGGGCAGCCCACTAGGGCTGGAGCCCAGAATCTTTCATTTGGAGTCCCAAATCTCTGGGAGGTCATCTGCACCACCACCCTGCTGTACATGGGTGGTGTTAGTGGGTGGCTTCACCTAAGCATGGGCCCTGGATCTTTTGCTCACTAGTAATTGTGTAAATTTTCAGCCTAAGAGCATAGGTTATTAAAGTCCAAAATATATTGCCATAATCTTCCTTGCAAGTGTGCCATGTTCAGTTTGCAATTAATTGGTAAATGTTTAGGGTGCCATACAGCTCTTTGCTGGTCCCAGGCACTCCATCCTCCCCATCTGGATTTGGGCCTGAAAGACCAAGGAAAAGTGTGGACACATGGAGGGTAAATTTTAAGCAAGCACAGTTTGGGGCATTGCACAGTTCTGTCCTGAAAGCAAGCAAGAGGTTAATTACTTTGCCTTCTATAAAATTTAAATTACAGTAATTATTTCTAAGTATGCACATATATTTGCATATGCAAATTTATGTGATTCCCCCCCCCCTGAGCCCCGGATCTTTTTGGTACCTAGCACCACCTTTGCAGGTAATCTGGTCCCAAGCTGTTCAGGGCTTTATATGCTAACAGCAAGACCTTGTACTTGGCTCAGTAACTAATAGGTAGCAGGTGCAGTTGCTTTTACACTGGTGTAATATGTGCACGGCATGGCACTCCACTCAGTATCCTAGCTGCTGCATTCTGCACTGGCTGCAGTTTCTGCACATAAAGCGCATTACAGTAAATCTAAACATGAGGTTACTAGTGCATGAACTGCAGTGGCCAACCCATCCATGTCCACGAAAGAGCGTAGCTGTGATATACCAACCTGAGTTGGCAATAGGTGCTCCTCACCACAGAAGCCACTTGGGCCTCTAACGACAAGAATAACGACAAGGAATGAGCTCCCCAAAGAGGTTCGCCTGACGCCTACTTTGTATTCTTTCCAGCGTCAGGGAGAACCTTTCTATTCTCCCAGGCATTTTAATAATCTTAATCTTGTAATTGTTTAAATTCCATTATTGTAACTGCTGCTGCTAGCTCTGCTGTTTGTTTTTAATCTGTGGTTTTAAATTTTATTTTATGATTTTAACTGCTGTAAACTGCCCAGAGAGCTTCGGCTATTGGGCGGTATAAAAATGTATTAAATAAAAATAAATACACAAATAAATAAATAAATAAATCCAGGAGCAGCCCCAAACTACATACCTGCTCTTTCTGAGGGAGTGAAACCCTGTCCAGAAGAGGCAAACTCCCCAATTCCTGTGCCGTGGAACTACCCACCTAAAGTCTCTATCTTGTCAGGATTCAGTTTCAGTTTGTTGGCCCTCATCCAACCCATCACTGCATCCAGGCACTGGTTCAGAACACACGTGGCCTCTCCTGATTCAAATGTTGCAGAGAGAAATAGAGCTGGGTGTTATCAGCATACTGATAGATAGGCCTTATACAGTAATACCTTGGATTGCAAGTAACTTGGTTTGAGAGTGTTTTGCAAGACAAGCAAATGTTTAAATATTTATTTAATTTTTTTTACTTGATATACAAGTGACGTCTTGCAAGACAAGTACTGTAGTACGGCTTAAATTAAAAATCTTTGTACAAATTTTTTGGGGGGGATTTCGTTTTGATATAAGAGTGTTTTGGATTACAAGCACGTTTCCGGAACGAATTATGCTCTCAATCCAAGGCATGACTGTACTTTAATTGGGCTATGGAGTTGTTTAAAAATGGAGCAAGCTCCAAAAAGCAGCAGCAGCAGGCTGCTTTTAGGGTTAGGAGTGTGGGCCAGATAGAAAAGAGGACACAGGCCTCCAGGCCAGCACCTTTAAAAGCTGTGCAGGAGAGGGAATTCCAGTAGGTGTAGCTGGCCATGTTGTTTTTCCTGAGGTGGAACATTCTCCAGTGAAAGCAAAGCAATATCCATAGGCTAAGTTGATGAGAGTGAACAAAGGCTGATCGTGCTGGTTAGGTTCCAATAGCACTTTAGCTGAGCAAATGTACTTATAGATACGGATCTTTATGTCCCTAATCAGGCAGCTGTATTTATTGTGGCTGCTAAAAGAGTAGAGCAAAGGCCCTGTTGCTGTAGACTGTGCACAGGATGAATTGATTTGATCAGCATGTTCAATCTTTTGTGTGTGTGTGTGCATGCATGCATGCGTGCATGCGTGAGTGTCTCTTTTCCGGTAAAATTTTAAGAATTCTATGGTTATATGCAATAAAATTGGCTGACAAGTGCTTGTTGAGGTTACAGACCAGGGGTGGGCAACTTGTGGCCTTCCATATGCTTTGGCCTACATCTCCCATCTTTCACCATTGGCTAGGGCTGATCGGAGTGGTAGGCCAAAACTCTGGAAGGCCACTGATTAATAACAAGTGTAGGATTGCCACTTACAAGAAAAAAAGCGTGATTTGCTTTTTGTATATTTTGTGCAGGGCTGCCTCTAGTTTTTTGAAAGCCTGCTAATGGGCCCCCTTGGCAGGCTCACCTGTTGGTGGTGGGCAGCAGTGCTCATAACAGAACTGGGTCTGGAAGCTGCTATTTTAATTTCCCACAATGACCCAGAGCAACTCTATGTTGGGGCATTGTGGGATATTAAAACAGCAGCTCCCAGATCCAGCCACCCGGTGCTGATTGCTGTGGCACTAGGGGAAAAAAATATATGAAGAGGGTCTCAGGGCAAGTGTCAGCACTGAGGCCCTGGCAGAGATGCCAATGCCAGGCCTGGTATTGGGTATGTCTGTTTGTTTGGGGGCCAGTTGCCAGAAAAGCAAGGGGTAAGGACATTTTCCACCTCCAGACATGTCTGTTTCATTTAGTGATGTACCCGTATTTTTCCGTCTATAAGACGCCCCCATGTATAAGACGCCCCCCACTGGGCAGTTTCGCAACTGCGCGGTTCTCTCCTTGGCTTACTTCCGTGCATAAGACGACCCTCAATTTTTAGTCTAACAATTTTAGGAAAAAGTATAGTCTTATACATGGAAAAATACTGTATCTTGGAGGCAAATAGGCAGTTATGCATACAGGCCTGCCTTCAGGACCTACCCGGATACCAGAATTTCAAATATCAGCAAACTTAACAGATGTTTTGTGCTGATGGTAGAGGAGGAATTGTAACTCAATATGAAACTGCAAAAACGACAACAACAACAACAACAACAACAAAACAAATGCAAGCAATCTAACATGTTTCAATTAAATCAAATTGGTTTCTTATTAACATTTGATTTAAAAGGGGTTGTTGTTGTTGTTGTTTTAATTTAAAGTGCTTGTCAATCATTGTAATGCCTTTGCAGTCATTGGCTAGAACTCTGGGAGGCTGTAAAAAAATTTTCAGCATGCTTTTCCTTCTCTCTCAAGAAATACGGTAAAAGTTCTAGAAACTTTTTTAAAAACCACACACGCCAAAAAAACACACCCATCTAACGTGTTTATAAGTCCCATTGTTTTCAGTGGGGCTTCACCTCAGGTAAGTGTGCATATAGCAGGGGTGAGCAACCTCCTCTTTGGCCCCAGGAACCTCCTCTGGCATCGGGTTAGGCTTGGGCCTGGCCTGGCCTGCCCTTCCCGCCCATCCCTCACGCACACACACACACACACACACACAAACAGATAGTGCCAATCAGCTGGTTAGTGGGGGAGATGTACGATGGGATCCCTGAGATCTCATTGTGCACTTCCCCACTGACTGACACTTGGAACATATGAGGAGTGCACCAGTCTGCACACTGCTCTGCTGGGCAGCAGGGAAGGAGGAGGCTAATCAGCTGGGGAGGCGGCCTATGGCTATGTGGAACTCTACCAAGGACAACATGTGACCCATGGGACAAGAGCTGCCCTTATATTGTGGATAGCAGGGGTGGGTGGACTTCAGGCTTGTGGGATCTAGTTTCTTCTTTTTTTCTTTTTGAGGAGGGCGGGTTTACTAGAATCCTGAGATCCATCAGTCAGAGCCTGGTGCAAAAGACATACACTTAGAAGCAAAGAACTCCGAGTCCAGGAATTTGTTTTGAGTGCCGGAACTGAATGGAGCAGCTCATCGTCCTTCCATGCAAAAGGAGTTGTTGTTCCATGCAACAAAGAGTTACCCCAAGGTTTCTTCATTTTGGCAGTATAATTTAGGGCTAGGGGGAAGCGACTTTGTTGCTGCTGCTGCTGCTGCTGCTGTTAAACAACTGGGAGTCGGAAGTCCTTGCCAATCTACTGCCCACCCCAGTATATAGCACTGCAGTGTAATTCCTTAAACAGTATTAAGCACAAATATAACTTACTGTTTTTATTACTCCGTAGAAAACAGAGAATAGAAGATTGAATTTTCCTTCTGCTGCAATTGAACATGTATTTATCCTCAACAGTGTGGCTGTATAGGCAGAATATATGTCTGGTCTATGCCAAGAAGGCTTATGGTCTACATCAGGGTAGGTGACCTTTTGGGCTCGTGGGCACATCTAGAAGTTTGAGAAACTGTCCTGGGCACAACCATAAAATGGCTGCCATGGGTGGGCATGGCTAGTCACAAAGGACAAGTCGCCTGTCCAGAGGCATTCATGGGAAATTCAGATGGCAGCAGCAAGAGGCTCCCGCTTTGCTTTGAAGCAATCCCAGCAGCTGGTAAGAAAATACTAAAATGTTTTTGAAATAAAAATTGGGAGGAGTCAGGTGTCTTGATGGGCACCAAGGAAGGTGTCTACATCGTATACTCTATAAGATGTGGGCTTGATGTTAGACGCTGACAATGAATAATCAGGATGAGAGTCAGGTGTCCATGGAGATGTGAGGCTAGGCTGGTTCAGGAAAGACAGTGGCAGCCCCATCCTACACTTACAGCACAATCCTATGAGGGTGCCCGCAACCCACCAAACCCGGAAGATTGCGGGCATCCTATGCAGGGCGGGAGAAGTGTGGCGGATATGATATCCGCCGTGCTGCTCCACTCACCCTCAAAAACATCTAGACAGCTGATTTTGCCATCTATATATTTTTCCTCTCCTCCCAAGGAGGAGAGGCTGAGGCGCCACCTGGATTCCTTGGAACCCGGTGGAGCCTCACTCTTCCCCTCCCTGCCCCCAGGAACGCCCTCCCACACACAAGGTAGCCAAAGACGGAAGACCATCTTTGGTTCCCTGGTGGCACTGGGGGCACAGAAGGAAGATTCCCTGCTGGTGCGGAAAGAACCACGCTGGCTACAAGGTGGGAAGGGCAAGCACTCCGCAGTGCTGCGACCGATTTCCACAGTCACAGCGCCTTCCAGGCCAAATCCTATGGGCCCCAGACAAGGTTGGGGGGACATAGGATTGCACCCTTAGTTAGGTGTACCTAAGCCAATTGCCCCATTCAAATAAATGGGCTTAGGCACACCTTTGCATAGGATTGGGCTGAAAGAGTCCCTATTGAACCTGAAAATAATGAATTTGTTGTATGGTTATCCCGCCCCCCGCAATAACGCTGCAATCCTATTCACACTTGCCTGGGAGTATGTCTCATTGAATTCAATGGGTCTTACTACTGAATGGTCAGTAGTACTGAATGGAGCCAGTGTGGCGTAGTGGTGAGAGTGTTGGACTGGGACTTGGGAGATCTGGGTTCTAGTTCCCGCTCGGCCATGAAACTCACTTGGTGACTTTGGGCCAGTCACTGCCTCTCAGCCTAACCTACCTCACAGGGTTGTTGTGAGGATAAAATGGAGCGGAGGAGGAGGATTATGTAAGCCGCCTTGGGTTCCTTGCAGGAAAAAAGGCGGGGTATAAATATAATAAATAAATAAATAAAATGCACAGGATTGTACTGTAAATGTGTTAGCATAGCTGCTTGGTGCGTTTAACTTATGCCATCTGTTTTGCAATACATTTGGTAGTATTTAGATCTTCTCGCATTTCAGGGGTACTACAGGACTTTTTGTGCATGTTCATACTACCACACAGACTAATGCGACTATCTAGGGTGGCCACGTGCAAAAGCGGTTAGGGCTCCTGTACCTTCAGTAGTTGTGGAGAAGAGGGAATTTCAACAGGTGTAGCTGATATAAATGTAATACATAAAACAATATATTCCAAATGAGAAATAGGATGCAAAAGAGGACAGGGCTCTAGGGTGGCCAGGTGTTCTATTTTACAGAGGACAGTCCTCTATTTGAAGAGCTGCCAAAGGACAGTCCTCTGATTGAAGGTGTCCTCTATGTGAAGGGCTGTCCAAGCCCGGTTTAAAGGGAAAGAACCAGGGAGGGGCCTTGAAGTTGCCCATCAAAACTTAGCACCTGGACCGCAGACTGAGCAGGCAGGCACACAACTCACCTGGTCACAGCCTTCTACAGTATGGTGAGATGTATTGTATTCCTATTTAACTTATAGTGATTCTAAATTTGCATCTGTGCATATAAATTAGCATATGCAAATTGTTGTCGTGTGTGTGTGTGTGTGTGTGTGTGTGTGTGTGTGTGATGCATTTCCTCTTTTTTGGCAAGGTATAGGTGTGGCCACCCTATAGGACTCCTGCACCTTTAATAGCTGTGTAGAAGAGGGGATTTCAGCAGGTGTAGCTTGTCATGCAAGCCACACCTATTGAAGTCCCTACTTCTACACAACTATATAGGGGGAAATAAAGAGAGCACAAGGCTTGACTGCTCAGCTGTGTTCTCCTTTTAACCTTCAGCTGTCAAGCAGAATTGCATTCTTGCAGTCTCATCAGAAGAGAAAGGGTGGCTTGTTTCTATATCATGCACCAAGCCTCTTGGCTAGATGCCAGGATCCACCAGAAATGCAGGACCTGTGTCCTTGACGCAGGTGCATACACAGACTGGGTCTGCTCTCCATTCTGGTGCTTGCAACCTTATTTATAGTTGGGGGGCTCAGAGATAAATTATTTTATAGAAACATAGTTTGAGTGCTCATTTCAAAACACTGGGTGTGTGTTTTTCAAGTGTTGTGATTCTAATGTGATGTTAGGCAAGCAGTATTTTAAATGTACACATGAAGATTTGCTGCAAACTGTAGCAAGGCAATCAAGTATGATACATGGAGTATATTCTAAGGGCAGAACTGAATGTGATGATACAATTTTTAGATGCTACTAAAAACAGCAACCTTGTGTCAAGCTCTCCCTCCTCTCCCCCTACGTGTATTTATAGACACGTGATTTGACATCATCACATCACCCATTTCCTGATCCCCCCACACACACCTCGGACTGCAGCCAATAATGTGGAGTGAATAAAGGGATGGCAAGGTAGTGTCATGTTATTTTAGGGAGATGAAGGGGAAGCTTGGTATGAAAGAAAGTGAGCCTTCAACCTTTTCAGAACTTGAGCCCAGGACCGGCATCAAGGGTTGGCATGGTCAGGCACTTGCCAAGGGCCCACACCCCAGCAAGGGGCCTGCTGACAAGAGCCCCCTGGACCTGCTCCTCCTCTTCGCCATTGGAGCCTGCTCATTCACCCACCTCTCACTCTGGACCAGACAACGGTGGGGGGGTGAAGGACAAGCAATAGATGCCACTGCCACTTTGCCCATTGTCTCTCTGCCTAGCAAGCGAGCAGGTGTCAGCAATGAGGAGCAGCAGCAGCTGGGGACAATGCTGGGAAGACAGCAGGCTCACCGAGAGAGGCCCCCGCTACTATTTATTTATTTATTTATTTATTTATTTATGTAATTATTTATTATATTTTTACCCCACCTTTTTTCCTGCAAGGAACCCAAGGTGGCTTACACAGTCCTCCTCCTCCTCTACATTTCATCCTCACAACAACCCTGTGAGGTAGGTTAGGCTGAGAGTCAGTGACTGGCCCAAAGTCACCCGGTGAGTTTCATGGCCTGAGCGGGGACTAGAACCCGGATCTCCCGAGTCCCAGTCCAACACTCTCACCACTACACCACACTGGCTCTATCACATTTGATTCTACCATGTTTGTGGTTCTCTCTGGCCATCTTTTTCCTCCCCCCCCCCCAGAGCAGAGCCCCGTGTGTAAAATCCTAAAGGTCCTGCCTCATGCAGCCTAATCAAGGTCCAAGCTGTACATGACTTGACAGGTGCAACTCAGCAGCTGGCAATCCACCTCAAATCATCCAGCAGATCACAACCTAACCGCCTGCCTATCTTCACACACGAAATGCTTCACAGAGAGAAAACATAAAAATAAACACGGCCTTGCCTGCAGGCTTGCATTCTAGACAGAATAGGGAAGGAGAGGGGAGGGACAAAAAGAGAAACGCATGGCTAAAAGAGGCATGGCTAAAAGAGAAATGCGGCACCAAAAGAGCGGACAAAAGAGGGTGCAGATTTGCATAAAAATTGCATATGCTCATGCCTATGTGTAAATGCAAGTTTAGAAAGAATTACTATAGCTGACATAGCAACACAATACATCTCACCATAGTGGGGGAGACTGTGACCAGTGGTGTGCCTGCTCAGTCTACTGTCCAGGTGCTGAGTGTGGGTGCGGCAACTAGAAGACCCCCCCCCTTCATAGAATCCTTTATCTTTAAACCAAATGTGGTCCAGACAGCCCTTAAAGCAGTGTTCTCCAACCTTGGGTCCCCAGATGTTTTTGGCCTACAACTCCCAGCATGCCCCAGCCAGCTATGAGTTGTAGGCCAAAAACATCTGGGGACCCAAGGTTGGAGAACACTGCCTTAAATAATGCTTTTAGAGGACTGACAGCCCTTCAAAGAGAAGACAGTGCTCGTAAAGTAGGACACATGGGCCTCTCAACAGAAAGGAGGTCCATCAGTTGGGGAAAGCCCAGCTAAAGGAGCAATCCCTTGTAAAGTGGAAGTAAAGAAGCTATCTGGATATAGAGTGGTGAGGGTGAATTAATTCCAATGAAAGGGAAGCAGAGAAAGGGTGGGAGCATGTAAGAAACCTTCTGCTTGTCTCTGTACTTAATGGCTGCTAGAGCCTAGTGTTGTATCCAGCAAAACTTGACAGGTGTTTGCTTAACCTCCTCTGTTCCAGTCCTCCAAATGCCAACTCTCCCAAAGACCACACACACACTTCAGGCAAAGCTCTCCATCAGCTGTGACTGATCATGCAATCCTACCCACCTCTTCACAAAGTCACATTGAGTTCAGTGGGGCTTCCTCCCAGCTACGTGGAGATAGGATTGTAGCCTGAATGTTATTATAGGACTGCAGCTGATTACGTGCTCCGAGTGTTTATTTTTTAAAAAATCTGGGTTGGCAAACAGAGTTTTGTTTGCTGTAACATAGTATCAGGAATGTGAAACCAGTTGTGCAGCATGGAACGGCAGGGAGGGGGAAAAGAGAAATGTTAGGTGTGTGCTTGACAACTGAAGCAATACACATGGCCACAGTAAAAGGGGCCCCTTGTAAGATCATTGAGTTCAGGGGCTCAAATGACCCAGTTGTGCTGCTGCTGCTGCTGCTTCAAAGGCTTCTGTCTCTCACTTTAGAGCAGGAGTGGGCAACCTCTTTTCCTTCGAGGGCAACACTCCCTCAGTGGTAATCTCTTCGGGGGCACAAGCTGGTGGTGGGTGGGGCCAGAGCAAGTGGAACCAGAGCTACACCCCTCCCCCCCTCCTAAGATCATCACTACTGTTAGAAAAGTGGACATGGTGCATATACAAAGTGTAAGAATAAAGTTCCATCATACACGTGTAATGAACAAGGCTGTATATAGCACACGTGGTTAAATGAACTAATCTCTCTGTTCCCTCCTGGCCTTAGCTGACTAACCTTGCCCATCTGCCTTTGAAGAATTGTATCGCTTTTTGTTTAGTTGTATGCCTAGTGCCGCCATATCTCCTCCTTGGCTAGAGTCTCACTCCTAAAGTGTATTTTCTTGTGCCAACGCCAGATGTACCAACGAAAGGGAATTTCTCCAATTGATAAAGAGCACCAGGAGTAGCAGACTCATGGGACACCTGGTGTCTCAAGCGCCCTAAAGGTCATGAGAAACATTAACCTAGCCAAGGGAGGAAGGGATAGATAGCCTTAAGTTTCTGATTGGTTGTTACTACTTTCAAATGAAAGCCCCTAATTGATTGTTGCCATGTTCAAATGAATGTACGTGATTGGTTAGCATGTTTAAGGAAATGCGTTTGATTCGCTGAAATCATGCTATGAATGTAAAGTATAAGAAGACCTGCACGTGTCCTCTTTCCTTTGTTCAGCTTCTGATCCTGGCATGAGCCACAGGACTGGGCCTTTTTGCAAAAATAAAACCTTTGAAAAAACTCACTACTGGGTGTGCTGCTTCGCTTTCCTTGAGTATTGGTTCTCTGGGGAAGAACTCTGAGTATAATTTTGCAACACTACCCCCACACTGTTTCTCTTTCTCTCTCTCAAAAATCTCAAAAGAGAAAGAGTGTGAAACAGTGTGGGGTGGCAAAGATCTTAAAAGAGAAAGGCAGAAGAAGTGAATTAACACGCGGGGGGTGGGGGTGGCAGCGGTTGCAAGGCCACACGGGCCAGTGCCGCCCCGTCCCCGTGTCACCACCATGTACAGCTGTTACGCTCCACCCCCTCCCCAGGGATGATCGTCAGTTTGACGTTCGGTGGCAGGGGTTCTCTGCACGTACACTGCTCTGCGCAGAAAGCTTCTGCGTGCAAGGAAGCCAATCAGGGTCCCCCCTCACTTCTAGGAGTGTTATGCGCGTGGACACGTGGAGAGTGCCTGTCTGACTTGCCTGCAGTCCCCTCCACATGTTATTTGGACATGGAGAGAGTAGTTTTTTACTTCCCTGGAGAGGAAGCGTGCAGGGTGGTGATGACTTTCGAGTTTAAAAGCATCGCCACCCCACACCCTCTTTCTCACACTCACACACGCTTCATCCAGTCACACACATATCTATACATTCCATTCCCTCTCCTCACTCAGTACCTATTTCTGCACCTGGGCAATCCTGTGCCTGTCTGTTTAGAAGTCCTGCTGTGTTCAATGGGACTTATTCCCAGGAAAGTGTACTTAGGACTGCAGGCCAAATCACAGAATTTACATAGTGTTGGGCAGGCCTTAGTTGTACCGGATGTAAGGGATGGGAGGATTCAAGTGATAGAGAGTCCAAGAATTGCTAGATGGGGCAAGAGTAAGGCGCAGGGTGGGGCCCAATGATTAACAAATGCAATTCAAGTTGATTAAGTGGACAGAGTTTATTTTTTAAAAAACGCAGAAAAAGACATCCATTCCACTGCGATGTGGCCCAGATAGGGTCCTATTGGGACGCCATGTGCGGCAGCATTTTCTTAAGGGCCTCTTGCTGCTCTCAAAAGGCAGAAGGGCTCTTCTAAGCAAGGGCTGATGTCCAAGCAAAGTGGCACGTAAAGCATCATACGCTTCGACCTCAGTCCTCTTTCGCCAGATCCTCAGCACCCAGGCACTGCAGCCTCTGCTGGGCACACTCCGCTTGCAGGCGAGCCTCTGGTTCAGGATCCCAGCAGTCCTCTAGGAGCTCCTGTAAGAAAGCTGCAACCTAGGAAAAAGCACCGACAAAAGAGAACAGTGGTCAAGAGGAACCAGCTTGAAGAGTCCAGAGGGTGGGCAGGTGTGAAAGAGGACGGGGCTCCTGCCCTAATAGTTGCGTAGAAGAGGGAATTTCAGTAGGGATCACCTGTCATGCAAGCTAGACCTGCTGAAATCCCCTCTTCTGCGCAACCACTAAGTGGCAGGAGCCCCGTCCTCTTTTGCATTTGGCCACTCTAGCTGGGAAACCATTCCTGGAACAAATGCTAAGGAGCCATTTATGCTCCAGTCCAGGAGACGGAATATTAACTTTAGACAGGCTTATAAACACCCCCTTGACTGTTACAAGTAAGACCATGGGATGGATGGATGCACCCAGGGCCGGCCCAAGACATTTTGCTGACTGAGGTGGAGCAGCAAATAGCATCCCCCTCCCCACAATCAAGGTGCATAGTACTCAAAACCAGCCTTTTTTTTTTTTTTTTGGCACATGAGGCAGAAAATCCTATGAGTGCTTTCCCCCATACCTAGCAGTAACATACCCCCCCCATAACAAATCAAATAACGAATAATTTGCTGCCTTTTCATGACACCTAAAACCTGCCACCTGAAACAGCCACTTCACTTTGCCTAAAGGTAGGGCAGGAACTGAATGCACCTCTCCAGATCCCTGCATCGGCTTCCTCTCCCCTCCTGTATCCAGCTCAAACTTCTTGCCCTTACCTTCAAAGCTCTCCACGGGTTTGCCTCACACTCTCCTCCTGCTCTTATCTCCAGATATGGCCCTGCCCTGTGCTCCTGCACCATTACCAACCTCAGCCACCTGCCTTTTTAAATGAATCCCTCCCATTCTCTTCAGCTGAACCCAAGCCAGTTTCAAAGTTTTGTGGTGCCCCCTCCACAGGCAAAAGACCTGCAATGGCCCTCACTTACCTACTTTCACCTACCTACTTCCATCCACCCACCAGCTCAATGTACAGGACACTTCCTGCTGTCCTCACCTGCCAGTCTGAGCTTCTCTCCTTGCCCCAACCTCACTCTCTGCCTGTCTGAGATCTGCGGCCTACAAGCAGCTAGTTGGGTTTCCGTGGGAGTGGCAGGAGGAGGCTAGTGACCAGGTGGGCTTGTGATTGTGGCAGGAGCCCATGGTGTGGTGATGAGGAGGCCGTGGTTGCTGGGCCTGGGAGCAGCGGTGTGAGCCCAGAACAAGGCAGTGTGCAGTGGTGGCTGTAGAGCTGGACCAGCCAGCAAGCTTGTAAGAGAGCTACTAGCCCAAAGTGAGGTGGTGGCTTGCCTTTTTTCTATATTTAACAAGACTGTCCGCCATTTTGTCATACCCCTGCCCCTTCTCTATTGGGATATAACGGGTCAACAGTGGAGCTTTACACTCCCTTGGCCATGATCACATGACTAAACACCTATACAAAGAGAAAAAGAAAACAAAACAAAGATGGTGGCACTCAGGTGTTGGCAGTGGGCCTCAGTAGCTACCTAAAGGGTTGGCTGATCCTTATGGCTGGAACTCCTCTTCCCCAAACATGTATGTGGTGCCCTCTCTCTCTCTCTCTCTCTCCCCTCCTCCACATCCCTTCTCAAAACTCAACTTTTCCATTAAGTCTTTGGTTTAACTCCCTCATGCCCAGTTGTAACCAAGCCTAAGGATGTGTACTACTGTATATCTGATCCTGGTCATCTCTTGCTAATGCTCCCCCTCTCTCCTTAGTCCTTCTCCCATCCCATTCCTCTCTTGGCTTCCCCACTGTTTACATTTCTATTGCTAGCTTCTTCCCAGAGTTTCATAGGCAAGTACCTGTCTTATTTTCCACTAGAACTCTGTAAAGTGCCAAGTACATTGATGAAGATGTATAAATAAATAATCCTAGCCTCTGGGCAAACAGGGAGGGGAAGCTTTTGTAAATCAGAAGAGAGGTTTGTTGTTGTCTTTAGGCCACCAATGTACCCCAAGTGACTGACAGAGATCTGTGTGGACAGACAAGCTAATAAACTTTTTCTTCTTTTTCTTTTATCTTTTTTACATATGAGCTAGTAATATCTATGGGCTGATTTACAAAATTGCTATAAGCTGTGAGAAATGACAGATTTGTTTATTGGAAACGTTTCTATTCATCCCTCCTCCCACTGCTTTGAGTTCAAATCATTCCTCAACCAGGAGGATGCATGGGATCACAGCAAGATGCCTTCTCCCTCAGTCTCGGTTCCCATCCACCAATGTAAAGATGGAAGTCCACCTCGCACAACTGTTGTGTGAGGATACATCTGAGATAGATAGATAGATAGATATGCCACTGCTGCTGTCAAAGCTGAAACAAACTTTTGAAGAATTTTCAAAATTCAGGAACATTTTGGTTTCTACATTCCATAAATTGAAATTTGCTTGATTGACTTTGTCACTAAATTAGGGAAGTTGAGAAGAGGGTGAAAGTGCATGTGCAGTGTAAGCTGATTATTTTCTCCTCCTGCCATACTTTCATTAATCAATAGGTCCCATCTTTTGTCATAGTGAGAATGGAATTACCATGCTGACACATGACAGATGTAAATTTGCCATTGAAATATAAAATGTAAGATAATTGAAAATTATCTGTTTAAGAGAAACCTTCCTTCTCCTTTAGGATACACAAAAATGCATCAACTTCATTAGGACTTTGAAATGTCTAACACTGCAATCCTATGCAAGTCTACTCAGAAGTAAGTCCCATTGAGTTCAATGGGGCTTACTCTCAGGTAAGTGAGTATAAGATTTTACGGCCAAATTAGATTTAGATGCAGATGAGTTTAACAGTCTCACAACTTTTTTTTCAAATGAAAAACATTTCCCCACAATTTTTCTACTCAAAATTGCAGCCCCCTGTGACTACTTTTAGTTAGTTTGTTTTTCTCAATGTAAAAAGATTGTTACATATACTGTACCTGAAATGTAATGTCTAGTTTTGCCCTAGATTTAATCACACTTGTGTTTCTTAGGCTACTCCTCTGATATTCTACTGTTTTTATATGAAATATGTGGGTGGGGAGGGGGGGGCTTTTACATTGTATTGCCGTTTTGTTTTAATGTGTGGTGTAGTGGTGAGAGTGTCGGACTGGGAATCGGGAGATCTGGGTTCTATTCCCCGCTTGGCCATGAAACTCACTGGGTGACTTTGGGCCAGTCACTGACTCTCAGCCTAACGTACCTCACAGGGTTGTTGTGAGGATAAAATGGAGGAGGAGGAGGAGGAGGAGGATTATGTAAGCCGCCTTGGGTTCCTTGCAGGAAAAAAGGCGGGGTATAAATGTAATAAATAAAAAATAAAATAAAATAAAATAAAAAATAATCTGAAATATGTGAAACAGAAAATAAAAACTTGATCAATTAGTTGGTTGGATAAAAGTCAATAAAAGATTTCAAAATGTTTACTTGATCAAGACTGTAAATAGGACCCTTCTCAGTGGCAAAATACCTTAATTGTGCCATTCTGCACATATCTACTCAGAGGAAGTGGCTCCCACTGAGTTCAACTGGGCAAACGTCCAGGTAAGTGGTCATATAGGATTACACTCTAACTTACCTGCCCGAATCTTCTCCAGGCTGGCGGAATAGCTGGTCTCCCCCTTTCCTCAACAGCCAGCCTCCGCAGCTCACTGTATGCAGGGTTGCTGCCCAGTTCCGCTTCATAAGCCAGCTGGAATTCAGGGGTGCTGTCCTCTGGAAAGGCAGGAATGGAGGAGTTTGGAGGAAGGGGATGTTTTTTGTTCATGCCTGTCACACCATAGTGTTGTATCATAAGGCCTGTTCCCTCACTTCAGAGATAAGTAGCACTTCCATGTAGCAGTGATAATGTTTGAAAGCTGTTTTCAATGGGCTGTATCCAATGTTAGAGTGGACCCACTGAAATGAACGGACTTAAGTTAGACTAACACTGGATACAGCCCACAGTGCTCAACCTAAGTATGTGTGGGGAATCTCCACTATGCCGGTGGTGACCGCTGCCACTGTAGTTAGCTCAAATGACGTAGGGAGTGGCTTTTTAACGTTACAGTTGCGAGGCTGAGTGCTGCCACATGGAAGTAATGTGTGCCTTCATGTGGGAGCTGTCGCAAGTAAAGTGGCCCATAGTCTATTACCACCCCCTAGTTGCAGAGGGATAAAAGCTCTACTAATGTGTGTTGCGTAGTGGTGAGAGTGTTGGACTGGGACTCAGGATGGGGACTAGAACTCCGTGGGGTTCTAGTCCCCACTCGGCCATGAAACTCACTGGGTGACTTTGGGCCAGTCACTGCCTCTCAGCCTAACCTACCTCACAGGGTTGTTGTGAGGATAAAATGGAGAGGAGAAGGAAGGATTATGTAAGCTGCCTTGAGTTCCTTGCAGGAAAAAAGGTGGGGTATAAATGTAATAAATAAATAATGTGGACAGCTACTACCACTACACATTGTAGGCCTCTCCAGGCAAACAAATAATAGCACAACAAAATGCACAGATGGTGTTTATTCTTTTTTTGCACAACAACCAGACATCTTCCCTCTAGGAGGTGCTTCTAGTTTTTTTTTTGGGGGGGGGGTATTGAATGTTCCCAGCATTCCAACCCCAACATATTTACTCAGAAAATGTATTCCTTTCCCCAGTAGCAGGCCCACTGTATTTTGCGGTGGTGCTGTCTTGAATATTGTTGGCAAGTGTCATGGGCACCTTGTAGTTAGCACTTTTGACATCACTGCTGATGGGTGATGTAGCTCCTGCCCTAGCCCCTCCCATGCATATTCTCAGGGCCAGCTCCAGGTTTGAGAGGGTCCTCAGCAAAATGCCCTCTGCCGGTTCCTCTCCTATGTCAGTCAGTCGCCTGGTGGGCATACCTTAGCGATGATGAACAGTGGCACCAGAATGCTCCAACGTGTGCCATTGAAGGGAAAGGCCGTAGCTCAGTGGCAGAGCACCTACTTTGCATACATCCTAGGTCCAATCCAGAGATGCCAGGGATTGGACCTGGGAAAGACCCCTGTCTGAACCTCAACCTGTGAAAGAACCTCAAACACAGGCCTGTGGCTTATGCTGGCTCAGCTTGTCTGAGCGTGGAAAGCTAAGCAGGGCCAGGCCTGGTTATTACAGTAATACCTTGGATTGCAAGTAACTTGGTTTGAGAGCGTTTTGCAAGACAAGCAAATTTTTAAATTTTTATTTTTTTACTTGATATACAAGCGACATCTTGCAATACAAGTACTGTAGTATGGCTTAAATTAAAAATCTCTATACAAATTTTGTTGGGCGGATTTCGTTTTGATATAAGAGTGTTTTGGATTACAAGCACATTTCCGGAATGAATTATGCTCTCAATCCAAGGCATGACTGTACTTGGATGGGAGACCCCTCCTCTAGTTCCCTGCATTGAGCAGGGGGTTAGACTCGATGGCCTTGTAGGCTCCTTCCAACTCTATGGTCTATGAAATCTATGAACCCAGGAAAGACTGGACCTGGGAAAGACATTTGTCTGAACCTTGAGAGCCACTGCTAGTTATTGGGCAACCTGTGGCCTGCAAGCCACATATTGCCCTCGGCCAACTTCCATGCAGTCTGCAGGCCCCCTTCCCCAGCTAATTTACCTCCTGCCTCCCTGCTGCTCAGAGGACCGATGCTGGGAACAGCTGGAGAGTGCACAAATTGCAGGGCAGGAGGCATGCCTCTCCCTCCCGCTGCCTGACTGGCACACTGGGGACAGTGAGGCATGCACCGATTTGCATGGTCTTCAGCTGCTCCCAGCACCAGTCAGCTGGACATCGTGGAGGGGGGAGGTAGGGTGGCCACTGACGATTTGCCAAAAAAAAAAAAAAAGAGGAACTACATCACCAAAAGAGAGTACAAGAGGGCAGTGATTTGAATAACATTTACATAATGCTAATTTCATGTATAGATGCAGATTTAGAATTATTATTATTATTATTATTATTATTATTATTATTATTATTAACATTATTATTAACATTTATTTATCGCCCATCTGGCCAGCAACCGGCCACCCTGGGCAAAGTACATAAGATAAAAACAGAATAAAATAAAATAAAATATAGTAGAATTAAATGAAAATATAGTAGATTTCACCCATAGTGCGGTTGACAGTGACCAGGTGACCTGTGTGCTTGCCTGTTCGTCTGCTGTCCAGATGCCAGTGTTGATGGGCAACAGTTCTGATGGTCCTTTCTCTTTAAAGCAGAATTGGACAGGGCAGCTCTTTAAAACACACAGGACACCTTCAAATAGAGGACTGACCTCTATAAAAGAGGACACCTGGCCACCCTACATGGGATTTCAGGGATCTCATTGTACATCCCCCCCCAACTCCCACCCGATTAGCGCCATGAGTCTCTGTTTCTGTTTTTCTCGGTGTGTGAGAGTAGAGGGAAGGCTATGTATGTTCATTTGCGTACGTTTGTGCATGTGGAAGCAGGGGAGAAGAGGAACCCAGGCCTTGCCCACTGCTCGTTCCGTCACCAGCTAACATCAGCATGTGGCCCCCTGACTCACTGCTACATGCGGCCCTCAGGGGCAAAAATGCTGCCCACCTGGTGCAGACAATACTAAGGAAGATGGACCCAATGGCTGACATGGTACATTTGTACAAGGCAGCCTTCTATGTCCCATATGAGAAATGGACAGCTTTCCCACAATGCCCTTCAAATAGCATTGCTCTGCATCACTGTGGGACATTTAAATGGCACCTCCACGTTGCCCACTGCTCATTGGAGCACCATAAAGGTGGGGCTCTGGGCTGGCTTCAGCAGTGGGCCCTGCCAGGGCATTGGGGCCCTGGTAGCTACCCAAGTATGCCGGGTATTGGCCATGTTGTTACACAAACATAGAGTGGCCAGGTATCCTACTTTACAGAGGACAGTCCTCTGTTTGAAGTGGGCCATCCTCTATTTTGAAGGTGTCTTCTGCTTGAAGGGCTGTTGAAATCTGGTTTAAAGGTAAAGATCCACAAGAAGGGAGAGCAGGAGCTTTGACAGTTCCCATCAAAAGTTAATGCCTGGACTGCAGACAGAGGGCTGTATCCAATGGTAGTCTAACTTAAATCCCATGCATTTCAGTGGGTCTACTGCTCTAAGTAGAGTTAACATCGGATACAACCCTGAGCAGACACACAGGTCACCTATTCACAAGCCTTCCCCACTATGGCGAGATGTATTGTATTTCTATTTAAATTACAGTTATTATTTCTAAATTTGTATCTATAGCTGTAAATTAGTACAGTAATACCTTGGATTGCAAGTAACTTGGTTTGAGAGCGTTTTGCAAGACAAGCAAATTTTTAAATATTTATTTAAAAAATTTTTTACTCGATATACAAGCGACGTCTTGCAATACAAGTACTGTAGTACAGCTTAAATTAAAAATCTCTGTACAAATTTCTTTGGGGGAATTTAGTTTTGATATAAGAGTGTTTTGGATTACAAGCACGTTTCCGGAACGAATTATGCTCTCAATCCAAGGCATGACTGTATATGCAAAATGCTATTCAAATCTGAGTCCTCTTTTGTGCTCTCTTTTGGTGATGCATTTCCTCTTTTCTGGTAATGCGTAAGCAGCCACCTTACCCAAAGGCCAATTCTCTTTCTGCAAAGCAGGTGACTCACACAAGGCTGCTGAAAATGCTAAGTCTCCAGGCAGAGTTTGGAGAAGCCTCTTGTCAGGAGCGATTTAGAGGAGAAGGATGTCTGAGGAATAGAGAGGGAGCAGATGAGAGTGGGAGAAAGAGCTATAAGAGGAAACCCGGTGATACCAAGATAATATACCACCACCACCCCAGGAGATGACAAGGAGTCCAGCTCCATCCCAACAAGCTGAGAATGTGAGCAGAAACTGCTCACACAGCAGGCCATGCTCCAGAATTGCCACCAGGTGGTAGCATAAGCCACACCATCATCCAACAGCAATAACATTCCTGTTTGTATGCATTTGGCGGGAACTAGAGCAGAACCAGAGAGGTGGAGGTGGGAGCATTGACAAACCATCCCTGCTGCCACACACACCAGACCAGTCCACGCCACAGTGTGCCACAAGCAGAGCCTCGTAGTAGCGCCAGCAGATTCAATAGCCATAAACGATATGTGCAGGGGAGACAGGATGAGGCAAGGAGGCTTTTAGGGGTTAAGAGTGTCCATTCCATGGGGGCTTTTCCAAACTCCCCAAGGATGGAGGGGGGAGGGGGGCAGGAGATGCCAGGACTGCAACACTTTGTGCATCTCACTACTTGTTGATTTGTGCTAGCTGTGAAGAGATGAGATGCACATCTCTGAAGCAGTATGCCTATGTACTCCAGTTGTTGGGGAACATGGGCAGGAGGGTGCTGTTGCAGTCATGTTCTGCTTGTGGGTTTCCTGTGGGCAGCTGGTTGGCCATTGTGTATGCTGGACTAGATGGACCCTGGGCCTGATCCAGCAGGGCTCTTCTTATGTTCTTTAACGGTTTTGCTTTAGTACTGCTTACTGGTCAGAACAGCAACAAAAACATGTTTGTTGACAAACAGAAATTGGTATGTTGCTGAAAAAGGCCGGCTTCCTTTGCTTTTGTAATGATGCATGCTGGATATACTGGATATACTGGATGGTGTTTTTTTTTACTGCGGATCATGACATCATAACTGTGTTTGTTGTTACGGGGTACAGGACTACACCCATAACATCCCTTTGGATACATAAGCCAGTGCTAGATACAAACAGATAGGCTTGTTTTCACTGATCTGTCTTTGCTGCCAACCAATGGCACCTCCCCACTGCCTTCATACAGAATCCAGCAAACAGCCTACCCAGCTTGGAACCTGCAGGGATTACTGAGAGCAGGTAATGAGTTAATAAAATCCTTACTGTTGAAGCAAATGTTATAGTGTAGTCGGCTCTTCCTTCTCTCTTTATAGGCTTCCACCAAAGGGGGAAATAAGACTATATTTGTTTACAAAGGACAGCGGGGAGTAAGAGGTGAGGCATGTGAAATTATACACACACACACACACACACACACACACACACACACAGGGCAAGGGCAAGGGTGAGGCAAATGAAAGCTGACGTTGCAGCCTGGAACCAAAGGCTAACTTTGAGATATCTTGCAAAAGAGATCAAGATCTTTGAGATATCAAAAGGCTCGCTTTGAGATACCTTGCAAACTCACTGGGTGACTTTGGGCCAGTCACTGACTCTCAGCCTAACCTACCTACCTCACAGGGTTGTTGTGAGGATAAAATGGAGGAGGAGGAGGAGGAGGAGGAGGATTACGTAAGCCACCTTGGGTTCCTTGCAGGAAAAAAGGTGGGGTATAAATATAATAAATGAATGAATTCCAGTCCTGCAGATAAGCTACATCAGTCCAACTTGGCCAAGCAAGCAGATACTGCTTTGGGGTCACAGCTTATCCCAACCATTGACACAACCATTAACGGCCATTTTTCATCCACAGAGAGCAAACTGTCTATGGTAACTGTCTGTTCTTTGGGGATATTGTGCACTGGGGTGCCAGTGACAATAGGGTGGGGAACCTCCAGCCCAAAGGGCCTCGTCTAGCCCGCAGGCCTCTCCTGCCAGCCAGGCCCTGCTCCCTCTGCAACTCTACGCACCTCTCCATTATCTCCCCCTTCCTCTACACTGCTTGGCGAGGGGATCATGGTGGGAGGGAGGAAGATCACGGTGCTCATCAAACCATAATGCCCAGTATTCTGAAGAGGGGGGGGGAGGAAGCCATGGCAGTTAATCTGGTATAAAACCAATACGTTTCTCGTGTAGATGCATCCTTAGAATCAGTGATGACATGGATTATAATGCACGCCTTGCCCCTCGCCGAGGCAAAGCAGAGACTAGGATGAGTGGGGTGTTGATCTCGGGGTTTGTGGATGAACTGTGGTGGCTCCCTCCCTCTCCCTTGCTTGTTCACCTGGGAAGAGCGCAGAGCATCGCATCAGGATTTCCCACAGCACCAGGGCCAGCGAGTAGACGTCAGCCTGCCTCAATGCCGAGCCCAAGTCCTGCAGGTTCAGGCTCTCGTCCAGAATTTCCGGAGCGATGTAGCGTGGGGCCCCTGCCTAGGGAAAATGTGGGTGAGTAACACGCGCTGCTTATGCAAGGGACAGGAAACTGATGGTTATGCTCAGAGGTTGGTACGGTCTGTCCTTGTATGGCCTGTGGGTCAAAGCTAAATTCAGGGAGCCAGCATGACGTGGAGAAGTCAATACAGTGCCATGTTTAGAGTGCTGGTCCGGGACCAGAGAGACACGACTTAAAATCTCTGAAGCTCACTGAGTGACTTTAGGTCAGTCACACTCTCTCAGCCTATCCTACCTCACAGGGTTGTTGCAAGGATAAAACTGAGTATTGCTCAGTTTTATCACACCCTTCCTCTAAGCTCCTTGGAGGAACGGTGGGATATAAATAAATGCATCCTGTGACCTGGATAAATTAAGCAAATTTGTATATTTTTCATAATTTTTTTCTGCTTTCCCTATCTATGCTGAGAGACAAGACGTTTTACAAAGCAGTGTTGGACTGGGACTCGGGAGATCCGGGTTCTAGTCCCCACTCAGCCATGAAACTCACTGGGTGACTTTGGGCCAGTCACTGACTCTCAGCCTAACCTACCTCAGTCACAGGGTTGTTGTGAGGATAAAATGGAGAGGAGGAGGACTATGTAAGCCGCCTTGGGTTCCTTGCAGGAAAAAAAGGTGGGGTATAAATATAATAAAAATAAATAAATAAATAAATAAATAAAATCTGGGCCTTGGGGACCCAACCCAATTTCTGTCAAGGTATGGTAAGTGTTTATCCCCAGCCTCACGCATAAGAACAACAACATTGGTTTGGATCCAGGCTAACCATGCAGTCCTATACACGTCTACTCAGAAGTAAGCCCTACTGAGTTAAATGGAACTTACCCCCACATAAGTGTTTATAGCAGGAGTGGGGAACCTATGGCCTGCAGGACTTAACAGCTGGACCACCAGCCTCCTGCCAGGCCACTCCCCACAATCTCTGCCCCACTTCCCTGTATTGGTAAAAAAAACAAGCAAACAAAAACAGCTGAGCAGCAAGGAAAATGGGGCAAAGCAGTCCTGAAGAACTGGGCTGAGCAGTAGGAGGGGAGGAAAATCGCAGGGGAAGTGAGGATTAAATCTCGCCCTTCCCCATAATCTGTCCCCCCACCCCACATTATGTTCAACTGATGGGAGTGCTCTGTGTGTGTGTGAATACCTGTGTGAATGCCCTGGCCATTTTGCCCTGGCCCCGCCTGCTTGTGCCTCTGGCCCCGCCCACCACAGGAATGCACCCCACCCACCCACCCACCCTTGGGAGTTTGCCCCAGAGCAAATGCAGCCCTCAGGTTAAAAAAGTTCCCCAGAGGATTGTAGAGAATTGTAGCCTTAATTCCCATTGAAATCAACGGGGCTTAAATCATGCCATTGATTTCAGTGCGAGCTAAATGCAACTAACTGTAGGCTGGAGCCAACCCAATGTTTTAAAGTTGTAAGCCACAAAGATCTTCCACACTTGAATATTGCAGTTTGGTTGTCCTCATTTCTCTCTTTTGGATTGCACATGTAACATATTTGTAATACGTAAATGTACATATTTGTATGTAATGCGATGCCTGAGTTTTAAGTTCTCCATAACTGTGAAGAAACCCTTACTGCTAGCTGGCTGGCACCAGTTGTATTATGAAGCCTGACATCTCGTGAGGAGGTCAGTTTGTGTGGGAAAATATTCTCCTGCCTGGAGAATAAAGTGGCACCTGAGAATACAGGTTGACGGTCTCTGTTTTGAGGCACTTCTGACTGTCAGGCTTTTATTTGCAGCCATAATGTCTAGAAACTTGTTTTTAGTTGTTCAGTGCAATTGAAGAAGGGCAGAGTATTCACAGCCATCATTCTGCTGTGTCCCAGGAATATCCCCCCCCCCCCACAAAGCCTGCATTCCAAAACCCCTAAGTCAGCATTCACTGAGAGGGGATGCGATACACTCTGTTCCCTCTATCAGATTCCAAGCATGTGGGAATGGAGGAGCAAAAAGTAACTGCTATCTCCCCTGCCAGGCTCAGTATCAGCAAACCTTGCTGCTGCCCCTCTCCAACCTTCCACCCCACCCCCTTTAGCGATGTGGGTACCTTGCGGACGATGCCTTCTGCGGGGCCATCCCTCCATTGCTCGTGGCGCACAGGCAAGATCATGGCAAGGCCGAAATCAGTGATGGCGCAGGTGCTGTCCTCCCGCACCAGCACATTCTGGCTGCTCAGGTCTCGGTGTGCCACCCCAGGTTTATGCAGACCTGGCACCAAAGGGAAGAGCATCAGCGGCATGAAATCATCAGCTCAGCCCAGCATAAACTTACTAAAAATATGTGCAGTGTGGACAGAACAGAGGGAGGAAGAGGGTCCATTCAGCAGAGCACATGCTTTGCATGCGTACGGTTCAAGCCCAGCCACTTCCAATGAAAAGATCTCAGACAGCCGGTGACGGGAAAGACCTCTTTCTTCTTGAAACTCTGGAGAGCTGCTGCCAACAAGAGTAGACCAGGGGCGGAGAAACGGTGGCCCTCCAGATGTTGCATAACAACAACTCCCATCATCCCTGGCCATTGGCCATGTTGAGGCAAAATGTTCAATCAATGTGAGGAACAGCAGTAGCTGTGTCATGGTAATATTCAGAAATAAACACACACACACACTGAGGGTCTTCTTGCAATAATGAACGCCACCATCGCAAAGACCCAATATTATATGAATAGTACCTATATTGTACTAAGATTCAATATAATTAATATCAACTTGAAAAGGAACTATGTGGAAATGGACTTTACCAGTGTTCTGTTATTGATAGTATCTATTGTAAGCAGCTGAGAGTATTCATTGCATGTTATACTGCAATGATGAGTTTTTGTCATTTTCTATCTTGCATGCCAAATATGACTTGCTAGTAGGGGTGGGCGATCCGCCCACCACCTGACTGGTGGAGGGCTCAGTGAGCACTGCTGCCACTCCTACCAAGCTGGGTCGAAAGCGAGTGCCTGCCAAGGTGCTCGCCGGACTTCCGGGTTCCCGGTGCTACGTAGTTTACATAGCAAATGGCATAAGATATGTTAAAAGTGGCCGCGATTTCCGTAACTTGCGCAAATCACGGCTGTTTTTAACATATCTTACACCATTTTCTAAAAAACGTAAAAAATGTAGTGCCCGGAACCCAGAAGTCGCTTCCCCGGCTCGGCTCACGAGAATGCAAGTCGAGCCGGGGAAGCAGGTAGGCCGAGCGGAGCTCAGAGGGGTTGAGCCCAGCGAGTCTGCTGGACTTGCACCCCCTAATTGAGCTCCACACACATCCCTACTTGCTAGCTATGGCTGAATGGCAATACTTGCAATTGCAGCATTTGTTAGTATCTAAGTTTGGCCCAGCCAACTTCTACAGCATGAGTCTCCATCATTATTGGAAGCACTTCTTGACGCTGGTCAGGCAATGTGACCCACCCTCCATGTCTATAAATACTTGTTATTGGTGAATAAATATGATATACAGGGTTTTCAGCATGTGCATGTAAGGAATGCAAACCTGCTTACTGTACTGGATTGAGGATCTAACAAACTCGCCCTGCCACAGTCAGCACTGTCCCATGAGGGTAACTACCCGAGAAGCTGCAGATCTGCAAAGCTCAACATTGTGGTACAGCAGGGAGTAGGGGGGGGGGGGAACAAGCATCCTCAGATCTACAGCCTCTTACCTTCCTTCCACTGCTCCCCGTGTAAGAAAGCAAGGCCCCTGGCAAAGGATGATCCTAATCGGGTGGAAATGTCCCAGGAACAAACATGCTGGCTGAGAAAATTTCTCAGGGACCCCTGCAAAGATAATGCAACTAAACTCAGGCTTAGGCCACAGGCACATGAACCGGGCGGGGCTGATCAACACACACGTGTATTCATCACTTGATGGCTGGAATATCTAGCGATGACTCACATGTGTGGATGAGTCATCACAGCACTTAACAGGACTGTTGTTTGAGAAAACCAAGCCTTAGTTGGGACTGCACTCTTTGAACTGTTTTCCCTGGCACGGCCCAATACAAGCTTTGCTTCTCGATCATTTAACATTTCCCCAGTTCTAATTTTAGATAAGGCTACCCAAGGCCCTGGTTTAAGTAAATTAATACTGTCATTGTTTATTCTGGTCATAGGATGATTTGAGATGCAGGATTTGGAATCTATGATGCAGAATAATTATGTGTACTAAGCAAATTAACAGGATAATAATGTATTCTGCTTCTAAGATTCAGCTTAAAGAATCTGGGTTTGGGGTTTGTTTGGTTTTTTGCAAGGCCTTGGGGAATGGACGAAAGGAGAACAACTGAATCCCTGAATATTACTACTATTCAGTTGTAGGAGCTGGGAAATAACGGTCGTGGGTGAATGGCAAGGAGTTGGTTGGGTCAGATCCTGATACTCCTGCTCATCCCTGCTCTAGTATCTGAAATTTTATCAGGCACTGCTCCTGTTTCCAAATATTTTCTTTACAGTCTTAAGGTCTAGAAATCTGCCTATTTTTAAAAAGAGAATCCAATGGTGCTGAATATTGTTGTGGGGATTCCAAACTCCTAACTTACATGCCAAAATGGTGGGCATGTAAAAGACACATAGCCCTGACAATGCTGTGCCTGTGTAATCAGTCTGATAAACATGTACATCACTATATGCAAGCAAATGTTTGTACACACATGTATAAATTGCCACTAACCCCAATCATTCCAGCTATGCCGGCACATGGGCACTCACCAGTGGGTGCAGCGTCAGCACCAGGAGGCCACCCTGTTCCTCATTTGGCCCCCACCCAGCAGCCACAAACTGTACCACGTTGTCATGGCTCATCAGCGGGAGGCTGTGCACAGCCCACTCAGATGCAAACTGCCGGTAGCACAAAGGGGGAAAGGCCTTGATGGCCACAGGCTGCTGGTGGAATGTTCCTTGCCACAGCCTGGAGAACTGCCCATCATGGAGAACCTGTTGGGAAAAAGAAGCTTAGAACAAACTTCCTAAGCATGGGTCCCCAACCTTTTTGGGTTGGTGGACACGTTCGGAATATTGAGAGTGTGTTGTGGGCACTGCCATGGCAGCCAAAAAAATGGCTGCCATGCCATGGGGGGGGGGTTTGCCCATTCATAAAATGGCTGCCATGGTAGGTGTGGCTGATCACAAAACACTCATTTACCAGAAGGCAAACTGGTGAGACTAAAAGAAATGTAACTCCCGCAAGAGCCTAAGTACATGGCAGAGGTGGGGCCCGAGCTCCAAGGCACAAAATGACTCTTTTGAACCAAAATATAGATTGTGCTGGAGGGCAGCGTTTGTTTTGAAGCAAGCTAGCGTCTCAGTTTAAAATAGTATTAGGTATCTTAAATAGAATAAAAATCAGGAGGGGTAAGGAGCCTGGTGGGCACCAAGAGAGGTGTCCACTGCTATGGGCACAATATTGGGGACCCCTTAGAGCAGTGATGGCAAACCTTTTTGAGCCTGAGTGCCCAAACTGCAACACAAAACCAGCTTATTTATTTCAAAGTGCCAACACTGCAATTAAACCTGAATACTGAGGTTTTAGTTTTAGAAAAACAACTCATACAGTTGTCCGAACTAATTAACATCTTTTGTCTTAAAAGAAAAACACAATAACAGAGCTTTCAATGATACAGTTTTTTGTTGAAAAAAAAATCAACTCAAAAAATTATTATAGTACTACATTGTACACATAGCCTGAAGGGAATTTATACAAACTTTTTAAATAATTAGGCACATGTATTTTTGGATAAGGGATTCTCAACTTGTAATATGATTATATGCCCGACTGAAATTGTATGCGGCAAGCTTTACCCCGGGTCCTTTCCCTGCTTCTACAGGTGTCGGATTAGTAAAAGTCAACCTGTATTAGGATGAGCAAGATAAATAAGAAAACTAAACGTGCTTAACACATTTTAAACACTTGATGTCTTGGACTGCAAACACTGCATTAGGTAAAAGTTTGCATTGGGCATGCTTTTGCACAATTAATATGATTTTTGCTATTGCATGCATACTGATAATTTGTCAAACCTTGGCTCATACTCTGTTAGTTTGAGAGCAACAAATGCAGCACTCAGGTCAACTATTAGGGCTTTACATCCAAGCCATGCTCTGTGCATCATTCTTCAAAATCTTTTAAATGTGATAACAATGTAGAAAAGAATTCTGTAACAGGAATTCTAGAATAAAATCATTCTGTTCCACACTGTGAGAAAGAACAAGATCATTAGTGTTTTTCAGAAGAGGACAGTCTTTTCGGGATCTGGTGACCAATGGCTCGAGTGCCCACAGAGAGGTCTCTGCGTGCCAGCTGTGGCACCCGTGCCATAGGTTTGCCATCACTGCCTTAGAGTCCAAGCAAAGCCCTGTCTGTAGACTAGACTCCATTATTCTTTAACTGCACCATGCAAGCACAGAAAGTTGTTAATCTGGGAGCCATTTTTAAACTGAGCACACTTTCCATATCCCATGTGACATTCCTATTACAAATGGTAAACTTCTAGCCCTTGGGGATGTGAAAAGGGTTTGCGTTTGAAAGTATGACCTGATTAGCACATAACACTAACCCATGGTTTATTTAACCCATGGTTTGTTGCCTTACCCAGGGTTTTTTCTGGCAGGCAGTCGAACAAACTGCAGTTTGTTTCCCTCCTCCTTTGCCTGCTTCCTTCCTGTATCCTAAATGCCTTTGCAGCGGTGTAGTACTTGCATGTAGAGTGCTGTTTTTTTTTTTTTACCACTCTTGCCTGCCATCTCTGTGGGCTGGTGAAACAACCCATGAGCAACCCATGGTCCTGAGTTCACACATAATGACAACCCATGGTTTAAACCCAGAGTTCACAATCCAACAACAAACCATCGGTTCTCTTACTGGGTTGTTCATAATTAACAAGCCATGGTTTGTTAGCATGGCTGGATTCACACATCACGACAACCCAGAATCCAACAACCCACGGGTTAAATAAGCCATGGGTTAGCATTATGTGCGAACCAGGTCTATCTGTGCAATGCCTGGTAAACTCTTAGAAGACAGAAGGGAAGCAACCCTTAAGGCATTTCTATACTAAAAGCTAAATAAATAAATAAATAAATAAATCTAGATTAACTACAAAAGAATTCTGGGAACTGTAGTTTTGTGCTTGTGCTTAAAATGCTCTTGAGTTCACTCATTTACAGAAGTAAGATTCTCCGCACATTTTCACAGGTGAAACTGGACTTTGCTTAAATTAGTGTATAGTAGAATGAATGTTACATGGGCCAGAATGTATACTCAGTTTAAAAATGGCTCTCTATCTGCTTTCTATGCCAGGTGAACTTTCACATGTGGCAAAGGAGCGCGCAGACATCCACAAGTGCTTTCTTTCCCTCCGGGTCTCTGATCTGTTGGGGCACCATCCCATGGCATGCACGGCAAGCCTTCTCTTCTGCAAACATGAAGGGTGTTTCCTGGCAATGCTTTTATTATGCAGTCGCCCCACCTCGTTCATGGAATTTTATGGGGGGGGGGGCACTTGTAACTTTCCCATATTTTTCCATTGCTTCCTCCATCTTTTCTTCTTTCCACACACACACACAAAATCAGTTAAGGAGGGAAAAACAGACTAGCTGCACAATGCCTCTTGATGAATAGGGCTAGGAGCCCCCCCCATCTGAAAGCACCCGAACGGGGGGGGGGGGGAGAATAAGAGGGTGCTGAGCCTGATGTTAACATCCAATGGTCCAGTCAACAATTATACAGAAAACCAAGGAGAGCCATTAGGAGTAATGCAAATGAGAATTCTAGCCAATATCAGTATTACCTTTTGCATTACAAAGCGATTAAGAAAGAACCGTTTTTTTAAACCTCACTTAAAGCAGCTCTTGCTTCAGTCAGGTTTGTAATGAGAATGTAAAATGTACAAAAGGTGGTGGAGGGGGGATCAGAAGAATAATTTCCACTACAAATGCTTCTCCTCTGTCTTATCTTCCTCATTAAGAACATGAGCACCAGGCAGGAGGCCCAGACATTATTTATGTCTTGTTTATGAAAAGACCCTCCCAGTCAGACACTTGAATATCATGAGGCCTACTACGTGTAAATAGAATTGTCCCTTGTCACGCTGTCTTCCAAAGCTCTATTACAGCCTTCCCCAACCGTGTACCTTCCAGATGTGTTGGGCTACAACTCCCATCATCCCCAGCCACTGGCCAGGGATGATAGAAGTTGTAGCCCAACACATCTGGAGAGTGCCAGGTTGGGGGAGGCTGCTCTGTTAGCTCCAAGCTGACAACAGGGAGGCATCTCAGTCACACGTAATAACTGGTGGCCCCAAATATGCATCAGAAGATCAGTCGGTTCAATGGATCTCAGATGAACATCGCAGCATGGGGGGGGCATGGGGAGGTGGGGCATGAGAACATAAGAAGAGCCATGCTGGATCAGACCAAGGGTCCATCTAATCCAGCATTCTGTTCACATACAGTGACCAACCAGCTGCTGCGGGAAGCTCACAAGCAGGACATGAGTGCAACAGCACTTTCCCAGTCCTGCTCCCCAGCAACTGGTGCACACAGACATACTGCCTCCAATACTGGAGGTAGCGTATAGCCATCAGGACTAGTAGCCATTGATAGCCTTCTCCTCCAGGAATGTGCACCAGTATCATGTGGGGAAGGCTGCCAATGCCCCTGGAGTTCCCTTGCTCCATCAGTGCCACTGATATTTGCCTGTGTTCTGTAGTCAAAGGATTTTGTTCTGAGAGTTATCAGTGTTCTGGCGGTTAGACTGCAAAATGTGGTTCCTGCGCACATTTTTTTACCTTTTAATTCTAGATCATTTTGAACATAACTCGCTTGAGGGGCGGTGCTAGGTACCAAAAAGATCCCGGGGCTCAGGCCCACAGGACAAAACAAAAAAATGCACAGATTTGCATATGCTACTTTACATATGCTCTAAAACCTGTAAAGGACCCTGTCTCCTGAGGACACCCCTATTTGTAAAAAAGGGATGTATGGACAGGGGAGAGGAGGGCATCTGATTTCAGGAAAAAACCTCAGGCAGAAAGATTCAAGGGGGGAGGGGCAGCAGGAGGTGAAGCACATGTGGGCAAAAAGCCAGATAGTCCAGGGGGACCAGATGCAACAGAGATCCTCAGGGCCCCTGTACCTTTATTTCAGCAAGTGCCCCTGGACAGCAGGGCGGTGGGGCAGATGGCCTCCCAGAGATTCAGGGCTCCAGCCCTAGTGTGCTGTCGCCTAACGCCACCTCTGATACACTCTCCACACTGACATTTCAAAGGGGGAATTGGTATATATGTGTAAAGTTCTTTGTGGGTAGAGGCTGTGTCACACATCTCTACAAGCATGATGCCCAAAATGCCATTTACTGGTGGTGGAGCTAAGGGAGCCTCTCCCAATGTGGTGCCCTCCAAAGGGCTTGGACTACAGTTCTCATCATCCCTGGGCACTGGAGTTGTAGTCCAAAACATCCAGAGGGCACCAGATTCGGGGAGGCTGAGCTACAAGTTGCACTGCTGAGTAGGGCTGGGCGAAAGACTACACCACAATAGGACTGGGTTGGAGCTGGGACAGAAGGGAGAGCCTGCCGGTCACACTGGTTCAAGTGCTGCAAGTGCCTGGAGCAGACAGCAAATCTGGGAGGAACTTTGTAGCAGGCAGTGGCTTCAGATTGGCTCTGTGCGATCACCTGATTCACAGGATGAGGATTCTGGGCTGTGGTGCAAATGTCCCAGGTCAAACTGCCTGCAGTTCCTTCCTCTGGCCAGCAGTTCTGCCAGCACCAGAAGCAAAAAACCTGTGTCTGACCCACACGGCTCCGGGTTCAAGTTTTGACACTGCCCTTGAGAGGGAGGGCAAAGCAAGGCATGGTGACTCTCAGTTGAACTATGGGCCTCCCCAGGACCAGACTGATACCTGAAGAAACCGGAGGTCTGGAAGCTCCTGCCTGGGCGGCTCTCTCTCGTCTTTTTGCTCTGGGGCTGTGGTGACCTTGGTGAGCTCCCCGGTTTCTTCTGGGCTCAGTAGCACTGCAGGGACTTTCCAGCGCTTTAGACCTACAAGGAGAGAGAAATTGGCCTCTGCGGCAACACATGCATCCCAAAGTGATTCAAGCTCTGTGCGCAACATAAATTATGCAAATACTTCTATATCTGCTCTGCCGGTCATGGGGACAATTAAGCTCTACTCCGTGTCCAGTATAAATCCTGCTCAGCCTCCCACACCCAAAATTCACTATGCATTGATCACATATTTTCAAGCCTAGGCTATTTTTGAAGCAATTAGGGGCTAGAAACTTGCTCCTTAAAAAAAAAAAAATACAAATATAATATCAATTTCTGCGCTCATAGCATTCACCAACCTGGTGCCCTCCAGCTGTGCTGGACTGCAACTCCCAGAACCCCCAGCCAGAATGGCCAATGGCTATGCTGGCTGGGATGAGAGGAGTTGTAGTCCAGAGAGGACACCAGGTTAAGGAAAGCTGGCATAGTGGAATATGCACCAACCTTGGGTCATGCAGGCAGTGCAGTGTATATAGATTCATAGATCATAGAGATGGAAGGGGCCTACAAGGCCATCGAGTCCAACCCCCTGCTCAATGCAGGAAACTAGAGGAGGGGTCTCCCATCCAAGTAATAACCAGGCCTAACCCTGCTTAGCTTTCCACGCTCAGACAAGCTGAGTCATGCCCTTCAGCCATGCAGGTGGAGCTCAGGCTTCTGGGTGAGTGCATTTGCCTCTTGGAAACGAAAAGTGCACATGTGCAGCATAATGTAATGTCTGCAATAATAGCACAGGGTTAGAGAACAAGTCTCTGGAAGCATCTAGGTTAGGGGTGCAGAACCTCAGGCCCAAGAGCCAAATCTGGCTTTCTGGCGGTTCCCAGAAGGCCATACCCACTTTCCACCAATCACCAGTCATTTGGTGGTTTCCCAGGTTTTGTGCAGCCCTTTCCTTCCCCATTCTAAAAGGCTGAAATGCCTCTCGTATGGCTTAGTTCCTGCCAGTAAGAGTTTTAAGCTAATATAAGTTGGCAATGTTTGTATTTTTGGCTCCACTCCTTCTGCCTTTGGCCCTGCCTACTACTGGGATGCAGCCCCCAAGAGCTACTCCGAAGTGGAATTTGGCCCTCTGGCTGAAAAAAGATTCTGCACGCCTGATCTAGGTGCTAGTGTGTGACAAACCATGAACTGACATTTACACATGTGAATGCGTCTATGCAGATTTGGCTTCAGATTTTGCAAGGCCCTTGGGCAAGATTCCTTCCATGGGCTCTTCTCCCTGAATGGGCTCCCTTCCTTGTCACTGTAACCACTGCCCGTTCACTTGTCCTCTCCCTCTGGACCCAATCCACAGAAGGACAGTGCAAGGTAAGTGGAGGTCACTGCTTGCATGCTTGGGGAGGGTAAGTCAGGGCTCTCCAATCTTGGGTCCCCAGATGTTGCTGGCCTACAGCTCCCAGCATACCCAGCCAGCATAGCTAATGGCAAGGGATTCTGGGAGCTGTAGTCCAGCAACATCTGGGGACCCAAGGTTGGAGAGCCCTGGGGTAAGTGAATGGGCAGCAACAGCAAGGAGGAGGAAGAGCAGGGCTGGTGGATCCTGGAAATCAGCAGCAGGCCCCCTGCTGGGGTGTGGGCCTTGGCAGGTGCCCAATAATGCCAACCCCTGGCACCAGCTCTGTACATATGGCATAAGGCAGAATCTACCATTACCATTCCCTCATCAAGGGTATCCTGGGCTGTCTTCCTCCACATTAAACTCAGTGTTGTTGCACAGCCAACCCTTATTTTAAATACCTCACAGAAACTTCCCCTGGAGTTACAATACCTAGAAACATCAGAAAACCCAGGAACAACAGAACAGGGCAGGCTGCGACGATCCAG
The DNA here is from genome assembly GCA_021292165.1 of Shinisaurus crocodilurus. Taxonomy (NCBI): domain Eukaryota; kingdom Metazoa; phylum Chordata; class Lepidosauria; order Squamata; family Shinisauridae; genus Shinisaurus; species Shinisaurus crocodilurus. Next base: position 32,643,322 of record CM037881.1, read on the forward strand.
ATGGTCCCACTGGGGCTAGGCAAAGACTCCGCTGCAGAGATAAGAGGAGGAGGAGGAGGTCACAAAATCCACACCGTGCGATGGGAGAATCACTACAGCATGTTACAAGTTTCAGAGAGGGAGAGTTATCTCTTGTAACCTACTTCCCACAAAGTAACTGCGTACGTTTTCAAGTGTCTTGGCTCAAGGCCTTGGGCACCCATCCCGTCTGCACCTCCTCCACACCTCCAGGTGCTCATGGGCCTCTGCAGGTCCGTCTCCGAGACCTCTCTGCCCATCCCTGGCATCAGCTTCCTTCCATCCACATAAGATGTTCTTCTGATGTTTTAATTAAAATTAAAGGAGGGGAAAGAACGTCTCCCTCCCTGCAAGCACCCGCCCACCCATCTGCACAGCCAACATTCCTGTGTCCTCCCGTTGCCTTCTGATGTTTGAAGGCCACACTGTGGCACTACAATGCTCTGGTGGAGGGAGGCGGGAGAGGGAAGCCCTTGAGAGAGGTTCATAGGATCATAGAGTTGGAAGGGGCCTACAAGGTCATCGAGTCCAACCCCCTGCTCAATGCAGGAAATTAGAGGAGGGGTCTCCCATCCAAGTAATAACCAGGCCTGACCCTGCTTAGCTTTCCACGCTCAGACAAGCTGAGCCAGCGTGAGCCACAGGCCTGTATATCAGGGCTGAAATGGTAGAAGGGCAAGTGCAGTCCCTGTAGAGGGGGCAATGGAGAGCCCATAGGGCTTCTGATTGCAGAGCAGAACCCAGTAGTCCCTAAAAGGAAGCGAACATGGGAAGCTAGAGGCTGGCCATGATGGAGACTCAGTTCTTTCTCCCCCTGGCTTTGATGTAGGACGGGAACAATTGGGAGGTGCGGAACACGTGTTCTTTCTTGTCTAGAGATAGTAGTAACAGCCCCTCCCATCCACCTCTGCTAAGTAATTTTGGTCTCAGAGGGCAGGTGTAAGATGTCAGGAAGGGGGAAGGAAGGTGGCTGTGGAAATGGGGGAACGGAAGAGAAGAGGGGAAGAGAGGTCTTAATGGGGAGGTTAATAGGGACTGCTCCCCTTTCATCTGCTGCTTCCCTCCCTCTATCTTTCAACTGGATCAGGTTTTGTACCAAATAAAAGCAGCAGGAAACATTACAGCCAGCAAGGGGAGATCTCTACCACACAAAGAGAGCTTTGGCTATTGGACTGTATAGAAATGTAAATCCTCATCATCATCATAGAAGGAAGGCAGAAGGAGGCAGATGTGGATGTCATTGAGTTCCTGATAACTTTGTTTGGAGATGTTATAGAATTGATTTCTTAGATCTATTATTATTATTATTATTAGTAGTAGTAGTAGTAGTAGTATTACTACTACTACTATTATTACAAACTTCATCTCAAGACCAATCTTTTCCACAAAGCGGCTTACGCTGGCTCAGCTTGTCTGAGCGTGGGAAGCTAAGCAGGGTCAGGCCTGGTTGTTACTTGGATGGGAGACCCCTCCTCTAGTTTCCTGCATTGAGCAGGGGGTTGGATTCGATGGCCTTGTAAGCTCCTTCCAACTCTATGATCTATGAAATCTATGAAAGCCTTTGGCTTAACCCCTTTGATCACATTCATCTCTTGCTGCCTCTCCCTCCCTCTGCAGTTTCTTGCCTCACCGTATTTACATTGAGCAACGGCCTGCCCCTGTCTGCAAGGAGCCATAAACGCTATAAATATATAAATAATAAATAAATGTGGTCTGGATTGTATTCTTTGCAAAGCTGGCTTCAGCTTTGCAAATAAAATGCCTTGTTTATTTCTCTTGCCTATCTCATGAGGGTCTGTCTGGTGTATCCCTCAGGAGGGGAGAAGAATATCTCAACTTTTAGTTTCTCTAAGGGAAGAACTGCCAGTTTCTTATTCATTTGTTTCTGCGGCTGCATGCAGACAGACTGCTCTCAGCCAAGCCAGACAACTGCAGGATTGGGAAGACACCCGGTTCAAATCCCCCTTCAGCCATGAAGCTCACTGGGTGACCTTGGGGCAGTCAGCATCTCTCAGCCTAACCTATCTCACAGGCTTGTTGTGAGGATAAAATGGGGAGAACCATGATGTACAGCACCCTAAACTTCTTGGAGGAAGGGTAGTATATAAATATATAACAAACAAATAAAATACTCAAATTAACACAGTCCCTGTTTAATGGCTTTGTGTTAAGTTCACTCCACTCCACTCAGTCAATGTACTGTAAGTCTTACATGCAGTGCCTTGTTTGGGCCTGAATACCTATCAGGGCCAGGTGTCAAGCGTAGACACAAACTCAGAACAATGATTAGTAAGATCCCATGGCAAGCGACTCTAATGAGAAGGGTGGGAGTTTTTAAAAAAGGAGCCCAGGAGGGGTGGGAGTTTTTAAAAAAGGAAATTTTAAAGGCACAATTGCAAACAATTCCCACAAGGAAAAAAGACAGAGGGCAACAGAAGAAGCCAATGTGGCTTCACAATAAACTCAAAGATGACCTGAAAACAAAAAAGGACACGTATAGGAAGTGGAAGGAAGGACAGGCTACAAGGGAAGAGTACAGGCAGGTAGCACAGAACCGCAGGAATAGTGTCAGGAAGGCTAAAGCTGAGAATGAGCTAAGGTTAGCGAGGGATGCTAAAAACGACAAGAAAGCTTTCTTCAGATACGTGCACAGTAAAAGACAGAGGAAAGAAATGGTGGTTCAACTATGCAATGAGGATGGCAAATTGATAACAGAAGACAAAGAAAAGGCAGAAGTGTTCAATTCCTACTTCAGGCTCGGTCTTCTCCCAAAAGAGGGTCTATGACCCCCCTGGCAAACCTGAAGTGCAGACTGAAGGGGCAGGATTGCAGCTTGAGATTGATAGGCAAATGGTCAAGGAGCACCTGATTGCTCTGAAGGAGGTTAAATCTCCAGGGCCTGATGAGCTGCATCCTAGAGTAATAAAGGAACTGGCAGAAGAACTCTCAGAACCACTGTCTATTATCTTTGAGAAATCATGGAGGACAGGTGAAGTGCCAGATGACTGGAGGAGGGCAAATGTTGTTCCCATCTTCAAAAAGGGCAAGGAGGAGGAACCTGGGAACTATAGGCCAGTCAGTCTGACATCAATCTCCTGGGAAAATTTTGGAGCAGATTATAAAGAAGTCAGTCTGCAAGCACCTTGAAAACAATGCAGTGATTACTAGAAGCCAGCATGATTTTTCAAGAACAAATCCTGTCCAGACTAATCTGATCTCATTTTTTGATCAGGTAACCTCCCTTGTGGACTGTGGGAATGCTGTGGACATTATATATCTGGACTTCAGCAAAGCTTTCGACAAAGTGCCTCATGATATCCTGATTAGTAAGCTAGCTAAGAGTGGGCTAGATGGAACAACTATCAGGTGGATCCACAATTGGCTACAGAATCGGACTCAAAGAGTGCTTATCAATGGTTCCTTCTCAAACAGGGGAGAGGTAACGAGCGGGGTACCACAGGGCTTGGTCCTGGGCCCAGGTGCTCTTCAACATTTTTATTAATGACTTGGATGAGGAGGTACAGGGAATGCTTATCAAATTTGCAGATGACACAAAGTTGGGTGGAACAGCTAATACTCTGGAAGACAGAAACAAAATTCAAAGTGACCTCGATAGGCTGGAGCGCTGGGCTGAAAACAACAGAATGAAATTTAATAGGTATAAATGCCAAGTGCTGCAGCTAGGGAGAGGAAACCAAATGCAGAGTTACAGAATGGGGGACACTTGGCTCAACAAGACTACAAGTGAGCAGGATCTTGGAATTGTGGTAGATCACAAACTGAATATGAGCCAGCAATGTGATGTGGCTGCAAAGAAGGCAAATGCAATTTTGGGCTGCATTAATAGAAGTATAGCTTCCAAATCGTGGGAAGTGATAATTCCCCTTTACTCAGCACTGGTTAGGCCTCATCTTGAGTACTGCGTCCAGTTCTGGGCACCACACTTTAAGAAGGACGTAGACAAACTGAAGAGGGTTCAGAACAAGGCCCTATGAGGAGAGACTGAAAGAACTGGGCATGTTTAGCCTTCAGAAGAGGAGACAGGGGAGATATGATCGCACTCTTCCAGTACTTGAAGGGATGTCACACAGAGGAGGGCCAGGATCTCTTCTCGATCATCCCAGTTTGCAGGACACGGAATAATGGGCTCAAGTTACAGGAACCTAGATTCCACCTAAACATCAGGAAAAATTTCCTGACTGTCAGAGCAGTAAGACAATGGAATCAACTACCTAGGGAGGTGGTGGGCTCTCCCACTCTGGAGGCATTCAAGGTGCAGCTGGACAGACATCTGTCAGGGATGCTTTGATCTGGATTCCTGCATTGAGCAGGGGGTTGGACTCGATGGCCTTGTAGGCCCCTTCCAACTCTACTTTTCTATGATTCTATGATTCTCCAATTGCCCCGAATTTGCCAAGACAGTCCCACAAATACTGAAGCCATCATGGCTTCTTACTTTGTTATGCAGAGCCCAGAATTCCCCTGCATCTTCCCGGCAAGCTATTTAGCTTAGCTGCGATTTTGCCCATGGACCCTTTAAGCAGGAAGGGAACAGACCGAGGATGTGTGTGTGTGTGCTCTACCTGCTGCCTCTGACCAGCCCCCCCCCCCCAGTAAGACCCATTGAAGACATTTGTACTTACTTCCGAGTAACTGTGCGTAGGATTGCACTGTTTGTTTTAACTTAATTCAAGCTAGTTACATTCTGTAAGATTATTCCAGTTTAAGTGTTTCTTTAAATCTAAATTGTGTGAATAGAACACAAAGTGCTTTAAACTGGGGCCTTTCCACAATAACAAACAACAACAAAGCTGTTCAGCCCCTCAAAGTTACTCCTTGCGCTTAAAAACCAGACGTAGAGATGTTGGGGCAAAACGCTGAAGGGGCTCAAAACCCAATGTGTCTTTTTGTATTTCCCCCCACCCAAAAGCTCCCCCTCTTCCACATCTCCTTCTTTTCCTTCTCCAACTGCCCTGAAAATGCCGGGACCAATCCTGACAATTTTAAAACAAAAAGAAAGAGATTGCCCTGCAAGCACTGACACACACACCCTCATGAAAAACACCAGATATCAACAATTAAGGGTTTAAGTAAGGTAAAATTAAGGGTTTAAGTAAGCTGGCTGGGGCATGCTGGGAGTTGTAGGCCAAAAACATCTGGGGACCCAAGGCTGGAGAACACTGCCTTAAGGGTTTTCTGGAAGGTCCAGGCATTTTCGGGGCAGTTGGAGACTATGTGGAACTCAGAATTAGAGCGTTCGTTCCTTTTTCAGCTGCCAATTGACACCACTGTACTTCCAGAGCTGGGAAAGCAGAGGAATTGAACCAGTACTACTTTCCCTTACATGTGAAACCCCGTATGGGTCCCAAATGGGCTTAGGGCATTTCTTGGAGGAGATATTTTGGGAATTATGCAGGGAGGGGGCAGTTCTAGCCTACCGGTTTCTGTGAGAACGGGCAGCTACTCCTTCTGTGAAGTGCAATTATCAGGCTGACTCAGAGATTTGGTGCGTTCTCTCCCTGCACACTCAAGGTCTCTTGCTGAGTACTGGACAACCTCCACATACAGAAAAGCCACTGCCGCCGCCCCCCCTTCGCTGATAAGCAGGAGTGCACCTGTTGGTGGGTGTGGGAAGGGAGACTCTCCCATGAGTTGTGGAAGGCTTGGATACAAACAACTGAAAGAGAAGAGGATTGTGAGGGAGAAAGAGGTGGCATTTGGGGGAAAGCTTAAGAGGGCCGTAGAATGTCTTTATTTCCTTAGCTTCTCTTCCTACAATTCCCATAAGCCCCAGCCAGCATGGCTAATGGTCAGGGATTATTGGATTGTAGTCCAAAACAGCTGGAGGGCACCAGGTTGCCCACCCCTGGTTCTACAACAGGGGTAGGGAGTGCGTGGCCCACCCGATGTTGTTTGACTTCAACTCCCATCAGCCCCAATCAGCATGACCATTGCTGAGGGATGATGGGAGTTTTAGTCCAACAACATCTAGAGCAGTGTTCTCCAACCCTGGGTCCCCAGATGTTTTTGGCCTACAGCTCCCAGCATACCCCAGCCATGCCCGTAGCTGGCTGGGGCATGCTGGGAGCTGTAGGCCAAAAACATCTGGGGACCCAAGGTTGGAGAACACTGCTCTAGGGGGCTGCAGGCTCCCCCACTGCTGTGCTAGAATGTCTCTCAGTTGTAATCCAGAAACGTTGCCTCTTTGCCCTCCTGCCGTTCCACCCTGTAGCTCCTCATTGACCCCTGACCACCCCGCAGGCAGACCTCTTACCCTGCCTCTCTCCAGGCCCAATGCGGCTGATGTTCACGTTGCACAGATCGGAGCGACACCTACAGGACAATGTGAGGGTAGCAGATCGAGACTCACAGGTTGGAGAATCGCAGGGTTCCTTTTCGTTAATCCAGCAACCTGGATGAGGGTGAGAAGAGGGGGAAACGGAGAGTAAGGAGGCCAAAAGCACAATAACCTCTTCATAACCTTAAGGAGTAGAAACTTGCTGTCATAAGAAAAAGAAAGCTAGGGTTCTAAAATGTCCCACCTTATGCATCAGTTTGATCATTTCTAACGTTAATCATTTATTCAGCCCTTTTAATTGCTGTAGCATATCAGTGCTACAGCAATTAAAAGCATATAATGGCAATTCCCTTATGCCTCCTCCTTCCATTGATATTTATTTATTATATTTTTAAATTGCCCATCTGGCCGGCCACCCTGGGCGATGTACAATCCGGATATATGAATCATTAACAGCTGGACTTGTCTTGATTCACCATGCTGCCTTTCTTCCTCACTGTAACTGCAACAAATCTGTGTTTTTAACATGACTGCAGTATTTCTAATTGCAAGGTAAGTTTAAATAAAGCTGATGATTTTGCCATTTTGTTCCCCCTTGCCCTTTGACCTTCAGGTCAGGATAGGGATCAATTTGTCATCTTTGATGCCTCTGACGCTCCTGCCCACTTTGAGTCTTTGGGACAGAGTAAGCTACATTAAAACATAACAATTATACCTCTTTTTAGATATGGCAAAGAACTTTACAATCCTTGGGTGCTTCCAGACACTTTACTGTGCAATCACCTTGCCTCATTTATGGAATGTTACAGGGAGTCCAGACACTGTCATCTTCCAGTTGTATCCCTCCCATGTTTATCCCACTGCTTCTTCCATCTTTTTTCTTACAACCGGAAAATCCATAAAGGAGGAAAGGACAGAACAGCTGGACAATGACTTTAGACTGTTGGCTGTTATGATAGGTAGCAGCTCATTCCTGCAAAGGAACTGGATGTTAACCTCTAGTTGAGAGGTCAAAAGGGGACGAGCCTGTGTGAGCTCAGCAGGCCAGGAGAAGTACACAATAAAGCCTTAGTCCAGGGCTCTCCAACCTTGGGTCCCCAGATGCTGCTGGACTACAGCTCCCAGAATCCCTTGCCATTAGCCATGCTGGCTGGGTATGCTGGGAGCTGTAGGCCAGCAACATCTGGGGACCCAAGGTTGGAGAGCCCTGCCTTAGTCACTACTAAGCAGGCTTCTGTCTTCTCTGGGCATAGAATCCACTACCTAAACAGTAGCGTTAGGCGCCGTTTGCCTGGAAGCACCCCTTACCTCATTCATTCAGGCAGTCATGCTAGGCATGGAGGGAGCCACATCAACATCATGCTCCAACTGGGGGGAAAATATGGCATGGATACAGGGTGCAGTGAGAAATGTGTGTGTGTGTGGGGGGCAGGACTCTAATTAAAATTCAGCCGCCGGGTCCCTCAGTGTCTTATAAAGGAGCTCCCATTATGAAATCAAAGGGACATTCCAGTAAATGTGGATGCTAGGATTGGGCAGTCATCCTCACAACCACCTTGTGAGTAAAGCCGCTGCTATTTTTGTGCAACAGAAGGGGATTTGAGACTGAGATAGTCACTTGCTCAATGCTACCCCCCCACCCCCCCACCCCATTGCTCCTCTGCCTCCTCATTGCTTACCATTTGCTTGCTAGCAAGGCAGAGAGCCAGTGAGCAAGTAGGCCGTGGCATCTGCTTTTCCGTCTTCACACCACCACCAGTTGTCTTGGTCAGAGCGGGAGGAAGATAAACAAGCAGGTTGCAATGGTGAAGAGGAGAAGCAAGTCCAGGGGGCTTTTGTCACTGGGGCCCCTGCAGGGGTGTGGGCCCTTGGCAGACACCTGGTCATGCCTATCTTTGGTGCCAGTCCTGCATGGCAGCATTCTACCGAGACCAGTAAAGCAAGGGGATTTTGCAGGGCCGGCCCTACCATTAGGCAGAGAGAGGTGACTGCCTCAGGCAACTCAGATATGGGGGGTTATGACAGGGCAGAACATTGTTATTTATTATTAGCATATTTTTTTTACTGCCAGGAAAGGGGGCAGATGCGTGTGGGCTTTTCTGTCTCAGGTGCCAAAATAACTTTGGTACTCTGCATCTTGACTTGTGGTGGGGGTGCCACTTTGTGTCTCAGGCAGCAAAACGTCTTGGCCCTGTCTTGGGATTTTGTGGTGTTGAGCAGGGGGATCTTTGGGGCATCATGGCTTAAACTGGTGTAGTTGTGAAGGGGAATCCTGTGGCGAGGGAGGGACTGCCACTCTTCAAATGGGTGTGTGTGTGTCAGGAATTGGTGACCATACCCTGAGCCACTGGTGGCTGTGCTCGTGGGAAGGCATGTGTTATGCTGCTCCTCCTGGCCAATGAGCAAGGAAAGGTGGGAGCTGCTGCTTTTGGGAATCCACAATATGCACTCTATCTTCCTCATCTCTCTCCATGGTAACTGCAGCTCCTCGGCTCTCTTCAGAATGGAGGACAGTCAGTATATCTGTGCCAGTTGGGAGTCTTTTCTAAGGTAACACTCTCTTTTCCCACTGTGTGAGCCTAGAAGAGCAAGTATGCATCTCACACTATACAGTGGAATCCTTGCCTCGTACCTAGCAAAAACCCACCACCCTTTGATGGCCGTTCCTGCTTTTTGCTTCTCTCTTTCTCTCTCTCAGGGGAGGCAGACAGAGACAAACATCATAAGAAGGAAGGGAGAGCCAATGTGATATAGTGGACTGAATGCTGGACTGAAACTGGGCAGACCCAGGTTCAAATCCACACTCAGCCAAGAAGCTCACTGGGTGACCTTCAGCCAGTCACTATCTCTTAGCCTAACCTACCTCACAGGGTTGTTGTGAGGACACCCCAAGCACCTGATTTATTATTTATTTATTTATTTATTTTATTATATTTATACCCCGCCTTTTTCCCCCTACGAGGAACCCAAGGTGGCTTACATAATCCTCCTCCTCCTCTCCATTTTATCCTCACAACAATCCTGTGAGGTAGGTTAGGCTGAGAGTCAGTGACTGGCCCAAAGTCACCCAGTGAGCTTCAGGGCCGAGCGGGGACTAGAACCTTGGAGGAAGAAAAGGACAGAAATGTAATAAATATATTTTAAATTTAATTTATTAACTGCCAAATATAGCATAATTCTCTAGGTTTTGTAGGAAGTGAACATTCTAAATTATCCTACCCTGCCTGAGCATGACACGATTTGCCTGTTTGTTGAGAGGCTTCAATGCCACAATCACAACACAATTTAAGACTGGCCACCACTGTTGAATGTATGGTTTGTCTATGACCTGCCATATCTCTTGGGCTCAGGGAAGGTGGGTTCAGACAAGCATATGCATCAGTTGATCCACTGACAAGCCTTGTGTTAAGAGGTGATGTGAAGGTTCTGTAAATGGCGTTTGACCTGTGATCTGTGGCTCATTTGCACACGTAAGCCATGACTCGATTGCCTGAGTCATCAAGTGATGAACGAACGTACATGTGTATGAAGCAGCCCAAAGCTTTCATATCTCCTCACTTCATGTAAAGCACAACACTTCAGGGGGCAGGGTGTGTGTCACACATTCAGATGCAAATCATCAAGTGATGAGACACTGAGAAATGAGCATGTGCAAATTAGACACACACACACACACACACACACACACACACACACACGTGTGCATACACATGCACACATGGATGGACACTGCTGTCAGACCCTTCTCTAACAGATCAACCCAGGCAATCCAGATTACATTATCCCGCAAGGCTTGTGGCACAAGCAAAAGGCAGCACTGTTCTGGAACGGCTATGAAAACCCTTACTTATAGATGTCATAGATCATAGAGTTGGATGGAGCCTACAAGGCTATCGAGTCCAACCCCCTGCTCATTGCAGGAAACTAGAGGGGGGGGTCTCCCATCCAAGTAATAACCAGGCCTGACCCTGCTTAGCTTTCCACGCTCAGACAAGCTGAGTCAGCGTGAGCCACAGGGCTTTCTAAGGCAAGGAATCACCTCTGAGGTGTTTCTCTGTGACCTTTAACTTGGCAGATATCAAAAGATGAATGAGAAGAATGCTGAGCCTTCAGTTTGTTTCCCCCTCTCTCACACAGTGCTGATTTTCTAGTTTTCTCCCCCGCCCCCCGGCCAGTATATTTGGCCTAGCACGCTGGGTCTAGCCAGCACAGCGGTGACTAGTATATTGGAGCAGGGTGGGGTGGGGGGAATGCTGTTTTTGGGATACCAGTGTGAACTTGATTACCTTCTAGTCTCCCTAACAGCCGTACAGATCTAGGAATAAAATACAAGGCCCTGGTGCCAGAGGCCGACATCTGACCCCTCTCTCACACTATGCAACGGAATCCTGGTCTCTTGCTTAACAAAACCCCACCACCCTTTGATGGACCAGGGTCAGAAATCATGCAAAGCTGTGGGCTTTCCTCCTTCCTCACCATATCCGATCCTGCTCCCATTTTACTCCCGGGGAAGAATCTTAGCTCCTCTGTCGAGCAAGCGGATCCTCACCTTGCAGTTTGGCTTGCAGTTGTCCTTGCGTCAGGTTCCAGATGCCAAAACAGCACTGGTTGTGAGGGCACTGGATGGTGCCATTACGGCCATCTTCCAAGATCAAGCCCTGGAGATGCTCCAAACCCTCTATCAGACCATCAGATCTATAGGAAACGCAGCTGCGGTTTTTACTCCAGGCACCTTCGCTCATACTTTGCCGCCCCAGCACTAGGAGCAAGACAGTCAGTCTCCAAAGCAAGCGGTGAGACCCCATCTACTTTCCAGCAGCACCTGAACTGGGTATGCAGACCCAGCTTGCCCGCCTCAGTGTCCCTCCTCCAGGTCCAGGTGGGAAGGACTTGGCAGATTCAGCATGTGGGATGGGTCTGGTTGCTGTCAGCCAGTGACCGCAAGCAGGAAAGCAGGGGAGGGAGGCACTACGGCTAGCCAAGGAGGGACAAGATGAACCTCCAGTGGCCCTGTCTTTATTCCTAGCGTGTTGGGCTCACTGTTTCTAAGCCACCAAATGAAAAACACCTCCCACGAGGCAGCTGCATTCATCCCGGAGAAACAACTCCCCTGCAAACTCAAGGAAGGGGATCTCAGATGCCCTAGCCTGCCTAGGATGTCAACTAGGTAGGGCCAAGGACACCCGTTCAAGTTTAAGCATATGCGTGAGAGATGGTGGGAGGCAGAGATGTCGGGAGGTGGAACAAGGTTATCAGCTAGGTTTAAAGGCCCACTCGAATGGGTATGTTTGAGATTAAACTGTGTGCACGCACATGCACACACACAGCACTGCCTGGTGAGAAACTTGACTTCCCTTGCATAGAAATCAGTTCTATCACTTTCATGCGATATGCATAACTGTGCACTTGCATCCTGTTGAATTAACAAAATTGCTTTATTAGTATTAAAAATGTCCAGTGGCAAATATGAAAAATCAAATAAACATGAAACTGTAGGAACAACCAGCCATGTTTAATTTATAAACCCCTTTCCTATTAAAACGCCCAAGGCATTTAGAAATTTGTCTACCCGAGATCCCTTCCTAGAGAATATTTTTTTGTGGAGGGAGGGGGAACTCACACAGGGCCTAGGAGCTAAAACGGAACGGGAAGATTTTTACACATGCCCTCTCCACCTTTCCTGCATGTGTGTGTCATCTTCAGAGTGCATACTTTTCTTGGCAAACTTGAATAATGAGCAGATGAAATAGTAACATTTCTGCTTTAACAGAATAGATTAAAATTGCTTTACCAACTTTCCCATCCAGTGCTAAACAATTACGATAAACGTTTCTCCCCACACCTCCTCTTGCACCACATACTTAAACAGCACTGCCGTAAATGAGCAGCACTGGTGTTAGTTGGCAGCATAAACACTTCTGCAGCTGCCATTAGTGAGATTACCAGCACCACTTCCCTTACTGTGGCCGACAACATTGGCAGTGTTGTAACATCCAAGATGATAAAGCAGTCTCACTGTAGACATAGCATAGCCCTCCATTTTCAGTTCTCAGCACTGGTCCTTCCCACGATTACCCTCATATCTGCATATGCTCAGGAATGATACACTCAGGAGGCATCAATGTATATCCAGTGAAGGCTTTAAAAAACAACCCGAGAATCTCCATGGTCCCCTGATGTGCAATAAATTTATAAAGCAGGAGTGTGTCCTTGAGATCTCTTCACAAGGAGTAGTTATGCTTTAGCTGTTAAGTGATCCTAACTCTGCGCTCTTGCTCAAGAGCATTAGTGCCTTGCTTATGTACCAAACCAAAGGTCCACCTAGTCTAGGGTTCTTTGCAAGAATCCCAGCAACCAGCAGCCATGAGGCGGCCCACAACAGGTTGCTCAGTGGTCCAATGTTTATTTTCACCAACACCTGCTATAGTGTACTATACACACTGTGCATATACAGCAGGATATTTCTCTTCCCTTCCCATATTCCATGCATAATTGCTTCAGGCAACTAAGGGCTTCATCAGACTGGCCCCAGATTGCATGTGCAGTCTACTCTGGGTTGAAACAGATCACAGGCAGTATATATGATTGTGTGTGTGTGTGTGTGTGTGTACATACGTACACACACACAAATGTATTTCTGTATGATTGAATCATTGCCTACAGTGCATTTTTTTCCTGTCCTAGTACCTTCTGGTTTTTATTTTAAAGCTTTATAATCTCAAACCAGTAATTCAATTAGAATTAGCTTTCATTACAACTGAAGGTTTCCCCATTTCAGCCCAGAGCAGAGGGGAAAGGCTATCTGGAGCCATACCGGAAAGGCCCTTAATTGCTCGAAATCTCAGCACTGTCTAGTGTTCCAAGGCTGCCCTCTACAGTAGAGAGCTGCAAGTTCTACAGCAAAGGGACATCCAATTTCACATCAAGAAACTCCAGCAACTGTATGCAAAATGCATCTAGCAAATCCGCGGAGCGCTGCCCCAGGAGGCTGTTCCAAGTGGCCCGGAGTCTGGTCGGTCCAGTCACTCCGGACCCGATGGAACAGTCTAAAGCCTCCTGTGAGGCTTTAGCAAAGCACTTCGCAGATAAAATTGATCGGATTAGGAGTGCGATTTCATGTGTCGTGGACACAGGGAGTGAGCAGGAGGAGGCCAATGGCAGACCGGTTTTGTAGGATCGGTTCCAGCTTCTTCTGATGAAGTGGACAAGGTGCTCTCATCTGTGAGGCTCACCACCTGCTTGCTTCATCCTTGCCTGCCCTGGCTCATTATGAGCTGCAGGGAGAGACTGGGTGAGGGGATCAGGGCGGTGGTGAATGCCTCCCTCGAGGAGGGAGTGATGCCACCAGCCCTTAAGGAGGCAGTAATAAGACCGCTTCTCAAGAAGCCCTCCTTGGATCCCCAAGATCTGAACAACTTCCGCCCAGTCTCCAATTTGCCATTTTTGGGCAAGGTGATTGAGTGAGTGGTGGGGGCTCAGTTGAAGGCACACTTGGATGAAGCCGATTACTTAGATCCATGCCAGTCGGGCTTCAGGCCTGGACATGGGACGGATGGACGGCCTTGATCACCTTGGTGAATGATATGAGGAGGGCTTTGAATAGGGGCGAATGCTTCTTTCTAGTCCTCCTCGATCTCTCAGCGGCTTTTGATACCGTTGACCATGGTATTCTCCTGGACCGCCTGGAGGGGTTGGGCATGGGAGGTACTGTATTGCAATGATTCCGGTCCTTCCTCTCTGGAAGGTACCAGAGGGTAGTTCTTGGGGAGGAGGCTTCGGACCCTCAGCCACTCACTTGTGGGGTGCGAGAGGGTTCCATCCTCTCCCCGATGTTATTTAACATCTACCTAAAGCTGCTGGGAGCTATCATCAGGAGGTTTGGGGTGCGGTGTCATCAGTATGCGGATGACACGTAGCTCTACCTCTCTTTCAAGTCCTCACCAAGGTTGGCCGCTGAGACCCTGTCCAAGTGCCTGGAGTCAGTGGGTGGCTGGATGGGAAGGAACATGCTGAAACTGAACCCCAACAAGACCGAGGTACTTCTGGTGGGGGACAAGGGGAGGTTAGGGAATGTTGACCTGGTGCTGAATGGGGTACATCTTCCCCTGAAGGACCAGGTTCGCAGCTTGGGGGTCATTTTAGACTCCCAGCTGTCCATGGAGGCTCAGGTGTCAGCTGTGAGCTGGGCAGCGCTGTATCAACTCCACCTGATATGGCAGCTGCGCCCCTACCTTCCTAATCATCTGCTCCCATCAGTGGTTCATGCCTTGGCCTCCTCTCGCCTAGACTACTGTAATGTGCTCTACATGGGGTTACCCTGGAAGACGGTATGCAGTGGCTCGCCTGGTTAAAGGCAGCCGCCGGCGGGCATCACATCACGCCAGTGCTCAAGGAGCTGCACTGGTTACCAGTTACTTGCCGGGCTGAATTCAAGGTGTTGGTTTTGACCTTTAAAACCCTATACGGCTCTGGTCCAGTTTATCTCAGGGAGCGTCTCCGGCAACACCAAGTAGCCCGCTCAACAAGATCTGCCACAGATGGCCTTCTCATTGTCCCTTCAGACTGATGGGGACTAGGAAGAGGGCCTTTTCTGTGGCAGCCCCCATACTGTGGAACTCTCCCCAGTGACCTCTGCCATGCCCCCTCTGCTGAGCTTCCACCGCTCACTAAAAACTTGGCTGTTCAGGCGGGAATATGGGGTGGGCTAAGATTTTAAAATTTTATACTGTTTTAAATGTATTTTATTCTGTATTTTATTATGCTGTACATCGCCCAGGGTGGCCAGTTTGCCAGCCAGATGGATCCACAAATTCAACAAATAAATAAATTATCATCATCAGGTGATCACTCATAGTCAGGTGTCCTCCTCAGTTAGGCTCATTAACTTGAGATACATTTTGATCAGACCTTACAAAGCCCATGGACCACTGGCAATTCCCCAGAATTCCACTGTGGATGACCCTAACCCACTTCTTTATAGAAATCTTTAGATCTTTTTATTGGACTTTTAGAATTATATACACATGTAGTTGTGGGAACATAGAACACCTACCTATCAAAAGTGGGATCAGTGATAGGAGAATCATTGCATTTCTCCTGCTTGCCCTGGAAGCAGGGGCAGAGGTACACAGTCAAACTTAGCATGTTTTTCCAAGTCAACCCCACTGCAAACGTCCACCTGTATCAAAGACTCCCCTGCTCTGTGAATTGCTGGGGAAAATAAAGCTCATTTGCTGATGCAGCTAGCAAAAGAGAGACAGGGGAGGAGGCAGAAACAGGAAAAAAATTAAGTTCAGAGACACTGAAGCAAGGGGGGGGAAAGGAGATGGAGGTACAGACACCCCGTGAAGTGGAGGCGGCTCACAAAGCTGGAGCTGCAGAAAGAGAAAAATGGGGTAACAAAGATGGGCTGCAGAGACACCTGTAGACGGTGAAACAAAACCAAACCAGCAGAAACAGTTTTTAAAAAAAACTTTTGGTGGTGTAATGAGAAGCATGTGCTGATTGAAAAAATGGGGTTGACAGAATGGGTTAAGGAGAACAGTTAAAATTGTGACAAAAACGACTTTCTCAATCAACTTTTGAGTTAATAAAAATGTAGAAACTGCTCTCAGGTACCCTGATCTAGATACATTGTTGCAGCAGTTTTATCTGGTGAAAAGGCCATCTGCATACGCACTCTCCCTAACCCACCCCCCACCCAGACTATCTCTGTTGCTTAGGAAGGAGCCATAGCTCAGGGGTAGAGCGCCTGGTTAGCATGCACTGTCCCGGGTTCCAACCCTAGCATCTTTAGCTAAAAGAGTTAGGTAGTAGGTGAAAGGAAAGACTCCTGCCCAAGTGGATCATCTGATGCTACAGAAAGCAGCTTCATATAGATCGTTGTTAATTCCGTCTAGGTTAGCTTTCCCCAACCTGGTGCCTGGCTTTTTTTTTTTTAAACTACAAGTTCTGAGATATCTAACCACTGGCTGTGCTGGCTGAGGGTTGATGGGAGTTGTAGTCCAAAACATCTGGAAGGCACCAGGTTGGGGAAGGCTGCTCTAGGTGGTGCTTCCCTTGGAGACTTTAAGAGTTGCTTTCCGTGGGGGTGCAGGAGCAACTCGCACATTCTGTTTACACAGTTTTGCCAAGCAATGAGCAAAATAAGCAGTTCTGTATATAAGTTGCAGAACTCAACATTGCTGATGCAGAATTTGGTTGCTGTTAAGCACAGGATATGCTCAAGTCCTGTATAAATGTTATGAAAAGGAGATAACTGGTTATATACAAACGTGTTTGAAAAAATTACCGTACATACTGAGTTGTCAGGGAAAAAATGTATGAATACTGATATTTACTAGAAAGATGAACAATGTCAAAAAATCCTGACAGTTACTAGCAAGACTCAAAGCCAACTGACGCCTACAAGTCCAAATGTCATGCTGATTGTTATCATTTACTGGTAAGAGGAAATTTTCCTCACAGCTGTACATCTCAAACAGAAGCAACACAATACAAATATTTCAGACTTCTTCTACCAGGCCCCCAAACATTTTGCAAGAATTGCCAGTAAATGTCAACATTCACCAAATAGAAGACCAGCACCTGACCAAAGGTTAAAGAGATACCTGTATATACTCAAGTATAAGTCGACCCTAATATAAGTCGAGGCCCCTAATTTCACCCCAAAAAACTGGGAAAACTTATTGCCTCCAGTATAAGCCTAGGATGGGAAATGTACGAGGGGAGACCCCCGCCGCCACCCCCGCCACCCCCGTACCTGCACCCGCTGCCGCCGAAGAAGCCCCGCTGCCGCCGAAGCCACGCCGGGGCTTCGGCGGCAGCGAGGCTTCTTCGGCGGCAGCGGGGCTTCTTTGGCGGCAGCGGGGCTTCTTTGGCGGCAGCGGGGCTTCTTTGGCGGCGGGAGCAGATACGGTGATGGGGGTGGTGTCTGGGGGGGCTTTGGTGCGGCTTCATCGGGGGAGGGGCTTCGGCGGCAGGGAGGCTTTTCAGCGGCAACGGGGCTTCGGTGGCGGGTGCAGGTAGGGTGGCGTGGGGGGGGTCTGGGGTGGCGTGGGGGTGGCATAGGGTGTCTGGGGGGGCTTTGGCGCGGCTTCGGCGGCAGGGAGGCTTTTCGGCGGCAACGGGGCTTCGGTGGCGGGTGCAGGTAGGGTGGCGTGGGGGGTGTCTGGGGTGGGCGTGGAGGTGTTTGGGGGTGGCGTGGGGGTGTCTGGGGGGGCTGCGGCGCGGCTTTGGCGGGGGAGGGGCTGCGGCAGCGGCGAGGCTTCGGCGGCAGGGAGGCTTTTCGGCGGCAACGGGGCTTCGGTGGCGGGTGCAGGTAGGGTGGCGTGGGGGGTGTCTGGGGTGTCTGGGGGGGCTTTGGCGTGGCGGGGCTTTGGCGGCGGCGGGTGCAGGTACGGGGGTGGGGTGTCTGGGGGTGGCGGCAGGGGTCCTGGGGGTGGAGGGGGGTGCCTGGCGGTGCCTTGCGGTGGCGGCGGGGGTCCTGGGGGGGCGCTGACCCAAGTATAAGTCGAGGGGGCATTTTTCAGCACAAAAAATGTGCTGAAAAACTCATCTTATACTTGAGTATATACGGTAGTTATTCAGCGAGGGTAGTTTTAGGCTCAAAACACATATCACAAAATACTTGCGTGGGGAAAAGAGATATACGCAGCCCATGTGGTAATCTAGATTAAATACAAATGCTGTAGATACTTCCTTTATTCCTTTCATTAAAAAAAATGGTAATCAGTATACAAAGGAGCCAAACTATTTTAATCTTTGTACAAAAATAGCACTTTTAAAAAGTGTTTCAGACATCATTACATCGGTAATTGTATTTTTTTTAAAAAAGCACATACATTATTACAAGATAAAACAAACTTTTACACAGATAGACAAGAATTATTTTATTGCCAGTGTTACAGGTTGGCTTAAGTGTCTGCAGAGTTGTGCTGTAAGCACCAAAAAAGAAGACATAGATCGCTATCCTCTTCCCCCTTCCTGGGAGAGGATATAGAGGCAGCCCAATGTTACTACAGAAGAGGATTACAAGCCATTGGAGATAATGAAAAATGCTTATTAAACATTAGCAGAGTCCATGAATGACTGAACGGCAACTGGGCAGAAATGTCTCCCCCAACTCTTTCCACTGCAAAGCATGCAAAAAACAAGCACTCATCGTTTCGCCAGAGGATTGGGGGGGGGGGGGGGGAGTTAAGTTAATTACTGAAATCCTGTTGCACATTTAAATTGGACTGTGACAAGATTAAAGTTAGAAAAGGTTGTTTCAAGGCACAGAATGCAAGAGAAGAGTCTCTTAAGGCTGATGGCACTGGCTGGGCTATAGATACAATCCTTGTATATATAAGGAAAGGCACATTTGATTCCATAAAGAAAGGAAAAGAAGGGCATTGCAAATAAGATATTAAGAAGATACTGAAGATTATACCATGTGTGTTTTTTTCTTTTTTGTTTGCACATTTCAGATTTAAGGGTCAGTTTATATAATGAACAGACTCAAGTGGCAAAGCTTTTCCTACACCTAGCTTACAGTTGCACGTCTGAATGATTCCCCATGAACAATGCTCCCAAACACTCACATACACAGCATGTCAAGGAAAAGGCTAGTCTGGAAACCACCCTGTCCAGCCCCCTCCTAATCAAATGTGGGGAGCACTCAATAAGGCAACCATTCCCACCCTGAAGTAGCAGCCCAGGGGGGGGAAAGATTTTTTTAACCACTTGAGCCTGCCAATTGTGTGGACAACCCAAATAGCTGAGCCTTTTTCTGAGCCTTGCTTATTTCTCAGTCTTCATGTGTAAAACTAGGCATTGTGTGTATATAAAGCAGAGTCCATCTCAACCAGCAGATAACCAAAGGTCACAGTGTTATCCTAGCACAGGGCACAAGGCTGCACCACTGCAGAACTTGTTGTGAAGCAAAACTGATAAAGCAGACAGGCAGAGAGGGAGAGACAGAGACAGACAAGTGGGGATGCAACTGTTTAGCAGTGTGGACAACTCCCTTTTTGAAACCCCACGCGGAATGTGAACATTCTTCAGAACTTTCCACACCAGAGGCATTTGGCAGTGTTCTCCTACTTCCCCACCCAAAGGGGGACACGGGATTTCTGCTATGTTAAGAGACATCACTGCAGGGAGGCAGGGCTCCCCAGTTAACTCACACGCTTCGCATTAGCCCATTGTGCTGTGTAAGCAGACACGGCAAGGAGTTGTTGGCTAGGAATTTAAGACTTCAAGGATCAGAGTCCTTGCTTGTGTACTGGGCCAAAACAAAGCGGATGAAGTAGTGCCAAATCCATCTTCCCAACAGAGGAAAAACATGAGCGATGTTGAAGGCACAGATGGCAGTCCGCATGCCAGCTACAGACAGACACGATCAGTTTCAAGTTGGAGCTTAAATTGTATGCAGGATTGTAACCATAGCACAGTGCTATTAAATAGTGCCACAAGTTAGTCTGCCAAACAGAGGCAGCACAAGCCACCTCAACTTAAGGGTAATTTCCACAGGAAAATTAAGATCTTAAACTGGAGATTTGTTTTAGAACTCCCCAAAAAGGCATTCACTGGAGTTTTTTTCTGCAGTTAAATTTCCATTGCGCCTGTTTGGCTCAATGACGGTACAAGAGAACCAATTTCAGAGAACTGATTTATAACAAGGGGGGAAAGACTGCCTGGGTTGAACATGTAGGCTTTTCTCTCTATGGCTCAGAACCAAATCATTCTTGGTTTCAGCATTGGGGTGGGGTTATTTGGGAAAGACAATGCAAATATGGTAAGACACAGTCTTTGCAAAGAGCATGCTCTCTAATACTCTACTAAGTATTTGGCATAATACTGCACATAAAAGTGACTTTGGACAATGCAGAGAACACCTTGGCCTGGTTTGGACTTCAATTCTAGCAGAAAGGTACATAGAAAGAACCAGCAGCATACAGCAAACAGGCACAACAGCAGCTGCCACCGGGGTCTCTCAGTGAGGCACCATTTACAAAAAAACAAAGCATGGGGGAAATAAATACTGCATTCTACCAAGGGATCTAGAATCACTAATATTCCCCAAAACATGACCCTTCCAAGGCAGCCGTAGCTACTAAAGTTTTATAGATTGTTATAAAAAATACAAATGCTTTCACACTCTTTATAGAAAAATATATCCCTAGTGCCACCAAAAAAAGGTGGAAAGAAATAAAGGAGAGATTTATAGCAACAGCTTCTTCCTTTCCTTAGTGTTCACGCTTTACAGTTTTGTGGGATTTCGATCACTGGATGGAAACACCAGTTTGTTTTGCAGCCCCCTGTGGTAGCTCTAAGCCGAACAATATTGCTCTTTAGAAAACAAACAAGAAGATTCAGCAAGAGAGATACTCCAGGATAGGCAATCTGCTGCATAACATCCCTGGGATACTATCACACACATGACAAGAGTTCTAGCTACAGGCTGATGATGGATTCCCTCCCCATGCCACACTAATCCTGTGAGTGAACAAACCACACTCTGAATGAAAAAGAAGTCCTACAGATTTAAAGGGTATCAGCAAAAACAACAGAGTCTTCGGGAACTTTAAAAATGAACACATTTAATCTGCCATAAACTTTCATGGACACTTTCCACTTCATCGGATGGAGAAGCTTATGCCAGAATAAATTTGCTAGTCTTTAAGGCACCACAAGAGTCTTTGTTGCTTTTGCTACAATAGACTAACACGGCTATCCCTCTGGAAAGAATATTAGGCTTCCTTAGCTACAGAAAATGTGTACAAGAAGTATAACTAGATGTTTCTATGCTGATGGAAAAGGCACTGGGTGAACACTGATGGTCTAAAGCCCACAAAAAGAATGACTGGGATAGACCACAGCAATACCCTTTCCCCAAACATTTCAGGGGTCCATTCATTTCTTAGAAAGTTAATGCTGAGGACATTTGATTACCAATCAACAGTTTCTGGTATTCTAAGAGACAAGAAAAGAGGCATATTTAGAGGGGCTATCTCTGTCAAGATAAATTTGAAGCAGTAGGATCAAAATAGCAGAACAGGAGTAAGAAACTACCAAAGTGAATTTTGCACTGCTGCTTGCCATGTGGTACTGAAGTTTACCTAAAACATCTACTCTTTCCACCATTGTAAAGAGCACGTGCATTCGGTTCACTAACAGTATTGTTACTCAGGCTCATGAAACGCAAACACACTCATGTTGGCATACCCCTTTCCACCCGCTACTCTGGCTATTTATTATGAACAGTTTGTACTGATGTGGCCCTGGCTCTTTCTAACCCAACATCTGCATGACAAGATAGACCGATCGAACCAAGAGCAAACTGAGAAAGGGGAGCAGGGGAGACGGTTCACTCCCCTTTCATGCCCTTTTCCGAGCAAGAGGGGCTCATTTCAGTACCTCTGTGTCAATGAAAAGAAAGCCAAACAAGCCAGATTACCCTGCACTGTAGAACTCGCCACACACCAGCTCATACCACAGTTTGTCTTTTACATGACGGTTACCTGTGACTGAAGTTTTTTATGGAGAACAGAAGAAAACTTGAACACAACTATGCTGACTTATACCTTTTACCTAAAAAAGGTTTCTGTGCTCCCTCATTTCAACAAATATTGTAGTCCAAGCAGAAGGTTTCCTTAGGTGATCTGAAACCACAGATCATAAAAGCATGACTCCATGAAAACCAAGTGAGCACCAGAAGTTCACAAACACAGCCGCCAGGTCAGCAGCAATGATTGTTATGTTTAATTCCAGCAATCTACTAAGGAAGTGAGATGGAAGAGTCACTTCCTCCACTTCTGGTTTAGCAGGGCTGCTCTAGTCTAGCCCTGCCAAGCCACCACAATAAGCATGAAGTTCCCATAACAGAATTAGGGACATGTTTCCTAGTTCCACTATTGTCAGGGGGTGCTGGCCCAATAAAGGAAAGCTGACAAGTGGAGGCAGCAGGATATGAGAAGAAGGGTAGCTGGAGTGCCAGAGATTGGAACTGTAGGGGAAGGCAGAGAGAAAAGATGTAACCTGGCCCTTGTGCTGTTGAGGAGTGCAGTTATGGCAGGACTTGGGGGCAAAGCAGCAACAACAAAACAAAATGGCTGGCTACCGAGCCCAGTCACAATTTATGGACTCATTGGGAGCACTCCAAGGCAAGGAAAGATGTCCTATACATAGAGGTGAACATCTGTGTCTGCTAACAAAGGATGTTAAAGACAGGAACCTCATGACGTCTGTTTAGCAAAAGCTGCCACCTTCCAGAAATTCAGTATTTGCTATTTTTCCACAATACTTAGTGAAGGCAATTTGCCCCAATAACTTATTTGGGAAAGTTCTGCCTTGCTTTAATAGGTGGAAAAGAGGTAGAGGAAAGAGAAAAGATATGGCACCGGCAGTATGGCCAAATGTGGTGCTAGATAGAGCGTCCAGCTTGCTCATGCTGAACACTAGGGCTCTGGGGAAAATACTGGAACCAGCCTTCCACAACCCTCCATTTGCAACTCCCATAATTCCCAGCCAGCATGATCTTTGGCCACGCTGGCTGGGAATTATGGGAATTGCTGTCCAACACATTGGTTGGGGAAGACCGACCTAAACTGTTGAGGATTGTTTATGCACAGGTCACAAGGCCCTTTTCCTCAACAGGGGCCTGCAAAGCCTCTCCAAACAGCCCTCCAAGTGTCTGTCTCTTCCTTTCCCACCAGCATTGGCCCTTATACATTTCCCCACAGCTTGCACTGACCACCATCCACCACCACCCAGCTGCACCTCCTTGTGATGTTGTGCCCACAAGGACACGCACAATGTCATGGAGGGAATAAGATGGCTGGGAAGGACTAAGGTGCAATTACAAATGGTAATTCATTCTCGAGGGAGGGCAGCAAGGCCAAGGGTTGGATTATTTGGCCCCATAACCTAATTGAACACTACCAAAGGCAGTTTGAATAGAACTGGAGAAGTGCTACGGTGTTTCATAGCAAAGCAATAGATTTGAGCTAAAACAAACAAACAAACCCAAGTTCTTTGTTTACTGCATGGGCCTTAATATTTGCCTATTAGACAGACAAAAAAACAAAACAGGATCCAACTTGCTCCACAGTATAGATTTCCTTACTTGAGCCAAGACACATGCAAAGACCCCACTTTAAAAAACCCAAAACACAGCCACACACACAAACAAGATATTTGGCACATCATCATCTGCATGTATACCAGGTTACCTGGGCCTCAGTTCCATGGTAGATTTTAACGTAAGAGATTCTGACTGCTTTACATTAGGAACTGAAAGGGCTTCCCTACTGCTGGTGCCGAATTCATAGCATTTGGAGGCTTAGAAGCAACAGCAGACATAAGATCTCCCTCAACCACAGATTACTTTATCTTCCTCTGTGCCCCCTTCCCCTGCAAATTCAGAACACATTATGGGTCATGGACCCTACCACTCTGGGGAAAAATGGTTGATGGGAATTTAGACATGCCTCTCTCCTAATGGAGAAAATGAAAATTAACAAGTTAAAAAAGTAAAAGGTGGAATTGGTTGGGGTTTTTTGCCCAAACGGAGCAGGTGGCGGTGGGGAAGACAGACAAACCTAAAAGCCAAGCATACAAAAAGCTAAATTTATGTTTTTATAGATACAATGTAAAATGTAATATAGCATCTGAACATAAGCTTGAGCACCACCTAACAGCTCAAGGAGTTCCAAGTTAAGGCATTCGAACGATGACCAAAAACTTTAGTCACAGCAATTTTAACCTCTCTCATCAAAATGAACATATTTTATAGTTTTATATAATTACAATAATAATAATTATAATAATAATAATAATATAGATTTTTTTTTCTGCTAAAAAGTATTTCAGTGATCATATACATTTAGAACCAAGGCATGATGGCATCCGGGGTACCTAGTAAAGGGGCAGAAAGACTTTGGGGGGGGGGGGCAAAACAAAATGAGTCAAACAGCTCTGGGCCATCCCCATTTCCCCAGGCTTTCACATCAGGCTTTAAGAGGGCTAACCTGAACAGCAAACAGGCCTTATTCTGCACATAATATTCCTGGGAGACTGAAAGCTGAAGGTTTGAAGGCTGGGTGGTGCAGCTGAGTCCCCATCTTTCATCACTTGTGTAATGAAAGACCTCATCGCTTGGACCCATTGCTACCTTGAGAATCCCATGTCTGCACAACACCGCTACCACACAGACGGCAGCGCCTCAGAATCCATTGCCGCTGATGTTGATTGACTGGAGATCTGCCACCTGCATGACATTGATGCCACTGCTGGCAAGGCGTGCAATGCCTTCAGAGCAGATTGCTTCCATGGCCACCATGTTGGTCGCAATGAGGGTCGACGGTGTTGCCCCACCAGCGCCCTCTGCAGAAGCACCTGTGTCCATGGAAACGGCAGACACATCCATGGCCACACTGTTGGGTGCACCTCCCTTCTTGTTTTGGTGGGTCTTGATGTGCTTGGAGAGGTGATCACTCCGCATAAAGCGCTTGGGGCACTCTGGGCAGCAAAACTTCTTCTCTCCTAAGAAAGGAAATGTACATGAGACGCCATAGACTCATTCCACCCGCAATGGCCAGAGATCTGACATTTTCCACAAGGAAGTGCTTGTTTACAGAAAGTCAGCAAGAGGTGCTCCAAGCCAAATGGAACCTCGCCACCATCATCCATACTCTCGGAAGCTCCAGTATGGATTATTGGAATTGGCTGTATACTGGGCTGCCCTTGAAGATGGTCCAAAAGCTTCAGCTACTGCAGAACACAAGTGCTTGTTTGCTAACAATATCTCGCTGCAAAGGGCTTATTATAGCTATTCTAGGCCAGAGACAGTAGCTACAGTATTTTTCCATGTATAAGACTATACTTTTTCCTAAAATTGTTAGACTAAAAATTGAGGGTCGTCTTATACACGGAAGTAAGCCGAGGAGAGAACCGCACAGTTGCGAAACTGCCCAGTGGGGGGGCGTCTTATACATGGGGGCGTCTTATAGACGGAAAAATACGGTACCTATTTGCTTCTTGGCCCAACTCAAGTGCTGGTTATTATCTTTAAAGCCATAAATGACTGAAGCCCAGTGTCTTTCAAGAGAAGCCTTCACCCACGCAAACCTACTCACTTCTTAAGATCTGCAGATAAGGTTTTACTCCAGGGGTCATCCACATGCAAAGTGAGATAGGGCATGCCCTATGGCAGGGGTAAGCAACGTGGTGCCCTCCCTAAATCCTGACCATTGGCTGTGCTGGCTGGAGCTGAGGGAGTTGGGAGTCCAAAACATCAGGAGGGCACCAGGCTGCCTACCCATGCCCTATGTGGTAGCCTTTGTTGTGGCACCTATTTTCTAGAGCTGTCTTCAAGTGTCTGCCTTACATCATCTGTCTATGCCCTTGTTTTGCAGAAGTACTTTGATCACTTTTCTACTGTTGCTGAAGTTCACTTGCTGGTTTATAGTAACTTACTTTTACCATTCTATGAAATGGCTTTTTATTATCCATTTTAGCTTTTATTGTCATTTATTTTACCTTGAGCAAATATTAGAAACGCAACTAAATGTGTTTTATAAATCATATAGAGTAGTTTCTGGAAGAGAGGCTTTTGAACAAAAGTGTAGAGCACAACATTTCCCTGCTTACAGCTACCTCACTTCAATTAACTCTTAATCTATTTTAATTCCATTTCTGTTATCACTAAACACAGCTGAAATATGGAGAGCACACAACTTCAATGGACCAGTCATGTTGTTCGAATGTCTGACTGCTGTCTCCCAAAGCAGTTACTTTATTCCCAACTCAAGGATGGAAAGCGGAATATCGGTGATCAGTATAAAACGTTTAAAGATCTTCTTAAGACTAATCTAAAAAAATGCAATATAAACATTGAAAACTGGGAAGCTCTGGCCCATGAACGATCTAAATGGAGGTTGGCCTTTCACAAAGTTTATATGGACTTTGAAGAAGCCCGAGTGCAAGGTGAAAGGGAGAAACATGCTAAGCGAAAAGCACGTCAAACGAATCCTTTACAGGACCATCTTCCATCTGGTAACCTGTGTCCTCACTTTGGGAAGCTGTGTGGATCTAGAATTGGCCTCCACAGTCACTTACGGACACTAGAGTCTACACAATTTTCTTTAGAATTTTCTCCTTTTATAATTTTCTTTTTGTAATTTTTATCCTGGAAGACAATCTTACTCGGTCACAAGTGATCGCCTACTACTACTACTACTACTACTACTACTACTACTACTACTACTACTACTACTACACATGCTATAAAAAGGACACCTCATTTCTTAATCCTGTGTCTGTGAAAACAATACCTAGACTGAGGCCTTCAGATTTGCTGGTGCCTATCTCCACTAACAAGGGGGCAGCTGCTTGCCCTCAAGAAGGACTATATAGCAGTTGCTTTCAGTGTATGGCTACAGAGTGAAGAGCCAAGAACTTGCAAGAAACACATCATCAAGGAATTCTGGGATACCTGCTCAACTCCTCCCACTTCCCTGGACAAGATCAGCCTGGTAAAGAATGAATGGCACAAGAAAGTCCTGTACATAGGTGTAGCTTGCACATCCTGTCTGTCTCACTTTTCCACTCAAGGCCCATTTATGTGCCTTTTAAAGAGAGTGTATCAGCATGACATGGCTACATAGCAAACTTACAATTATGTGACCCAGAGCTGACTCCTGGCATCACAGGGAGCTTTTGTAGGCCTGGAGTGCTTCAATGCAATCACATATATTTATTCTTGCTTTCATCATACAGACAAGACTGCCAACTAGGTTATTTTTCTGCTGCTGTCACTTGCTTGGTTTTTCTATACTTGCTTCTTTATATCAGTTTGCTTTTATTGTATTTTTACGTATCTTATTGTGAGCTGCCTTGAGTATGGGTCTGTCTTTAGAAAGGCAGACCAATAAATGCCACAAACACATTCTTTCCAGAGTGCTTTCCAGTTCTACATCCCATTGCATTTTACAGCTGTGTGTTCCACCACTGGAACTCCTCTGAACCAGGGAAGCATTAGTTCCACTTTCCAAAATTGGCACTAGAGTGACTATATATGTGGTTTTTCTAACAGCAGCACTGCTTGTACCAGTAGTTGCTTGTTCTGTGAAAGCAAGCCTTGGCTTTGTACACACAGTTTTAAAAAGCTTGCAGAAATTTTAGCTTCCTGGAAAAGCAATGTAACTTAACTAGCTAGCAGTGGAGTTAGGATGCCCGAGTGCAAATTCAAATATACAAAAGGCTGCATGAAACAGCCGTCCCTTGACTGTGCCATTTCAGACAGCAGAAGAGGGGAAACTGCCGATTTGATACTTTCCCATGTTTAAAATACTGTTCTGTATTCAGAAAGTTAGCATGTAGGAAGAATAGCATGGGCAAAAACCCTTCTCCCTGACACGTTAGTTTCCCGTAAGCAGGGAGCTAAATTCACATGGGAGAGCATTCAGACATGCAATTCACACGTGCACACACCCTGGTGGCAGTTTGAAATTATACTAAACCAGGAAGAGATGTTCCACCTACACCTGCTGCACCCTTGAATCAGCTCTGAATAAATACCTCACCCCAAGCTACTAAGATTGCTGGTCCAGGCCATGTGAGATCCTGGCACTTACCTGTGTGGGTCCGCTTGTGTCGCTGCAGTTCATCACTGCGTGTGAAGCGCTTGCCACAATACATCCAGGAGCACACAAATGGCCGTTCCCCAGTATGCCACCGAAGGTGAGCTCGCAGGTGAGATGTCTTCCCATAAACTTTCCCACAGCCTGGCATGTGGCAGATATGCTGCTTCTTTTTGCCTGGATCCCCAGAGGCCCTAAGAAGAGTAATACACATAAGGTCAGAGCTGGAAAGCCTGTTTGCCTTGCCCTATGGCAAACAGGAGGAGTCACCATCATAGCAATGAGCCATCATCTTCATGAGTGGTAACTACAGTATACGGTAGTTGGTTTGTTTTTACAGCAGAGTAGCAAAGAGAAAAGCAGGTTTCATGCTGGTGCTTGAAAATGTTTTATTATGTAAAGGTAGCCTGTGTTTCAATGAATGGTCTCCTTCAGGGCTAAAGGCTCTTCATGTGTCTTACCCCAAAAAACAACTTACTCAAGAATATATTTTCACTGAGTGAAAGTGTATTTTATATGCAAGTTGTTTTATCTGGGAGTATGTTCTTGAGTGAAGCCTTTTATCTAAGGCAGGGGTGGGTAGATTTTACAGTTGCAAAATCTACTTTGTTTTTTACTAGACTCTCGAGATCCACTAGCCAGAGCCAGGAGCAAAAGACAAACGCTTTGAATTAGAGAATTCCAAGCCAAAGGATTTTTTTTAAAGTACCAGAATTGAACTGAGCTCACAATCCTTCCACACAAAAAACTATTCCTGGTCACACATACACCAGCTTTCGTCATTTAAGCAGTATAATTTAGGAATTATACTAAATTATAATTAGTATAATTATAATTTTATATAATTATAAAATTGGGGGAGGAATTTTGTTGCTGCTGTTAAACAACTGGTAGCCAGACATCCTTACTGAAATCTTCAAATTACCCAGAGGTCTACCTTCTGCCCACTCCTGATCTAGGGCACCAGAATAAGACACATGAAAACCCTTTGCCCCTGAGGAAGGCCCCTGGTCAAAACACACTGGGCAATCTTTACATAATAAATTGCTCAGGCACCTATTTGAGACCTGCCTTTCCCTTAGCTCTTCTGGATTTTTTTTTTTGGTACAGCCCCCCTTTCACTCCCACTTTTTGAAAACAGACATGTTTAGTTTATGCTGGGAACAGCTGCTTTTGTCTACTAAGGAGAGCAGTTGCTTCCCAAAAAAGCAAGGCATGGCAGCTTTCAAAAAGCACAGTGCTACAGTTGCTAGACAGAACAAGATGGATGGGTGCGTGTGCATGCATGGAGCTACTTAGTATGGGGCAAAGCAAGTGGTGAGCCAGTTAACCAATCCCAGCAAGCCTCCCTAGGTGCCTTCTTCCCCACAAACTGTACTAGAGGAAAGAACTCTGCCCTCTTCCTTAGGATTCCTAAGTAGATGGAGAGAGACTCTCAAACATGTGTTCCCTCCAATGTGTGAATCATCTATTAGATGTGAAGACATGTAGAGCTAAACCTAAAGTATCCCTGACATATGTCTGCCTGGCCTTTCCTTGAAAGCTTTCAATAATGAAGACTCCATCATTTAACTTACCAGCACATTCCATGGCTGAACTGTTTTTGCTTTTGCCTTTAACCTGTCTACCTTTCTGCCATATAAACAGATGCCATGTCCCCAACAGACTTGTTCTTCTCCTGGCATCTGTTTTAATATTTTTAAAATATCTCCCTTGAATTTATTTCTAAGTGAATAATTCCTACTTACACCAAGTTTTCCTCATAGGGAATCTGCTTTCCTGGTCTCTTAACTCAATCCCTTCCAATCTGTCAGCCTTTACCTTGTAACCAACACTGTGTGTTATCCTGCGTGTCCATACAATGTGTGTTTGTCTGGGCCGCCAACTACTGCTACACAAATAAACAAGCCACCAGTGAAGACCATTGTCAGGTTTATAGTTCACATTCAGGCCCTCAAATCAGCGGACAGGTGTGTGTGTGTGTTGTTTTTTTTTAAATCACTTATGTAGATTTAAAGACCAACTTATTCCAAGGGCTCAAGGAGAGCATCAATAGCTTCTGTAACTACAAGACAGTTCCCTATCTCAAATGCTTGCACTCTAAATCTAAAAAGTTAATGCTATTTTAGCTGACAGTTATACAGTTTTAAAAACGTTTAAATTGTACTTGATTATTTTAATTGGAAGCTACTTTGAGACGCTTCTGGTGGGCTAAAAGGTGAACATCTAAAAGAAATAAACAAATTTAAGTAGCTGCCCTCTGGGTATCCAATGGATGACAAACCGAACTATCGGCAATTATCACCTCCCTCTCCATCCCCATCTTCAAAGTAAAGCTATATATAAACCCAACTGCTTGCCATGTAATCAGGACATGAAACTTGCACAATACAACAAAAAAGTGAAATTTCTGCAATAAGGAAATCTGCAGCACAGTTAACTATGCTCATCATCATCATCATTAATATTGATAATAATAATTTTATTTCTATACCGCCCAATAGCCAAAGCTCTCTTTTGAATCTGTGTTAGCAGATGCTGCATTAGCTAGCTATGGGCTGGGCAACATGGAAAAGAAATGGGATAGTGAAATAAATATGGAGGGTAAAGTATGCACCATATACCGTATGGCAAAAGGTGGAAGAGAAAATACTCAACCATCCACAGCTACTCTTGGAGTCACACTATTGTTTCCTAGAAACCAAGAATCATAGAAAAGTAGAGTTGGAAGGGGCCCACCAGGCCATCCAGTCCAACCCCCCCCCCCCCCGCTCAATGCAGGAATCCAGGTCAAAGCATCCCTGACAGATGGCTGTCCAGCCGCACCTTGAATGCCTCCAGAGTGGGAGAGCCCACCACCTCCCTAGGTAGTTAGTTCCATTGTCTTATTGCTCTGACAGTCAGGAAATTTTTCCTGATGTTTAGGTGGAATCTGGGTTCCTGTAACTTGAGCCCATTATTCCATGTCCTGCAAACTGGGATGACTGAGAAGAGATTCTGGCCTTCCTCTGTGTGACAACCCTTTAAGTACTGGAAGAGTGCTATCATATCTCCCCTCAGTCTCCTCTTCTGAAGGCTAAACATGCCCAGTTCTTTCAGTCTCTCCTCATAGGGCTTTGTTTCCAGTCCCTTTATCATCCTTGTTGCCCTCCTCTGAACCCTCTCCAGTTTGTCTACATCCTTCTTAAAGTGTGGTGCCCAGAACTGGACGCAGTACTCAAGATGAGGCCTAACCAGTGCTGAGTAAAGGGGAATTATCACTTCCCGCGATCTGGAAGCTATACTTCTATTAATGCAGCCCAAAATAGCATTTGCCTTCTTTGCAGCCACATCACATTGCTGGCTCATATTCAGTTTGTGATCTACCACAATTCCAAGATCCTGCTCACTTGTAGTCTTGTTGAGCCAAGTGTCCCCCATTCTGTAACTCTGCATTTGGTTTCCTTTCCCTAGGTGCAGCACTTGGCATTTATCCCTATTAAATTTCATTCTGTTGTTCTCAGCCCAGCACTCCAGCCTATCGAGATCTCTTTGAATTTTGATTCTGTCTTCCAGAGTATTAGCTGTTCCTCCCAACGTTGTGTCATCTGCAAATTTGATAAGCATTTCCCTGCACCTCCTCATCCAAGTCATTAATAAAAATGTTGAAGAGCACTGGGCCCAGGACCGAGCCCTGTGGTAGTAGCAAGAAAGGTTATTTGTTTTAGTATTGTAATCAAAAGGAAAGTCAACACAGTCTGACTGTAGCCCACAGGAAGTATCAATGTACTATGCAACCTAGGCAAAGCTTTGTCTACAGAAGAGGATAAAGCTATAAAACGCACCACTTCACCTGAGATTGCTGGCACCTCACCCAGACATCTTAATGCACTGACATCTTGTAGCAGAGTGGATGCAGCTACAGCCCCGATGAATAATGTCTGCCCTCAGACACTCACTGCACATCTACACCACAGAGTATGAAGTCATTCCCTCTCCCCAAGAAACCTGGGAACTGTAGTTTGGGTGTGTGTGTGGCTGGCTAGCCCCACCAGAGATCTCTACCCTCCTCAAAATACAATTCTCAGGATTCTTTGAGGGAGCCATTTTGTAATGTTGTATACTAAAGAGCACAAATCCATATATCTTATGAATTTGGGGCTTCCAACGTTAAGGCTACTTCCCCAACAAAATGGACTAGCTGCTATGGAAATTCTGGATGCAGAAATTCTGGATACAGGCCTGTGGCTTATGCTGGCTCAGCTTGTCTGAGCATGGAAAGCTAAGCAGGGTCAGGCCTGGTTATTACTTGGATGGGAGACCCCTCCTCTAGTTTCCTGCATTGAGCAGGGGGTTGGACTTGATAGCCTTGTAGGCTCCTTCCAACGCTATGATCTATGAAATCTATGAAAGCTACCCAAGAACCACATGCCAAATCCATTAAATATTTATTGACTTTTGCACAACAGTGCAATCTGAATTTGCAGCATGCTACGTCTGCACAACCTTACCTTCCTTCGTTGTCTTTGCAGTAGGGGCAAGTGCATGCTTCTCTGCGCATTCTTCGGCCTTGCTGTGGCTGGGCATCTGGACTAGTCTCCCCTTCTTCCAGGTTTGTGCCATCATCAGCCAGCCCATCACCGCCAGTACCATGAAGGCTGAGGTGGGTATTATGATCTCCTGCAGGGAAACATTTTGTTTTTTACCACCATGAAAATAGTGATCAAGAGACAAAAGTATGTATAACCTACCTAAAAAAGGCTATCTGGTTAGAACTGAAACCTGACCAACACATCCTGCTTTGAAATGTAGCTCTCTGGGTGGCTTCACATATTATCAGGAAGCAAAGGATGGGAAAGAATACTTTGCAGTAACAAGCAAATAAGGAACACTCACATCTCCCACTGTGCGGACAGCTTTTGCCTCACCCCTGGGTGAAATCCAAAAGTTCCTTTTAAAATATTACTGTGAGAGAGCACATCTCACTGACACTTCCTGGAAACATGGAAAGTTAGTCATGGCTCAGTTCCTTTATCTTAAGACTGAAACTCTACAGGTATAGTAACAGGTGGGGAAACATCACATCCTTGCTCAAAAGCCTCTACGGGTTTCCTAAACATCTAATCAATAATTCTTTACCATATGAAAACTTGCATTCAGAACCTTTAAATGCAAATTTATCAGACTAAAATGTACTGTCTCACTTATTCTAAGATTCTACTCTAGTCTGTCAAACTGGTTTGACAGAATTTTAAAATATAGGCTGCATTCAGATGTCACAATAAACCATGATTCATTGTGATGGGAATGAACCTGTGCAATCCTCAGGCTTGTGTGCTCCCTCCTCTGCTGGCACAGCTGTGAGGGGTTTGGAAGCTTTCACTTCAATGTTTAATTAACAGCAGTTTAGCATTACATCTGAACCCTAAACTCTGGTTAACCTAAACTAAGATTTGTTGAAACAAGCCAGCTTCATAATCCAGGGTTTTACATTGACTTATTTCAAGCAAACCATAGTTAACATTAATCACCAGTTTGTCAGGTTTGAATGTTACACCACTATTAATAAAAAATGGAAGCAAAAGCTCCTTCTCCAGAGAAGGGTGGAGCGAGCAAGGGCAATGCTCACACAAGCTCATTGCCATCACAATAAACCATGGTTTACTGTGATGTCCAGACACAGTCATATTGAGCCAGTTCGCACATAACGGTGGCAAACCATGGGTCAATTAACCCACAATTTGCTGTGGCGCATGCTGGGCATGTTCCACAGCCATTTTGAATGCTATGTGACATCCGAACCCAGCACTATAAATTAATCATGGGTTAAACAACCCACAGTTAACCTAGAATTATTCCTTACTGAGAATCAAACTCTATACAACTAGATCCCCACCACTATAGTAGGCTGTACTGGAGCCTAGATTCTTATGGATTGTAAAGTTTTTCCATGCATATTACACACTACCATTTTGTTCAAGTTTCTTTGTTTGGGAACTTGCAAAATGCTGGGCTTAACAGAAAGTGTTTTTGGGTTTTTAAAAAAGTATCTGTTTAGCTGGAAATGATTGCAGTAGCACCCGGAGAGCTAATCTGCAAAACAGATGTGAACCATCCCAACAATAAAGTAAGGAAAAGCAATAAATACAGCAGGCTGGGAGAGACAATAGTTTAAGTAGTGCTTTCTCCTAAGGAAGATATCAGGGGGTTTTTGGGAGCCTGCTAGCTGGCTAATTACTGTGATCACAGAAAGGATATATAAACTTGAAAAATCATCTGTTAACAGCCGATGCGCCATATTCTCTCTTCCTCTTTCTCAAAAGCCAATATCCAATTACAAAAACCATAGGAATTATAGTGTAGTACTGATGAGTTTTCAAATGCAGCTAAGGGTATAAAACATTTTGTAAAGGGAGGGGAGCACTGGAGGAGTGGGAAGCTTTCAAGCCTATCAATTTTCATTTCCATTTTATTGGGCCATACTTATGCTGTCATCTAATTGCTTCTTCTATAACTCCCAGCTATACTTCCCAAATAGTTTATTCCCCTACTAGCTTCCACGGGAGGGGACACACACACAATGACACACAAATAGTAACAGATGCAAAATGCAGCAGGATGAGCAATCTGTTTTCAAAGGCAATTAGCATATGCCAGGAGGACAGGTTTCCATCGGACCAAGGCATATATAAAGCCCTTAGGAACCTACAATAGTTATTGCATAGTTAGTGCTACAACATGGTTCCTATTTATAAGAAGATACACAATCACTCCTTCAAGTCAATGCTGTCATTAGTTTGCCGTGCAAGTTCCGTCCCAGTACTCAGAGTATGGGACAAAGTCACAGCCTTATTCTATATTATATGGGAGTGATCCTCCGGCAGTGCTAGGGGCAATGTACTGTGAGCTGCCTTCATCACACCTTGGTCCCAGGTCAGAAACTTAGCATTTTTATATAGCACTTTATAGTATTCACAGAAGTTATTTCAGGAATCTTATACCAGCATAGCATAGGCCCGTCTTCTCCAACCAGGTGCCCTCCAGTCATTTTGGACATCAACTTCCATCAATCCCAACCAGCATGGTCAATGGTCAGGAATGCCAGTAGTTGTAGTTCAAAATGTCTGGAGGGCACCAGGCTGGGAAAGGCTGGTATAGGCCAAGGCTGGATGGGAAGGAACATGCTGAAACTGAACCCCGACAAGACTGAGGTACTTCTGGTGGGAGACAAGGGGAGGTTAGGGGATGTTGACCTGGTGCTGAATGGGGGACATCTTCCCCTGAACGACCAGGTTCGCAGCTTGGGGGTCATTTTAGACTCCCAGCTGTCCATGGAGGCTCAGGTGTCAGCTGTGAGCCGGGCAGCGCTGTATCAACTCCATCTGATACGGCAGCTGCGCCCCTACCTTCCTAATCATCTGCTCCCATCAGTGGTTCATGCCTTGGTCTCCTCTCGCCTAGACTACTGTAATGCGCTCTATGTGGGGTTACCCTGGAAGACGGTTCGTAAGCTACAGCTGGTACAGAACGCAGCGGCTCACCTGGTTAAAGGCAGCCGCCAGCAGGATCACCACGCCAGTGCTCAAGGAGCTGCACTGGCTACCAGTTGCTTGTTGAGCCGAATTCAAGGTGTTGGTTTTGACCTTTAAAACCCTAGACTGCTCCGGTCCAGTTTATCTCAAGGAGCGTCTCCAGCAACACCAAGTAGGCCGCTCAACAAGATCTGCCATAGACGGGCTTCTCCTTGTCCCTTCAGCCAGAGCAGCTAGACTGGTGGGGACGAGGAAGAGGGCCTTTTCTGTGGCAGCCCCCATACTGTGGAACTCTCTCCCGAGTGACCTCCGCCATGCCCCCTCTCTGCTGAGCTTCCGCTGCTCACTAAAAACATGGCTATTCAGGCGGGAATATGGGGTGGGTTAAGATTTTAAAATTTTATACTGTTTTAAATGTATTTTATATTTTATCATGTTGTACATCACCCAGAGTGGCCGGTTTGCCGGCCAGATGGGCAATTCATAAATACAACAAATAAATAAATAAAATAAATCATTATAGCTGAGTGATATGCTCTAGCCTCCTTGTTACGAACATGTACTGAGCATTCACGTGCCATACAAGGAAGCTCTGATGTAAATAACGCCGGATGGTTGCATAAACACCAGACTTGTCAAACCAGTATGTCTGAATTATATACTGTAGAAGTAACAACTTTTTGCTGTATCAGTTCATCACCCTATCCGGCTTTATCTAAAAACTACCAGAACTGTAAGCATCCTTCCTCAACCTGATGCCCTCCATATGTGCTAGACTACAACTTCCATCATTCCCAGCCTGGGGGCAATGGGAGTTGTAGTCTAGCACATCTGGAAGGCACCAGGTTGGGAAAGGTTGCTGTAAGCAAAGAGAAGAAATGTGATTTTAATAAGCAGTTCCTTCAGTCAAGGGCTGTTGATGTGAAGGGGCTACAAAAAAATCACCAGCTACTTTTTGCTGGTTAAATTTACATTCTGTTCTCTTTACACTTCCTGTAACAAGTGGCAACAATGAGCTTCAAATCTAGTCTGACTTACATGTCCAAGCTCCAGTTTCTCTTCAGCCAAGTGTCAGGAACAAAATCCTGCCAGCCTCTCAAGTTCTATTGATACATAAAGCCTAAGTCACACCTTGCCCCTGCCCCCTCCCCAGCCTCAGCCGCAGTTCTAACTGGGGAAAAAGAAAGCACATCCACACACAATGCTATTTGTGTGTGTGTGTGGGGGGGGGATATGTGCACATGTGGGTGAGTTTCAGTTGGTACAGCTCGAGGATGTTGACAAGGTGCTTGGACGGGTTCGTGCAACCACGTCTGTTCTGGATCCTTGCCCCTCTTGGCTTATAAAAACTAGCAGGGAGGGAACGGCCGGCTGGGTCAGAGAGGTGATCAATGCCTCCTTGCGAGAGGGAGTGGTCCCATGCCACCTGAAACAGGCGGTGGTGAGACCACTCCTGAAGAAACCCTCTCTGGACCCGGAAGACCTTAACAACTTTAGGCCGGTGGCGAATGTTCCTTTCCTGGGCAAGGTCCTTGAGCGGGTGGTGGCCAACCAGCTCCAGACACTCTTGGATGAGACTGATTATCTGGATCCATTTCAGTCGGGGTTCAGGCCTGGTTTTGGCACGGAAACGGCTTTGGTCGCCCTGTATGATGACCTATGTCGGGAGAGAGACAGGGGGAGTGTGACCCTGTTGATACTCCTGGATCTCTCAGCGGCTTTCAATACCATCGACCATGGTATCCTTCTGGAGCGGCTGTCTGAGTTGGGGGTGGGGGGCACTGCATTGCAGTGGTTCCGCTCCTACTTGGATGGCCGGCTCCAGAGGGTGGTGCTTGGGGAATGTTGCTCGGCCCCATGGACTCTCCAGTACGGGGTTCCTCAGGGGTCGGTCTTATCCCCCATGCTATTTAATATCTACATGAAACCGCTGAGTGGGGTCATCCGGAGTTTTGGAGTGTGTTGCCATCAATACGCTGATGACACGCAGCTCTATTTCTCCTTTTCATCTTCAGCAGGTGAGGCTGTGGATGTGCTGAACCGGTGCCTGGCTGCGACAATGGACTGGATGAGGGCTAACAAACTGAGGCTCAATCCAGACAAGACTGAGATGCTGTTGGTTCCTTTGACCGGATGGAGGGTGTTCAACCTGTTCTGGATGGGGTTGCACTCCCCTTGAAGGAGAAGGTTCGTAGCTTGGGGGTGCTCCTGGAGCCATCTTTGTCACTTGAGGCTCAAGTGGCCTCAGTGGCAAGGAGTGCCTTTTACCAGCTTCGGCTGGTGGCCCAGCTACGCCCCTATCTGGACAGGGATAGCCTGGTCTCAGTAATCTACGCTCTGGTGATCTCTAAACTAGACTACTGCAATGCACTCTACGTGGGGCTGCCTTTGAAGACTGTTCGGAAGCTGCAGCTAGTGCAAAATGCGGCAGCCAGGCTTATTGCAGGGACCGGAAGGTCCGAGCATATTACACCAGTTCTGGCCCGCTTGCACTGGCTGCCAATATGCTTCCGAGCCGAATTCAAGGTGCTGGTTTTAACCTATAAAGCCCTACATGGCTTAGGACCACAATACCTGACGGAACGTCTCTCCCAACCGTTATCTACCCGGACACTACGCTCAACATCTGGGGCCCTCCTCCGACTGCCACCTCCAAGAGAGGCTCGGTTGGTGGCAACGAGGAGGAGGGCCTTCTCGGTGGTAGCCCCCCAGTTATGGAATCAGCTCCCCACTGAGACCCGCCTGGCGCCAACCTTATTATCTTTTCGGCGCCAGGTTAAGACTTCCCTCTATGCCAAGGCATTTAGTTAGGAGCTTGGAATAGCACGGGGGGGATTGTCACCTGTAGGCTCAGTTTTATTGGCTTTTGTATTGTTATTTTAAACTGTGTTTTTAAATTTGGTTTTTAATTTTTTAAACTGTTTTGTATGTTTTAATGTTGTTTTTATGTTGTGAACCGCCCAGAGAACTTCGGCTATGGGGCGGTATATAAATGAAATGAAATATGTTTGGAAGGAGGACAGATACCAATACTAGGTACTGAGGTCCGACATAACCCAAATGCCTGTCTTGGGGTGTAAGTGAGCCACTTGCTACAGAAAGCAAAGGCACCCAAGAGCTGCAGCCTGTTTCACATAGTGATATCATGCTATTTCATCACTCAAAGTGGGGCGGAGCTTTGTTCTGACATAGCCCCAGACATATTCCAAGCAAATCTCGTATGTCCTACGTGAGTAGTAGAACAAAATGAGAATGAGCTGGTAGAATGGACTGTACTATTTCAGAGTGCAGGTGGTGGTGGTGAAACCAAACTTCTGAATTCTTCCCTGTTTAAAAAAAACAACAAACTGCCACAGGAAGGAAAAGGGCTCTAGCCTAGCCAGCTCCCTGCTGAGCTAGTTTTCCAGTCGAAGTTCTTTTGTCACACAGGGAAGTGTTAAAAATGGGATTCCCCACCTGCAGCCTAAAGCTGCACAGTACACCCTACTGCTCTGAGACTCTTACCACCTCATTCTGCTGTCTGTGTAAACCAGGCCTGAATGACTTCTTGAGACTTCAGCTTACCCCACTATCTGTAATCCTGACAGTAACTAACTCAGGTTCATCTACTTGGAAATGGCACAATATTTGTTTTTAACTGCTGATTTGGACAAGGCACTGGGTGCAACAAGCTAAATCCCAGCAAGAAATATGACTGCCGTCCTTGCCTTCCATGAAGGTCAAACAAGAACTTCACTGCAGATGAAAATCATTAATTGAGAGAAGATGGGATTCTATAGCACACAGTTGCCACCTTTCGCCCAATCTCAGTGCACTGTCCACTTGTCACTGGACACCTCAGGCACAACATCCCTGAATCTTGCAAAAGGCAGATGGAGAGCAGGGCATGCTAGGCAGCAATTACACGAGTCCAACTTCAGACACACTCAGCTAGCTACAGTGGGAAAGAAGCAAACACAACCCCAAGAGAGTGAGTGTGCAAATCTACTTTATGCCTGCTACTGCCCCAAAGTGCAGATTCACTAGGTCTGAGGCACTCTCAATTTACAAACAGATTTTAAGTGGTCTGTCTTTATTTATATGACCTAGTTCTTCAAGTTCTTCATTTGTTCAGTTTTGGTGTGTGGGCGGGAAGGGAAGGGTTATACCCTCTGAAAAATCTTGATTTCCAACAAAACAAGTGCACTTGGCTCCAAGCAAGAATACAATAATTTGACATAGTTGCGGAACATTTTAGACAGGATTCAGATTTTAGTCATACCAATGGCAGTGAAACTGGCATGTCAATCTTCAAAATCCGTGTTAGGATTTAGATAAGGCACAGCTCTTGTTATACTTAATTCTAAATAGTTTGCTTACAATAAGTCTGCTTATATCCAAATACTCTGACTTAATTTGTTTGCAAATAGGGCTGTGCAATTACTCAAGATTTCCCAATCATATTTGTAACACCAGGGTAAGACTGAAAAAATCTAGAGCAACTGGACTTCTGATAACTTGATGACAGCTTCTAGGAATTTGGATTCCCCAGCACCAGCAACCCGGTCTGCTGCTAGGAGCTAACAAACAGGCTGCATTTTTATGTTGTAATTTGTCTTGCTTTTTGTCCCCATATTACCCTAGGTGCAATGGCAGTTATTCACTTATCTCTAGCACATTACTCCTGGATTGCTACAAGCTTATCTTAAAGCAGTGGCTAAAAGTAAACAGTGATGGTAGATTCTGAACAAGCACCAGCATGTCTTGTTCCCGTCACCAAGTCACAGTATTTGCTATGCAAACAGGAGCAAGGAATATGCTGCTTCCCTATTTTGTCACTTAACCACTAGCACTGAAGTAGAACAATTAGTCATCTCTTACCAGACATTTGTTACTTTGCCTTTTACTCTGAATGTCTCTACATCTGGACAATAAACACCTTCACAAGGTTCAAACTCTTGATAATCTACTCAAACAGAAAGTTATTCCTATTGTTAGAACCAAAAGGATGCAAAGTCAAGATGGTACATTGTGGTTCTACATGGACTCTACCTCCCATCTGCCCTAGCCAGCATGGCCAATGGATAGGACTGTAGTCCAACATGGAGGCAAAGATCCTATCCAAGAACACAATTCAGGTCCATTTCATGGCAAAACAGCACAGATGATAGCTGAAGCCAAAGTATTATGACTGCAAGCTTTAATTAGTAGATGGGGCTGAAAGTTAAGAGCACACTTTTATTTCTTGAGACTATTTTGGTTAGATTGTATTACTGTTAAATAGAATGAAAGAGACAATATTATTCTTATGAATTGTTATTTATATCCCACCATTTTCCTCTTGCAAAGAACCCAAGGAGGCTTACAAGGTTCTCCTCCTCGCCATTTCATCCTCACAACAACCCTGTGAGGTAGGTTAGTCTGAGAGTCAGCGACAGGCCCAAAGTCACACAGTGAGCTTCATGGCCGAGTGGGGGACTAGAACCCAGATCTCCCGAGACCCAGTCCAACACACTAACCACTACACCACACTGGCTCTCCAGAGATCCCTTATTAAAGACCCCTTAATTCCTAACAATGTGCCTTTTTTTTTTTTTTTTAATAAATAGAATTCCCAATTCCCTTCATTTAATAAAGGAACCTATGTTGGGGTGCAGGTAAAATGCAAGTCTAATTAATCAGTTAAAAGGTGGATGCTCAACTAAAAATTATTCAGTTGACAACCCTACCCAAAAAACCCTCCCACCATTTATAAACAAATGGGAAAGGGGGCAACTATGGTGATCACGTGCTCCCAAATTGCCACTTTGTATGATTTTGCTCAAGTCCTGTAAGTACCATAGCACAAACCAATTCATGGGCTTTTTGAGATCCACCCTATAATTCCAAGTTAGCCAGAATAACCAGATGGCAGCAGATTTTTTATATCAACCTTGAATTATCCATACAATCAGTCAAAAATGAGCAGACACCACCATCTACTTCCTAAAACATTCAAAGAATGAATGAAGAAGTTGTAAAATACTGAAATGGCTACCCAGGCCAGGGTATTCTTTTCCATGTCATTGATCAGTTTTGGCTAGTTCTAGTTAGGCCAGTGCTTCTCAATTATTTTCTGTCATGCCCCCCCTAGGAAGAAGAAAACATTTCGCGCCCCCCACGCGACTGTAAATAGTATCATTTGTCTATAAAATTGTTATTACACCTCTGCATAACACTGTATCCTTATTAACGTATAAGAGAATAAAAAAAGAAAGAAATGTGGATCAATTTACAACAAAGAATAGCTTTATTAACTGTAGCAGAAAAGATTTAAAGGAGCACAGGATTTAAAGGAACACAATATTAAAAAAAACTTTTAACTGAGGTCAAACGAGCCCCCCTTTACGGAGCCTTGCGCCCCCCCTGGGGGGCCCGCCCCACTATTTGAGAAGCACTGAGTTAGGCCAAACTGTAGAGCAGCAGTCCCCAACCTTTTTGGGACCAAGGACCGGGTTCCGTGGAATAAATTTTTCCACGGACTGGGGTGGGTCGCCCACCGCTCACCTCCTGCTGTGCGGCCCGGGCGCATTACTTCCTGGTTCTCCGGTGCTGCTCTTTTAACGTAAATAACATGGTAAAATACCTTAAAACGGCCGTGATTTGCTATTTGAAGTGAGGCAGGTGGCTACCAGGAGGAGGGCCTTTTCTGTTGTGGCACCCCGGGTTGTGGAATGAGCACCCCAAAGAGGCTTGCCTGGCGCCTACTTTGTACTCTTTCCAGCGCCAGGTGAAGACCTTTCTATTCTCCCAGGCATTTTAATCATTTTAATTTTCTAGTTGTTTTTAACTGTTATTGTAACTGCTGCTGCTAGATCTGCTGTTTGTTTTAATCTATGGTTTTAAATTTTATATTTATTTTATATTGTATTTTATGGTTTTAACTGTTGTAAACCGTCCAGAGAGCTTCGGCTATTGGGCGGTATAAAAATGTATTAAATAAATAAATAAATAATACAAGACGGAATTGCTGCAAGTGGCCATGGAGAATTTAAGAAAAGCTGCACATTCCAGACTTCCCTCTTCCACACAACTATTAAAGGAATAGGAGCTCTATAACTCTTTGCATAGGAGCAGGAACATTGAAAGGAAGGAATAAAGCAAGGGTGGGCAGAAAGTTGGTCTCCAGATGTTTTGTACTTCAACTCCCAGCATTCCTGATAATTGCCCATGTTGGCAGGGGCTTCTGGGAGATGAAGTCCAAAACATCTGAAGATCTACTGCCCACCCTTGAAATAAAGTGTGTGACTGTTTGTATATATACAGAGACAAAATGAACATGGAAATACATACAAACAGGTAAGGAAGAAGCCTGGAGAAAAAGCATGAGAAGACTAGTATTAATGCAGGATTTTTCAGGAGTCAGATGCTTCTGGGAAGCCAACAACCAGGGCATGACGGTCACAGCAGCCCTGCTCAACTATTTCTTTTCCAGTAACTGGAACAAAGGTACACTGCCTTTGAAAATGGAGGTTCCATTATCATGGCTACTATCCTTTGATTAGTGTCTAATCATACACACACACACACACACACACACACATGATTAGACACACTAATTATCTATCTATCTATGGCTGGAGTCCTCAAAACATCTTATGGCAACGAATCTCATAAGTTAATCATAACTTGCGGCAGAAAAATATGTGGGGGGAGGAAACACAGTCGGATACAAGGTCGTAGAGTAGGGCTGAGAAATTGCTTTCGAAGACGCGAAGGAGAATGAGGCCTTTGCTGCAATAGGAGAAGCGAGGGGTGCTTGCTAAGGACGGGACAGAGAGCAATTACCTATACGGGAATCAAGGAAGGTCTTCTGTTACCTTCGGCTGTCCCAGCGCCGTGCAACGCTCGGACATGACACCGCAGCCGCCGCCTGCCTTCTCCGTCAGCAGCTGCCGCTGCTGAGATATACCACCCGGGACTGCATGGCCCCTGCATGGCAAAGGAGAAGGAGGACCAAGGCCCGGGGGCAAGAGTACCGTCAAGGCAGTGTCCCTCTGGAAACTGCATCTGCTGCTCATAGGGTCGGGACGAGACAGAAATGCGGTGCGCACGAGAGAACAGAGAGGGGCGCAGGGAGGCAGACATCGACGTGCTACTACAACCTTAAATGGGGGTGTTGGGGCTTAAGAGGTCTTGTACAATGATCTCCAGAGAGCACCTCCCGCCACTCGTTCCTGTTTGCCTCCTGACAAGCATTTTTGTAAAACCGGGCACCGCGGCGGCCCAGTTCTTAACAGGCCACAGACCCGGACCTGGTCCGCGGACCGGGGGTTGGGGACCCCTGCTGTAGAGTACAAGCCATAGGCTATTTGTCCAAAAGCCAGATTCAAACCCTTTAGAGCTGGCAGACAAGCAGTAAGCTAAGTTCCAGGAGATTCTGACACTCATTGACCTCTTAAGGGTGGCATAGGGCATTATATGAATGATTGATTTTATATCTAAGGAGGTTATTTCTAGAAGTGGCCAAGGGGTGAGGGCTCCAACAAAAAGACCTGAAGGCTGAAGCTGCTAGCTCAGGCAGTTCAGGGACAAGCAACTTCTGTTCCCTCTCACTGAGGTACTTCTCTTTGTGGAGCAAGTTGGGACCTGG
Source organism: Shinisaurus crocodilurus (assembly GCA_021292165.1). Taxonomy (NCBI): domain Eukaryota; kingdom Metazoa; phylum Chordata; class Lepidosauria; order Squamata; family Shinisauridae; genus Shinisaurus; species Shinisaurus crocodilurus. The sequence continues at coordinate 32,687,386 of CM037881.1, forward strand.
ATAATCCTCAAGCCAAGATGGCTAATTCAGCCACACTCTGCCTTTCCCGTTTTATCATCCCTTGAGGGTAAAGCTGAAAGCAGGGAATTTGGCTATGTGACAATCAAATCAGGATAATGTTAACAGAAGGCTGTTCTTGCATGAGAATCCCCAGTCAGGGTTCACAAACTACCTAAATGCTGACCCGCCTACTTTGTACACTCCTATTCTGCCTGAAGTGCTCCACATCAACCCTAAAAGGTGTCAAAGTCAATAGGAGAAATTCTTCTAGTTAAGTATCGAATTTGGTAACTTGGGGCTAAAAGCCCCAAGACTACCAATGTAGTACCAAATGACTGGATGTCCCGAGAACCTCTCCTTTAAATATAAATAAATAAAATAGAAAGGGATTTTGCTCAGCTGCTTTATTTTGGACCTGTGCCAACCAGCATACATATTTACAGAGCAGATTGGAGCGGTACAAGAAAAAAGAATCCAGTATCACCACATATCTGAAATCTGAGCTAAGGCAGAGTACAGAAAGGTAGGAGGATTAAAACAGTGATGGATTGGGTTTGTTTGAGGTGGGGAACCTGTGGCTCTCCAGACGTTGTTGGACAACTCCCATCATCCTTGATCATCAGCCATTCTGGCTCGGGCTGATGACCCAACAATGTCTTGAGGACCACAGGTTTCCCACCCCTCGTTTAAAATGTGTTTATACGGTTTCCTCAACTTGTAGTTCAGGGGTGAACAAAACATGGCCCACCATGGCCATCTGTGCAGCTCCCACCTGGTTCCCTGTTGTCGCCCCTGAAATCCGTTATTCCACTGGGAAACAAGGCACATGGTGAGCACATGCCTGGTTTCCCAGAAGAATCAGGCTCCTGTCAGCCCACCAAACAGCTATGGGAGCACAATTCTGCATGGAAACAAGGTACGCACGCACTCCTGAAGTGCCCTTTCCCCCAGCAGAATAGCTGAGATTTTGGTGGCAGCAGCCACTTCTAGCAGAACAGGAGAGCCCCCCCCCCCCCCCGGGACCAATGTGACCCTCCCTCAAGCCCTGGAAGTTGCCCACCCATTAGTTTAATGCAATGGTGGCCAGTCCATTTAGAAAGCATGGAAGCACCACTCTAGTACTTGCTGCACTATATATGTGCTCTGCCCCCCCCTTATGGTGAACCACAAAGTAGTTAAAAGTCAGAAGACAGGATCAAAGGCCTGGCTCTGTGTCACTGGCAGGCACATGGCCCTTCCCCCTGCACTCCAGGCCAGGGGAACCATAAACCTCAGTTGTCTGCACCATTTCTGGCAGCCGTGCCAATGGTTGGCCTCCTACTGTTGAACACACCGCAAGGATGTCTTCTTAAACAAATATCTATGCTGAGAGAATTTATTTTAAGGCCTGCTCTTGGACAATCAGTGTACAAGTAACTTGCTACCACTGGACTATCAAGACCATCAAGGAAGGCCCTCTATGGTTTTCACATCCTCAGTCCAACAATGATCTAGTTCGAACATAACAACCAACCATGGATTAAATAACCCATGGGTTGCTGAGGCCTCTCTCCCACTCGCTGCTTTGCAGAAACAATCCAGGAGCAATCTGTTCCTGGCTTGTTCAGCATGAGATGCGAACCTGGAACTCTAGGTTGAGGGGGAAACAACCCAGAGTTTTAACCCAACAACAAACCATGGGTAAAAATTCTGGGCTGTTTCCCTTTGTGCAACCCAGAGTTCTGGGCTCAGACACCTGGGCTCAGACATCACTAAGCAACCCAGGAATGGGGCATTCCTCGGTTGTTTTCTAAACCAGAAACAAAGCAAAGTAGTGAGCAGGCGGGAGGCAGAATGCTCACTCCTGCACAGCCCCAACAATCCATGGCTTGTCATTATGTGTGTACCGGGTCTGTATCCATGTGGTTTAAACACTTCAGTTAAATAACTATGTGAATCATCCATACCATAAGTTATCCCCCCCAATCAAAAACATCTGTTACATATCAAATGGCACATACTACCCTCTCTAAACAGTCACGCTTCCAGCAAAGAACCTGCTCATAGCATCTTTAAAAAGAGGTGGTCATGAAGACATGACAGTTACACTGATAGATCAGTCTCCACACTCAAAAGGCAATACAATATATGCAAGTATGGGGAAAACAGGACCATTCATCGCTCTCCCCATCAAGATTGGGAGCTTGCAGTTTTGTCTCTAGAGGCAAAAAATCTGGACTAACTGCATGATTCTGGGCATTACTGCATCTTCAGGAGAAATACTGAATTGCATACAAGTTACACACTCAAATGCCATTTTAGTTTTTTTTAAAAATGAACCCCAATATTAAAGGAATCAAGCACCCAAATTGTAAAAACAACAAAAATCTGTGCAGCTTTGATTTAGCATCTTTTCCATTGGCTTTACAATACATGTTTTGCTGAACATCACACTGAATGTCTGTGCAGAGCCACTGAAAGAACCAAATTGTCTAGGGGCCCAGACTATCTCCACACACCCTTTCCTTATTTAAAAACACATCACTTATTCAACATTTTGTGCACTAAGACAGGCAGGAACCCTGCATCCCACCACAGACACAAGGTAAAACAAGCAACTTGAAAGCTGCAGTCCTTGAGCAAACACTTGATTTTACAAAGTTTAACATTCTCCAAAACAGAGCTGGGCAGCCTGTTTCACAGCAAGAGCTAGGCTAGAAAGAATCAACTCAACAACACATTTAAGTACAAGTAATCTGCATAAGTTAATACTTTCACAAGCTTGATAGAAATGCAGCTTATGCATATGCTCTCCCTGAAGGGTTCCCTCCCCCCTCCGCTCCCACATATGACTACCGTGAATTATCCCTTTTGAAAATCCTTGATTTGTAAATGTTAAAGGTCACATTTACCTGTTTGCTCATTTTCATTTCTTTAGCCAACAACCTGTTCTCCTTTCAAACTTGCCACCCAGAGGATTTAATTTCAGTAACTAGCTCAAAGTTGCTAACCGGAGGTTTCTCTTGCACCCCTTGACCTGGTTCACATGTTTAATTTACTCATGGGCCCTCCTGGGCATCCATGGGCGCCATTTCTGTATGGTGCTCACAGGTGCCCTGCTTGCCATGGCTTGTTGTGTTGTGCAAACCCAGGCAGCAGGGGTTGTTTGAGTGTTAGACAACCCTCAAATAACCCATGGCTCATTTTAGCCACACTCAAGGGTGGAGTTTACCACCAGAAATGGCCTGCAGTACACTAAAAAACTACCGTAGTTTGACCACATAATAAAATCACAGCATGAAATAGTCAGGAGTGATAAGTGGATGAGACCTTGTCCCACAACTAAGGTGCTTTCTGGCCATTTTCCTTTGCAACTTAGAAGTAACTTTACATTAATGATCCCTTGCTATCTGGCTCAGGCAGCTGTGGATCACCTGCCAAGTAAAACCATAATTAGGGTTTCTAGTCTCAGTTCCGCTTAATGCAAGCTTGCCCTATCACAATACATAAAATCTACTGGACATGCAAACATTATCCTGCCCCTCATGCCTCAACATCCACCTTGAATACACATGGTTCCACTTCTTTTTCTGTACAGAAATTCTTCCCACTTTTGCTCTGTCACAAACCACAACAATCTAAAGTACATGTAGGTGCATTTGCTCACATTCATAGCTTGTTACTCATACATCTGCCACCACCACTCTGTTCTGTGCCCACCAAACTTTTAGGTTGTAAGCTCTTTGGGGCAGCAACTGGTCTTTTTCTGCTTTTGCTGTAAAGCACCATATGTACCAATGGCACTGTAAGTGTAAATAAATGATAATACAAGGTAAGAAAGCAGGAATACTTGCCTCTTTGAGCACAAAGGTTTTTTTATTTATTACTCAATAATAATTAAGAGCTATTATGTACACAGACGCAAGCTGGGGGAACAGCCAAGTCTAGGAATTCACTCGCTCCCAGTCCATGACTAATCAAATTTTAGCAGTACCCCTGCTGCTAAATTGTGAATTACACATTTTGATGACAAACACTTAAAGTTACCCAGAGTTTGTGCTAGTTTATCATTGACTTTGCCTATTACAAGACTGGGCAAAAAAGCAAAGAAGTTTCCAATCCAATCCAAGCCATTTGTACGGTATTTGATTCAGGAAGTCTAACCACGTTTTACCTTGCTTGATTCCAGACAGTTTGGGCTCAGCTCTGCCACTGTTCTGGTTCAGTTACAGTTCAAGCTACTAAAAGGTTAAGCAACAGAACCAGTTGAATTCTAGTGCAAAAGGGAAAACCTAAACAGTGCTTTTTTTCTGGAGAAAAGGGTACCGGAACTCTTGGATTACATTTCCTCGGGAGTAGATGGCGATTAAATTGTAATGCAATTAATAGAAGAAAAGGTGCTGGAACTCAGTTCCGGTGAGTTCCACCAGAAAAAAAGCCCTGCCTAATTATGATTCTTACTACAATGCTTCCTTGCACAGTGAGGCAGAACAAATGAAAACAGCCTTCCCCAATATAGCCCTGCTGAAATGATGGATGGGAATGATGGGAGTTGAAGTCCAACACATCTGGAGGGCACCTGGTTGGAGTTGCCTGAAGTAGTAGGTCAAGCACCACTAGTATATGTTGGTGTTAAAAGACATTTTGTAATCCGTGTGCTAACCTAGCCAGGCATTCCACACACAGCAGCAATCTCCCACACGGCAGCAGACCCTGTAATGACCCAGCCTCCAGCTTCTCCAATTGCAGATTAATGCAGGACTCAGGAAACACTCTGTAACAGCAACAGGTCTATTCTACCTGTTTATTTACTTATTCAAAGTAAGCACTACAGAGTATACATTCCCTAGATACAGTCCATGTGCAGAGTATAAATGCATTGCAAGCATTAGTCCAGTGGAGAGAAATAGAACGTAAGTACGAAGAAGCACTAGATACCGGTATATTCAGTATTGAATTTGTAACATGCTTTTAACTTGCATTGTTCAATTATAGTGGAATGCAGGTAAACCCTTGAAGGAGGTTTTTGCCCTACGCCTCTTTCCTAGCCCTCTAGTAGGACAGAAATCAAGATAAAACTGTAAAACAACTCCTAGACATAAGCTGTTACATGGTTCCAATTCATTGAAGAGTGTTACCACCAAATTCCCTCTTTCAGCTGAGCCCTTACTCTGAATCGATAGCCAGAACTTCGTGAAGCTTCTATTCAAGCTTAAGTAGAGAGATTGGAAAATATCAAGAAAAGTTATTATTTCATCATGTTGACTCTGATTTGATGATGTAGAAACAACTGGAGAATAGATGGGTGGAAAAAAGGAACAGTGTTGACCATTGCTACTAGCGCTAGCCTGTCACACCCCATCCCAAGCAAGTTTGCCCGGCCATTAAATGCCTCAACAGAAACTCTTTCCAGTTTGTACCACACCATTGTAACCCTTTTAGTTAAAGCGGAGGCTATATCTATACTGCAACAGGAAAAGGTTTAAGTGTCATGGCCTCCGCCAAGGAATCCAGGAGACTGTAGTCATGTGAGGGGGTCATGGACCTGTAACCAAGAATTCTCAGCTTCCCCATAAAATGATAGTTCCCAAGGTTAGATGAAAAGGGGGGAGGAGGAGAAGAGAAGCTATGATAATTAATTCAGTTCGTAGCATAGACATGCCTGAACTTTTATCAAAAAGTTAGGCTTCCCTAATTTAGAACATACAGGACATCTGCATCTCCAATGGAAATTAGAGAAGGGGGGAAAGGAAACGAACCATTAAAGGCAGCTCTAATTTGAACATCTTGGTGAAAACAAACACTCAAAAACCATGTAGTACAGCATGTACCAGAGAGGTATGACACAACAATGCCCCTCCCCCTCTGCCCTACACTCCATCATCACACTTCACAGACTCAAGATACGGAACACAACATACATTTGGAAGCATCATCATAATCAGGGCTGCGTGTATGCAGGAATGCAGAAAAGGTACAGGTATGCAGAAAAGGTACAGGTATGTGGTATTGGGCACATAATTCAGCTTTGCAGAAAACTCAGCTGCCATTTTTAAAAAAGTATAAGAACATCAGAAGAGTCCTGCTGGATCAGACCAAGGGTCCATCTAGTCCAGCATTCTGTTCACAGTGGCCAACCAGCTGCCCACGGAATCCCACAAGCAGGACACGAGTGCAACAGCACCCTCCCATCCATGTTCCCTGGCAACTGGTGTACATAGTGGCTGTGAAGATATGTCTGAAGTGTGTGAGCATGGCTTGCAGAAATCTCAGCAGACAGAGGAATTGCTATATAAGATTTCCTGTGGTCAGAAGGCAAGACTTCAGTGTCTTGAAGAGATCCTTGCCCTGCCCACGATTTGCAAAATTACGCAAAATGGAAACTGTTAAGCAAAGATAAATTAAGCGATTTATCGTTTATGTGGCCCTCGGAATTTCACTTTTCTTGGTGCAGAATTCAGACTGCATCAACACTATATTATTTTTTTTAGAGTCAAGTACACAATATCCTTGTTATAATCTCAGTATGATCTAGCCCTCGCAACACAAAAATATGATACAAATGACACTACAGAAGCAGGATGTACACTAACCCATGACTACTAATGAGGCACACACTTGCACATAAGTAGCTTTCTGGGCAGATGCCAGGAACAGAAGCCTCACCTGTGTATAAGCAGTTCAGCACACTACTAAGACACCAAAGCAGCCTAATTACTCTTTGTGGAAGAAACAGAAATTAAAACAAGACAACACTCTTAAATCACTCTAAAGATCTCCAACTCACTGGAGAAACTGGATTACAACTGGAGTACAAAATGTTTAAATATGCACCATCCTCAGAAATAAATGCATAGGAACAAGAACAAACATGACAAGCTTTCCAAACAGAATTACTTTCACAATCAGTATTAGACCTCTTCTTTCAAAACAAGGCTCAGTTACAAGCCAGTGCTATAAGCTAGTTCAAATCTCAGCTGAGCCCTAGACAAGCTGCTTAACTAGCCTTGGTGCAAATGGCTAAGAGACTCCTGGGAGAAAGATAAGGAGACTGCAGGGGTAAGAACCAACTCCTAGACTACTGGAAATCTTAAGATCAGTCCCTTCTTAGTTTCTAACTACTTGCAACTACAAGTCTTTCTTAACCACAAGGGCTAGAACATTTTGTTCCTGTTTATAAAAAGCTAAAATTCTCCGGATGCAAAATTCAGCACTAGCTTCCATAACTGCACTTGCAGAAAAATATATGGTTAACACTCACAGTATAACGTCTATCGCATAAAATAGGCGGCTTGGGTCAAACACGGAGGGCCCATTGGCCCTGCTGGCTGAGAATGAAGGGAACTTCAGCCAACACATCTGGAGGACACCAGGTTGGGGAAGGCTGTTTTGGATAAGTAGCCATGAACAAGACTCATGAGCTATTGGTTCACACATCATTTTGCTTCCATGTATGCAGACTCAGGAAGGACCCCTCCATCAACCAAAACCTGCACTGTGATAACATGCCAGCCCTGAACTACATGACTATTAAGGTCAGGATGCTCCAAGACAAATGTCAAACGCAGCAAGTCAAGCTACATCTTACATTTAAGATCTGTTTGAGGCTCCCAGTGTACTTTTTTTCTCCAGTAAAAGCAGCTCCCCTCCCCCAGTTTGGATCAGGACTCCAGCACAGGGAGGGGGATCTAACCATTCTCTCCCCGACCCATAAGCTGCAGCCCTGATCCAAATTGCCCACCAGGAGCTGTTAGCCATGAATAGCAGCTGAGGTGGGGGTGATCTGGATCAGGGCTGTAGCACAAGGGGGAACATGCTATAATTCCCCCTCCTTCGGCAGCCCCTGCAACTGCTTTTAGAAAAAGAAAGGGCACAATCATATGGACTGCGCCCTCACTGCTCAGATGCCCCTGAACTCAGAGGCTTCCGAGATTCCTATGCCCTGCTGGGCTGAGGTCAGCAGGACACGAGGAGTGGTGGAGGTGATCTTTGCCTCCCCCATCTTCCAATCTCCTTTATTTTTGCTAGACAGGCCAAGGGCACTTTGGAGGGGGAGGGAAGGAGGCTGGAGGCTCAGGATGAATTGTATCCTGGCCTCTCCGGTCTCCTCCCCTCCCAGTGGCACACCCCCTTACCCCCATCTCCAAGGTAGAGTTTCTGACTTCAGAGAAGCAGCTGGCACAGTTCTCTCTGCGCTGGTTGCAAGGGGGCGGATGTCACCAACCTCAGAAGGGATTTTCTGAGCCATCCTATGGTGCCTGGGATGCTTGCCCAGGGACACAGGATTGCTCTCAAAATTATGTTTGGAATTCCAAAGACTGAGCTCCAACATAATGTGTTGTTTGGCCTTGTGTCAGCAGCACACAATTTAATCATTTAGAAAACAAATTCTACATGACCCATGCTCCCAGTGAAAGGCCAATCTAAAGACTAACTTCTTTTAATCCTTAATTTGTTTGGGTTCTAATTCAGCATCATGCAGTGAAGTATGCAACACATTGAAGCCACAACCCTGGACACACTTACTTGGGAGTTACCCTGAAGTTAATGGCATTTGTGACTCAACTCTCTTCCCCTACCCCTTCTTTTCTGTGTCTGGCATTTTTCTTACTGCTTTTTCTACATATGTGCAACCCTCAGTTCCCAAGTCACAAGGATTTTACTTGCACATTTTTCCACCCACATAGATCACTGAACAATTGAGGAGATCCATAAAGCAACCTCAATGAACTTAGAAAACAGTGACCTCAGGAGGAAACAGCAGAGTGCCTTGATCCCTAAATCGGTAGCTGTATTTATCTTGTGCTATATTGTGTGACCATGAGGACTACAGGGATATTTCAGATGACAACTATATTCAGGGAGCCTCTTAAAACAAAAAAAACTCTGCGGTCACTTGAAGCATATTTTTTTCCCTATGACCTCAGACCCACCAAACATGGCATAGCATAGACCAGGGGTGGGCAACTTGTGGCCCTCCAGATGTTTTCTTCTACAACTTGGGGGGCTCCTTTAGGCCCTACTGCACATTCAATCATATGGGGCCCTTCTCATATACACACAACTTCATAAAAGCTATTTCCCTATGGCCTGACTCCATGCAGCTGTGATGGATGTGAATGCTACAACCTTGCCAGTCTTTCCTCCTTCCTCCCACGACCTCACTAGAAAGGATGGCAACGATCTAGGCATTTGGTCCTACCCACACAATTGCGGTATTTATGCACATATTGCAGCTGCATGGGACTGTATTGCAAAGAAGGTGCTTTCATGCAGGGGTGTGTGTCTGTGTGTAAGGAGCCACTGAGAGAAGAGTTCTGACATACTTCCACAACCGTTATTTCAAAATGGTTGTGGGGGCAGATAAGATTTGCTTTGCCACACAGAATTGCCACATTTGTGGGGGCAGATTTGCTTTGCCACATTTGTCAGTCCAGGTGACCAGTTCTCTTCACAGCTACAATCAGTACAAAATACATTCATAGGTAACTAGCCACCAAAGGGTGAATGGCCATCTAAATCCACCTAGAACATTATTCCTGAGCGAAAGAATACTGCAGAGGTAATACATAGCATAAAAAGTCCCAAAATAAATGTATAGTAATGTTGTAATTGGCACAGCGAACATGGCAGATGCCAAACTACAGGTGATAGGCATGTTTCATATTTATCACACTTTTTAAATTTTGAAAATGGTTCCCCTCAAATTTGTAATGACCTTCAATTTGACACACCCCAAGAATACTACAAGCCCTTGCAAATACTGATATGCTGACTTGTGGCAGAGTGGTTAGAGTGTTGGACTGGGACTCGGGAGATCCGGGCTCTAGTTCCCACTTGGACATGAAGCTCACTGGGTGACTTTGGGCCAATCACTGACTCTCAAACTAACCTGCCTCACAGGGTTGTTGTGAGGATAAAATGGAGAGGATTATGTAAGCTGCCTTGGGTTCCTTGCAGGAAAAAAGGTGTGATATAAGTATAATGAATAAATAAGTAACAATTAGAAATGCAAATTTGATCTTTTGTAGTTAGCATCCTCATTTCCAATCTTTAGCACGCTTGCCTTTACACTTCCCAACGTATTCCTCCAGTAATGAGGGACAGATATTTGCCCTTTAAAAGTAGAAGCTGATCTCAAGGCAGCAATATGCATCACTAAAAACTCCCACTTACCAGTGGCATTTGCTATTGTGAGGGGAAGCCCTTGCAGCTGATGAACCTGAATTCCAGATCCCAGGGCCCCAAGGTTAATGGTCTGAAGGCCTGGTACAGAGGACAGCTGAGCAGCATTTACAGTGACAGTACCGCTGGGCAAGGAGGCAGAAGCTATTGGTGTGAGCGTTGTGTTGGTGCTCCCTGTCTGCCCCAGGGACACTCCTTGCACTGGAGCCAAGGCGATTGTTTGAGCTTGCGGGTTCTGAACCTGAAGATTTTGCAGCTGAATAGTCTGCCAGCTGACCTGCCCATTTGGCCCCACAGTGGGTGTTCGAATGAAGATGGGACCAGCATTGGGGAGAGCCTGGATCTGCAGGTTCTGCAAGGCATCTTGGGTAGTAAAGGTCTGGCCAGCTTGCCCTCCTTGAACAAGCTGAGGCTGCACTAGGATCTGCTGCTGCTGGCTTTGATCAGCATCCTTCTGTTGCCCTTGCTGGACTGCAATTCCGGCAACCTGCAGAGCATCAGTGTTTTGAGCACTGCTTGTCCTCTGAGGTGCCTGCACCTGAACGTTTGTTCCCACAGTGCCACTGGTGGAAAAATTCATAATGCCCAAGTTACTTGTTGTGGTTGTGGCATTGTAGCTGTTGGCACTGGTAAAGAAACAGGCAGAATTGGCTTGGGATGCGGCCACACTGGAGGAACTGATGGCGGTACCAGATGTCACTGGTTGAGAGCCAGTCTCTTGAGTGCCAGAGCTGCTGAGAGTAACTGAGTGAGAAGTGGGTGCCAAACTGGCTGCAATGCTGTTAACAGGCAACAAGGTGATATTGCCATTCAGAGCCAGTGGGACATTCGTGACATACTGAGTTTGCCCTGAGAGGGTATTCATTCCCTGAATGGGGACAGCCTGCTGCAAAAGATTTGGCATGGCAGCCAGGATATTCCCTGTCCCAGACCTGTTTGCAATGAGCTGCTGGTTTGTCCCAGGAATGATCTGCAGTTGGCCAGAGGCATCCTGCTGGACACTGACTTGGGTGGGGCCGGTAGCAAACTGCAACTGTTGTCCATCCATGGTTTGAAACTGGGGGATCACCTGATACTGAATGTTGGGAATCATTCCTGACAAGCCAGTCAGGACCTGCTGGTTCTGCATGTTGGGGGTGGTAGTAACCACGTACTGCCCAGCAGTAGGCCGGCTTTTGGACGATGAATCATTTTCCTCATTGCTGTTGCTCCCTTGGTCTTTTGGGGAGTTGGAAGTCGCAGAGGGAGTGGAAATTATCTGCCAGCCATTTGCATTCTGGGGGAGTTGAGCTGCAGCAGAAAGGTCCAGTTCATGTGGGGGCCCCTGTTGTCCCTGTGAGCTGTCAGCATTCTCACTGGGAGATTCAATCCTGCTGCATGTGGCTGCCAGCAGAGCCAGAGGGGAAGGCTGGGACTCCTATCAGGAAACAAGACAGAGAAAGGAGGAGTCAGGCACCCATTTGACTGTCCAGTGGGTTGTACAAAACCAGGAAAAAAATAGGGAGGAGCATACACACAGAAAGCCTATGAGAAACAGGTGACCCAGAAAGAGAAACCGCAAACATTGGACTCACAAGCATAGTACAGATCAACAGAGAAGGAAAGCCACAGATAAGATTTCTAACAAAACCGACAGCCTTCACCACAGGGTGACGTTCAAAAATGCCTTAAAATTTGTTCCAACAGGTTCAAGTCTATGAACCCACAAACCAAAGGAAACTTGGGCTAGACAACTTTACAGTCCAACAATTCTTAAATGAGGAAGTTCAAATCTTAATGCTCACAGAGGCACTGCTACAATTTAGAGCAACATCCCTTAATTAATTAACCCACCTTCTTCCAAGATTGCCCTTTCTCTAACACAAGAGCCACAAAGATAGTTACCACCACTTTTTCAACCCAATGCTCCAAGCTTACAGAGCTGCAAAAACACTGACATTTCAGAGCATGTTCATGAGAATTGCAAACAGACCAAGCCATTTGTCCCCAAAGAAACAGAACACAAGAATGTACCATTGCAATATTCATCAGGGCACAGAGATAACCCTCCCCCACCAATGATGTTGCCTGTTCCCACCCATTCCCTGTTTTAGAACCCACACTCACCTGGCCTTCACAGTTTCCTCCATCATTACTGCTGCCTTCGTCTATCTTCTCAGTCTTGATAATAACCATTTCTTCTGAAATATCATGGTCTATATGGGATTTGGGGGACATGAGGAAAAAGTAAGAGTGAAAACTGAATGGTTAAATAAATAGTCAAAAGCAAACAATTCCTCGCACAGAAGCAGTTTGAAAATATGGATTTAAAAATGGGGGCCTTCAGCAACCTAGGCAGTTACTTGGTAAGTAACCCACTTTACTGCAGACAACACAAAGCATTATGGCTACCCAGCTATGCACCTATGGTTGTAAACTGGATATTGATGCATAACTTCTTTGCCTTTGGAACTTGTGCCCCCAAACATCTTGCACCATAAAGAGCTATCCCCAAGTTTAAGTTCTCTATGGGGGGAAAGATCAGGGAGGAAGAAAAAACGGGAACAAAAGCAAAAACAAAATAAGGATTGGGAACACAGAGAGGTCCAGTATAGTAATACTGTTGGGCTTGGGAGTAGAAAGACTCAAGTTCAAATTTCTATTCAGAAATAAAGTTCACTACGCGGCCCCAAGCAAGTCACTCTGTCTCAGCCTAATATACTTCACAGGATTGTTGAGAGAATAAGGGATGACATCATGTACAACACTCTGAGCAACTTGAAGGAAGGGTAGGATACAAATGCAACAAATAAAAGTCTGGTTAGCATTTAAAGGGTATCAGCCAGCATACCAGAAGAGGGCGGCGTCATGTGTCATCAATGGAAAATTAAGTGGGGGGAGGGGGGATGGTGGTAGGAGGAAGTGTTGCTTTAATGTTGGGAATAAGATATATGAAAGCAAGATGGCCTCTTTTCACCAAACTGAGCTATCGTTTATTATTAATAACAATTACAGTATACAGATTCATAACAGTCACATGAATCATGCTAGGCTAAGAACAGTGATTGTGATCAGTCAAGGTGCTGGGAGGATATCGAGTCTGGGTCTGTCATATCCAAAATCTCTCCCCTCTGCACCACACTGGCCATTTCCTCCTAGTCTTCGTGTGGAACCAGACAAGTTTTCAAGCTTCAGAGGTGTACATTAAATAAGAAAGCAAACCTGGCAAGCAACTCAGGCAAAAATCCATGTGGAAAGCAATCCCCTGCCAAACACGTCCCTCACCACCATGTAGCAAACAAACAGGTTTTTCAATTTTACTTTTTAAAGCTTAACAGGAAATACCACCCAGTACTGGATCTATTCACAAAACCTGTGCTTTTCTATGACAGAGGTGACCAAATATATTAATTTTCCATTGTCATGTTGCTAAAAAGACATAAAGCTTTGGTGCCCCTGTTCACAGGCACACCTCTTTGTATGGTAGTAGAGCACCTTGCTGATATTCAGAAAAGTGCTCTCAGGATAAAGGAACTGCAAAAATCATTCGATGGGGAAGGGAGGCAGCTGCATGAGTCAGTCCCAAATGGCGTAGGAGTATGCAAACTTCTGACTCGCAGCTGGCCCAACAAGGAGTTCTGCACTACCATACGCCAAGCAAAGCCTGCCAAACATAGTGACTTTTGAGGAAGTTCTTGCCACCTAAGTTGGTAGCCTGCATTGTCTCTGTTGCCTAGCCCAGCATACACTATACCCTTGCTTCACGCCTAGAAACAGAGAGCCTACAGAAGGAGACAGGAGGTTGGAATGAAGGCCTGGGAAATCTTGAATGCATGCATGCGTGTGTTGCATTTTGTTTTTATGAGAAACAACTACCAAGTTACCAACGGGTGCCCTTCTATGTTTTAGAAAACGAATGCACAGTAGCAGTATGGACCCTTCTGAGCTTCTCTCAAGGATTCATTTCTCAGAAGTGAAGTGCTCAAACTCTATCTAGCCTGCTTGGAAGCCACATCCTTCTGCCTGGAGTCCAACCCCTCCCCCCATTCCACTCCCCCGAATTTCAGACATATGAGAGGTCCAGCAAAAATTGCTCAGTCATGAGGGAAAGGAACTCTGCACATGTTCAGAAGTACTCCCCCTTCATTGCTAACCGGGGGTGTTCTAATGATTGGCGCGGGCATTCTGGCTCAAACTAACCACTGGGTGGGTAAACACACACACGAACTTTTAACTACTTCTTCCAACCACCCCACTCCCCACCCTGGACAATCTCCTGCGTCTCCCTCCCAACCTTGGGCCGCACCGAGGGAGTGTCGGAGGCTCCATCCTGCTCCGCGGCTTCTCCTTTCCCGCTGAGAAATTCCCACTCCAACGCGATTTCTGCTCCCACCTGGTCCCGCCCTTGGCCGCCCCCCCCCCGCCTCGATCCTTCTTCTCCTCCTCCCCGCTGAGGCGACTTGCCCTCGCCGGCTTCCTCCACCCTCAATCGTCAGCCCCGCTCCCCTTCTCGGGGCCCCTCCCTCAAAGGCTTTCCTCGGCTGCCGGCATGCCTTCCCGTCCCCTCCCCAGGCTCATTACCCCTCCCCCGCCCGGGTCCCTCCGCCCGGGGGGCTGGGCTGGGCGGGGCGCGGAACAGGGAAGGAAGGCGGCGCCCCCCGCCCGGCCACGATGGTCCCGTCCTTACCGCTCATGTTGGCTGAAGGGGGGAGGCGAATCCAAGTGGCGCCGAAGGGGTGGGCGGGGCGGGGGCAGAGAACTCGGTGACGAGGCAGCCTAACCCGACCGGTGACCGCCAAAGGGCTGGCGAGGGGAGGGAGCTGCGCCGACACGGCCCAAGCCCAGGAACACGCCTCCCGCCACTCCGCCCAATCACAGAGCCAGAAGGAAACCGTGAGAGGAGGGGCTAACTGTGAATGACATGTCGTTCGACCATTAAGGCAAAGCGAGGCGGGGTCTCGTGCGGGACGAGGGAGAAGGAAAGGAGAGTGGAAGCAGTTTACGAAAAGTTCCGCGGCGGCGCCCCTTTCGGGAAACGCCTCTAAACGAAACCCCACCCAATAGCGGAAGGCGGGGCTTGATCGAGTGTTCTACTTAGCGTGTCGAGTGCGACCGGTGAGGAAAGGACGAGGCCAATCGACGATCGCGCGGGTTGGACCCGTATGATGAAATTGCACAACTTGACTCGTGATTGAGTTGCCTATAATCCAATCAGAACTGCGGCGGGCCTCAGCATTTCATTAGGGAAGAGAAGGCGGAGATAAAGTGGGAAATGACATGAAATATAGCCAATCAGCCTCCACGGAGAGTTAGAGATGGATAACAGGAAAAGGGCCTGCTCCAATGAGGAAAGCGGATGTTATAAAATTGACCAATGGGAATGGCGGTCCCTGTCGGTTTTGGAAAAGGTGACGGATGTTGGCGCCATTTTAGCTCGGGCGTAGAGGACGAGGTTCCGCCTTTTTCCTCCATTTAACGAAGGAGTTATGTAACGAGATGTGACGCTCGTGCTTTTCCTTCCTGTGAATCGGTGAAAGGGTGCTCACATCCGACCTTAATTCTAGCGGCTTCAGCAGAATTGCATCTTCCTTGCTAATTATCACCAGAAGGAAGATAAAAAAGAGGGTGGTTGTCTTTTAAAAAACATTTCAGTACGTTTTATAACATACTTTAAAAACAAAAATTAAAACATACCCTTTAGAAGGGGAATGCTCTGGACGTGCTCAGATACTGCTCAAAGGGAGGGACCGCTTGAGGTCACTTAATGCAAACTAGTTTCTCCTTGATTATTATTTTTGTTATCAAGACCATAGTCAAAAGATGTAGGTGTTCCTTTCTTCTAGTTCAACTCCTTTACAGCATAGTTCTAAGCATTTTTATTCGGAAGTGAGTCCCACTGGGTTCAATGGAAGTTACTCTTGTTTAAAACGTACATGGAATTGTAGCCATGCATTTCAATCCTAATTGTGTTTACTCAAATCAGGCCCACTGAGTTTGACAGGCGTTACTCCCTAGTAAGTGTGGCTAGGATGTAGCCTTAGAGATTGCAGTAGTTAAAGAGTGTCACTACGATAGTGAAGATCCAAGTTCAAATCTCCCCATAGCCATGAAACTCACTGGCTGATCCCTGATCCTGGGCCAGTCACCATCTCTTGGTCTAACCCGAGTCAGGATTGTCACAAAGATAAAATTGAGTGGGAACCACTGGAAAGGTGAGAAATTGTGGAGAAACTAGCCTTTGGGGGTACACACACACCTCATGTGTGAACCAGCTGGGGTGGGGTGTGCATAGTTAGCATGTGGAGAAAGGGGCCTTTGGGGGTTCCTGCATGCATGCACATACATACATACACACACACACACACACACGCCTCCTCATGTGTAAACCAAGTGGGGCCAGTTGAGGGGGCTGGGAGGAAACTAGAGAAGTTGGCCTAGGGCTTTCATATGTAAATAGTTCAAGTCATAAATTCCCTTCCCCCTGCCTGGCCAGGTGAGGTGCATGGTGATTGGCTAAGAGGCAGCAGAAGGGGGGGGGAGGTATATTTCCCAAAGCGTGGTTTTTGGTTTGTCTTTGTTCTACCTGGCTGTGGTAATGGCGGTAAGCCACGGACCCCAGGCAGCTCCTGGTGAAATTAGCTAGATTGAGGGCTCTAGTAAAGGCAAGCCTTGTGGGAGTTTTACCCATCTCGGACCTTTAGGTAGGTGTGGTAATCTCCCTTGGGCAGCGAGGCTGTGCTGGATTTAACCCTTGAAGAGAACACCCTCAGGTAACAGGTGTGTGCCTGAGAGATCTTAAGGAATCAGGTTTTCTTGTTTTGCAGCTTTACTGTGTACTAAAGTGTCTCTCTCTTTATTTTGTGTGCTTCTCTCATTTCCCTAATCTTGTAGTAAAATGCTACCAGAATAAACCTTGTCTTGGTTTACCCCACATGGGTTTTGTAGTACTCTGTGAGTTCAGTATCTAAATCCAGGTTACAGAATTGAAGGCGAGTCCCTGAACAGAGATTCAAGTAGGGTTGCAGACAGCTGAGGCTGGCAATCTGGTACCTTGAGATCTCTGGGGGTCTTGGTTCCTTTGGGGTAGGAAAGGGTGGGGGTGTGGCGGGCCAGCCAGCCCCCCTTCCTCCACAGAAATATATGTAATTAATAGCATATAGTAGGCACTTCTGAGTAAACACTTGTGCTGCTAGTGACTGGAAGCATTCGGGATCATTGTTAAAGAGTCAAAGAGTTGCACTGGCTACCAGTTGCTTGCGGAGCTGAATTCAAGGTGTTGACGTTGACCTTTAAAACCCTGTACTGCTCCGGTCCAGTTTATCTCAAGGAGCACCTCCAGCAACATCAAGTAGGCAGCTCAACAAGATCTGCCACGGATGGCCTTCTCCCTGTCCCATCAGCCAGAGAAACCAGGCTGTTGGGGACTAGGAGGAGGGCCTTTTCTGTGGCAGCACCCAATTTATGGAACTCTCGCCAGTGACCTCCGCCATGCCCCTTCCTTGATTAGCTTCCACCGGGCATTAAAAATGTGGTTTTTCAGGCGAGAATATGGGGTGGGTTAGGATTTTTAAGTTTTATACTGTTTTTAATTGTGTTTTATACTGTGTGTCCTTGTATTTTATTGGACTGTACATCGCTCAGAGTGGCCAGATGTCTGGCAGATGGGCGATTCATAAATATACGGTAATAAATAAATTATTAGAGCACTAAACATTGAGAGTGAGGGAGAGATCTCTTCCATTGTTACTCTTCAACAGCCATGATCAGGAGTACACAAACTTGATTAAGACTGCAGTCTTGGACCCACTTACCTGTGAGTAGGCCTTGAATTTAATGGAATCTGAGTAGGCAGGATTGCACTGTAAGGAGTAAATCTCATTGAACTCACTGGAACTTCTGAGTAGGACCTAGGACTGTGTTGTAAAGGGAGGCGTAAATAAGGCAGTGGTCCCATGGATACAGAGCTAGGCATGGGTCATAGAAACCTGAATTCAAGTTTGTTGTGCTACCTTTGTCTTTCAGTGTCAGTTCATGAAAAAGAAAATAACAGTGCGTAGGGTCAATACAATAAAGAACCAGAGTGAAATTACATAACTTTGTTTCCATAGTCTTCCAGATTTATATGGAATTACTGGATATGCTCACAATCAGAGTAAACAGTACAAAGGTGTATTTATGCTCCCATCATTAACCTGGGGATATCCCTGAATTCTGCTATGCTCCTTAGGAAGGAATGGTGAATACATGATTCAGGAAATGTGTTAGCATAGCACTTCAGATATGTGCTGACAAATATGATTTTCATTTGAGCTTAAGCCTGCTAGTCACTGGATTTTTTGAGCTGCTTCAACAAATACAGATGCAAACAGCACTAAAGGGAAGAAGACCCACAAAACTGTGCTTGTTTCCCTGTCTGCACCCCACCCCAAACTACATAATAGTTGAAGCCCTGGTGAGCATCTAGGCTTATTAGAGGGCCAAATTGAGGAGGTGATAGTGGGGCTGGGCTAAGGCTTCTGCTCATCTCCTGAAGTGGACTGCTGCCAAGTGATGTTATAGTTACAGCTTGGCCCTAGGGCAGAGCTCTCCAACCTTGGGTCCCCAGATGTTGCTGGACTACAGCTCCCAGCATACCCAGCCAGCACGGCTAATAGCAAGGGATTCTGGCAGCTGTAGTTCTCTCTGGACCCACTATTTGTCCCCCAGCACTCTTTCAGTCCAGGGATGGATAGTGTTAGGGGGATCCAGAGAAACTTGGTAGAAAACAGGGTCAGATGTTATTTCCCGAAGCAAAGGAAGGGAGGATGTGTTGGGCTGAGAAGTAAATATCTAATCAAGCCTACAATTGCACCCATGTGAACAAATGTAAAAAGATGGCTGCAGTACATGGAAATAATGTGAATTAATGTTGGAAAAGAATAGTGATCTCATGGGCTGCAGTATAAGAAAATACAGTAATACCTTGGATTGCAAGTAACTTGGTTTGAGAGCATTTTGCAAGACAAGCAAATTTTTAAATATTTATTTAAATTTTTTTTGACTTGATATACAAGTGACGTCTTGCAATACAAGTACTGTAGTACGGCTTAAATTAAAAATCTCTGTACAATTTTTTTTGGGGGGGTTTCGTTTTGATATAAGAGTGTTTTGGATTACAAGCACGTTTCCGGAACGAATTATGCTCTCAATCCAAGGCGTGACTGTACAAGCAAGATAATTCTCACTGCTTCACAAAACATAGATGATTCCATGTAGAAACCCTCTTGGAGGAAGCCTGAAATGCAGCATGAGAGCAGCTGCCATCCATGTTAAATCAGCAGCTGGAAAATTCTGCTTTTACCAAGCATAACCTCATACCCCAATTACTATCCAAGAGAATTGTTTTAATTTCATTCCTGGCGTTTCTTAGTTTCAGTTTTGAAAATGACCAGTAGACAAGAATGCAATGGATTATGTGAAACAATATGGATTGTTTAAACAAATGGTACTGCTGCTGCTTCTACTGTCTAGTTTCATGTTCAGCCTGGTGCATGGTGGTTTGAAGATTCAGCCTGGTGTGTGGTGCTTTGAAGAATAAAGTGGTGGAAGGCAGGGCTCTGCAGGAGCCACTATGGCCAATCCAGAAGCACCATTAAAGGGCACTTTAGTAGGCACTGAGGCCTTTGGCGAGGTGGGCATAGTGCATTTTGGAAAAATCAGAAGGCCTGGATCCTTTGTACAAGAGCCTGATCCCTTTGTATTCTGGGTAGAGGACGAGTATGGTGAGCACTGGAGGGGTGGCTCATGGCCAGCTGGCCTTTCATTACCTTCCAACTCTATGGGCCAGTTCACACTGTGAGTAATACAAGGATTATTTAACCCTCAAATAACCACTTCTGTCTGGGTTTGTACAACAAAACAACCCCTGGGCAGTGGTTGCATGTTCATAATGGCGGTCTGCATGCACCACAGCTCCTCGAGGGTAAATTAACCCCCATGGGCTGTCATGTTGTGTGAACCAGGTCTATCAAGCAAGAAAGTGGTATCAATGAGGGAAAAGATGGTGTCTTACCCAAGGGCCCTCAAAACCCTGGAGCCAGCACTGCTGGCATGTCTGGCCTTTGAGTCTCTGGCTTTGTCTGGTATGGACCTGACACAGCCCAAAGTAACCTTTAACCAAGCTTTCTGTCTTGGCTGCAGCTAGATTTCTGCTTAAGTAGAAGGTTGCTTTTAAGAAGCTTTTGTTTGACTAGTCTGGAGCTGACTAATCATAATTGCAAGTAATCGCCTGTTTACTGAAAATGCAGATTTTACCCAGCATCTTTTATGTGAAGGATCAGCAACCAGATCCTTTGCGTGAGTTCGGCAACTCTAGGGTTAACCGACAGAGCAATACCGCTCGTATCGGCTCTCAGTACAATCGGAAAGACCACACGCCTTTGTATGCCCAAATAAGGCTCTTTATTTGTTTATACAATGATTAGGTCGGAACTACCAGTCTTCTAAGAATACGTTTACAGTCAACAAAACCTTAGTTGACTCGCGTCTTACCCAATGAGCGGGCTCCGCGGCTAGCAGGTTACATTCAGGTCACTCTACTTACATCAAAGACAATACTCTAGTCAGTTTCAGCCCAGCTCTCGATCGGCGCTTCCTAGCGGAGAACGGAGTGCCTGGGCGGCTGTTGCTTAGGAGGATCTGGCCCCGTGGTTCCCAACAACCCGAACCGGGACGGGAGAGGGGTTTTCTACCCCGGATTCCCCGCTCTCCCCCCGCCCCCTAGGTCAGGTGGGGGCTTATGCCTGCCCCTTCGTGCAGATAGGCTTATTCCTGCCCGGGAAGAAGGTGACGTAGGGAAACCTTTGCAGCTCTTCGAGGCTGCCCTTTGTGCTGATGGTCCTTGATGGCCCATCCTGGA
Source organism: Shinisaurus crocodilurus (assembly GCA_021292165.1). Lineage (NCBI taxonomy): Eukaryota > Metazoa > Chordata > Lepidosauria > Squamata > Shinisauridae > Shinisaurus > Shinisaurus crocodilurus. The sequence goes on from CM037881.1 coordinate 32,708,426, forward strand.
CGGTTGTGGATCTCTGCCGAGGTCTTCCTTTGTTGGGGCTGATGGCTTGTCTGGCTACTCCCTGGTGACCTCATCCCTCCTCCCCTGGCCCCCTCCTTTGGGGAAAGATGTGTGTGCGTGTGTGTACTGAATTTTGGGCTTTCTCCACACCCTCCCATTTGGGGAAAGATGGCATTGGGGTCCACCACCCCAATCCCTATCTAACTGTCTCCTACTGAGAAAGCCCGGGACAACCCATCTGCCACGATGTTGTCCTTACCCTTGATGTGTTCTACTAAAAAATCAAAATCTTGCAGGGCTAAACTCCACCGTAAGAGCTTCTGGTTGGACCCCTTCACCCTATCCAGCCAGCACAAGGGGGAATGGTCGGTCTGCAGTCGGAACCGGCGGCCCCACAGATAGGGGCGAAGCTTGGTCACTGCCCACACTATTGCGAGGCACTCTTTCTCGACAGTGGCCAAGTTCCGCTCCCGAGGCAGATGTTTTTTACTTAAAAAGGCAACCGGGCACAGCCCCTGCTCTGGTCGTTCCTGCAGCAAGACGGCTCCCATCCCCGCTTCCGAGGCATCCGTCTGCAGAACAAAAGGGGCTTCAAAGTCTGGGGCTTGCAGCACAGGGGCTGCCATCAAGCAGGCTTTCAGTCCCTCAAACGCTGCCTGGCAAGCGGCTGACCATTGGACCTTAACGGGTTGCCGCTTCTTGCACAAGTCAGTCAGGGGGGCGGCTAGCTGGCTAAAATGGGGCACGAATTTACGATAATAGCCAGCCAGCCCTAAAAAAGCTTGGACCTGCTTTTTCGTCTGGGGTTGGGGCCAGGTGCGCACTGATTCTATTTTGGCTTCTAGGGGCTTGACACTACCTCCCCCTACCTTGTGTCCCAGATACTCCACCTCCCCCCTCCCAACCTGGCATTTCTTTGCCTTTACCGTCAACCCAGCACCCTGAATCCTTTGAAACACCTGGCGGACATGTTGCAAATGCTGCTCCCAGGTGGAACTGAAAATGGCGATGTCGTCCAGATACGCGCAGGCGAACTCCCCCAGCCCATTTAGCATTCCGTTTACCAACCTCTGGAAGGTAGCCGGACCATTGCGGACCCCAAACGGGAGGGTGGTGAATTGGAACAACCCCAGGTGGGTCACGAAAGCAGATTTCAAGGCAGCGTCCGCATCGAGCGGAACCTGCCAATACCCCTTTGCCAGGTCCAGGGTGGTGATGTACTTGGCCCCCCCCAGCCTCTCCAGCAGCACATCCATGTTGGGAATGGGGTAGGGGTCCGGGACGGTCACCTTGTTTATTTTCCGGTAGTCTACGCAGAACCGGACACCCCCATCCTTTTTGGCTACTAACACGATCGGGGAGGACCAGGGGCTCGAGCTGGGCACAATGACTCCCAAGTCCAGCATGGCTTGGACCTCCTCGGCCACGACTTGGGCATGGGGCCCCACCGCCCGGTAGGGTAGGGATTGGATGGGGGGGCTATCCCCTGTGTCAATGGTGTGTTGGGTGAGTGTGGTGCATCCTGGTCGGTCTGAGAACATGGGCTGAAATTCTTCCAAGACCTGGGTGATCTGCTGCCGCTGCTGTTCGGACAGGGAGGGGGACAGTTTGATCTCCTCCATTCCTCCCGCTTCCCCCCACTCGGCCAACAACCCCCCATCAGGGTCTCCCGGCTCCACACACTCTTGTACTCCCCCCACCTTCGTTCCGCGTTCTACATACAGTTTCAGCATATTTACATGGAAAACCTTCTGCCTCCCCGGCTGCCCCGGGAAAGCCACTTGGTAGTTCACCTCCCCCGACCTTCCAATGATGGTCCCTGGGCCCTCCCACTTCAAGCACAGTTTGTCCGTCTTTTGGGGGCGCAGTACCAACACCTGGTCCCCCACTTCGAAAGTCCGTGGTACAGCCGTCCGGTTGTACCACGCGCTCTGCCGCTGCTGGGCTGTTTCGAGATGCTGCTGCGCCGTCTCCCTCACCTCTCGAAGGACAGTCTGGAGGTGTTGCATGAACGTATGCACAGGCACGGAGGCTTTTGCGGCAACCCCCTCCCATTCCGCCCGCAACAGAGCCAAAGGTCCCCGGAGCTCCCTCCCAAACATCAGTTCGTTGGGGGAGAATCCCAGGCTTTCTTGGGGGGAGTCCCGGTAGGCAAATAACAAGTAGGGGAGGGCTTGATCCCAAGTCCCAGGGTGCTTCGCCGCATATGCCCTGATCATCTTTTCCAGAGTCTGGTTGAAACGCTCCACCAACCCATTGGTCTCGTGGTGGTATGGCACCGAAGTCAGGTGCTCTACCCCCCCCAGTTCCCACAATTTTTTAAACAGTTTGGACACGAAGCCCGTGCCGCAGTCCGAAACCACCGTGTGGGGCATTCCTAGGCGGGCGAAAAGAGAGAGGAGAGTCTTAGCCAGGCTGGTGGCGGAAATGGAGGCTAAAGCAAAAGCCTCTGCATAACGGGTGGCAAAGTCAACCACAGTCAATATAAACTTCTTCCCCGTCTTGGTGGGGGGATTCAAGGGTCCCACGATATCCATCCCTATTCTTTCAAAGGGGATGCCCACAATGGGTAGGGGTTGCAGGGGGGCTTTAGGATGGTCCCGGTTATGCCCCACCCGCTGGCAGACATCGCAGGACCGGCAATATTCTTGCACCTCATTTGCCACCATGGGCCAGTAGAGCCCCTCTGTCACCCTAACCAGAGTCCGTTTCTGTCCCAAGTGCCCTCCCCACGCCACATCGTGGGCCAGTTGTAGTACAGCCTGGCGGTACCTCGCAGGCACAACTAATTGTCTCTTCTTTGGTTGGGGACCCGGTCCCGTCCTTGGGCAGAATTCTCTGTAGAGGGCTCCCGCCTCCCACAAAAAGCGTTCGGACTGGTCCCCTACCCCGGGCCCTTGACTGGCCCGATCCCGACATCCCTGGAGGGATGGGTCGCTCTGCTGCTCTTCTTGAAACGCCTTCTGAGTCCCAAAATCACGGGCCATTGGCGCGAACCCCCCGGGGTCTTCGTCCTCCCCCACAACTGGGGGGAGCGGCGGGGGACGGCTGGCTGCCGCTGCCGGGGCCGCTTTACCGCGACCGGGAGGCGGGCCCGGGGACCTGGGAGGCTGCGGGTCAGGGGCTTGGTTGGCCCGACGCCGGGTCACCACCCCCACCTTGACCTGGGCAGCCAGGAACGCAACGTCGTTCCCAATGATGATTCCCCATTCTTGCTGGCCATGCACTATAACGTCCATCTCCCCTTCCCACCCCCTGTACTTGACCCAGACCCGGGCGAGGGGAACGGCTATGTTGGGAGAGTTATAGGGCTTTATGGCACAGGTGCGCCCCTTTAGCAACTGTCTCTTCTTTACCTTACTTCGAGGTAAAGCAGTGATGTCCGCCCCAGTGTCCCTATACCCCACCTGGGAAACATTGTTTACAGAGATGGACTCACAGAATTTGTCCTGGCTCCACCGCAGCTGCTCCGGGGAGGCAATGCGCATCAATGATGCCTGCGAGATGGCCCCCAGCGAATGCTGTCCTCCGCTCCTCAGGGACTGCGCCGCATCTTCACCGTCTCCCTCGAGGGACGAGCTGGACTGCTGATCCTCCTCGTGCTCCTCCGGTTCGCGGGACTCCGGCGCAAGCATCCTCCCCACCTTGCCCGGCGATGTCTTGGCGTGGCGGTTCTTTGCGATCAGTTTGGGGCAGCTCCTCTTGAGGTGCCCCGGTTCTTTACAATAGAAACATCCACTGGTGCCGGGGTTGTCTTTGGGCTTGCCTAGGGCTCCCTCCCGAGGTTTGGGGTTGCCCTTCTCCACACTTCCCTTGGTCCCGCCATGACTGAGGTTACCCCCCTTGGGTCCTTTGGGCTGCCGATACAGTCCCATTTGGTCGGCCAACTTGCCCATTTCCCTACAGTTTGGGGGGTCCCGATCCCGCACCGCCGTAGCTAGGTCCTCAGGGATAGTGGCACAGAATTGTTCCTGGATCAGGAGCTCCCGCACCTCCGCCAAGGAGGTCCTCCCGGTGGCCCCGATCCATGCGTCCCACACCTGCCCCAGGTGCGCCATCCAGGAGGCATACGTGTCCCCTGGGTTAGGCCGCCCGTAACGAAATTTACGGCGACAATGCTCAGCGGTGAGGGCAAACCTCTCTCTCACCGCTTCTTTGAACGCTCCATAGTCCAAGGGAGCGGTTTGGGTGTGGATGCCCAGAAGATCAGCCAGTTCCCCGCTGACTTGCGTCCTCAGGGCAGACATCCTTAAGTTGTCCGGCACCTTCTGCTCTACGCAGGCAGCCTCGAACAGGGTGAAAAAGATCAGTACATCCTGTCCCGACTGGTAGGTGGGGAATTGCTTCCTGTCCCATTTGGGGGTTGTGGTGCCCCCACCCTGGGATGCAGGGGTTCCCCCTTGTCCGGTGCCCCTGGTCAGCCTGGCCAACTCCAGCTGCATCTGTAGCATCTCTTGTTGATGCTGCATCAACTCCTTGGCTTGTTGCCAATTGAGTTGGGGAAAGAGGGCATCCAACCCTCCTCCCCCCATGGCTCCGTCAGTAACCCTTCTGCCGAGGTCCTCTTCCGCCTCTGGGTCCCTTATCTCGCTTCTCCGGCCGCTACTGGTAAGGTTGGGGCTACCCCACTGCTTGGGTCCCTGCCCTCCTAACAACTGTGAGGGGGCTTCCCCCCCTTCCTGCCTTGCCGTCTTTGGCCGCACCACCCACTCCATTGTGGAGGTCTGGGTTGGGGTTTCTGGGCTGCTCGCTAGCTCCACCTGCTCTTGGCTCAGACTATTCATTTTTCCTTGCTCTGAGCGCTCCCCAGCAACCTACTAGCCTGCCCGAAGTCCTGTTAGTTCCGACCGTCAAATGTGGTTTCCAATTATCCCACCGCTGCCACCATGTGAAGGGTCAGCAACCGGATCCTTTGCGTGAGTTCGGCAACTCTAGGGTTAACCGACAGAGCAATACCGCTCGTATCGGCTCTCAGTACAATCGGAAAGACCACACGCCTTTGTATGCCCAAATAAGGCTCTTTATTTGTTTATACAATGATTAGGTCGGAACTACCAGTCTTCTAAGAATACGTTTACAGTCAACAAAACCTTAGTTGACTCGCGTCTTACCCAATGAGCGGGCTCCGCGGCTAGCAGGTTACATTCAGGTCACTCTACTTACATCAAAGACAATACTCTAGTCAGTTTCAGCCCAGCTCTCGATCGGCGCTTCCTAGCGGAGAACGGAGTGCCTGGGCGGCTGTTGCTTAGGAGGATCTGGCCCCGTGGTTCCCAACAACCCGAACCGGGACAGGAGAGGGGTTTTCTACCCCGGATTCCCCGCTCTCCCCCCGCCCCCTAGGTCAGGTGGGGGCTTATGCCTGCCCCTTCGTGCAGATAGGCTTATTCCTGCCCGGGAAGAAGGTGACGTAGGGAAACCTTTGCAGCTCTTCGAGGCTGCCCTTTGTGCTGATGGTCCTTGATGGCCCTTCCTGGACGGTTGTGGATCTCTGCCGAGGTCTTCCTTTGTTGGGGCTGATGGCTTGTCTGGCTACTCCCTGGTGACCTCATCCCTCCTCCCCTGGCCCCCTCCTTTGGGGAAAGATGTGTGTGCGTGTGTGTACTGAATTTTGGGCTTTCTCCACATTTTACAACAACCATATCCCCCTGGGGGCGTGTTGCAGAGCTAAGCTACTTTCCGCTGTTATTATTATTACATTAAATAATTATCATGTAGGAGAAGAAGGATGCAGTGAAAAAGAAATGGGAATCAGAGGACCACATCCTGTTCATTTTCAGGGGGCAGAGACAGAGAGAGGCTAACAAATTTTGGAGCCCTTGATTCCAGTAATAAACGTTGCTTACACTTATGCAATGTAGCCATGAAACTACTTATGAAAAGCTGTGTAAAACACAAACTCTAAATTTACTGAATTACAAATGCAACTTGAATTACCCTTTCACTGTGGAAACCTAGCCATCTCTGCTCAGAAGCCAGCCCCACTGAGATCAATTAGACTTACTCCCAGGTAAGTGTATAGGACTGCAACATGATGTGGCTAAAATGATAACATTTTAGATTTTCATTCTGAATCTGTGGAGAGAAAGCCCAGCCAAGTACACACCCCCCCCCCCAATGGCCATCAAGGCTTCTGCCTAGGGCAGAAGCAGCTCAGCTCTGAGCAGTCATTTGCATCCACCTTCATTTACATTTACCTCAATGGGATCCATCTGCATATCCCCTGGTAGTCTCAAAGAGCTGCCAAGTACTGTTAAGCACCCAGGGACAGGGTAAGCCCAAAGAATCAGCAGGGTGAACCGGTTTTCCCAGATAGCAAGAGGGGAGGGGGAACCAGGAAGGGCGGGGGGGGGAGCAAGAGAGGAGGTAAAAGGGGGGGCACCCTGGCCAAAAAGGTTGTTGGTTGGTGGGCACAAGGCTGCACGGATGTCTAGGGCTCCGGTCCGGACTCAGATCCAACCCTGGGCAGCTCCCGGTGAATAAGCTGAACACCTCCGATAGCTGGCAAGCCGCGGCTTTTGAGGAACTTGGGTCATTCAAGGTAACGCCTACGCTGTACTGTATCTGCTCAATTTAGCAACTGTGATTGGAGGAGGCACGTGTGCCTTGTTAGTGCCTCATGTTTGTTTTGATACACTTCATTAAACCTGTTTATCCATAAAAAGTGTAGTAAGTTCATTCATTCTCTCTTCCATTGTCAATTTCGGTTGCGGCTGTCTCCTGAGTGCCGGAGAGCTGCGTAAGAAGGGTTTTCCTCGTTCTGGTTAACCCTTTCCATCCCGAATCCACACACAGGACCAGCTGCGGTCCTTCATAGAATCTCACCACATTCAGCTAAAGGCGCAATCCTATGTATGTTTAGGCAGAGAAAGGGCCTTTTCTCTGTCTAAGCATACATAGAATTGCGCCCTAAATTATTTTTAGTCTCCAGTGTCTTGCCTTTTCCTGAATGTAATCCATATTTTCTTCCTCTATGGTGTGGTTATTCAAAGTAATTAAACCAGAATAAACAGTGTGATCTTGTGTATAGCACCTTGTGCTGTGAAATGGTAACTGAATTGTGAGAATGGCATTAGGGGTTCATTATTTCATTTATCTTAGGATTGATAGACCACGTTTCATTTTAAAAAGAAACACTAATACTGTGAACACATACCGTACTTGTGGAGAAAGCCTAACATAAGTCTGCACACACACACATAGTCTTCGCCCAAGGGAGGGGGCGAGGAAGGGGGGATGAAGTCACAGGAGAAGTAGCCAGACAGACCGTCATCCCCAACAAAGAAGAGTCTCGGTGGAGATCCACAAAACCAAGGAAGGACCATCAAGAACCATCAAACTATCAGGGCAGTCTCAAAGAGCTGTAAAGTACCAGTACGTCACCTTCTTCCCGGGCAGGAATAAGCCCACCTGATACGAAGGGGCAGGCTTAAGCCCCCACCTGACCTGGAGGGTGGGGAGAGCGGGAACTCAGGGGTAGAAAACCCCTCTCCCTTCCGGTCAAGGGTTGTTGGGAACCCAGGGTACTTCGGGGCCAGATTCGTCCTCCAAGCGGCAGCCGGAGTAAGCCATTCTCATCCCCGGATCGGCCGACCCGGAGCCAGGCTGAAACTGACTAGCGTAAAGTCTCTGATCTGAGGTAATTGACCAGATTCAATCCGCTAGCCTAAGAGCCTGTTTCATTGATGAACGCAGGGGTCAACTAAGGTTGTGTTGACATTGTAGTATTCCTGGAAAGCTGTTAGTTCCGCTCTGTGTAAACAAATAAAAGCCTTATTTGGTCATTTAAAGGGCTTCGGTTTCCTCTTGTGCGCGAAAGCCTCTCAGGTGGTCGCCAGCGCTCGTACGGGCTGTAACTCACTCAGTGCCGGTTAACCCGTTAAGCGCCGAACTCATGCATAGGATCCAGGTGGTGATCCTTCACAATACTATTATGTTTTTACCTCATTACAACCACCTAGTGTACTCACTACAACCACCTAATGTACTATATTCCCATTTCACAGATAGAGGTGTGAAGCTGAAAGAAGTGTGACTTGGAATCTTCAAATGTTACCCTTACATTGTAGAACCATGGAAGCCACTTTTCTGTGAATTCATCCCAATGCACTGCTGTAGGATTTAAAAGCCTTCAATCATGTGAATGAAACAATTGTGCAGGTCTTTACCAGAAAAATGCCACCAGGGCAAATTGTGGGGGTGATAATTTTGTGATGAGGATCCACACAATTGACCATGCCTGTGTGGTTTGACACACTGACCTGTTTCGCATGACACAATATCCTACCATGGCTTAATTTACCCGTGGGGGCTGTCACATTGTGTCGGGCACCCACAGGTGCCTTTTTTGGAGGGTGCCTGCAGGCACCTAGCTTACCATAGCTTGTTGTGTTGTGCGAACTTAGGCGGCAGGGGTTGTTTGAGGGTTAGACAACCCTCAAATAACCCTGGTTATTTGAGGGCTGCCTAACCTTCGAACAACCCCTGCCTACATGGGTTTGCATGATATGACAAGTCAGGCACCCATGGGCACCATGCAAAAATGGTGCCCGTGGGCGCCTGGCGCAACATGACAACTCCCACAGGTAAACTAAGCCACGGTGGATTGTTGTGATGTGCGAACAGGTCCATTAAGTTACAGAAGTTACATGGGAAGGGCCATAGCTCATTGGATGAGCAAATACTTTGCAACCCGAAGGTCACAGGTTCAATCCCTGGCATCTTGAAAAACAACAAAGAGCCTTGAGACACATTAAAGACTGACAAATTTATTTGACATAAGCTTCCGTAGGCACTCTAGTCATCAGATGCATGAAGTGTTAACTTCAACTTGGCAGATTTATATACATATGCTCTGCAGAAGGGGAGGGGAATGTAAAACTGTGTTGCCAAAGGGAATTTGTAATGCAAAAAGGCAGACAGTGCTGATTAACTTAATGGTTGCCATTGTTGGGTGATATCAACGCAATGGTGAGACAATTAACATATGCAGTGCAATCTACTATATAAATGTGAAAGTTTGTCCGTATGTATGTCTGTACGTCCAATCGGTTTGCGTGCGTTACATAGGCTCCTACACAGTTGGACGGATCCGCCCCAAACTTGGCACGCATACTCAACATAACCCAAGGACAAAGACTGGTGGGTTCAAATCTCCAAAAAACCCTCGCTGCGCCTGTACAGCCCAAAATAGATGAGAGCCAATGGTGCCACTTGGAATGCTCACAGGGGCCATTCAGGAGCAGTTATGCAAATCACTCCAACGGCATTTAGAATGTTTGTATGCACTGCCACAGGGGCCCAATCAGGAGCGGATATGCAAATCTCTCCTACATCCAAACAGAATGTTCACATGAACTGCAGCCGGGGCCTACACGGGGGTGAGGGGTGGGGAGCTGGGATTTCATTGTTGGGTAGTCCCGAGGGGGAGGGGGCAAGCAGGGATTTCATTGCTGTGCAGTCCCAGGGGAGGGGGGAGAGCAGGGATTTCATTGTGTGGTCCCGGGGGGGGACACACAGGGATTTAATTGTTGTGTAGTCCCGGGGCGGGGGAGGGATTCAATGTTGTGTGGTCCCAGGGGAGCAGGGATTTCATTGTTGTGTAGTCCCGGGGGGGGGGACACACACAGGGATTTCATTGTGTGGACCCAGGGGGGAGCAGGGATTTCATTGTGAAGTCCTGGGGGGAAAGGGAGAAGTAGGGATTTCATTGTGTAGTCCCAGGGGAAAGGGAACAGGGATTTCATTGTGTAGGCGGGGGGGGGGGCGAGCAGGGATTTCATTGTGTAGTCCCGGGGGAACAGGTAGTCCCAGGGTAGCTGGGATTTCATTGTGTAGTCCCGGGGGAGCAGGTAGTCCCGGGAGAGCTGGGATTTCATTGTTGTGCAGTCCCGGGGAATATGGATCCACTCAAAAAAGCAGTCAGCTACCTTAAGGAATTTCGAACAAATAGTGCCTATAGGAAAATGATGACCCATGCAACGCCGGATAAAAAAAGCTAGTTTTTAAATAAAACCTTTGTCATTATTCAAACCACAAGAAATAGAATTGAATCTCCTCATGAATTGTACTTTAGAATTTCACATTGTTATCGGTCTTCGAAATTCCTTTGTTCAAAAATGGCCACCTTAAGGTCACTGACAGAGTGTCCTGGGAGGTTCCCCCGGCCCCAATGGTTTCTTTGTTTTTGAAGCAACTGCCTAACACAGCTACCCCTCTGGAAATTGGCATCTCCAAACAGAACTGGGAAAGCTCCTGTCTGAAACCTGGAGAACACTGCCAATACTGGTTAGGCCGAAGCAGAGTTTTCCCCCTTATGCACAGCCTGGTCATTGAAACTGGTTATCACCACGTGGGTTGTTAAACCCTGCTAAAAGGCTCTTAAAAGGAAATGGATTGTCCAAACAAGGTTTAAAAACTAATAAAGACATTTATTAGTTTTACTTACAGTCCGTTTATTCATATATGCAGGATGCATATAAGCAGGTTAGAGTCTTGGGTGTTAAGAGTCTGCTTCACTGGAGGTCCCTGGCTGGAAGCCAGCTCAGACCGTGCGTCCATCAGGTTAGAGCAGTGCTTCTCAAATAGTGGGGCGGGCCCCCCAGGGGGGGCGCGAGGCTCCGTAAAGGGGGACTCGTTTGACCTCAGTTAAAAGTTTTTTTTAATATTGTGTTCCTTTAAATCCTGTGCTCCTTTAAATCTTTTCTGCTACAGTTAATAAAGCTATTCTTTGTTGTAAATTGATCCACATTTCTTTCTTTTTTTATTCTCTTATACGTTAATAAGGATACAGTGTTATGCAGAGGTGTACTTATAACAATTTTATAGACAAATGATACTATTTACAGTCGCGCAGGGGGCGCGAAATGTTTTCTTCTTCCTAGGGGGGGCATGACAGAAAATAATTGAGAAGCACTGGGTTAGAGAGTGTTGTGGGGGAAAATGATCCACTGCGTTGTGTTTTGGAGGTTCTTCGAGAGAAAAGTTTATTAGTGAATTCACGGATGGCATCTGTGGAGGAAGGGGGGGGCTGGCTGACCCGCCAGACCTCCACCCTTTCCTACTCCAAAGGAAACCCAGCACTTGCCACCATGTGGCCCGGAAGGGGGGGCTGGCTGACCCGCCACCACCCCACCCTTGCCTACTGGCAAAGGAACCAAGACCCTCTGAGATCTCAAGATACCAGACTGCCAGCCTCAGCTGTCTGCAGTCCTACTTGGATCTCTGTTTAGGGACCCGCCTTCAATTCTGTAACCTGGATTTAGATACTGAACTCACAGAGCACTACAAAACCCATTTGGGGTGAAACCAAGACAAGGTTTATTCTGGTAGCATCTTACAACAAAATTAGGGAAATGAGAGAACCATACAAAATAGAGAGACAGACACTTCGGTACACAGTAAAGCTACAAAACAATAAAAACCTGATTCCTTAAGATCTCTCAGACACACACCTGTTACCTGAGGGTGTTCTCTTCAAGGGTTCGATCCAGCACAGCCTTGCCGCCCGGGGGGAACTATTTTATCTACCCGCAGGTCCGAGATAAATAGCCCTCCACAAGACCTGCCTTTCTAGAGCCCTCAAACCAGCCAATTTTTACCAGGGCTGCCTGGGGTCGATTCCTGAGGGGCCCCCCCCAAAGTCTTGGGCCCCTCGCTGGCGCGCTGCCATGCCGGGCACGCTACCAAAAGGACTAAGACCAAGAACAAAGGCTACACGTGGGGAAATAGCTCTTCCCCCTCTCCTTTTCTGTAGCCTTCTTGCTTCAGCCAATCAATTTGAACTTCACCTGGCCAGGCAGGGGGGAGGGAACTCGTGAGTCATGGCTTGAACTACATTTACACATGAACGCCCTCAGTGTGTGTGTGTGTGTGTGTGTGTGTGTGTGTTCCTGCATGCCTACATGCAGGAACCCCCAAAAGCTCCATAGCATCTGAGCACAGTCAGGAATGCCAACAAGAATGAAAGGGAAACACTTCCATTTATAATGAACAAGACTAAACAAGGCAACTAAACAAGGCAATTCCAAAAGGAAACACCTAGGTCTGACAAAAGGTCAGACATTGCCCATCTTCTAGCTCTCAAGGCTTTTACATAAGGTAATCAGTAGTCTTTTGCAAGGGGGATATGGCTCACAGAGTCACAGTACTCTTTAGCATAACAGAGCAGAGGCTAGGCACAACCAATGGAAGAGTGATTTGCACTCAGGGTTGTTCATGGAAGAAGGTCTGACTTGCCCTTCCAGGCCTTTCTGTTAAACTGAAGCCTGGACAAAATGTACTTCTACAAAAGGGAGAGAGAGAGCTGGCCACAGAGAGGCAGGGAGGAGGGGTTACAAAACATGCACCCTGGGGATTGTCAAATTAACCCTTTCCTTCCACTGTAACTAGTGGTTGCATTACCTCGTTGATTTAAGCAGGCAATATTGCAATTTCCAACACAGTGGACAATACTGAGGTAGATAAACCCACAGAAAAGCAGCTCCTACAACCAGGGGTGGGCAACTTGCAGCCCTCCTGATGTTTTGGCCTGCAATTCCCATCATCCCTCACAGTAAATTGAAAGGGTAAACTCATCTTAGTCCTCATCATGATAAAGCAAGCGATTGCCCCCTCCCCTCCCTTGCTAGGAAACCGCATGGGTCATTTTAAAAATCACAGTTCAGTGGGCTGATGATCCTTCTGCCTGCGTCTGCTAAGGAAGAAAACAAAGCCATGTGAAATAGCCACAGCGTCTCCTTCCTTCTCTTTGCCTCCTGAAGCTGAGCCAGGCCAGCCCACAGAGACAGGCAGGGCGGGGAGGAGGACGGCCTAGTGCAGATTCTGAGCACTTCCAACAAACCACCAGTGAGCCCTGAGAAGCTTGGGAGCGCCCACTGGGGTGTGGTTTGCCAACCTGAGCTGCTCCAACATGCCCTGAGAGACTTGTAGATGCAGCCCGGCAGCTACTGGGTGGCCTCAGCTATTTCAAGCAGCTGTTTGATAATGTTACCTTTCAGCGTGAGGGAAGGGCGTAGCCGGCAGCTCGCCATCAGCGGCGAAATACATTCATAGAATGTGCTTGGCAACCCGACTCGGATTCCTCTGTCAGGCATAGGCTTGTGCTTGTCCACTGGCACTAGGGTTACCAGATCAACAGCTTGAAATAAGGTAAGTTATTAAGCTGCAGCACTGTATCCCTGCAGACTACTAGAAGAGGGCTTAATCAGAGCTGGGACTCAAGGAGACGTAGCCAGGAATCTGTTCTTAAGGACTGGGCTCAAAGAAGAAAGAAAAAGTGGAGGCTTGTGAAAATGTAAAGACATAGTTGTTTTGTTTGCAGTCCCTTGTCTGTGGCCCCATTTACACATGCAACATTCACCCCCAATATACACACACACCACTCGTATTTGCTGTTCATGAGCATCCCATTGAAAACAAAAACAGAAGAGCTCTCAGCAGACAAGGAATACCCACAGAAGAACAAGCACTGCAGGCATATCCTGAAGAATTTGGGTGTCCTATACGCTTTGAACAGGGACAGAATCCATCTGATTTCTCACATGTTTTAACTGAGAAGCTACTGGAGTCCAGACGTCCCTGGCAGACACACCCTCAAGCCCAAAAGATCCAGATGTGTGTGGACTGATTGCCTTAGATGGGCTTCCCACCCAAAGGTTTCCTAGTCCGTCCGTCCCCCCAGCAGTTCAGACTGCACTGGTGTTTTCAGCCTGGGTTCATCATCAGGCGATCACTCGTGACCGAGTAAGATTGTCTTCCGGGATAAAAGGAGGAAATTCTAAAGAAGATTGTGTAGACTCTAGCGATGGGTCTGTAAGTGACTGTGGAGGCCAATTCTAGATCCACACAGCTTCCCACAGTGAGGACACAGGTTATCAGATAGAAGATGGTCCTGTAAAGGATTCATTTGACGCGCTTTTCGCTTAGCACGTTTCTCCCTTTCACCTTGCACTCGGGCTTCTTCAAAGTCCATGGAACCTTTGTGAAAGGCCAACCTCCATTTAGATCGTTCATGGGCCAGAGCTTCCCAGTTTTCGATGTTTATATTGCATTTTTTTAGATTAGCCTTATGAACATCTTTAAACCTCTTATATTGACCACCGATATTCCGCTTTCCATCCTTGAGTTGGGAGTAAAGTAACTGCTTTGGGAGACGGCAGTCAGGCATTCGAACAACATGACCGGTCCACTGAAGTTGGCGTTGAAGGATCATTTTTTTCAATGCTAGTAGTCTTTGCTTCTTCCAGTACACTGACATTTGTTCGCCTATCTTCCCAAGTAATTTGCAGGATTTTCCGGAGGCAACGTTGATGAAACCTTTCAAGGAGGTGGAAGTGACGTTTATAGATAGTCCATGTTTCGCAGGCATACAATAAAGTTGGTAATACAATGGCTTCATAAACCAGTGTTTTGGTCTTCTTACAAATATCCCGATCCTCGAACACTCTATGTTTCATTCGAGAAAATGCGGCACTTGCGGAGCTCAGACGATGCTGGATTTCACTGTCGATGTTAGCTGTAACAGAAAGATAGCTGCCAAGATAGAGAAAATGATCGACATTTTCCAGTATTGTCCCGCCAAGCTGGATAGATGGCATCACCAAAGGATTGGCTTGCACTTGCTGATGAAGCACTTTGGTTTTTTTGATGTTAAGTGAGAGACCAAGTTTTTCGTATGCTTCTGCAAAAGCATTTAGGATAGTTTGGAGATCATCCTCTGAATGTGCGGAGACCACATTATCATCAGCATACTGAAGTTCCACAACGGAGGTTGTAATTACCTTACTTTTTGCTTTCAGCCTGCTGAGATTAAAAAGCTTTCCATCTGTTCGATATATAATTCCCACACCGGTGGGAAGTTTCCCCTTGACAAGATGTAAAACCATGGCGATGAAAATGGCAAATAATGTTGGGGCGATAACACATCCCTGTTTAACACCTGATCCCACTTTAAATGGAGCACCATGAGAGCCGTTGTTGTCCAAAACCGTTGCCGTCATGTTGTCATGGAGAAGTCGCAAGATATTCACAAATTTATTGGGGCATCCAATTTTCATAAGGATAGTCCAGAGAGCTGTACGGTCTACAGTATCAAAGGCCTTAGCCAAATCGATAAATGCCATATAAAGGGGTTGATTTTGCTCCCGGCATTTTTCTTGGAGCTGACGTGCAGTAAAAATCATGTCTACTGTCCCTCTAGAGGGGCGGAAACCATATTGAGTTTCAGGGAGGATCTCTTCTGAAATAGATAGAAGACGGTTTGCGAGAATCCTAGCAAATATTTTACCTGCGGTTGCTAAGAGAGAAATGCCCCGATAGTTTCCACAGTCTGTTCTATCACCCTTCTTAAAGAGGGTGATAATTATGGCATCCCTGAAGTCTTCTGGGATCTCTTCTCTTATCCAGATTTTTTCGATGAGTTTATGAAGATGTTGTACAAGTTCGGGGCCCCCTTCTTTAAAGATTTCAGCAGGAATCCCATCTGGTCCACTAGCTTTGTTGTTCTTCATTTGATTAATGGCTTTTTTTACTTCATCCAAAGTGGGGAGTATTGCAAGTTCCTCTTTAATTTGTTTTTGCGGGATTTGCGAAAAAATCTCGTTATCCACCTTAGACTTACGATTTAAAAGGTCATAATAATGCTCTTTCCAACGCAGTGCAATAGACTCTTTGTCTTTTAAGAGTTTGGTGCCATCTTTTGATTGTAAAGGGTTTGTACCATATGTTTTTGGTCCATAAATGGCCCTTGTGGCCTTAAAAAAGCCCCGTGCATCATGAGATTCTGCAAGTTGTTGAATTTCTTCAGCTTTTTTTTTCCACCAAGCGTTCTTAAGTTCTCTTGTTCTTCTTTGGACCTCAGCCTTTGCGCTAGCGTAGGTTTTTTTCTTGGCAGCGCAGTTAATATCATTTTGCCATATTTGGAAGGCTTTCCTTTTTTGGTCAATTATATATTTAATCTCATTGTCATTTTCATCAAACCAATCCTGATGTTTCTTAGTTTCATATCCAATAGTTTGTTCACAAGCTGCAATAATGGAGGTTTTCAGCTTAGACCAATGGTCCTCAATGTTGTCATGAGGTTCCGTAGGTAGATGTTCCTTAAGAAGTGATTGAAGACGAGTTTGCTTAATAGGATCTTGAAGGACTTGGATGTTCATTTTACGCCTTGGTTTCCTTCCTTGAAGCCTACGTTGGGGAGCAATGTTGATAACCATTGTGGACCGGATTAGTCGGTGGTCTGTCCAGCAGTCGTCGGCACTCACCATGGCCCTAGTAAGAAGTACATCGCGGCGATCTCTAACACGGACAATTACATAATCCAGAAGATGCCAGTGCTTTGACCGTGGGTGCTGCCATGATGTTTTAAACTTATTCTTTTGTCGGAAGAGCGTGTTTGTGATAGTGAGATTATGCTCTGCACATATAGACAAAAGTAAGAGTCCGTTCGGGTTGCTATTACCAACTCCGTCCTTTCCAATAGTTTCTGGCCATAAATCAAAGTCACGCCCGACTCTTGCGTTAAAATCGCCCAGGAGGATAATTTTATCCTCCTTAGGTATCTCTGACAGGAGAGTGTCCAACTGGCTGTAAAAACTTTCCTTGATGTCATCATCAGCGTCTAATGTTGGTGCATAAGCGCTCAAAATAGTTACCTGTTGGTTATTGGCGAGCTTTAATCGAAGAGTTATCAGGCGTTCGTTAATGCCAGTAGGAACTTCTGACAAAGAGTTCACTAGTTCATTTTTGATGGCAAAGCCTACACCATGTATTCGTCGGTCCTGCTCAGGTAGTCCTTTCCAGAAGAAGGTATAACCTCCTTTTTCTTCTTTCACCTGTCCCTCTCCTGCCCTTCGAGTTTCTTGAAGTGCTGCTATGTCAATTTTAAACCGTCTCAGCTCCCTTGCAATAATAGCAGTCCTACGCTCAGGGCGTTCACTATCTATGTTATCCAGCAATGTCCGTATATTCCATGTTCCAAAATTCAAATGTCTTTTTCGACCGCTAAAATGGTGACCCCACTGGACGCGGTAATCCAGTCAGGGGAGAAAGAGGTAGACTATGTTTAGGGCACCTTTTCTAGCCCCCTCCCCATACGGGGTGAGCAGAGTGGATCCTAAATAGGGCTGCTCAGTCATGGATACAGCTGCCGAGCTGCTCGACTACCTCGTTCCTTGAACAGGGCGACTGAGTCTGCATCCACCGCCCATGTGCTGGTCCATGACTAGGGGCTTCCAGATTCACAGTCCTGCCCCCGTTGCCATTCGCCAGTCGCCATGGGACTTTTTTTTTGTTTGTTTGTTTGGTTGGTTGGGTTGGGTTGGGTTGGATGGGTTGGGTTGGAAGACGCCTGTGCGTGAAACTGTTTTATGTGGGGAGATCGGTGCACAACGAATCACCACACAAACTTGACAGAGTACGGCAGAGATCCAATGGCACGGTTACCCTGACGATTGGAAAACCATTCTCTGCTGCAGCCTTCATCCGCCTTCACAGCCGTTGTAATTTAGGTTTAATTATCTTCCGCCTGTTCTGCCGTTGAGGACTTTATGTTTTGGATCGTTCTTTGTCTGGTTCCTCTCCCCGGACCTTACCGCCATGGGTGACCCTACTGGGAGTACATAGCTCCCGACGGCATTGCTCACAGGATTCATCGGAACACGCAAGCCCACTCACCACTTCAAGGTGACGATCCAGCGAGGGGAGCCTGGGTTACATGGCTGGTGGCAGGGGAGTAAAGGAGAGAAGGGAATAGACTCCTCCCACCCCCTCTGCGCTAGGTTTGATATTTTAATTGTGGTCTGGCTGCTTCGCTGTGGTTTGAGCAGGAACACCTGACGGGCCATTTTGAGAGGAAGCTTCATAGGACAGAAGCCCTGCCAGGAATAGGGTGGTGCAGCTGCATGAACCACTCTGTCATGTTGATCGGCAGGAGGAAGGGAGGGGGCACGGGAAAGGAACGGATGCAGCAGCCTTATCTCCTCCCTGCACAGAAAGGGTGTGGGATGGACTTCCCCATCTGTTGGAGCCAAACGTTCCACCCCCCTGCACCGAAGGGGGAAGGAACAGAGGTGGCTGGGTGAGAGAGAAGCCCGCCCACAAGTTGGATCGTACACAGCTTCGCATGCAGTTGCTTCTGCTGCGCTCTGGCTCTGGAAGTGATAAGGCATGTTTACACTTGATACTTGATTTCAAAGCCTTACGTGCCTGGGCATAAGTCTGCCTGGACATCAGGCTCTCTGAGAGGCCCTTGAAGCTCTGATGCCTAATCCCAGTTCAGTTGAGCCAGCGAGGGGCTGTTGCTTTGCAGGGATGGGGACTCGGACTCGAGGACTCGACTCGTGAGTCGGACTGAGTCCCCCCTCTGACTCGACTCTCGGACTCGAGTCCCAATATTTTTAATGGGACTCGAGACTCGACTCGGGACTCGAGACCAAGGACTCTTCAACATCCCTGGGCTGTGCCAGAAGGAGTGGAGAGGAGCGTGATTGCCAGCGAAGAGCGCATGGAAGCGAGGTGTGCTGCTGCTCAGCCACTATGGACCAGGAGTGCAGCCCCAACAGTGTGTCAAGATTTATTTTGATTGATGTGTTGCGTACTTGGGAGAGGCAGAGGAAGGACCTGAGATTACTCTGTGTGGCTGCTCTGAGTGTGAAGTAGCCTTATTTTGTTGGGAAAAACCCCCATTGATTTTAATAGGGACTCGTGGAGTCAGCTTTGGGAGTGACTCGTGACTCGTGACTCGTGAGTCACCATTTTGGACCAAGGACTCGGACTCGAGACTCGGGTCCAAAGACTCGTGACTCGACTCGTGACTCGAGACCAAGGACTCTTCAACATCCCTGTTGCTTTGTAACAAAAAGCACTCGATACATGCTCAAGGGAGCTGTGAGTTTAATTATTGCTTCATATATTCCAAGGTTGATCCTGAGATTCAAAACAGGTGTGCTGCTTGTCCTCCCTTCCAGCTGAAAAAGGTCTCCAGTTTACAAGCCTCAGCTGGGCACCAAAAGGGGAGCCCATTGGCAACTCCCTCCTAGCATGATTTTATTTATTTTATTTATTTATTATATTTATACCCCGCCTTTTTTCCTGCAAGGAATCCAATGCGGCTTACATAATCCTCCTCCTCCTCCTCTCCATTTTATCCTCACAACAACCCTGTGGGGTAGGTTAGGCTGAGAGTCAGTGACTGGCCCAAAGTCACCCAGTGAGTTTCATGGCCAAGCGGGGACTAGAACCCAGATCTCCCGAGTCCCAGTCCAACACTCTCACCACTACGCCATACTGGAAGGCTTAAACTAGCCCGGGAGTTCTCAACCTGGGGGGAATGTTAGGGTTTCAGGGGGGGAATTGGGACCACAGACTCAAACTGTTGGAATACTGATCTTTCTACAAATTACAATTCTACAGATTGTACATAATCTACAGGACATCACACCTTATTGCATGGCACAGATTAAGTCAGACACAGGGCCGGTGCAAGGCAGTTTGGTGCCCTAGGCAAGATCAGATATTTAGCGCGCCCCCTTCCCACTTGAGCCCTCCCTCCCCCCAGCCCTATGCTCCTGGCGCCCCCTTTAGCCCAGCGCCCTAGGCAGTCGCCTAGTTGGCCTAATGGTAGCACCGGCCCTGGTCAGACAATCTTGGAAAGGGGGGAATGACATTCTGACATATGGCGAAGAGAGTGCATGGGGCAAAAAAGGTTGAGAACCACTGAGCTAGCCTTTCCCAGCCTGGTGCCCTGCAGATGGGTTGGACTGCATCTCCCATAATTCCCAGCCAATTTGGCCATCAAGTTGGGGAAGGCTGGTTTAAGGCCAGCAGTCTGTTATAATCCCTCCCTGACCTAAGACCCATTTCATTTTATTAATATTAGCATTTTAACCTCACTTTTCAGCTGAAAAAAGCTCCCAGAGCAGCTTACAAAGGCCAGTGACAAGACAGTCCCTGCCCTCAGACTTACAACCTAAAAGACACAGCTCAAAAGGAAAAGGGACTAGGAGGGAGGAGGAGAAACGCAAACTCAGACACTGGATCTTAGATACAAAGGTATCATGAATATTTTTTTTCTGGCAGGGAGGATGGAAACAAGCTCCCTGCAGCTGCTCCTTCACTGGCTAATGTTTGCAGCCAGGTTGGTTTCTCCCTTGTTGTGATATTCTTCCCTAGAAGTCAGGGGGAGCAGCCTCCCAATGGCTCTAGGTCCCCTGGCTGATGGCAGAGGCTAGAGTGTGCTAACCTTCAAACAGGTATTTCCCCTTTTTATATCCCATAGAGTGCTGGACTGGGACTCAGGAGATCCGGGTTCTAGTGCCCGCTCGGCCATGAAGCTCTCTGGATGACTTTGGGCCTGTCAATAAATCTCAGCCTCACCTACCCCACAGGGTTGTTGTGAAGATAAAATGGAGAGGAAGAGGAGGACTGTGGAGGAAGGGGGGGGCTGGCTGACCCACCACACCCCCACCCTTTCCTACCCAAAGGACCCAAGACCCCCAGAGATCTCAAGGTACCAGATTGCCAGCCTCAGCTGTCTGCAATCCTACTTGAATCTCTGTTCGGGGACTTGCCTTTGTCTATAACCTGGATTTAGTTCCTGAACCAAGCAGAGCAATCCACAAACACCATGTGGGGTAAAAAACCAAGAAAGGTTTATTCTGGTAGCATTTTACAACAACCAATAGGGAAATGAGAGAAGCACAAAATAGAGAGACACTTTGGTACAAAGTAAAGCTGCAAAATAACAAAACCTAATTCTTTATATCTCCCAGGCACACAACTCTGTTACCTGGGGGTCAGTTCTCTTCCAGGGTTAGATCCAGCACAGCCTTGCTGCCCGGGAGGACTACTTCACCTACCCGAAGGTCCGAGATGGGTAGCCCTCCACAAGGCTTGCCTTTACCAGAGCCCTCATTCAGCTAATTTCACCAGGGACTACCTGGGGTCGGATCCTGAGGCCACCCGAAGGCTTGGGCCTCTCCTTGGCTTACCGCCATTGCTCCAACAGCCGGCAGCCACGCGATGACCAAAGACAAAGACCAAAAACCACACGTTGGGAAATATACCTGTGGAGGAAGGGGGGGCTGGCTAGGCCCGCCACCACCCCACCCTTACCTACCCCAAAGGAACCAAGACCCCCAGAGATCTCAAGGTACCAGATTGCCAAGCCTCAGCTCCTTGCAACCCTACTTGAATCTCTGTTCAGGGACTCGCCTTTAATTCTGTAACCTGGATTTAGATACTGAAGCCACAGAGCAACTACAACACCCATGTGGGGTAAAACCAAGACAAGGTTTATTCTGGTAGCATTTTACAACAAAAAGTGGGAAATGAGGGAAGCACACAAAAGGGAGAGAGAGAGAGACGCTTTGGCACACAGAAATAGAGCTGCAAAATAACAAAACCTGATTCTATCTCCCAGGCACATAACTCTGTTACCTGAGGGTCAATCTTCTTCCAGGGTTAGATCCAGCACAGCCTTGCCGCCCGATGGAGAATTACCACACCTACCCGAAGGTGCGAGATGGGTAAACTCCCACAAGGCTTGCCTTTACTAGAGCCCTCATTCAGCTAATTTCACCAGGAGCTACCTGGGGTCGAACCCTGAGGCCTGCTCCTGAAGGCTCGGACCTCTGCTTGGCCTGCCGCCATTGCTCTAACAGCAACCATGCGGTGACCCAAAGACGGACAAAGACCAAAACCCGCGCTTTGGGAAATATACCTTCCCCCCCCTCCTCCCTGTAGCTCTGCTGACTCTTAGCCAATCAAGATGAACTTCACCTGGCCAGGCAGGGAGGGGAACTTATGACTTACTGGGTTTGAACTACATTTACATATGAAAGCTTTCAGCCTGGCTCCTCTGGACTTCCAGGCGCCATCCATTCGAGAGGAACTATGCACGCACACACACCCAGCCGATTCACACATGAGGGTGTGTGTGTGTGTGTGTGTGTGTGTGTGTGTAGGAACCCCCAAAGGCTCCTTTCTCCACAATACCTTCCCCCCCTCCTTTCTGTAGCTTTGCTGCTTCTTAGCCAATCAGGATGAACTTCACCTGGCAGGGAGGGGAACTCATGACTTACTGGGCCTGAACTACATTTGCATTTGAAAGCCGTGTCTCCGGCTTTTCAGGACTTCCAGACGCCATCGCCTCCTCCCAGCCTTACTTGATTTACACATGAGGAGGCGTGTGTGTGTGTGTGCAGGAACCCTCAAAGGCTCTTTTCTCCACAAGGACCATGTAAGCCACCTTGGGTTCCTTGCAAGAGGAAAATGGCTGGATATAAATGTAACAAATTAAAATATATGCTACCTGCAGACATACATGCAAAAGAGAGTGCAAAGCACATCCACAATTCTGTGAGATGCTTTTTAATCAGGGCCAATGCAAGACATTCACCTCGCTCACCAATGCCTCGTTCTGAGAAAAGGGTCCTTCCTTAGAGCAAGACACTGTGGGTGAGGTGGTGCCAAAGGCTGCCTGAACAGCACTTTGCTGTGACCTCAGCAAACACCAGGATCTTTAAACTATGAAATTATTTAAACAGATTTGGCCACCACTGCAGCAAAGCATTGGCGGTACAGGCAGTCTCCATGGCCATCTTGCTCTTAATGCCTTTCTGTTGGGAAGGACCCCTTCCTCAGAGTGGAGGCAGTATGGTGGGTGGCCCTGTGGTGATGTGGAGAGGGAGAGTGAAGGGCAGCTGCAGTGGCTTGGCAGTGATGTGGAACAGGGCTGGCCCAAGACATTTTGCTGCCTGAGGCAGAGCAGCAAATTCCCCCCACCCAGCCACCCAGCCCAGTCAAAGTGCATAGTACACACAGCCAGCCATTTTGGTACCTGAGGCAAATAACAATATGCTACCCTTTCAAGACACGCGAAATCTGCTGCTTCGCTCTACCTAATAGTGGGGCCGGCCCTGTCCAGGAAGGACAAAAAGTGGCCTAGTGGTAATGGGCAGGAAGGCAGCCAGTGGTCTGGCAGTAGCAATGTGATTGTGAACCAAGCACTGGGCAGATGGCAGTGGCTGCAACCAGGCGGTGGTCCCAACCCCAATTTTCCAGTCTCCCCCCCCCCAATCCACCTGAGGCAAGGATCTCACCCTGCCTCATGAGAGAGCCAACCCTGTTTTTAATGTACATCTCTGCACCCTGAGGCAAGCACCCTACTGCCCTTGAATGAAAAACGGAACTGCGCTTAGCAGTGGCTCATCTTTTATTTGCTTACTTACCATATTTATCAGTCGCCTTTCCGCTTGATGCTTAAGATGACCTACAAGAAAAACCAAGTCACAGTGAAGAAGGAACGGATACATTGAAATATCATAAAAATAAGATAGCAACAATATCCCGATTAAAACCACAACAGCTAGCTAAAAGAAACCACCCAAAGATGGATCTGTGAAAACTATAAAAACAACAATAAAGTTCTATGCCATCCAATGAAAAATGGACAGCAAGTGGAACTGCCGAATTCTGCTCCATATACTGATGAATAATAACAAGCCTCCCTAAAGAATGTTATGCAAAGCCAGGTTTCACTCCCCATTCTAAGAGCATGGCGAGGAATGTTATGGGAGGAGGCATTCCCTAACCTATATGTGTATTAAAATTTACTAAAGTACACTCTAAACATTGGTTCTTAAACCATGTGCTAGGGCACTACTCTACCACGAGAGAGGCTGAAGTGCGACTGTTCCCCCTTTCTCTCTGCCAATATATGGGCAACCACATCATTGCAAGGGAGGGCTTATTGAAGCACTGGGATTTCCTAATACAACCTGGGCTCCAGCTAACCATTTCTAGGGGGTTTCCAATGCATCACCATTGCCCAGAAAACACAGACCCATCCTTGATCTCTGGGCAAAGGGCAGGAGGCCAGGAGACAATGATTAACTGGGCTGTCCTACAGTTGCAAGGAGGATGTCTGCCCAGTGTTCTGGGATTTGACTGAATCTTGTTTAAGTGTAAGGGCCAATCCACAGTAGGGTTTTTCCCACTTCTGCAGTGTCTGGTGGCACACTCGCATTGCATTCGCCAACCCATAGTCCTCGCATGATTTCTGCCTTTATATTCCAGCATTTTGTAGTATATTACTTATGGTAGTTGTTTATTGTGGTATTCCTATGCTAGTGATTTATGTGTGAACAAGTGGCACACTAATCTGACTTATACTGATAGGAATGGCTTCAACCTGTAGAACCAGTCTGGTAGCCTTTCTTCCCCACCTTCACCTTGGGCAGAGGGTCATGGCTTTGTGGGCAGGAAACAGGGGCTTGTGCTCCATTTGTTGACCATCATTGAGCAGGCTGGATGGTCAGCCATTAAATTTTAGGGTGAGAATGCTACATTTCAATGCGCACCTACACAGCTTACACAGCTGTGAATAACTGGGCATATAAAAAATTAAATTACCGGTATCTGGGGAAAGTGCACCTGTGTAGCTGTGCACAATTTTGCTGTAATGTCTGTGAGGTCGGTTTGGAATGTCTGTTCAAGCCTTCCTAATCACCACCTCCTCTCTTTCATCCCAGCCCCACAAAAAACTACTAGGAAGCTGATGATACAATCATATCCTTGTCTACTCAGAAGTAAGTCTCATTAACTCAGTGCTTCTCAATTATTTTCTGTCATGCCCCCCCTAGGAAGAAGAAAACATTTCGCGCCCCCCGCGCGACTGTAAATAGTATCATTTGTCTATAAAATTGTTATAAGTACACCTCTGCATAACACTGTATCCTTATTAACGTATAAGAGAATAAAAAAAGAAAGAAATGTGGATCAATTTACAACAAAGAATAGCTTTATTAACTGTAGCAGAAAAGATTTAAAGGAGCACAGGATTTAAAGGAACACAATATTAAAAAAAACTTTTAACTGAGGTCAAACGAGCCCCCCTTTACGGAGCCTCGCGCCCCCCCTGGGGGGCCCGGCCCACTATTTGAGAAGCACTGCATTAACTCCAATGGTACTTACTCCCAGGTAAGTGGGTATGGAGGGTGCCAAACAAGAGAAGAACAACGAGGTGTGTTTGAGACATAACAATTGGGGTAGCACA
Organism: Shinisaurus crocodilurus; assembly: GCA_021292165.1. NCBI lineage: Eukaryota > Metazoa > Chordata > Lepidosauria > Squamata > Shinisauridae > Shinisaurus > Shinisaurus crocodilurus. The sequence continues at coordinate 32,733,480 of CM037881.1, forward strand.
GGAGCTGGAAGCATTGGCTTTTGTGTTGGTTTGGAGGGAGTTGAAGAATGCTTTTTAGGGGAGGGGCAGCCACAGCAAAACAGCACAATTGGGGCATTACTGTAGGGAACATCTGCCATCAGATGCTGAGGACACACCGTTCTTTCATCAACTCTCCAGAGCAGTGGAACCAGGGGGAGGACAAGGTGAACGATTGAGGAGGGATGGTGAGGAGGGATGGCAAAATTAACTGATGGATAAAAGTAGCCCAATTCCACTTAAGAGGGTCATACACATAAACATACAGAATGTATTGTGTTTTAGTGTTCACCTCCACTAAGGGGGGAAAAAGGGAACAGATCAGGGGGAGAGAAATCACGTGGTGCAGAGAGATCCAATAAATTTTTCCTGTGTCTGTCCATTCCCTCCAATTAATGGTAAAGGGAGACAGGCCACTGAAAGAGACTGGAGTGAAACTACCCACAAAATAACTCTCCGCAGAGCTCTGCGGATGTGCATGTGTTTACCTGATTATTATTTTTTTTTAAGAACTTGAAACAGCCTGTGTGAACTTACCACCACTTCCCATTTCTCAGACAGTAATAACACTGTCAAACAACATTGTTGTTTGGCATAAAATTGCATTATAAACACATGATGCAGCATGCGTGATATAGCACACACCTTCCATTTGACCCACAATTGCAACACTATACATGGGCATGTGGCACTGAATGACGTTATAAAAACAGAGGATACTGCACGGTATTCATTGACTTGTGGCCACAGAGCAGCAATTGTATTTGCAACAAACACCAGCACAGTGATGCCTTAGAAACAAAAGAGGCTACATTGTTGACTCCACCCAATAGTGAAGTGTGCCTTCAATTTTAATCCAGAAAAAAAAAAAAAAAAAATCAAACATCAAAAGTTTAGGAAACACTCCGTAAAATGTACTTAACAGTCCATTGTGGAACATCACTCTGATATGAATATTGAAAACCCAAGTTGAACATCTTAAAAGAGAGAGAGAGAAGTCCTGCCACTTTGAGCTGTCAACTTTTTAATGTAAGGATATCTAGTATCTTCCCCTACTTTATTTCCATTTTACTGCTTCCAAGTAAAGTGCCTTTCATCTAACGTGCTACAAAATTGTATTCTCTAGATGCTGGGCATTCTCATTCCTCCTTCAGATCCACATCCTCTCCAAAATATTAATCATTGCTGGCAGCCATGGAGCCAGGTGGCCTCATTTGTTCTATCCTGAGAATGCACACACAAAACCAGACACTAGTTAAACCACCAAAGAGTTCCTGATTCCATGCAGTGTGCAGTGATTATGCTGATCTCTCAGGATGGGAGTGACGCCAGGGGGAGTGACTTCAATGAGAAAGGGATGAGTCTCCCTCTTTGATCTCAAGCCAGAGCTGTAAACCAGCTAGGACTGCCTTGTCAGCTTCCTTCTCTTCTCCTCCTGTTACACTGCCTTTTGTTTGTTTGCGGCTCTGTTCAGTCTCACATTCACCATGTAGTCATAAAATGCTGGCAATATAAGGCGAAGGAGACCTAGGGCCAAACTACATGCAACCGCTCTGTCAGACCTATGTCTTTAATGGCGGATTTGACCCGGTTGCATTCAGAGAGGGGTGGGAGGCCATTTAAAGCACAGAAGGGGTACATGGAGTGCTTGAATTAGGGGGCTTGGCCCTCTTACCATTTGTGAAAGCTACTGTTTTCAAAGGCTAAGGGGGAGCCATGATTTGGGGAGAGTTTCATGGAAGATAAGGCTATCAATGACTGGGTTCACACAACATGATAAGCCATGTTTGTTTCAGAGTGGCTTGTAGGGTTCTGGAGTGGCTTTGTTTGAAGCCACCCCCCGCTACGCACCTCACTGGGTTTGGATGGCACAGGAAGCCATGTGCCACGCGGGTAATTAGGCAAATCATGCGGTGCGCGACCAGCACACATGGTGTGGGGGAAAGGAACCACCGTGGCTTCTTTTCCCCGCTGATCATGCAAACCTGGCCAACATGACAAGGCACTCTGAAACAAACATGGCTTATAAGCCAGCATAGTTTATCGCATTGTGTGAACCCAGTCAATGTCTACTACTCATGATGGCTATATGTTAATCCAGTATCAGACAGTATACCTCTGTATACCAGTTACAGGACAACACAAATGGGAGGGTGCTCTTGCACTCATGGGCTGCTTCTGGACTTCTCATAGGCATCTGGTTGGCCACTGTGTGAACAGAAGCTGGACTAGATGGACCCTTGGTCTGATCCAGCATGGCTCTTCTTATGTTCTTATGACGTGGTATCATCAAGATGATATTACACCTGTCCCGAAAGACCTGCACTGGTTGCTAATTGTTTTCTGGGCACAATTCAGGATGTTGGTTTTAACCTTTAAAGCTCTAAGGCCACAATCCTATGTGTTTAGACAAAAATAAATCCTAGAACTCCCAGCATCCCCCAGGCAGCATGGCTAGCTGGTGCATGCTGGGAGTTGTAGGACTTCATTTCTGTCTACACATGCATAGGATCGCACCCTTAATGGCCTAGGGACTGCCTGTCTTGCTATGAACCTATCTGGGTATTACGATCTGCAGGAGAGGGCCTTTTGAGGGCACTATTACCCCCAGAAGCCCATTCGTCAGGTACCTGTGAAAGGGCTTTCTTCTGCATTGCTCCCAAACTATGGAACGCACACGCTCAAGAATTATGGCTGGCCCCTACTCTCTTGGCTTTTATAAAGGGTGTAAATGCACATCTTTTCAATTTAGCCTTTTAAACTGTGTAGTTTAATATTTTCACCATTTTTAATGTTCTTAATATAATATACCAAGCATAAGGAGAGCCATGCTGGATCAGACCAAGGGTCCATCTAGCCCAGCATTCTGTTGACACAGTGGCCAACCAGCTGCCCGTGGGATCCCACAAGCAGGACATGAGTGCAACAGCACCCTCCCGCCCAGGTTCCCCAGCAACTGGAGTACATAGGCATACTGCCTCTGATACTGGATTCACTGATACTCTGATTCTTGTTTTTATTGTTTTTGGTATCATTGTTTTGAATTATTGTACACCGCCTTGATGGCTTTTTAGCAGATAAGGCAGTATGTAAGTGTTAATAATAAATAAATAAAATCAAAATGTAATTCTCCCACTGGTTTTTTAATATTGCCATTTCTGACATCAAATTTCTGCCTATTTATTCTTTTGGATAGAGTCTGGCCTGTTGGTCCTATGTAGAATGCAGAAGGCCATTGCCAGCAAATGATGGTATCTATCACATTGGAAATGAATGAGCAGGTGGATGAATCCCTGATGTTGTGAGTAGCATTATTAGGTTCAGTCTTGCTAGAGCAGACATGGGGAAAGAGTTGGCATCTGGTTCCCGTGTCTGTATCTTCATTACATGGTTTGTTGCTGCTGCTGAGTAGCTGCTTTAGGTTGAGGGTAAGCCTGTAAGCAAGTACAGGCCTACTGTCCAAGGCCTGTGAGATGAGCTGTAGTTGATCATTAATGATAGTATGAGTGATTTTAGCTGGGAGTGATATGTGAGAGGTGGTGTTCTATGGTTTTCTTTATTTAAAGAGAAAGCATAGCTCAGACAACACAATAATCCACACTCAATGGTTGAGTGTGGGTTGCTGAACTATGGGTTGTTGTTGAAACATAGGTTATCATGTTGTCTGAACCCAGCTGCAATATCAAGCCATGGGTTTCATAGATCATAGAGCTGGAAGGAGCCTACAAGGCTATCAAGTCCAACCCCCTGCTCAATGCAGGAAACTAGAGGAGGGGTCTCCCATCCAAGTAATAACCAGGCCTGACCCTGCTTAGCTTTCCACGCTCAGACAAGCTGAGCCAGCGTAAGCCGTTGTTAGCCATGAACAACCCATGAACAGAACCCATGGTTCGTTGTTGGGTTGTGAACTGTGGGTTGTTCACCATGGTTTGTTATCTCGGCTGGGTTCAGACAACACAATAACCCACATTTCACAAACAACCCACGGTTCAACGAGAACCCACACTCAACCTTTGAGTGTGGGTTATCGTGTTGTCTGAACACAGTCAGTGGTTTCTTCGCCCATGGTGTGAGCCCAGCTTGCTTCTCAATTTGCATAATGCATGTACAATCTATCAAGTCAAATGCTAGGTCAGTTATTAGTCTACTAGCCCCTCTCCTGGAGTATCAGGCAGACATGCCTACCTCTATTTCTTTTTAGCATGACACAGATATTTATTCATTTAAAAGGTTAGCCCTTATCTTATTTAAAATGGAAAATCTTAAACAGTAGCAAACTAGGGAGTGCCTTAGAGACATCATGGGCACTAGCAATTTTCTATCCACAGCTGGCTTTTGACCCCAATATGTAGAGCCAGTTTCTTCAAAGCTCACCATGGGGGGAGAGAGAGAGAGAGAGAGAGAGAGAGAGAGGGTGCTTCCAAACTGGCAGCACTGCTCTTCCAGTGTTGTGCCTTTCATCCCAAGTCTGTAATTAGCTGCATGCCCATTGTCCTCAAAACCTCAGCCACAGTCATACTACTATAGCAATGTATTTATACACACACTTTTTCCTAAAACAGTAAAAACAGTGGCTCACCAATTCTCATATGCTATAAAGTCTTCTAAAATACCGGTAGCTATTTCAAGATTCTTAAATCATACAGTCAGTCCAATCCATATGCCAGCTGAACACATTTTTCGACTCTTGATCTTCCTCAATGCCTTGTATGTAATTATTCAGGTCCAGTTATAGAGCATGAATCGTCCCTGGCACAAAGAGCACTCAGCAGCGGGCATCGCAATGTTCCAGTATAGATCTTCCACTCAAACTCCTCGTTCTAATTTCCACAAATATCCAATAGTTACCCTTTTAAAACCTAGAGAGAGAGGGAGAGTTATATTCTATTCAGACTTCGCCAGCCTGGTACCTTCCAGATGTTTTGGATTCCTGACCATTGGCCATGCTGGCTGTGGTTGATAGCGGTTGAAGTCCAAAAAAACTGGAGGGCACCAAGTTGGGGAAGGCTATTCTGTATGTTCAATGGTGCTGCACCAAAATGATTCTATCGCTTTTTTGACCATCCTTTATTTGAGTTGTCTGTTGTCTCCCCACCACCATCACCACCGCCAAGTTGCACAGTAGAGAATGTACACACATTACGGGTTGGTCTTTTTCCGATTAACTGCATTTTGGACTCTTAGAGACTATTGCTAGATAAGTATCAGAGAATCTAATGTTTCCTAGTCTAGAGACAGGAAAAATGGCACAGCTCCGACAGCCATTGTGAAAATTAATTTGACATGCGTTGCCTGCTTTTTCACATCTATAAAAAGCAGATGCAATTAACTGTGGGTGTAGCCATGAAATGCACCATTTAAATTTTCAGCCACACCCTGAAACCAGGCATATGGGGTCAGCCAAGGCTGCACTTACCGGTATTTCCATCCAATATAAGGAAGCAACAATGTTTAGTGGGTAGCATCCCAAGCAGGGATGCAAAAGCCCTCTGACACGGACATACTGGGTGGCCTAGGGCTAGTCCCCTCCTTTGCTTATGTTCTATGTGTATGTGAATTTGAACTCTGCTTGGTCTTCAGCTACAATGCCTTCTAAAGTGCAATTATTAAACAGGCTGCAATTATCAAACTTAAACCTAAGCAGCTCTGTTGAAGATCGGCTGATCTCATTACTTCTAGGCATGATGAGATGCTTTGGTGCCGCTTTAGGTGGAGGAGCTCAGGCTCTGAAAAATCAGCTTCAACTGATGCCTGGAGTTTTGGTATGGCTTATGTTCACTTTCAGTATCAGAAAAGAGCCTGCAGCAATGAAGTGTATGAGATCAAGCAGGGAAGGGTTCAGCCATACATGAGCAGGACAGAACTGGCAGTGAACAACAAATGTAGTTGCCCCAGTCATGTCCACTTTGACCCTCATCTGTGATATTTTATTGATTTTATTTTTATTTATTATTACATTTATATCCTGCCTTTTTTCCTCCTGCAAGGGACTCAAGGCAGCTTACATGGCCCTCCTCCCAGTTCTCCTGAATCCCAGTCCAACACTCTAACCACTATGCCACACTGGCTCTCACTGACTGGGTTCAGACAACACAATAATCCACACTCAACGGTTGAGTATGGGTTGTCGTTGAACAGTGCATTCTTGTTGAAACGTGGGTTATCATGTTGTCTGAACCCAGTCAAGAAAACAAACCATGGTGAACAACCCACAGTTTACAACCCAACAACAAACCATGGGTTCTGTTCATGGCTTGTTTGTGGTTGACAAGCCATGGCTTGTTAGCACAGCTTGGTTCAGACAACACGATAACCCACGTTTCAACAACAACCAAGGGTTCAATGACAACTCACACTTAACCCATACTCAACGCCTGAGTGTGGGTTATCAGGTTGTCTGAACCCAGTCATTGTCATCTGGACACACACACCCCAATGTGGGTAGGACCATCTCCTATCTGGTAACCTGTGTCCTCACTGTGGGAAGCTGTGTGGATCTAGAATTGGCCTCCACAGTCACTTACGGACCCATCGCTAGAGTCTACACAATCTTCTTTAGAATTTCCTCCTTTTATCCCGGAAGACAATCTTACTCGGTCACGAGTGATCGCCTGATGATGATGATGAGATAAGAGATTGGCCTCACATTACCCAGTGAGCTTCACGGGTAAGTAGGGCTGTGAACCTGAACCTGGGTCTCCCCAGTCCTAGTCCAACAGTCTAACAGTAGAATCGTTATATCCCACTGGCTCTGCTTTCCCATTTCCTGATGGACTAGGCAGCTGGATTGTGGCAGCTCTTGAACTCCTTTCAGCTGCACTGGTGCCACTGGGGCTCTGGGAAGTGGAAGGCCTCTGCTATCTGGTGCCCCTCCTATTGGGAAATGAACCAGTCTGCTTTTTCCCAATGGGTGGGAGGGGCTTCTGCTGACAGCAGGGGGGAACAGAGAGGAATCCAGCCCTTGGGCAAAACAAGGTCTCCTCCCCCCAATCCCTGGTTAAAGATGTCCTTCGAAGTGTGTTCAACCTGTAGATTTGTAAATAAACTCAAATATTTCAAAATGCCAATAAAACTCCTGTGACCTCTTGCCAAAAGAAGCTAAACCTTGGTGAATGCTGCACCCCTGGAACTTCTCAACAGTGCTGGCTCCAGGTTTTTAAGGGCTCATGGGCAAGACATCCTCAGTGGTGTTGTGGAAAAATTGATCTACTGCATTGTGTTTTAGAGAGGTTCTTAGAGAGGAAAGTTTATTAGTGAATTCACGGATGGCATCTGAGCACAGTCAGGAATGCCAACAAGAACACAAGGGAGACACTTCCATTTATACTAAATAGGATCATGTAGAGGTCAGGTGACAATTGAGTCAGTACAGGAAACAGAGAGACAATTCAAAAGGAGACATTTAAACAAAAACAGGTATTGCCCATCTTCCAGCCATCCTGCTAATCAGTAGTCTTTCCCAACAGGACCGGTGCAGGGCAGTTTGGCGCCCCAGGCGAAATAATATTTAGCACCCCCCCCTCTCCAAAGCAGAAAAAAAAAAACCCTGCGCCGCCACCACCAACCTACCTTCCCCCTCCTGCCCTGGCTGCGGCAGCGGCTGCTGCTACTGCTGCTGCTGCTGCTGCTACTGTCTCCTCCTCCTCCTGAAGTGACGCGACGGGACCCCCACGCTGTTTTTTGCCAGGGAAACCATGGCAACAGGGCTGTTTAAGCCCTGTTGCCCTGGTTCCTCCCGCCAAAACAACGCGGGCGGGGCTCCGGAAGCGACGCGACGTGGAGAAGGTAGGTGACGGGGGGGTTGGGGGGTGGCGATGGCAGCGGGAGGCGCAGCGGCAGCGAGCGGGAGGGCGGGGGGAGGCGCGGCAGGCGAGCGGGAGGGCGGGGGGAGGTGCGGCGGCGAGCGGGCGGGCGGGGGGAGGCGTGGCGGCGGCGCGCGGGAGGGTGGGGAGGCGGAGGCTTGGCGGGGGCGGCGCAGCGGAGGCGGAGGCCTGGCGGGGGCGGCGCAGCGGCAGCGAAGAGGAGCGCAGCGTTTCCGCACCCTCTTCAGCCGCGCGCCCTAGGCAACCGCCTAGTTTGCCTAGCGGTAGCGCCGGCCCTGTTTCCCAAGGTGATAATCTCAAAGTGATAATGGCTCACAGTACTTTTAGCATAAGAAGGAAAGAGGCTTAGGCAAACCAAAGATGGGTGATTCGCCCTCTGACATGTCAGGACATGTTTCTGGAAGGTAGAAGGAAAGTTCTGACTTCCAGGCCTTTCTGTTTAAACTAAAGCCTGGACAAATTTTACTTCTACAATGGGCCCCCTCCCTCAGTGAGTCATCCGAGTCTTCCTTCTCACCACCAGTCACCAGCTGCTATTGCTCCTCCTCATCTTCCTCATTATTGCTATCACTTGCTTGCTTGACAGGCAGGGAACCCATGAACAAGTAGGCAGTGGCATCTCCTGCTCCTCCTCCTCACCACCACCACCATTGTCTGGGTTACGGCAAGAGGTGGGTGAACAAGCAGGTTGCAATGGTGAAGAGGAGCAACTCCACGGGGCTGTTGTCAGTGGGCCCAGGCCAGGATGTGGGCCCTCAGCGGGTGCCCAACCATGCCTATTCTAGACACCAGCCCTGCTTCTCACCACAGAGAAGCTCAGAGAAGAGGATCGAATCGTGACAATAAGTCTACAACTGAAACCTGTGGGACTTTGAACTGCTTAACATTGGCTGGATCATGTGCTGGGACGGGTTCTGTGCCTATTATGACTATATTTGGCTAAAGGATCAGTTTTCCCTTCAAATCTAAGACGGAGGGTGCCTCCCAGTCTTCTTCTCTCCCCTGTTATTCTGAGAAGGGGGTATTCTAGGCTGATATATTTGCATTGTTAGACCTCTGAAGTTATCTAATTAATCTTGGAAAAACCTCCTCCCTTCCCACCCACCCGCCTCCACATATGTGGGGTTCAGAGGAGCGCTTCAAAAGCTGCCTGCCTGAGCTCCCAGTCACTCCTCCCGAGCTGGCAGTGGGATCAATGGGGCGCTCAGTGCTGCCAGATCGATGGTTGCATTCATGTGTCAGTGCTGGAACAGAGGCCAGTTTGCACTTGGCGAATGCACTGGCGCCACAGCTGGATCCTCCTTTGGGGCTGTCTGTGCGCCGTCCGTGTTTATGAAAAATCTTCTGAAGATAGTACTGAAAATTAATTTGGCGCAAGAGGTGGATATGCCAGGCTTCCCAGCCACTCCACTGGCTCACCTGCGAAGTAGACAGAACACGAGTGAACGGTGGTGATGTAACTATCCTCCAAATTACCAGGGTAACCTGATCCGACTGTCCTGTAAATTCAAAGGTGGGAAGAGAGAGTGTGCGCCTGGCTTTGGCTCCTCCCCTTTAGAAAGTTGACAAAGTTCAAGAGAGGAGCAAACAAGCCATAAAAAGGGCAGGTTAACTGTACAGTGGATGTTTCTCATGAGAAAATGGCATCTATCACATGATGGCTGGGTTGTGTGAAAGCTGTTACAGATAAGCCCTTACGGATAAGCATGTTCTTATCATAGCAAATATTTATTTTATTTATTTACAGCATTTGTATACCACTCCATATCTAGACAGATTCTGGAGCAGCGAGCAGTAAAAAGGTAAAACAGATAAAAGAATAAAAACAGCGCATTAAAAACAGGATAATATTAAAACCATGGCTGGTCAGCAAGGAAGGCTTCCTGGAACAAAGATGTCTTCAGCAGGTGCCGAAAAGTGCACAGTGTTGGAGCCTGCCTGACCTCCAGAGGCAGTGAGTTCCATAGAAGTGGAGCCGCCACACTGAAGGCTCTTCTCCTGGTGGACTCCAATCGGGCGATAGGTCCATATGGAACCACCAGGAGCATGCCATCTGATGAATGCAGTGACCGGGTAGGTTGGTCAGGGAGAAGGTGCTCTAAACAAATACATTTGCATTATTGTCATAAAGATATAAGGAGAGTCCTACCAGATTGGAATAAAGGTCCATTTAGTCCAGCTTCCTGTTCTGACAGTGGTCACCAGACAACTGCTTCTGGGAGGCTTACAAGCAGGACATCAAGGCAGTGGCCCTGCCTGTAGGTTGTTCCCAGCATCGGGTATCCCTCCTGTGAACGTAGAGGTTCCATATAATGAAATCACTCTATTTAAGCCAGTGTAGCGTAGTGGATAATGATTGGAACTTGGCCTGAGGAGGTCTGGGTTTAGATCAGGGGTGCATAAACTTAGGTCCAGGGGCCAAATCTGGCCTGCCTGAAGTCCCAATCCAGGGTTACCCAGACAGCCATACCCCCTTTCCCCTGACCACAGGTAGTTTGGTGGTTTCTCAGCTTTTCTGCAGTTTTTTGCATGTTCTCAAAGGTTGAAATACCTCTCCTATGGTTCTTCATTAAAGCTCTTGATTGGCAGCAAGAGCTTTAAGCTAAAATATGTGGGTATTTTAGCCCTGCCCCTTTTGCCTTTGGCCCCACCCAACACTGGAATGTGGCCCAGAGAGCGTCTCCAAAATTCAATTTGGCCCTCCCCTGATTTAAATTCTTCCTTAGCCATGAAGCGCGCTTTGCAAGTCATTATCCCCCAGTCAAACTACTTCACATACTTGTTGGGAGGTTAAAACAGGAGTAATCCCATGCATGTTGCCCTGAGCTTCTTGAAGGAATAAATAAAGTGCATGCTTTGCATGTGAACCAGGTATTTATGGTTTTATAGAGAAGGACTGGTGGTGATAGAAAAAGAAGCATGGGTCAGTGAACGGCCATAGAGATATATGAGGGTAGGGCATGGGTGGGAAACCTGTGGCCAGATTTTGTTGGACTCCCATCATCCCTGACCATTGGCCATGCTGGCTGGGGCTGATGGGAATTGAAGCCCAACAACATCTGGAGCGCCACAGGTTCCCCACCTCTGGGGTAAAGAAAATTGTCTGAAGGCACAATGATAGGTCAAAAACCCATGCTGTTTTGCATACAGGACTTTTTCTATTTTCAAGCATACCCCAACAACCATGAGGGCTAGTAACAGGGCTTTTTAAAAAAAGAAGAAGGACCTGTACCAGATCCCACAAAATCACAGACGACTATATAAATCCTTATCATAGTCATCTGAAATGTACCTTTCTATTGAGAGCCTCCAGTAGAAGTCATTTAAAAAAATATATTTTGGACCAAATATGGAAATAGAAAATCCAATATTGGAAGAAGGGGGGAGGGGAAGCAAAATGACACTGCCAACACAAACCTTGTCCAGGGCTAGTATAATTGATATTTTGGGGGTGGGGGGAGAGAGAAAGAGAGTTGCAATCTGTGGGGTTTCTGCAAGTATTTTTGTTGTGTGCCACCAACATGAGTTCTAAGTGGTTTTGTTTCTTTGTTATTGTTTTGGTGGAGATTAATAATGTTTTACACCCACTACAACAACTGCACTGGACAGAAGAAACAATAGCAGGCATTTTTTTAAAAAGTTCTGATGGGAAGAAATGTTTTCGTCTTATATCTCATGGATTCAGTGACACTTGCTGGTGAGGTCTAAGAACTGCTGATGGTTTTGGCTCCTAACAACTTGGGATCTGAAATCTCACCTCCCCTTTACCCGCTGTAATGAATGCCTAAGATAGAAAGTCAGCATTTTAGTAGCCTCATTAGTCCTAGAGAATGAGAAGTGCAGGGACACTGAAACAATAGATTTTACTTGAACAATTACTCTTTAGAATACTGTAAGCAAGCTTTCAGAGTACACAGAAACCTTCAGGCTTGAAAAATAGATGCTGCATTGTTTGGGTTACCAACTTTTAATTTCCAACACAGGTTACCCTGTGCAGGAGGGGGCAGGGAATGGTTCCAAGGCATGTGGACCCAGAGCAGAGTCTTGAGAAATCCAGAGGGTAGCCAAATTAATCTATCACAGCAATAAAGAGTATTGTGGCACCTTTAAGACTCCCAGATTTATTATGATATAAGCTTTTATGGACTGTAGTCCACTTAATCAGAGGCATGAAGTGTATCTTTGTGTTTTGAAGACCAGTATCAGAGGCAATATGCCTGTGTACACCAGTTGCTGGGGAATATGGGTGGGAGGGTGCTCTTGCGCTCATGTCCTGCTTGTGGGATCCCATGGGCAGCTGGTTGGCCATTATGTGAACAGAATGCTGGACTAGATGGACCCTTGGTCTGATCCAGCATGACTCTTCTTATGTTCTTATCTTAGGTATATATAGTGCGTATGGTGTGTGTGTGTGTGTAGAATTGTAAATAGTGAGGTCAGAAGGAAATTAAATGCAGGAAGAACTGACAGTGACAATCACCTTATTAACAGTGGCCATTCATAAAACAGTTGCTGCTGATAACACAAACATCCTGGCAGTAGGTAAGCCAATTAACACGTAGTGTGACATTAAAAATAATTCTTTATTCCCATTCAAACCTCTGGCAATAGAACTAAACCTGTTGATGAATAACTCAGCAGTTATGGGGATAAAGGATTTTTTTTAATGTCACACTACATGTGTTAATTGGCTACGCTGGCTGGGGCATGCTGGGAGTTGTAGGCCAAAAACATCTGGGGACCCAAGGTTGGAGAACACTGCAATAAGGTCACAGGCTGGCCTATGTCTGATAATATGGGTCGCGCCAAAGTGCTGTGAGGCAGCAGAGTGTGGGGTGGGTACTATATGGGCAATTTCAAGTAGAGAAATAGCAGGCAAGAAGGCATGCTGAACCTGTCCCCTTGCAGCTCCTTTGCCCCAGCTCCTTTTCTCTCAGCCAGCTCCCACGAACAGCCCAAGTGGGAGGGCGGGGGGGCTGAGGGAGGAGAAAGCAAATGGGTAGGAGAAAAGCGCCCCCCGTCCCCCTCTCTGCTTGAAATCAGCTCCACTGCTTCACAGCATTTGGGGGTGGGGGGGCACCACCTGCATTCTAAGAGACATCTCAGCAGCCATCACATATAGTTAAACTCTTCACACTGAGTATTGGCTAGCTGTCAGAACACAAGTTTTACTGGCTGAAGTCTGTTTCAGTCCAATTCCCCCGCAAGAAGATGAACCATCCCTCTATTTATTTGGGGGCTAGGTATATAGCACACCTGTAATTAGAAAGAGACATGTGGGTATCATACTAGGGCTGCAATCCTACACACATTTACTTGGTGGTGGTGGAACCATGGAACTAAGCAGGCCTTGCTTCATTTATTGATAAAGTCATTTATAAATAAAGTCATTTATTTACTTTAAAACATTTATACCTCACCTTTCCTTCAAAATGTTCAAGGCGGCTTAAAATAAACAGTAAAAAAACCCGCAACAACAACCCAATCTTAACAGTTAAAAACACCTTTCAGTTTACAAATAAACACTGAACATTAAAAAAAAGAAAAACATGGATAGGATCAGGCTGCATAGCTTAAATATCTGACATGTGGTCTGGTTAACAGAGTTGGGATGCTTGGGTTCAACTCCCACCTCTATCCTGGACCAGTCTTGGGCGACTTATTCCAGCCTTAGCTCCCCATCTGCAAAATGGGAGTAAAAGTGATCCACCTCAGAAAGGTTCTTGCAAAGGTAAACACAACAAACATTGCAATGTACACTGTGGATTGAAGGTTTTATAATATAAATGATCAGAAAGGCAAGAATAATACTAACTTTGTCCTATCTGTATACAGAATTGGAGAATGGGTTCACAGAAAAATAAGCCTTTGCTGCCACCTAGGGTATAAATAACCCAGTGTGTGTATTCATATAGACAAAGATCACCATACTTTGCTGACTTTGTATCATCATCATGGTTATCATTATGACAGGTGGACTGGGTTTCCATGCACACTGGTGGTTAATAGGTCAGGGTGGCTTATTAACCACCCCCACCCGTGCCGGGCATGTGCCACCCGATTTCCCTAATTACCCTTGCTGGGCATGGCTTGTCATTACTTGTGAACCCTGCAAGGGTAGCTGGCTGGCTGGGGGTGGTTAACAAACTACCCAGCAACCTACAACAGAGTGTGGGTTGCTGGGTGGTTTGTTAACCACCCCCAGCCAACCACCCTCGCCGGGCTCACAATTAATGACAAGCCGTGCCCACCAAGGGTAATTAGGGAAATTGGGAGGCACATGCGGGATGGTTAATAAGCCATGGTGGCTTATTAACCACCCTCATGTCATGTGAACCAGGTGGAGCGTGGTGTGACAGGAGGGCTTGGATGTTGCAGAGATTTCTGCGAGTTGTGGGGTGGGGTTGCAGTGCATCCCTGTGTATTCCACACATAGAAGCACATTACAACTCATCTGCAAGCCACTCAGTGCCAAGGATGGAAGTCAGATTCTGTCCTCGCCACAAAACAGTGATCTATTCCTCTCCTGCCCCCCCCATCCCACTACATACAACTTATATGGGAAAAAATGGGTGCACAGGGGCACTACTAGAGCGGAAATGTAGGGTGCTTCCAGCCGGAGGGCTCCTAGCACTACCAAGCAAAAGGCATTGTGCAGCTATTCTGACTTTCCCTCCTTAGCATTTTTTTGGTGTGTGGTAAGAAAAAGACGGACGAAGCAGTAGAATGGCTACTAATGGAAGACGACATTGTCTGGACCTCTTATAAAATTTGCTGCGTGAGGCACGGCGATGGCATAATAAAGGCTTCATCTGGAGGCACCTTTAAACTGCTTCCTATACCTTGTGCCCATAATGATCTTCAGCCACGTAGAGGTAGAGTTAAGCCACTTCTTTCGGCATTGCCACATCCTGGATTTGCTTTCTCAGTCTGCTAGAAGGTGATGGGATGTTGTAGGACTGGCTTTAGCTAACAATATTATTCATCATTAGTATTAAGTTACATGGAACCATCAACATATTTGGCTCTTTACAGAGCAACATAAACTAAACTAAAAAAGAGAGAGAGAGAGATCACAGCCCCAAGTAGCATAGTCTAAATTTTGCCATGAGGAAAGCAACAAAAGGGGAGTGGGAAAGGAAGAGGGAAGGGAACAAGGGGCATTGTTTGTATCCTTCAGCTCAGCCATTGATTTCAAAGGGCTCAGGGACCAGCCCCCAGGGAAGACCTGTGTGAGAGCAAACAGTGAATTGCACTCAGGGTTGCCAACTGGCCATAGAAACAAACAGGTTTGGCCTGCTTTTGTGCTTTTAACATCAGCTTCAGCTATCAGCAAGTAAAGCTTTTTACAGCCTGGAGATAAACATTATCACTTGCTAACTGTCTACCCATTCAGCTGCTGCAGAGCAAGAAAAAGCCAATATCTAATTACTCTAACTGGCATGAAAGCTGACCTGGAAGCCCTTATAGGGGTCAGCCAATATCAGCAGACCTGTCCTGGCCTATCAGTACAAGGAAGCTTCTTTGCTGGTGTGGCTACCTTCCCTGCACTTTAGCATAGGCTACATTCCCTCAGGGCAGCAGCTCAAGACCCTTTGTTGGCTTGATTCCTGCCAGCAACTAGTTAACATTGAAGTCTTCTCTTGGCCCCAGATACTGACCAGAGCAAAGAGGCTGAGGTTTCCCTAGGAAGTAGTAATGATCTAATGTGAATCCCACAGACTTTAGGTTATGTCACTGCTCAGCAATTGGAAGAAATTCCTGCCCAAGGCCAGAGAGATTAGGCAGGGGGCTTGGAGAGAGAACTGAGTGGCCATCAGAATGGAATGGCCATCATCGCCAAGTTGCCCTCAGAATGGAATATGTGAATCCTGTCACGGTGGAAACCAGGCCAGGATTTTAGGATGCTGCTGAGCTGGGAATTTCTCACATCAGGGCCCTGCTAAATCTTTGTGCCTTGTTTCAAATAAACTAAAGATAACTGTGGAGAAGAGGATTTATGGATTTCAGAGTGGAAGAGCGGATGCTTTGCATGCAGAAGGTCCCAGGTCAATCCCCTGCCTGGTAGGACTGCAGAAACGCCTGCCTGAAACCCTGGAGAGCTGCTGCCAGTGTATTGTCAGTGTCAACAATATAAGGCTAGATAGACTATGCTCTGACTTGGTGTAAGGTAGCTTCCTAGAGTGTATAGCAAGGGTGAACAATTTGTGGCCCTCCAGATGTTTTGGCCTACAACTCGCCACCATCCCTCACCATTGGCTATCCTAACTAGGGCTGATGGGAGTTGTAGGCTAAAACATTTGGAGGGCCACAAGTTGCCCAAACAGGTGAATAGGTTTGCTAGCTTTATTTATCTACTTACTTACTTACTGGCTCTACCTCCTGTGCCTTTATCAGAAGCCTGACCTACAGGAATACTTTAGGTGAAATGTTCACTACTGCAAACTGTGGTGATGGCCACCAACTTGGATGGCTTTAAAGGGGGATTAGACAAATTCATGGAGGACAAGGCTACCAATGGCTATACAGTAATACCTTGGATTGCAAGTAACTTGGTTTGAGAGCGTTTTGCAAGACAAGCAAATTTTTAAATATTTATTTAATTTTCTTTTACTTGATATACAAGCGACGTCTTGCAATACAAGTACTGTAGTACGGCTTAAATTAAAAATCTCTGTACAAATTTTTTTGGGGGGATTTCGTTTTGATATAAGAGTGTTTTGGATTACAAGCACGTTTCCAGAACGAATTATGCTCTCAATCCAAGGCATGACTGTATATTGCCTCCAGTATCAGGGACAGTAGGCCCCTGTATGCCAGTTGCTCGGGAACATGAGCAGGAGTGTGCTATTGCATTCATGTCCATGGGAAACCCACAAGCAGGACATCTAGTTGGCCACTGTGGGGACAGAATGTTGGGCTAGATCAGCGTTCTCCAACCTTGGGTCCCCAGATGTTTTTGGCCTACAACTCCCAGCATGCCCCAGCCAGCGTTTGGGGACCCCAGGTTGGAGAACACTGGGCTAGATAGTCCTTTGGTCTGATCCAGCAGGGCTCTTATGTTTTCGAAGCAAGGAGATAAGCAAGGGGAAAGGCCATAGCGCAAACACATATATACCTTTCCACATCGGATGAGTATCCTGTCCTAATAACTTCTAGGATATGCTGTACTATAGGCAGGACAGTGTTACAGAGAGTTAGGGAACCCAGCTGAATGGGGTGAGCTGTGATGTGTGTGTGTGTGTGTGTGTGTGTGTGTAGAGCCCTGAAATTGGGCAGAGGGACCTTCCGTGAGCAGTGCCCTTCCTCTCATGGAAGACAGATCCTGGATCCAACCCCTTGAGTTTAACACACCTTATATCAGCCCAGGACCGGTGCAAGGCAGTTTGGTGCCCTAGGCAAGATCAGATATTTAGCGCCCCCCCCCACTTGAGAACACTGTATTTTTTTTCAAGGCGTTTCTGGCGCTCCCTTTAGCCCTGTGCCCTAGGCAGCTGCCTAGTTGGCCTAATGGTAGCACCGGCCCTGTATCAGCCTTCCCCAACCTGGTGCCCTCCAGATGTGTTGGACTGCAATTCCCTTAATTCCCAGCCAGCACTGTGGCTGGGAATTAAGGGAGTTGCAGTCTAACATATCTGGAGGGCACCAGGTTGGAGAAGGCAGCCATATATGGAAGTTGTCTGTTTTATCTCTTCCCATGTGTTCAACACCTATCCTTAGGTATAAGACACAGCTTCCTACATTTTATTGCTACTGTAAATACCCCGACAATGGTTTTCTTTGATTAGTCAATAATGACTGTTGTACCTGAGAAAAGGTATCCCTCCACACATCATCAGATATTGTTTGATGAAGATCTTTCTCCCAGTTTAGTCTAAATATTTGTACAGTTCCACTCCCTAAACTTAACATGATATCATAATATTCAGGCAACAGACTGTACTTTTAAAATCATATGTCTATAAATGTACATTCCTATTCATCAAGTAGTTGTTTTCTTAATTTCTCCATGGCTATGGAGAAGGCTATACTACTTTGCATCCTTACCTGGGAATAAATCTAATTGCATTCAGAGGGGCTCACTTCCAAGTAAATATGCACACAATTGGGCTGAAGGTAACTTCCTGCCTAAAGCGGGATGATGATGTGTAAGTGGATTTATAGAAGTGTGTATCCTTTTTCCAGGGTATACACAGCTGTGGCTTGCATTTGTTTTTAAACAAGTACAAGTGGGTGAGCTCATGGATGATGTGGAGGAGCAGGAGTGGGCAACCTTTCTTCCATCGAGGGCTGCATTCCCTTGGAGGTCATCTTTCACACACAGAGGGATGCCTTTTGAAAGCTTAGATACTTTCAAAGTGCTCATTGCTCCCAAATTGCATGGGGAGGAGGGGGCCATCCCCTCCTCACCTAGATAGGAACGCCTTTTGAAAGCACAGATCCACGCTTTCAAATCACTCTTGAAGTGGCTTGCAGCAGCTTCAAAGCACTTTTGAAGAGGCGGAGCCTGCCAAGTTGCCCATCTCTGTTGTGGAGTGTGTTGATGTGGCACGTGGCATGGCAGAAACATGTGAAACAATAATTAATAGCAGAGTGGCTCTGAGCATGTACAAAATACATTCCACTCGCCACAGAGCAGCCACAGCCACCTCACACATACATCAAAGATGCAGGAGCAGGGCCTTTTGATTAGAGTGTGGTTTTTTTAAGACAAGATTGAGCCTGTGTTGGGCCCTGCCATGTGCTCTTCAAGGAAGCCCTGCTCTGTAACTCTAAGTGCACGGGGACAGGCTGTGGTTGCTTTGTGGTGAGGGGAAAGCTATTCTGTACACGCTAGGAAGTACCCTTATTTAATACAAAATGTTATTTCATATTAGTTGTTTCTTTACAGAAGTGATGTGACCACAGACTGGGGAGAGTAGTGATAAATGGGTATGGCTAGAGCAGGGGTGGGGAACCTCTTTCAGCCCGAGGGCCAAATTCAATTTCGGAGAAGCTCCGGAGGGCTGCATTACAGTAGCAGCCAGGGCCAAAGGCAAAGTTGGCAGAGCAAAAGGCAACAAGGGTGGGATGAAAATACAAAAAAACACCAGCATATTGTAGCTTAAAGCTCTTACTACCAGGAACTAAGCCTTAGGAGAGGCAATTCAATCTTTAGAAGGGGGGAATACACAAAAGCCGGGAAACCACCAGATGATCAGTGGTCAGGGGAAAGGGGGTGGGGCCAAGGTGATCCCCACCCCTGGGTTAGAGGAAGAAGAGCAGGTTTACAAGATCAAGGCTGACTGTTCCTGATGCCTCCTAGTCAGCCCACTGATTGCGACGTGCATGCATTGCATTCTATGTCTAGTGAAACACATGGCTCTGATTAGAGCGTTCTCTGGGTGTTAAATCTGTGGTCTGTTAACATGTGCATGTATATGGACGTTTCTCTAGTGGGTGCTGCCCTGGGATTAGAGATTTCCTATCTCTGTTGAATAGGAGTGCCTGCCTTCTGTATGCCTGCGCATGTATACAGATTGTCTTAGGAGTGTGTGTCCCCCCCCCCCCCCGCTCCCTGTCGTCTCCATGCCCAGGCCACCATCTGGCTTTGATCACTCTCCCCTCCCCGCTGGCGACGGGGCTCTCTCCTGTGGTTTCGGATGTAGAAAATGTTCCAGGAAGTGGCTTCTCTCTTTGGATTTATTCAGGCAGCCCAATCGGAAATTGTTACAAAGGCAAGGGGTGCAGAGCGTGGCCTGCTTGGCTGCTCTCCTCCGCTGTGCTCTGATGGCTTGTGGCCTGGGCTGCTGGTCTTCCCCGCTCACCCAGGGATTGTGGCTCTGGAAAAAGCTATTCCCCTGGCGTCAGTGTGAGGGAGGGAAGGAGGGGGCAGAGTGTGGTTACAGGACCCAGACCAAGCATACGGTGGGCAGCCCTGGGAGGCAGTCCTTCCAGCTATATCTCTTTGGGTGGTAAAGTAGCACTATAAGGTTGATCTGTTTCCTTACCACATTTCGATCTTATCTACCACCCGGAAGGTCTTTAGTCAGCAATTAATTTTGCTGGCTGCTTGATCCTGCTGCCTCTATCTCTCCACCTTTTCTTTGTGATCCCTAAAGTAGCAGCGTGTGTGTGTGTGTGTGCGCGCGTGTGCTACTTTAGGGATCACAAGTCCCAGAGTCATTGGCAATGCAAGTCCAAGAGCCTCTTCTGGCAACCGGTGGAACACCTGAATCATGGAGATTGGCAGCACTGAAACAGCCCCCCCTCCCCCCCCCATTAGAGCTACTGGGGCATTTTTCACTTGAATCCAGGGCTCATTCCAGTATCCAAGTAAAATTGTGCTGAGGCACAGGGAATAAAACAAGGGTTCCGTAGAGGGCACAGTAACTTTCTTGCCTGGTATCTACAAAACGGTACCATACCAGACTGGATTGCTCAGTCCAAAATAACTATCACCCACTTGTTCTTCAGTCACGACAAGACCAAATATAAACACGTGCTCAACAGATGAGGAAACAAATGGACTCTTTTTACCACCTGTCATTACCTGGTTTGCTGTATGCCTGTATGTATTTGCCCGCCCAGCTCATAATGCTCAGATGCATTGTGAATTGAGTATCCTGATGTTCTTCAGAATGTTAAATGAGATTCTGCGCAGGCACAGCCAGCATTCAGGTTCCCATGATAGGTGGAAACATTGTTCATTGTTAGCCCCTTACTTTTGATGGGACTCCCATTCATTACAGTGAAAGGATAGGAGCTAGAAAGCCGGCTGCATGTTTTTATACGTGCATGTGTAGAAGTTTTTTTAATGTTAACAACTTACCATGCCATGTCCCATGGTATAGTCTGAAGGCACATGATGTAGTAACCCTGCTGAAGCTAAGCAGGTCTGGGTCTGGTCAGTGCCTGGATAGATTTGGCCTTAGGAATCCCACGTACACCACTACAAGTTCTATCATGAAAGAAAGATGGGATTTAAATGTAGTACAGCAATGGCATAGTGATACATTTGGAAGTGCAGACACTCATCATGCCAGTCCAAAATAGCCATGACCCCAAGGTCATAGCCATGACCCCAAGGAGTCCAAAATGAAGGTGCTGTGTAATCCGTGTGTGTGTGTGTGTCTCTCTCTCTCTCTCTAAAGAGCAGAAGCAGTACAGAGCAAAATATTATCATTATTTATTATTTCATTTCTATACTGCCCAATAGCCAAAACTCTCTGGGAAGTTCACAATTTATTTATTATTTATTAATGCCCAATTTAGTAGGAGCAGCTGACAGTCAATGACTGGGTTCACATGATTATTAATAATAATTTTATTTATAGACCGGCCAACAGCCGAAGCTCTCTGGGCGATTTACAACAATCAATAAAAAACACAACAATACAATATAAAATATACACAATAAAAACATTATAAAAATTTAAAACCAAATTTAAAATGACACAAATAGCTAAAACAAGTTAATGCAACGTGACCCGTAAAAATAAAAAAAATGTATATATACACCACAGGGGGTTATCGTGTCATGCAAACCCGGGAGAGGTTTCTCAGGGTGGCTTATTTTTGGCTTATAAGCCACCCTGACAACTCATAGCTTGAAGCTGCGGTTGTTTGACCCCAGACGATACGATTCACCGTGGGTCAAGCCCAACTACAAGCAAGCCACTTGGCAAGAGCAGCAAGAAATATTTGCCGCTCTTGCGAAGCGGCTGCTGCATGAGTGCTGCTGACAGCCGCCCCCAAAGTGCACAAGCAGCACTTGGGGATGGCTGTCACAAGCTTTCCTCTGGCCCTGTGCCGCCACCAATCAGGGTGGCGGCAGCACAGGGTGGCGGGAGCCGCTATAGGTTTGGCCGACTTGCGAGCTGGATGAGCCAGTCGCAGCTGCCCCTACGCCACGCCACCACCATCGCCAGCCCTGTTGGTTGGCAGTGGCATGGGGGGGGGGAGATGGGGGGAAATCCTTCACCCCAGCTTATGAGGTCTCCTCGCAAGCTGGGGTGAGGGATGTCTGCTCCTCCTTGCTGTGCGCATAGCGGCAGCAAGAAGCAGTGCCGACACCCCTTACCCTGGCTCATGAGGGAGGTCTCCTCGTCAGCCAGGTTGCGGGATATCAGCGATCACTGCTCCCCCCTACCACTGACAAGCAGATGCTGGGCTGGGGGGAAGTCTCGGTGCTCCCCGCAGGGTCCCCTGGGATACCCACGGGAGGAACAAGGTGGGAGGAGGGGGCACCCTAGCCCTGTCCAGCACATGGGGGGGTGTAGGATGGCTTTTATCTCAAAATCAACAAACCCTTTCTAGCAGCTTTCATCTCCATCAGAAGCAGGCCTTTTGTAAAGCTAATGGGTCTTAACTGCCTATTCAAGACTAGGCTAATCCAAAATACTTTGCATTATAACAGGAATAGCTCACAAGGATATATTGTTGCTGAGTAAATCAATTTCCCTCCAGCTACTGTGAAGACAGCAGCTAACTTCAGAGGGAACAGTGACCTCTGAAAGGGGTGGCAGAAGATAACATTGTCCCTGCTAATCAAAAAGTCTGGGCTTCAAGCCCTGGGTCTATTACACCACTGATGATCAGACCCCCAAATAAGCAGCCTTTTCAGGAGAGGAGTAGCTTCTCTATTTGGATCAATCAACTCTCTTGATTGCTTCTTGCAAGGGTTTCATGTGGTTGTTGCCCCAACAACTCCAGATCTAAACTTCTTTTCTGTTTCTGGGAGTGTTCCTTGCAGAGCAGGGTGGGGGGTACTGAATTTCCAGGTTGCTCTCTACCATTGCTGGTGTTATGAAGTGGGTGCAAGACAAGTGAAAAGAAACTACAGGGGGTCTTCACCTAGCACCAAAAAGATGACAATGTGGGTGCCAGGTGAGCCTCACTGGGGACAGCATTCCACAACAAGGGGACTACCACTAAATCCCATCCAAGTGTTTGGGCCTTCAGGCTTCAACTACTCGAGGGGGAGTTTGAGAGTTTTAAGTTACCCAATAGAAGTTAAGAATCAGATCTCCTATTCAAGGTCACATGATTATAACCTTCCATTCCTGGGAAGGCTATATATGTGGGGTGTGGTCAGCTAGCAGTTAGTGTGCTGAGAGAGAGCTAGAAGCAGAAGCAGAGAAACAGCAGAGAGAGACCAGCAGAGAGAGAAAGAGAAACTGGCTGCATAGGAGATAGGCAGTCTGAAGTTTAACTAGAGAACATTGGATTGTTTGTTTGTTTGTTTGTTTTATTTTATCATACTTGCTTTTGAATTATAACCACTCTATTAAGTAAAGACCCTAATATTATAAGTAAAGTGTTGTTGTTTACTCTGGAGTTTGGAGTGACTTATTCACCACGTCTACAGCCTACACCCATGCTATTGGAAGCTGTAAAAGGACTTGATCTCCTGGAACGGGAGGGGCTTTGAGGAGAGGCAGAGATCTCCCAAAGGCAGATCAAGGGGTCCCTGCAGTAGCGGAACCTTGACAGATGATGGCAGAGGTGGGATCCTGAACAGTGAGTTTAAGCACTCCAAACAGAAATTGGGTTTTTTTTACTAATAGAGCTGGCAAAAGCAGTGTATGTTTTAACTTCAGGACTGCAGTAGCGGAACCTTGACACTGGCAACTCCAGGTAGGGCTAGGAAAGACCTTGTATGGAAATCTTAGGAAACTGCTGCCAGCCAATGTAGAAAATACCAAGCTAGATGGACTCGTGGTCCATCTTGGCAGCTCCACCAACCTTTTTTCTGCTCAACCTGATGGAAATTATTTTGGAAAAAAAATATTTTAGGTTTTCTGACCAATTTTATTTCCAAGTCAAGGGAGTGGCGATGGGCAGTCCTTTTGCCCCCAGTGTTGCAAATTTGTTTATGGCACATTTAGAAAATACTATTATTTGTAACACTATCAATAATCCTTTTAATAAAATTTTCTATTCTACAAATGTTATATTGATGACATATTTTTGATATTTTCGGACGCCAACATGGTACAGGATTTTTTCAATTGGTTGAACACCATTCATGATAGCATCAAATTTACTTACCATATGGACAAATTACAGATCCCATTTTTGGATACTATGGTATACAGGACACATAACAGGCTTTCTATTAAGACATACACTAAACCTACAGACAGGAATTCACTTTTACATTTTTCATCGCATCATTCACCGCAATTAAGGTCCAACCTACCCTATGGGCAGTATTTACGTCTAAAAAGGAATTCATCTGACCCAGAAGAATATTTGAAGATACAACGGATTATGAGGCAGCAGCTCTTGGATAGGGGATATCCCAACAAGATCATCAACAATTCAGAAAGGAGAGCCGCTATGGTCTCCCGCCAAACCTTGTTACGTAATGCGGAACCCAACCCTACTAACAGGATTATATGTTCTTTTACGTATACTCCTCTTGCATTTTCAATTAGGAAGATTATTATGAAACATTGGCACATTGTGTCTGATATACCGGGGTGTGATTCTACACCTCAGATTGGATTCAAACATACCAACAATTTTCGAGATCTACTAGTACATACAGACTTTGATCCACCACGCACTGTGCAAAGCATGGTTTATGGACATTTCAAGTGCAGTGGATGTTCTGTCTGTGCCTTGACTCTACAAACGAAGATTTTCAAACATCCCAGGGACAACCAGCTCTTTAAGCTATATCACTTTTCTAACTGTGCTACCAAGTGGTTAATTTATATTATCATCTGTCCCTGTGGACTGCTGTATGTTGGTAAAACTACTCGAAGTATAAGAACACGTATCTTGGAACACCGTTCTAAGCTTAAAAATCATACGTTGGATGCACCAATGGTTCCTCATTTCATTGAAAAGGCACACAGATATGATTTCTGCTTTCTTGTCATTGAAAGAATATATCCTCACAAATACAACTGGAATGATCTTGATAAACTGTTATTAAGAAAGGAAGCTGAATGGATCTTTAAATTAGACACAGTGTATCCACTTGGGTTAAATGCTAGTATGGAGTTAACATCTTTTTTAGGGAGATAATTGTTTGAGCACTTCTCCTTCAAACATCTCCATAACAGCTGTGCAACATGAGATAAGACTAGGATGCTGCACCTTTAATGCCTTCTCTCTATATATTATTGCTTTAATGAGGGTTTAAATGCTGGAAGGAGATTCTTTACTGCCTATGAACAAAGGATTTTTCAGTCCGGGTAAATGGTTTGGTTTCTTTCACTTTCTACCTCATATATAATTACTTATAAAATACTTAACTGTTGATATTTTTATACTGACAGAACTTTCTGCTACGGCTGCAGTTGAAATTATAAGATTTATAGATGGAAACAATGTTATTTTTTACCTCCACGGTAATTGCTCGTAAGCAGTGTTTGTTATTTGTATAATGTTTCATATACGGAAGCTTATGCGTTAAATATTTGTTTTCCATTCCTGAGTTTGGTAGTCAGTTAATTAATTTATAATTGTGGAGGAAGGGGGGGCTGGCTGGCCTGCCACACCCCCACCCTTTCCTACTCCAAAGGAACCAGAGACCCCCTGAGATCTCAAGATACCAGATTGCCAGCCTCAGCTGTCTGCAATCCTACTTGAATCTCTGTTTAGGGACTCGCCTTCAATTTCTGTAACCTGGATTTAGATACTGAACTCACAGAGTACTACAAAACCCATGTGGGGTAAACCAAGACAAGGTTTATTCTGGTAGCATTTAAACAACAAGATTAGGGGACATGAGAGAAGCACACAAGAGAGACAGAGAGACACTTTAGTACACAGTAATAGAGCTACAAAACAATAAAACCTGATTCCTTAAGATCTCTCAGGCACACACCTGGTACCTGAGGGTGTTCTCTTCAAGGGTTAGATCCAGCACAACCTCGCTGCCTGAGGAGAAACTACTCCATCTACCCGCAGGTCCAAGATGGGTAAACTCCCACAAGGCTTGCCTTTCACCAGAGCCCTCAATCCAGCTAATTTTACCAGGAGCTGCCTGGGGTCGGTTCCTGAGGGCCCCCCCCCAAAGGCTTGGGCCCCTCGCTGGCGCGTTGCCATGGCTCCAACCAGGCACGCTACCAAAAAGACTAAGACAAAGACACAAAGGCTACACGTGGGGAAATAGCTCTTCCCCCTCCCCCTTTCTGTAGCTTTCTTGCCTTCAGCCAATCAAATTGACTTTCACCTGGCCAGGCAGGGGGAAGGAAACTGGCCAGGCAGGGGGAAGGGAACTCCTGAGTCATGGCTCGAACCATCTACATATGAAAGCCCTAGTCGTCTAGGCGCCACCCATGCCATCCGAGGCCCTCGCCTCCTCCCAGCCCCCACCTGGTTCACACATGAGGCGGCGTGTGTGTGTGTGTGTGTGTGTGTGTGTGTGTGTGTTCCTGCATGCATGCATGCAGGAACCCCCAAAAGCTCCTTTCTCCACACGCTAACTGTGCACACCCCACCCCAGCCGGTTCACACATGAGGTGTGTGTGTGTACCCCCAAAGGCTCATTTCTCCACACCCTTTCCTTTGGGGAAAAAATGAAACGAGGGGGTTAACCCTCTCCTTTCATCTATACTAACAAAACAAAAAAAAGAAACGAGCTTGCGCTAGCCTCCTACCACTAGTGCACCTCTTCTCTTTCACACACACACACAAAAACAGAACAAAAAAGCAAGCATCAAAACATCAAACACATTAACTATAGTCTTAACACAGCTTTAACATCTTAATTCTTAAAATCTTTAAACATCAAAACAGCAAAACACAATCAATAACCATCAATCAGAAGTGTACAGGTTTGCATTACATCCGTTTTGCATACACAAGAATATATAGGTACTTCAAAAAACTTTTTAGCGTTGCTTTTTCTCACGCAGCCTGTAGGGGCAGACTGCTGACTGAAATGTGACTCTTCAATAAAAAACTTTTTAGGGTTGCTGTTTCTCCCACAGCCTGTAGGGGCAGACTGCTGACTGAAATGTGACTCTTCAATTCGCCCCTGCTTGCTTTCAAAGGCTTGCCCTTGCCACTCTGCACTCAACGACCTGAATGCCTATTCCCCTTTCCCAAGGGTTGCATTTGGTACTTTCTACCCAATGACTTGAATGGGATGGCTTCCCACCACCCCCCTTTTCCCAAAGGTTTGCATTTGGCACTCTCTACCCAATGACTTGAATGGGATGGCTTCCCACCCACCCCTCCAAAGACCCGCCGGGATGGCTTCCCACCACCCAACGACATGAATGCCTACTCCCTTTTTCCAAGGTTTGCATTTGGCACTTGCTACACAATGACTTGAATGGGATGACTGTTCTAAAGGTTCACTGGTGGCGTCGCACCCCCCCCCCTTTTCCCAAAGGCACCTTTTAGAACACACAACCTGGCAATCTTCCAGCCTCTTGGGCTTGGCTCCTTTAGCCCACCACCCAAACTTGCACGGGATGACTGTCTCTTTCAGACTCAAATGCTTAGCCATGGAGGCTCCACCCAAGCTTTTAGAACACACAGCTTGGCAATCTGTCTTTTAGCCTGCTTTGTTCCCTCGCCTCTGATTTTTTTCTCTGGCAACTGTTCCTTGCCCCCCTGAGGCCCCTTTGAAAACTTACAGGTTTCTGCCTTTACGTTAGCATTACATTCAAATTTCAAATTGACCTGATCCAGTCTGGACTAATTTTTTCATTTGGGGACAAAACAACAATGGTTCAACTTCTTACCTGGGATCACCCGTCCCCCGGGCACCCCCAGCAACAATCCAGATAACACACAAATAGTTCAGTTGGTTACACTGGGAGCACTGGTCCCCGGTCCCCCAACAACCCAGCAACAAGACAACACAATTACACTTGGATCACCCATTCCCTCCCTTCCAGCAACTATTTCACAGTTTTCATTGGCTTTAATCAACCCCCAATCTCAGTCCTCTTTTCCTCTCGCTGGAGACACCTGGAAGGGAGATTCTTCTGTCCGTGCTTCTCCGCCAGCTAGGAGGGGAATCCCCTTCTCTCTCCGCTCTCTGGGATCGCCCGCCCAGTAACAAGACAACACAAAGACAACACAATTTCACCTGAATCCCTGTTCCCTCCCTTTTCCCAGGAACAAGTCATCAACATGTGTTGGCTTTAATCAAACAAACAAACAAACAAACAAACACTTAATCTCAGTCCGTTGTCTTCAGGTGGCAGCAGAAAACGCCTGAAGGGAAATTCCTTTTTCTTCTGCTTTTCTCCACCCGCTTCTCGCAGCACAGGACAAAGTCTCTTTTACGCAGGGGAGCAATCCTCTTTTCAAAGCTCGAAACCATGCCTCCCCCCCAAGAGCAAATGGACAGTCTTAAGTTCAAAATCTGAGTCTTTCTCCCATGGGAGAAATGTAGGGCAGGACTGTGCTCAAAGTCTTGCCAATTTCTCTGGGGCACACAGCACAACTAAAATCATTCATCAAACGCTGTCCCAAAACTCAACGTTTTGCTCACCATTCTCTTAGGAGGTTTTTTGGTCTTCTCCCTCCTCCTGAAACACACGTGCGCGCGCACACACTATTTCTTCTTCTCTTCCCGGGCTCTTCCAGCCCCCAAACTTTGGGATCACACAGCCGCCATCTGCTCACCCGCTTTTTGCACTGGATGGGTAGGATCCTCTTCTGCTTACTCCTGGCAACTGCTGCCCCCAGCCTCTGCTCCCAGCCAACGCTCTCTGCTAGGCTCTTAGGCTCCCCAGACTGGGGCAGCCTCTTTCAGCAATCTGAACGCTTTCTTTTGTCCAACAAGATTAAGTGAATGTGCACAACAAGGAATGTATTCAGCAAGTGGGTTTCCCCCCCCAAATTAAGGCCTGCATACCATTATATTTGCCACTCATATTAGATCCGTTATCATAAGACTGACCCCTGCAGTCTTTGATGGAAATTTCATTTTCATCCATGAACTGCAAAATAATGTTTGCTAGCTCCATACCAGTGTGTCCGTGCATTGGAATGAATTTCGTAAAACGCTCCACTGGACCACTAGGTAGTACATAGCGAAATATAATTGTTAGTTGATCACAATGTGCTATGTCAGGGGTGGAGTCAACAGAAATTGAATAATATTTGGCTTCTTTTATCTCGTTTATGATTTGCTGCAGCACTTGCTGACCAATCAGTTCAATAAACTCATCACATATCGTTGATGATAAGTACCTCCACGTTTTTTAACCTCTAGGGCAGTCTTCCCCAAGCAGGGGCCCTTCCAAATGTTTGGGGCCCCAGCTCCCATCTTCCCCAGCCACTGGCCATGCTGCCTGAGGCAAATGAGAACTGTAGTCCATTCAGGTAGCATATTACAACAAAAATAGGGAAATGAGGGAAGCACACGAAATTAGAGACACTTTGGTACACAGAGTAAAGCTACAAAATAACAAAACCTACTGATTCCTTATCTCTCCCAGGCACACAGCTAGTTACCTGGGGGTCAGTTCTCGTCAGGGTTGGGTCCAGCACAGCCTTGCCGCCCGGGGAGACTACACACCTACCCGAAGGTCCGAGATGGGTAGCCCTCTACAAGGCTTGCCTTGCCAAAGCCCTCATTCAGCTAATTTCACCAGGAGCTACCTGGGGTCGGATCCTGAGGCCGCCCGAAGGCTTGGACCTCTGCTTGGCTTGCTGCCATTGCTCCACAGCCAGCAACCATGCGACGACCCAAAGACAAAGAGACAAAGGCCACTCTTTGGGAATATACCTTTCCCCCCCTCCCCTCCTTCTTTCTGTAGCTCTGCTGCCTCTAGCCAATCAGGATGAACTTCACCTGGCCAGGCAGGGGAGGGGGACTCATGACTCATGACATTTGCATCTGAAAGCCCTAGACCGGCTTTTCAGGACTTTCAGGCGCCATGCCCCATCCGATACTTTATGCACATTTCGCCTCCTCCCAGCCCCCAACCGGTTTTACTTGGTTTACACATGAGGAGGCGTGTGTGTGTGTGTGTGTGTGTGTGTGTGTGTGCAGGCACCCCTAGAGGCTCTTTCCTTCACAAATATAAACAATTATCATAAAATCACAATAATACCATTAATATAAAATACACTTTGAAACAAGATGGTCTTAAATGTTGATAACCAGCACTTTGAGTCGGCTTTGGAAATGGACTGTGAACCAGTGAAGCATGGATGAGATAGTATTGTGTAGTGGTTAGTGTCCAGTTAGGACTGGATAGACCTGGGTTCAAATCCCTACTCAGGCATAAAGTTTGTTGGGTGGCCTTGGGCCAATGGATGCCTCTCAGCCTAATCTACCTCACAAGGTTGTTGTGTGGATAAAATGGGAGGCGGGTGGGAGAGAATAATGTGTACCGACTGAGCTCCTTGAAGGAAAGGCAGAATATACATTTAATTTTTCTTTAAATGGAGTCATGTGCTCTAAATAACAGGCCACGGCACAATAAAATCTCACGCTATAGCCAAAAGAGGAAACGTGTTATCAAAAAAATGGACAAAAGATGCAGATTGGCATAAACTGTGCATATGCTAATTATCTGTATAGATACAAATTTGGGAATATTTAGTACAATTTAAATAGACATATAACACATCGCAGCATACTGTAGAAGGCTGTGAGCTGTGTGCCGCCTGCTCAGTCTGCTGTCTGTTGCGAAATGTTGATGGGCAACTTCAAGGCCCCTCCCTGCTCAGGGTCCTTCTTTCTCTTTAAACCAGACTTGGCCTGGACAGCAGCTCTTCAGAGGATGCCTTCCAGCAGAAAACTGTTGTCTGTAAAGTAGGATACATGGCCACCCTAGTTTCAGCTCCCATGGGAGTTCCTTCTTTGCAGGATTAACATGCTGGTGTCAGTTACGCTTTCCTCCCACTACAGATGCCTTCTATGTTGTGACACCAGCATGTTAATCCTGCAATCAATCGGCTTCTCCTGATCATGGAAAGGGATAAGGAACTACATGGGGCACTGAAGCTCTGCTCTTCTTGCTGCAAAGTTTGCTGAGTGCTGCTTGGCTTCTGAGATTTCATCAGGCACTCTCCCCGACTCTCTACTCCTAACATACACTTTCAATCTCAACGTTGCAGCCTGAAGAGCCAGAAATGTGCTTTAAAAAAAAAAGGATGCTGAATTTTGCACGCACCCACTCCCAAGTCCCACATGGAGCGTTTCCCTTGGAAGAGGCCTAGCTGTCAATGACAGGGAAGTTCAGAGAATCAGTCCATTGTCAGAAGCAGTGGAACACTGCCAAGGATATGATATCTGCAAAGGAAAGTTGCTAACTGGAGGATTAACACGCCAGAGTGGGGCACGCACTGGAGTCTCTGCCTGTCAGCATGTGGCTTATAATTGCAGGCTTCACTCTCCTTCTGACATCAGCTCTCCTATTAGCCAAACCCTTCAGACTGGTTCACTATCCCAATGTGTACAGTATGAGCATGCCCCGGCTGACAGAGCGTGGGTAAGGCAGCTTTGGATACAAACGGTGTCAATCCTTTGATTGCATGCATGACAGTCATAAATAAATGCAGTGGCACAAAGGGGCTGCAGGGTGGGCGCAGAGGATGGTCTTTGTCCTGCTACTCTGCAGAATCTGTGGGTAAGGGAAGGCATATATGAAATCAAAGGGAGCCTCCCCTCCTCTGGAGACATACTAAGGGCCAATGTCATTAAATGTGCCTAGACATGACATTAAATGTGCCTTTGCATTTAACATGCCTGTTCTTTCCTCCTCTGCTATGGTCCTGATGAAAATAGCTCCTCAGAGGCTGCTTTGTGACACAGATGGGGGATTTCCTCCGAATGCAAGTAGCAGTTCAGGGGAGCAATTTTTATCAGGATCACAGGATGGGAGGAAAAGCTTACACTCCCCCGGCCTGCCTGCTATGATCCTGATAATTACCTGCCCAGCCTCCCAGAACAGCTGCTACTTTGGCCCTAAATGGAGAGACAGAGAATGGCTATTGAAATACAAAGGTTCCTTCCAAATGGCCTTAGGAATGTTACTTGGAATAGTGATGGCAGGGAATCACACCCCAAAAAGGTGCAAACTAAGGATTAATGTGTTCTTGGAGCTTTTAAAGCAGTTAGTAGGTGCCACAGCAAGGGTCACTCAGGGTGCTGAGCTCATTAACAGCTTTGGATATATCCAAGGAGCCTGAGCCTTGGGTACAAAAAGGGTGGGGAAATGTTGCTTAGCAGCCAGGTCGAGCTAAATATGTTTCCTTTTAGCCTGGCTTTTTGGGTGTGTATAAAAAGAGAAGTGTGTTCGGTATGTTTTGTAGTAGTACTGGTTTCATTCTATTAGAAGCCTGGCCTGATTTGCTCTGCTGTTTTATACTTCTGGCTTACTTAGCTGTTTATGAAGTTTGCCAAGCCCTTCACCTTCTGGATTCAGTCTGCTTTATTCAGCCACTTCTGCTAACAAGGAATGCACTGAATTTTAGAATGCATTAAACCCAGATCAATTGGCTGCTTACACAGTGTTTTTAGGGACCATCCACAAATGGCCAAACAAAAAAGTATTGTCTGCATGTTGATTGGAATGCAGTGGGATAGGTTGGATCCTGCACGCTGAATAAAGCTCAGAATAAAAAGCCTCCTGTCAAGTTGCTTTCTGAATAGCCAATAGGAACACATCAGGTTGAACTGGATCCCAAATAAAGCTCAGAATAAGAAGCACTTTCTCTCCATTAGTATACCCATGATACTTTCATAATTAACTTCTCGTTTGCTTATAACACTTATATTCAGCACTTAATAATTTCTAAAAGAATGAGAGGTGTGTCTTAAGTCTGTCTTTAAAAACATTATACCTGGGCTAGGGAAGCCCTATCTCTTCATCAAAGATATAAATGTCTGGGGATAGTTTTGGGAGTAGTGAGAGAGAAAGGCATTAAACATACTTTCTTCGCTAATAATATTTCTGGTGCTAAATGCATGTTAAAAGGAGTCACTGCCTCAGTACTATGTAATACTAGAGGATCACACACTTGCTATTCCACCACAGAAACATTCATATGGAATGCTTTAGCTCTGAGGAGTCAGTGTGGAAAGTCCTGCAGTGGGGAACAATTAGTTCCAGTAGCCAGGGCAGGGATTAATGGACAAAGTGGGTTTTGTGTCTCTCTTGCGCTCTGCTATCTCCCTGTTTTTCCTGCTGTATGGATTTGATCCTTAGACTTCACTAAAGCTGCAACCCTGCACACACTTACATGGAAGTAAGCCCCATTGAACACAGTTGGGCTTACTTCTGACTAAATGTGCACAGGATTGCTCTGTAAATCAGACTCCCTTCTAAACTTACTAGATCTTCTCCACGCATGAGCGATCTAATTAATTCAGTTATATATTATTATATTACTGTATATTATTCTTAGCCTCCCTTCTGAGGCAGGTAGTGCAGAATATACATTATTTTAGGGCACAATCTGATGCATGTTTAGACAGATTTCCTGCAACTCCCAGCATGCCCCAGCCAGCATGGCCGCCTCAAATTTTTCACTCTCAACATGCATAGGATTGCACCCTCAATTAATTAAAGCACCAGCACTAAGTGTTCCACATACACTGTGTGGATCATCCTTAACAATAATCCTGTAAAACAGGGCAATAGTATTATCTCCATATTTATGTATGTATTTATTTCTTTTGTTCTATAGATTTTTTATATCGCTTGTCACCCATATTAACAAGGCAGTATACAAGAAACATAATTGTGGAGCTTTTGGGGTTCCTACATACACACACACGCACATGCCTCCTCATGTGTAACCAAGTGAGGCCAGTAGAGGGGGCTGGGAGGAAACGAAAGCCTCGGCGCCTAGATGCCTAGGGCTTTCATATGTAAATAGTTCAAGCCATGAGGTATGACTCATGAGCCTCCCTCATCCTGACTGGCCAGGTGAAGTTCAATCTAATTGGCTAAGAGGCAGCAGAGGAGGGGAGGGGGGGAAAGGTATATTTCCCAAAGCGTGGTTTTTTGGTCTTTGTCCTGGATCGCGTGGCTACCGGTTACCCTGGCTATTGGGGATGGTGGCAAGCCAAAGAGAGGCCCCAAGCCTTTGGGGGGGGGGGCCATCAGGATCCGACCCCAGTTAGCTCCTGGTGAAATGAGCTGGATGAGGGCTCTAGTAAAGGCAAGCCTTGTGGGAGTTTTACCCATCTCAGACCTGCGGGTAGATGGAGTAGTTCTCCTCAGGCGGCAAGGCTGTGCTAGATCTAACCCTTGAAGAGAACACCCTCAGGTAACATAGTTGTATGCCTGAGAGATATTAAGGAATCAGGTTTTATTGTGTTTTAGCTCTATTTCTGTGTACTAAAGTGTCTCTCTGTCTCTCTTTTGTGCTTCTCTCATTTCCCCTAATCTTGTTGTTTAAATGCTACCAGAATAAACCTTGTCCTGGTTTTACCCCACATGGTGTTTGTGGATTTGCTCTGCTTGGTTCGGTATCTAAGTCCAGGTTACAGAAATTGAAGGCGAGTCCCTAAACAGAGATTCAAGTAGGATTGCAGACAGCTGAGGCTGGCAATCTGGTATCTTGAGATCTCAGGGGGTCTTGGTTCCTTTGGAGTAGGAAAGGGTGGGGGTGTGGCGGGCCAGCCAGCCCCCCCTTCCTCCACAATAATGAAAATAATATCCCAATGTAATAACATACAAAAGCACACAATCCAAACAATAATTAAGACAGCAGTTAAAAGCAGCAATTAAAAGTGGTCTTAAAGAAGAAAAAAAGTCTAAACACTTAAAAAGGCTGGGAGAATAAAAAGGGTTTTGCTTGAGAGAGAACACAATTGAGCGGCCTTCCTAAAACTCATAAGCCGTGTCAGAGGTGGAGCAACAGGCCAAGCACCTCCCCCCCCTTCCCAAGTGGCTCACCTGCCCTCCTTCCATTGCTGGATTACTGTGATTTACTGAAGGAAAGGCACTTTTCACATATTAACCCCCCACTGCGCCTGCCACCACAATTCACTTTGTCCTTTCTGTGCCTTTCCCAATATTCTTTTCTGGTGCCACCACCATGGCAAAGCCACCCACTGAGTTAGAGGGCTGGCCTGTGGCTTACGCTGGCTCAGCTTGTCTGAGTGTGGAAAGCTAAGCAGGGTCAGGCCTGGTTATTACTTGGATGGGAGACCCCTCCTCTAGTTTCCTGCATTGAGCAGGGGGTTGGACTCGATGGCCTTGTAGGCTCCTTCCAACTCTATGATCTATGAAAACTATGATAAGCTTCATACCCCCCAACATTTCACAGATGAAAATAGGGACACACATGTGAATTTGTAAGAGGTATGGTTAAGCAACATGAGGGTGTGATCAAGAGGGTGTGGCCAGGCAACATGAGGGCATGGCCAATAGTATGGCCAGGCACCCAAAGGGCATGGCCAAGTTCCAAAGTTATTAGAGGAAGCACACAATCTTATATATTATAATTATTACATTATGTATTATTTTATAATATTTTATAAGTGGCTTTGTAATTGTGGAGGACCAAAAACCCGGTCCTTGGCGCGAGTTTGGCACTTAACGGGTTAACCGGCACTGAGAAAATGCCCTTTATGTGGTTCCTGTGCTTTTAGAACACAACCACTACCTAATGAATGACATAGAACTGTGCTTAGGTCAAAGAATAGACTTTATTTACTATACGACTAATGGAGCGGAACTAACAGACTACCAGGAATTTCACACTATAAACATAGCAGGTCGTAACCTTACCGAAGCGGAAAGCTTCAACTACAGACACTAGAGGCTTAGCGTATCACAGAAGAAGTAACCTCACATCCGAGAATCTGACTTATGGACTTAGCGTAGCGATCTGCATAGCCGGTCTCGGAGCGCGACTGCCCGGGGTTGGAAGCTGCCTGACCCGGAGCGGAGCCAGGGACCTGAGGTGTGCCAGCTTGCACTGTGTTCCCAACAACCTCTGGTCCTTTGGCACATCCTTTTCTACCCCTTATGCCCCCTCCCCGCCCCATGCTGACCAGGTGGGCTGGGTCCGCCCCCGCGGGGCGGTGTTGTCTCTTGGTATTGACTCCTCCTGGGTGTTTTGGAGCACTTTGGGGTACTTTGCAGCTCTTTGAGACTGCGCCCCCACCCTCTCCGGAATGTTATGTGCCCTATTGTGCAGATGTGGATTGTGCTTCCTTCTGCCCAGAACTGTGTCTCCTATGCCCTGGGTGGGGATTATGCAGCCGGATGGCGAGTGGAACGAGAAAAACAAGTCAGGGATCAGTGTGCCAGGGTTCAAGGTGTGCTCTGGCTTTCTCTCCACAGTAATATTTTTCTTACCTTACTTAAGCCCTTAATTGTTGATATCTTGTGTTTTTAATGGGGGGGGGAGGTGTCAGTGCTTGCAGGGCAATCTCTTTCTTGTTGTTTTAAAATGGTCAGGGTTGGCACAAATTCAACAGGTGAAGCTTACCCACCCACCCCACACCCCCAAACATGGAGCTTCAGAGAGAAGGGGAAGTTTCTTGCATTTCCTTCTGACACTGTAAACTCACCTGTTAGAGGCACAGGGTCAGCTCTGTTAGGAAATTAAATCTTTGGCAATATAAAGATAGGAATCATGTGATAAATTCCCTCATTCACCTCTCCCTCCCTGTCCAGGCCACCGGGTGCAGCCTCCTTTTCAGCAGGTAGAGCGTGTGTGCACACATGCACACATCCAGTGTCTGCACACATGCACACATCCAGTGTCTGCACACATCCAGTGGAGCTGTTTGAGCCAAAAAAGAGCTACACTTAAAGGGGCCATGCCATAAGCCTGCAGTTTTAGCTGAGCTGCAATTTTGCCCATGGCATGGCCCCTTTAAGGAAAGTTTTAAAAGTTTAAATTCAGGACTCTGTATAACAAAGTGAGAAGCCAGGACGGTGACAGTCCTGGCATTTTGGGGGCAGTTGGAGACTATGAAGCTTAGAACCAAGCTCACAGCTTATGCTGTTAACCACTGTGCTACAGACACTTATCTCCTGCATACCCATGATACATAGAGACATGACTTCAATCTCCTCAACTCCTACCCCTGCCACCAGCAGCATAACTTTCCTCCCCCCCCCCCCCCCAGCCCATGTGCCACTTCATCTCTAACCTCAGGTAGAGATGAACCCCACTCTTTGCTTTCAGTGATCCCAGTGGGTAAACCCTGACCAAGGCCCCCGGAAGTGTTTTTAAGGTAGGGAGGGCCAAGATGGTGAGGACATGATGGATGCTGCCTACTTTTCATGCACTTTTAAACATCTGCTTATTTAATGGGCAAATGATGAAGTTATAATCAATCAGATTCGATATTGTTGAAATGAGTTTATCACAATCATACGTGCACTTGAATAAAGAAGGAAAGAATCTAAGAACTACTCTAAGCTGCAGATCTCATGGCCACAACATCTGGCCTAATCTTTGTACTTTTTTCTCCCCCCCCCCCCACTCACCCCTTTCTTTCTGTACCAACTAGCCTGATAAAGAGTTCTGGAAAACTTGAAAGCTTGCACAATCCTTTGTAGCATTTTATTGCTATTTTTATTGCTGTTTTTGCTGTTTTTATTGCTTTTTAGGATGGAATCAGTTCTTTTATTATCTGTGTTATTATTGTACGCTGCCTTGGGAGGGCTCCTGCCCTGAAAGGCAGCCAAGCAATAATAATAATAATAATAATAATAATAATAATAATAATAATAATAGGTTGGTCCACAGCTGGTATTTTGTGGATTTTGAGTAAAAATGGTAGAACATCTATCAGATTTTACTACAACAGAAGTTGCTTCCCCCCACCCATCATCCCTGGGGCAATCATGGGGTAGCCCCCCACCCCCTTCTTGGGTCAATGGGTTTGACAGTTTAGAGGACTGTTATCAACAATGCATGCAAAATAATTGGTGCCCCTCTGATGGCAATCTACACACACCCAATTTGAGAAACACAGTGGTATGGGTGATAAGATCAGTATTAATCACAATAACAAATGCTGTAGCACACACAAACAGAATGGAACTGAACCAGTTCATGCAGAGAGCAGCATGGGTGTGTAGATTCAACACTACTTGGTCCCACATTTTAGGAGTGTGTGCATGTGCTAAAAATTCCTATGCATACTTTCTGTGCACTACTGCCCTCTAGAGGATGTTGCTACAGCAGATGTGAGTGACGCTGAGAAATCGTGCTTTTGCACAGAGACATCTACTTCCAAAAAAAAAAAAAAAAAAAAAAAAGTTGGTGCAACCTGGGGCTACCCTGATAAGGATGCAAAGTCCTTTTATTTTGGTTCTCCTGTTCCCGGGCAAAGAAATGTTTGCTGAGTGAGCCTAGGTGTGCATGCACATGGTGTGTGCATGTCTGTGTGTTGTGTGTGTGGGGGGGGGGAGGCAGCATGTATGCAGAAGCGAGCCAGAGCCAGTAACAGAGCACTGAGCCAGTCATGGAGAGCCTTGCTGTTGGTCAGAGTAGCCATTGCTGGGCTAGGTGAGCAAATATTCTGAGTTGCGATAAGGCTGCCCCCTATGCTCCCTGTTCTTGGTATTTTTAAAATAATCTGGCTGTTGATCCCAGTCCTTGCTCCTGCCTTGTGAAATATGGCTTGGCTGTAGGCACAGATTATATGTGAAGCCCCTTTATACACACTTTTACAAAGAAGTGGTTGCCCTGGATAATCCCTCAACTACTAAGAATGCAGATGGTAGGCTAGAGCCCTTTAACCCAAGCTGCTTGCCTGTTGTCTTCGTTCTCTCACCGCACCCACCCACCCCCCCCCGCCGCCGCCGCCGCCACCCCATTATCCCTCTGTGTATGCAGCTTGTTGTGCACTGGAACCATGGCTTTGATGAGGTCTCGCAACCAAAATTCAATCACTGCCACATGACGTCTGTGATGGGGGTGGGGTGGGGGGAGCTCTGAGCTAGGCCCGGAGCCTCTTCTTACCCTGGTGTTGCTTCTCATGTGGCTTGCAGCAGCCTGGCCTGGCCTCCTCTCACTGGAGCCTGCAATTAGGGAACCATTCTCAGTATGCGGTCACAGCTGGGATGGGGCTGAAGGCATGCGGCTTGGAAGCCTTTTTTGGGGAACAGAGCTTGCCCCAGCCCTTACATGATCTCACTTCTGCTCCCCTCTGCGTTCGCACCTTCTGGAAGTTGGAGAAACAATTTTCCTTTAGTCTCCTAAATTTTACACACACACACACACACACACACTAATATCAGGAGAATCACAACAAGTTAGCTAGTTTGTAGCCAGTGTAGCGTAGTGGTGAGAGTGTTGGACTGGTACTCGGGAGATCCGGGTTTTAGTCCCCGCTCAGCCATGAAACTCACTGGGTGACTTTGGGACAGTCACTGACTCTCAGCCTAACCTACCTCACAGGGATGTTGTGAGGAAAAAATTGAGAGGAGGATTATGTAAGCTGCCTTGGGTTCCTTGCAGGAAAAAAGGCGGGGTATAAATATAACAAATAAATAAATAAATACCAAATCATGTTAGAGCCACATTCCTGCCCTTCTAAGCTAGGGGTTCTCAGGATGAATTTACACCAGTGGTCAGCTACTGGCAGTGCACAGATCAATCTTGGATGGCCAGCAGCTCCTCTGCCAACTCATTCACACCTGGTTATGTATCTCTGGTTGAGATCCAGAGGGATGCATGCACAACACAAGCGTACCAGAATTTCCCTCAGAATATCCACTCTCAGGTATTCCACAGAACCTTCAAAGTTCAAAATGCAATGTAGGGATTTGACACAAGGGTTTTTTCAAGAGTTACATTGCCCTTGTTACACTACATGCAATTCCCCCTTTTAAAAGCTTTTGTACCCAGGGAGCTTCCAGGTGAGGCTTTTATTGTGCAATTGCACTCCAAACCGCTTCCCCCCTCCCCATGGGAATTCGTGACCTGGTTTGCACGAAACTACAACCCAGAATATGGATTGTTGAATCCTGGGTTGTCATTATGTGTGAACCTGCAACTAAGGGTTAACTATGGGATGTTACCCATGAACAACCCAGGAAGAGAACCCATGGTTTATTGTTGGGTTGTGAACTCTTGCTTGTTTTAACTATTGGTTGTTGTTATGTGTGAACCTACAACCATGGGTTGTTCATGGATTGTTTCACCAGGCTACAGAGGCAGCTGGCAAGAGCGGTAAAAACAATGGCTGCTCTACATGCCAGTACTACAGCACCACGAAGGCAAAAAGGGAGGGAGCAGGTGAAGGACGAGGAAATCAAACAACCCAGGATTTGAAAACAACAACAACCTGTGCTTTGTGCAATCATATGGCAGACAAACTCTGGGTAAGGCAACAACCCATACTCTGATAAGGTTTGTCATTATGTGCAAACTTTATCAATGAGTTTAAAGAGCAACCAGGAGGTTTTCTGTGAGGGCAACTTTTTTAATGTTAATGGCATGGTTAGCCATCATATAATGGGTTGTTAAACTTTAAATACCAGGTGTTTGGCAAGGGGAGGGGGTTAGCAGAACTGCAGTGTCTGGGGAGAGGAGGTTTAAGTCCTCCCTCCCCAGCCATGATCTTGGTGAAAATCACCCCCTTCCCTGCACAGCAATTAGCATTAGGAAAAAAACTTCCATTGGCATCCATGGGAAGTTTCCCCCCCCCTATGGTTAACTGTCATGCAGGAGGATGGGAGAGTTTCACCAAAATCACAGCCGGAGAACCAAGGTGTACACCTCCCCTACCGCTGCACTGCAGTTCCACTAACAATCCCCTCCCCTCAATTATTTAATTTTTAAAAGTCCATGACATGATTGCTAATCATGTCATCAATGTAATGTGTAGTTAGGCCCTGAGAAAGGAATTCTGGGAGGGAAACTTGGCTTGTGTGCAGCATCTCTGGATCCCTGTCTTTAGCCTGCTTCACACATGCATATATATCATTTGATTTCTCTTCATGATTGGAATCCTCAATGTGAGAAATGATTCCACTGGAAAGCATTGCATCTGAGGTGATACAGAAGTTCTTCCGGTAGTATCAGTTCTGGGAGGGTCCATTCACACATGCAAGTTGTCACTTGATGTTTCAGCAGTCATCTAGTAGTAAACATGCCTGTGTGAATCAGCCCTGTGCCTTTCCCTCTGCCATCCCCTCTCTCCCACCTTTATGGCAATTTTGAGGACATGGTGAGGAGAGAACTGAGGGGCACATTCTGATGTAGTAACGTGAGTAGTTGTTGCTAGGTCTTCAGTCCTTATGTTTTCCCTATTCTTCCCTCTTTGATTACTGACACACGAGAAATGGATTTCCCCTTACACATGAGCACTGTAGGTGAGAGATGCTGTGGTGGTGGGGATATATAGAAGGGACAAAAAGCTTGGGCCCGCTCATTCAACAATCATAGTAGATTTGACCTCCAGCTAAATCTATTGACCACTGCTGATTATTGGTTTACCATCAGGGGCAGAGAGACTTCAGGCTTGGAAGATCTGCTAGTAGCAATTCCAGTCCTGCAGCGTGGGCCCGGTATTACTATTTCCATATGGCAGATTGGAGGGTGGGCAGATAGATGCTGAAGGAATAGTTGTTCACCTAAGGCCACCTAGGGAGTTTGTGGCTGATGAGGTAAAATTTGAATAGGGGACTTTGCCAGTCTCAGACTTTTAATATCTATGCTACACAGTTTGCCTCCTATCTTCAGGCCACTGGATAACAGGAGAATGGGGAGGGAGGGTGTGTCACAGCTGCTGCGCTTTGTATCCTATGGGAGGCACCTTTACTTGCCAAAAAGGAAAATGTTCCACTGCTGCCTGAGCAGTGATATACAGTGTATCAGCAGGAGTGTAGGAACACAGAAAGCTGCCTTATAGACCAGGGGAGGCCCAAATCCAACTTGGGAGAAGCTCCAAGGGCCACATTCCAGTAGTGGGAGGGACTGAAGATAAAGGGGTGGGGCCAAATATTCAAAAAATACCAGCATATTGTCGCTTAAAGCTACAATAAGTAAGCCTTACAGGAGGCATTTCAAGCATTTTGAATGGGGAAGAAGAAATCACAAAAGTCAGCAATGGAGAGGTAGCTATGGGCGGGCGGGCGGGCGGGCAGGGGAGCAGGAACCACCTGGTGACGTGGGAAAGGGTGTGTGGCCATCTTGGGAAACCAGGTGGGCTGGATTTGACCTCCAGGCCTAAGATTCAACACTCCTGGTACACAGGATCACAGCTTAAGGGTAGATAAGATGACAGGAGTTTACACAATTATAAATGTGGGAAAAGTTGATAGAAATAAATGGTTCATCATCTCCCAGAAGACTAGAACTCAAGGGTCCCCTAATGAAACTGATTGGAAAGAAATCCAGGGCAGACCAAAAGAAGGATTTCTTCAAAGAATGTGTAAGAAATGTAGGGAGCAATCCTATGCATTTTCAGACAGAAAAAAAAGGCATACAACTCCCAGCATGGCTCAGCCAGCATGGCTGGCTGGGGTTATGCTGGGAGTTGTAGACCTTTCTGTCTGAACATGCTTAGGATTGCACCCTTAAGAAATTAACTACCACAAGATGTAGTGATAGCCACTGGCTTATATGGCTTTAACTGGACTATCAACAGCTATTAAGCATGATGGCTAAATTGAAACTCCATGT
The DNA here is from genome assembly GCA_021292165.1 of Shinisaurus crocodilurus. NCBI lineage: Eukaryota > Metazoa > Chordata > Lepidosauria > Squamata > Shinisauridae > Shinisaurus > Shinisaurus crocodilurus. The sequence goes on from CM037881.1 coordinate 32,775,851, forward strand.
TCAGAGGCAGTGTACCTCTGAATATCAATTGCTAAGGTCAAACAATGGGGTGAGCTATGTCCTGCTTATAGGCCTCTAGCTGACCACTGTTGGAAACAAGGTGTTGGGCTAGATGGTTCTTTGGGTCCTTTCCTTATCCTTTTACAAGCTTCAGGAAAACACAGAGCAGCCTCCCCCAACCTGGTGCCCTCCAGATGTTTTGGACTTCACTTCCCATCATCCCCAGCCAGCATGGCCAATTGTCAGGAATGCAGGGAGTTGTAGTCCAAAACATCCGGGGGTCACCAGGTAGGGGAAGGCTGAGATAGAGAATAAGAAAGGAGGTGCCTGAGGTAAATAAAATTTCATTCAGTGGAATTACTCTCCAGGTAGGTGTCTTGAGCTCAATGTGGCCCCAGGAGACTATATCACCCATTCTGCTTATGTGTTTGCTGAGACAAATACTTAACTGTTCTCATACCCCCCAAGGCTGCCAGGATGGGCCCTATGGAGCATTCATACTTCTCCTCAGAGGGAGATATTCTGGCCCCACAGCAGCTTTGCTAAACAGCCGAGCATCTCCTTCTGAGCTTCCATCTCTCCGCAGCCTCTATGTCCCATAAATCTCCCCGAGTTTTATTTAAATAACTGGAAAGTGAGGCCCTTTGTTCAGAAAATAGCTGTGTGGAGCAGTCCGGGTGCAGATAATGAGCCGGGGAGCTATATTGGTCAGTAACATTCGCCGAACTTTCCATATTTATATTCCAAAGCTAATTATGGTTTGTGTGTTCACTCAAAATGATGATTCATCTAAACCAAGCCTGGGCCACAGAGCGATGGCAGGCCCGGCACAGAAAAGGGACTGCCCTGGTTGTTCCACCAAAAAAGAAACATGCCCCCTGCCTCCCACCCCCACCCCACCCCCGGCACAATAAACACACCCACCCTACCAACACATCCTGCTTGCCACAGAGCTTCCTTGCACTGTAAGTTAGTTGCTGGCACAGCCAAGTAGGAGGGGCCCAGGTTTTAAAGGAGCATGTTTGATAGGAAGGAGGATACGATAATACATAACAATAGCAATAGCAGCGTTTATACCATCCCCCCCCCAGGACCCATAGGCCATCTCATACCTTATTTCAGTAATCTCTACAACAACCCTGTAAGGCAGGTTCGATGTTTATGATATCCATATCATTATGAATTGGGAGGTGAGGCTATGGCACCTGCAAAGGGGTCCCCAACATGGAGACCACGGGCACCCAAAAACATTTTATTAATTTTTTAAAATATACGTACAGGGTTTTTTATATACGTGCACGGATTTGTATGAAATGCATATAGCTTCCTAGCAATTATACATGGGCTTCAACAAAAATGGACCAAATATCCAAATAAATATCCATTTGAAGGTGGCGTCTATATCATATGCCACCCGTTCAAATATTGAACAATGCTTGTAAGGTCATCAATCCATTGCATTATAGGAGGTGAGTGTTTATTCTTCCAGTTTTGTAATATCAGTCTTTTAGCTGTCAAAAGGATGCAGAGAATTCATTCCCCTTCCATTTCTTAATTTCCATGAAGCAGGTGAATAATTTAAAAGATGTGTATATCAGTGAATATTAAAGACTGTTCCAGTTCAAAATTTATCTGTGTAATTACCTCCTCCCAAAAAGAAGCAACTACTGGACATTGCCAAAACATATGTTTAAAAGAAGCATTAGCTGTATTGCACCACAAGCAATTAGCTGCATTAGACAATCCCTTATTAAAGAGAAGTTGTTTAAACAAATGTTTAAACATGAAATAGACATGAAACAAATGTTTTTGCTGAATAAGACACTGCCTAAGATCCATAGGTGTGACAGGTAGATGCCAAAGTGGCAATCCACTGATTAGGCATTTTGTGGTGGTGCTCACAGAAGTTCATCAAATTCTCAAATGTGCCCACAGCTCCAAAAAGGTTGGGGACCTTGCACTGGCGCAATGTAATTTACATTAGCAGTAGTGTCAAATTGGATACTGCCCTTAATTAAGCAGCCTATAAATTGATTAATTAATACATAAAAATTACCATATACAGAGGCAGAATACTTCTGAGTAGCAGATGCTGTGAGACAAACAAGGGAAGAACACCTTTGCTTATGTGCACCCAGAGGCATCTGGCTTTGTATTGTTGGACTTCAAATGGTGGACTAAATGGAGTCTATATATGATCTAGCATGGCAAGTCTTACTGTGAAGGATCACTAGCAGGATCCTTTGCGTGAGTTCGGCGCTTAACGGGTTAACCGGCACTGAGTTACAGCCGGTACGAGCGCTGGCTACCGCCTGAGAGGCTTTTGCGCACAAGAGGAAACCAAAGCCCTTTAAATGACCAAATAAAGCTTTTATTTGTTTACACAAAACACAGAGCGGAACTAACAGCTCTCCAGGAATACTACAATGTCAACACAACCTTAGTTGACCCCTGCGTTACTCAATGAACAGGCTCCTAGGCTAGCGGATTGAATCTGGTCAATTACCTCAGATCAGAGACTCTACGCTTAGTCAGTTTCAGCCTGGCTCCGGGTCGGCCGATCCGGGGATGAGACTGGCTTACTCGGGCTGCCGCTTGAAGGACGAATCTGGCCCCGACGTACCCTGGTTCCCAACAACCCTCTACCGGAAGGGAGAGGGGTTTTCTACCCCTGAGTTCCCGCTCTCCCCACCCTCCAGGTCAGGTGGGGCTTATGCCTGCCCCTTTGTGTCAGGTGGGCTTATTCCTGCCCGGGGAGAAGGTGACGTACTGGTACTTCACAGCTCTTTGAGACTGCCCTGATAGTTTGATGGTCCTTGATGGTCCTTCCTGGGTTTTTGTGGATCTCCACCGAGACTCTTCCTTGTTGGGGATGACGACCTGTCTGGCTGCTTCTCCTGTGACTTCATCCCTCCTCCCTCGCCCCCTCCCTTAGGGGAAGACTGTGTGTGTGTGTGTGCAGACTCGTGTTGGGCTTTCTCCACACCCTCCCATTTGGGGAAAGATGGCATTGGGGTCCACCACCCCAATCCCCATCTAACTGTCTCCTACTGAGAAAGCCCGGGACAACCCATCTGCCACGATGTTGTCCTTACCCTTGATGTGCTCCACTGAAAAATCAAAATCCTGCAGGGCTAAACTCCACCGCAACAACTTTTGGTTGGACCCCTTCACCCTATCCAGCCAGCACAAGGGGGAATGATCGGTTTGCAACAGGAACCGGCGGCCCCACAGATAGGGGCGCAGCTTGGTCACTGCCCACACTATTGCCAGGCATTCCTTCTCGACAGTGGCCAAGTTCCGCTCCCGAGGCAAAAGTTTTTTGCTTAGAAAGGCGACAGGGCACAGCCCTTGCCCTGGCCACTCCTGCAGCAGGACGGCTCCCATCCCTGCTTCTGAGGCATCCGTCTGCAGGACAAAAGGGGCTTCGAAATCTGGTGCTTGCAGCACAGGGGCTGCCATCAAGCAGGCTTTCAATCCCTCGAACGCTGCTTGGCAAGCGGCGGACCACTGGACCTTAATGGGTTGCCGCTTCTTGCACAAATCTGTCAGGGGGGCGGCTAGCTGTCTAAAATGGGGCACAAACTTACGATAATAGCCAGCCAGTCCTAAAAAAGCCTGAACCTGCTTCTTCGTCTGGGGTTGGGGCCAGGTGCGAACCGACTCGATCTTGGCTTCTAGGGGCTTGACACTAGCTCCCCCCACCTTGTGTCCAAGATACTCCACCTCTCCCCGCCCAACCTGGCACTTTTTTGCCTTCACAGTCAGCCCGGCATCCTGAATCCTCTGAAATACCTGGCGGACATGTTGCAAATGCTGCTCCCAGGTGGAGCTAAAAATGGCTATATCGTCCAGATATGCACAGGCGAACTCCCCCAGCCCATTCAGCATCCCATTCACCAGCCTCTGGAAGGTAGCCGGACCGTTCCGGACTCCGAAAGGGAGGGTGGTGAATTGAAACAACCCCAGGTTGGTCACAAAAGCGGACTTCAAGGCAGCATCCGAATCAAGCGGGACCTGCCAATAACCCTTTGTCAGGTCCAGGGGAGTAATGTACTTGGGCCCCCCTAGCCGTTCCAACAGCACATCCATGTTGGGTATGGGGTATGGGTCAGGGACAGTCACTTTGTTTATTTTTCGATAATCGACGCAGAACCGAACACCCCCATCTTTCTTGGCTACTAACACTATAGGGGAGGACCAGGGGCTAGAGCTGGGGACAATGACTCCAAGGTCCAGCATGGCTTGGACTTCATCGGCAATGACCTGGGCATGGGGCCCCACCGCCCGGTAGGGTAGGGACTGTATAGGGGGGCTATTCCCCGTGTCAATGGTGTGTTGTGTGAGTGTGGTGCATCCCGGACGGTCAGAGAACATAGGCTGGAAGTCCTCTAAGACCTGGATAATCTGCCGCCGCTGCTGTTCCGACAGAGAGGGGGACAGTTGGATCTCATTCATTCCTCCCCCTTCCCCCCATTCGGCCAACAAATCCCCGTCAGCGGTTCCCTGATCCGCACACTCCTGCACTCCCCCCATCTTCGTCCCCCGTTCCACATACAATTTTAACATATTCACATGAAATACCTTTTGCCTCCCCAGCTGTCCAGGAAAAGCCACTTGATAGTTCACATCTCCAGACCTTCCAATCACAGTCCCCGGACCCTCCCATTTCAAACACAATTTGTCCGTTTTTGGGGGGCGCAGTACCAACACCTGGTCCCCCACTTCAAAAGACCGTGGCACAGCCGTCCGGTTGTACCACGTGCTCTGCCGCTGTTGTGCTGCTCCGAGATGCTGTTGTGCCATCTCCCGCACCTCCCGCAGGACAGTTTGGAGGTGCTGCATGAAGGTATGCACCGGCATGGAAGATTCTGCGGCAACCCCCTCCCATTCCGCCCGTAACAGAGCCAAAGGTCCCCTTAGCTCCCTCCCAAACATCAGTTCGTTGGGGGAGAATCCCAGGCTCTCTTGGGGGGAGTCCCGGTATGCGAACAACAGGTAGGGGAGAGCTTGATCCCAAGTCCCGGGGTGCTTAGCCGCATAAGCTCTGATCATTTTCTCAAGAGTCTGATTGAAACGCTCCACCAGCCCATTTGTCTCGTGATGATATGGCACCGAAGTCAGATGCTCCACACACCCCAGTTCCCACATTTTTTAAAACAATTTGGACACGAATCCCGTGCCGCAGTCCGAAACCACCGTGTGGGGCATTCCTAGGCGGGCGAAAAGAGAAAGGAGAGTCTTAGAGCCAGGCTGGTAGCGGAAATGGAGGCTAGGGCAAAAGCCTCGGCATAGCGAGTGGCAAAGTCAACAACAGTCAGTATAAACTTCTTCCCCGTCTTGGTGGGGGGATTCAAGGGTCCCACGATATCCAACCCTATCCTTTCAAAAGGGGTGCCCACAATGGGTAGGGGTTGAAGGGGGGCTTTCGGGTGGTCCCGGTTATGCCCCACCCGCTGGCAGACATCACAGGACCGGCAATACTCTCGGACTTCATTCGCCACCATGGGCCAATAGAACCCTTCTGTCACCCTGGCTAATGTCCGTTTCTGTCCCAGGTGACCTCCCCACGCTACATCGTGGGCCAACTGCAGCACAGCCTGGCGGTACCTTGCAGGCACAACTAATTGTCTTTTCTTCGGCTGGGGACCCGGTTCGGTTTTTGGGCAGAATTCTCAGTAAAGGGCTCCTGCTTCCCACAAAAACTGTTCTGACTGGTCCCCTGCCCCCAACCCTTGACCGGCCCGATCCTGGCACTCTCGGAGGGACGGGTCGCGCTGCTGCTCCTCCTGGAACACCTTTTGAGCTCCAAAATCCCGGGCCATTGGGGCGAACCCCCCTTTGGTCCTCCTCCCTCACCGAAGCAGAGGGGAGCGGCGGAGAACAGTTGGTTGCTGGGGTCGCTTTACCGCGACCGGGCTGGGGGGTCGGGGGGCTGGGGGGCTGTGGGGCAGGGGCTTGTTTGGCCTGACGTCGTGTCACCACCCCCACCTTGACCTGGGCAGCCCGGAACGCAATGTCGTTCCCAATGATGATCCCCCATTCTTGTTGTCCATGTACTATAACATCCACCTTCCCTTCCCATCCCTTGTACTTGACCCAGACCCGGGCAAGGGGAACAGCTATGTTGGGGGAGTTATAGGGCTTTATGGCACAGGTACGCCCTTTTAACAGCTGTCTCTTCTTTACCTTACTCCGAGGTAAAGCAGTTATGTCCGCCCCAGTGTCCCTATACCCCACATGGGAAACATTGTTCACAGAGATGGACTCACAGAATTTGCTCTGGCTCCAACGCAGTTGCTCCGGCGAGGCAATGCGCATCAGGGATGCTTGCGAGATGGCCCCAAGGGAATGCTGTCCTCCGCTCATCAGGGACCGCGCTGCATCTTCTACTTCCTCCTCTAGGGACGAGCTTGATTGCTGATCCTCCTCATGTTCCTCCGGTTCGCGGGACTCTGGAGCGAGCATCCTTCCCACCTTGCCTGGGGATGTCTTGGAGTTGCGGTTCTTTGCAAGGAGCTTGGGGCAACTCCTCTTGAGGTGCCCCGGTTCCTTGCAGTAAAAACAGCCACTGGCGCTGGGGCTCTCTTTGGGCTTGCTTGGGGCCCCCTCCCGAGGTTTGGGGTTGCCCTTCTCTGCGCTCCCTCTGGCCCCACCACGACTGAGGTGGCCCCTCTTCGCTCCTTTGGGCTGCCGATATAGCCCCATTTGGTCGGCCAACTTGCCCATCTCCCGACAGTTTGGGGGGTCCCGGTCCCTCACCACCGTAGCCAAATCCTCTGGGATGGTGGCACAAAATTGTTCCTGGATCATTAGTTCTCGCACCTCCGCCAAAGTGGTTTTCCCGGTGGCCCCAATCCACGCATCCCAAACCTGCCCCAGGTGCGCCATCCAGGAGGCATACGTGTCCCCTGGGGAAGGCTGCCTGTAACGAAATTTACGGCGACAATGTTCGGCTGTGAGGGCAAACCTCTCCCTCACAGCCTCCTTGAATGCCACATAGTCCAAGGGGGCAGTTTGGGTGTGAATACCCAGGAGATCAGCCAGCTCCCCGCTGACCTGAGTCCTCAAGGCAGACATTCTCAAATTGTCCGGCACCTTCTGCTCCAGGCAGGCAGCTTCGAACAGGGTGAAGAAGATCAACACGTCCTGCCTGGGCTTGTAGGTGGGGAATTGCTTCCTGTCCCATTTAGGGGTCGGGGTGCTCCCACTCTGGGGTGTAGGGCCCCCCCCCTGTCCGGCGCCCGCGGTCAGCCTGGCCAACTCCAGCTGCATCTGCAGCGCCGCTTGCTGATGCTGTATCATCTCTTGTTGATGACGCATCACCTCCCTGGTCTGCTGCCAATTAAGTTGGGGGAAGAGGGCATCTAAGCCTCCTCCTCCTATGGCCCCACCAGCAACCCCTCCGTCGAGGTCTTCCTCCAACTCGGGGTCCCTCCTCTCGCTTCTCCTGAGGCTACTCGTAAGGCTGGGGCTACCCCATTGCTTGGGTTCCCGCCCTGCCAGCAAGGATGAGGGGGCTCCCCCCCTCCTGGTTTGCAATCTTCGGCCGCACTACCCACTCCATTGTGGAGATCTGGCTCCCTTCTCTGGTTGGGGTCTCTGGGCTGCTCCCTAGCTCCAGCTGTTCCTGGCTCAGGCTATTCATGACTTTGGTCTGAGCGCTTTCCAGCAATCCGCTAGCCTGCCCTAGACCCTGTTAGTTCCGTCCGTTAATTGTGGTTTCCAATTATCCCACCGCTAACACCATGTGAAGGATCACTAGCAGGATCCTTTGCGTGAGTTCGGCGCTTAACGGGTTAACCGGCACTGAGTTACAGCCGGTACGAGCGCTGGCTACCGCCTGAGAGGCTTTTGCGCACAAGAGGAAACCAAAGCCCTTTAAATGACCAAATAAGGCTTTTATTTGTTTACACAAAACACAGAGCGGAACTAACAGCTCTCCAGGAATACTACAATGTCAACACAACCTTAGTTGACCCCTGCGTTACTCAATGAACAGGCTCCTAGGCTAGCGGATTGAATCTGGTCAATTACCTCAGATCAGAGACTCTACGCTTAGTCAGTTTCAGCCTGGCTCCGGGTCGGCCGATCCGGGGATGAGACTGGCTTACTCGGGCTGCCGCTTGAAGGACGAATCTGGCCCCGACGTACCCTGGTTCCCAACAACCCTCTACCGGAAGGGAGAGGGGTTTTCTACCCCTGAGTTCCCGCTCTCCCCACCCTCCAGGTCAGGTGGGGCTTATGCCTGCCCCTTTGTGTCAGGTGGGCTTATTCCTGCCCGGGGAGAAGGTGACGTACTGGTACTTCACAGCTCTTTGAGACTGCCCTGATAGTTTGATGGTCCTTGATGGTCCTTCCTGGGTTTTTGTGGATCTCCACCGAGACTCTTCCTTGTTGGGGATGACGACCTGTCTGGCTGCTTCTCCTGTGACTTCATCCCTCCTCCCTCGCCCCCTCCCTTAGGGGAAGACTGTGTGTGTGTGTGTGCAGACTCGTGTTGGGCTTTCTCCACACTTACACTTTAGAAAATTTATTTGGAATTAAATCTCATTGATCTCAATTGAACTTCCACACAAGTACGTCTCAACCCTTGGCTTTGAGCCTATGTGCAAGCTTTAAAACCGGAATAATAGTCAGGGAAGTAGGGAAATGGACAGATGGAACGAATCTTCATTGTTCTCTCAATTGGCGGGGGAATTATCATTTGTTCACATTGCAGAGGCAGATACTCCATTGTTCCATGCTTTTTGACTACTGACAATTATCCATCCGTTCCAGGGAAATGGAATTCGCCATTGTTGCAAGCTTCTGGTTGAAAGATGGGTGGTTTGAAGCATGGATTCTCAATTCTTCTCTATGTGGGTGGAATCTTAATTCCTCTCTATATGGAATATCTGAGTCCACTGTTACCAGAGTGGGGCAGTATTTTTCCATTGTCTAAGCACTAAGAAGAGTTCTCAATTTTTTTCTAACATGTAATGCGGGGGATGGGGTGCGCGCAAGCGTGTGTGTGTGTGTGTGTGTGTGTGTGATGGACTCTCTAGATCTCTCAGGACCCTGTGTAGATTGTGTGAGGGAGAGAGGAGGGTCCTTCCTGTTGCTTTCAGTAAAGGACATACATAGTTTCCTGAAAGGTTGATGAGGCAGATCTTCTGTCATTCAGCCCATAGCTCTAATCTATTTGTATTTTTATCGCTGTGCTGCACTGAGCATGCTATGAGAGAATGGCAAGGTATAAATGACAGAAAGAAAGAATATTGCTCCTGTCGAAGTTGCTCAGGTGCATTGTGAGTTCTGCAGCCTCTATAAATGCACTTCCTGAAACTGAGGTTGCAGGCTGGAAGAACCCCACAAATACCCCAGGCAAAAGGAGGGCAAGAAGAGTCAATGCAAAGGGACAGAAATAGCTTTGGCAGCGCAGCCTTGTGGCTGACGTTTGCAATCTGCCAGGTTGGCATGGGGAGGCTGGGTGGGTCTCACCCACTCCCCGTGGTGACCACACAGCCTGCAAAACAAGAAAGGAAAAGAGCGGAGCCTGCCCAGCCCTGCGCTCAAAAGGTATTTTTAGCCCAAGGCTTTGGTGCTAATTAGACAGTAGGTCAGAGGGAATCAGGGAAGGGGAGCAAACCGCAAAGCTCTGAAGCCCAGCTTGCAGATCTTCAGAGTACGTGACCAAGCTACTGATGGACAAGTGCAGCGGCCTATGAAAATATGTATATTTAAGCACAGTGAGTGGGTGACTGTGATGGGTGTTGGTTGGTGCATGTTGAGGCCGACGGTGGCTGTTTCATCAGGCGTGCATGGCTGCATGTGTGTGACGGGTGCTCCTGCCTATTTTTCTAACCCTGGTGCACACATGGGACATTGCGATCAGGTTACACGAGAAGCATTGGGATAGTTGCACAGAATGCAAGGGACATAAGCCCTCAACCCAGTGTCTTCTGGGCAGGCTTGAGCTCTGGGGCCTGCTTCCCATGTAAGACAGTAGGGGTGGTTGGTTGGCTTCAAGTAGAGAGAGCTGTTCAGTTGCTAAAGTTTCTACTTTTATTTTCAGAGGTTACATGGGAGAATGAGAGAGAGATATAAAAAGGAACAGTTAAAAAACAACAACCCAACAGTGCTCTGTTTGTTAATTAAAGAGGGAGTTGAGCCAGAGGTTTTGGAGAAAGATCCGAGCCAACTCTGGCCAAACCATCTGCGGATATGCCATGAGAGAGGCAAAAAAGGATACACACACTGTGGTCTAGTGGTTATGCCCTTGGCCCCCCATTGCCTGAGTTTATGGCTTTACCCCAACCCCCCTGATTGACTTTGGGGCTACCTGTTCTACTGGATGGGTCAAAGGACGTACAGTCGTGACTTTTGACTGTGTACATACAGCTTTAAAAGCGCACACTGGTTTATGTGCCAGCCAAGGCCAAACCTTCAGGATCTACAATATTGTAACATGCATCCACTTTGCATCACCTCAGTAATGCATATGCTATTTTTCACTGCACCAAAGCACAAGATGGCGTCATAAGGTGCTTCCAGATGGAGGAGTCCTAGCACTAATGATCAGAAGGCATTGTGCAGCCATTGTCTTTTCTTTTTTTAACAGATTTCCTGTGGTAAGAAAAAAGGCAGAAGAAACTAGGGGAACACGGGAAGGCTACAAGTGTAAGACGTCATCTGGTCCCCCATAAAATTCTGTGGATGAGGCAGGGTGAGGGAGTCCTATAATCTAATCTCAAACCGTCTTTCAAGAGGTGCAAATATTCCCAGAAGCAGAGAAACAAATTTGCGGGCCATTAGGGTGCATAGGATATAGAGTGCTGGGCTTAGATGTGCGAGAACAAGGGCATCTCTTCACAAATCGTAACTGGAAGTGCCTGTTTTAGAACTCTCTCCTGCATGCTGTGTTTGTGAACACACACTGCTGAAATGAGTGTAACAACCTAGACTTCTGGGTCAGAGGGCAGCTCTAAGCTCTAGCACTTACCTGTTTACAACTTAAGTGCTGGCCCAAGGGCGTGGGTGAACCTCCTTAAGCTTCTTCAGGAATCCGTGTGTGTGTGTGTGTGTGTGTGTGTGTGACTGTGACTGCAGGAAACCCTTTGAGACCAAAGTTATTCTTCCTCTTCTCCCTTGCCACCCCCTCCCTGGTATTTCTGTCCTTGCTCCAGCAGGAAAAGCGATGGGAGGTAGGTTCCACATGCTTGTGGCATCCCCGATCCCCTCTGCTGCTGAGCTGTCTGGAGCCCAGTGGCAGCTGGCAAAGGCAAGTCGGGCTTCGGGTGGAGCGAGCGGCAGCCACAGCCCACACACCCATTAGAGGAGCTTATTTCAGGGCCTCTGACCACAAGGGAAACATCCGGGGCTGAGGGAGGCTCCTTTGGACGAAGAGGGATTGCTCTTTTTCAGAGAGAGAGAGAGAGCGAGAGAGCGGCAAGAAAGCACAAGGGGTGTGCATGAGGACAGAGAATGAGACAGGCAAGAGAATATGCATGGATTGGACAAGATGGAGGGTATTGTGTGTCTTACACAGAGGATTGATTGGTACTGCCAGATATTCCTTTATTCTAAGGGCCAAGCTAGACATGAATTGCATCTTTGCATTTAATGTGCCTTTTTCTTTTCTTTTTTTAGGGAATTGTATCAACTGGAGGGGTGTGTGTGTCAGTTAAAGGGAAATGAGTAGGCATGGAAAGGGAATTTACCCCCCCCCCATACTGAGCAGAATTGTTCCTCTGAAGTATTTGCATGGGGTCACTTTCTCCCATTGGCCCTAAGGCCTGCAGCTTGGAATCAGGACCGGTGCAAGGCAGTTTGGTGCCCTAGGCAAGATCAGATATTTAGCACCCCCCCTTCCCACTTGAGAGCGCTGTATTTTTTCCCCAAGGCGTTTCTGGCGCCCCCTTTAGCCCTGCGCCCTAGGCAGCTGCCTAGTTGGCCTAATGGTAGCACCGGCCCTGCTTGGAATAGCTCTATGCCTTATTTTGGAATATCTCAACACCACAGCAGGGATGATCAAATAGCAGCCCAAAGACGGGTGTGTTTTTGAATTACATTATTAAGTATTAAAATAAGGGACATATCTCCCAAGAGTAGAGCTGTTGGCTGATTAAGGAATGTTTAGTTGATTTATGATTTGCCTGTCTGTTTATTAAACTTAAATAATTTTGCCTATTACTAAAATGTTGATATAAAGTAATCTTTTGAGATACTGAAGGAAGTGTGAGTTAATGTGCAATTTACAATGAGCTACCCTACCACTCATTGTTAGAAGAAAAGGTCATGTTTAAAAATTTCTTCCTCATTCCATGTGACTGTAGCACACACTGACATCAAAATAGTTCTTTTAAATGTGCCTTAACTCTTGGCCCCATCACTTAAGATTGGCCATATCCAATTAAAACTGGACATCAGTCAAAAAGTTGATTAATCTGCTTTGCAGTCTTAAACCCCAGATCCACTGGCTGGAGGGGATTAGGATAGGGCAGAGGTGGCCCTCTGCCAGCAAAGAGGAGCTCCACTGGTGAGGGGGATGTCCGTCCTGGTAGTGCTGGTTACACCCGTGGACTTAGACTGGGCAGGCCCCAAACCAGGGTGTTGAAGGCAGGGCCAACCTTACCATTAGGCACGGTGAAGCAAGTGCCTCAGGCGGCAGATGCTGGGGGGGGGGGCGGTAGCAGCCACCAGCTGTTCTTGGTGAGGCTCCTGGCCATTCCCCACTCTTCGAATACAGAGCTGTGTGTGCCACTCAACCTGATCTGGACCCTTTAAACTAGCCTGCTGTCCTCTGGAGTGGTGGAGGATGCTATCCTGTTACCAGTCTGGATTCAACCGCCAGTCCAATCGGCTTCTGTATGTGAAATTGGGGAGCTGGACATCTTGTTCTTTGCCTCAGGCAGCAAAATGTCTTGGATACATTGGCATAACTAATTCTCCCCAATGGGGGGAAATTACAAAAAAGAAAGATTTGCTGGACTAAAAAGCCTGATAAAGCCGCTTTCCCACCTACCACTGCTGGTGTGAACTGGCAGGGCTTTGGAACAACCCCTGCCCCCAGTTGTTCTATTAGTGATGGAGGGAGCAATCCTATGGCCCCTAGACAGTGTCTGAGCGATAGGATTGTTTGGAGTCCGCCCTCCAAGATCGGAGACAGTGCTCCAACCTCGGAAGGGGGAGTTGGAGATCCGCCCTCCCTCTCCCCCTCACAGCCAGCGTGGAAAGAACAACACCAGCTGGCCTCTGAGATCAGAAACTCAACCTCGGAGAGGGGGGAAATGGGGCGTTCCGGTGGGCAGGGAAGGGAGGAGGCTGTAGAGGTCAGGATATGAGCTATCCTGAAGCCTCTACAGCCTCTTTCCCTCCCCCTCTGAAATGCCTTTGCTAAAGGGGCAAAAGAGCCCATGCTAGTGAAATATGCAGATTGGGAGGATGGGGAGGCGAAGATCAGCTCCGCCGCTCCCCCCCCCATAGGATGATCATAAGCCTCTGAGTTCGGGGGCTTACAATAATTGAGGGCACAAGCGATAGAATTGCACCCTAAGGGCATGTTTAGAAAAAAGTCCTATACAGTCATGCCTTGGATTGAGAGCATAATTCGTTCCGGAAACGTGCTTGTAATCCAAAACACTCTTATATCAAAACGAAATCCCCCCAAAAAAATTTGTACAGAGATTTTTAATTTAAGCCGTACTACAGTACTTGTATTGCAAGACGTTGCTTTTATATCAACTAAAAAATAAATAAATAAATATTTAAAAATTTGCTTGTCTTGCAAAACGCTCTCAAACCAAGTTACTTGCAATCCAAGATATTACTGTATGTCTATACATGCATAGGATTGCACCCTAAAGCTCGCAGCTCTAAAAATAAAAGAAAGGCTGGTGGTAACCTAATTCCTATGCACACCCATAGCAGCCTTCCTTGGCCCAGAATGCTTCCAGATTGGCAGGCCCTGGCACTACCCAATCATTGTGTGGCTACCTGTCCACATTGGGGGGGGGGGTATAGTACATATAGTACACTCACGAGATAGCTGAAGAAATTTTTTTTTAGTGCACTTGGAAAAACCTTTGGCCCCTGACGAAGGTACATACAGAAACGCGTTGGGCAATAAAATATTTCAGTTGGCACCAGATATTTCTTTCTCTTTCATTCTTTTTATACATTGCTCCATCTTTTGTCCACACCAGTTGGCGTGACATAACCGTGTGAATGTGGAAGAAGCAATGCAACTGAGCACACCATTTAAAAAAACATTTTTTAAAACCATTTTTTAAATTTGCACTAAATCACTTGTGCTATTGAACAATTACTTCAACAAGTTAAAAATATTTTTAAGTATTTGGGGGCAAATAAGATAGGAGGAAGGGCAAACACGGTGTTAAAATGCTGCTAAGTGGAAAGGCTGGAAAAGGCAATATGTTTGTGTTTTAAAATCAGTTTTTAAATATGCAGTAAAATGTCTTTTTATTTAAGCGCTATTGTGTGCATATTTCAATCTTTTGTATGTATGTATGTGAAAAAGTATTAGAGCACAAATTAAAGGATCTGTTAAAAATAAATATACTAATAAAATTTAATTGCTGGGAAAAGTAAGGTAAACATCACTGCACACATGAAAAACATGCATTTAAAAAAAGATGGAATAGTAGCACTAAGACAATGGGCACTTCCAGACAGAGCACTAACAATCAAAAGGCATTGTGCAGCTATTCAGTATTTTCTTTCTTAACTGATTTTTTTTCTGGTTAAGATGGAAGAAGTGGTGGGAAAACACAGTACCACAAATTGAAGATGATGTTGTCTGAACCTCTTCCCCCTGTAAAATTCTGTGAATGACTCAGAGCAATTGCACAATAAGAGCCTCATCTGGAAGCACCCAATGTAAACCTGCAGAGATTGCACTATTGTTCTGTTCTTTCATTTTTGGATTTTCTGCAATTTTCTGCAATTTTCTGCATTTTTGGATTTTATTTGAAAACAAATAAAAGCAGCATGGGGAAAACACAGGAGAACAATTGGATGGTGATGCCATGCACATGCCCTGGGTGCTTCCAGATAAGGCTTTTATCGTGTCACCACCCTGCCTCATTCACATTTTTTTACTGGAGGTCCAGACATTGTCATCTACAATTTGTAGCGCTCCTGTGTTTTCCCAGCACTTCTTCCATCTTTTCCTTTATCGCAGAAAATCTGTTAAGGAAAAGAAGATAGAATTGCTGCACAATGCCTTCTGATTGGTAGTGCTGGAGCCTTCCATCCGAAAGCACCCCTTGTACAAAGAGCTTTTCTACATGAGGCTGTTAATCGGCTATTAATCCACTGTATCTACTTTCAGTTTCGTCACAGAATTGAGATCCATTTCTTTTCCTGCTTTTCTGCTACATAATGTCTAGGTGGCACTGTGGTATAGCGGATTAGCACAAATACACAAAAGGAAATCGTGCTTTCTTTCACTTTAAAAATTAAATGCTGCATTTTCCTTGCTCTAAAAGAACCTTGCTGAAAGTGCTCGTTAGACACAGAAGCAAAACTGGAGAGTCATTATGTCATCCAAAGAACCCATAAACAACCATGAGCAGGGAATGATGAGCACACGGTAAATGCCTCATGTAGAAAAACCCAAACTGACTGAACAAAGCGTGGCTATTCCAGAGTATACACCTTCTGTGAAAACACACCCTCCTTGAAAATCCATCCCATCCACAATCAGAACCGCTCTCCTTTCGCTTATCTGCCTGCACAATGCTCCCCTAATCTAGCACATCTTGCTATACAACAGTGGTGGTCACTGCCAATCTTTTGGACAAGTGTGAACAAGTAAAGTCCAAAGAATGAGGTAGTGCCAGATGCTCCAGAAAATAAATACTTCTGATGCTGCAAATTAATTTGAATCTGACTTATCATGTTTGGATTAAGTGTATTTTTAAATTTTAATTTATCCCATTTACATAAAAAATGTATGTGTGTATGTATGTGCGTGTGCATCTGTCTATCTATCAAACTATCTACTTTCTAGGGCAGTGTTCTCCAACCTTGGGTCCCCAGATGTTTTTGGCCTACAACTCCCAGCATGCCCTAGCCAGCTACGCTACGCTGGGGCATGCTGGGAGTAGGCCAAAAACATCAGGGGACCCAAGGTTGGAGAACACTGTTCTAGGGTCATTCATCTGGAAAAAAGTCAATTACAACTTTGAAACATTCCTTATGTTACTAATTACTTTTGTGAAACTACATTTTTAGAAATTGAAACATTTCTGCCAAAAAATACAGGAGGAGAAAATTTCCTGCTCCATACCAGTAAAGACCCTTCTAATGCATACTGTGGTACATATGCAGGCCGCTGCACCACTGTAAGGGTGGCTTTGCCTGTAGTCTGCTCAGCAGGCAGCAGCGGAGTGCAGGAGACATGCCAGTGTGCAGCCTCAACTCTGTGACATAGCCAGGCGCAGGAAGCATTCTCCAGGTGTGCCACAAACATCTGCCTATGCCATTTGTGGAAGCTGTACTGAAGTTGCTTGTCCATCACCCCCAGGATGACTGGATTTCAGCTCCTTGGCTTTTATTATGGGGTCTATCGTTCACAACTCAGCTTTTTGGGTCTCCCCCCGCCTGCCCCATATCTGGTTTTTCTTAAGTTGCACTGTTCCGCATCCATCTGCATTATTTCCCCTCCCTGACGTATTCTCCTTCCCTGATCCCTGGGTGGGACCCATCCTGTCCCACACACTGTGGCTTCCATGCTTTCCTCTACCCGTCCAAACAGCCTTCCCTACTCCCCAGCCCCACCTCATTTCCCTGCATGCGCGCACATCACACACACACACACACACACACACAGCCACCTCTGCACATGGAACTCATTCCACAGTTTATTTTGCTTGCCCTTTGAAGGAGAAGCGCCTGTTCTAGCTAGGAGTTCCCTCAGATCTTCGGCCCCTGGGGGTAAGCTGGTTGAGGTAGCCCCCCCTTACATGCACACACATACTGCACACTCGCGCATGAGAGAAAGGCAGGGAGGAGGAGTTCCCATCATACTGCCTCTCAAGTCTGGCCTGCTTTGAGAGTGTAAGGCTCGAGACATATGATATACCGTAATAGCTTTTTAAGAGGTAAGGCAGAGGCAAGGTTTGCTACGGTGCACACTCATGTCTTTAATCCCACCACAGCACCTTTGTTCAAACAGGCTTTGCAAGTTCACCACAAAAACCTGCAAAATCTGTTTACCACAGACACCAGTCAGAGCTGTATATACACACCATGAGTAACAATGCCCATTTCATACTTCCTCTGACTTCCTGAAATAGCTAAATCTCTCTCTAGCTTAAGAGCTACAGCAGCAGAGAAAAGAGCTAAAACATCTGAATTGTGCTCCTGGTTGACAGGAGCACAGATGTATCTTTTCCGCTAGTTTACCAGGAAATCTAGTCTCCCATGTTTATTAATCACAACTCTGACAGTTAAGAAGAACCTCTAAGCTGTCAGTGTATTTGTTCACACCATCACTGCACTGGCAGAGGTGTATTACTCAAGTCCTTGGGCCAGATACAGTTGGTGATTCTGAATCAAAAAGTGACATGGAGTTCTCCTCACACCTTCCCACCCACAATACACAGCCCCTTTCCCTCTCTAGGTCATGGGTGAGGCCTACACACACACACACACACACACTTTTTTTTACATGTGTACATCCCCTTCCCATGTGTGCTGAATGCATGGATGGGGGAGTGTGGGCACCAGGCATGTTGGAATGGGGGCTTGGTGAGGCTAGCCCACATGGTCTGCAATACCCTTCACACATGGGGGGTTATATCCAATTTTAGTCTAACTTAAGTCCCATTCATTTCAATGGGTCTACTTAAAGTAGGACTAACACTGTATGCAACCCATTATTTGAACACATGGGAGTCATCTGAATCCCCCATGACCATATTGATTGGGAAAGGGGCTCTTTTTATTATGGGAAGCATGTGCTTGAGTACTTAAATGGGAAGCACATAGGGCTTTTCTACATGAGTCATTTACTGTGCGCTTGTCATTCCCTACTCACGTTGTTTATGGGTTCTTTAGATGATGTCATGACCCTCCAGTTTCACTTCTGTGCCTAATGAGCACTTTCTGCGAGTATTTTTTTTAGAGCAGGGAAAATAGGGCATTGAACTGTGAAAGCAAAAGAAAGCGTGATTTCCTCTTGTGTATTTGCACTGTTCCATTATTCCACAGTGCCACCTAAAGGTTATGTAGCAGAAAAGCGGAAAAGGAAATGCTTCTGTAGTGCTCAGATCTCAATTCTGTGACAAAACCGAAAGTAGATAACAGGTGATTAACAGCCTCGTGTAGAAAAGCTCATAGCCTCTGACCTGGGGGAAGAAGGTAGAAAGAAAATTTCTAATGGCTGGGTCTTCAAAATAGGAGAATCTGGGAAGCTGCCAGCTCAGGATGATGATGACGACGATGATGAATATTAATTTCATTTCTACGCCGCCCAACAGCTGAAGCTATTTGTTCATCTAGCCCAGTAATTACTCTGACTGGCTGCTGCAGGTAGGGGTCTCTCCCATCACCTGCTATCCTTTTAGCTGGAGATGGCAAGGATTGAACCTGGGGACCTTTTGCATGCAAAGCTGTACTCATGAGTTATGTTCCTCCCTCAACCACTAAAAGGTATAGTCTCCCTGCCTCTCCCCCTCCCCCCCCCCCCCCCCCGCTTTCCCCTCTAGCAGGTCCTGAGTACTCAAACCAGCAGCTGCACAAGGAGCAGAGCACTTGCTCAGTCAGTGGCTGGTTCCATGAGAATGTTCCATGCATCTTACAGGGACATCATGGGCACCATTCAGCAGGCACCATACAATACACAGCAAGAGTGATGTAAAAGTCACACCTACGGGAGGGAAAAGAATCACAATTTACCAGCAACTTGCATTAGCTTCTTGAGGGCTGGTAAACAGGATATCCTCTGAACATTACTACAGCAGCGTGTAGCCTGAGCACGTGGAAGCTATTTTTTGGTGGAAGTGATTATCGGCAGCAGCAACACGGTTGAGATAACATTTGGATTTCCCCTCAGCTGCTTTTAATTTCACAATACTTTTTTTTTTTTTTTAAAGCATTCATAGTGATCTTCTACTGTGGGTGTCTTCACACATTACAGTGATATCTTGGATTGCAAGTAACTTGGTTTGAGAGCGTTTTGCAAGACAAGCAAATTTTTAAATATTTATTATTATTTTTTTACTTGATATACAAGCGACGTCTTGCAATACAAGTACTGTAGTACGGCTTAAATTAAAAATCTCTGTACAAATTTTTTTTGGGGGAATTCCGTTTTGATATAAGAGTGTTTTGGATTACAAGCACATTTCCGGAACAAATTATGCTCTCAATCCAAGGCATGACTGTATAAGGAAGCCCCAAGAGAGGATGTACAAGTCTTTGACGCCTCCTTTAATTTTGCTCTACTGGTATGTAATGACATGCAAAGTAGTGACTCAAACATCACCCCTGTCCCCTGCAGTGAGATGTGCAATTTCCAAATGTGCAGAAGACTCATGTATCTTGCCACAAGGGAGACCTGCTGAAAGTGCAAAAAGAAGATGCGAGTATGACTCAAGTTGTTCTCTCATTAGGGTTGCCACCTTGTTGTTTTTAAACCGGCTCTGTCCCTGCTGTGCAGCCTGCTGCCAGGCCAGTGTCAAAGGTCGGCATGGTTGGGCACCTGCCAAGGACCCACGACTGATCAGGGGGCTTGCTGACACAAGAGCCCCCTCAAACTGCTCCTCTTCTGCTCTGCAATCTGCCTGTTCACTCAACTCTTGCTCTGGCCCAGGGGAAGTGAAGAAACAAACAAGCAAGCAAACAAACAAACAAATGAACAAACAGCAGTGGTAAGAAGGTATAGTGGTAACTACCACTGCCTGCTTGCTCACTGGCTCTCTGCTTGGCAAGCAAGCAGAAATAATGAGGAAGAGGAGCAACAGCAGCTGGCAACAGTGGCGGTGGGGAAGTAGGTATTTATTTATTTATTTATTATATTTATACCTCGCTTTTTTTCCTGCAAGGAACCCAAGGCAGCTTACATAATCCTCCTCACCCTCCTCTCCATTTTATCCTCACAACAACCCTGTGAGGTAGGTGAGGCTGAGAGTCAGTGACTGGCCCAAAGTCACCCAGTGAGTTTCATGGCCGAGCGGGGACTAGAACCCGGATCTCCCGAGTCCCAGTCCAACACCTCTCACCACTATGCCACACTGGCTCTCTGAGTAGGCTGACTGAGTGAGGGGGGCATTGAGGGTGTCTTGTCCATGGGCCCCCCAAACCTGGAGCTGGCAATGAATGAATGTCCACGGGGCGGGATTTTCATTGGGGTTGGGGTTGGGCAGGGAAAGGTAAAACCTCTCCTCCACATGTGCTAGGGTCCTGATGAAAATCTCTCCCCCCACCTTTAAATCTTATAAAACCCTGTACATAGCTGCTAGCTACATAGTAAACATGATGACCTGGTTCATACGTAATGAGAAATTATGGTTTAATTAAACCATGGCTATGAGGTACAAATCTGGAACTATGAGTTACCGGTAACTATGGATTGTTAATCACAAGCATCCCCCAAAGAGATCCCATGGTTTGTTTTTGGGTTGTGAACTGTGGGTTGTTGTTACGTGCAAACCCTGAATCATGGGTTGTTCATGAGTTGTTTTGCCAGGCTACAAAGGCAGCTGGCAAGAGCAGCAAAAAAACCCCCAGCCTTTTTACATGCCAGTAGTGTAGTGCTGCAAAGGCATTTGGGATACAAGGAGGAAGCAGGTGAAGGAAGAAGGAACCAAGCAACCCAGGGACTGAGGAATCAAACCATGGTCTGTTTAATCATCTGTCAGACAAACCCTGGGTGGGGCAACAAACCATGGTTTAAATAAAACATGGGTTAGCTTTATGTGCAAACCAGGTCAACAAGTAGTTTTGCCCCACTGAAATTAATTAGGCAAAGGTTTACTGCCAGGGATTCTCAAAACTTCTATCCCCAGCGTCTGCTTGAGAGACCTAAAAATTAATGAGGCCCAACAGTCACTAAATGGTGACAGACGGGGGCATAATCAGCTGGCAATGGCTGATATCATTTTATATTGATATATCTAAGCACGCCTTGAAAATTGCTAAATTCTTTGCGACAGCTATTTTCTTCTAGCAGGGAGTTCCATAATTCAGCTTTCCTCAAGTATAGACATTAGCTTTGCAGGTATTACTCAGCCTCCACATTTTGGGAAGAATATGCTGATCCAGAGACTCTAATGGAGCGATTTTTTGGAGTCCCAGCTCTGACGTTGGGAAATTGCTCTGACGTCCTGGAACTCCGTGCTTGGAGCACGCACGCACGCGTGCGCACACACACACCCGCAGCCATTGTGGAAAGAACTGTGTCCGCTGCTTCTTCAAGGTTGCAAAAGCAACCTTGGAAAAAGTTTCGTGGGCATTCTGGGGGCGTGGGGAGGGGAGGAGACCGCGGCCGCCAAGATACAATGTATTCTGGCAGGCTGGCAGCACCTCAGCTTCCTTCCCTCCCTCTCCGAAGTGCTGCAGTTAGGCAGCCTGAATCGGCCATCTAGCTCTAGCTGCTTTGCAGAGCGGGAGGGGTGCGGAGGCGACCTTTGCCTCTGTGCTTCTCCCGCCTTGCATAGGGTGCCTGTAATCCTCTCAGTTTGGAGGGTTATTATGGGCAGCCTCATGGATTGCGCCCTATGTCTGGGTTTCCAACACGGTGCCTGTGGGCATCAATGTGCCCATGGACACCAATCTTGGCACCCACCAGGCTCTCTTCCTCTCCTGATTTTTATTTGGTTTCTTAAGATTATTTTAAATTATTTCTTTATCTGGGAGGCTGGCATGCCGCAAAGCGAAGTGCTGTCCTCCAGCACCATCTTTATTTGGGTTCAATTGGGTGGTTTCGTATCTTGGAGCTCAGGACAGAATCCAACAGAGTGCTTACACACCCCCACCAATTCCTTTCTGCCCCACTGATTCCCTTCCGCAAGCAGTGGGTCCTGCCAATTCCACTGCAGAAGCGGGAGCCACTGCTTATGCAAGGGAGATTTAGTGCTTGCTGGGGAAGCCCTGAGATGAGTGGAAATGCCGGTTTCTGGAAAGGGGCAAGTTGGTGGAGCTCCCTTATGCAAGCTCTGCCCACCTGCCTCCTCGCAGAAACGGACATTTCTGCTCCTTTTGGGTTGCGCCGGAAGCGCTAAATCACCATTGCACAAGTGGTGAAGGCCACTTGTGCAACGGAATTGGTGGGGCATAAGAGAATTGGCGGGGGCTTAAGCGCCCTGTTGGATTCTGCCCACAGACACCACCACCCACCTATGCCTTGGTATATATTGCATCTATCTAGATGGCCATAGGATTATTCGGCGTCCCAGCTCCAACCATGGAAACTCGCTCTGAGGTTGGAGCTGGGACTCTGAGCTTGGAGCCCCCTCCCCCCAGCAGCCAGCATGGAAAGAATTGCACCGGCTGCTTCTCTTGAAGTTGGAAACGCCATTGGAAGTGGTTTTGTGTTTTGGTGCTCAGACCCCACCTCTGCCTTGGGGTTCTTTTCTTTTAGTCTCACCAGTTTGCCGCCTGGAAAACTAGTGTTTTATGACTGGCCATGCCCACTATGGCAGCCATTTTATGAATGGGCAAGTCCCGCCCAGAGAGCCATTTTGTGAGAGCAGCCACAGCACTCTCTCAAAATTCCAGATGTGGCTACTGACCCAAAAAGGTGAGGGAGACCCTCCTCTAGGTGATGCACATGGGACAAACTAGAGAAATGGGGTGCCAAGAATTCTAACCTTATCTGGGTTTATCGAGACTGGTGGGCTGCCCTACATGGTTGGTGGGCTGCATTCAGCTTGGTGGGTCAAAAGTTGTGCAGGAATGTTTTAAGCATTCAAAATACATTGCTAGTAGCAGCGGAGGTTGCCAGCAACCCTTCAGAATTATCCTGGAGCCTCCAGGGATTAAAGTCCCACCCACCGGACCCTGTTGCACAAGAAACCCAGAATTAAAACCAGAGGGAATTCTCAGAATGAGCACTCAGTGGAGTATCAGATTTATTTTGTTATCAGCTCTTCTCATTGGGTTCAATATATTTCTGGAGGTGTAACCAGACTAGTGATTATAGTATATAATCTGATACATGAACTGGTCCTCCCTTTTCCACTGTGGGCAAAATCTGATTGCTTCACAGCAAATTAGTTTCAGGGTAGCTTAGTCCTTAAAGCCATTTCTTCATGACACAAAGCCTCCAGGAATACATCCAAAACTGGTGTTGCCAAGAGCCCAGTGGCAAAGCTGGGGATAAAACCCAGGAATCTTCCGAACTCTGCTCTCTTATTCTACGTATCTAAATCCCACTTCCTTTCCAGGGCTTTACACCATCCTGCTCTAAGTCATTAGACTTCATTCCTTTCTCAGAGCTAGAAATGTAACCTAGAAATCTTCAACCACCAACTTCCACTGCAATGATAATCCAATCCTGAACATATTTGCTGGAAGTTTCACTGATTCCAACTGTCTTCCAAGTAAATGCATTTCAGCGGAGAGTGGTAAACCCATTTCCAGTAATGGTTTTTGTTCTAGTTCTGTACACTTGGAATTTTTCCATGGAATGGTCATACTTGGCATGCAGCCTATTCAATCCACACGTCCTGTTTGAACTTCTTCCAGCTTGACCTGCCTTATAGCAGCTGAACTGATTTACAGTAACTCATGACAAACCAATCCCTTTCAGAAGTTAAAGAATGTTTATGAACATTCTGTGACATCTCAGTCAACAGCTGTGGAGAGCAGAGTTCATGGGCTGGCAGCAGATAGCAGAATTTTTACAGTGCTCTCTCTCTCTCTCTCTCTCTCTGTGTGTGTGTGTGTGTGTGTTGTGTGTTGTGTGTTGTGTGTTGTGTGTAGTCCAGGGCCTCTCTTATTTAGGGAAGGATCATAGTTCAGTGACAGAACACATGCTTTGCAGTCAGAAGATTCAATCCCTTCCAACTCCACTTAAGAAGGGTCAGGTATGGTAGCAGCAGGTGATCAGACGAACCTCTGCTTGAGGCCCTGGAGAGTTAGAGTAGGTAATACTGGCCTAGGTGGCTAGTAAGTGGGCAGTTAAGTGGGCAATTAGTCTGGCTTGGTATAAGTCAGCTTCTTATGGGAGCACCCATTTGCACATTTACTTTATTTTTTGAGCGTGGGTTCTTCTAGATGAGGCTCTTCTTGTGAAAGCACCCTCTCTCATTCACAAAAAATGATGGCAGGTCGAGGATGACATCATCTTCCACTTCCACCTCCTATGTTTTCATACTGCTTCTTCCATTTTTTTTCTTTCCACAAAAAAACAATTAAGGAGAAGATGGAATAGCTGTGCAATGTCTTTTGACTGGTAGCGCTAGGACTGTCCATTGAAAGTTAAAACTCTTCCCCATTGAGTTAAAGCTCTTCCCCGTTGAGCAACACTATGAAAAACAAGTACATTTAAATCTGTTTTACATGGGATTTCCCCTCCCCCCCAATTCAGAATATGAGTTTGCATTGTGAACAGTGAGATGGTTCATCGTAGTGTTTAAGGATCCTTCTTCCCCAAATAGTGGGATGTTCAGGACAAAGGGTCATTTAATTAATTAATTATATTTCTATACCGCCCAATAGCTGAAGCTCTCTGGGTGGTTCACAGTTTTGGGAGGAGGGAAAATGAGAGACTTCTGTAATACTTTGTTTATTTACAAATGTACAGGTAGAGTGACAGTGTAGTCTTGTACATACCTATTCAGAAGTAAGCCCATCAAGTTCAATAGGACTTACCCCCCAGGTAAGTGTGTATAGGATTGCAGTCTCAAACTGGTTTTCTCAGTTTGAGTTTGCAAAAGAAAATTTTTGGGGAATTCTGTTTTGGAAGACAGGACTGATGTTGTTTTAGGAGTACAGAAGCAAGCATAGAGGCAGGCAGTGCTAATCCCAAAGGGAGCTTTTCAGCTCCCCAATTTTATTTATTTATTATTTATTTATTATATTTATTTGTATCCCGCCTTTTTCCCAACACTGGGACCCAAGGTGGCTCACAACCTTTAAAACTCATACAATTAAAACAGAAATAGAAAAATACAAAAGTTAAAAATAGAATTAAATCATCAATAATATTAGAAATTATACACACACACACACAGCATTCCATCGCATCACAGGCTAGTCCCAAATGCCTGCCAGAACAGGAAGGTCTTTGCCTGCCTCCGGAAGCTTACCAGGGAGGGTGCCACTCTAGCCTCCCTGGGGAGGGAATTCCAGAGCGCTGGGGCAGCCATAGAGAAGGCCCTAGGTGGCTGCCCCAAGGGAAAGGGGGGAAAAATCCCTTTTTCCAGGTTTCCTCTCATATCCAGACTGGGTAAACCAGCTTCAGTGTCCCCCTACCTTGTATATTCTTAGGTGTCTTTAGAACAAGGAAGCCTAATAATGTCCATCAGTGTCCATTGCCAATGGTCAGACACTTTGAAGAACAGAGCAGTAAAACTCACAAAAAGGTGGCCTGACTATATAAGTGTTCCAAGCAGTTGCTGGGGAAAGGGATGCATATCTTGGGGTGATACATTTTGGAGGTTTGGAAAGTTTTTGTTGCCACTAAGGTAAAGTAGCAGTTGGGTGATCAGTGGTGACTCCTCATTTGGGTATAGAGGGTTATGTCCCACCATATTCTGTGTCCTTCATGGACACCCCTCTGACTCAGCCT
The DNA here is from genome assembly GCA_021292165.1 of Shinisaurus crocodilurus. Taxonomy (NCBI): domain Eukaryota; kingdom Metazoa; phylum Chordata; class Lepidosauria; order Squamata; family Shinisauridae; genus Shinisaurus; species Shinisaurus crocodilurus. The sequence goes on from CM037881.1 coordinate 32,801,595, forward strand.
GTCAGATTCATAGGAAATGATGCCTTCACTGCCCCATGGCAGTGGTTGTGCCCTTCATTCTCTGGGGTGGGCAGAGCCCCCAGACCAGACAGACTTGGGTGGGCCCGACCGTGACAAAGGCTTGCTGTGACGGCTGGATTGTGAGATGGGGCATGGCTTCCAGAGCTATGCAGTCCCTTCTCCTTTTCATTACCTTGAGCATGGGAACATCACAGTCAAGGCAGAGGAGTTGTAATGGCTTCACTTCATAGCAGGGCTCAGCCTCCTCCCCAAATCAGCAAATGCCCCAAAGAAGCCATTGCTAAATCAAACCCATCCGCCCTGCAAGCTGAGCTGGCTGGCAGTTTCCCACAGAATGAACATTAGAAGGTGCAGGTAATCGAGTTAGTAGCTGTCAACCCGGCGCTGTCTGCTCCAAATTGGATTCCACTAGAAATCTAATTTACAAAGTATACCCCGAACAGCACACTCCCTTCAATTACATTCTCTTCCCCCCCACCCAAGCCCCCTGCCACCCAAAGATGTACCCTCCACAGCTCTTGCCTCCCCTGGAGAGACCGGAAATTGCCAAAGAGGGAGAAGAGAAAGGTCCATTCATGTTTGAAACTGGAGAGTTTCATTCTAAAACTGGTCAAAATTAGGACATATCCGATATGCACACATCTCATACTAGGTTGGGAGATCACATTGGGGGACGGGGAGACATATTGGAGGCAAGGCAGGCATGTACGTACAATAAGGCAGAAACATTTTGTTGTATGGCAGTGCCAAAAATAAGTGTCAGGTGAACCAAGGCTTGAACCAGCTGTCTTGACTCCCAATACTCTTCCCAATAGCAGCATCCTCTTCGAGAAGAAGCAGCATCACTGACCATTCTTGATTGGCCAGTCATAATGTCTCCCCCTCTCCTTCTTTGTACAAATATGAGGTTGGATCCAACACTGGTAATCTGCTAGCTGAACGGAAAACACTAGCAGAATGGATTTCCCCTCGCCTCTGCAGCCCCCTGCAAGCCCCCCAAATCTGCTCTGGTGGGTTAGGGGACCCTCCAGAGCAGATCTGAGGGGCATGCAGGGGGCTAGTGGGGAGGAGAGGATGGGGAAACCCCCTTGCACAAGCAGACCCCCTCGCACAACTGCTGGATCCAGCCCATAAAGTCTGGCTGCTGCAATACATAGGTATATTTCCCCTGTAGCATTATGGGCTCTGAACAAACTGGTTTCCCAGGTTTATGGTGAACCTGGGAATACCCCATTCCTTCCCCTGAAAGGAGGAGATCAAGGATCATTCTTCATATGTTTGATGATGATGATGATGATGATGATGATGATGATGATGATGATGCCTTTTTCCCAATACTGGGACTCAAGGCGGCTAATACTGGGGCTCAAGGCGGCTAATACTGGGGCTCAAGGCAGCTGCCTACAGCTTCTGTGAGTATGAGTGCCCATAATATACATCACTGGAGCCAAATAACATATCCCTTTTCACCCACCCCCAGGAGGTTTGCATTTGTTTTTAAAGCATTTTCAATTTTTACATTTTTGTTTTCATGTTCATGGATTAGGGTGGCCACATATTCATCACCCCAAAAAAGACAAAGGAGAACACAGATTTGCATATGCTAATTTATATGTATCGAAGCACATGTAGAAATGTTGCTGTAATTTGAATAGAAATGCACTGCATCACACCATACTGGGGAAGGCTGTGACCAGGTGAGTGTTAGCTGTGGACCGGCAACTTCAAGGCCCCTCCCTGCTCTCCCTTCTTATGGTACTTTATCTTAAAACTGGACTTCGACAGGACATCCCTTCAAACAGAGGACTGTCCTCTGTAAAGTAGGGCACGTGGCCACCCTATCACAGACGAATGCATAGACACATAAATTATTTAAAATTAAAACTGCAATTAAAAAAAAATTAAAACCTACTCTCCACCACAGTGCTGCACCATTTCAAGTTCATTCACATAATTTTAGCAATTCCTCGCTGAACTGAGTGCATTCCCTTTCTCCAACAATCCAATCCAGTCATGCCTTGGATTGAGAGCATAATTCATTCCGGAAACGTGCTTGTAATCCAAAACACTCTTATATCAAAACGAAATTCCCCCCAAAAAATGTGTACAGAGATTTTTAATTTAAGCCGTACTACAATACTTGTATTGCAAGACGTCGCTTGTATATCAAGTCAATTTTTAAAAATAAATATTTAAAAATTTGCTTGTCTTGCAAAACACTCTCAAACCAAGTTACTTGCAATCCAAGGTATTACTGTATTAACATCATCTATCTATCTATCTATCTATCTATCTATCTATTTTAGCTAATGGGTTTCTCCTCCCCCCGCCCCCCAGCCACAACAAGGCTATCCACCCTGGTACAAGGCTTTACTGCTTCGTTATGTTTGTCTGGTTATCCGGCCACGAAAACAGAGTTGGGGCTAGAGCCACTGTAGTCAGTGCCAGTTCTAGGTTTGCTCTCAGTTGTCCGCACTCCCTGTGCCCATGTCCACCTCCCCCTTGCTAATGTCACCCTACCAATTTGCTTGCCTCTTCCACTCTGGGCCCAATCTACACCACCTTCCAGAGAGGGAGAGGACAAGATGTGCTCCTTTTTGCTCGTCTCGCTGCTTGCCCATTTCATGTGGGCAGGTGAACAGGCAGCAGCAGTGAGGAGGAGGAGGAGGAGGAGGAGGAGGAGGAGGAGGAGTTTCCAGGAATTGGCAGTGGAACCCTTACTGGGACATGGACCTCAGCAAGTGCCCCATGATGCCGACCTCTGATGCTGGCCCTGACCGTAGTGATAAGAGGGGAACTCACTCTGAAAATGCTAAATCCATACACAGCCTCAGCCTACTGCATATCAGGATACCAGCTCCACTGTTCTTGCCTGCTGCTTTCTGAGTCTCTAGTGCAGGGCTCTCCAACCTTGAAACCCCAGATGTTGCTGGCCTACAGCTCCCAGCATACCCAGCCAGCATGGCTAATGGCAAGGGATTCTGGGAGCTGTAGTCCAGCAACATCTGGGGACCCAAGGTTGGAGAGCCCTGCTCTAGTGGCTGATCCCTCTGGAAATGACCTATTGCCTGCCTCTTTGACCTCTGATACTGCTTGCTGCCTTTGGCTTGCTTCTGGGCTCTGTTGAACTCAGCTCTGATTAAATTTAGGACATTTTTATGAGTGATGCTTTTTATGCTGGTATGTGAACGGTCTACTGAAAGCAGAGGAGATTGCGTAATGGTAACTCAAAATGTACATTCTACCTAATGTTGCTGTTTGTTTGCTTTTTCGTGGGTTTTTTTTTTTTCCATTTTGAATTTACAGACAGAGAAGAATACAACAATGAATTTGAATGTCACTTGTGAAAGCAGCCAGCTTTCCTTTTCAGTGTCACAGCCAGCCCTGACCGTAAGGAGCTGGCAGTGAGCTGGTTTGCACATAATGAGAAGTCACTGTGGGTGAATTTCCCTGCAGGGCTTCTGGTTGCGGCCCTGGCCACCATTTTGAAAATTCAAGCCATGGCGGGGAGCCTGCTGCAGCTTGTCATTACTTGCAAACCCAGCGAGGGTAGGTTGTTGGGGGTGGTTAGCAAAGCACCCGCAAACCTAAAACAGGCCATGGTTTCTGGGTGGCTTGTTAACCACCCCAACAACCCACCCTCACCGGGTTCGCACGTAATGAGAAGCCATGCCCCTCCGCACTCCCTGCCGCAGCATGAATTTTCAAAATGCAAAAAGGCAAGCCCCGCAGGGAAATTCACCTACATTGGCTTGCTGTTACGTGCAAACCACCTCACTATGTTCTACCGAAGTGTGATGCTTTGGAAGGAGGGACATCCTTTCCAAAATGAGGGGCATCTGGTAACTCCATCCTGTGCCACCTCCATTTTGGAGATTGTCAGTCAGGGCTGTGGCTTACGCTGGCTCAGCTTGTCTGGGCGTGGAAAGCTAAGCAGAGTCAAGCCTGGTTATTACTTGGATGGGAGACCCCCTCCTCTAGTTTCCTGCATTGAGCAGAGGGTTGGACTCGATAGCCTTGTAGGCTCTTTCCGACTCTATGATCTATGTATATATACTCTCTTGGCCTCCTTTGTTTCATGCCATGTTCTTTACTGTTTTCACATCTGGCCACATTTAGTTCATTCTGTGAGCAGCTATTTCCCTTTTTGTCTTGGGACAGATACAGTGTTTTAGGAGACAGAATGTGGGATGTGAACCCCAAGAACTTATCTTCAAATCCCTATGCCAGGCACGGATGGGGAACCTTTGGCCTTCCAGATGTTGTTGGGCTGTAGCTCCCATCATTCCTGACCATTAGCCATACTGGCTGGAGCTGATGGGAATTGCAGTCCAACAACATCTGGAAGGCCACTCCTACCCTATGGGTTCCCTATTTGACCTGTCATTATCTCGCAGGGTGAAGATGGGCAATCATTTTGGGGGGAGTTGAAAGTGATTTGAGAGAGGCTTTCTTTCCCATGGTACACACATGTAATGCTTTTGCCCCACTGTTACTGCTGATCAGACATTTTGCAGGTTTGGGATAGCCTAGAAAAACATGCCAAACCTATTTATCAGAAATAAAAGTGCCATGAGCAGCAATGTATCTTCCAAATCATATTCAACTCTCTGGAGAAAAAAAACGTTCAGTTTCCAGCCTCGGTTCCCCACCTGTAAATTAATAGCCCATCTCAGAGAGAGCCCAGGTGAATGGATTCATATTCAAGTACAGCGAAAGAAGGTGTACTTAACGCTGTGAAGTGCCAAGGACTTCAGCCATAAAAAGCCTCAAACCCGAAACAAGAATGAGGACATAATAACGCCTCCAACGATTCGGGGGAACGTGCTAGAAACCTCTTCCCCTGAAACAGAAGAATTTGTGCCAGAACATCAATATCATCTCAGACCTCGGACGGGACGACCATCAAAGACTACACCCAGAGGATCGGACGAGATAAACTGATGTCAACTCCAGCTCAGTCTGAACCAGCCTTACCTATCAGCCCTTAATTAAAAGTGACCCTCAGTGTGCATTCACTTAGAATCAAAAAGAGAGAATGTAGTAAAGTGTAGTTCCAAAATGTGATTTCTATATTGTATAAACGCATAACCTGTAGCCAATGTTTATTGTTATTCTGCTTAAATGTAATCCTATGGCTTACATATGCATCCAGTCCAGACCTAGGAAGGGCTCGATCTAGGAAAAGCTTTCTCTAGATGGTTCCCCAAGTTACCAGGGTTGCAAGCGATAGTAGCTCTCATCGGGCTAATCGCGATAGGTTGCATCCTGCTCCCTTGTGTCCCCCCTATTGTAGTCCGGACAATCCAAAATAGCCTGAGCCTATTAGCAGAAAAAGGGCGGCTGCCCAGGTCCTGGCTATGTGGAAATATCGCCCCATCCCCCAAGTTGAAACTCCAGATAGGTGTTGAAGTTTCAAAAGGGGGGAGTGAAGGAAACGAAATAGTTAAAAGAAAATCTTACAAGAGATTCTAGCCAGGCATGTAGACAGATAGCCAGGGTGATGACTAATACTAAAAGAATGTAGTCAATAGCTGGTAATGACTGTGGCAATAACTAACAATAGCCGTCAATGGCGGTTGTTAATTCACAAAGGGTTGAGGTGTTTTACTGTCTCACCCTGCCTACCTGACCAAGATCAGATAATACCTACCAGCTGCTTGATTGTAAGATCATCTTCCTGTCTCCTTGTAAGGAAATCCCCCTCCCCTAAAGCAAACCCCCTTTTGTCTTGAGCTTGCTGACCAATGTGAAGAACTGTTGCCAAATGACCAGACTTATGTATGCTATAAAAGTAGTTGTAAAAGCCCCACCCGGGGTTCTGCTTGCGACACAGTCCGCAGGACCTATTGTGCACAATAAACCTTTTTCCAATAACCCGAGTTGGTCCTCGTTGTCCTTGTCTGAGGTAAAGGGTGACCACTTCAGCTAGGCCCAGCATTGGGTAACAGGAGGGTGTCATTTTAACGTTTTTACTTCCATCAGTTTCAAATTCCCCGTTACCTCCATTCACTGACAAGGAATAGTAGTACAGTATCTTGATAACAGAGATTGGCTTCTGGGAGTCGGGTCACCCAAAACACAAGCTGCTAAAATAAGAGAGCAAGTTTCCTGCACAGCCAGACTGCGGCTCTGCCCTGTAATCAGCAAAAGGACCTAAATGCTGTGTTTATTTATAACCCTTTCATTTCTCACTCAGCTCACTCCCTTTGGTTGGGTGACCGCAAAACTTTGAATGGACCGAAGGGTCCCATGGGCTGGCTTAGCTCTTGGAATCACTGCTGGAGGCGGCCATCTTGGTTAAATGTCCCTGGAGGAAATAACAAGACATGCTTATGGCCTCAAGGTCTGGCTGGTTCTCTGGGCCTCAAGTTGTAAAACTGGAACTAAATGTTTGGCAGCAAATATGAGATGCCCAGCTCCATCTTGGTTACTGACTTGCAAAGCAGCGGGGGCATCTGGAGAGGAGAAGTGATAGACAGGAGGGGATTCTTAACCCATCCTATGCTCACAGCGTTTCTTTTGTAACCCCTTCCTCTGGACACTATCCCTGCAGCCAAGGGAGAAAAAACGGCTAGGGCAGGGGTCCCCAACCTTTTTGGGTGAGTGGGCACATTTGGAATGTTGAGAAAATGTTGTGGGTGCCCTCACAAAATGGCTGTCTTGTGGCAGGGGCTTGTCCATTCATAAAATGACTGCCATGGTGGGCACGGCCAGTCACAAAACACTCATTTCCCAGGAGGCAAACTGGTGATACTACATGAGGTATTTAATATGTGCTTGTGATTCTTCCCTCACGGAAGTTTGCGGGGCCTTTTCACGATGTCGTCATCCTCCAGGGCCTCTCCCGTGCTTTCCAGCCATTGGGGGGGGGGGGTTTAGAGCAAGGAAAGTCAGGTATTAAGTTTCAAACCGGAATGAAAGCCTTGTGTAAAGTTGCAATTCCGCTATACTGCAGCTATACCATAGTGCCACCTTGTGCTTGGATAATGAAATATATAGAAGGGCTGAGAAAGACAAATGGGGGAACCATGTAAAGGACACACCCTCCCACAAAAAAAACACGGAAGAAGAAGCCTCAGTAAAGCGGCAGCTTAAACCCTTCATGTAGAGAAGCCCTAAAAGAAAAATAACATGCCCAAGAACCACAAGGCAGAGATGGGGTCTGAGCTCCAAAACACAAAAACACTCTTTTGAACCCAAATAAAGTTGGTGCTGAAAGGCAGAACTTCACTTTGCAGCATGTCAGGCTCCCGGTTAAAAACAATTAATTAAAAAATATCTTAAGAAATAAAATAAAATCAGGAGGGGCAGGCAGTCTGGTGGGTGCCAAGATTTTCATAGATTTCATAGATCATAGAGTTGGAAGGAGCCTACAAGGCCATCGAGTCCAACCCCCTGCTCAATGCAGGAAACCAGAGGAGGGGTCTCCCATCCAAGTAATAACCAGGCTTGACCCTGCTTAGCTTTCCACACTCAGACAAGTTGAGCCAACGTAAGCCACGAAGTATCCGCAGGCACATTGGTGCCCATGGGCACCACGTTGGGGTCCCTAGGGCCAGGGGGTGGGATTGCAGAGGTGGCATGGCTGGTAGGGAAGGGTTAAGCACCACCTCTCACCCACTGCTTCTCCACTGTAAATGCACCCCCCCCACCACTGCCTGCATGCACTGCCACCTCTTTGTGTGTTGGCAGCAAACATGGGATTTGGAATCCCATGTCTGTGGTTAAAGAGGTAGTTGCATGGCTGTTTTCTACAGGCCCAGCTGCCCTGTACTGCCACAAGCTGCAAGAGTGGTTGGATATACGCTAGAATAGGGTTTAAGCAACTGGCAGCCTAAGGGCCCCATCTGGCCCACAGCATAGCTCCCAATTCTTTTGCCTCAGCCACATTCTCCTGCAGAAGCTGACAGACATCTGCTTCTAACACCCTCTCCAGCAATCTGAACAGTAATGGAGACTTGTACATCTCAGCAGCTCAGTCCCATGTGTGAGCCAAGCCACAGGTAAGTGGAAGTGACCAGTTGAGGTGCATTCTGGGAAGAGGCCTACCAAAGCTTCCCTTGCTGTTTAAAATGGGGAGAAGGAAGACTAGAGAGAACTTTGCCTGTATTTTGGTTTGTGGAGGAGTGAGTCGGGGGGCGGGCGGGCGGGGGGACAGAGCCAATGTTGCTAGCCTGGCTCTTAATAAAAATCTAGTGATGTGGGCCGATGATGACCACTGTGACGAGCCATCAAAATTACTCCTTGTTCTGCTTTCGGTATAAGATCTAGGAACCTGTATGGTTTCAATCATGCCACAAATGCTTAATATGAACATTCAAAGGGGAATCTGGTAGCTGCTGTGGAATCCTGGGAATTAAGCTTTCAATTTTAATTTTTTTGACAGAGCAAAATTTTGAGCCTTGATTACTGCAGGGTTGGTGGGGAGAAATCCTGAAAACATGTGTGCAGTTTTTGGGGGTTTGTTTTTTTGCTAGAGGACTGGTTTGGGGCTTCTAGTAAGTCTGTGGGTATGACAATCAGTCACTCAGCACAAGTTCCAGCTTCACCCCATGATTCCTAAACCCCGTTTCTTTGTCTCTAAACACCATGTGGTGACTTGATATTTTTTGAGTTTCAGTGATTCTTCCTCAGGCGGCTGTATTTGTTTGCAAATGAACATTATGCTGTGCACACAGGGCCGGTGCAAGGGAGTTTGGTGCCCTAGGCAAGATCAGATATTTAGCGCCCCCCCTTCCCACTTGAGCCCTCCCTCCCTATTTCTGGCACCCCCTTTAGCCCTGCGCCCTAGGCAGCTGCCTAGTTGGCCTAATGGTAGCACCGGCTCTGTGTGCACACTTCCCGCCCCGCCCCCGCCCCCCACCCCCATACTTCAGATGACATGGGATTATTTCTCAGGAGCCCCTGTATCTCTGGCCAGTTTATTGGTTCTCTACGCTGGGTTGGCTCTGGACTAAGCTAGTCACACTTAGAACCCATTGAAACCACTCTGAAAAGTTAGTGACCTAAGTGTGGCTAACTTACAGAGCAATCCTAATGGGGTGGGTTGTGGTGGGAACTTATGTGGCAGCCAAACAGCGGCTTCCAAAGCCCTGCTGGCTCTCTGTGGTCAGATTGGAAGGGGGGTGCCCCTCCGACTTTTTCCCAGGTGGATTTCTTTTAATTTTTTTCCTGCAATTGAAATCAATCGGAAGGGAAATGAAGACATCAGCCTGGGGCTGCTGTAGTTTGTGGGTCTGAACTGGGCTATGTCAGGAAGCGTGGGGGCTTTGGATCCAGTGGATGCAAGAATGCCCCCAACACACCCCTAGAACGCCCCATTTGGCTCCCTTCCGCCAACAGGAACACAGCTTGTGGTAGATTCTTTGCAGTCTGAGTTTTCTCCAAGTGTACCAGGAGCCTCCAGGGTGGACATGTTGCCCTGCTGGTGGAGCTCCTCTCCACTGGAAAAGGGGCGCTTTCACCCCATCCTAACCTCATTCAGCCAGCCTCTGGCAGTTTGGATCCCACCTACTGACCACTGTTCTAAACAATTTAATGGCCTTATGTACTAGCTATGCATGAGGTGACACAAAGCTTTTCATTCATACAAATTATGAATATGCGTGTATGAACCAGCCCAATAACTACACAGGCAAGACTCCTGATTCCAACTATAAGCATGCATTATTAAGTGTGTGTGTGTGTGTGTGTGTGACCTACCTTCTGCTACTCTTTTAACAGAACAGTTAAAGGGCATCAAGAGGCAAGTAACCCAAGCTTAGTTGTCCTGCACTTGCACCTCTAAAGCCACAGCACTATCTGCCCCTTGCTGAAATATATTTACCTGAAGGTAGTAATCTTTACTTGGGAAGGTAAGATATAGAGAAATGTGTGCATCACCAGCATCCAGGGCAACTTTCCCCAAATGCCCTTTGGCAACTCAGGAGACATCCTATTATTTGGCTGCCCTGTTCCCCAGCCTCTGATCCATCCTTTTGTTAAGCAGGAATGTATCCTTTTCATGCATCTTTGCTGATGGCCTTTCTCACCTCTGGAGCCTTTGTCTTTCTATCTCCAAAACCAGCAACCTGGGCCCTGGATTTTCCTCATCCAGGCCCTTGTTGCCATGGTATTTTAGCACAATGAAACAGGACCTGAGGAGGGAAGGCTTGGAGCAGAATGGCTCCATAACAAAGCATGGCTTGAGGTAATGCAAATGTGGTCCTTAGAAAGGGATGCAGCAGGAGGTCGGGACACTGTGCTCAGTTCCTGAGAGCAAATACAATTATTACCTCAAGTCATTTGCCTGGACCCAGCACTGTCAAATGTTGTTCTACTCCAGCTCTTCCCAGCCTGGAGCCCTCTGGATGTGTTGGACGGTGACTACCATCATCCCCAGCTGGGACACCCATTGGCCATGCTGGCTGAGGATGATGGGAGTTGTAGTCCAATACATCTGGGGAGTGCCCAGTTGGGGAAGGTTATTCCAGTGGTGCAACTAGGAAAAGAATTTCTTGCAGGTCATCATCATCAGGCGATCACTCGTGACCGAGTAAGATTGTCTTCCGGGATAAAAGGAGGAAATTCTAAAGAAGATTGTGTAGACTCTAGCGATGGGTCCGTAAGTGACTGTGGAGGCCAATTCTAGATCCACACAGCTTCCCACAGTGAGGACACAGGTTACCAGATAGAAGATGGTCCTGTAAAGGATTCATTTGACGTGCTTTTCGCTTAGCACGTTTCTCCCTTTCACCTTGCACTCGGGCTTCTTCAAAGTCCATGGAACCTTTGTGAAAGGCCAACCTCCATTTAGATCGTTCATGGGCCAGAGCTTCCCAGTTTTCGATGTTTATATTGCATTTTTTTAGATTAGCCTTATGAACATCTTTAAACCTCTTATATTGACCACCGATATTCCGCTTTCCATCCTTGAGTTGGGAGTAAAGTAACTGCTTTGGGAGACGGCAGTCAGGCATTCGAACAACATGACCGGTCCACTGAAGTTGGCGTTGAAGGATCATTTTTTCAATGCTAGTAGTCTTTGCTTCTTCCAGTACACTGACATTTGTTCGCCTATCTTCCCAAGTAATTTGCAGGATTTTCCGGAGGCAACGTTGATGAAACCTTTCAAGGAGGTGGAAGTGACGTTTATAGATAGTCCATGTTTCGCAGGCATACAATAAAGTTGGTAATACAATGGCTTCATAAACCAGTGTTTTGGTCTTCTTACAAATATCCCGATCCTCGAACACTCTATGTTTCATTCGAGAAAATGCGGCACTTGCAGAGCTCAGACGATGCTGGATTTCACTGTCGATGTTAGCTGTAACAGAAAGATAGCTGCCAAGATAGAGAAAATGATCGACATTTTCCAGTATTGTCCCGCCAAGCTGGATAGATGGTATCACCAAAGGATTGGCTTGCACTTGCTGATGAAGCACTTTGGTTTTTTTGATGTTAAGTGAGAGACCAAGTTTTTCGTATGCTTCTGCAAAAGCATTTAGGATAGTTTGGAGATCATCCTCTGAATGTGCGGAGACCACATTATCATCAGCATACTGAAGTTCCACAACGGAGGTTGTAATTACCTTACTTTTTGCTTTCAGCCTGCTGAGATTAAAAAGCTTTCCATCTGTTCGATATATAATTCCCACACCGGTGGGAAGTTTCCCCTCGACAAGATGTAAAACCATGGTGATGAAAATGGCAAATAATGTTGGGGCGATAACACATCCCTGTTTAACACCTGATCCCACTTTAAATGGAGCACCATGAGAGCCGTTGTTGTCCAAAACCGTTGCCGTCATGTTGTCATGGAGAAGTCGCAAGATATTCACAAATTTATTGGGGCATCCAATTTTCATAAGGATAGTCCAGAGAGCTGTACGGTCTACAGTATCAAAGGCCTTAGCCAAATCGATAAATGCCATATAAAGGGGTTGATTTTGCTCCCGGCATTTTTCTTGGAGCTGACGTGCAGTAAAAATCATGTCTACTGTCCCTCTAGAGGGGCGGAAACCATATTGAGTTTCAGGGAGGATCTCTTCTGAAATAGATAGAAGACCATTCAGGTACTGATGGTCTGGTAGTCCCTATTTACCTCTCCTCCACTAATCATACACATTTAGCATCACCTCCTGCCATCTTAGGTCTTTCCCCTTCTTTAAAGGAACAATGTAACTCTGAGGTGGTGGTATAACTAAATTGTTATTTATTTATTTATTTCTTATATTTATTAATCGCCCATCTGGCCGGTCACCCGGCCAGATGGGCGATTAATATTATATCTATAATGTCAAGCCATAGACAAAAAGACCCCTCGCCTTGCACAAACCACAGAGAACATGTTACCTACCTACCACATCATGCAACGACCATGCATTAAGAGAGAAGGAAGGGGAAGTGACTACCAGAGGTCAACTGGAGAGTAGCAGTGCAGGCTGAACAGGAATACCAAAGGGCATCTGTGGGAAATCACACAGGGGATTTCCCACAGATTTCCCTGCCCAGGGGATATTTGGAGTGCTTCCAGATGGACAGCTCGGATAATGTTGTGGAGCTATTCCATCCTTCCCTCCTTAACAGATTTTTTGTGGAAAGAAAAATAGATGGAAGAAGTAGTGGGAGGATGCAAGAGGGTTAGAAATGGAAGACAGTCTTGTCTGGATCATCCCTGCCCCACCCCCATCAACTTCCATGAATGAGGCAGGGCAAATGCACAATAAAAGCCTCATCTAGAAGCACCCTTAGAATCAGTGCCACCATAGATGCATGAAAAGCTCAAATTAAAAAATCTCTGCAGCTGATCAAGGTACACCTCTAAGTTTCACACCAGGACTCTGCACCTGACCGTAAATACTTGTTTTCACTGCTTGTCTGCTCCACAGTTACCTCAGAAAAACTTTTCATGTAGATTATTCCTATATGAAGATTCCCCCAAGACATGCCACAGCCTCATATACATTGACCTGGTTTTCACATGACAAGCCGGGCACCAGGTTGCCTATTCAAGCCACAGCTACGGTTTGTTGTGTCATCCAAACCCAGGCGGCAGGGGTTGTTTGAGGGTTAAACAACCCTCAAATAACCCATAGGGTGGATTCGCACATAATGTTAAGCCACCCCTGTGAACAAGCTGTGCAATGTGGGTTGTTCACTGGACCCACGGTACTCCGGACAAATGAATGGGCTTGTCGTGGGTTGTTCTCCGCCTCCTTCCTCCTCAGTCCTCCAAGCACCTCTGGCACATATCCCAGGGGACTTTGTGGCAGAACCCATCTTGTCTACTCACCCAGCTGCCTCCCAGCTCTGATCATTACCCCTTTTCGTTCCTTGGATCTTTTTTTTGGGGGGGGGAGCCTCAAAAATGTGCAACTGGGGTAGTAATTTTGTTGTTGGTCTCTTGCAAGCGCACTCTTAGGGCTGTCTGATATGTATAGTCTTGCCTGGTCAATTTCCTTGTATGTTTCACCTGTCAAAGGGAGTGCTGAAGGCAACATACAAGGAAATTGACAAGACAAGGCTGCCTATCTGCTAATTTACACATATTTGCGAGACTGGGGGAGAAATAATAGTAAAGGAAAGGAGGGACCCATTAGCTCAAATCAGAAGCACCAGAAATGGTATGTAGGGGGGTAAGTGCACCAAAAGGGGGTGGGGACAATATATCTCCCTTGGCAATTTGATCCTCTGGGTTCTAAGCCTTGAACTGACAATTCTGTGTCCTCAGTGTTTTCAACACTTCCTCAACTCTCCAGCTACTCCAGAGAGGGGAGATATTAACTCCCCCCTCCCCCGGCCTTTTCTCAGCTCCTTTCCGGATCACATACTGCTGCGGTTACTGCAGTTCCCTGATGACACGACAACCCATAAGGGTATGAACTACCCCTAGAACAAGCCATGGGTTGTCATGGTGGCTTGTTTGCGAAAAAATAAGCCACCCTGTGGAAAGCGGTCTGGGTTCACACAGCACGACAACTCATCATGGTGAGCTGCCCACGATGGGTTGTCATGTCGTGCAAACCAGGGTAAGGTCTGTTGTAGGGATATTTGAGGGTTGTTTGACCCTCAAACAGCCCCTGATGCTCAGGTGCAGATGACACGACAAACCATGGCAAGCCCATCGCCAGGGGTTGAATATTCAAAATGGCCAGCAGAACGCATTGCAACTCACCGTGGCTTAGCCACATGGATTATCTGTCTTTCTTTCCCCACACATAAACATGACTTTATACCACCAGCAGTAAGAGGAATAACACTCATTTCCTTTGAGAGCTTACAACTTTTTACTTTTAAATGTTAAGAGTAGAATGCACACATCTGAGGCTCGCGGGTCAGTCTGAGTGACCAGCAAATAATTGTCAGACTCATTAAGGCCTTAGATGGCTTTCTCTTTGTCTTGTCCTCATAATGTCATATGGGGATTGGCATTTGGCATCCTTAGACAGCCATCAGGGCCTACCAATGGTGCCAGCCCTAGGGCCCCTTTTTAAAAAAGAGGCTAGGTCTGGGAGCTGCTATTTAAATTTCCCACAATACCCTTGAATGATGATACGTTGAGGGCACTGTGTGAAATTAAAATAGTGACTCCCCACCTGGTACTAATTCAGAGCACTGTTGGTGCTGGTATAACCCAGCACAGAGGCAGTGCTGGGTATTGAAAAGATCCAGGGCTCAGGCCTACAGGACAGAAAAAAATAAAAGCACAAATTTGCATATGCTAATTTACACATGCTCTAAAGTCTCTCTCTGTGTGTCTCTCTGTGTTTGTATGTCTGTAAAGGACCCTGTCTCCTGAGGACACCCCTATTTGTAAAAAGGGATGTATGGACAGGGGAGAGGAGGGCATTTGATTTCAGAAAAAAACCTCCGGCAGAAAGATTAAAGGGGGGGGGCAGCAGGAGGTGAAGCACATGTGGGCAAAAAGCCAGCTTATTCAGGGGGACCAGATGCAACAGAGATCATCAGGGCCCCTGTACCTTTATTTCAGCAAGTGCCCATGGACAGCAGGGTGGTGGGGCAGATGGCCTCCCAGAGATTCGGGGCTCCAAATTAAAGGTATGGGTCTCCAGCCCTAGTGAGCTGCCCCCTAACACCACCTCTGCCCCAGTAGTGTCAGGGCCCACCAAGTTAGGAGAAGGCCCACCAGAGGGATGGGTGTCTCAAACTGCCAGAGTCTGTTGGTTTATTTTCCCAGGAAACCTTGCTATCATCTCCCCATCCTTCCACAGCATGGCAGCAATACTGCTTGGTTTATTACACCAGCAGTAACGGAGGGAGTGTGTCAGGATGACAACACTGAGCTTTTCAAACCTGCCCCATATTACCCCAGCTGCTGCGCCAGTGCCAAGTCTATACACAAGATGTAGACCAGCCTTCCCCAACCTGGTGCCTTCCAGATATGCTACCTGGGGATTCTGGGAGTTGTAGTCCAACACATCTGGACAGTGCCAAGTTGGGGGAGGCTGATGTAGACCCTCAGCCTGTTTTTCTTAAATATAAGGGAAATGTGTATTTTTCTTCACTCAGGGAGTGAACTTCAGCTTTCAAAAATTTTAATTCAAAAATGTTGATTGTGCAGAGAAGAATAAAGATAAAATAAGTTATTCAGCTTATATGACATAAAACAGCTGCATATATCATATAATGCGCAGGGTTGTATTCATTATAGTAACTTTATTCCTACCTTTGTTCCTAAAGTTTACAGAAACTAATAAAGGGAGATCGTGATTTTACAAAGCATAGTGTACATTTTCTGCCTTCTCTTATTTGTATGCCTTCTGTAATTTTGCCATTTCAGCAGTTCTCCAAACCTTACAGAACTGTTCTTTAATACAAGGAGTTTTTGAAGGTACAGGTAGCTTAAGACGCTGCTAGTAAGTTCCAAATCAGGTTGTGGTGATCCATTCTTACTGATCCCAAGAAGGCCTAGAAGAACATTAGCGTTAATACATGTGTGGTACACTCTACCGAGGACAGTCCTCTATTTGAAGGGCTGTCAGTCCTCACTATGGTGCAATCAATATATTGTGTTTCTATTTAAATTATAGCCATTACTTCTAAATTTGAATCTATACATATAAATTAGCACATGCAAATAAGTAGTATATGCAAATCTGTATCCTTTTTTTTTTTTTTTTTAATGATGATGATGTGTAAGTGAACACCCTAGGAATATGGTTCAGGGACCCAGTTATACAGGCAGGAGCAAGGGAACTAGTCACCATAGCCCAGATGAGAATGCTAAACCCTTTTTTTTTTTTTTTTTAAGCAGCAGCATAGCACTGCAGTTTGTAAATGGTGACCTATTGCAGGAAGGAAAAAGCAGGTTCAACACTCTGTTTAGATAATTGATGAGATCATTAATGTTTGTAATAACAACATAATAATCAAGTTATTGCATGCTTAATATACAGTTAATTAGGATTACCTAATTATTAGGGCTGTTAGTTAATTAAGGCTTTTAAAAATGTTTGATCATTGGCATATTAACTGAATAACTTATCGAACTATTAAAATATTGGGAAAATTAAAAGGGTTTTACCTGGCACCTGAAAGAATAAAGAGTGAGCACCAGGCGCACCTGTTTGGAAAGCTGATTCCACAAATGGGGTGCCACTACTGAGAAGGCCTTTCCCCTAGTAGCCACCCTCCCAGCTTCCTTTAGAGGGGGCTCTCTGAGAAGGACCTCCAATGAAGATCTCAGGATTCGGGTAGGCACGTACAGGAAGAGGCGTTCCTTCAGAACTGGATAAATAATCTGACCTGATATGACCTTTTCCGTAGTTCTGGATGATCACAATGAGCTCACATGTAACGGGGGTTAGGGGAAAGGGCTTCTGGGTCTGGGAGTGTTAGGGCACAGTCCTATACATGCTTTGACAAAAAGAAGTCCTACAACTCTCAGCATTCCCCAGCCAGTATCACAAAGCCTTTGGATTGTTGGCACCAGAAGCCCTCCATCTGGAAGCAACCTCAGGTTTCGGATGGGTCTTTACCAGCCCAGCCTGGTAATGCCATATAAGAACATAAGAAGAACCCTGCTGGATCAGACCAAATGTCCATCTACTCCAGCATTATGTTCACACAATGACCAAGCAGCTGCCTGTGGGAAACCCACAAGTAGAACATGAGTGCAACAGCACCCTCCCACCCATGTCCACCAGCAACTGATGTACATAGGCATACTGCCTCTGATACTGGAGGCAGCATATAGCCATCAGGACCTGTAGCCACTGAGAGCCTTCTTCATGAATTTGTCTAATCCCCCTTTAAAGCCACCCAAATTGGTGGCCCTCACTACATCTTGTGATAGTGAATCCCATAGTTTAACTATGCCCTGTGTGAAGAAATACTTCCTTTTATTTGTCCTGAATCTCCCACCAATCAGCTTCATGGGATAACCCCAGGTTCTAGTATTATGAGAGAGGGAGAAAAATGTCTCCCTATCCACTTCTGTCATGGCTCTCCTCACTAGTCTTTTCTCTAAGCTAAACAGTCCCAAGTGTTGTAACCAGTGCTTTTTTTCTGGAGAAAAAGGTACCGGAACTCTTCGATTATGTTTCCTCGGGAGTAGATGGCGATTAAATTGTAATGAAATTAATTGAATAAAAGGTGCTGGAATTTAGTTCTGGTGAGTTCCACCAGAAAAAAAGCCCTGGTTGTAACCTTTCCTCATAGGGGAGTTGTTCCAGCCCCTTGACCATTCTAGTTACCCTTTTCTGCACTCTACAATGTCCTTTTTTAGGTGTGGTGACCAGAAGTGTGGTCGCACATAGATTTGTATAAGGGCAGTATGATATTGACAGTTTCATTTTCTATTCCTTTCTGAATTATGCCTAACATGGAATTTGCCTTTTTCACAGCAGCTGTACACTGGGTCAACATTTTCATCAAGCTGTCCACCATAGCCCCAAGATCTCTTTCTTGGCAAGTCACTACTAAGCTCAGATCTCATCAGCTTATATGTGAAGATGGGATTTTTGCCCCAACATACATCATTTTATACTTGCCTACATTGAACTGCATTTGCCATTTTGATGCCCAGTCTGGAAAGATCCTTTTGGAGCTCTTCACAATCCTTTTTTTGTTTTAACCACCCTAAATAATTTGGTGTCATCAGCAAACTTGGCCACCTCACTGCTCACTCCTAATTCCAGATCATTTATGAATAAGATGAAAAGCATTGGTCCCAATAAAAGATCCCTGTGGGACCCCGTTGTTTACATCCCTCCTTTGGGAAAATTTACCATTTATTCCTACTCTCTGCTTTCTGGCTTTTAACCAGTTACTGATCCATAAGAGGACTTCTCTTCTTATTTCATGACTACTCAGTTTGCTCAGGAGTCTTTGGTGAGGGACTTTGTCAAAAGCCTTTTGAAAGTCCAAGTAAACAATGTTTACTGGATCACCCCATTCCACATGTTTATTGACACTCTCAAAGAACTTTAGCTAGTGAGTCATGACTTACCTTTGTGGAAGCCATGTTGATTCCTTTCCAGCAGGGCTTATCCTTCTATATGCTTACCAATGTAATCATGCTTTCAACCAATTTACCTGGAACAGATGTTAAGCTAACAGGCCTATAATTTCCAGGATCCCCCCCCCCCGATCCCTTTTTAAAAATTGGTGTTACATTGGCCATTCTCCAATCCTCTGGAGAGGCTGATGTTAGGGACAATTTCATATTCAAGTTCTTTAAGAACTTTAGGAAGGATACCATCTGGGCTTGGTGATTTATTAGTTTTCAATCTGAAGTCAAGAACATCATCTTTTATCACCACTATTTGCCTCAGTTCCTCAGACTCCCTTCCTGAAAACATCAGACAAGGCACAGGTATATGTCCTACATCTTCTGCAGTGAAGACAGATTAAAAGAATTCATTCAGTTTCTCCGCAGTCTCTTTATCCTCTTGTATTACTCCTTTAACTCTGTTGTCATCCAATGGTCATATATTGTACCTGGGACCTTTTGCATGCAAAGCATGTGCTCTACTATTGAGCTATGGATCTTTCCCCATTGTGCACTGCCAGCCTCCTCCAAAACCAATGGGTGGATGCACCCACCCAGGCTCACCATCCACCCTGAGGGCTCTGTGGAACTATGCATCAGAATATTAATCCCCAAATAATTAATTAGGAAATCAACCACCCATCCACGTTTAAAATTCCAACATCCCACAGCTTGCATATTCCTGTTCTGTAGGTGTGACAACCCAAAGTACTGTGCAAGCCCCAGGTAGACCCATGTTACAGAATCAAATTAAAATCTGGTAGTAATGTCAGTCGTGGTTCAAGAGTGTGCATAAATAGTGCAAGAGGGATGCTGCTAGTCCAGAAAGGAGATTCATGTTAAACCGGCAAGGTGCTCACACACCCTTCCCCCTCAACTCTGGTCTCAGGAAGGAGAAGGCAGATCGAATTGATTATCAGATAAGCCCTTGGAGGAGGAACTAGTTTACTCCTCCCCTTTCCTTGTTGTTGCTCAGTGACTCTTCTGTGCTCTTCTAAGCTCAATCTTCCCAGCTGACTCTGTCAACCACCTTGTGTCTCCTTGCAGGATTCCCCATGCCCCAGTCAGGCCTGCCACTCCCAAATGTAAGCTCCATCCCCAATCTCAAATTCCACCTTCCTATCCTTGCCCCTTGACTCCTGCAGAGAGCAAAGCCGACAAGACTAAGGTGTACTCAGCTGCATCCTTACATTTTTTAAAGGATACGCTCCAATTGTATCTATTTAACAGGCATTGTAATGATTTTCTTACCATTGGGCAAAGGAGTTGTTTATCAGCATGGAAGGGAACGTTAGTGTTCTGCTGTTGCAGACCCCACAGCTGATGAGGCTAGCTACTTTTAAAACTGAAAAGCAGCTTGCTTCTTCAGCTGTGGAAAACACACACAAACATTCCCAGTTCCCACCCATTCCCTTCCTAGAGCAAGGGGGCACAGAATCAAAAAGTCCAATCTCCCACCTCTCTCACTTTAATGATTGAACCCCTGCTACATTTCTGGATAAGACATAAAAACTCATTTTGCAGAGAGGATTCTTCTGTGACCAGTGCAAGGTATGGCTTGCAAGGTGGACTTACACTGGCTAGTTTCAGACAACACAATAGCCCACACTCAATGGTTGAATCTGGGTTGAGTCTGGGTTGTCATTGAACCATGAGTTGTCGCTGAAATGTGGGTTATCTTGTTGTCTGAACCCAGCCTCGCTAACAAATCATGGTTTGTTAACCACGAACAACCCACAGTTCACAACCCAACAACAAACCATGGATTGTCCTCATGGATTGTTTGTGATTAACAAACCATGGTTTGTTAGCACAGCTGGGTTCAGACAATACAATAACCCACATTTCAACAACAATAAACCACACTCAACCCATACTCAACCCTTGTGTGGGGGTTATTGTGTTGTCTGAACCCAGTCACTGTGTCTGTCTGAGTTCAAATCCTCACTTAGTCAAAGCACTCACTGGGTGACCAAAGTCACCACCACCCAATCTAACCTACCTCACAGGATTGTTGTGAAGATAAAAAGTGTCTGGAGGGGCGGGGGGAAGAGAACCTTGTTTGGAATCCTTGGCATGGGATTCTTGGAGGAAGAGCAAGAATCAAATAAATAATACAGCCGAGCCAAACTATATGATGTCTTCACAAACCTTCCTTTGCTTTTTGAGTCAATATAATGAGTAATAGTCAAACTCCTTCTTTCCCCACACACCACAAAGCTCTGCTGGAAAGTGTTGAGTGGGCAAAGGCCTTGAGGTTGGAACCCCAGAGGCAAAGGCAGCATGTGGTAGTGGTGGTGGAGATACAATTGAAATGAATCTTTCCCCTTCTGAGTTGGCCCACTTTGTCAACGTGTTCCCTGGGCTGGGAAGTCCCCATCTTTGCCTTTCTGACTATGTTCATTTGTGTGTGTGTGTGTGTGTGTGTGTATTTTAGGTCTTTAATGTCATGCTGGAAAATCAATTTGAGGTCAGGAGCACATGCCACTGTGATCTTTGATTTCTTTCTCCCTCCACCAATCACCGCTCTACCCCACCCCACCCCACCCCACCCCCCTCCAACTTCAGATGCACAAAAAACTAAACACTTCCAAATGTTAGTAAAGCGCAGACTCCAAATGACCACAAGAGCTGCCGTATCTTTAATTAGTGGCTTTTTCTTTTCCTAACTAAGGAGAAAATACAAGCAAAGGGAAGGCTCATTGGCTCCACAGCAAGGTCTCCTGTGTCAGTCATAGGGTATGAGGGTATGATCGTAAAAAAAAATAATAAAACAAAAAACATGAGAGGAGAGGGGGAAGAAACATTATGTCAGTTGGTGCTGCTCATACATGGTGACTCTTATACGCACATTCATGTGGCTTTCAGTTCATGTTAAAACCGTAGAACACAATCCACCAGGGATGCTTCCAGAGGAGGCTTTTGTTGTGCCGCTGCACTGCCTCATTCACAGAATTTTTCAGGGAGTCCAGACCACGTCTTGCACTCATAGCCCTCCTGTGTTTCCCCACTGCTTCTTTCATCTTTTTTTTTTTTCCTTACCGCAGAAAATCCGTTAAGGGAAAAAGAGATGGAATACCTGCACAATGCCTTTTGACTGGTAGTGCTAGGAGCCCTCCATCTGGAAGCACCCCTGGAAGTCCAGTAGCTAAAACACCCTAGTCTTGAAATACACCAAGGAAACTATTATTATTATTATTATTATTATTATTATTATTATTATTACACTGAGGAAACTGGTGTAGTGGTGTGGATGTGGAACTTGTGGGGACGTGTGGATGGCTCACCAGATGTTGTTAGATTACAACCCCCATGCTGGCTGTGGCTGATAGGAGTTGGAGTCCAGCAACATCTGGAGGGCCACAGGTTCTCCAGAGCTGGATTAGAGCACTGAACCAGGGCTGGGGAGACCCAGGTCTGAATTCTACCACCACCCCAGCCATGAAGCTCACTGGGTAACTTTGGTCAAGTCACTATTTCTCAGCCTAACCTTCCTCATAGGGTTGTTGTGAGGATAAAGGTGGTGGTGGTGAGAACCATGTACAACACCTTCAGCTCACTGGAGGATGGAGGTGATATCAATGTAATACATAAATTTCCCATTTTAGCCTCATACCAACAACCATGGGAGGTAGATTAAATTAAGGGATAGTGACTTGCCCAGTGAAGTTAGAAGAGAGGGCTGATTTGAATTCTGGGCTCCCTGATCCAACCCTTCCCCAACCCGCTATACAGTAATACCTTGGATTGCAAGTGATTTGGTTTGAGAGCGTTTTGCAAGACAAGCAATTTTTTAAAATAAAGTTTGACTTGATAAACGAGCAAGGTCTTGCAATACAAGTAGTGTAGGGGGATGTAACCGCTAGCCTCGAGCGGGCGTAGTGGGCCAAAATCAGCCCCGCTCATGCATGCCAGAGACTCACTTTGATATAAGAGTGTTTTGGATTACAAGCATGGTTCCGGAATGAATTATACTTGCAATCCAAAGTATTACTGTACTGGCCTTCCCCTACCTGGTGCTCTGTAGATGTGTTGGACTGCAGTTCCCATCATTCCCTGACAGCATGGTCATCTGGATAGCACCAGGTTGGGGAAGGCTGTGCTGTACACCAGACATAGGCAGACTTCAAGTTTGTGAGATCTACTTTGGGTTTTGTTTTGTTTTGTTAATAGAACCCGAAGATCCACCAAGCCACTAGTGCCAAGTGCAAAATGGTGGCTGGGTGGCAGGGGCTGAGCCCAGTTTCGTGCCATGTCTGCATATACAAGCACAAAATGTACACCTGAATTACTACAGACTATGAATTCTAACAGCCCAGTTTAGAAGGGGGGTGGGGGTGGAAAAGCCTTTTTTTTGTTAAACACTTGGGAATCAGAGAGAAACTGATCCAGCTGCAAATCTTCCACTGCAAATTATGAAGTGATTTACCAATAGATCCTGATCTACCTCCTATCCACCCCTTCACTTCACCACACAAGTAATTCCCCAGCCTACCTGTGGAGGAAAGTGGTGCTTAACCTAACATTTATCCTACTTCCAATTTGAACATATTACCTCTTCCTCTTAAACCTATTTTCTCTCTAGAACAGTGGTTCCCAACCTTGGGTCCCCAGATGTTGCTGGCCTACAGCTCCCAGCATACCCAGCCAGCATGGCTAATGGCAAGGGATGCTGGGAGCTGTAGGCCAGCAACATCTGGGGACCCAAGGTTGGGAGCCACTGCTCTAGAATGTCTTTCCTTGTCAATAAATCAAAGAAAAAACCTGCATTTGTTTTTGAGCTACGGAATCATTAATTTTGCTACACAGCTCTCTCCAATCCCAAGAGCTCAAGGCGGATAACAATAATTTAAATTTAAATTGATGGTTCCATATCTCTTATGGCAGGACAATTGGAGCACAACAGATAAATAATGACCCCAAGGATCAAAAGAGAAGAAGCAACAGAAAAATAGCATTTTGAAATAATAGTCTTAAAATAATCTGTGTGAAGAACATAAGCTATGAACAGAGATAGAGAAGACCCAGGTTCAAATATCAGTTTAGCCATGAACTCACTGGGTGGCATTAGTCCTAGGTCTTCATCTGTAATATGCGGATAATAATACTGGGCTACCTTACAGAGTTATTGTAAGGATTACTGAATATGTAAAATAACAAGCATCAGTCATTGCTAACTCATGTCAAAGCTACCTTCAGTGCCACAACTGACAGAAAAATCAGTTTATTATCCACTATAGCTGCAATCTTGCACCTAGTTGCATTTGTGTGTACTATTGAATTTAGTGAGACTTACTAGTGAATAGCAGGATTTCACCCAAGGTCCTTTAGATGTTTGTTATCAACAATAAACCTTATATATATATTTTCTCCAGGTACTGTTGCTTAGTCATCAGTGATTCCTTATCTTACTCTTGTGCAATCAGTTCTTCTTTTTCTTGTATATAACACTTCCCCTTGTTGAATTTTATTTTGTTCCTATCTGCCCAGGTTGCCAGTGATTGTAGATAATTAAAACTGGATAATTAATGAGCTACAGAACCAAGTTATGGCTATTTCAATTATTTGGCATGTTCAAGAGAATACCTTCCAGCTTTGCAGGCTCCTCTCCATCTTGTACCATGTCATTTGCAAGGTTCGATTTTTAAAAAAAATAATTTTTTGACTCCCAGCCTAACCTACCCCACAGGGTTGTTGTGAGGATAAAATGGAGAGGAGGAGGAGGAGGATTATGTAAGCCGCCTTGGGTTCCTTGCAGGAAAGAAGGCGGGATATAAATATAATAAAGTGGAAGACCGCCAACCTGGTCTTCTGCGCGGGTTCAATACTAAGGGGGTAGCGAGTCCTGGGGGCGGGCCTTCTCCGAGGTCCCCCAGCGACTATCACCCTTAGCCTAGAACAAAGGGATAACTTATAGCCACAAAAGTATCTTTTATAAAACAAGTTTATTTACAAAATGACCGTCACAAACCCAGACACACGCCAGCAATACAGCTTATCAGTACAGCACAAAGTAGCAAGCAAGAAATCTCAAGGACACCGTGATTTCAGGGCTCTCAGCTAGTTAGTTCAGCTCGGGCTCCAGCAGAGGCCCGGTCAACCGCATGCTGCTAGCTGGGTTCCCGGCGGAGGTCCGGTCTACCCAAGCGGCTAGCTGGGTTCCCCGCGGAGGTCCAGTCTACCCAAGCGGCTAGTGAGTGATTTCAGCTTGGTTGCCCGGGGGTCCGGTCAACCCAAGTGGCCAGTGATTTCAGCTTGGTTTCCCGGGGGTCCGGTCAACCCAAGCGGCCAGTGATTTCAGCTTGGTTTCCCGGGGGTCCGGTCAACCCAAGCGGCCAGTGATTTCAGCTAGCTGGAGCACGCCGGGTGCTGCTACCCGGGGTTGCCGATCCCTTCGTTCCCTTACCCCAAGCATGGGGCAAGACTGCTGATCAGGTCCAACAACTCAGTTCCCTTGCGCAGGGTGTTTTATACCTTGGGTTTTAGGTAGCCCCTCCCTCTGCAATCAGGTGGGTGGCCAATCAGGTGGGTTGCCACCCTCCTCAGGTGGGCGGCCAATCAGGTGGGTTGCCACCCTCCTCAGGTGGGTGGGGTCCCCTTGAAGCCACCTGCTTAATGGTCCCATCCTGTGGTGTTGAATGGCCCTTTCTTATGGGTGCCGAAATGTCTGCTCTCGCAAGGTATTCAAGTCTTATGTAGATGGGGCTGATATACGAGAGCATTGACGAACCTGGGGATGCTTCCTGCCTTCCCCCCTGGGGTGATTCTATGCAGATGTTGTTTGTCCCTGTTGGTCTCTGTGGAGACTGGCTGTCTCTGCCCCCTGGGTCTCCTTCCCCCCTCCTTGGTGAGTGTGTGTGTGTCAGAAAGGGGTTTTAGGTTGGCTTTCTCCACAAATAAATAAATAAATAATAAATAATTTTAAACATTGAAAGACCCTAAACAAATGGCTATGACACCATCCAATACAACAGGTCACCGAGAAACTTGGGAAAATATCCTAATGTGGAAGGGGCTACATTGTAGTGATAGAACACACACTTGACATGTAGCAGTTCAGTCTCTAGCATCTCAAGTTAAAGGGACGAGTGAATCCAGGCTCCCTGCTTGAAGAGCTGCTGCCCGTTCAATACTAGGTTAGTTAAACAGAAGTGGGCAGCAAGTAGATCTCCAGTTGTTTTGGACTTCAACTCCCAACATTCCTGGCCATTAGCCATGTTGGCAGGGACTTCTGGGAGTTGGAAGTCCGAAATGTCTCTCGAGATACTACCTTCTGCTCACACCTGAGTTAAACCATCACTTTTGTCTCAAACTAAGGGAATTTGAATGGTTAGGAAATGGGGACATTGTGCTCAGTGGAAGCTGAAGGATTTCCAACTCAGTGGGTGCTTCCAGATGGAGGGCACCTAGCACTATTAATTAGAAGGTATTGTGCAGCTTTTTCTCTTAATGGATTTTCTGTGGTAAAAGAAAAGATGGAAGAAGCTGTGGGAAAGCATGGGAGGGTTACGGGAGGATGACGTCATCTGGAAGAACCCCCATAAAATTCCATGAATGAGGCAAGGTTATGGCACTGTAAAAGTCTCATCTGGAAGCACTATAGAGTAGTATTTCCAAAATGTTAGAAACCTGGGGTCCATGGTGGTGGTGGTGGGGAGAATTAGACTGGAGGTACACAGTACCCTTATACTAAAAAAAGAAGAAAAAGATATAGTACATATATTTTCTCTATCAGCTCTCTGAGCAATGGGCAGATATCCTCATTGCAATTGTGGGTTAGCCCAGTTAATATTGCCTCATAGCATCCCAGTCAGGGCTTACAAATAAGACTAGGCTTTCTGGGCAATGGTCAGGGCCAGCCCAAGACATTTTGCTGCCTGCGGTAAAGGATAAGATGACACACACACACCCTCCATGTATAGAAGCTGATCGCACTGGCAGTCGAATCTAATTTCAACACTGCTGATGGGACAGTGTCCACCACCACACCTGAGGGCAGCAGGCTGGGTGTAGATGGGCCATCTGGCACACACCTTGCCGCCGCACCCTGGCATCTGCTGCCTGAGGCAGCTGTCTCACTCCGCCTAATGGTAGGGCCAGCCCTGCCAATTGTGGTGCCTCTGGGATTCCCCTTGGACTGTCAGCTGTAAGCAGGTCCTGTCAGTGATTCTCAGTCCTTCTTTAATCCCTCCCTTGGCATGATGTTGCTGCCCATATATTGGCTGAGAAAGAAGGGATCCCTGCTGCAGAGGGCCCAAAAGAGTGGGGGAAAGAGGGGACTAGAGCCCATCTAAGATTGGCTGGGGGATGGAAGCACCACTGACAAAACACAGGAGGATTAGGTGATGACATCATGTCCCGTCTTCCCCCATAAAATGTGAATGAATGAGCCATGGTGATTCCACAATAAATCCTTGTCTGGAAGAAGCCCATGTTGCCATATGTGTGGCGTAGTGGTTAGAGTGTTGGACTGGGACTCAGGAGATCCGGGTTCTAGTCCCCACTCGGCCATGAAACTCGCTGGGTGACTTTGGGCCAGTCACTGCCTCTCAGCCTAACCTACCTCACAGGGTTGTTGTGAGGATAAAATAGAGAGGAGGAGGATGATTATGTAAGCCACCTTGGGTTCAGTGGAAGACCGCCAACCTGGTCTTCTGCGCGGGTTCAATACTAAGGGGGTAGCGAGTCCTGGGGGCGGGCCTTCTCCGAGGTCCCCCAGCGACTATCACCCTTAGCCTAGAACAAAGGGATAACTTATAGCCACAAAAGTATCTTTTATAAAACAAGTTTATTTACAAAATGACCGTCACAAACCCAGACACACGCCAGCAATACAGCTTATCAGTACAGCACAAAGTAGCAAGCAAGAAATCTCAAGGACACCGTGATTTCAGGGCTCTCAGCTAGTTAGTTCAGCTCGGGCTCCAGCAGAGGCCCGGGTCAACCGCATGCTGCTAGCTGGGTTCCCGGCGGAGGTCCGGTCTACCCAAGCGGCTAGCTGGGTTCCCGGCGGAGGTCCGGTCTACCCAAGCGGCTAGTGAGTGATTTCAGCTTGGTTTCCCGGGGGTCCGGTCAACCCAAGCGGCCAGTGATTTCAGCTTGGTTTCCCGGGGGTCCGGTCAACCCAAGCGGCCAGTGATTTCAGCTTGGTTTCCCGGGGGTCCGGTCAACCCAAGCGGCCAGTGATTTCAGCTAGCTGGAGCACGCCGCACCCGGGGTTGCCGATCCCTTTGTTCCCTTACCCCAAGCATGGGGCAAGACTGCTGATCAGGTCCAACAACTCAGTTCCCTTGCGCAGGGTGTTTTATACCTTGGGTTTCAGGTAGCCCCTCCCTCTGCAATCAGGTGGGTGGCCAATCAGGTGGGTTGCCACCCTCCTCAGGTGGGCGGCCAATCAGGTGGGTTGCCACCCTCCTCAGGTGGGTGGGGTCCCCTTGAAGCCACCTGCTTAATGGTCCCATCCTGTGGTGTTGAATGGCCCTTTCTTATGGGTGCCGAAATGTCTGCTCTCGCAAGGTATTCAAGTCTTATGTAGATGGGGCTGATATACGAGAGCATTGACGAACCTGGGGATGCTTCCTGCCTTCCCCCCTGGGGTGATTCTATGCAGATGTTGTTTGTCCCTGTTGGTCTCTGTGGAGACTGGCTGTCTCTGCCCCCTGGGTCTCCTTCCCCCCTCCTTGGTGAGTGTGTGTGTGTCAGAAAGGGGTTTTAGGTTGGCTTTCTCCACAGGTTCCTTGCAGGAAAAAAGGTGGGGCATAAAAATAATAAATAAATAAATAAATAAAAGACAAAATAAAATAAAATGTTGGTCAATAAGACAAGATTTAGGCTAGAAATCTTGAACCCAGTGGGGCTTACTTCTGAATAAGCAAGTATAGGATAGCAGTTAATGTTTAATGGACTATACATCCTACCAATGGTACATCTGGATTAAGTCTTTTTCAACATCTGGATACACCCTAAAAGAGGTGGCATCTGTTACGGAGGGTGGTATCTCAACCGCATGGAGGAAGCCCTTACAGCTGCTTTCACTGCCACCTCCTGTAAACATGCCAAGAGGTTCCAGGCAGGGCCATTTTGGTGCCCAAGATGGAGAATCAAATGGCACCCCACCCTTCTCTCATGGTTTAAATGTAAGATGGGGTTCAAAGTTGGGACCGTTTCCCTGGGCGACTCTCCCATTCATTTCACGTGCAGTACAACAAGGTCCCCTTGGATTATGCCCCAAACATGGCTCAGATGGGTCACCTTTAATGTCACCCGTTCTGCCGCCTAAGGCAGCCTTACCTGGCCTGATGGTGGGACAGCTTTTGGCAGCTCCTGCCCCACCTAGCCACAGGATTGGCACATGAAAGGGGATGCCACAGGGATCCTGTTGTTCCTCCTTCCAGTGTAGTTTGTTCCTTCTTAGATTGCTAATGTCCTTCCCTTTTGCTTCGTGTTATTCCTCCCCAAGCTTTGTTTTTCCCTTCTTTTTTTAATTCCCCTCTGTCCTTGCTCCCCTCCTCTCTCTTTCTCCCTCTAAAAAGTCTGAGGAAAGGGGGGGGGGGAGAGAACCCAATCTGAAGATGTTGACTGTTCCGCCCCCCCCCCCCGCATCACCACCACCACCACCACAGTCCCTCCTTCCTTTATTGGATACTAGCGGGTCCTCAAAGGCTCCCAGGCTGTAATTAGAGGGTGGATCCTGTAAAGCAGAGGAGCCCCCCCCCCCCAGTCTCTTCCAACTACAGACCAGCCCGTTCACTTTTTTGCTTGTCTCTCCCTCTCCTTCCTCCTCAAAAATCTGCAGCAAACCCCCTCAGGCTGGGACAGAGATGGCATCGCCAGTGCTCGAGGTAATCTCCCTGCTGCTGCTGTGCGTGATCAGGGGCCCTAGAGAGTCCTGACTTGAAGCTATCTGGAGTTGTTGGTTTTGGTCAGACCAGGTGGAAAGTAAAGTCTAAACCTCAAGGACCTCAGAAAAGTAAGGAGCAATTTTACTTTTATTTCTCCCTCTCTTCCTTCCCCCCTCCCTCTTTCCCTTCGTTCTTTTTTAGCATTACAGCCTTCTAAATAACACAACTAGGAAAACTATAATTTAAGGCACTGGGGATTTTTGGGGGGGAGGGGGGAGAGAAAAGGTGGGCAACTTGACACAAAAAGCCGCTTGGAGGTGGGGAGAGTTATCACAAGTTAGCAAAATAGACCAAGGATGTTTTGTCTGAACTTTTGAAAGAGGCCATTTGATGTTCTTGGGTCGCCCTCCTGAGCTGCCTTGTCATCTGTATTTAGTTTGTCAGGAACGGAGACCTTTTCTTTTTTAAAATAACCATTCCATTTCCGTGTGTGTGTGTGTGTGTTTGCTATGATCCCCCCCCCCCCACTTGATTAGATGAACTGCAGACGTTTCACCGATCTGATGTGGAAAGAGAGGAGTTGCGCTCCAGAGAAATTGATTTTGTTCTGAGATATCTCCCCACCCCTGCTTCTGGTGGAGAGAGGATTGAGAAACACGCTGGAGAGAGAAAACGACTTCTCAGCCCCTGTATTCACAAATATTTAGGTTTCGGCTGAGGACAAAATCTCAGTTCAGGGCTATTTTCAGATTTTATTGGCTACATATATTTTGTCCCCCCATCCAGCTGTTCTGTTTACAACCATATATATATATATATAAAGATCCCGACATAATGGAAAGTAAAGGTGTGGGGTTTGAGGATTTGAAAGGGTTAAGCTGATAACAAGCCATTTTAATTAAAAGTGGACTAATGATTGACTGGAAAATAAAACCAGCATTGAGCATAGTTTTTTTGGGGTTTTTTTTTTTTTTTAAGGAACGGCAAGTTGTTTGAAGTTTGATTTTTTTTAAAAAAGACTTCTGAGCAATACAGGCTGGAAATAGGTGCATTAATAAGGTCATGTTCCACATTAAAGAAAAGCCAGAGACAGACACCCCTTCCTTCAAGGCTAAATTGGGCAGCCCTGGAAAACAGAAAAGTGGAGGCAATGGACACCACCAAAGTAGTGGCGTTTGGTTGGCCAGGAGGATTTGATTTTTGACATTAAAACTTGGGTGCTTCAAGTAAAAGGAACTGTATTTGCTTCATGGAACAAAATTAAAATAAATAATCTGAAGGGCTTAAACTGTCACTAAAGACATTTAAGACCAGGTCTGGTTCTTTGAAGGATTCCTATGTACTTCCAGACACACACGCATTTTAAAATAAAGGGATCGCTGGTAGACATCACACAAATATTCAGGAATTTGTTTCTAGTTAATAGGATTGTTATGTATAAGCATGATACATGGCTGATCATTTGACTGAAACATCTTCCTTCCAAAGGTTAGTCTGTGCATTCCAAATATTAATAATTCTTAGCATTTATTTATTTAACAATATTCATGAATTGCATATTAAAGAAATGTCCATTTGTATAGTGCCTTAAAGATTTTCTATGTATTATCTTGCTAATGCTTACAACAACCCTGTAAGGTAGGTCAGTATTATTAAAAACAAAAACAACCCCCCCACCCCACACACATCTTGCAGATGGGGAGCTGAGGCTGAGAGACAGCGACTTGTCTAAGGCAGAGGGTGAACCAGAGACGTTTTGGTTCTCAACTCCGCCTCTCACCCCTTCTGCTCCACTAGTTCTCCAGTGAAGTAGCTCTTAGGCTCAGTTGAGTGAACAGGCCAAATGGGAGTAAAATCCAGCAGTGTTCAATAGAAAACCCACAAGCTGCGTCCAGTCCATGGGCTGACTTTGATACATGGGCTGGGCAGCAAAATAAATACCGGTACTGCTCATGTAAATTAAGCCATTCTTGCTTCATTCGAGTCCATAGCGCCAGATTGCTTGTTGGTGAAAATTACAATTGCACCAGTGAAACAGAGATCAATCAACCACTGAGGTATTTTGAACACGTGATGATGCCTTATAACGGGTGTTCACGCATTACATTGACCGCACATTCACATTGTATGTGCACTCATTCAGATAGTTGTGAGAATCTGTCTACATGCGTACATACCTGATTTGTACCCAGGTACCAGAACCCTATTTAATCCGGTGTGCACCTTCGCACAGGTGTGAATAACTGTACACGTGTACAGATCAGCAATCTGTGTACAGCTTACACAGACCTGACACATATTGAATGTTACATGTGAATGACTGTACAGATCAACAATCTGTGTACACATGTGCCTGTGTTGAATGCACTGTGTGAACACCCCTCATGAGTCAGTCCACTGGTCTTTCTAACCCAATGCTTTCTGCACTGGCAGGTGGTGGCTAAAACCGTCTTTCCCCAGCACCTGCTACCCAATCTTTAGTTGGATTGAATCCAGGAACTTCTGTATGCAAACTGAGCTACGGTCCCTCCCCTAAATATTCCCTCATTCCAACTCAAGGTGAAAGATTTACACTGCAGCCAAGAGCATAAATTGCCCTTGTTGTGATGAAATCCACTGGGCTAGACCTCAGTTGGTCCAAATCAGCTTTGCTCCATTGGCATCTATGGGGCTAAATGGAGTCCATGTAAAGTAGCTTCTCTCCACTCTGCAATCAGCTAGGTCACGTTTCCAGCTGTAATAAAACAGACTGTGATGAAATCAAGAAAGTTCTGTATGTCGATACTGACCCGGTTCACACGTCCCGGCTACCCAGGGTATAAACAAACCCTAGGTAGCTATGAACAAGCAGGAGTGAGTGTGCCCGCTGGTTCTTGGCTGCCCATTCACTCCCGTTATCACATTTGTGCAGTTCATTATCATGATGTCCAAGCACAGAACTCTGGGTTGTTGGGAGACGCAGAACCCAGGGTTTGGACCCATGATTGTTTGTCCCCCAGCAACCCAGAATTCTGGGTTCAGACATCCAGGTTCGGACTGGGCGTCCCTGGGTTGTTTGTCACAGCAGGAGCAGGCACATGGGAAGCAGCACACATGCTTGTTCCCGCTGCATTTTCAACAACTCACAGACACAGTGTGTTAACTGTGGGTTGTTGATGACGTGTGAACTGGGTCAATGGCCAAACTAGATGTAACATTATTCGTCTTTAGCCCTGCCATAGCAGTGATTTGGGGTTGTTGTTTTTTTTAAACAAATAAGTGGGGAGGGGGGACTGAACCAGATTGGACTTTGGAATAGGAGGAGGTGTTTTTTTTTAAAAAAAAAAATAAATCCCTTCCCCCTCTCCTTGGTCTCAAATTGGAGGAGGGATGCCTGCTCTTTGCATATGAAATTTCTGGCGAATGGGGCACAGTGCCCTCTAAGGTAGAACCTTGGTTTGACATCTGTCTCAGGAGGAAGAAAATAGGCCAGTGAGGGTCTTTCTCAAAATGCTAGGATTGAGGATTGCATCACACAGAAGAGACAGGGTTCTCAAAAAAGCTGTTTTGTCATTCTAAGTTTCATTTGCTTTTTTGGGCCTTCTTGCTTTCAGGGACGTTTGGGGATCTGACATTTTCCACATGAGTTGTGTGAACCCTTTCAGGTTTCTAGATATGTATTACCAGCAGCTGGCATTGCTTTGACCACTAGGCTCATCTGCCTGGGAGTTACTGTAGTAGTGCTGTTTCTTTTGAGGATAACTTTCCATTGGTTACTGATGTCCAAACATTCTAGAACAGACTGCTGCCTTGCCTTGAATATTTGTGTCCTTTTTAGAAGGAAGAAACTGCCTTAAGGGGGCTGGGGAGACAGTGATACAGAGATCATAGAATCATAGAAAATGCTCCCCACCCCTTTTATAGTTGGTTATTTTCTTAAGAGGAATCAATCAGCACAGGAATCTTGAGGAGGGAGAAGAAAAAGAAACTGACTGTTAAGGCTACATCATGTGATCAGAGAACTTTTGTTACTGGGTGGCATATAAATATAGCGAGCAAATAAATAAATAAATACAGGGTTAATTACACATACACCCTTCGGATTTTGCATGAGATGAAATAATTTTTTACACTGGAAATGGAACACACTGCTTTTAAGGGTGTTACTCTATTTTGGAATTTCGCCATCTGCCCTAGGAATATGTTGAAGGACAGAGTAAAATGCCTGTAACAAATACTAATTTTTAAAATATCATACCTTTACCCTTTAAAATAAACTGCGGTGGGGGACTAACCTTTCCTGGTTGGCGTGTGTGTGTATGTGTGTTTTTAAGGGGAAGGGGGAAATATGATAAATATACATCCATCTGCCTTTCTTTCATAGCATGTGTTTTGTAATTATTTACTTATTATATTTATACCCCACCTTTTTCTGCAAGGAGCCCAAGGAAGCTTACACAATCCTCCTCCTCCTCTCCATTTTATCCTCACAACAACCCTGTGAGGTAGGTTGGGCTGAGAGTCAGTGACTGGCCCAAAGTCACCCAATGAGTTTCATGGCCAAGTGGGGACTAGAACCCAGGTCTCCCTAGTCCCAGTCCAACACTCTAACTGCTACGCCACACGGGCTCTCATTATGTAATTAGGTAACTTGTCAGAAATGATTTGGGGTGTAGGAACACTTAAGATTCAGTTGCATTCCTGATTGAGATGGGAATGGATATGGGAGGCTGTGAAACCTCAACAGTGCCATGGAAACAGAGATCCAAGTATTAAGAGTACTGGATTCTGTGTCCCAAGTTTGGAAGGGGAATTGGATTTAGCAGTCTGAGCTATTGGGTTAGCTCAGTCATTCCCAAACGGTGTGCAGAGACACACAGTGGTAAGATGCAAGAGAACTGCCAGCGTGCCACGAGATAGAAATGAAGTAATTAAAGGCAGCCCAAAGCACCTGCTCACAGAGGAGGCTGCCCACGGTGTCTCTGTATGATCCACTGCCTTGCTGCCTTCCAATTAGCCTCCACTGGGGATGTCATTCTTCCTCATCTTCGCTTTGCATATGATTGGAGCATTTGATTGCTCCTGATACAGAGAGACTACAGAATGACTCTTCTTCAGAGGGCCTGCCTGTGGTATCTCTGCATGAGTCACTGCTGTAGGGGATGTCTCCTTCTAATCAGGCCCTTTTTGGAGTGTAAGAGTGAAATGAGCCTCCAATTATAATTTGGGGTAGGGGGAAGCCTCCACTCAGATGTTTGA
Source organism: Shinisaurus crocodilurus (assembly GCA_021292165.1). Lineage (NCBI taxonomy): Eukaryota > Metazoa > Chordata > Lepidosauria > Squamata > Shinisauridae > Shinisaurus > Shinisaurus crocodilurus. The sequence goes on from CM037881.1 coordinate 32,836,191, forward strand.
GAAATACTGAATTACCTTCTCTTCCTGAGTGTGTCGCTGTCTTCTTTAGCACACTGCCCTCCAGATGTTTTGAACTACAAATTCCATAATCCCTGGCCATTGGCCATGCTTGCTGGGGTTGATAGGAGTTGTCCAAAACACCTGGAGGAAACCAAGTTGCTTAACCCTGGATTATCGATTAGATCACATTTTATTAATTTGCAATCCCATTTTGCCAAAGTGAGGAAAGGAACAGAGGCACATCAGACTATATTTATTGACTTTGCTGCAATCTAATGCAATGCTTAGCCTGGAAGTAAGCCCTACCATTGAGCACAGTGGGACTTACTTCTGCATAAACATGCCCAGAATTGGGCTCCCCGTTACTTGTTCGTTTTTAATACCTGTATATTAATTAAATGCCAGCGCTGTGTCTGGCACAGCGCAAGCACAACATTTGATAAACATTTGCCCAGCAGTAGTTCACCTTCTATGGGTCTATTCCATCAGAGCTGGGGCTGCGTAGCAGTCACCGAATCACCCAGAAGATGTCACCCCAGCTTACATTGTCAGCGAATTGCTGGTCACTGGCACTAAAACCATTACCCTGTTGTATAGATCTATGTTAGCCTTCCCCAACTTGGTTCCCTCCAAACGTGTTGGCCTGCAACTCCCATAATTCCCAGCCAGCATGGCCAATGACCATGCTGGCTGGGAATTATGGGAGGTGCAGGCCAACACATCTGGAGGACACCAGGTTGGGGAAGGCTGATATACTGTGGCTCTTGTACCAGCCAGCACAACAATCATGGATCTCTTCCTATGGAGATGGCCCTCATAGGGTATGTACTGGATGATGTCCATGATGTCACAGCCAAGCACATCATGAGTCCCTCTGTCACCTCTATGCACCATTTTATTTATTTGTTTTTATTTAGTACATTTCTAATCCACCCCAAAACTAATGTTCTCTAGGAAGATCATAACCAGTTAAAAAACTAAAATGCAATTTTAAAACACTGCTAAAAATATAAAATATTTAAATGAATAAAATACAATATCATGCAAAACAATAATCAGCACAGGAATTGATGAAACATACTTTTTTAATTTAGTACATTTCTAAATTTTAACTTCCTTGTTAATTGGTTTTCTCTTCCTTCCTTCCTTCTGAGGCTCAGTGTTCACTCTTTTGTTCAGCACCCAAATTTTCAAAAAATAATATTATTATAAAAGCTGCAGCAAGGCTGGTGCTAACCTTTTTTTCTTTCTTCTTCCATTTTTGCTGGCTTTGACTAGCACTGTTGAAGCTCTAAGGGCACAATCCTATGGTGATGGCCATAAGCCCCCGAACTGGGAGGCTTATGTTTCATCCAATGCAGAGCGGAAGGAGCAGTGGAGGCGATCTTCGTTTCCTCAACATCCCATTCTGCATTTTCCGCTAGACGGGCTTTTTTGCCTGTCTAACTGGAGCGTCCTGGAGGGGGAGGGAAAGAGGCTGGAGAGGCATCAGCTTAACTCATATCCTGGCCTCTCCAGTCTCCTCCCCTCCACCCTGAAATGCCCCCCTTTCCCCCTCTTCGAGGTCGCTTTCCCAACCTGACCTCGGAGAGCAGCAGGAGCAGTTCTTTCCATGCTGGCCATGGGGGGGGGGGGGCAGAGCTCTGTTTTCCAGCTCCAAGGTCAGAGCGCTGTCCCTGACCTTGGGTCTAGGAACCCAAACTATCCTATCGCCCCTCAGACGCTGTCCAGGGGCCATAGGATTGCTCCCTAAGAGACAGTAGCATTACCCCACAGAAAATGCTCTCCACTTTGAATGTCCCTAGACGCAGGAAAGGGTGGGGAATAGAGATATATAGACAGGCATAAAGAAACAGAGTTGTTTACTATCAGCACATAGGCCCAAAGGAAAATGTGTTTGGGGCTTTTTAGTTTAGGAAGAAGGGAAAGAAGGGAATATGATAGAGGTTTATACGATGATGAATGCTGTGGAGGAAGTGGAAAGGGAGGAAAATATCTCCCGCTCCCATTTGAACTCAGGTTCACCCAATCAGATTGATTGGCAGTGATGCAGTTAGGTAATTTTATGCCTCCTCCCCTTAGTTAGATGGTCATGTGTGTATTACTTCCCTTAATTCAAAATGTGGTAAGCAAACCAGCTGCGTTTGGGGGGCCCTCCCGCTCCTTCTACTGAGTGGGGCCTTGGATTTCCACCCCAAAGTCCTGCCCAGGCAGCACCACTGGGCAAGTGGATTCAAAACTGACCAAACTAAGTATTTCTTCATGCAAAGCATAGTTGATTGACAGAATTTACTGGCACGAGATATGGGGACAGCCACTTGCTTAGATGGCCTTGAAAAAGGTTTTGACAAATTCGTGGAGGATGACTGTGAGTCCTGACGACTATGATGGAACCTCTGTGTTCAGATGCAGTATACCACCAGTACCAGTCGTTTGCCATCTTGTCCTGCTTGTGGGTTACCCAAGAGGCGTCTGGCCACTGTGGGAAACAGAATGAAGTACTAAATCAGGAGTGTTGAACCTCTTTTAGCCCGGGCACGGAATTCCACGTCAGAGATGCTCTCGGGAGCTGCATTCCAGTGGTGGGTGGGGCCAAAGGCAAAAGGGGTGGGGCCAAAACTACCAGCATCTTGTTGCTGAAAACTTACTGCCAGTAACTAAGCCGTAGGAGTGGCATTTTAACCTTTTAGAATGGGGGAAAACCATGGAAAAGCTGAGAAACCACCAAAGAATTTAGTGGTTGGGGGAAAGGGGTGTGGCCATCTGGGGAATATGAGAGGGCTGGATTGGGACCCCAGGAGGGCCAAATTTGGCCCACAGGCCAGAATTTCCCCACCCCTGGGCTAGATGGACCTTCAATCTGATCCAACAGGGTTCTCCTTATGCACTTAGGTATTAACTGAAACGGCAGGGATCCCATGAGTGTCTAAAGAGGGAGTATAGGAGCCAGTCAGGTTCTGCGGCACAGGTGAGATTCAAGTGAAGCAGGCCTCCCAGGACCACTCTTACTAATTTGTAGAACTGGATCGCTCACAACACAATTCAGTTTCCAACTAGAATTCCACATGGGAAAAGTAGGTAATAGTGAGATGGATGATAAAGAAGACATATGCATAATGCTGGCTCCAGGGTTTTGGGGGGCCCTTGGGCAAGGCGCCCTCAGTGGGCCCCTCCCTGAGTGGGCCAACATCCTTCTCACTGCTCTTGCCACGATCCATTTGCTAACCCTCTCCCTTTTTGGTCCAATCCGCAGAGAAAGAGAGAGCATGCAAGGTGAAGAGAGGGTGCTTTTCCATCTCGATGCTCCTGTCAGTGCTCCCTTGCTTAATGGGGACCTATGAACAGGCAGTGACATCAAGGAGGAGGAATAGGAACAGCAGGGCCAAGGGGAGTCCATGGGTTGGTAGAATCAGCCCCCTGCTAAGGTGTGGGTCTTGCCTAGGTGCCCAACAATGCCAACCCCTGATGCTGCTGGGATTCAGTTAAAAAATGCCCATTGCCCTGTCAAAACCCCGTTTTAAAAAGGAGCCTGCGTTTTGACAGCTAGCTGTCAAAATCCCTTTCCCCCCCTAAAAGGGGGTGGGATGCACCTTTGCACTTTCCTGAGCAGCTAGAGTCCTGGGGGAAAGTGCAAAATGCTCAGGACCCTAACAGTCAGAGCAAAAAAGAAAAAGATGAGGATCTCACCATGAAGGGTGTGTAAATCGCACCATCCCCTTTTTACAAGCAAAGATCACTCACAGCTTTGCTTTCCCTTGACAGCTCGCCTTCTGGCAGCTGTCACGAGAAAGCAATGTACAAAAAAAACCCCTATTTGGAGCCTCTCTGGGTCAATGTCCAGGGCTGGTACCTGCTGCACTCTGACAGCAGGTACCCCCCAGGACATTGCCCAGTTGAGGCTTCCAATTTGTGGACCCCCGTCCACCTAAATAGATAAATGTAATCATGAAAATATTTGTGCACATTGCGGGCGCAATTAAAAAAAAAAAGTTGACAACCAGTGACAGCCCCTCCATGTGTCACTTGGGCACTTTGAAGGGGCTGTCACTGGCTGTCAAAGCGGACATCACAAAAACTGGCTGTCAAGCCAGATATCGTGATCACTGGGGAAAAATGGGTAAGGCAGGGGAAGTTGTGGCGAGCAAAAAAGGGCTCGTGATTGCAGTGGTGGGGAGCAGCCAAGTCGGTCTTGCCATGGAGTCCCCTGGGATACCCGTGGGAGGACTGAGGGGGAAGGCTGCTCTTTTTGCCCTTCATGCCAAGCGGTTCGCCAGCTGCTTCACGGTACCCATGATGGGGTCGGTCACCCAGGTTCAGATGACACAACAACCCATCATGGGTAAAACAATCCCAACCACAAGCCATGGGTTGTCAGGGTGGCTTGTTGCCCATGAACAAGCCACCCTGGGGGAAATGGTTCGGGTTCACACGACACGACAACCCACCGTGGCTTGTCACCCATGATGGGTTGTTTTGTTGTTCGAACCAAGTCACTGTCTCATCGCAAAAGACAGTGACCTGGTTTGCATGATCAAAATAAACCACGGTAGCTTATTTAAGCCACTGTGGCTTATTTTGATGGTGCGAACCAGGTTATTGTCTTTTGCGACAAGCTGCGCCCGGGCAGTGATTATAGAAATTGTGCCCTGCGTGCGTAGCACTTTAAATAAGCCACCATGGCTTAAATAAACCACAGGGCCACTTAAATAAGCCATGGTGCCCCCTTTATCCTTTATCATGTCAGCCTTTTGTGTCAGCCCCCAGGGACCATGATTTGGCTAAAATTGGGAGGAGTCATGGGATGTGGTTTGCAGATTTCATTAAGAGTTCCCTTCCTTTTCTCCCAGTAATTTAAGCACTGGATTTGGGAGATGTGAGTGATACCTGCCTAGAATTTTAATATGGTATTATTGTACCACCTAGACAATCCTGTTAGGTACGACACTTACAAGGAAACATTTCGCTCAAAAGAAGAGAAAGAGTAAGAATACATTTCCAAGGAAAGGTATGTTATAGTTGCTTCAGTTATATGACTCTTTGTGGGTCAGGTTTTCTCATTTTATCAGTGCCAGCTCTGGCTGGGCTGCTTTTCCTCCCCTTCTTCTGGACTGACACAAGCAGGGAGAGAACTCTGGAACCTGTGGAGTCACGTTACCCCAACCTCTCCAAATCTCCATTTAAAAGAGTTGATGGATTTGGGGTGTGGGCTGCTTCACCCCATTATACAGTCTCTAAACAGAAGCCATTTCCATGGAGAAATTAATGTAAAATCTGACTTATCACCATGTTTACAGGAAAGAAGCAACTTTCCTTCACATCAGATTGGCTAACAACTTGGGGTTAAGACTATGTTTAAAATGCTATAAATAAAATAAAATGGATAAATATATTTGGCTGTTGAGGGGGTGGCATTGTTGGTTGGTAGTCAGTCTTCCCTTCTACTTTGTGTGGCTTGCTTGTTTGAGTCACCTGGAACAATTTCCTGCTGTCAACTACACCTGTGGTGAATTTCCTCTCTGCTTGTGCATACTTGGTCTGGATTGTATAGGTTGATCTGTTTGGGGGGCTAGTAGATATACCGGTAGTTGGTCCTGTGTTTTGGGCAGAGAGTTTGCCTAGAAAGCCATAGTTTTCATATCTTATGGTTATGTGATTCTGATCAATGAATGCTGCAATCCTAACAAGCCCCATTGAACTCACTGGGATTGGTGTCTAAGTGAACATATTTGGGTTGAGGCAGGAAATCTCATTGAAACTAACCAGTTGTTGGGGGCAAATATGGTTCTTGGAACCTGGGCTGCTGCTGTTGCTGCTTTGCTGCAAGGAAATGGTGGGAGGTGGAGGCAATTTGGAGGGAGGAAAGGTCCATGCAGGGTGGCGAGGCATTGTTCCCCCACCTTTTGAGGTTTGCCTCCTCCTTTTGGGAAAGGTCCATTCTTCTTCTTGCTGCTTCTCTCCTGCAAATCCCACGCCCACCCCAGCAAACTGCTTGCAACTTGCAGTGGAGAAGAAGTGGCCTGGGTTCTTAGACTGATGTTTGCAAGGCTGTGTCTGGGCTGTACCACTTTAGTCTCTGGATGGAGGCCTCACATGATGAAATGCTTCTCCATACACACATGAAAATCCCTCCACACAGAAAATTGAGCATGCCAAGGAGAAGAGTCGTAGCTTAATCTTCTCCCACCCTGACACGGAAGAGCTTTTTAAATTATTATTATCATGGGGAGCATTTTATCATGAGAGCTCTCAGATGCATTCTGAACTGGTACGGCCCAGACAGAGGTTTATTTCTATCTCAGTGAGAAAACAACCCTAGTTTCACCCTATGATTTCAAGTGGAGGAGAACAGAGGAGCATATCTGTCAGGCATAGTTACAGCGACATTGCACAGTCTGGCCCACTGAGGCCTCCAACAATTGGAGAATGACTTATCAAAATGTAAAAACTGAAGGTATTTCCGAAAGTATCCAAACTGTTTCAAACATCTATAAAAGTGAAGTCTTGGGAACTGTTCTATTGCCTACGTAATTATTCTTCACTATAAAAGTTAGAGCCAAACTACCCTAGGTGCTTCCAGACAAGGCTTTTATTGTGTAATTGCACTGCCTCATTCACAGAATTTTACAGCGGGTCCAGACAACACTGTCTTCAATGTGTAGCCCTCCCGTGCTTTCCCACCACTTCTTCCGTCCCTTTTCTTACCAGAAAAAACTGTTAAGGAAGTAAATACGAAATATCGGCACAATGCCTTTTGATTGATAGCGCTAAGAGCCCTCTGTCTGGAAGCACACACACCCTTAATCACTTGGCACAGTCCACCTGGAACTCTACCACTTCAAACTGTGGGTGTATTTCCTGGGGTGGGGTTTAGTATATGTTAATGCTCCCCTGCATAAAACAGAACTCCCTGCACACACAAAGCTGGGACGGCAGGGAAAAGGCTAGTCTAAAATCCTTTTCCCAGGCCTTCTAATTTTTGATGAGGGGAGAGACATTCAAACATGCATCTTGAAGAGGCCGAGCTCCAGGAGAGCTGTTTTATGCTGTATTTCTGAATGTTCAGTTTGGTTCTTTATTCTTCACATTTATATATAAACCAGTTAACCCACTGCTTCTTACCCGGCTCTCTTGGACTTATTGAATGACTGGGCTCTATATACCTTGTGACTGTTTTCTCCATATTTGAATATCATCATGTTAGCCACAATCCGTCTTTGCTTTTCTGGGCTAACATGATGAGTTCCTTCCATCTTTCACCATGCTGCTTGCCAGTGCTTTTTTTCTGGAGAAAAAGGTACCGGAACTCTTGGATTACATTTCCTCGGGAGTAGATGGCGATTAAATTGTAATGCAATTAATAGAAGAAAAGGTGCTGGAACTCAGTTCCGGTGAGTTCCACCAGAAAAAAAGCCCTGCTGCTTGCCACCTACAGTACATCTCTTATCTTCATCAGGGTATTGCCTAAGACTACAGCTTTCACTTCTCTACCTAGTTTTTCTTTTTTGTCCAGGGGATTCAGCAACTGGCAGTGGCTTACTGTAGCAGCCTGAGGTAATTGCTCCAAAGTAATCTGCACCAGGATTTTATTGTTAAACTGGTTTCTTCCCTATGGGGATTAACAAAATCATTCTTTGGAAAAAGTTAAAAGAACGTGAGTGAGGGCAGAGCAATGTTTTTTCTAAAAGCAAAACACTTTCCCTGTGGAGCTCACTGCTACAGGATTTTGAGTTCAGTAATATAAAATTGCTTACCAAAGAGGCCACCAAATGTATGGAAGACAAGTGGTTATTGACCATAATGCCAGGAAACCTCAGATATCTGATTTCTAGAAATGAGCAAAGGGGTGGACAGAACTCTAACTGTTAACAAATCATTTTTGTTTGATGGCTTGTTCAGTCCATCCCTATCAAGCCATCCTGTTGTTCATCCTAAGTGAATTGGAATGATGGAGATCCACAGAATTATCTCAGTTAGAATCCAAAGAAGAATGTATTTTTCTCATACAGCAGCCAGCTCCCTGCCCCTCCAGGCTGCATGGCAAACTGTTTTTTGAAATGGAGGGGAGTTTCAAAAATAGTTTGTGACATGGCACAAGGGTCAGCTGTTCAAAGAAAAAGAGTTTTTAAAAATTCCAGTGCAGTAGCACAAGGCCCTTGTGTCAGCCTAAGCCGCTCCTTGGATTTTGACCTATGACCTGGCTCATGCATACATATACACCACCTGATTTCTTTCCATTTAATAAATTGCTGTACTTGGTGACTGGCAGCTGAAACTGAGAACATCAGTCAAATGCATTGTGTTGAATGCAGTTATATGAAAATTCTGTCTGTGGTGTTATGTATGCAGTGATCTATTCTAAAGATGTGAAGGCTTGGGGGGGGGAACCCCCAGAAAAAAATGGGGCGAAACTGGAAAAGTTTGAGTGGGGAGAAAGAAACTTTCCCCCTTTTTCTCAGGGATTTTGGGGAAATGGGGGGGGGAACTCCTTCCCAAATTTTTCTGGTTTCCCCCCAGTTTTTTTCCATGCATTCACAACTCTAGTTCATTCACATATGCAACTTACCATTTAATGTTGCATTCAGCGAGTGATGGACAGACCAACACGTGTGAACCAGCCCTACATCCGGCTCTGGTCCAGTTCAACAGTGACAGTGTTCTGAGTCCTCAGAAGCAGCGACTGGTAACTTCCCCCTTTTCTCAGTCCATCTTCTTGTTCACCTTTCTTTTGATTTCTTGAGGTGGAAAGCTCCAGGCTGTTTAGGAGGTCAGAGATCAAAACGCAGGTGTGATTCCATTCTCCTTCATCCCGCACCCCATCCTACCTACGCCTCTCCCTTTGATCTTTCTAGTGAATTTCCCAGCACAAAGATTCGAAGGAATTCCCCTGATACTACCCATTCCTGCCAAGGTTTTTACAAGCTGTATATAAGCGGGTTTCTCCACTCACGGGTCACAGACCAAAAATGAATCAACAGGATGTGAAACAGGATGACAGCTGTTGTATTTTGTTTCCCCAAACCCCTTCGGCTGTGAGAATTCAACAAGATTTTCCATATGGTACCTAAATCCCAAAAAAGACCAACAATAATTGATCTAGATTCTACAGCAATGTACTGGTGGTAGAATTAGGGTTAACACAGTAGTATGTATGAGTCCGAACTGATGTCAGCACTATCCAGTATTAACAGTAAAGCCAGTATCTGTTCTTGAAAGCTTTTACACTTTTACTAAGGCAGGGATGACAACTGTCACCCCGTAAGCTGCATCCATACCCCTATGCCATTTTGTCTGTTTCCCCTCCATATGCCACATTGGACTTGCAAGATGCCACTTCTCACCTGTCAGGTGCTTCTTACCTGAGGCGCCTCATGTGCTGCTTTTGGCTTGGCCAGTGCTGCTCCCCCAACCAGGATCACTTGGGAAGTGTTGTAGGCCAGGCCAAACGGAGTGGGAGAAAGTCACACTCTGCTTCTCCCCCTGCCAGCATGTCAGGCCTCAGCCAAGCTCTGAGACAGGCCGCAGCTGGGGAGTCTGGTTCCAGTGCAGGGAGACCAATTTCCAGAGGACCAGAGGCAGAGGATGTGGTCAAAGATGGACTAGTGGTCAGGTTCTAGAACAAGTGGACAAGGAGGTGAGGTAAATTGGTTCAGCAGCTTCTCTCAGTAATAAGTTGCTCAGACTGAGGGCCTGACTCAGTTAGGCCTTTATAGGGCCTGGTGAGCCCTGATTGGTCTGTGGGGTCAGCTGACAATGTCCATGCTCTGGGGTCACTAAGGACGCAATCCTATGCACGTTTAAACAGAAAAAAAGTCATACAACTTCCAACATTCTCCAGACAGCCACACTGGCTGGGGAATGTTGGAAGCTATATGACTTTTTTCTGTCTAAACGTGCATAGGATTGCACCCTAAGAGTATTTAGGCCAGTTCTGAAGCCTAGAGGAAACCCTTGCCCCACAGAGTTTAGTCTGCCTGGTTTGTTGAGGAACCAAAGTGCTGGACAAAACACTGGAGACTGGCTACTGTAGGCTGATTTGAGCTCTCTTGCTGCCTTATATAGCAGGTGATCCTCCCATTGGGAAATGCGCTGGGGTGGTCTTCCATCTTCAGCTGGGGTGGGGTGAGGGAGAGGTGTGTAATCTCCCTGGCCAAACTGCTGAGGCTGAGCAGTGCCATTATTACAGGGCAGGAAGGCTCTGGCTCTTGACTTAGGAGAATCTAGCACACCCAGCCTGAAGCAGACAGCCAGATTGCTTCTCACATAACATTTCCCCTCTACTGAGACAATTCCTGTGTAAGAAAAACCAGGAATATATGTGTTGAGAAGCCAATTCTAAAGCATTTATAAAAAAATACAACAAAGAAAATAATACTTTAAAAAAAAGTCACAAAATGGCACAGCAGTTGGTAATGGAGTTGTGTTGCTTGTCATCATTCATGTGTACAGGCAATATCGGATAGGGGTGGTTTGAGGCGAATGGCATTGTTCCTAGTGCTACTAATCAAAAGACATTGTGCTGTGGGAAAACACAGGAGGTTTGTGAGTGGAAGATACTGATGTCTGGACTCCTGCCTGCTGTAAAGTTCTGTGACTGTGGCAGGGATGATTGCACAATAAAAACCTTGTCTGGAAGCACCCTTGGTGTTTGTGACACTTGTACCTTTCCATACATACAGTAATTGCAAAGACAGTGCGCAGGGAGGGCACCTCTTAGTGCAGTGTTCTCCAACCTTGGGTCCCCAGATGTTTTTGGCCTACAACTCCCAGCATGCCCCAGCCAGCTATGCTGGCTGGGGCATGCTGGGAGTTGTAGGCCAAAAACATCTGGGGACCCAAGGTTGGAGAACACTGTCTTAGTGGAAGAATGGCATTTTGTAAGATCAGAGATCCAAGGGCGGATGCAGTGAGCTAACCTACCTCACAGGGGTGTTGTGAGGATAAAACAGAGAGGAGGAGAATGATTATGTAAGCCGCCTTGGGTTCCTTGCAGGAAAAAAGGCGGGGTATAAATATAATAAATAAAATAAAATAAATAAACATGCACTCAGATCCATCCCTAGGGGTGATCATTTAACAAACAATTTAGAGAGGCCGACCAGATTTCATACTGATGTTTTTTTTTATCTAGGGTAGCTGCCACCATTCTGCTGCACATGGTTGTATCTAGGCAGGCAGAGATGTTTGTTTATTTATTTTATTATGTTTATAACCTGCCCGTTTCCCCCTGCAAGGAACCCAAGGTGGCTTACATAATCCTCCTCTTCCTCTCCATTCTATCCTCACAGCAACCCTATGAGGTAGGTGAGGCCAAGAGTCAGTGACTGGCCCGAAGTCACCCAGCGAGTTTCATGGCCAAGTGGGGACTAGAACCCGGGTCTCCTCAGTCCCAGTCCAACACTCTAACCACTATGCCACACTGGCTCTCAGTATTTGATGTTAACATCAAAACAAAAGGACCCGGAAACTGTTGTGAAGCCTATGCATGATCTGCCAGTGTCTGGTATTACACTTCAGAACTGAGCTTTCAATTTAATCAACAATAATTTCCATCAGGAAAAGAGAATAGAACCAAAGCAAAAACATAAAACCAGGCATATAAAACAAGAAACAAGCATGCCAAACTGGAATGTTGACTGAGCTCAACCTCTGGCTTTACTACTACAGTAATACCTTGGATTACGAGTAACCCGGTTTGCGAGTTTCTCGTAAGACGAGGAAAAAATTGGCATAAATTTACATTTGAAAGACGAGCAAGTCTCGCAACACGAGCCACTGCTGCCGCATGTGGCTCCCGTTGCGAGATGTCTTTCAAAGTTAAATTTATGCCTCCACGGGGCTTCCCTGGAGGCTCGGCCGGGCTCGGCCGCCACCTTGCGCTGCTGCGCCGGCCGGCTGAGTGTCCAGGAAGTGGGGGCTTCCCGCGAGGCGTGGCTCGGCCGGGCTCTGCCACTGCCTCGCGCTGCTGCGCCGGCCAGCTGAGTGGCCAGGAGGTGGGGGCTTCCCGCAAGGCGCAGCCGGGCTTGGCTGCTGCCTCGCACTGCTGCGCCGGCTGGCCGAGTGTCCAGGAGGTGAAGGCTTCCCGCGCGGCGCAACACGGCCAGGCTCGGGCACCACCTCACGCTGCTGCGCCGGCCGGCCAAGTGTCCAGGAGGCGGGGGCTTCCCGCGAGGCGCGGCCGGGTTTGGCCACCGCCTCACGCAGCTGCGCTGGCCGGCCAAGTGGCCAGGAGGCGGGGGCTTCCCGCGAGGCACGGCCACCGCCTCACGCAGCTGCGCCGGCCAGCCGAGTGACCAGGAGGTGCATCTACCTGCCAGAGAGCTGGCAAGTGCTGGCAAGTGCAGGGAGATGCGTGGAGCCGCTCCCGCTGCTTCCTACTGTTGCAAGCAAGCAGCGGCTCGCCTCTCCACCCGCCGGCAGTCCCATTGCGTCACATCCATCACATTTTGTATTTTGGATTACGAGCATGGTTCCGGAACGAATTATGCTCGTGATCCAAGGTATTACTGTATATGAAAAGAGCTTACTTTGAAAATAGTAACAAGAATTCTAAAATGTTAGCTAGATCCACACATAAAAAACGGGGAAAAAATACAGTTGGAATAATAAAGGATAAAAAAGGGAAAGGACATAATTTGATGAAGGAAAAATTAAAAAATTTTCATGAATTTTATTCAGAATTATATAAAGCAGGAATATGTGATGAAGATAGGATTAAAGAATATATTGAAAAATATATGAAAATGAGATTACAAGATGAAGATAAGAGAGACGATGGAGCAACCATTCTCAGATTTGGAGATAGATTTTGCTATAAATAAATTAATAGAGGGCAAGACCCCAGGAGTAGATGGATTAGGGGTCGAATATTACAAGGTTTTTAAACATATGTTAATTCCAAGGCTGAAGGTATTATATAATAATATAATGGAAGGGGGAGAAATTCCCCCTTCATGGAAACAATCTATGACTATATTAATTCCAAAACCAGGAAAGGATTTAACAGAACCAGACTCGTATAGACCCATTTAGTTAATAAATCAAGATGCAAAATTATTCACTGCAATACTAGTGAGACGAATGAACAGGTTTATGAGTAAATATGTAGGGGTGGACCAATGCAGATTTATTGCAGGTCGGCAAATGGCTGATTTAACTAGAAGAGTATTGAATATAATGCATAGTATAAGAAAAATAATGTTAAAGCGGGAGTATTGGCTTTAGATATTTTAAGGCTTTTGATTGTGTGGAATGGTCTATGTTAAAAAGGATAATAAAAAATATGGGGTTTGGAACAAGATTTAAAGGAGTACCGTAATTAATCAACTATATGCCCACAATATTACAAATGTAGTGGTAAAAGATGGTATTACAGAACAAATTTCCTTAGACCGAGGAACTAGACAAGGATGTCCCCTTTCCCCCATTTTGTTTGCATTAGTGATGGAAATACTAGCAAATGTAGGAAGAGAAGATAGAAATATTATAGGGATGGGGGTTGGAGATCAAACTAAAATAAACCTTTTTGCAGATGATATTTTATTAACAATTAAAAATCCTATTGAAACAATGGATAGGTTGGAGAACCACTTGAAGGAATTTGGAGAAATAACGGGGCTTCAGATGAATTGGGGTAAATCCAAGATTTTATTGTTTAATTATAGTAAAAAAGAGGAGAATGAAATGTTAAAGAAAAAAATATAACATTAAAATTACAAATGTAATTAAATATTTAGGAATAGAAATCACAAGATATTGATAAAGTAGGAGAACAAAATTTTAGAAAGTTAAAAGACGGAGGTTAAAAATAAAATAGAGGAGCATAAAAAAATTGGACTTTCATGGTTTGGTAGAATAGTGTTGGTAAAAATGAAGATATTACCTAAGATAAACTTTTTGTTTAGGATGTTACCAGTAAAGATTACAGAAAAAGAAATTAAAGATTGGCAATTAATTATTAATGAGTATTGTAATGGAAGGAAAAGATCAAGGATTAATAAATTCAGTTGGTATAAAGCTCAAAAAATAGGTGGTTTAGGTCTTCCTAATATAAAGTGGTATTATTTAGCCAACCAAGTAAGACATATTTTGGACATTATAGCAGGGAAAGATAAAATGTGGTTGGAATTAGAATTACAAGAATTAGGAAACATGATGGTGAATATATTATTTAAGAAAAATATAAATAATATTATAAAAGGACTAGAAAATCCCTTTCTGAGGAGTAGGTTAGAGAGTTGGAATTGTTAGGTTTTGCATGGGCAGAACGAGATTGTCACCTGACATCAGGATTGTCACCTGACATGGAGGATGTCTCTTGAGGTGAAGTACACAAGGTCTTCTGTCACCAGACATAGTCTCAAGGTTTATGAGTCAGCAACCATGGGACAGGTTTGGAGTCAGTAAACATGTTGTGAAGAATAGGTTATATAACTGGTGAGTAATATCCTATTTATAGGTACAGGGTCTGACTATAAAGTAAAACACTTGTTAACACAGTGACCACTCTCCTCTTGTTCTGGACTTCTACTTCAGGTCAGTCACTTCACTTCATCTCAGCCTTGCCACTGGGGTCTTGGACTTGAATCTGCAATCATGTAGTGAGTAAGAGTTATCTCTTCTGTGTAAGAGATGCATTGCCTGCCTTAATCCCATGTAATTGGGTCTTACAAATAAACTCTTTAATCTTTATTAACTGCTGTTATCTCCTCCTTCCGTCTGCATGACTGGGACTGAGGGTCACTGGCTAGGTAAGCTTTTGAACCCGGGTCAGTCCAGCTCTCACATCTAGTTATCATAGAATCATAGAATCATAGAAAAGTAGAGTTGGAAGGGGCCTACAAGGCCATCGAGTCCAACCCCCTGCTCAATGCAGGAATCCAGGTCAAAGCATCTCTGACAGATGTCTGTCCAGCTGCACCTTGAATGCCTCCAGACTGGGAGAGCCCACCACCTCCCTAGGTAGTTGATTCCATTGTCTTATTGCTCTGACAGTCAGGAAATTTTTCCTGATGTTTAGGTGGAATCTAGGTTCCTGTAACTTGAGCCCATTATTCCGTGTCCTGCAAACTGGGATGAACGAGAAGAGATCTTTGCCCTCCTCTGTGTGACATCCCTTCAAATACTGGAAGAGTGCGATCATATCTCCCCTCAGTCTCCTCTTCTGAAGGCTAAACATGCCCAGTTCTTTCAGTCTCTCCTCATAGGGCCTTGTTTCCAGTCCCTTTATCATCCTTGTTGCCCTCCTCTGAACCCTCTCCAGTTTGTCTATGTCCTTCTTAAAGTGAGGTGCCCAGAACTGGACGCAGTACTCAAGATGAGGCCTAACCAGTGCCGAGTAAAGGGGAATTATCACTTCCCGCGATTTGGAAGCTATACTTCTATTAATACAGCCCAAAATTGCATTTGCCTTCTTTGCAGCCACATCGCATTGCTGGCTCATATTCAGTTTGTGATCTACCACAATTCCAAGATCCTTCTCACTTGTAGTATTGTTGAGCCAAGTGTCCCCCATTCTGTAACTCTGCATTTGGTTTCCTCTCCCTAGGTGCAGCACTTGGCATTTATCCCTATTAAATTTCATTCTGTTGTTTTCGGCCCAGCGCTCCAGCCTATCGAGGTCACTTTGAATTTTGTTTCTGTCTTCCAGAGTATTAGCTGTTCCACCCAACTTTGTGTCATCTGCAAATTTGATAAGCATTCCCTGTACCTCCTCATCCAAGTCATTAATAAAAATGTTGAAGAGCACCGGGCCCAGGACCTGAGCCCTGTGGTACCCCGCTCGTTACCTCTCCCCAGTTTGAGAAGGAACCATTGATAAGCACTCTTTGAGTCCGATTCTTTAGCCAATTGTGGATCCACCTGATAGTTGTTCCATCTAGCCCACTCTTAGCTAGCTTACTAATCAGGATATCATGAGGCACTTTGTCGAAAGCTTTGCTGAAGTCCAGATATATAATGTCCACAGCATTCCCACAGTCCACAAGGGAGGTTACCCGATCAAAAAATGAGATCAGATTAGTCTGACAGGATTTGTTCTTGACAAATCCATGCTGGCTTCTAGTAATCACTGCATTGTTTTCAAGGTGCTTGCAGACTGTCTTCTTTATAATCTGCTCCAAAATCTTCCCGGGGATTGATGTCAGACTGACTGGCCTATAGTTCCCAGGTTCCTCCTTCTTGCCCTTTTTGAAGATGGGAACAACATTTGCCCTCCTCCAGTCGTCTGGCACTTCACCTGTCCTCCATGATTTCTCAAAGATAATAGACAGTGGTTCTGAGAGTTCTTCTGCCAGTTCCTTTATTACTCTAGGATGCAGCTCATCAGGCCCTGGAGATTTAAACTCGTTCAGAGTAATCAGGTGCTCCTTGACCATTTGCCTATCAATCTCAAGCTGCAATTCTGCCCCTTCAGTCTGCACTTCAGGTTTGCCAGGGGGGTCATAGACCCTCTTTTGGGAGAAGACCGAGCCGAAGTAGGAATTGAACACTTCTGCCTTTTCTTTGTCTTCTGTTATCAATTTGCCATCCTCATTGCGTAGTTGAACCACCAGTTCTTTCTTCTGTCTTTTACTGTGCATGTATCTGAAGAAAGCTTTTTTGTTGCTTTTAGCATTCCTCGCTAACCTTAGCTCATTCTCAGCTTTAGCCTTCCTGACACTATTCCTGCAGTTCTGTGCTACCTGCCTGTACTCTTCCCCTGTAGCCTGTCCTTCCTTCCACTTCCTATACGTGTCCTTTTTTGTTTTCAGGTCATCTTTGAGTTTATTGTGAAGCCACATTGGCTTTTTCTGTTGCCCTCTGCCTTTTTTCCTTGTGGGAATTGTTTGCAATTGTGCCTTTAAAATTTCCTTCTTTAAAAACTCCCACCCCTCCTGGGCTCCCTTTCTCGTGAGAGTCACTTGCCATGGGATCTTACTAATCATTGTTCTGAGTTTGTTAAAATTGGCTTTCCTAAAATCCAGGGTACGTGTTTGGCTACACTCAGCTTTTGCTTCTGTTAGAATCAAGAACTCTAGTATAACATGGTCACTTTCCCCCAGAGTTCCCGAAACTGCCACTTTATCCACTAACTCGTCTCTGTTGGTTAGAATCAGGTCAAGGATAGCCGATCCTCTAGTTCCTTCCTCCACTTTCTGTAGGAGGAAGTTATCAGCAACACAGGTCAGGAATTTCTTGGAGGGGCCATGTTTGGCTGAATAAGTCTCCCAACAGATATCAGGGAAATTGAAGTCTCCCATTACTACCACATCGTGCCTCCTTGAAACAATGGCAATTTGCTTTTCAAAAGTTCCATCCTCATCTTCTCCTTGATTGGGTGGTCGGTAGTAGACTCCAACCGCCATGTTCGTTTTATTCTTTGCCCCCTTTATTTTAACCCAGATGCTCTCAATGGGGCTGCCAAGCTCCTCTTCCTGTATCTCTGTGCAGAGATACGTATTTTTAACATACAGTGCAACTCCACCTCCCTTTCTGTTGCTTCTGTTCCTTTTGAACAAGTTATACCCTTCAATTGCTGTATTCCAGTCATGGGAGTCATCCCACCAGGTTTCAGTTATCCCTATCAAGTCGTACTTGCCCTCATGTATCAAGAGTTCAAGTTCGTCTTGTTTATTGCCCATACTCTGGGCATTAGTATAGAGACATTGAAGACTATGTGCTTTATAGTCCGACTTTCCCCCTACATTTTGTGGTAGACTATCAATGGGCACCGCTGGAGCTGTTCTCTCCATTGTGGCATAGAGGCCTTCTTCCATTGGTACCCCCGAGTTTATGTCTCCCTCCCCTGTTGGATTCAGTTTAAAGCCCTCCTGATTAAGTTCCTCATGCTGTGTCCAAACACATTCTTCCCAGTCCTTGTGAGGTGCAACCCATCCTTTGCCAGCAGTCCATCTTCCAGGAAGTGTAGCCCGTGGTCCCAGAATCCAAATCCCTCATGTCGGCTCCACCTTCGTAGCCAGTCATTCACTCGGAGTATTTTTCTTTCCCTTTCTATGCCTCTTCCAAGTACTGGAAGGATGGATGAGAAAACTATCTGGGCCCCGAAGTTCTTGAGTTCCCTTCCCAGCTCTTCAAAGTCTGCCGTGATTTCTTTGTAACTCCGCTTGGCAGTATCATTTGTACCCACGTGGAAGAGAAGAAAGGGGTATGTGTCGGTGGGCTGCATGAGCCTCGGCAGCTGTTCTGTCACATCCTTAATCCGTGCCCCAGGGAGACAGCACACCTGGCGAGTCCATGGGTCTTCGCGACATACTTTGGCTTCGATCCCCCGCAGGAGGGAGTCTCCCACTACGAGTACTCTTCTCTTCCTCTTGCTGTAGGCCTTGGTTTGATTTCCTCCACTTGACTGACCCTCAGCCTCTTGCTCGCTGTCACGTTGGGTGCCCGGTAATCCGTCCTCTGCAGGCTGTCCTCTGCTCTCGTCCTCAAGTACATGGAAGCAGTTCCATAGCTCCACTGCTTCCACAGGCGCAGAGTGTCTTGTAGTTCTTCTGCTCCTAACAGTCACCCTTTTCCACGGAGTTCCCCCTGTGTTATTTTCCCTTGCCTCTGCAGTCTCTGACTCCGCCTCATCCTGCAGTTGCCCTTCTGGCTCCGGTACTGTGCTTT
Source organism: Shinisaurus crocodilurus (assembly GCA_021292165.1). NCBI lineage: Eukaryota > Metazoa > Chordata > Lepidosauria > Squamata > Shinisauridae > Shinisaurus > Shinisaurus crocodilurus. Next base: position 32,854,797 of record CM037881.1, read on the forward strand.
GGTGCTGTAGATCCACCGTTCTGTCTAAGAACTCCTCACTTTCTCTTATGCTCCTGAGGGTTGACAGTTGCTGCTCCAGTCCTCTGACCTTTTCTTCCAACTTTTTATGGGCCCAGATCACCCAGAGATAACCCAGAGATGGTGTGGCGGAGTGACAGGCAGAAGCCCAGGGAGGGGGCAAGCTGAACATTCCAGAGGCTCTGATTGGCTGAGGCAGAGAGCATAGAATCCCAGAAAGTTGGCAGTTAAGGGGGGTTGGTTGTCAGTTGGGGAAGAGAGTGGGTTGGAGTGGAAGGTTAGTAGAGTAGGTAGGGAAAGGTGGTACTGAAGAGAAGAGTTCAGACAAGAAATCTAGTACTAAGTTGTGAGAAAGCAAACATGGAGGTGTTAGTATAGAACCCCTCACAGGCATTTCTACTTAGGGAGTGAAGGACCTTCTGTCTGAGGAAGAAGGAGAAACTCTGGACTAGTGTGAGGGACAGTTAAGTTCCCTAGTCTGATACTGTAACTTTCAAGTAACCAAGCCAAATTGATACAAAGAGCACTGTATAACATCTGCCTGCCTTTAACCTGAATCTAAGCAAAGAACAAGTTTGAATGTAACTGTTGAAAATTCCAAGTTATCTGTTGCTGAGTTGAATATCAGTTTAGAGACTTTGTTAGAACAATAAATCAACCTTTTTATTCAAAGTTCTAATTCTCCAGAGTCTGACTGGTGACAGGAAAGTAAGAAGTGAATTAACGGAGGGGCACCCTACTTCAAGTAATCAAATAAAACAAACTGCTTAATAAAGACAAACAAACGTGGGTGAACAGCTACATATAAGACCTAAGACACATAATTTTCTATGCCCACCTTGTCTCCTTTGGATCCTCCCAAGGGATGGAGAACCTGTGGCCGTCAAGATGTTGTTGTACTCCAACTCCCATCAGCTCCCAATATCCAGGGGTGATGTAGTCCCACATCAGAGGAGCCACAGATCCCGCAGTCCTGCAGTAGCCCATGGTTTAGGTTTTGTTTTAAACTCCTGAGGGCCTTTCCAAATTATCTTTTTATAGTGCCGGGATGGAGAACCTCCTGAATTCCAATATGATTTGGATATTTGTTGTCTTGAATGGAATGTTAGATTTCCTCTATACAGTCATGCCTTTATTGAGAGCATAATTCGTTCCGGAAACGTGCTTGTAATCCAAAACACTCTTATATCAAAACGAAATTCCCCCAAAAAAATTTGTATAGAGATTTTTAATTTAAGCCGTACTACAGTACTTGTATTACAAGACGTCGCTTGTATATCAAGTAAAAAAAATATTAAATAAATATTTAAAAATTTGCTTGTCTTGCAAAATGCTCTCAAACCAAGTTACTTGCAACCCCCAAGGTATTACTGTAACTCAAATGTAGAGTCTTGCCCCAAAGCAAACATCTTGCTTGGTTCTGACATAATAAGAAACCATGGTTTCCTGCTATGAGAATGAGATGTGGCAAGCCTCAGGGTCACACTCTCTGCCATTGCCTCTCTTCCTCTTTCACATCAATGTGGGGAAGATAGGAAGCATCTGCTTTTGATTTTAACCTAACCACAGTTCTCTGTGATGCCTCAACTTTAAACGGTGTTTAGCAAAAACAAACCAGGATCAGGCATGATTTCAGATCCTGGTTGGTTTTCAAGCCATAGCTTAAAGAAACCACAGTTCCCCAAGTTCCCCATCACAGGGAACCATGGTTAGCTTAAAATCTGAAGTGGCTCCTCCTCACACACACAAAAGAAGAAAAGGGGAGGGGAGGGGGAGCGTGTGAGCAAAAGACTCATCACAGCTCATTCTTTTGGGTAACCATCGTTTCCCGTTATATCTGAACTATTGCCTCATGCTTCTCTATTTGAAGTATTGGAAGAGTCTATTGCCTACCTAATCAAACATCATCCTAGAGAATATCTGAGTTAGTGAACCAGATTTAGTTCAGAAAAAATTGTAGATAGCCATCTAGGGGTGGGGTAAGTTTTCTGTCGGAGACCCCTGCTGAACCAGGCAGTAGGATATATTCCACTGCCTTCCTACTTCTTGATTGATAAGGGTGGTAGGAGTTTTCTGTCAGAGATTCTTGGTGCCCGCTTTACCACCAACCACCATCACCACAGAACTACAAACTCCTAAAGAAGACAAAAGCCCCGTTCAGTTGTTGTTGTTGTTGTTGTTATTAATAATTTTATTTATATACCGCCCAATAGCAAAAGCTCTCTGGGCGGTTTACAACAATTACTCGTGTGAAAGAGCAACGTGAGTACAATGGGCTGTGGGTCTATACATTTGATCCCACCCGGGAGGTTGTGTGGCTCTCACCAGCCCCACACGGGTTCAGGGTGAACTGCTAGAGCAGGAGCCTTTCCTGTCTGTGGAAGCGCCCTGTGTGATTTGGAGCCCTGGAAAATCAGGGTTCGAAATTGTGTGGGGAGCTAAATGCACGGCCCGGCCCCACTGTATTGTGTGGACTTTGTGGATGAGCAACGCCTGAACGGGGCTCCAGTGATGGCTAAAGCACTGTATCTGTAGCGCAGACACACCTATTCATCGTTCCTTGGGCTCCAGGCAGCAATAAAGCTGCCGTGCCTGATCCCTTCAGTGTTTTGAGTGAATAGCTGAGGCTCCTGGAATGTCTCCCTTGATCCTTGCTTTTCCTCCAACTGAAAGGGAAGCGGTGGGTCCCTCGCCTGTCACCTTGCCCAGCCCAATAGCCAGTAAGATGTGGTAGCCAACTGCCTTCCCGAAAGCCCAATTTGTCCTCCCTCAGGCTCCACTGGCTTGCCTGTGAGGCAAAGTGGCCCTGTGTTTGTGCTGTGAAGCCAGCAAGAATCTCCAGTCTGTTTGAACAGGCCACATTTGGCTCCGGGGGGGGGGGGATTAGTTTCTGGGAGTGTAGAGGAAGAATGTTTGTACAGAATCTCAAGACAACAACAACAAGGCCGTCAAATGAAAACCGCCCTGCCAAAATTGTGGCACCGGGTTTGTGTGAATAAGCCTGGCACTAAATTGACAAGGAGGTCACGTCCCAGGGGAGTCTGTAGCCAGCCCAACTTTATTGATCTTGTCTGTGGTGAAAGCAAATGGATGCTAATTCTCCCCCACCCCGCCCCCTCTGAAGTCCTGTCTCCACTTGCTGGTGATCTCGAGTCTGGGATGGGCTCACTGTCTCCTCTCTTGGTTGTCTCAGAGTCCAGGAATGTCTTCAGGACACTGCAAAAACCCACAAGCCAAAACCAACTAACAAAAGTGAAAGTGACCTTGTTAGAAACATCGCTAGTTCTAGTGCTATGGGTTTTCACAGGAGGGCATATAGGGCCTCCCTAGAGAATCAGAGACTGTTGCTGATTGGGGCATCACTCTCCCTGACCTCTCCCTAGCACATCTCCATTGGACCAGGAGTCAGCCGGTGTTTATTTTATTTATTTCTCTCATAAATACTGCTTTCTCTGTTTTCATAATGCTGCTCAAAACAGTGTTCAGCCAGAATCAAAACAACAAAACCAATAATAATAATAGAACTCTAGAATTGGAAGGGACTTTGGAGGTTATCTAGTCCAACCCCTTGCTTAATGTGAGCTCTGCAATGCAGATGCCAGATGACAGTCCAGCCTCTGCTTAAATATCTCCAGCAAAGGAGAACCCACAACCCCACGAGGCAACTCTTACTGTTAGGAAGGCTCTCCTAATGTTTAGCCAAAATCTGCTTTCCTGCAATTTCCACCCAATTGGTTCTAGTCCTGCCCTCTGGAGCAACAGGAAAAAGTCTGCTCCGTCTTCTGCAAGACAGCCTTTCAGATATTTGAAGACTGCTATCAAGTCTCCCCTTATTCTTCTCCAGGCTAAACATACCCAGCTCTTTCAACTGTTCTTCATGGGACTTGTTTTCCAGACCCCACATCCATCCTGGTTGCCCTCCAGTTTGTCAATGCTCTTAAAATGTGATGTCCAGAATTAAACATAGTATTCCAAATGCAGCCTGACCAACACAGTATAGAGTAGAACTATTTACTTTTCATGATTTGGACACCATGCTTCTGTTAATGCAGCCTAAGGCTGCATTAGCTTGTTTAGCAGCCGCATCACACTGCTGGCTCATTCATATTCATCATCATCATCATCATCATCAGGCAATCACTTGTGACTGAGTAAGATTGTCTTCCAGGATAAAAGGAGGAAATTCTAAAGAAGATTGTGTAGACTCTAGCGATGGGTCTGTAAGTGACTGTGGAGGCCGATTCTAGATCCACACAGCTTCCCACAGTGAGGACACAGGTTACCAGATGGAAGATGGTCCTGTAAAGGATTCGTTTGACGTGCTTTTCGCTTAGCACGTTTCTCCCTTTCACCTTGCACTCGGGCTTCTTCAAAGTCCATGGAACCTTTGTGAAAGGCCAACCTCCATTTAGATCGTTCATGGGCGGGTCTGTAAGTGACTGTGGAGGCCGATTCTAGATCCACACAGCTTCCCACAGTGAGGACACAGGTTACCAGATGGAAGATGGTCCTGTAAAGGATTCGTTTGACGTGCTTTTCGCTTAGCACGTTTCTCCCTTTCACCTTGCACTCGGGCTTCTTCAAAGTCCATGGAACCTTTGTGAAAGGCCAACCTCCATTTAGATCGTTCATGGGCCAGAGCTTCCCAGTTTTCAATGTTTATATTGCATTTTTTTAGATTAGCCTTATGAACATCTTTAAACGTTTTATACTGACCACCGATATTCCGCTTTCCATCCTTGAGTTGGGAATAAAGTAACTGCTTTGGGAGACGGCAGTCAGGCATTCGAACAACATGACCGGTCCACTGAAGTTGGCGTTGAAGGATCATTTTTTCAACGCTAGTAGTCTTTGCTTCTTCCAGTACACTGACATTTGTTCGCCTATCTTCCCAAGTAATTCGCAGGATTTTCCGGAGGCAACGTTGGTGAAATCTTTCAAGGAGGTGGAAGTGACGTTTATAGGTAGTCCATGTTTGGCAGGCATACAATAAAGTTGGTAATACAATGGCTTCATAAACCAGTGTTTTGGTCTTCTTACAAATATCCCGATTCTCGAACACTCTATGTTTCATTCGAGAAAACCTTGTAATCCACTAAGACGCCTGGATCCTTTTCACATGTACTGCTGCGAAACCAGGTCTCTCCCATCACTCATGCCTTTGACTATTGGTATTGAAATAAAAGATATCACATCAATCTCTGCTGAATTTCATCTTGTTAGTTTTGATCCAGCCTGTCAAGATCCTTTTCAATCTTGGTTCTCTCTTCTTTAGTGCTAACTATCCCTCCCAGCTTTGTATTATCAAAGTGTGGCATAGTGGTTAGAGTGTTGGACTGGGACTGGGGAGATCCGGGTTCTAGTCCCCACTCGGCCATGAAACTCACTGGGTGACTTTGGGCCAGTCACTGACTCTCAGCCTAACCTACCTCACAGGGTTGTTGTGAGGATAAAATGGAGAGGAGAAGGAGGATTATGTAAGCTGCCTTGGGTTCCTTGCAGGAAAAAAGGCAGGGTATAAATATAATAAATAAATAAAATAAAATTATCTGAAAATCTGAGAAGCGTCCACTCTATCCCTCATTCAAGTCATTTATAAAAATGTCAAAAATGGCACAGTGCCTAGGACTGTACCCTGCAGCACTCCACTCGGGACCTCACTCCAGGATGCCAAGCCATTAATGATGTTCTGTTAGTCATGGTTGCTCGACCAGCTGTGGATCCACCTACTAGGCGTAGTGCCCAACCTTGGGTCCCCAGATGTTGCTGGCCTACAGCTCCCAGCATACCCAGCCAGCATGGCTAATGGAAAGGGATTCTGGGAGCTGTAGGCCAGCAACATCTGGGGACCCAAGGTTGGGAACCACTGTGTAGTGCTCAACCTTCATTTTACCATCTTGGCAACAAAGATATTGTGCAAAACCTTGTCAAATGTTTTGCTGAAATCAAGATGTACTGTGTCCACAGCGTCCACCAAGAGAAACTATGTCCATGATCTACAAGACTAGCAACTCTATCAAAAAAGGAGACATGGTTGGTCTGGCATGATTTATTCTTGATAAACCTATGCTGGCCCCAAGTAATCAATGCATTATTTTCTAGGTGCTCAGAGTGCCTGCTTAATCATCTGTTCTAGAATTCTCCCCTGTATTGATGCCAGGCTGCATGGTCTATAGCTTCCTGGATCCACCTTTTCGAAGATGGGAACAAGCTGATATCAAAATAAACACAGCCCGAAAGATTTCAGCATAGATAACAGCCCCCAAAAGAGATCCATTAGCCAGCATAAAACTACTTCAGAAAAGTCACATTACAGTTATGTGCCAAAAAGCCAGTAAATAAGTAGCCAGAACTGCTTTCGTTGGCATTGTATTCCACAAAGTGGGTACCACCACCGAGAAGGCATCGGATGCTAATAACTGCATGGCCTGTCCCCATCCCCATCCATTCTGTATTCTGTATTCTGAAATTCTATTACCTTTGAATGAGGAATTTAAGGAGCAAAAGTATGGTGGAAAAATTAAACTGCAATTGGGGCATGCATTCAATCATTGTCTATAGAAGCCCCCCCCCCCCCCCCAGCACAGTATGTGCCATAATAGCTCTTCAATAGTGGATGGAGAAACAACGTATTCCTTTTGCTTTTATTAACGTGGGGTGGGGCTTAATAATTTTTGCAGTGAGACTGACAAAAACTGATGCTCAGTTCCAAAGGATGATCTCTGCTGCTGCTCCCAGATTTATGGCTTCCTCAGAATTCCTTTCTCTTACAAAATATTTAGGATTAGAATAGAGGCTTAAGTGAGAGCCAGTGTGGTATATTGTGGAACTCGGACGCTGGAGAAACCGAGGTTCAAATCTTCATGTCAGCGAGTGACCTTGGGCCAGTTGCTCCCTCAGCCTAACCTACCTTTCAAGTTTCTTCTGAGAATGAAATTGGGGAGGGAAGATGCTTGTACACTACCCTGAGCTCTTTAGATAACTACGACAATGGGGGGATAGATATTATAATAACTATGACAATGACAACTAGCACTAATACATTTAAATGATTCCACAAAATTTAATCCAGATGCAGACTCAGAGTGCTTCCAGATGGGGTCTTTATTATGCAATCGCCCTGTCTCATTCACGTAAGGTTATGGCAGGGTCCAGACGTCATTGTCTTCCATTTGTAACCCTCCCGTTTTCTCCCATCACTTCTTCTGATTTTTTTTCTTACCACAGAAAATCCATTAAGGAGGTAAAGACAAAATAGCTGCACAATGTCTTCTGACTGGTAATGCTAGGAGCCACCCATCTAGGAGCACCTAGATTTGGATTCAGCAGGTCAAAAACACGCAAATTCCCCTCAAAAAGCCCTGACACTTGGAAAATCTCTCTGACTGTGACAGATCCGTGCAATGCTCAGTAGGTGATGAAAAGGGCCAGTTAGTTGCTGTCAGCATAAACTCGGCTCACAATGCAACCCACATTCATGGGGTGCTGCTAAGGCCAAGTCTCACTCTTGTAGTAAATGTGTGTCTGGGCTGGACTACCTCTGCCTGCAGGTGCGGAATCACATGATTAAATGATCCTTCATATAAAAACAAAATTTAAAAATCCCTCCATATAGAAGTGTAGATGTCAGAGGGAAAGGTTCTAATCTAGCCCTTTCCTAGACATTTAGTTTTCCATGTGGAGTGGGTTGCAGAGTGGGCATGTGTCCTCCTTTAGAGAAGACAGTCCTATAATTGAAGTGTTGTCCAGTCCAAGGACCCTGAGAAGGGAGAGCAGGGAGGGGTCCTTGAAGTTGCCCATTGACACCTCACACCTGGGCAGTGGACTGAACAGGCAGGCACACCGGTCACCTGGTCACAGTCTTCCACACGATGGTGAGATGGACTGTATTTCGATTTAAATAATGATAATAATACCTAAATTTGCATCTATACATATAAATTAGCATATGCAAATGTTATGCAAATCGGTGCCTTCTTTTGTCCTCTTTTTTGGTGATGAATTTCATCTTTTTTGATGATTCATAAGTGGCCATCCTAGAAGGTCGAGGGGAATCATAGAGTCCAGGCACAGATTTCCCACCTCAGCTAAAACTAGGCCTAAGCTGCTGAAAGCAGATCAGTTACATGGTGGTGCACTGCTGCTTGAGTGCTGGCCGAAAATCTGCACCCATGTTCTGAACAAGCCAATCTGGTAGAGTGAATTGGCCATTGGACTATTGAATAATGGGGTGTTTTAATTATCAACCTACTGGTACATGCTCTGCTTTTCAGTGACTGGGTTCAGACAACACAATAACCCACACTCATGGGGTTGAGTATGGGTTGAGTGTGTGTTGTTGTTTAACTGTGGATTGTTGTTGAAATGTGGGTTATCATGTTGTCAGAACCCAGCCGAGATAACAAACCATGGTGAACAACCTACAGTTCACAGCCCAACAACAAACCATGGGTTCTCTTCATGGGTTGTTTGTGGTTAGCAAGCCATGGCTTGTTAGCACAGCTGGATTCAGAAAGCACGATAACCCACGTTTCAACAACAACCAATAGTTCAATGACAACCCACACTCAACCCTTGAGTGTGGGTTATCATGTTGTCTGACCCCAGTAACTTGCTGCTGGAGCTCTTATTGACACTTGGTAGGCCCAGCAGCCGATCACCCCTAGAAACTGTCCAACCTTCCCTGCGTAGGACCACATTGTCCTTTGAGAACCACACCTCTAAAGATGAGTGTAAAGCCCTAGGGGCATGATCCAGCCACAGTTAAGCACACTAAAGTCCCTCCCATAGTTGAAAGTTTTATGTGTTCTGATTAGCCTTTCCTTAGCAAATTTCCAATCTAGCCTTCTTCTTCTACAATTCCTCATCTTTCTCTCCTTTTCCTACTATCTTACAATTGTGAACCTGCTGGCAGAGTTGTGTGATTTTATATTTTATATAGTACCCAGTCAGTAGTGTCTAATAAACAGTATTGCTTAGGGGGGTTTTTCCCCCCAATGGAAGCCCATGCTTACATTTCTCCCTTTGAAATCAGTGTGGCTTTAAAGAGCATAATAATTTTGACTGGATCATGCCCCCCTAGCTTTTACATTTGACTATCCTTGTCTCAAGCTTGCTGAAAACATTTACTGACAAGTCTTAATCCATGATTTTTAACTGGTGTGTGTGGCTCTGTTGGGTTGAGGTGAGCTTGAAGGACGGGTCTCATCTGCATTAGAATTTCCCCACCACGCAACTGCTAGTTCTAACTAAATGTATGAAAACACAGTTTAGCAACACATGCACACACACACAACACATTTTCTAGTTTACTCCAGGCCCTGTTGACTTGTTATGCTTGGAAAGTACATCATATACTGTCGGCATGACCGGAATCCTCATAAAAACAGCCCCAGCACAGAGAAAGAGAGAGAGATGGTAAAAAACCACAAATAATGAAATGTGAAACGTATAAAAACACAGCGTCTAAGATGACAATCTCTCTTCAGTAGCAAACAAATTCAGAGCCAGCTACACAATGAGCAGGAAAAGAAATTACACACTGCTTCTCCAGCTGGGTAGGAATCTATGCTTGACCTCAAGCCGAATCGCTAGCTGACTTTTGCAATATAAGGCGTATGACTCATTGTAGCCCTAGTTTTACTTTTAAAAGTACTGAGGCAGTGGAAGAAGTTGCCCCTGCAATGGCTTCTGTTCCATTCCCTCCTGTTGCTCACTATCCTTCCTCGTCTGTCTTTGACCCACACAGTGCAAACAGTAAGAAATCAGCACTGACCGCCAGAGTACAAGCTTAAATTCCACAGTGCCTGACAATAGTCCCTTGGGATTCTATGGAACAGCCATCATCCACTTCCTAGATTTTGATATCCAGGAACCTTAGGGCCTACCTACTGTTAATCCAAAACAAATATTTAAAACATTTTCAAACTTTGCGTGTGAAATTTAGAATCTGGAAGTCAAATTTAAAATTTTGAAAGTGAAATTTGTAGCTCAGAATTCGAATGCTTTACAGGCACCTCTTGGTTCTATTTGATTCTGGCAAGCGTCAAATATGAAATGTTATAAGCTGCCAGCTGTCGGCATAAGCAACCCAAGGCTGAAGTGAGTTGAAAGTGTCAATGACCTTGTAAAGGTCATGAGCGCTTGACTTCACTTCTCTGATTGTTCTCAGATTGTCATCCCTGGTGTGTAGAAGTCACAGGCCTATAGAGATACTCAATGTGAAGACAGAAACTACTTGTTAGGGCAGGGGTGGGGGACCTCTTACAGCCTGAGGGCCGAATTCAGTTTTGGAGAAGCTCTCAGGGGCCACCTTCCAGCTGAAGATGAAGGGGGCTGGGCCAAAGGCAAAAGGGGTGGGGGCAAAAATACAAAAAACGTCAGCATCTTGTAGCTTAAAGCTCTCGCTGCCAGTAACTAAGCCTTAGCAGTGGCATTTCAACCTTTTAGAATGGGGAAAAAACGCACAAAAGCTGGGAAACCACCAAACAGTCGGGGTGGGGGGAAGGGGGTGGAGCCAGTGGAAGGGGTGGGGCCTCCCAGGGAACCCCAGAGGGCCAGGTTGGGACCCCAGGAGGGCTGGATTTGGCCCTTGGGCCCTCGGTTCCCCAGCCCTGTGTTAGAGGGAGTAATGGCTGCCGAAAGTGGAAGCCCCGTGTTGAGTTCTCCCCCTGTAACTTCTAGTATAACTCGCCCTGTGTCCTGAGAACTTTACACTGAGTGTTTCTCCAGCCCTGCTTGTGGGCAGCCAGTGATGTAGAGCAAGAATGGGAAAATGTGCGGTATAATGATAACGACACAAGGAACTTGTTACGGAGGGCGAAGGAAGAACTTGACACGGGGCTGACGTTTCTGTTGTTGAGACACTTTGGAATTCCTTGTTCTCATACACCGGGAAAACACGTCTAAATGTTTAAGCAAACTGTTAGTATTGTACCAAAGTGTGTATGGAGGCCATGCTGGAGTGTGTATGGAGGCCAAATGGCCATGCTGGCTGGGGATGATGGGAGTTGTCATTTGACCCATTTGGAAGGTGCCAGGTTGGGGAAGGCTGTGCTAGACCCAAAGTGGTACTCCTACACACCATACAACTTTGAGTCGTGTTAAATCACACCTCACCCAACTGTAGCTCCTCTCCTTCTTGTTGCAGCCATTTTGGAAGAGCCTGAGAACTGCCTTCAGCCACAGGAGTCTTGCAAACCCTGAGGGAAACATCCTTCTTCCCAAAAGGTTGACTAATGAATGGGGTTGCCAGATTGCAACCCAGAAAAGTGGAATTAAGTGGATGCAGGCAGAGATTGTGTGCAGCTGATGTGCCTCCCACACATTGATCCTCTCTCACTCATCCTCCTCCTTTACCTGGTCTGGGGCAATATTAAAGCCCCAATTGCTTCCCAGGTGAGGAAGGTTTGTGGAAGGATTTGGAAAATTATCACTGGGAGAGGCAGCACCTACCACTGGACCACTAACATTAAAGGTAAATTCTGGTTCTCCAGGCTGTCACCTGGCAACCCTACAGACAGACCAATCTGGTTTAAACAGGAAGAAATATGTTCCTTTATTTTTTGTGCCAGTAAAAATACATGAGGGGAAATGCACGATGGTCTTGAAAGGAATGCGGGTTGAATTAGATGCCCTTTTAAAGACTCTTCCATCATTGAAATCTATGAAGAAGAAGAAGGCATCTCCTGTATTCATCACAGAAAGGCTTTCAATGGAAGCTTTGGTGACAAGATAAATGGACCCCAAGCAGTGAGGCTCTAAGCCTTTGAGTGATTAGCTGGGAACAGGATGTGTTTGGTTTGGTGTGTGTGTGTGGGGGGGGGGGGGTTAAAGAAAAATGTGGCCAATTCTACATGTCAGAATTGGCAAACCCAGTGCTCCTAAAGCGCCAGATTAAAAACATAAAGGGAGCAAAAGAAGAGGAAGTTGTTCAGGGAAGGGAAAGAGCAGGATTTAAAATGCCACAATGTAATTCAATTAAAAAGGCCATTTAGAGAAGAAGAAGAAAAACTGGGGAGATTGAAAACAGGAGTTGCTCAGAAGCCGCAACAAGCTTCTGCTTATAGATTTCCAGCCATTATGAGATGTGAAATAATGAAATGGTTCAAAAGCATGCTTTAGATGGGAATAACGGGTGTCAGCCATAAAGTTTTATTCTCCCCACCTTATTGTGTGCTAGCACAGGTATGTGTGCCAGACAGTAATAACATGGATAAAGTTTTTAATTTTAAAAAAATCATGTAATATTTATTTATGTGTATTTTCAGATCTGCTCTCCACTCAATGAGCATTCGAGGTGATGTACAATAAAAAGCAATAAAAGAACAAAATACAAAACTACAAAAGCAAAACAGGCAATCAATACAATAAAATCAGGGATCATTAAAAAACAATATAAGAGAGCAGCATTAACTATATAAAAAAAAGCTTGGTGGAACAATGTTGCCTTAACAAGCCATCTAAAAGACAATAGGAAAGGAGCTAGCATAACTTCCCTGTGGAGGGAGTTCCACATTGGGGTGCTGCTACACAAAAGGCCCTTCTGTCTCACATGCCCACCTACCTCACCTGTTTAGGAGGTGGGACATGCAACATGGCCTCAGATGACCACAGATTACAGGCAGGTTCATATGGGAGGGCGCAGTCCTTCAAATATCTTGGCCCCAAGCCATTTAGGGCTCTATGGCAGGGGTGGGCAACTTGTGGCCCTCCAGATGTTTTGGCCTACAACTCCCATCATCCCTAGCCAATAGTGAGGGATGATGGGAGTTGTAGGCCAAAACATCTGGAGGGCCATGAGTTGCCTGCCCCTACTTTATAGGTAAGAACCAGCACCTTGAAGTAGGCTTGGAAACAAACCGGAAGGCAGCAGTTCTATGGTCTATAAAATACACACCCAGTAACAATTTGGCTGCCACCCTTTACGCCAGTGGCAGTTTCCGAACACTTTTCAATGGTAGCCCTGCATAGAGTGTGTTAACAGTAACCTAAATGGCAGGTGGTTAAGGCATGGATCACTGTGGCCAGCTCTGCCTTCAACTTCTGCTATAGGAATTGTACCACTTTTCAAGTGGCACAAATCTCTTCATCAGAATTAGACAACTATCTAAAGATTCTAATCTATGACTGGATTTCAACATTACTTACCTAGGGCAAGTTGGCAATGCAGAGATTTCCTCTGTCCAGTTAAAAAGTACTGATTAAGCGGGAGACACCGCAGCCTGAGGTTCTCCTGCCCATTCCGCTTATGTGTCCGCCCGTCTCTACCTCCTGACAAAAGCTTTTGCCTTGCCTACTATCTTGTTCTGTTCCTCTTATTCTTTGGTATCTATACAATGATGACTGTACAATGCCATGTAAACTGCACGGTTGTCTTAGTCTGTTCTCATCATTATCTAGGCCTTCTCCTGCACCTATTAAGTTACACTATATTATTTACATTGAGCATGTTCTTGGCTTCAAGTAGACACACATGTTTCCTCCCAAAATTAAGGTATGGAGGATACCCAAGGGCTAATACGAACCAGTTAATGGGAGTTTCAGGAGCCTTACGGGTAGGTCAAGAAGCCGCTAAGAGTGGGTTACAAGATGCGGGAGGGGGGGGAACTGTCCATGGGTGAGCCATCTGGGGGATGGGACCAGCAAGGTTGGTTGTGGGAAATACTCAATTTTGCCAGGTTCACATGTCATGACTACCCAGGTTTTTTAAAAAAATGCTGGGTAGTCGTGAACAATTGGGAACGAACGAGTGTGCCAGCTCTCAGCTGCCCGATTGTTCCTGCTGCAAACAGGAGGAGCTTAAACAACCCAGGGATGCTCTGCCGCTGGGTTGTTTACTGTCTGGACCCAGAACTCTGGGTTGTTGGAGGAGAAATAACCCAGAGTTAGAACCCTTAAGGGTTCCTGGGTTATTTAGCTCAGCAGGAGTGATCTGGGAGCCGGGACTTTTGCTTGCTCCTGCTCGTTTGCGACTACCCTGGGTTTAAAAAAAACCACCCTGGGTAGTCATGATGTGCGAAGCAAGGTAGTATTCTGTTGCCTGGTTCCATTTGTAAAACGTTTGAGAAAACCATGACCTAATTGGTGCCTGCCTGTCCAGCTATAAAGTGGGCATGGGGCTAATTTTGTATACCGAAAAGAGCGTGTGGGGGAGAGGGACAAAACTTGTCCCCTCCCCTGTCTTTCCTAGACACACTCTGCTGCTTTAAGGTGTTTCCCCCAGGCCAGCCCTAATGCTAGAAGTGAGTTAGCAAGAAGAAAACAGCTAAAAGCAGCAGAGTGCAGCGAGGTAGGGGCAGATGGGCGGGTTTTCCCCGCCTCATAAGAGGGCAAGCCCTGCCCCACATTCTCTGTTTAGTATAAAAAGCAAACCACCTCCCCTCCCCCACTTCATAGCAGAATGGGCAAGTGTGTGCACATCTGGGTTTGCTCTCAAACATGCAAAACTTTGCAAAACTTGGGGTTTGATAGGGGCATACAGTAGTGGGATAAATAGGAAGTGTATATTTGGTACGTTGAGGCACTGTTCTGGACTTCTTTTTCATATCCAGGAGAAACAGCAGCAGGGGTTTTGGAAAGAGAAAAACTGCAATGGGGAACAAATAGTGGAGGCACTAGAAAGAGGAAGAGGATAAAGAGGGTAAAGAATATGGAAAAAGACATTGTTTTATCCTTGGAAGGAGTATGCAGAAAATATTATTAGTAACAAATCAGAAAAAAATCAGAAAAAATAAATCTCAAGAACAAACATATCTTAATTGTACTGTTTCCAATAAACCAAAAAATAAATGGATGCCTTGTAATCTTCATTTATAAAGGGGAAGGGGGAAGAAATGCAGCAGACAAGAAAAAAACTTTCTCAAGATGATATACAAAAGCAGCAAAACTGAGGATGAATGGTATTTTTCAAAAGTCATGTTCTATTACCTTGAATCTGAGATTACTCTGAAATACTAAAAAGACAAGCAGGGGCATCAACAAGCATTTGAAAAGCATGAATAACGACAGAAAAAGGGGGAAAGCATGAGAATTATTGTAAAAAAAATATCCACAGGGTTGTGTGGTTCTTTTATGTTAAATATCAACAGGTCTAAAAGAAAGTTTTTCAAAAATGCAAGAACATAAGCAATAAAATATATTAAAACACAAGCAAGATGTAATAAATCAAAGAAAAAGGATGTAACCATTTAGCTAGAACAATTAATCATTATATTTTGGAAATACAATTGCTGCACGACCCTATGCATGGTTAATACAAGAACATGAGACACTGCCTTATACTGGGCAAGTCCGCACGTCACATTAAACCACCCTGAGCAGGACCGGTGCAGGGCAGTTTGGCGCCCTAGGCTAGGTTATATTTAGCGCCCCCCCTCTCGTGCTGGGGGGGGGCTCCAGAGCAAATGCCTGCTTGCCCAGCGCCCGCCCGCCTGCCCGCCGCCTCCAGCAGCCGCTTTCCCCGCTGCCAACCGGTCGCCGCCGCCACCACGCACGCTCCTGACCCGGCCTAGCTCCAGGTGCAGAGGAAAGCCGAGCGCAACCGCCAGCCTGCCCGGCGCCCGCAATCCCCCCCGCACTGACCTGGTGGTTGCGGTGCCTTTGTTGGCGAGGCAGCCAGGCGGGGCAGGAGCGCGCTGGCGGCGAGGAAGGAGCGCAGCATTTCTGCGCCCTCTTCCACCATGCGCCCTAGGCAGTCGCCTAGGTCTGCCTAGCGGTAGCGCCGGCCCTGACCCTGAGAATAAGCCACGGTGGGTGGGTGGCTTGTTCGCTACTCCCAAGAGATGAACTCCCGCTTGGTGGCTTGCCGTGGATTATTTCTCCCTCGACAACCGGGTTTGCACAACTATGGAGATAAAATAAGCCTCTTGGCTTATTTCACCTCTTGGCTGTGATGCCACAAGGTCAGACTTGTGAAACAGGTCAGAATGAAATGCAAAGCTACTTGAATTTCAAGTATTTTCACATTTTGTTTTGGCCTCTGAAATATGGGGACCTTTTCTACGGTATAGTATGTGTATTTTTCCAGTAAACCTAAAAAGGTCCATCTCCCCCCCCCTTTTTTTTACCACAGTTACATAATAAGACAAATATAGATGCTTCACACCAGTTTGGTTTACCATCTATCTGAAACAGATAGCACAAAAATGAGGTGCGGACAGAACTTAATGCACTCAGCAGCCACCAATGATGTGGAGAAAACTCACTAGGTGATAGTGCTGATTCTCCCCGTGAGGGCTGCTGTACTGTATGTTGCAGCTGGGGTGTGGAAAACTTGCCACACAAAAGTTGATCCCCACAGTGAATATAGCTTATAGCTCAGTGGAGACATTTGGAATTTGGTGAGAGTGTCATAGGTGCTCTCATGAAATCAGGGCCGGTGCAAGGCAGTTTGGTGCCCTAGGCAAGATCAGATATTTAGTGCCCCCCCTTCCCACTTGAGCCCTCCCTCCCTATTTCTGGTGCCCCCTTTAGTCCTGCACCCTAGGCAGCTGCCTAGTTGGCCTAATGGTAGCACCAGCCCTGCATGAAATGGCTGCCATGGGGGCGGGGGCTGCCCATTTATAAAATTGCCGTAGTGAGCATGGATGGTCACAAATACCCATTTCCCAGAAGGCAAGCTAATGGAACTAAAAGAAAAGTAACTTGCCCAAGAACCTGAGTACAAGGCAGAGGTGGGGGTGGGGTCTGAGCTCTAAAAACACAAAACTACTCTTTTGAACCCAAATAAAGATGGTGCTGGAAGACAGCACTTTGCTTTGCAGCAGGGTTGCAATGATTTAAATCAGAATGATTAAATCATGAGTAAAATCGATTTAAAAAAAAAATATTGCAAAAAAAATCATGATTTTTTGCAACCCTGTCGTGTAGGTAGCCTAGTAACTGATAATACTAGTAACATAAAAAAAATGAGGAAAGTGTTTTCTGTATAATTTGGTGTTCTTAACTATTAAGTATAGGCTATTTGTACATGTGGTTGCCTGAAACTTTGAAATTAATTTTACTAAAACATTTTGGGGGGAAATTGATTGAATCAAAAAAAATTTTTGTGAAGAATCATGACTTTTTGCAACCCTGCTTTGCAGCATGCCAGTCTCCAAGTAAAAAAAAAAGTTAATTAAAAAAATCTTAAGAAATAAAATAAAAATCAGGCGGGGCAGGGAACCTGGTGTACACCAAAAGAGTTGTCTGCAGGGACACTGGTGCCAATGGATGCTACGTTGGAGACCCCAGACCTAGAGAATCCCCCTTTGTCCTTGTAAACTGATTACCTTGATCCATTCCAGTCTGGGTTCAGGCCCAGTTTCGGAACAGAATTGGCCTTGCTTGCATGTGTGTATATATGTCTGTGTCTGTATATGTATATATGTGTGTGGATAGATGATAGATGGATAGATGGATAGATAGATTTCATAGATTATAGAGTTGGAAGGAGCCTACAAGGCCATCGAGTCCAACCCCCTGCTCAATGCAGGAAACTAGAGGAGGGGTCTCCCATCCAAGTAATAACCAGGCCTGACCCTGCTTAGCTTTCCACGTTCAGACAAGCTGAGCCAGCGTAAGCCACGGGCCTGTCTATTCCCATGTAATTTCCCTTTACCAATGTTTTGCTTCCTCTGTCTTTCTCCCCATCTAGGAAGAAGCTCACAATGGCTCCAGCCCCCTGGCTACATTGACAGACACTTGCAGTAAATTTGGAAGTTGTAGTCCAGTTCAGGATTCACCCCCTCGTGAGGATTCACCCCCTCCTGGAAAAGCTGAGAACGGATTGGGGAAGAAAGCTTATCTTCTAGGTGTGGAGCCCTTTGCACCAAAACTCTGGAGCACTGAAGGCATGGGAGATTCCTACACGGCCACTTTCCCCAACGGGAACGGACTGATGTCTCCATCGGCAAGCCCACAAGCTTCCACCACTTACAGCAATGATTACAGCCCCTTCTCCCATTCCTTCCCCGCCTCGCCCACATCTCAAGACCCATCATCCCTGCTGGTGTCCAAGGGACACCCATCCCCTGACTGCCTCCCCAGTGTCTACACCTCCTTGGACATGGCGCATCCATATGGCTCCTGGTACAAAGCTGGCATCCACCCGGGCATCTCCACCAGCTCCAGCAACCCCACCGCTTCCTGGTGGGATATGCACTCCAACAGCAACTGGCTGAGCTCTCAGCCCCAGTCAGATGGACTCCAGAGTTCCTTGCAGTCCATGCCCAGCCAGGCCCCGATCAGCCCCCAGCTGCCCAGTTACACGTCTGAATTCACCACTTTGAACCCTGCTCCGTACCCGGCGGTGGGCATTACGTCTTCATCGCACCTCCTCCCTTCGGGCCAGCACGTGCTGCCCCAAGAGATGTACAAGCCCAAGCCGGTGGCAAACAACGCCCTGATGGAAGGTGGGATTGGACTGAAGTCTGGAAGAGGTGGCTCCTTTGGGAGCACGACAGGCAGGTCAACCTGCGACTGCCCCAACTGCCAGGAGCTGGAGCGGCTTGGGGCCTCGGCCGCAAGCCTGCGGAAGAAGCCCATCCATAGCTGCCACATCCCAGGCTGCGGGAAGGTCTACGGAAAGGCCTCGCACCTCAAGGCCCACCTGCGGTGGCACACCGGGGAGCGCCCCTTTGTCTGCAACTGGCTGTTCTGCGGCAAGCGCTTCACCCGCTCGGACGAGCTGGAGCGCCACGTTCGCACCCACACCCGGGAGAAGAAGTTCACCTGTTTGCTCTGCAACAAGCGCTTCACCCGTAGCGACCACCTTAGCAAGCATCAGAAGACCCACAACGAGATGGGGGTGGGAAAGCCCCCCGAGGGTGAAGCGGAACGGGAAGAGGCTGCCACGGTGGCCAGCTCCCCCAGCACCGCCCTGCAGGACGGCCTACCTGGAGACGAGAAAGATGCCACCAGCCCGGAGCAGAGCAATCTGCTGGAAATCTAGGTTGGGAGTCGAGTGCTCCACCTTCATTGCGTCATACTGCCACCGCCACCCTTTTTAAATGCCTCTCAGCTAAGTAATTTATTTCCTGGGGAAATAAAGCACGCATCCAGTGCTTTATTGTTTGCCTTTCCTCCACGCCTACACATGCCTACTTTGTGTCTAGCCCCTACTTTCCCCTCCAACCCCTGAAGCAAACTTAGCTGAGACACACATACCCCCCTGAAGGTCCATGACTTTATGGCCAAAGACACAGATTTCGGAGCCAAAGTCTGATGCGAAATCCCCAGTCCTTCTCTATATTGTTGTAACCAAAGCCTCTCCCTGCCTTGGTCTCTGCATGAACTCTCAAGAGAATGGACAAAAAGCTTGAAGTCATGCCATCACATCCATGAGCAGGCAGGGCTAGCCAACGAGCAGGCAGGGCAGGACTGAAGTGGGTTTTTCTCAGGGTATGTATAGGAATCACTTCCCATCTAATGTAACCCACTGAGCATTCGATTCTGAGCACCTCTCCTCACTTCTTGCAGCGAGCAACAGTTCGGTTCCGCTTAGCAGTGTGTGGCAAGAAGAGGGCGGGAGGCATGGACCCGTTTTGAGACCAGGGTGGAGTGCCTGCATCCACAGAACAAGCTCCTGCTCCAGAACTCTCTGAAAGAAGCAAGTACGATCTCTAGCTCAGGACACAGCAAATAGGTTTAAATTGGTCCAGATGCTGAAAGAGCTTCTGTACCTTTAAGAGTTGCCAGGAAGGGGAAATTCCACCAAGGATGGCTTTTCAGGTACACTGCAGCACTGATGAGGCAAAACCCTGCCTACTATGAAGCTCTTAAAGGTACACAAACCCTTTCAGGTTCCAGACATGAAATTAGCTTTTTTATTTAAGCTTAGGAGCCATTGGTTTGGAATTGATGCATCTCAGTGCGGGCAATGGGAGCTTTGCAATTACAATCCCATTCCACTTAAAATTAAGTATCTTAGCACTGAGCAACAGCAGATCTACGGGGTAGTTCAGAGGACAGTTTTCAGAGGGGACAGATGGGCTCCCAGTTGCTCAGCCATCGCCCACACACAGTGGGTGCTCCATCCTGCACCAGTCCCTCTCCTGTCCCTGCCTGCCTGCCAATGCAAGACCAGTGAGGGTCATCCAGTCTGGATGGCCAAGCAGTGCTATAACATCACTCCAAAGAAGGCGTCTGCATTTGGCAGGTGCCATCTGTGCCTGTGCTTCTGGTTTAGTCAGCATGCCATGCACCAAGCCGAGAGCATGGAAACAGAAGCTGCCCACGTTCATATGCCATATTTGGAGTATTGGGCCACATGAACCCATACAGTTAAGCAGGACTGTTACTCCATTGAAATCCAGAAAACACAGACATTATTCTAATGTACATTAACTACATAGAGGTAAAGAGGGTAGGGGGGGAAACCAAGGCTAACTACTCTGTAGGAGTCATGAAGGGGCCACAAGGCAGTCCCGCAAAGGTGCTACAAAACCCTTGGATCTTCCTCTCCCCATGTATTTAATCTAGAAGTATATTTATGCCTTAAATTATGATGACAAATTAGCTTGACCTGGATTCCTGCATTGAGCAGGGGGTTGGACACGATGGCCTTGTAGGCCCCTTCCAACTCTACTTTTCTATGATTCTATGAGGCGACTGGGTTCTCCAAGAGGCCTTGTTAATGTGAGGCATCTATTATCTAATCAGGGCCGTCTCTCTGTTAACTGGGGGACTGTCTCTGTGTGAAGCAGCATGATCTACAACTTGCTCTGTTCCTTTTTTTTGTTTGGTTTTCGTTTTGTTTTTGCTTCATATGGTGAAAAAAAATGGAATATTTATAATCTTGAAATGCTTTTTGTTTCAATTCTGTTCATTTTTTTAAATATAAAAATAATCCATCAGGATTTGAAAACCCTTGTTAATATTAGGAACACACAGAGCTAGGTTGTCCATTGCTGAAGGCTCAATTTTTAAAAAATAGATCTGACCTCTGTTGAAGGGTTTCGGGGCATTATTTGCTTCCGAGATGTCAATTCTTTGTGGACCTGTATGCCTAAGCTCCTTCCATTTTCCTTTGTTCTGTTTGCTGCACCTGTATGCAGGTCAAGTCTGCTGGATGTAGGGAGGAACATACATTACACTTGACAACAGGTTGCCGCTGAAAATGGCATTCCTGGGTTAGGTTCTCCCCCTCTCCCCTGTAACATTTAGGCAAACCTGTCCTATACTGTGACATCATGTTGTGAGTTTCCCTCTCCTGCCTCCCCCTCTTTCCCACATCATTCATTGGCTGCCAAAGGAAACACATAATGTGATGAAGTCACAACGTGGAAAATGTGTCCAAACATTGTGGCGAGAGGGGGCTTATTATTAAGCAATAACACCAGGTATATAGTTCAGCATTTATGTAAAATGAGGCACACTGTTTCAGCACCAGAAGGGCAAAACAACACCCTAAAGCACCCTTCCCACATTTGGTGCCCTCCGGGTGTTTTGGAGTTTCAACTCCCATCAGACCCAACGGCCGATGGTCCAGAATGCTGGGAGTTGTTATTCAAAACATCTGGAGGGCAGCAGGTGTGAGAAGCCTGCCTTAAATGTTGGCTGTCCAGTGGAACAACTCACATGGAAATTCTTTTGTTTGGATTTTGCTTGTTTTTAATTTAATTAAGAATAAAATATAAGCTATGTTGGGGAAAAAAGAAGAAGAAAGCTCAAAGGAACTCAATCTTTATGTTTGGAGGAAAGCACAATCCGGTGCTGCTGTACCAGAATTCAAATAAAATTGCACTCGTACTGCCTGCAGTGTCGCTGCTTCTGGGCTGGGCCTTTATAGCTGCTCAACAGCCTCGCAGGCATATTGGGTGAGCAGGAGATCTTGGTTGGTTGGTTGGTTTTTGTCTGCTTTTTCACCACGGAATAGGCTTACCCAGAGCAGCTCACAAGAGCTGTAACATACAATTCGAAAATTCTACAATCAATCAAATTTATAACACGCAAGATTAAATGGGGGAAAGAATCAATAAACAGAATGTCCACCGCAGCTGGTCTTCCTCTGCAATGCACAGCCATGGGGAATGCTGGGTGTGTTTTAGGACGGGTACACAAGAGGTAGATTCACTGGAGGGCCAATGGTCAGTTTCTGGTGGACCACCTCATGCCTGCTGGTTGCTGAGATTCTTGTAAAGAATGCTGGACTTTAGTGGGCCTTGATCATCTGACCCACTTGTGTTCATAAGAAGACGGCATACTTGGGATCCGTTAACACAGGTTAGACATGCCTTAACTTTGAGTGAGGGCTCCCAAGTGTGCACTCTTTGTAATTTTAAGACACACAGGGAAAGGAGGAGAAGAAAATGCAAGATTGACGTCAACTCACCCCTATTCTAGACTACACTGTCGGTGATGGTGGTTGAGGCCCAACAACACTTCACCATGAGAACTAGAGGTGCACCCTTGAACATGCCCCCCCAAATCCTCTGCAACACAGAGTGATTCTATCTAGACAGATAAGCACTGGTTCCTTGACAGATGTTGATGCGGATGGTGTTCCTTGAAAGTTATAGAAGGAAAGTGATTACAGTACATACAATATACCATTGTGAAGCAGATTTCAGTAGTATAAAATACTACATTGCTTTGCACATCAGCTATTAAATACTGTAAAATATCAGCTGTCGGATATCAATAAGGAAATCAAATTTCATTGGGTGCCAAACACAGTATCTGGGGAGTATTTGAAGAATATTCCACAGTGCAGCATCAGCTTGAGTCAGTCACCTTGCAAAATAGAACAGCTGGAGAATATTCAACATCAACATTTGCAGAGGGGCATTTGGGGGAGCAGTTTTTGGTAGCAAATCCATTACAGTTCTAGGTGAGTACTTTCCCCACGGGGAGAAAATCCCTGTATATATACATCTGGGAGAAGACTACGTTAGAACTCTTTCCCTTGACATCGAGTTTTCAATATGCAAGGAGTGGTGTGTGTTTTAATATGGAGCAGTTTTCAGTCATTCAAGCCCCCACCTGCAGCCTGAAATGGCACACTTCAGGAACAATATTACCTCATCACCTGCTCTTTGTGTGATCTAAGCCTACAGTGGAGATCTTCTGAAATGGGAGCAATGTGCTTCCTGTAGCCTGCCCTAGCTAACTATCAGGTAGATTGTATTTTGAACAAGCTGAGTGACAGGAGTGGTTGTCAAAAGCTGCTCCACATAAAAGCACATTCGAGTAATCACTGGGGAGGTTACCAAAGCATGAATAACAGGCTGTTCTCTGACTACTTTGCAAGGCTGCTGCTTGACGTTTGCGCTGAAAAGTTGGTGCTTCAAGCCCATGTCGCAACATAGTAATAACCTGATTCACAGAGCAGGTGAAGGAGCACCGCTAATGTTGCTAATACTGGCAGGGGAATTTTTTAAAATGGATTTATAAAATCATTAATATAATAAAAACAATAAAATGAACACAAAGATAAAAGCCAAAGCCAGCTAAAAAGCAATTCCACAATGGGATCAAAGAAACCAACAATGTAAGACCCCCCCCCAAAAAAAAAGTTGGCAAAAAGTCTTTACCAGAGGCTGAAAAATCCATAAGGGAAGGGCCAGCCAAGGCTTCCCATAGTAGGGAGTTCCACAACCTGGAACCAAAAAGGCCCTGGACCCATCCCAGCCAGCCAAATCTCTGATGGTGATGGGACAAGGAGAAATGTGTCTTATCACATTTGGGGCTTTTCTACACAAGGCTGTTAATCCGCTGCATCTACTTTTGGTTTCGTCGCAGAATTGAGATCTGAGCGCTACAGGAGGAGTTTTCCTTTCCTGCTTTCCCACTGAATAGCCTCCAGGTGGCACTGTAGTATAGTGGAATAGTGCAAATATAGAAGTGGGAACAGCGTTTTCGTTCGCCATCAGAAATAATAACCCATTTTCCCCGCTTTAAAAAAACTTGTGAAAGGTGCTGTTTACAAACAAGCGAAACTAGACGGTCACAACATCTAAGGAACCCATAAATAACTGAGTAGGGAATGACGAGTGTACATGGGAGCGATCCCATTTTGACCAGATGTAAAAGAGGACAGATGTATTATAGGGGTGAGGGAATTTCAACAGGTGCAGCTCTGCTCCTCTTCTACACTACTGCCAAAGGCCGTGAAGGCCAGCTCTCCTCCTTGGCATCTGAGGACTTCCTACATTAGCCTTTCCATACCTGGTGACCTCCAGATATTTTGGACTTCAGCTCCCATCAACCCCAGCCAGTATGTCCAATGGTCAGGAATGCTGGGAGACGTGGTTCAAAACATCTGAAGGGCACCAAGTTGGGGAAGGCTGACCTATGAGATAAGTTTCAAATGATGTAGTGACAGGACTATAGGTGTTACCACTGGTAAGTTAGGCCCTACCTTTATGCTTGCTTGTGTTTTTGGTAGCAACCACAGTGCAGCTTTGGCCTTTGTATCAGTCACCTTGCCTGAAGGTAACCCCAATGAATAACCCCCAGAGGTCAGCAAGGGGCCATATTCAGTTCAGTTCCCATGGTAGGGAAGGAATCGGCACTCCCCCGCAGGGCAATCACCACAAAGCCCCCAAGCTGTCCTTCGGGAAATGGTGACTGCTACAGCTCCCAGCCCCCCACGGGTCCCCTTGGAACAAAGGCCTTCTGTCAGCAAGCCTTTCGCAAGGGCACAATAGACCTTTGTGAAGAGACAAGCTCCCATCAGAAGGGACGGCAATTACAGCTAACACCAGCCAGCCTGGACTTTTAACTCCTTGGGATTTGCGACATTGTCCTAACTCAGCCCTATGGGAATGAGACGCCCATCTGGTACGCTTCTTCCCATACAATCTTTGCTTTTAACTGGGCACACATGTGGCTTTAGTGCTGGCTCAGGACATTTTGCTGCCTGAAGTGGAGTCCAAGTGGTACCCTAGCCCCCCAGCCCACCCCCATTGCTAGGGCCAATACACTAAAATGACTTGCGGCACCATTCAAGCACCCATTCCTACCTTCCTCCATCACCAGTGATGGTCCAAGATTCATAGTATTTCATAGATTACATAGAGTTGGAAGGGGCCTACAAGTCCAACCCCCTGCTCAATGCAGGGAACTAGAGGAGGGGTCTCCCATCCAAGTAATAACCAGGCCTGACCCTGCTTAGCTTTCCATTCTGCTGCCTGAGGCAAAGGACAAGATGCCCCCCGCCGCCCCCGCCGCCATTACAGAAGCCGACTGGACTGGCAGTTGAATCTTACACTGGTGATAGGACAGCATCCTGCACCTGACCTGAGGGAGAGCAGAGCAGACTAGCTTAGGGGGTGCAGGGCACGCCGTGTGGAACACACCACCCTGTCTCCCAACAGAGGGGAATGGCGAGGGGGCTGCCACTGCTGCCCTCTCCACACTACCCATCATCTGCTGCCTGAGGTGACCGCCTCACTCTGTCTGATGGTAGGGCCGGCCCTGCCTATCACCCCGTCCTGGAGCTGCCTGAAACAAGTTGCTTCATCCTTCTGCGTGTCTGGCCCAGGCCTGCATTGGCATCTGAAGTGTTAGGCCCCATCCAGGGAGCGACTTCCAACTAAGGTCCGGATGGATTGCTACTGTAGTACTACTAGTTCAACAAGGAGAATGGGGAGGCGGGGGAAATCTCCCATGGAACAGTGTTTCTCCTTGAACACCACTGTGGTGATGGGTAAAATGGAACTTCCATGTTTAAACACAGTGTAGCTCCAGATATCAGGCGCTGGATGTTAGGGATCAACAAATGGGGAGGCCTCATTTCCTGCTCATCAGTTTCCCAGTAATATCTGGCAGGCCACTGTTGGCATAGTAGGATGCTGAGCTTGGTGGAATTTTGGCCTCATCTAACAAGGAACTTCTTAAGCAGCTACTACTACTACTATGATTATTATTATGTTTGTTGTTGTTGTTGTTGTTGTTGTTGTTGTTGTTATTATTATTATTATTATTATTATTATTATTATATTTATTTATATCCCGTCTTTTCCCCAATACTCAAGGCAGCATTACAACATTAAAACTGGTACAATTAAAACATATAAATAGGAATATACAAAAGTTAAAAATATAATATTAGCTATAATATTAAAATTATATAAAAAGATCAAAGTTAAAACAGTAACAATATAAACAGTGGAATCCACCACATTCTCACAGGTCCAGGCTAGAAAGGCCTGCTGGAACAAAAAAGTTTTTGCCTGTCTCTGGAAGCATACCAAGGAGGGCGCCTTTCTAGCCTCCCTCTCCCTTCCAGAGTGGGAATTCCAGAGTGGGGCAACCACCGAGAAGGCCCTCTGCCGGGTTCCTGCCAGGCATGACTGAGATGGTGGCGGAACCAAGAGAAGGACCTCCCCTGAAGATCTCAGGGTACGGGCAGGCTCATAAGGGAGAATATGGTCTTTCAGATAACTTGGACCCGAGCTACATCTGTTGGGTGAAGTTAGGGCCAGCTACAGGGTTTTGTGGACCTCTGTGCAACTGAACTGTAGTATCCTCTCCATGGGCTTAAGCAAGAATAAAGTAAGAATACATTATTTGCACATCACCTCAGTGATGCTTACCACAATCCAGGGATGTTGAAGAGTCCTTGGTTTTGAGTCACGAGTCGAGTCACGAGTCTTTGGACTCGAGTCCGAGTCCAAGTCCTTGGTCCAAAATGGTGACTCACGAGTCCCGAGTTCCGAGTCACTCCCAAAGCTGACTCCATGAGTCCCTATTAAAATCAATGGGGGTTTTTCCCATCAAAATAAGGCTATTTCAGATGTGTGGCTTAAATAAATTCTAGGCACAAGTATGCCTTTTTATTTCAAAACTCTGCAGCTGATTTTGGCAAGAACAGACCAGGAAGACAAACCCAAAATAACCAGACAGGCAGAGGAGGCAGGGAACCCCAAAACAGGCAGGCAGAGGCCTTTGTCTTGGACAAGTCAAACTGTGGAACTGGTTAAGAGACCAGGCAGGCAGAGGAGGCTGGGAACCCCAAACAGGCAGGCAGAGGCAGCCAAACCCAAAATGTCTGAAAGGTTGCATTTTAGGAAAATGATTTTAAAAAATAAACTTGCTGTACTTCCTAAAACCTATCCATGTTGCATTTGAGGAACACGATTTTGGAACACGAGTCCTTGGTCTCGAGTCCCGAGTCGAGTCTTGAGTCCCATTAAAAATATTGGGACTCAAGTCTGACTTGAGTCAGAGGGGGGGACTCAGTCCGACTCACGAGTCGAGTCCTGGAGTCCGAGTCCCCATCCCTGCCACAATCAAGTAAGGCACGTCTATAATACAAACTTAAATCAGCTTTATTTCCGATGTAAGTGTCTCATTATGGGCTCAATCAAAGCATCTTCAGAATTGTAGATTAGAAAGGGTGCTGAGTCCCCATGTTTCCCTATGGAGAGGGGATGCCTAGTGACCCAGTATAAGTCTGTGGTGCAAACATGCCTATACGGCCTGCCAATTTTATCTCCATTATTTCCCAAGGCATTCTAGCACCTAGCCTATGGCGACCTAGCTACTTTACTGCTTGCTGAAATTTTAACTGGGACTTTTCTGCTCACAGTTTACAATGGTTGCTTCCAGACTGGCAACGCCAAATAATCATTGCTCTTCCACCATAAACTGAAAATGGAATTGCAATTATTTTCCCACACTTTGGGGGTATAGTGCTTTTTTTGGTGTGTACTTCTGCTAAGTTCTATCCACACTAGTGGGTGTGACATAGCTATGTAGGCAGGGAAGAAATAATTCACTAGAGCAGGATTCTTATTTTTCCCATTTAAAACAACAATTATATTTTTAAATCAGTTATTTAATTTGCACTAAAATGCTTATTTAAGCACAATTGTGTGATTATTTTCATAACTTGTAAAAATATTTAAAACTCTAAAAATGTTTTAGGGCAAATTTGCAAATTAAAAAATGTTGCTAAAACGGCAGAGGGTTTTAAAAAAAATCTAAAATTGGTGCTATAATGCTCTTTCGTGTACGGTATGTGCTTTATGCAAATATTTTAATATTTTAAAACCATAGATAACTGGACTCACTTCGACAGCACATATACTAAATATGTATATAATAGAAGAAGCATAATTTAAAAATTGCTTTTTAAAAAAGTAACATGGTGACCAAAAACGGTCATAGTGAAGGTGTAGTGAAGTGGGCCATGGCTCAGAGGTAGAGCACCTGCTTTGCATGTAGGACGGTCCCAGGTTCAATACCCAGCATCTCCAGGTAGGGCTAGGAAAGAATCCTGCCTGAAACCCTGGAGAGCCGCAGCTGCCAGTCAGTGCCGACAACATTGGGCTGGATGGACCAAAGGTCCGATTCAGTATAAGGCAGCTTCCTATGTTCCTAAGCGGTGATAGGTTCATCCCCAATGCATCACTGCACAAATCAAAACCATGCATCTTTAAGAAGATGGAAGAGTAGGGCTAAGGCAATTGAGGAAATAGCGCTACAGGTCCATTCTTTTCAAAGAAGTCAGATTTTCTGCAGTCTGAGAAAAGATGGAAAGTGCATGGGGAAAGCACAGGAGGGCAACAACTAGATGATGACATCATGTAGATGCCCCATAAAAACTGAGTGAGCAAAGCAGAGCAATCCCTTTACCATGGCAACACCTAGTGTGGAACCACCACCAATCTTACACTGCACCATCTCTAGGACAAAACACCTGTCCTTCTCGCATTGAGAGCAAACTGCTCACTTTATAATTCTTAATCCACTGACCCCAATGATTTCCTGAGCACAAGAGCAGGGGCTGATTAAAAAGCTGACATCCTTAAACATGGCAAAGTGTAACAAGTCGCACAGAGTAGTAATCCCCCCCCAAAAAACCCTTCTACTTTACAAAGGACAGTCCTCTATTTTGGAGAGCTGGCAGAGGACAGTGCTCTATTTGAATGTGTCCCATATCTGAAGAGCTGTCCAAGTCTGACATAAAGGTAAAGAACCCTAAGAAGGGAGAGCAGGGAGGGGACTTGAAGTTGCCCATCCACAGTTCACACCTGGACTGCAGACTGACCAGTAGGCACACAGGTCACCTGGTTACAGTCTTTAGTTAGATGGATTGTATTTCTATTTTAAATTATAGTTAGTATTTCTAAGTTTGCACATATACACACAAATTTGCATATGCAAGTGTTATGCAAATTTGTGTCCTCTTTTTTGGGGGGTGCATTTCCTCTTTTGGGGCAATGCGCAAGTGGCCACACTATCTGCAGATCAGACTGCTATTAATGACACAGGAACAAGGGCTAGTCAAAAAATAAGTTTGCAACCCGAATTGAGGGGAGTGGGGAGTAACTCTGCCCATCTCTGCATAAGGTGTGGCTGGTTCATTACATTGCTCCATGCAGAGATGTGGCAGAATCACCCGCCCACAGAAGAGGTTGCTTTTGTTTTGCCTCTCTGTGTGTGCTACTGCACTGGGCTTGTTCCTTCCAATGAAGAGGTCTCACTGAGGGCCAAACTACATGAAACCTTGGAGATCTATAACTGGATTTCACTCTTTTCATATCTTTACAAAATAAAAGTGATGAGGCTTTTTCTGGCATAGAGGAGAAGAGGTGGGGAAACCCTTAATTTATGTGTTGGGCACCTGTTAAAGGCACAGGAGCAGAGACAGAAAAGGTTGCAGCCCTGCTATTTTTTATTTAACTATTCTATCGGATAAATCTGTAATATTTCCATTGTTCAGGATTTCATAAACGTGCCCCCCTGTGGCAAAACCAAGAATTGTAAGCATTTTCCAGGCACTGTTAGACATTAGAAAAATCTGTATGCAGGTTCAACAGCACAATCCTATGAGTGTCTCCTCAGAAGTAAGTCCCATGAGAGAGTAAGTTCAATGGGAGTTACTCTTAGCTAAGAGTGTATAGGACTGCAACCTAAATTCTTCTTTTCCTTCAGCCCATTGGTCTTCAACTGGATAGATGCAACCGCTAAGCAGGGTCAGGCCTGGTTATTACTTGGATGGGAGACCCCTCCTCTAGTTTCCTGCATTGAGCAGGGGGTTGGATTCGGTGGCCTGTAGGCCCCTTCCAACTCTATGATCTATGAATCTATAAACCTTACTGAAGGTGGCTGTATTAATACTACCTACAACCATCTTTTGAATAGGGAAGAAGAAAGAAGGAAGGAGAAAAATGGGCAGACAAAGGGAGAAATAATGAGAAAGACTGATCTAGATAGAAACAGCAAGGGTAAAAATAGTATAACATTTATTTATTATTTATTTATTATTTATTATATTTTTAAATCGCCTATCTGGCCGGCCACCCAGCCACCCTGGGCGATGTACAATAATTAAAATACAATAAAATACAATAAAACACAATTAACATTAAAACATATAATTAAAACACCATTAAAAATATAAGCTTTTTTAAAAAACAACAACAACCCTAACCCACCCCATATTCCCGCCTGAAAAGCCATGTTTTTAAAGCCCGGCAGAAGTTCATCAAGGAGGGGCATGACGAAGGTCACTGGGGAGAGAGTTCCATAACTTGGGGGCCGCCACAGAGAAGGCAGGGCCGGCGCTACCACTAGGCAGACCCAGGTGGCTGCCTAGAGCGCGTGGCGGAAGAGGGGCGCAGAAACGGTGCACTCCTTCCTCGCCGCCGGCGCGCTCCTGCCCCGCCTGCCGCCTGCCGCCTCCGCCGCGCCTCCCCGCCCGCCGCTGCTGCTGCCACTGCCGCCTCCGCTGCACCCCCCCGCTGCACCTCCCCCCCCGCCCGCGCGCGCCCGCCCGCCCGCCACCTACCTACCTACCTACCTACCTACCTTCGCATCGTTTCCGGAGCCCCGCCGGCGTTGTTCCCCGGCAAAAAAAAAAAGCACTCTGCTCGGGCGGAGGCTCGCCAGGCGGAATGGAAAGTGAAACTCACCTCCGGAGCGGCTCGAGGGGGGGAGGAGGAGGAGGAGGAGGAGGAGGCAGCCCAAAAGGGGAGGCGTGGGTCTGGCTAGAGACCAGCGGGGCACAAAGAAGGGGGCGCCTCTCTCCCGCGGGGGGGGGCTAGGGCTTTCGCACTGCTTGTTTACTCTGGAGTGCCACTCTTTGTTCACTCACTTTTTATTTATTTATTATTAATTTTAAACGTTGAATTTTCCAAAAGAAGAAAAAAAAATGTCGGAGGCGGCGGCAGCAGCAGCAGCCAGCAGCGGGGGGGGGGGAGGTAGGTGGTGGCGGCGGCGGCGCGGGGGGGTTGCAGAGCAGGGCTGCTTTGCTCCGGAGCCCCCCCCACGGCACGAGAGGGGGGCGCTAAATATAATTTGGCCTAGGGCGCCAAACAGCCCTGCACCGGTCCTGAGAGAAGGCCCTCTTCCTAGTCCCCACCAGCCTGGCTGCTCTGGCTGATGGGACAAGGAGAAGGCCGTCCATGGCAGACCTTGGCAGAAGGAGTCCGTGGCAGATAAAAAACATAATGTTTTTTAAAGGGTTCACATGTTGCAGGCTAGGATTAAGTGTGTGTCCTGCATATGGAAATGTTAAAAACCACAGCTTCAGTCTTTACTCTGTGTTACCTGTGCTCTGGCTCCTGCTTTACCTCCTCTTCTGGGCCCAATCCCATCAGACTTCTTTTGGTCCTGATCCCGGCTAGACTACCAACCTTTTGGTTGCTCACACCCATACAGTCACAGTGCTCTTACATCATGCCCAAAGTAAAATTAAAGCAAACCGCCCCGCCCCCCATTAAACAGGGGGAAATCATGACATGTTTATTCAAGGCTTTTAGAAAGCAGGAAATACATCTTTCATTCAAAGTGCCCCAAATACTTCCCACAAATTCCCACAAATACTTTCACATTGGGAGAAAATGTGAAAAATAGCTCAGATCAGTGATAGCATTGCCAGCCTTTAATTTATATTGTCCCTGCTCCTATGCTCCTGAAGTCTTGGGAGTTAAGTTACAGACTTTAACTATGTGGCCTGATGTGTCGGGATTCCGCTTTTCTCATCACTATCTCCATGACCATGCCAGGAAAGTTTTGTGCTCAATTTCTGCACAGAGGCTGCCTTGAACTTAATGTAAAAGCTTGGGAGAAGGGGACAATAAAAACAAGCTGGAAGGCTATCACTGATAGACATTTCAGCTGTGGAAGTTGCTTAGGGAAGTGATGGCGTTAAAGGCACAGGATCAGGGCCAGTAAAAAGAGTGACAATAATGTGACAACCCCGTGCAACAAGAGTCAAGCAGCAAAGGGTTGAGTGGGCAGAAAAGAGCAAGGGAATACAAACAAAACAAAACCCAGTCCACCTTGGTTTCACAGTCTTCGGGTGATGAAATACTTCCCTTGAAACTCTGAAAAGAAGCCTTTGGTTTAATGCAGCGGTGGGCTAGGGAGAAGGTAGATTAGTACAGTAATACCTTGGATTGCAAGTAACTTGGTCTGAGAGCGTTTTGCAAGACAAGCAAACATTTTTTAAAATTTTTGACTTGATAAACAAGCGACGTCTTGCAAGACAAGTGTAGGGATGTAACCGCTCGCCTCGAGCAGGTGCAGCGGGCCAAAATCGGCCCTGCTCATGCCCGCCAGAGACTCGCTTTGATATAAATGTTTTAGATTACAAGCACGGGAACGAATTATGCTCTCAATCCAAGGTATTACTGTATCTATCTCAGTGAGCTGCAGTAGATTGGCAAGGATTTATGACTCCCAATTGTTTAACAATAGCAGCAACAAAATGACTCCCCCCCCCCCCAAATAATACCTCTGAAATGAAGAAAGCTGGGAGTAACCAGGAGTGGATTTATGTGTAGAAGGACTGTGAACCCTATTAAGTTCTTGTACTCAGAACAAATCCCTGGGCTCAGCATTCTTTAATTCTAACTGTGCGTCTTCTGCACCAGGCTCCGGTTGGTGGACCTCGGGGGGTTTCCGTAAAAAACAAAGAAGTTCCTGCAAGCCTGAAGTCTGCCCACCCTTGGTTTAAGGCGCTGCTGCTTGAAAACGCCAGGGGGGCAGCAAATCTCCCTCTGGGTGAAGTCTCCCATGGCGGTTCCAGCAGCAGCCTTCAAAGCATTCAGCAGAACGACCTCTGTGGACCACACACCGTCAATGTACAGTAGCCAGGCACAGCTGGGAGCACATCTGTTCTCCCTTTGCCTTATGCAAACACACACAGCCACGTGCAGCCCTTGCCTCGAACCCCATGGAAGCCTTGAGCTGGAAGGAAATCAGTGCACCATGTAGTAGTCCAACCCACTGCCTTAAGACAGGATATCCTATATCTCAAGAGTCGCTGGCAGATGCCTGTCCAATTCCTCACCCCCCCCTCCGAACCCTCAAGGAAAGGAAGGAACTCGGTGACCTCCCTAAGGGGGTCCTATTGCTGAAATCTGGAATGCATACACTTAGGATCTGTCTGTTTTCCAAAAGTTTACCTTCTATATCTACTAGGGCTGAACTGAAATGCCCCCACTCTTTTTTCCCCTGTAAAAAAAAAACTGTGAAAAGAGGGCTCATTTCAGGGACACAAACAGGGGTGAAAATGATCACCACCTTTTAAAATGGCTGCGACACTGGAAAGAAGGCAACCCACTGGATAACCTGCAGCAGAGTAACTCCCTCTCTCTGGGTGCTTTGCCAAAAAGCAGGGTGGGATTTCAATTTTATAGCGACAGGCATTTTGGGAGGGAGGTGGCTGCTGCTCTTTTGGAGAAAACGTCATGTGTTCCCCCCAATATGTTATCTTCATCTGTGAAACATTGGATTGTATCAAGATTTTAGAGTGGCACAAAACTGATATTCCTGCATTTTATATCCCTTCTTGCACGGTCCTTGGTGCATAAGGCAAACTATTCCAGTGTCTTTAAAAAATAATAATCTTTGAACACTATCACATTCCTCCTTCCTACCACACACAACTCACTTGTAAAGAAGAGCCATAGCTCAGTGGTAGAGCACTTGCTTTGCATGCAGAAGGTCCCAGGTTCAATCCCCGGCATCTCCAGGTAGGGCCTGAAACCCTGGAGAGCCGCAGCTGCCAGTCAGTGTCGACAACACTGGGTTGGATGGACCAAGGGACTGATTCAGTATAAGGCAGCTTCTTATGTTCCTACTTCCTGTGAGGGACTATATGTTTTGGGATAAGCCCTGCTCCATGTGACATGGCTGAAGGATCACCTTCTCCAACATGAGCCTGTTCATGTACTGAGATCATTTCTGGAGGTGATGATAGGGGCAGGAGAGGCCTTCTTGGTGGTAGCACCCTGCTTGTGGAAGCTCGCCTGACACCCTCTATTACATTTTTCAGCTCCAGGCAAAGACCATTCTCTTCCTCTTGCCATTTTTTTTTAACCATGCCATTTTATGCTGCTTTTAGTGGTGGCCCGATCGACTGTATTGCTGATTGTGTACTTTTATTCTTTATTTGTAAGCCAACCTGGAAATATTTATATAGAAGTTCTTTAAATAAATAAATCATAAACCAAAGGTCAGCTTGACAGCTATGAGAAAGTTTCCCCTAATGTTTACCCCTAATCTACCTGCCTGTATTTTACCAGTTCTTTCCCCTCTTTGTTCCAGCCTCTTTTTTTTATATAGCATTTTTGCATACTGCCATGCTATTTCCTCTCCCTTCATTTCACTTCAAGCCTCCACATACCATGACAATCAGAACAGGGACTTTTTTATTACTGTTTTTTTTTTTAATCATAGCACCTCAGTTGTAAAATTACCTCCTTCAGGATGGGAGAGCTCCGTTATCTAGCATTTGTTTTCCAAAAAGTCTTTGCAACAATATATTTTTTGTTTACTTGCTGCAGTTTATGCTTTAATGTTTTTTAAATGGCTGGTTGTGTTATTTTAAAGGATTTTTTAAACACTTGATTGTTTTATATGAATTTATAACTCACCTTGGGTTAATTATATGGAGAAAGGCCTGCTATAAATAGAGTAAATAATAAATGAACAAACAAACATTTTCGTTAGGACAAACTCATCCAGTTTATTTGGCCTTTCCTCATAAAGTCTGATTGCCAGACCACAACCCGGAGATCCTGCCTATACGTTTACAAGTTCTGAGACAGCAGAAAGGCACAGGGTTACATTTCTGAAAGAAATGCATTCAGAATACAGTTCCATAAAAGGCACGGTCAGAATTAACTGTGTCTTGTGTATTTGCTTGGGAAGACTGGTCACATCCCTTTCAGAAACACATCCATAAGTCTCACTCCTACCTACACACCCCACGAGAATGGACTCTCACATTGCCATTTCTCACTAATATATAATGCAGTTATGGGATTCGTTGCCACAGGATGTGATAACAGCCAGTAATGTTAGAAACAAGAGTGCCAGGGCACTTCCAGATGAGGCTCTTATCGTGCAATTGCCCTGCCTCTTTCACAGAATTTTACAGGGGGAGGGTACAAGCAATATCGCCTTCCATATGTAGCCCTCCTGTTCTTTCCCACCGCCTCTTCCATCTAATTCTTTTCCACCAGAAAAAAATCCGTTAAGGAAGGAAAGACAGAATAGCCGCACAGTGCCTTTTGATTGTTAGCGCTAGGAGTCATCCTTTGGTTGATCTTGCAAGGTAATCGCTATGTTCTCTCTTATCAGGGCCGGATTAAGAGCATTATGGGCCTGGTGCTGAGGATTTTGGTGGGCCTTTTTATGGAAATAAATAAAATGAAGACGCAATTTTATATTAAAACAAATTAAATATTTTAATTACCATTAAAGTGCCAAAACAGAAACATATTGAAAATATTTTTTTTGTAAACAATAAGCTTGTTAACTCAATAAAACCATTCATCACATATCGTTGATGATAAGTACCTCCACGTTTTTTAACCTCTAGGGCAGTCTTCCCCAACCGGGGCCCTTCCAGATGTTTGGGGCCCCAGCTCCCATCTTCCCCAGCCACTGGCCATGCTGCCTGAGGCAAATGAGAACTGTAGTCCAAAATATCCAAGAGGGATATTTGGTGAACTCTGTTCTCTGGGGTTTTTCAAAATAAAACTTAAAATGCCACACAATTCCCCATGAAAGCGCACGTGCACACACACACACACACACACAGTATTAGCCAAGCACACACACACACGTGCACACACACACACACACACACACACACACAGAACTCTGTTCTCTGGGGTTTTTCAAAATAAAACTTAAAATGCCACACAATTCCCCATGAAAGCGCACGTGCACACACACACACACACACACACAGTATTAGCCAAGCAGGTGACATTTTGCAGGCGGCAGGAGGATCAACACCCCCAAAAGGCAGACACATTCACAACAACCATTTTTAAATAAACATAAACCATCTTCCCCAGCCACTGGCCATGCTGCCTGAGGCAAATGAGAACTGTAGTCCAAAATATCCAAGAGGGATATTTGGTGAACTCTGTTCTCTGGGGTTTTTCAAAATAAAACTTAAAAAAATGCCACACAATTCCCCATGAAAGCGCACGTGCACGTGCACACACACACACACACACACACACACACACAGAGTATTAGCCAAGCAGGTGACATTTTGCAGGCGGCAGGAGGATCAACACCCCCAAAAGGCAGACACCCACACCCACAAACACACAGCCCTTACGTTCAGTTTGGCTCACAAAAGAGGGAAAGCCCTTTTACAGAAAAGAAGGAGAAGGAGAAGGAGAACTTGCAGATCAAGAGTCAAACTTTTGAACCTTACCTGTGCAGAGGAGGGCCATCAGGACCAGCCGGAGCAAAAACTCAAAAACTCCTGCAGCTCATCAGTAAGGGTCTTCCCAATTTCCCCCAAATTATTTATTAAAAAAAAAAAAAGCAGCCACAACAAAAAGCCAGCTTTGCTTGACCAAGAATAATTGTGTTGTTCTTGTTGCTTTTTTTTTTTTTTGTTAAACTAGCATTTGGACAATTGAGCTGCGAATCAGAAAGATCTTTTGCTCGAGGCTGGAGAGAGAGGTCCCTTCTAAATCTGAATATTACAGACCCTAGCAAGCCCCCCATGTGCTAGACGTTCTCACAAAGAAATGTAGTAACAGTGATTGAAATGCAAAGATACTGAAATGCTAATTTGAGAACAACAGTTCTTGCTAGGTCTTGCCTCAAGCCTGTAATGCAGATGTGCTTAGAACACCTTTCTAATCTTGAAAAAATCATTAATTATGCTGAATGATAACGATCAGAGCTAACTCCAAAGGGGGAAAAATCGCTGCGTGTCCCTATAATTGCGGGCCGATTATCTGTTAAGGGCCTGGAGCGGCCGCTCCCACAGCCCCTATCTTAATCCGGCCATGTCTCTTATTGTGAGTTCAGACAACCTCTTACCATGTGCTAGGTTCAATGTTTGTGTCAGGTGCCACAGAGGTCAAACAAGGAACACTGCAGATCAGGCACTGATTCCCTACTCCCCACACCAACAAGCAGACATTATGCGGAAGAGAGCAGTTTGAGCAGGGCCACATAACCACCACAAGCCTAGAGTCCTGATCCTGGGAATCATATGACACCAGAGAGCCAATCTTGCACCACTGCCTGCTATGTGAAGCTCCCAGCAATTTGGCTCTTTCTCAGTATGGACAGCTCATTATTGAGGAAAGCCACTCCCACAGCTCCACCCATCAGTAACCTCCAAGTACTTGCTAGACTTTGGACTTGAGTACCTAACAACCTGTAAGCTACACTGGCAGTACAGGAAGTGGAGTACCTTGAAAGAGTGCTGATTTTTCTGGTGGGTTCCGAGTGGCAATCCCACGATCTAGCCTGCAGAGCTCCCGCTCTGGGATGCTGTGTGAACAGGGAGGGGCATGTCAATGGCTACCAGGGGGACGAAGCTGCAGGTGCATGCGAGTGTGCAAGGGATGCACATCTGTCCCCCTTCAAGACCGCCACTCAGGTGCACTCAGCACACCCACATTCATCTTCTTCCATGCAGGTTCTCCCAGAAACTCCCATTTAAGCAGCACTGCAGTTCATAGTCTTTCTGCCGCGGGGGGTCTTGGCTGGGCACGCACCATGGGATGGCAGCATGGCTAAGACAAGGCATAAACTCACATGGGTTGGAGGAGGGTCAAATCCCAGAGGCCACATGCAAAATGTCTTGCCCAACCCCCCAACCCCCTGTGTGTGTGTATGCTGGGACCAATGACTAGCTTCTAAAAATGCCCTTCGCCATCCAACCTCAACGTGCCACCCTTCCCCATCTTGTCTGCCAAAATCCCTTCACCAGTACCGCTGCTGCCCCCAGTCACCAGCTGAGGGAGCATAGCCTCCTCCCCACATGCCACTGCTTGCCCTCCAAAAACTCCTCACATGTCCCTGAAGAGCTGCCCTCCCAGCACATCCTGCCTACTTATACATCCTTCTTATCCAAGGCTCCTTGTCAGCTGACCAAAGCCTGCCACCACCTATTCCACATCGTTGCCCCTTGGCTGCAAATGCTGACGAAGGACAATTCCCTACTAGACAAATTTAAACCGAATGGAGGAGAGCCTAATGTTGCCCTTAGTGGGGCAAAGGGGCCGACTTGCCAGTCGCTGCTGCTGAATGCCTCAACATCACCCATCCGGTACTGATGGGAGCACCACCAGGGGAGTGGGGAATTAAGAGGGGGCCAGGGTAAGTTGTCGGCTCTGGTCTCCGCCAGCTGCTTGAGGATGCCACATGCTGACACAGGCCTGAGTAATTTGTGCGGAGTTGGATGCCATGGGCCACCCTGGGGATCCCACAAGACTTAATAAAGTTCTTAGGGCCTTTTGTTTGATAACCCTGGGCTAGGAGCAGGGCCGGCATCAAAAGTAGGCATGGTTGAGCACCCACTGAGGGCCCACACCCCAGCAGGGCCCCGCTAACAAAAGCCCCCTGGAGCTGCTCCCCCTCTTCACCTTGCAACCTGCTCACTCACCTGCCTCTCGCTCTGGCCCAGGCAACGCTAGAGGTGAGGAGGAGGAGGAGCAGTAGATGCCACGGCCTACTTGCTCACTGGCTGTCAAGCAAGCAAGTGGTAGCAATGGTGAGGAAGAGGAGGAGGAGCAAGAGCAGCTGGTGACAATGGTGATGAGAAGGTAGACTCACTGAGGGAGGGGCCGATTGAAGGTGTCTTGCCCAAGGGTCCTCAAAAACCAGGAGCCGGAACTGTCCAGGAGACTGATCAATGAACCAGAAAGCCCCCATTTTAAGAGCCCCGCCATTGTCCTGGATTTAATTATCTGGTTAGACAACCCTCAAATAACCCATGGCTTGTTTTAGGCTAACCCTCAAACAACCCCTGCTGCCTGGGTTTGCACAACACGACAAGGCACACCAAGCCCCCGCAGGTAAATTAAGCCACAGTGGGCTGTCGTGTCGTGTGAACCAGGTCAATAGATGGCCTTTGGTAAACCATTATCTCTTATTCTCAGCCTCCCATCTGCAATCTTCTTCTATAATAATGAAAGAAGATGCATGTGTGTGTGTGTGTGTGTGTGTGTGTGTCTGTCTGTCTGTCTGTCTGCCTGTAAGTGCCATAGCAACAAGACAGTGTAACCTAGACACCTGAAACTTGGCATGCATACTAAAGGGTGTGTGCACCTCCAGATTATTTGGTTTTAAAAACACATTAAGGGTGGCTGGAGGGATGCGGGGAGTTGTAGGACCTTTTTCTGTCTAGACATGCATAAGATTGCACCCTAATTCATTTAAATTAATCTGTGTATTTGAAACCTGCAGTACCATCTTCAATCACTAGGTGGTAGACTTGCCTAACCATAGCATAGGTTTGCAGGCAATACAGTTTGAAGCCAGGGGGGAGTAGTCAGATGGACAGAGTCACAGGGTTGCCCCCACCCCGCCAGACAATAAAGTGGGCAGACGTCTCCCTCAGGGGTCTATAGGGGTTCTCCATGGCAAGGCCCGTGCCTAAGGGGTGCCAGGGCTGTAGCTTTCCTCAGGCAGGGGCAGGCATAATGTGTCCAGGTCTGACAGCCGCGTAACTTTGCTTGACGTCTTCGCTGTATCAAGCGAAAGGCTATTCTGACCCCTGCAAAGCAAGATACATTTGCTGGTATGATCACAAATACTGCTGACTTGCCTTGCAGGGTTATTGTAAGGATTTCTGAGAGAATGTATCCAAAGCACTTGTAACACTCTAAAGTGTTATAGAAACGGTAAACATTAGAGCAGTGTTCTCCAACCTTGGGAGCTGGCTGGGGCATGCTGGGAGTTGTAGGCCAAAAACATCTGGGGACCCAAGGTTGGAGAACACTGCAGTAGAGGCTGCGCTCAGTGGGTCCTCCCACACCTGATGAGCGGGGAGCAATACCTCTGGAGATGCCACCCTGACTTGCCCTCCCCTTCCGCATCCTTGGCTGAGGTTTGAAAGGCCTCCTCCAAAGTCAAGCTTGTGGTGCTGGGTGGCTCCGTCGGGGCTGAGCCGTGCCAAGCGTAGCTTGCCGCAGGCCGGCTCTTCACAGCGCCTTGGGCTCCAGCCAGCCTTTTGATCTCTGGGAGTTTCAGTTTGGGGCTTTTTTGGTTTCTGGAAGATTAAAAAAAGAAAGAAAAAAGGGGCCTTCAATTCATCAGCATCTCTTTTTGCCAGTACAAACACAGAAAGAAGGAGGGGGTGGGCCGGGAGCAACTGCAGCGCTGGCTGGGCTGCAGGGGGACACGTGCAAATGGTTACCACGCTTATGAGGAGCTTCCTCGCAACTGGATTCTCCGGGGAAATGCCCTGCCGCCAGTGACGGCACCCCTGTGTCAAGTTCTTCCATCCTTTCTCCACTAGTTCAGGGCATCATGAGGGTTTCCTTTGACCCAGCTCTGCCAGCAGCATCAGCAGCCAAAGATTGGGGGGGGGGGGATTATCCTACACGTTCTGGGGTCGCGTTTTTGGAATGAATCATTGCTTTTAGCTGCTTTTCTCTCTCGTGAGCTGCTTTGAGCACAGTTATTGGGGGAAAGAGGCAAATAAATTACAATCTAATCTAATCTGGAACTTGACACAGGATGCCGTTTTTGGCAGCAGAGCCATGCTGGGCGCAGTATGAAGCTCCCCTCGTACCATTGGTTTTGGCATCGGGCAAATACATTTGTGTTTCGCCAGGCTTTTAAGAACTGCTAACGATAGCATTTTTAGAGCAGTTTCCATTTGACTATCTGACTGGGCAGTTGGTGTTTTAGTCTGTGTTAATTTGTATGTTTTATGTAATTACTTCCATGTCTTCTTGTTGTTGTACTTTTATTGTTTCTTACTACATTGTTAGCTGCCCTGGGAACATACATTTATGTTGAAGGTAGAGGATTTAAATTATGTAAGCAAACAAGTGAACGCTGTCAGGGTGCCAGGGCTGGCCCTCCCATTAGGCAGAGTGAGGCAGTTGCCTCAGGCGGCAGATTGGCGGCAAGGTATTGGAGGAGAGATTTGTGCGCCATGCAGCCTGCCCTGTGCCCCCTAGGCTAGCCTGCTGCCTTCAGGCATGGTGGAGAATGCTGTCCCATTTCCAGTGTTGTTGAAAGATTCGGCTACCAGTCCAGACAGCTTTTGTACATGGAAGGGGAGGGGGGAGCCATCTTGTCTTTCACCTCAGGCAGCAAAATGACTTGGGCCAACTCTGCAGGGTGCATTTTCAACAAGTATCTTTTAATGCAATTGCAAAGGGCCAAAGTAATGTGATCTGGGCAGAGCAATCCTACGGGGGCAGAGGAGGAAAAATCCATGGCAGAAAAACTTCCAAAGACCTGTCAGGCTCATGCAGGCCAGGACGGAAGGTGGGGGAGTGGACTTTGTCTGGGTTTGCCTCCGGATTATCCTTTAAAAAAACAAAACAAAACAATCCTCCCATTGGTTCAAATTGCAGAGAAAATAACTAAAGGTGCAATCCTATCGCATGTTTAGACAGAGAAAAGGCCTACAGCTCCCAGCATGCCCTAACCAGCATGGCTAGCTTGGGCATGCTGGGAGTTGTAGGCCTTTTCTCTGTCTAAACATGCATAGGATTGCGCCCTAAATCAGCTCCAGAACAAGCATAATTTCCCTGTGCCTACGGCATACCTGGGGAACAACCCACTGATCCATCCCTAAACCCCCAGAATGTCCCCTTTTTGCCCTTAGCACCGTTGGAGCAGTGACGGCAGAACAGGCATGACAGTGGAGCCTTCCATGGCTAGTCAGGAGCAGACATCTGCAGAAGACCTCCCTCTCCACCCGCAAAGGGGGATATCCACAGCATTGTATGACACACACCCGCCACCCCAGGATGCCCCCCAGACACCATAGGATTGCGCCCTAAAAAGCCACTTTGCATTTAATGTACAGATTTTTAAAATACGGATCCACCCTACAGAGCTGATAGGCAACTAGTAGTACATCTTATGATGTACTTGTCTTATGCTCTATAGTCGCATCCAATATTTGACTAAAACATACACAAATTGTATCAGATATAGATAAAATGCCAGTTTCCCCTTTGAAATAGGGTGATTACAGATTGTTATTTTACCATATAATTTTCCACACAACACC
This sequence comes from Shinisaurus crocodilurus, assembly GCA_021292165.1. Taxonomy (NCBI): domain Eukaryota; kingdom Metazoa; phylum Chordata; class Lepidosauria; order Squamata; family Shinisauridae; genus Shinisaurus; species Shinisaurus crocodilurus. Next base: position 32,897,227 of record CM037881.1, read on the forward strand.
TGTACCTGATTTGTGGTAAAATTCTCCTTACCACTCAGCAGGATAATGTAGATGTAACAATAACAAACCTGTAGGTTTTCTATAATGAGGCAAACATCAGCTGGATTTATAATGAGGCAGAATTTAGATCAGTAAAATGCCCCTGCACCACGCTTCTGGAGGTCCTCCTATTGCTGCTTTTAAAAGGAGTTTAAAAAGAGACATTCAAAGATATCGCATCACGTCCATTTTTGTCCTGGCTCTCACCTAGCTAGAGCTCTCAGGTGAGAGACTCCATCCCAGAGTAAGTAAGGGCCAAACTAGTAGGCAATCACTTGTGACCAAGTAAGATTGTCTTCCAGGATAAAATTACAAAAATAAAATTATATAAAGAGGAAATTGTATAAAATTGTGTAGACTCTAGCGATGGGTCCGTAAGTGACTGTGTGGAGGCCAAACTAGGCATGACATGAAGGTTCTGTGTTTGGTGCTCTTTATGTGTGTGAGTTTTCTTTCTAAAAGAGCAGCCATGAGGGGGGCTGATTTAAAACAGAGTTGTGGGTTGAGGGAGGAGGGTCTGACCATTTGCCCCTGCACTGCAGCCAGAGACGGCCCAAGACATTTTGCTGCCTGAGGTGAAGGTCAAGATGGCGCCCCCTCCCATGCCATGTACAAAGGCTGACTGGATTGGCAGTTAAGTCTTTCCTCAGCACTGGCAATGGCACAGTGACAGCACCCTCCACTGCACCAGAAGGCAGCAGGCTAGCTTAGGGGAGTGTAGAGCAAGCCGCGTGGCCCACAGCTCTCTCCTCCAACACCTTGCCGCCAACTCCCAGCATCTGCTGCCTGAGGCGACTGCCTCACTCTGCGTAATGGCAGGGCCGGCCCTGACTGTGGCCCCAATACAAATTACCTCTCCCATCCAAAGCTGTTATTAACCGCAGATGGGAAAAAATATGGGCCTAAGAACCCATACACTTTATTTATTTATTTATTTATTTAAACTACGTTTCTATTTATATACATTTCTATTTATTTTATTTTATTTAGAACATTGCTATGCCCCACCCTCCAGTTCAAACTCTCAGGGCAGCATACTATAAAACAATTAAAAACAGTAAATATAGAAAACCCTACAGAAGTGTTTAAAAAACTGTACCGCCTAGTTTGGGCCTTTCCTTTCCCAGTTTGTATGTTCTTACATTCTGTGTGGCAGTCCATTCTTTAGAAACTGGGTCAAAGAACATCCCTGAAAATAAATTATTCCTTTTGGCTCAACTGGTAATCTATGAAGATGCAACCAGTACGTATATGCTAAGGTGATCCAGAAGAAGCTCTGCAAAATCTGCATAGTTCAACTCTTATTTCTTTCTTTCTCTCTCTCTCTCTGAGCCAAAACAGATATTATTTTAAACAACATATATCTAGCAGCAACCTCTTTTTGTCATTTTTACTTTAGAGTAGGTGCGGGGGCCCTGATCCAGATTGGGATCCTAGCGTGGGGGGCTTTTAAGATCTGGATTGGGGTCCCCATGCCTACTCAAGATTAAAAATGAAAAGAAGATAGAGCTGCAAGGAATAGATTTAGAGTAAAAGTGTGCTTCTTCCCCCCCCCCCTTCTTTCTTTTTAGTTCACTCTTCAGTTTTCTCTGAACACGAGGAACCTTGCCTCTTCTTCCGAAGAGCGGTGAAGGTGGAGGTGGAGGAGGGGGAGTTCAAGGCTGGCTGCCCAATTTATATGGATGATGGTTCATGATTACTTTCTGGGAGGTCGTCCCTTAATCGGACCATTCGGTGTGCTTGATGGCGCATAGGCTCTGCCACTAACCACACTCGCCTGAGTGGCTGTTGTGGGTGGCAGTTCGGAGGGAAGGGGAGGCCTTCGCCCAAAGTCCAAGACAGCTCTGCTTATGAAGTGGTTCACCTTGTTGAATGATTCTCGGTTCATTCCTTGGCTTTTTGTGGTAGCTTGGTGGGGAAGGGGGGAGGAGGCAGACTTCCCATCCATCTCAGAAGAAAGCGGGTGTGTGTATGTGTTCAGTCTATGTCATCGTCTGGTTTAATTCGTTTCTGTTTATTAGGGCTGCAAGCTTTAATCAGTAATTGAATCAAGTAATTTTATTAGTCATTGGGGACCCAGTCTTATTCAGCGGGGCTGAGAATTAAGGGCACACTGGTTTGCTTGTCTTTGGGGGTGATTTTCATGTGCTACCGGAACGACAAAGAAACGATTAAATACGGCTTTTCCTTTTAACAATGAGTGAGGAATTCAGTCTTTGCTAATTCTGATATGAATTGACCTGATCCACGCCTCCAATGTACAGATCAGACCTTAGTTATCCCCCCAGATTTCACACTACTCCTACTTAAGACGCAGTTCTTGGCAGTTTAAACATACCAAAATACATCTATAAATGTGAGTTCTGAGAGAAAATACATTTTATTTTATTTATTTTATTTATTTTATTTTATTTTTTTAAATGAACACACATACAAAAAAAATATAAACCCACAAATCCATATAACCGTGGTGACGGGTGCAAAGTGCACCCGTCACCACGGGGCCAAAAAAATAATTCTATCCACATAATCCATTATTAATCTATATTCCAAAAATACATCATATCTAGACATGGCTTACTCCCTTTTCCCTTTACTAAAACATAATCTAAAAATGATCCCCATATATCCTTAAAATTATTTTTCTTTAATTGTCCCTTTTTACATTTAATACTACATGTTAATTTATCATTTAAAGCAATACCCCACACCTCTTTATACCAATCTATAATTAAATACTGATGTTGAACTTTCCATTTCCTTGCTATCAATAATCTCCCCGCCGTTAACAAACTTACAATTAATTCCTTTATCTCTTGAGAACACAGAAGTTTCTCCGTTATTGATAACAATGCTAATTTTGGACAGACCTCCAAATTAATGCCAATAATTTCTGAAATTTCTACAAAAATGTTATTCCAAAAATCCAAAACGCTTTTTAAAATATATATTTAAATACCAATTTTTGTGCAAAGGGTTTAAAAAAAAAGAATTTCAGATTAATGTAGAAATAAAATGAAATGGACTTATGGGTGAATGCATGCAAAGTGGCATGGGCTGGAAATAGATTGATTTGGACATGCCTAAGTGGTAGGTTTTGTTCATGACTTTGCAAGTTGTCCCAGACTTCCTTCAGTATCTCAGAAAGGCATGTATTTTGGTCATACACCAAATGATTTAAACTAAGGTAAACTCCACTCTACTCAGCACTGGTTAAGCCTCATCTTGAGAACTGCGTCCAGTTCTGGGCACCACAGTTTAAGAAGGATGTAGACAAACTGGAGAGGGTTCAGAGGAGGGCAACAAGGATGATAAAGGGACTGGAAACAAGGCCCTAGGAGGAGAGACTGAAAGAAGAGAGACTGAGGAGAGACTGGGCATGTTTAGCCTTCAGAAGAGGAGACTGAGGGGAGATATGATAGCACTCTTCCAGTACTTGAAAGGTTGTCACACAGAGGAGGGCCAGGGTCTCTTCTCGATCATCCCAGTTTGCAGGACACGGAATAATGGGCTCACAGGAACCCAGATTCCACCTAAACATCACGAAAAAATTCCTGACTGTTAGTTAGAGCAATAAGACAATGGAACCAACTACCTAGGGAGGTGGTGGGCTCTCCCACTCTGGAGGCATTAAAGGTGCAGCTAGACGGCCATCTGTAAGGGATGCTTTGACCTGGATTCCTGCATTGAGCAGGGGGTTGGACTCGATGGCCTTATAGGTCCCTTCCAACTTTACTTTTCTATGATTCTATGATTCCATATTTAAACTAAAACTAAATTAATTGATCGGCTGAGTGAGTGAATCAACTATTTATTTAGCATGTGTTTTGCACTAGCATCTTCTTGGTCCTTTCCTTTTCTCCTTTGGATTTTTAAGTAGTGGAGGCAGAAAAATAAGAAACAGTATCCTTTCAAGAAGAAGCCATGTGTAAACAAAAGAATCTTGAACCAATGTCACTTCTGATATGACAGCAGGAATGCCCCTTTGGCACTGTGGGTGAGGATATCACCTTTTCCTGGAAAGACGGGGAGGGGACCTAGGCTAGCCACTGACACTAGTCTCCGCACCTGACTGTTTGGGAAAAATCAAACGAAAACAACTGGGTGGCAACCCAAAGTACAGATGGTTGCTGACTCTTGTCATAATTTGGGGGGCGGGGGCTGGGAGTAGTCCAGGGGTAGAGCCTAGTGGTTTTTGTTGAGTGCAGGGGTCAGACCCTAGCAAGTTTGTGTTTGAGCAGGTTCTGGGGTTGAGCCCAACACAAACTCTGTCTATTCATATAAGGTGCATAACTTTAAAAATAAAAGTGGGTGAAAATGGCCTTACTTTTGCTTTTCTGACAACTGACACAAAGCAGCCCCCCACCCTGCAAAACAAAAACAAAAGCCTAACCAGGCCACTTTTTTCATGATAGGTTGGCAATTACAGGCAGTCCCCAGGTTACGAACGAGTTCCGTTCTTAAGAATGTCTTTAAGTCAAATTTGTATGTAAGTCGGAACAGCATAGTGTTCTATACAGTACGTTAAAATTGGCATTTACGCAAATTGCGTAAATTACGCAAATTGCGTAGTATACTACGCTATGTACTCTACGTAAACGACATAGTGCTGGGGAACCCAGAAGCCCGTTCTTAAGTATGGGTTGTCTGTAAGTTGGACGTTCTTAACTCGGAGGACTGCCTGGATAGCACAGCTCCAGCATAGTCTAATATGGGCACAGCAAGTGGTGCAGCTTGGACTGGAACTTGCAGGGCCAAATGACCACCCAGAGAGTGGCAGGAGATCAGGGCAGCAGAAGGAAACTCCATTTTATTCCTGTAGTCATGAAGGTGCTATGATTTAAGTAAGTCTAAAATGCAAAACTGCACATGCTCAGAGTATTTATTTTTTTAAATCAGGGTGGGCAAATAGCTTTGTTGCTATTGTTCTAATGTAGAAACAGTGTTAAAGCATGCATTGCTGGTTGGAGGGTGAAGAGAAAAGTTAGCTGTGTGCTTTACAACTGAAGTAATACAATGGCCCTCTAAAGGGCACCCCTACAACACCATTAAGGGTGTAATCCTATGCATGCTTCGGCAGAAACTGCCCTCTCCACTTGTGCAGAAGTCCTACAACTCCCAGCATTCCACTTGTGTAGAAGTCCTACAACTCCCAGCATTCCCCAGCCACCATGGGATGCTTGCTGGGGAACATGCATAGGATTGCACTGTCAAGGTTCCATCACCCCAACTTCATACAGACCCCTCCATCCCCTCCATTCTATGGATAACCTTGCTACTGGGACTTCAAAGGAGGGACCATTCACTCCCTGAATCTCAATAGACATTCCTGGTACCAAATCTTCAGGTGTCACCAAATCTGCTCGGATCAGAGAAACATCAGCTCCAGAATCCAACATTGCCATAATGGTCTTATCCTTTACATAAACAGGTTCTTTAAACTGATTATTAACCTCTTCTCTGTTGGTGATCACAAATCCACAATTATAAGGTTTTTTTATACTTGCTACACCTTGTGGCTTGGTTTGTTCGGGTTTAGGACTACCTGGGTTAGCTGGTGTTACCGCTTGTAACTTAGGACAGCTACTCCTGATGTGGCCTGTCTGACCACACGAATAGCAGGCACGGTCTCTGGGGTGAGAAGGATCAAAAGGAGGTTTTTTGAACTCCTTTTTACTTGGGGCTTCCCATTTCCCCCCCTTCTTCTCAGACTCAATCCTGGGGCCTAACCCTTCTCGGTTTTCAATCAATTTGTCAGCCATTTCTGCAGCTTGGTTTACAGTTTCAGGATCTTTATCCTTAACCTTCAGTTTTATTTCTCTGGGCAACCGAAAATAAAACTGATCCAGAGCCATAAGCTCTAGCACCTTTTCCCTGTTGTCAGCTTTTGCTCCATCCACCCATTTTAATAGGTTTTTTAATTTTGTTGCAAACTCTACCATAGATTTACCAGGTTGAGGTGTTAACCCTCTGAACTTTTTCCTAAAGTGCTCAGGGCCTAACCTGAACCTTTTAAACACAGTTTCTTTGAATTGAGCGTAGGAAACAGCCTCCCCCTCTGGCATGCTATTATAAATCTCTGCCAGCTCCCCTTTGATTAAATTAGGCACAAACTTCATGTAATCACCCTCCTGCAATCCCCACTTCTGTGCTGCCCTTTCAAAAGTGGTCAGGAACACTTGTGGGTCTTCTCCTGGGGTGTATGCTGTGAAGTCCTTCGGGGTAACTCTGACAGGCTGCTCCTGTTTCAATTGCATCATCCTTTCCTCGTGTCTGCGTTGTTCTTCCTGCTGACGAAGCTTCTCCCACTCTAACCGGGTCTCTCCTTCCTTCTGCTTTGCCACTAGCCGCAGTTCCTGTTCACGGAGCTCCCATTCTTTTGTTTGGGGTCCTGCTACCCTAGGGCTAGAGGGTGCAGCTCTTTCTATTACCGCCTGGGAGATCAGCATAACTTTCAGTTCCTCTGCTGTTTTCTCCTCCCATGGCAAATTGTCCTTTTTACACTGCTCTATCAGGGCAGTTTTGTTCATGGAGAGATACTGGCTCATTTTACTAGCCTCACTGGGTCCCTATTCCTCAGTCCTGAAGTTAAAAAATACACTGCTTTTGCCAGCTCTATTAGTAAAAAAAACCCAATCTCTGTTTGGAGTGCTTAATCTCAATGTTCAGGATCCCACCGCTAACACCATCTGTCAAGGTTCCGCTACTGCAGGGACCCCTTGATCTGCCTCCAGCAACGTGGGTGTAGGCTGTAGACGTGGTGAATAAGTCACTCCAAACTCCAGGTAAACAACAACACTTTACTTATAATATTAGGGTCTTTACTTAATAGAGTGGTTATAATTCAAAAGCAAGTATGATAAAATAAAACAAACAAACAAACAAACAATCCAATGTTCTCTAGTTAAACTTCAGACTACCTATATCCTATGCAGCCAGTTTCTCTTTCTCTCTCTCTGCTTCTCTCTGCTGTTTCTGTGCTGCTGCTTCAGCTCTCTCCCAGCACACACTGACTGCTAGCTGACCACACCCCACATATATAGTCTTCCCAGGAATGGAAGGTTATAACCATGTGACCTTGCACAGGAGAACTGATTCTTAACTTCTATTGGGTAACTTAAAACTCTCAAACTCCCCCTCCCATCCAAGTGTTTGGGCCTTCAGGCTTCACTATTCGAGGGAGGTGTTTGGGCCTTCAGGCTTCAACAAACTCAATCCTGTGTAGGCCTCAATCCCTCACATGCACCCTAATCCCACCCCAGGGTCTAAAATTACCTAGCTGGACCGCTGGACACAGCACAGATTGTGAAGGCCAGTTCAGATGCTCAACACAATGCATCTTGCCGGGTTATAATGGCCAGACTCATACCTCCAATGAGTATAAGAAAATGCAGGTTTTTGAGTGGTATAGAACACATTACAAGCTGATTTGATTGCTTTTTAACTGATGGCTTTGAAACTTTGTAAACTGCTCTGAATATTTTAGCTAAAGAGCAGGATGGTTAGTTAATGGAATAAATTAACTTAAATTAAATAAGCAATCATGTGCAACCAAGCCCTGAAACCATTTTTTTAAAAAGGAAACCAACCTGAGACTTGAGTAATTTTTATAAGACACTAGCTTTTTTTACCCGGCGTTGCATGGGTCGTCATTTTCCTATAGGCATTCTTTGTTCGAAATTCCTTAAGGTAGCTGACCGCTGTTTTGAATCGCTCCATAGGAAAGGTCCCCCAGGACTACATAATGGAATCCCAGCTCCCCCAGGACTACCAGCTCCCCCGGAACTACACAATGTTATCCCTGCTCCCCCCTCCGGGACTACACAATGAAATCCCTGCTTCCCCCCCCCCCCCCGGCCTACACAATGAAATCCCTGTTCCCTTTCCCCCAGGACTGCTCAATGAAATCCAATACACATTGGATATTGAAAGAAATCCCCAACGTGTGTACTGCAGTTAAGGATAATGCTGTTGTTTATTGCATACAGCCAAATGGTTCTGTTTGGTTTTTTAAAATTGTTTCTAGAGGGGTGTTTGTCTGTTGCAGCAAAAACAACAAAGAGTCTTGAGGCATCTTAAAAGAGTAACAAATTATGGCATACGTTTTTGTGGACCACAGTCCACTTCATCCGTTGCGAGTGCATCAGACACATTTGTGTGTGTATTATTACAAGAGAAAATCAGTCTATACATGCTCAGAAACATTCAGTTCTTAAAATTCTTTTAAAAAAACAATAATTGGTTCCAGTAAGCAGGGAAAGACACGCAACATGAGATGCCAGAAGGAATTTTGAAAGCAAAAATTGGCAATGCGGACCCTCAAACTTCTCCAGATTGACCTGGAAAGGAAGGAGGGTGATTGGTTTGGATTGAGGCGGCAGGAAAAGCAGAATCATAAATCCTCTCCAGATTAGCTACATACTTAGGCCTTGGTCAACAGGCAGACCTTGGTCAACACGCAGACCTAGCCTGATGGCTCATGACCTTTAGAGAAATTCTAAGGCCCTGGGGCTAGACATTAACCTATACATGGGGCTGCTGATTAAAATGACAATCATGCATCTAGCTCCTCCCTCCCTCCCATAGCATGCAGTAGAACGTACAGGCAACAACATGGTGATGATGGTAACTGACTGCAGCTGGTAGAGGGCGGGGAAATTGTGACATCAGGAGATGGGTAAGTTCTACTAGATGCCCAAGTTTGTGAGGAGCTAGACAAGCAGTTGCTGTTTTAGGTGGCAGCCATGTGTTTACGGCAGGGGTGGGCAACTTATGGTCCTTCGGATGATGTGGGACTCCAACCCGCATCATCCCGCACCATTGCCTATGCTGCTAGGTCTGATGGGAGCTGTAGTCCAACAACATCTAGAGGGCCACAACTTGCCCAGCCCTGGTTTAGGGTAACATCTACTTTAGGTGTAAATTGGTGCTGCTTCTATCCGGGTGCTGGTTCTTTTGTTCCAGCCCTACTTATCCTCCGAGCTACTAAAAACTTCCTCTCCAGTGGGAGGGGGCCTGTCTGCACCACTTCCTGCCTTTCTGCCCAAGACTAATACATCCCCACACCACCCTCTTCCCATTGAATATCCTTGACCTCTTTCCCAGTTCTTATAACATAGATTATAACTCTTTAGAATGGGAATGCATCATTTCTGTGTTCTGTACAGCACCCAGCACACTGCTAGTGCTAAATAATAAGCACTCTTTAGTATTAGTCTCCTGGCTGTATTATCTGACTAGAAAAGATGGTAAAGCCTCACAGAGGGTGTATGTATTCTTTGTCCCCGCTCCCATGTCCCATCCATAATCAGCACAGCAAACACTGTGTGTTCTCTTTGACTTCCCCACCCGCCTGCCTGACTTTTGCCTGTGTTTGTGTCCAGACACCAGAGAGCTCACGCCAGGCCTGTGGTGCTTCTGATGTCTTTGAGGCAAAGGCGCCATCAAAATCGCCAGCTCCTATCAGGCCCTTCGCTCTCTCGCTCTCTCTGTGATGGGTCAGGAATGCAAGCTTTGTGGCCCCTCCCCCTGGCCGCAGCGTTTATTTAATATCCTGAAAAAAATTAAAATAACTTTTGCGGCCTCTAGGAGAAACAAAGATAAATATAATAAATGTGAGACAAAAATATAAGCCTACAGAGGGACTGGAAGCTTTCCTAACCAACGACTGGGATCTAGGAGGGGCATAAATTTAGAAGGGGGCACATACCCACGCACACACAATGCACATGCATGAATGGGTGGACAGGATGCACAAATGTAGGCAGGCTTGCATGACTAGATATAAAACATGTGGACAGTGACATAAATATCCAAGAATGAACACACAAGAATTTTCTTTCATAGACTCACAGTACCTAACATACAACTGTAGATACAAACGTGAACACACATGCACATTGATGTGTGGACACAACAAATATGGATGACCCAAAAGTACAGACACCTCTTTGGTGTCACACAGCTGCCGGTTACATTCGTAGGCAAATGGAATGGATATAAAAATGCTTTTCAATCAAAGCAAGTGGGACCTGGAGAAAAATGTTGTAGGGTAGGCTCCATCCTACAAGAAGTGCATTACACTCCTTTCCCCCCACCATACCCCACAACACCGTGTTGTGTTTTTCTTTTCCACCTGTCACTCTGCAGTTTGTGGCAATTGAGCATGTTTGATTCTCATTAGGATATTTTTTGAGGGATTGTCCCCTTAGATTTTGTTTGTTTGTACTTCTGAAAACTTCGGAGTCCACCAAAGCGGGCTGCTACCTCCTTCTTGATTCACAGTGGCCCAGTTTGGGCTACAGTCATGCCAACACTCACCACCGGATTTTGGTATTAGAAAGAGCAACTAGGTGCATCAATGACTATGAGCTTTTCTAGATGAGGCTGTTTAACCTGCTGCTTCTGCTTCTAGATTCTTTGCAGAATTAAGACTGGGGGCTTTTCTACAAGAGGCATTTATTGTGCACTTGTGATTCCATAGATTTAATAGATCATAGAGTTGGAAGGAGCCTGCAAGGCCATGGAGTCCAACCCTCTGCTCAATGCAGGAAGCTAGAGGAGGGGTCTCCCATCCAAGTAATAACCAGGCCTGGCCATGCTTAGCTTTCCACGCTCAAACAAGCTGAACCAGCATAAGCCACAGGCCTGTATATTCCTTACTCATAGTTGTTTACGGGCTCTTTAGACGATGTCATGATCCTCCAGTTTCACTTGTTTTTTTTCAGAGCACTTTCCTAGGTTTTTGTTTTTTTAGAATGGGGAAAATGAGCTATTAAATTACAATGTCCCTGCTCGGCCATGAAACTCACTGGGTGACTTTGGACCAGTCACTGCCTCTCAGCCTAACCTACCTCACAGGGTTGTTGTGAGGATAAAATGGAGAGGAGGAGGAGGATTATGTAAGCTGCCTTGGGTTCCTTTCAGGAAAAAAGGCGGAGTATAAATAAATAAATAAATATAAATAAATAAATAAATAAATGGGGAAGATGGCACTCTCTCCTGGTGTATTTGCTCTATACTGCTGTGGCACTGCTCCACCTAGAGGTAGTGTAGCAGAAAAGCAGGAAAGGAAAAGCTCTTTGTGCAGAGCTTGGATCTCAATGCTGCTATGAAACCGAAAGTAGACAGAGTGATTAACAGCACAATAAATGCCTGTGTAGAAAAGCCCTGGATCTCTACACAATGTGTTTTCCCCTTTCCCACCTTTCTGTACTTTCCATTACATAACCTCTAGGTGGTGCTGTGGTATAGTAGAATAACACAGCTACATTGGCGGAGGGTTGTGCTTTGTTTTGCATTGCCAAAAATACTGGATTTTTCCTCCCCCCCCCCAAACTCGTAACACTGCTTTGAAAACATAAGAGCAAAACTGGAGGATGACAATGTTGTCTACAGCACCCGTAAACAACTGTGAGTAAGATATAGTGAGTGCACAATAGAAGCCTTGTCTAGAAAAGCTCTGTTAGTCATGATAGCCAAAAGGGAGCCCACATATTGAAAGGGCAGGCTCCAATCACCAGATGATGAGGACAACAACAAGAGACAGCAATCTATATCACATTCTGCTTTAAGCTTTGAAAGTGCATCTGCCTAGTTTAAGTTGGAGACAGGGACTGGGCTGGCATGACACAACAACCTATAATGGGTTGCTACCCACAATGGGTTATCATGTCTTGCAAACCCGCACCGATTTCTCCAGGGTGGCTTGTTTGAGGGCAACAAGCCACCCCAACAACCCATGCACTGTTCTGGGGGTTGTTGTACGCACAATGGGTTGTCGTGTCATCTGAACCCAGACAACCAACCCCATCATGGGCACAGGGAATCGGCCACAGAGCCACTTGGCAAGAGTGGCAAAAACCCCTTGCCGCTCTTGCCATTGGACTCCCAGGCAACTGCCAGTGCCAGCTGCCCCAAAAGTGCCCAAGTGGCACCTGGAAGCAGCTGGCACTGGCTTCTCCCTGGTCCCCCTCCCACCACAATCGTGAGCTGTTTCGGGCTCGCCATGGCTTTTTTTCTCTTTAAGCTTTTTTGTAGGGGGGATTTCGCAATCCCCGTTTTGACAGCTAGTTGTCAAAGCTCTAGGTCCCTTTAAAAAGGGGTTCTGACTGGGAAATGGTGCTGTTGTTTTTTGACTCGGACATACACAGCCACGTGTGTAGCTGTCAAAACTAGTTAGCTGTCAAATCAAAACTCCTTTTCCCAAAGAAAAGGGTGTGTTTGTGCACATTTGCACTATTCCGGGCACCTAGAGGCTCAGGACAAAGTACAAAATGTGCACCAGGATGGGGACTAACTGGGGGTGGGGGTGGGGAAGATGAGGATCTTTGCATGAAGGGGGTATAAATCCCCCCAAACCCTTATTTTTTGTGTGCAAAGGTCCCTCGCACCTTTGGTTTCTCTTGACAGCTCACCTTTTGACAGCTGTCAAGAGAAACCAAAGGGAGCAAAAAAGCATTTGGAACCTCTTCTGGGAAATGTCCAGGGTTTGTACCTGCTGTACCTTGCAGCAGGCACCCTGCAGGACATTGCCCCAGCTGAGGCTTCAAACCCCCGCAGTCGTGCAACTGCGTAGGTTCGCAGTTGCGCAACTGCAGCTAAAAAAAAAGAAAAGAAGGCAATTTATTTGTGCAAAAATTTGCATGCAAAAAAGTAAATTAAAAAAAGGTTTGGCAACCACAGGCAGCCCCTCCAAGGTGCCACTGGGGCACTTTGAAGGGACTGCCCATAGCTGTCAAAACAGGGATTGCGAAAGCCAGCTTTCAGGATCTCCAGGGAAAAAAAATGTTTAAAGAGAAAAAAAGCCATGGAGAGCCTGGAGATCATGGCGGGGAGGGGGAAAACTCATTCCTCCCGCAGTGTCCCCTAGGATACCCAAGGGAGGACCAAGGGGGGAGGAGGGACGGCACTAACAACCCACAGTGAGCCCAATCTTCTGTTGGCTTGCTGTGGGTTGTTTTGCACACAACCAACCAACCCTCCATGGCTTATTACCAGGGTGGGTTTGCGTGATGTATGAATGTGCCCAGAATGCTGAACATTTGTTAGGATCCAGCAAGGCAGCCGTTGTGTGTTCTTGAATTTTAATACATAAATAATGTGGCTTCCCATGTGCTGTTTGGGGTTCATTGCCAGCATTGTGCTCCCGAGTACTAGGAACCTTCCAAAATATAACAGGCATTGATGTTTGGTGCTTTAAATTTTAATGTTTGCTATTGGAAACAAAACAGCAGCCCTAATGTACAAGAAGAGATGTTAACATTATGAGATATCTGCAGTTAAGTCACTGAGTTATGTATGAAAAGGGAGACAAAAAGGCGACTGCTTTTCATAGGCTCCTTTTATTAGTTACTGGAATGCATTTTGAAAACCAAATGTAATTTAAGGAAATTGTTGTGCTTTAAGATATATTCCAATTTTCCTAATGAAGGATATGGCATGATCCATACTTTCCTGCATGTGCAGCTGCGCCCGTGGGATTCTGTTGAACCTCCTCCCCGCCCCGCTCCTTCTGTTGGCCCTCAGCCAGGCATGCTGACTCTGTGCCAGGCACATTGTAACATGTCGTGCCTCGCCATTACTGACTGAGGGGAGGCCCTTAGGCACCTTCCATTTGCTGAAATGCCAGACTGGTTTCAGTGGGGATGCTCCTCTACTACACCAGTCTTTTAAAGAAAAACAACAACAACCCTGGCCCTCTGTTTCATTCAAGATTTGCCTGTAATTGAGATAGGAAGGCTAATGTTAGATGCCTCCTTTTTAACATGTTGCTTCTGGGGCCGGCCCAAGACATTTTGCTGCCTGAGGCAAAGGACAAGATGGTGCCTCCCTCCCTGCATTCCATGTATAAAAGCCAAGGCTGCTGAATCTTACTTCAACACTGGTGATGGGGCAGCATCCTGCACTGCGCCTGAGGGCACCAGGCTAGCTTAGGGGGCACCACATAGCACACAGTTTTGTCCCTGCCCCTCAGCAGCTGCCATCTGAGGCAGCTGCCTAACTCTGCCAAATGGTAGGGCCAGCCCTGGTTGCTTCCATTATTGGAAAAAGAAGCATACAGTATTACCTTGGATTGCAAGCATGATTCGTTCCGGAACTGTGCTTGTAATCCAAACCACTCTTATATCAAAGCGAGTCTCTGGCGGGCGTGAGCGGGGCTGATTTCGGCCTGCTATGCCCACTTGAGGCGAGCAGACTTACACTTGTATTGCAAGACATCGCTTGTTTATCAAGTCAATTTTTAAAAATTTTTTTGCTTGTCTTGCAAAACGCTCTCAGACCAAGTTACTTGCAATCCAAGGTATTCAAACTGTTCAGATCCACGAGGGCCAAACCAACCAACTCATGATGGTGCCACCAACTATGGCTCTCTGTGTGTATTGGCCTCGCCACAAGTTTCGGGCGACATGCTAGGCAGTAATGGACTCTACAGCTGGAACTACACAGTCTGAGGTCCATGTGGGGTTCCCATATCCATGTTTCTCTCATAATGCTAATGCAGGGCAAGGGCATTTGCTGCGGAGAACTGGAGGGCGGGAGGGGTGCGAGTGCGTCACTCTTCTCCCAACTGCCACTTTCCCCTCACATCCTGCCTCCACTGAAGTGGTCACCCTTTAACTCAGATAAGGACAACGAGGACCAACTCGGGTTATTGGAAAGAGGTTTATTGTGCACAATTGGTCCTGCGGACTGTGTCGCAAAGCAGAACCCCGGGCGGGGCTTTTACAACCACTTTTATAGCATACCTAAGTCTGGTCATTTGGCAACAGTTCTTTACATTGGTCAGCAAGGTCAAGACAAAAGGGGGTTTGCTTTAGGGGAGGGGGATTTCCTTACAAGGAGACAGGAAGATGATCTTACAGTCAAGCAGCTGCTAGGTATTTTCTTATCTTGGTCAGGTAGGCAGGGTGAGACAGCAAAACACCTCAACCTTTGTGAATCAACAACAGCCATTGACGGCCATTGTCAGTCATTGCCACAGTCATTACCAGCCATTGACTACATTCTTTTAGTATTAGTCAGGACCCTGGCAATCTGTCCACATGCCTGGCTAGAAAATCTTATAAGGTTTTCTTTTAACTATTTCGTTTCCTTCACCACCCCACCCCACCCCGCTGCATTTCCCCTCAGCTGAACTGTGAGGCTGGAAAGAATTGGTGGAGCTGGCCGTGGGGAGGAGAAAACCAGTGAGAGTGCGTGGATAGGCACCCCCTTCCACTTGTCAAGTCTCCCCTGCAAATTTTCTCCTCAGTCAGCAGAAACTGGTTTTGGGGAACCTGCATTTGTGGAGGTAGTTTATAGTTCCAGATTTTAGTTGTGTTCCTTCAGATTACAGGAGATAAAAAAAATTAAGCCTGTAGTAGAACATGTTTTCTTTCTTGTCTCCTTTTCCTTTTGTACTCTTATGTGTCCTCCATAGATCATGACTAGTGTTACTACTATCTTACTTTAACTCAGAACTTCATGGCATGTATTGTATAGCTATGTTTGATATTTCTGTATTTTAAAAAATATTTTCTAAAATAATGACAAAAATCCCAACAATAAGAATTTATTTATTTATTTATTTAATACATTTTAATACCGCCCAATAGCCGAAGCTGTCTGGGCGGTTTACAACAGTTAAAATCATAAAATACAATATAAAATATAAATTTTAAAACCACAGATTAAAAACAAACAGCAGAGCTAGCAGCAGCAGTTACAATAACGGAATCAAAAACAATTACAAGATTAAATAAAATGATTAAAATGATTAAAGAATGATTAAAGAATGATTGAAGAAGTCTATTTTGTGTGTGTGTAAAATATTATTTGGTATTTGGGTTTTTTTTTTAATGGCCTACTAAATTAGCATTCAGATGGTATCTAACACCAGTAAACAGATTATGTAGATTAAACAATGATAAAGGGGTTTGGGAAGGGAGGGGATTCCCTAAATATGTAGTGGGTACATACGGTGGTAAGTACTTTGGCAGCAAGGTATAAAGAAGAATTATACTGGAAATGTTAGGGAAATGCCCTAACAAACACTGAATTTTTAAAATCAGCATAAGAGCATACAAAGAGCCATGCTGGATCAGACCAGGGTTCCATCTAGTTCAACCTTCTATTCACACAGTGGCCAACCAGATGCCCACAGGAAACCCACAACCAGGACATGAGTGCAGTAGCACCCTCCCGCCCAAGTTCCCCAGAAACTGGTGTACATAGGCATACTGCTCTGATACTGGAGGCAGGATATATCCATCAGGGCTAGTAGCCACTGATAGCCTTCTCCTCCATGAATTTGTCCCATCCCCTTTTAAAGCCATCACGATTGGTGGCAATTGCTACATCTTATGGAAGTGAATTCCATAGTTTAACTATATGCTGTGTGAAGAAATACTTCCTTTTATGTGTCCTGAATCTCCCACCAATCAGTTTAATGGGATGATCCCGGGTTCTAGTACAGTAATACCTTGGATTACAAGTAACTTGGTTTGAGAGCATTTTGCAAGACAAGCAAAATTTTAAATATTTATTTAATTTTTTTTGACTTGATATACAAGCGACGTCTTGCAATACAAGTACTGTAGTACGGTTTAAATTAAAAATCCCTGTACAAATTTTTTTGGGAGATTTCGTTTTGATATAAGAGTGTTTTGGATTACAAGCACGTTTCCGGAACGAATTATGCTCTCAATCCAAGGCATGACTGTATTCTGTGAGAGGGAGAAAAATGTTTCCCTGTCCACTTTCTCCACACCATGCATACTTTTGTACACCTCTATCATGTCTCTATCCCATGTCTATCATAGCACATACTGAAGTTATTCGAATGAACAACAAATAATTTGAACAACAAAATGAACAACAAAAATACTGCTTTTTAACAATGGCTTGATGTACAGATATTAAGATGTGTTTCGTGTTTATTTCTATGCTCTGAGAAACTTTCACCAGCTGAGGAGACCAAGCACGGCTGTTTTTTTCCTAGCCAGTTGACAAGCCTATTTCTTAGCTGGACAGTGCTTGCTTACTGAAAGTCATGCTTTTGGATCTAGAAGGTGACCAGATGCAACTGAGGACTGGGCTTCTGCACCATTAATAGTGCCAGAAACAGATTCACACTATGCCTTTTTTAATCGTTTCAAGTGGAGGGAATCCATTGCTTTTCCTGTCTCAACATACTTTTGTGAAATCTTACTATTTTGCACAATGCTCAAGACTTAATGTAATTAGCCTGTAAAGGGCTTTCTTCATCACCATGGTAAGACCTCTGAACAAACTGCAGGCAGGGCTTGGCACCATGCTCTTTAAATAGCATCTTTGATTAGCATTCCGCATGAGAAAGAGTTCTGTGAAACTCATAAACTTGCAGGACTCATGAATCTTTGTTGTTCCGAATGAAGGGATTGCTTTGACTTCTTGTCTGCCCTTCCTTCCATCTTTAAGAGTTGTGTCGAAGAGGGGACTTTTGGCAGATGCAATTTTTCATGTCAGAGTGTAGCTGGGGTGAGGAAAGCTTTCACCTTGTCTGTAAATTTCCTCTTTTACACAACCATTAAAGCTGCAAATCCCTTTAAAATCAGTGGAATTACTTTTGTGTAAACATGATTAGGGTGCAATCCTATGGATGTTTAGACAAAAGTCCTATAACTCCCCGCATCCCCTAGCCAGCCATGACTGGCTGGGGAATGCTGGGAATTGTAGGACTCCCCCCCCCCCCCCCCATCCTAGGATCGTGCTCTTAAAGCAGTGTTCTCCAACCTTGGGCCAAAAACATCTGGGGACCCAAGGTTGGAGAACACTGTCTTAGAGGATTGCACTGCACCGGTTCAGGAGGACCTTTATCCTTGCACTTGTTCATCCTAGTCCTGACTCGAAACAGTGCAACAATCCTATGGGTGGGGCGCTAAGAGCGCTCGGCTCCTTTAAGAAATAGCTGCACGCCCGTGCTGATGAGAGTTCCTGTTACTGTCGAGATTCACCCATCCATCCATCAATGGAACGTGCTCGCGCGCGGGAGGCGTGGACTGAGCCTGCGCGCGCCTCGACAAGTTAAGGCGTTCGTTTATTAGACTGTGTTGGTCCCGCTCGGTACCCGTTGTTGCTGTCTGCACGGTGCCCGGGAAAAGCCAAAGTTGGCTAAAACGAGTTGCAACCTCTCCCCACCCCCCACCCCCGCTTTCTCTAAAGAAAGGTTGAACTGCTGTCGCGAAGCTACCTAGGGGGGCCGAGGTTCCTGACCAGGGTGAGTGAGAGTGGCTTGGATTAGCGGAGTGGACCACGCGAACGGTGTTAAACATTATTTCTCTTTCCCTTTTGTGAATGGTTCTTAATGGGGGTTTCAATAAATGCGTTGCCATAAAGTGTCAACGTAGCCCCGACATCTACCGCGCCTAAGCACGTGCACTTTCCGAAGTAAGCCCCCCTCCCCCAGATCAGGATTATTTATTTAGGATTATTTCTTAATCCCGTTTCCTTCAAATCATCATTATCATTATCATCATCATCATAAGCAAACAGCAATAAGCATATCATAACATAGGCTCAGGCAAGTGTGTGTAATATTGCAGCTTTGGAACATAAAAACAGCCTGGCTGGGTAAGACCAAAGGCCCATCTGATAGTCCAGCATCTTGTTTCCCAGTTCTGGTCACCACACCAAAAATGGATATTGCCAAGCTGGGAAAGGTGCAGGAAAAAGCAACCAAAACAATCAAGGGGCTGGAGCAATTCTCAATTGAGGAAAGGTTACAACGTCTGGAACTGTTGAGCTTAGAAAAAAAGCGAGAAATGGGAGAAATGTTAGAGGTGTACAAAATTATGTTTCATGTGGAGAAGGTGGATAGAGAGACTTTTTCTCCATCCCCCCTAATACTAGAACTTGGAGGTCATCCTGTGAAGCTGACTGGCAGGTGATTCAGGACAGATAAAAGGAAGCAAGTCTTCACACAGTGCATAGTTAAACTGTGGAATTCACTTCCACAAGAAGTAGTGACAGCCTTCAACTTGGATGGCTTTAAATGGGGAACTGGACAAATTCATGGAGAAGGCCATCAGTGGCATGACTCTTCTTACATTCCCACAGTGGCCATCTAGATGCTTCTCCAAGAAGCCCACCAGTAAGGTGTTAAGGCAATTGTCTTAACTGTCGCCCACCCCCAGCAACTGGTATTTAGTGGCATATTGGTTCTGAATGTGGAGGGTCAATAGAGGCATCATGATTCATGACTAATAGCTACTGATGGACTTAATCTTCCATGGATTTTTTGGATCCTGCTTTGAATCGATCTGAGAACACCTGCAGCCCTTATTCTATGTATATTTGCTTGGGTGTAAGGCACTCTGAGGTGGGTGAGACTTTACTCCCAAGTAAGTGTGTGCAGGATTGTAACATTAGTATGTAAAATCTGTTTCTGATAGTCTGGATTTCTGATTTTCCAAAGGGATTTCCTTCTGTTAATCTTTCATTTAGGTTGAGCCTGTTCTTAACTGTTATTTTTAAAAAAATCTTTTGTGAATTACATCTAGCTTTGGGGTTTGGGGTTCTGTTTTTAAAAGATAAGCAATTCACAACTGTAAGCATTTTTTCTGTTTCTGACACTACAAAGCCCAGTCCAGCAGCTGTACCCCTGATTAGTTCAGTGGTGATAGCACCAGTCATTTATTCATCAGGAGGGGCCTTTCTCCATTCCTGAACCCACCATATCAGCACTGTTATGTTTTATGTTTAAAGACACGTGGAACTCACTCATGGGGGCACTGTAATGGTTAGGATATTTCCTAACATGCTACAATCCCAAAATTTTGTAGCCAAAATTAGTCCAAGGCATCTTGATTCCTTAAAAAAAAAAAAAGGAACTAAAACATTTCTAGGCCACCTAGAAAATTGAAATTTGGTATACATATAGCCCAAGTCAAACTGATTACTAGAAAAATCTGAAAATGGGACTTTTTTTTGCATTTAACGGTAAAAACCTGGGACATTAAGTTTACATTTTGATAGAGGCTGGCATTCTTTTGCAAAGCAAGAGTAAGCCAAAGTTGCACATGGGATGAAAATTTGGGGTGTGGGAGTTCTGTTGCCTCTTAGGGTAGAGCTTAGTGGAAGCTTCAGGTAGAGCTTAGATTTTGGTAGAGCTTAGCGGAAGCTTCTTTTACCTGTGCGAGTGGGTGTGTATGCATTTGTAGATACATAGTGAATAAAACTGGCCTGACTCAACTCTGTGGCAGACACTATCACTACCACAAGCAGTGGTGGTAGAGCTTTGCAGGAAGCTTTTATAGTGTGGCTCTGTGAATATAAACTTTCTCTTTCCCTCCTCTCTGCTTCTTCCTGGATTGCTAGGAGGATGTGTTCCCTAGCACTCTTCCCACCTCCACCGCCTCCAGGAGACATCACCCTTTATGAATTTAACAATGCCCTGGTTTCTGGCCGCAGCTATGAGAAGCTCCCACTTATTTTCCAAGGACAGGTAAACAACAGTTTTTGACAACAGGAAGAAGCCAGACAACAGGATGAAGGCAGCCTTGAGAGAGTAGGTCAATCTTCCCCTGCCTGATGTCCTTCAGCTCTTTGGACTACAACTCCCAGAATTCCTGACCATTGGCCATGCTGGCTGGGGCTGATGGGAGTTGAGAGTCCAAAACATCTGGAGGGCACCAGATTGGGGAAGGCTGGAGTAGGTTATTCCAGCTTGTACTTGGCAATATTTTTAATGAGAGGGAGCTGTAAGGCAAGGGAGGAAAGGTGGACGGATCTTTTTTTCCACTTAGCACAACAGAGGAAGAGGCTGCTCAGCTGCCTCTGGTGGATCAGCACTTTATCTCTCTCTGCTGGGCTGAATTAAATATTTTCCATGAGACTGGGAGAGATGTAAGAAATTCCAAGAGCCAGCTTCAAAGTTCTAGATATGCCTGGGAGCCGCAATTGAACTGCTCTAAAACAATGACTGGGTGCTCACACGACACGCTAAACCTCAGTAGGTTAAGTCGGTGGTTCTCAGCCTTTTTTGCCCCATGCACCCTTTTCACCATATGTCAGAATGTCATTCCCCCCTTTCCAAGACTGTCTGACTCAAAAGTTGCATTCCAAATAATATGCATATAATATATAATAACTATAAATGGAATATTTCCACAAATAACAAGTGAAATATTTATCTTTATTTTTTAATTTAACCTTAATACAGTAAGGTGTGATGTCCTGTAGATTATGTACAATCTGTAGAATTGCAATTTGTAGAAAGATCAGTATTCCAACAGTTTGAGTCTGTGGTCCCAATCCCCCCCCCCCGAAACCCTAAAATTCCCCCCTGGTTGAGAACCCCTGGGTTAAGTGCTATTGTGGTTTAGCGTGTTGTCTGAGCCCTGCAGGGTGCTTTAGAAGCGCCCTGGCGGTGGCTTCTAAACCACCCTGCCATGCTGTGGTTTTTGGTAGGGTTAAGGAAACCCTTGTAGGTTTAGCATGTTGTCTGAACCCGGACGGCATGCTAGCCTACTCGCAACCCCAAAAGGCACAGAGTCTCTTGCCCAGAACGGCAAAAAGTGCTGCTGCTCTGGACAAAGGGCTCTGGCTGATAATAGCCGGCCAAACGCTCAGCCAGAGGAAGGTAAATAGCATTTTGAATATTCAAAATGATAAGAGTGAAGGATACAAGAGGGTATAGCAAGTGAATATGTACACTGGGGTGCATAGTACTATGAAAATAATAATAAAGTTATGCTCCAAGAAAACCTGGATTCTGTGACCTGTTTATTTTGCATAGCTTGTTCTATTCCTACTAGTCATATGGAGGGGGGCAGGGGCAAGGATATATGCAGAGTATGAGGCCCCACGGTTTTAATTAGGATTTTTCTTAACCACTTCTAGTTTTTTGAATTTCTCAAAGCATATCTTTGTAGCTTGAAGGGAGAACTATTTGGTGGTGGTGGTGGTGGTTGGGTGATATTTTCCAGATTCTGAATTCTGCACTCATGAATTCCAATCTGCACTTGCAGACTAGCAAAATGGTGTAGCAGACTCCTGTCTATTGTGCTGCTCCAAAACTGAAGCCTAGACGAAGCCTTTGCCTTGACTGATTCTCTGTCTCCCAGCTCTTTTTTTTCAAGCAGTTTTGGTCAAGGCTTTTCACTCACTCTTGATTGTCTGGGTGACTATACAGCTGGAGGACCTGCCCACCTTGACCATCCGCAAAGACACTCTGAAAGCTCACAGCCGACTGGAGCACACCACCAAACCTGCCTTCATTCATCAATGTGAGTCGCTCTGGAAGAGGTGCATCAATGCCTGGTGAGTGTGTGCCGAACTTGATGTGACAGTGACAGATCTGTGGGTTTAAACACAGATCTGCCCCAAATATGTAGAAGCAGCAGCAGCAGAGGTGTGTGTGTGTTTGGTTTTGGGGTGGTGGAGAGAGTCCATTCTTAACAGCAAATGGGGCATGCAGGTGAGGTATAAAAAACCCCTCCCTCTCCCGCGGCTTACCTCCTCACATCCTCTCTTTCCAGTACTTCTCTCTGAGCCAAGTACACTTCCGGTATTGGAGCTTGGCTGAAGGTAAAATCACCTCTGGAGACACGGGGATAGACTGTGGGGGGAGGTAAGCTGTGGTTGGAAGGAAGTGTCTGTACTCTTTGCATGGATGTTTCTTTTGTCATTAAAAATACACACACCTCTTTCAGTGTGATTGGAGCAGATCTGATTGGAGCAGAACTAAACATGAGGCTCTGCCAACCTCATGTTTAGTTTAGCCCCATGTGTTCCTGTCCAACTTGCATGGAAAGGGACTGGGTGGTGGCTGTTGCCAGTTTTATTTATAATGTTTTATCTTCCATAGCTTTGTTACCCAGGTGGAACATCTCAGTTATCAGCATACAAATGCGTCCTGGCAGAGTCTGTGATGCTAAAATATACGTCTCTCCTTCAGTCTAATTGGGGGGGCGGGGGATAGTGATCCTATAATTCACACTGTAGATATTCTGTGTGTGCTCCAACCCTTTGGCTGGCATCAGCTAAGCAGCTTCAGCCCTGGTTTTTCTGAGCCTTTTGCTCCCACATGCTCAAGCTCCTCTTCATGGTGGTTAGAGAGCTGCTTAAAAACAACAACGCACAATTAGAGAACCTGCATCCAGATCCCAGGCTCTGGCCTTGTGTGACAAAAATAAAGTATATTTGCCCATTACTGGCTTGCTTGTTGAAAATAAAATACAGCCCTCCCTTTGACATTCAAGAGATTTCATGCAGTACTCTGCCCCTAGGCGTGACATTGGCGTGGCTGGAGTGCTTGAAGAGCTTGCAAACGCAGAGGAGGAAGGAGACATGGACCAGCAGATGAATGAGCAGTCTTGGGTGGACTCTGCAAAGGAGCTAGGTAGCTTTCCAAATAGTTAAACACCTTGAGCTGTCCTTTTCTTTAACTTTTCACTGCAAAGGTGTTTCCTGTTACAGTGCATGGCCTTTCCCCCACTTCTGATTGCTCTTGCAACCCTTTACTGGACCCTGTCCTGAGACTCCACACTTCTTTAACTCATGATTCAGACTCCCCCCACTATTCTGAAGCTGAATATAGAATCATAGAATAGTAGAGTAGTAGAGTTGGAAGGGGCCTATAAGGCCATCGAGTCCAACCCTCTGCTTAATTCAGGAGCAGGAACCCAAGTCAAAGCATCCCTGACAGATGGCTGTCCAGCTGCACCTTGAATGCCTCCACTTATCGCACACTGCTGTACAGAATGGGAGCTGTGCTCCTAATGCAGACCAGGCTTCCAGTACTTAAAAATCAATGCAGCTAGAAACAAGATTGCTACACCTTTGCGTGTGGAGAACTTTGTAAAAGGAGCCTAACGCAAAGAATGGAAGAGGCTTTTTCTCCATGAAGACGGTTGACAGTGTGTTTACCATGGTATCTCCTCTGTTGCCTTTCAGCTCTTCGGTGGATGAAAGCTGGATCCCGTTGTACGTTAGCACTTTGTTGTTGGGTTTCCTCTCTCCATGGCTCCTTCTTTCCCCATTTGTCGGTAAGGCTGGCGCAGTGTAGGCCTTAGCAGGATAGAAAGACCAGGGTGGTTGGTGGCAAGAGAGTCCAAACTGGGAGTGGGCTGGGGTACCAGCTATGGCAACTGAGCAGTATTCCCAATTTTTTTAAAAATGAGGTAATCTTTTCCTCTTCATTCACACGTTGGGCACCATGGCCCTAGTAAGAAGTACATCGTGGCCATCTCTAACACGGACAATTACATAATCCAGAAGATGCCAGTGCTTTGACCGAGGGTGCTGCCATGATGTTTTAAACTTATTTTTTTGTTGAAAGAGCGTGTTTGTAATAGTGAGATTATGCTCTGCACGTTTAGACAAAAGTAAAATTCCGTTCGAGTTGCTATTACCAACTCCGTCTTTTCCAATAGTCCAATAGTTTCTGGCCATAAATCAAAGTCATGCCCGACTCTTGCGTTAAAGTCACCCAGGAGGATAATTTTATCCTCTTTAGGTATCTCTGACAGGAGAGTGTCCAACTGGGTATAAAAACTTTCCTTGATGTCTTCATCAGCATCTAATCATCAAACAAATCCTTTACAGGACCATCTTCCATCTGGTAACCTGTGTCCTCACTGTGGGAAGCTGTGTGGATCTAGAATCGGCCTCCACAGTCACTTACGGACCCATCGCTAGAGTCTACACAATATATATATTATTTTTTTTTAGAATTTCCTCCTTTTATAATTTTCGTTTTGTAATTTTATCCTGGAAGACAATCTTACTCGGTCACGAGTGATCGCCTACTAAACTAACACGTTGGGCAACCGCCAGTCCTTCAGGGCTGTATTCAGAGCATGTCTTGCTTTAGGTTCAGTTTTAAAACTTGGTCACATTATGAGTGACTGATGTTGTAGCGCTAATTCTTTCTTCTTCTCTCCTTACCGGCCCGCCAAAGCTGCAAAGCGAAGACATGATATCAAAGTTCTCCCAGGCTGTGGATTGGTAAGTCCTATGTGTTTGTGCTCCTTGGCACACATGTAATACTTTGTTCTATAGGATCTAAGCAGGGGTTGACACATTTTGGCAGGCCTTACTGGTCAACCCAAAATGAGTTGTTGCCAGGACTAGCAGGGTGTTCTCCCTGACCTGGTTTTACATCTCAAAGACAGCATGAGGTCAGCGGAAAAATCTTCTCCTCTTTCCAGCTCTAAGCTTGGGGCTGGGGAACAGAGGCAGAAAACAAGCCCCTGCCCCCAGCAGCTCAGAACTTGTGGCAGTGGCAGGACAGGGGAGAAAGAGGGCTTGCTCTGTCTCTGCACCCACTGGGCACTTTGTACTCAGAGTGCCCCTCGGGTGCAGAGGCAAGCCTCTGTCTTCCCCCTTGAATCTAGGCACTAAGGCTGTGCAGCTCATTCCCGAGTAATCCCGGCAAGAATCCTTAATTGCATCCATACGAACTCACATTGAGTGGGTTTGAACGACATGCTAAGCCACGGTGGCTTTGAAGCCACGCTAGCTTAGCGTGTTGTCTGAACCCAGCTCCCTCCACCCGCGGTGGCTTCAGGGTGTGCTACGAAGCCACCCCAGGAAGCCGTGGCTTGATCTAGGGTTTAGTAAACCCTAGAAGGCTTAGCGTGTTGTCCAAACCCGGACATGGACAAGCCAAAAGGGCTACAGAGCCCCTTGGCCAGAGTGGCAAAAAAGGGTTGCCTTTCTGGCCAAAGGGCTCCGGCTGATGACAGCTGCCAGAGTGCACTTGGCACGGCTGTCATTGGCTTCGCCCCGTGCTCCTGCCGATGCCGGGGCAGGGAAGCTCATGACAGCTGCTGAACATGTCGATTGGGCACTTTCAGCAGCTGTCATCCCCGCTCCCCTCAGTGCCCCCGCAGTGTCCCCTAGGATACTGGCGGGAGGACTGATGGGGGTGGAGGTGAACAGGGTCCCCGTTGTGCCCGACGATTAGTCGGTCACAGCGGGGGGGGGCAGGCAACTGTAAGCCCAAAGTGGCTACAGAGCCACTCTGGGGTTGAAGTGTCAACCGAACCCGCCCATTGGTTTTTCTGCCTCCTATGTGCAAGATTATTATTTACCGTATTTATTATATTTATACCCCGCCTTTTTTCCTGCAAGGAACCCAAGGCAGCTTACATAGTCCTCCTCCTCTCCATTTTATCCTCACAACAACCCTGTGAGGTAGGTTAGGCTGAGAGGCAGTGACTGGCCCAAAGTCACCCAGTGAGTTTCATGGCCAAGCGGGGACTAGAACCCGGATCTCCCGAGTCTCAGTCCAACACTCTCAGCACTACGCCACACTGGCTCTTTAATAAAGAGCTCTTTAATAAAATCACACTTTTATTCAGAATTATTATTCCCAGCCATTTGATAGCAGATGTTGAGCTGTTCAGTGCATCAGTTGGATTGTTTATGGTCGTCACTAACGTTTTATGGGATGGTTGTATTTTAATGGATAGTTGTTTTAAATTTTATATGTTTTAATTCTATTGTAAATCACCGTGAATCTTTTTTTTTTAAGAAAGGCATCTAAGAAATGTAATACAATGCTAATGATAATAAAGATGATGATGATGATGATTGATGATGATTGATGATGATGTTGATTAATAATAGGTATAATAATGAATCCTGGCATAACTACAACCCGTTGCTTCTGTATTTTGAATCACCAACCCAAACGAATCCTCGCTTCACCCACAAGCGCATGTGAAAATATTGGTTGGAGGGGAATCTCCTTCTTAACAATGTTTAGCCATCCTGATTGTGAATGTAAGGTGATCATTGTGCTTTTCAGGGGCAGCCACTTTGCATTTAGTTTTTCTCAAGTGTGCACCCTTGGTCTCACCTGCCCCGAATTTGTCTTGCTTCTACGTTTTCGCCCCCATTGTGTGATGACGCATGCCTAACGCTTCCTTGTTGCCCCCTGTTTCGACTATCCAGGGCAGGCTGCTCCATCCGAGCCTTTGCCTGGCATCCCCACACCAGCAAATTTGCGGTGGCCCTGCTGGATGACTCCATCCGCGTTTACAATACAAACAGGTAAGGGCCGTGGCCTCCCTGCGCAGACTTAAGCTGAAGCACTTCCGTTAAGACAGGCTGGACCTATCTGCTTGCTCGCAGGCAGCTTTTAACAATGCATGCTGTGCACAACCAGCCTTCCTCAACCTGGTGCCTTCCAGACGCTTTGGATTTCGACTCCCATCAGCCCCAGCCAGCATGGCTGATGATCAGGAATTCTGGGAATTGTAGTCCAAAACACCTGGAGGGCATCATGTTGGGGAAGGCTGCTATACACATTCTGGAAGCTTTAGCTCTCTAGCTGCATAACCTGTCACATCAGTTTGCAAACTTTTGTCATCGCAAGCCTCCTCGAGGCAATGGGTTGAGCCTTAGAAACAATGAATTGGATGGCAGAGCCCAACCCTGAAATGGGACTGAGTAGGTCAGTGGGGGCAGAAACAAGCATGCTTTAAAGTTCTCGGAGGCAGGTATTCTGTAACACGGGTGGGCTGACTTCAGTCTTGTGAAGCCTGCTTTTTACTTAGACTCCTCTTGGCCTGCCGATGTGTTTTGGAATTTACAACTTAAGATTCTCAGTTCTCATAACAGTTGTGCATAACTTACCTGTGTGAAATGATACTGAACCTGTGCTCTTGCTTAAGAGCCGAAGAAGTTCCGGGATCAAGCCAAGAACCATCTGAATCCAGCATTCTTTGCAAGGATCCTAGCCACCTCCAGATGCCAAGTAATTCATCAGAAATGGGTCACACTCTGCCAGAGGAACACTGGCCAATGTTCTGCCCACTCCCACTGTATAGACCCCTGCACAAATGAAAGAAGTTGCTTTATTCTCCTTGGCATCATTACTTGACACAAACGGAGTTGTGTAGCTGCTGTTGCAGCACTAAGTGGAATGGAGGCTGATCTGGGGTCAGATCCATACTGTAAACCAGTGTAGTGCTGTGGCTTGGATGTGGTAAATTCCCCAGATGATGAAACATAAGCCCCAGATTATGAAACTTACAGGGTGGCCTTGAGCAAATTGGAGCTACCAATTCTTGCTCTGATACAGCTTGCCCACTTGGGAAGGTTTCTGACTCTGTTGTTTTCCTGTGGCTACCTTTGCCCTGCTTCTCTTCTCCAGTGCCACAGTCCCAATCCTGAAGCATCGCTTGCAGAGGAACGTGGCATCGTTGGCATGGAAGCCGCTGTGCGCATCCATCCTCGCTGTGGCATGCCACAGTTGTGTGCTGGTTTGGCATCTGGATCCCACTTCCCTTTCCACCAGGTAACCAGCCAGATGTTGTAGGCCTTCCTGCAGCTTGCTCAGTGATGGAGGCCCACGGAGGCCAACAAGCACAGTTGATCATTGTCACAACTTGTGCTTTAAGGAAACAATTAGCAGATTTCTGATGCTTAAGACTAAATGGGGCTCTTCTTTCTCCCCCCTCTGCCCCTCCCAGTTCTTCGGCCCAACATTTTAAAAAAAAGTTATCCATTTTACCAGTTCCTCCCCCCCCCCCACCGCCTTTTCCATCTAGAGATGCATATACTCTATCTCCAAGATTTGTTATCTGAATAAATTGTGCAAGCAAATGAGTGTGCACGAGTATATTTCGTATAACACTCAGCTTCTGCTACCCATTGGGGAGGGACATCATGCTGGGACCCCTCCAGACTCTTAGAAGTGCTATTTAGCCCTCCCTGGCTCCTGGTTATCTCACTAGGCCAGGGCTAGGCAACCTGGTGCCCTCCAGATACTTTGTAGTTCAACTCCCATCAGCCCCAGCCAGCATGGCCAGTGGCCAGGGGTGATGGGAGTTGTAGTCCAAAACATCTGGAGGGCACCAGCTTTCCTACTCTGGCACTTGGTGCTGCACATGTGTATGTGTTGAAAGCC
Source organism: Shinisaurus crocodilurus (assembly GCA_021292165.1). Taxonomy (NCBI): domain Eukaryota; kingdom Metazoa; phylum Chordata; class Lepidosauria; order Squamata; family Shinisauridae; genus Shinisaurus; species Shinisaurus crocodilurus. The sequence continues at coordinate 32,926,148 of CM037881.1, forward strand.
GGCATTCTCCAGGTGGTGAATTCTGCACTGGGCAGTGGATGCCATCTCGGCTGTACAGAATATACCCAGACCAGTCTTTATTGTTTCTGTGGTTCCATATCTTCTGTCCCTAGAGGAATGATACTCTCTTTGTCTCTTGTCCCTGCAGGCCTTCATCTGGCTGTGCCCAGGTGCTTAGCTACCCTGGTCATAGCCCCATCACCAGTCTGGCCTGGGCACCCAGTGGAGGATTGCTGCTGTCTGCCTCGCCTGTTGATACTACCATGCTTGTGAGTATGATGGACCGATTCTGCTGTTTCAGTGTGCAATGATGGAGGAGTAGCACAAAAGCTGTGGCAGGCAGAGCTCAGAATGACATTGCCATGCAGTGACCTTCGTGCGAAAGGGTGTGAAAACTCTTCTTGCAAGCATCCTGAAAATGCATTTATGTCCAGGCCCGTTCCCAGTCCAACAGATAACATTCTTGCAGTAGTCTAAAAGTGATGGATGTGTGATTCCTCTCTGGTTCTCAGCTGCCTGTTGCAGAAGGTGCTGGAGAGGGACGGTGTTTTCCTTCAAAAACAAATCCCCCTCTTTGATCCTGTTTGTGCTAGGTGTGGGACGTATCCACAGAAAACTGTATCCAGTTGCAATGGTTTGGAGGAAGTGGGGTCACATATCTAGCTTGGTCACCTGATGGCAGCAAAGTACTAGCAGCTACACCTTCAGTCAGTCTTCAGGTGAGTAGAGAGGACCTAAAAGCCAGCAGTCCATGATCAGCCTGCTATGCTTTCTATAGCACAGGTTAATCTGGAGAAGACTTAATTGTTACAGTTCCACTTCTAGCATTTCCTTAGACTGAACTGCACCCAAAGCAAGTTTGCTTTGTTTTATATGTTTTACTATGTTTTATTTTAATGGTTTTATGTTTTGTTTTGTGAACTGCCCAGAGAGCTTTCGGCTATTGGGTGGTATAGAAGAAATTCAGCTCGTGTACCGTCCACTCCGCTGCACGGCAGACTCCCTGGCTGAGGTGCTGGAGGTGGTCTCTGATGTGCGTGTGTTGTCCCCCAGGCTATTGGTGCTGGGGGATTTCAACGTGCATTTGGGGGCTGCCCTCATGGGGGCACCTCGGAACTTCATGGAGACCATGGCTTCCTGGGAGCTGTACCCTGTATTAACTGGACCTACCCATGTAGCTGGTCAGGCACTGGACTTGGTTTTTGTTTCTGGAGAGGGGGGAAATGATATGGAAATCGGGGGTATATCCACCACCCCCTTGTCATGGTCAGATCACTATCTGGTGGGGTTGGATTTCTCGGTGCCACAACCCCTCTGCAGGGGTGAGGGACCTATTAGGATGGTCCGCCCCAGGCGTCTTATGGATCCAGATGGATTCCTGAATGCGCTTGGGGAATTGGAGCACACAAACGGTAGCTCGGTCGAGACCCTGGTGGATGACTGGAATGCTGCTATCACCAGGGCATTAGACCGAGTAGCCCCGAAGCTCCCTCTTCGCCTAAACAGAGCTCGCACGGCACCATGGTTCACTCCTTTGCTGCAAGCTCTGAAACAAGAGGTGAGAAGGCTAGAGCGCCGATGGTGTAAATCTCGCTCCGAAGGCGATCGAACACGGGTTAGAGCTGCATCTTCAGCCTACCGGGTGACGGTGAAGGCAGCAAAAAAGAATTTCTATGCTGCCTCCATTGCGTCTGCGGAGTGCTGCCCCAGGAGGCTGTTCCAAGTGGTCCGGAGTCCGGTCGGTCCAGTTGCTCCGGACCCGATGGAACAGTCTAAAGCCTCAAGTGAGGCTTTAGCAAAGCACTTTGCAGATAAAATCAATTGGATTAGGAGTGGGATTTCGTGCATCGTGGACACAGGGAGTGAGCGGGAGGAGGCCAATGGCAGACCGGTTTTGTGGGATCGGTTCCAGCTTCTTCCTTCTGATGAAGTGGACAAGGTGCTCTCATCTGTGAGGCCGACCACCTGCTTGCTCGATCCTTGCCCGCCCTGGCTCATTATGGCTGCAGGGAGAGACTGGGTGAGGGGATCAGGGCGGTGGTGAATGCCTCCCTCAAGAAGGGAGTGGTGCCACCAGCCCTTAAGGAGGCAGTAATAAGACCGCTTCTGAAGAAGCCCTCCTTGGATCCCCAAGATCTGAACAACTTCCGCCCAGTCTCCAATTTGCCATTTCTGGGCAAGGTGATTGAGCGAGTGGTGGGGGCTCAGTTGAAGGCACACTTGGATGAAGCCGATTATTTAGATCCATGCCAGTCGGGCTTCAGGTCTGGACATGGGACAGAGATGGCCTTGGTCGCCTTGGTGGATGATATGAGGAGGGCTTTGAATAGGGGCGAATGCTCCTTTCTAGTCCTCCTCAATCTCCCAGCGGCTTTTGATACTGTTGACCACGGTATCCTCCTGGACTGCCTGGAGGGGTTGGGCATAGGAGGCACTGTATTGCAGTGGTTCCGGTCCTTCCTCTCTGGAAGGTACCAGAGGGTAGTTCTTGGGGAGGAGGCTTCGGACCCTTGGCTGCTCACTTGTGGGGTGCCGCAGGGTTCCATCCTCTCTCCAATGTTATTTAACATCTACCTAAAGCCGCTGGGAGCTATCATCAGGAGGTTTGGGGTGCGGTGTCATCAGTATGCGGATGACACGCAGCTCTACCTCTCTTTCAAGTCCTCACCAAGGTTGGCCGTTGAGACCCTGTCCAACTGCCTGGAGGCAGTGGGTGGCTGGATGGGAAGGAACATGCTGAAGCTGAACCCCGACAAGACCGAGGTACTTCTGGTGGGGGATAAGGGGAGGTTAGGGGATGTTGACCTGGTGCTGAATGGGGTACATTTACCCCTGAAGGACCAGGTCTGCAGCTTGGGGGTCATTCTAGACTCCCAGCTGTCCATGGAGGCTCAGGTGGCAGCTGTGAGCCGGGCAGTGCTGTATCAACTCCATCTGATACGGCAGCTGCGCCCCTACCTTCCTAATCATCTGCTCCCATCGGTGGTTCATGCCTTGGTCTCCTCTCGCCTAATGCGCTCTACGTGGGGTTACCCTTGAAGACAGTTCGGAAGCTACAGCTGGTACAGAACGCGGCGGCTCGCCTGGTTAAAGGCAGCCGCCGGCGGGATCACATCACGCCAGTGCTCAAGGAGCTGCACTGGCTACCAGTTGCTTGCCGAGCCAAATTCAAGGTGTTGGTTTTGACCTTTAAAACCCTATACGGCTCCAGTCCAGTTTATCTCAAGGAGCGTCTCCAGCAACACCAAGTAGGCCGCTCAACAAGATCTGCCACAGACGGCCTTCTCCTTGTCCCTTCAGCCAGAGCAGCTAGACTGGTGGGGACGAGGAAGAGGGCCTTTTCTGTGGCGGCCCCCATACTGTGGAACTCCCTCCCTAGTGACATCCACCATGCCCCCTCTCTGTTGAGCTTCCGCCGCTCACTAAAAACATGGTTATTCAGGTGGGAATATGGGGTGGATTAAGATTTTAAAAGTTATACTGTTTTAAATGTATTTTATATCATGTATTTTAAATGTATTTTATCATGTTGTACATCGCCCAGAGTGGCCAGTTTGCCGGCCAGATGGGCGATTCAGAAATACAACAAACAAACATAATGATAATGATAATGATAATAGATTGCCTCTCTCTACTGGCTTGTGCATCTCTTTGCAGGGTGTGGGAGGTTCAAATGTGGACTTGCGAGAAATGGCCAACTATCAAAGGCCCCTGTCGGGTATGTTGGGGAGCACCATGGGGAAAGGTTTTGTAAGTGGGCAGGGAGAATGTGTTGACAAGGGCGAAAGCAGCTGGAAATCCAGGCCTCCTTGTTATATTTCTACTGCCTTCTTTTAGGTCTGCTTATTGAGATTGATGGCTCATCCTCTTAATAGCACACAGGGTGGGTTACATTAATTGATCTTGTTTGTCCTTGGGAAGAACGTATGAATTTGGTCTCTATTTGCACTGGAAAGATACAGTCACTGGGGCTGTGCGACTGTGCAGTTTCATGAAGCCTGCCCAGTGAGTCTGTGGCTTTGCTGAGATTTTTCAAAACATAGGTCTCTCAGGTGTGGGTCCCTCTGTTACTCACTTGACCACATGGGCTCTCTTCAAAGCCCCACTTCCAGCAACCTGATTCATCCAAGCCTCACTTTATCTGACTTCTCTGCCCCATTGTCAGTTCTCATGCATGTATTAATAACTGACCCCTCTCTCCTTGGCCATGACCATCCTGGCCAGCTCCCATTTGCAGAACTTGGCACATCTTGTCTTGGAAGTCACGGTACGTGTCTTTAGCACAGAACTCTTGACCCTTTGCTTTGCCTAAGTTTAAAGTTCACCTGCCTGTGTGTTCTCTTCTCCCCGCAGACTGGCTGCTGGAGTCCGGATGGTAGTCGCTTGCTCTTCACAGTCCAGGGGGAATCAGTGATATATTCCTTGTCTTTTTTGGAATACAGTGGTGGTGAGTACGTGAGGTGTGAGTAGTAAGGCTGTGTGGATTCTAGAAAGGCATGCAATGCTTTTGTGCACAGACCTCCATCTCTCTGCTTTTGTCTCTTTAAATAAAGCAAGATTCAGCCCTTAAGGCTACGGCGGTATGCCTGAAAGTCTGAGGGAACTGTTCAACCATCTCGGAAACTGTGTTGTGTATAGTGTGTGTGTAGTGTGGGTGATGGTACGTGCTGATCAGGTTTTCTGCTGGTCCACATGGATTGGCTTTAGTGCCCTGCGTAGCTCCTAATCCATACCGTATTGGTTACACCGTTTTGATTATTTTGCATAACATATTCCTCAGGCAGAAGCAGAAGACATTGCACAAAATAACCAAATTGAGACAAATCTGCATGGGCTATAGAATCCAGCTTTTGCGGGGCACGGACATTGTACTGGCAAGCACAATCAGCTTGTCATTAGTGCTAAGAAATGTGGGCGTGGGCAGGGAACAGGATGACCCCCCAAAAACCCCTTCCAGGAACATGCCAGGAAAGCCACACCCCACATCTGAAAGATGTTGGAGCTGTAAGCATTTTCTCTCAGTTGCATAGGATTGGAAAGGTGCCTCTTGCAGCAAAATATTGGCCAGTGGCATGCATGTGTGTGTTTGCCTTCTGTCTGTGGCATATAGCAGAACTCGTTTTTCTAAACCACTTACTGGCAAGATGCTTGCTTCTACGCTCTGCGTGTGGCATGCTGACTGAGGTCTGGAGGATTCTGCAGGTTAATATGCAGTGCCAACTCCAAAGGGCCTACTGTTCCAGCAGTGCTGCCACAATCACTTTGCCTCTGGCCTCCATGGGTGCTTTGTGCAATGTAAGAGGATTCTCAGTTCACATGCTCTGCCACTTCTAGGCTAAGCAGCCCACTAAGGGTCAAACCAGGTGTAAAAGAGCAGCCATACTGAGGGGTGGGGTAAGATCTGTGCTTTACATATAGACCTGTTGGACCACTGTGACCTTCAGGGAAGGCCTTGTTGTCCATGCCGCATCCTGCAGAGTCCCATTTGGCAGCAACATGGCAATGGGCCTTCTCAGTGGTGGCACCCTCCCTCTGGAATGACCTCCCCTCTGCGATATGTCAGGTACCACTGATCATTTGCTTTCAAGCATTCAAAACATACTTGTTTACCCTAGCTTTTCCCAAACATTAACTTGCCTAAATGGTGTGCTTTTATAACGATTTATTATTTTACTATTTGCTTCAAATCACTTTAGGATTTTTAAAATGGGAAGTGGTATATAAATATTAATAAATAATAAAATAATACATGAAAAGGATCACACTATTGGTGGGTTGTTTCCCTCCCCTACAGGCTCCTTTTCATGTAAAGAATAGATCCCCCCCACACACACACACACTTTATATGCGTTATACCGAGCAGAGATATGCATAGAATACACATGGTTTCTCCACTGTGTCTAGTCTGGCTGTCACTGTGCCTCGCCCAGGGGTCTCCACAATCCTAGAACCAGCACTGCCCTCCCAGATTATTAATGGGTCAGGGAGCTGAGGTCCTGTCCTGTCTCGGGCCAGGGGACTGAACCCAGTGACCTTCTGCTCCCTTGCAGCCATCCATTCTCTGCTATTTGACATTTCTTGTTTGCTTATTCACCCTGTTGGTATCTTGTCCTTCATCTAAGAAGCCCAGGTCAGCGTACGTGGTGCTTGTTTTGTCCTCACAGTAACCCTGCGAGGTGTTGTGAAGCTGAGGAAGAATGATTCTTGTATGGCTGCCCAGTAAACTTCGTGGCTGATCAGGGGTTGGATAAGAGGCATTTATCTTCTCAGAAAGTTGCTTGCAGCTGTAATGCTCTCCCTACCTAGCACTTACCACAAAGACGTCTCTCTTTAATTTCAGACCTTGTTTTTTGTACCCTGACCTGCCACACAGAATTGTTTATCGTCCTGTGCTTAGTAGTACTTTCCTATATTTAAAAATGCCCTTCTGCTGTTCTCCTATTGCTTTGTTTCCTTTGGAATGATGCTTCCATCCTCCTGTATTTCAGGTGAACAGCAAGGGCAGGTTGGTGGGTCAAAAACGGCTTCCATTGTGGCGGATCTGTCAGAGACCACCTTTGAGACGCTGTATGGGGAGGAGAGGTAAGAGGAAGGGACTACAGATGAAGCTGTGTGTATACCACGATTCCACATGAGCGCCACACAAGTGCAGAAGCGAGTGTTAGGTGGCCCAAGATTCTAGCCCCCTTGGCTGCAGAGGTAGGCTTGAAAAGATAGATATGATGATTGGTGGAATCTCATAAAGGGAGAGGGAGGGGCTCTTCCTGAGCGGCATTTCCAGTAGTCAGAGAGGCCACTTCCAGTGGTCAGACCTCTTGTTATAAGCAGAAGCAGCCCCCCCCCCAATGCTCTGTTGCTTTCAGAGAACGGTTTTTTTAAAAAACCATGGGATTATTTTTTAGAAGTTCTTAAAGTGCATGTTTATTGCCTTGAAATGCTCCTATTTTTGCTTATTTTGCCTAATTCTGATCCTGCCTGTCATGTGGAGGGATTAAAAACGTATATACTATGGCTCTGAAGCCTTGCCCCTCTCACTGCTGGAAATCCTGCTCAGTCTCCACCTGGCTTGTGATGGCCTGCTAGGCACTGCCCATGCACTGTCCAACCCGACTTTCCCCAACCTGACGCCTTCCAGATGTTTTGGACTGCATCTCCCACCATTCCTGACCACTGGCCATGCTGATATGAGCTGGTTGATGGGAGTTCAAGGCCCGAACATCTGGAGGACACCATGTTGGGGAACCAATCTACTTACCTAGTCTTAACCGCCAGAAATTTTCTTGAAAAAACCCAACCGCCCTTACCTTCCCAAGACCCCTGAGGTTCACAGGATGTTGAATTCTGCACCCACAGCAGAATATGCACAACCATGGCAATAAACAAAGGCCTATTTTAGCAATTTTGTTTCGTTACATTTCTCCATCTATTTTAAAATGTGTAGTCTTAAATAAGCAGCCTTTGAATGCTGTGTTGTTCCTGCCATGCAACTATAATTACCAAGGGGGTGATAATTTGGCATCTTGATCTAGATCCCAACCCTTCTCTTCCCGTCCTGGCTGAAGTCTGCACACGGATCTCTCTCCTTGGATATTTCTCTGTTGTGCCTTGGTTGGCTTTCACTTGGTTATTTCATTTCATTTATTTCATTTCTATACTGCCCCACAGCCGAAGCTCTGTGGGCGGTTCACAACAGTTTGTACATAAAAACAACAATAAAAACATACAAAATAGTTAAAAAGATTAAAAACCAAATTTAAAAGCACAGTTTAAAATAGTAATCCAAAAGTTAATAAAACAAAGCATACAGGTGACAGCCCCCCCCCCCCCCGTGCTATTTTGAGCTCTTAACTATTGAATGCCTTGGCATAGAGGGAAGTCTTAACATGGCGCTGAAAAGATAGTAAGGTTGGTGCCAGGCGGGTCTCTGTGGGGAGCTTATTCCATAATTGGGGGGAAACCACTGAGAAGGCCCTCTTCCTTGTTGCCACCAACCGAGCCTCTCTTGGAGGTGGCAGCCGGAGGAGGGCCCCAGATGTTGAGCGTAGTGTCCGGGTAGATTGCGGTTGGGAGAGACATTCCGTCAGGTATTGTGGTTCTAAGCCGTGTAGGGCTTTATAGGTTAAAAAACCAGCACCTTGAATTCAGCTCGGAAGCATATTGGCAGCCAGTGCAAACGGGCCAGAACCGGTGTAATGTGCTCGGACCTTCCGGTCCCCGCAATAAGCCTGGCTGCCGCATTTTGCACAAGCTGCAGCTTCTGAACAGTCTTCAAAGGCAGCCCCACGTAGAGTGCATTGCAGTAGTCTAGTTTAGAGATCACCAGAGCATAGATTACTGAGACCAGGCTATCCCTGTCCAGATAGGGGCGTAGCTGGGCCACCAGCCGAAGCTGGTAGAAGGCACTCCTTGCCCCTGAGGCCACTTGAGCCTCAAGTGACAAAGATGGCTCCAGGAGCACCCCCAAGCTACAAATCTTCTCCTTCAAGGGGAGTGCAATCCCATCCAGAACAGGTTGAACACCCTCCATCCAGTCAAAGGAACCACCCACTAACAGCATCTCAGTCTTGTCTGGATTGAGTCTCAGTTTGTTAGCCCTCATCCAGTACATTGTCGCAGCCAGGCACCGGTTCAGCACATCCACAGCCTCACCTGCTGAAGATGAAAAGGAGAAATAGAGCTGTGTGTCATCAAACTCCGGATGACCCCACTCAGTGGTTTCATGTAGATATTAAATAGCATATTAAATTATGTCCCTGTGTTCCAGGATTGGAGGCGAAGTACAGTCCATGGTTTGGGATCCAAGTGGTGAGAGGCTTGCAGTTGTCATCAGAGGTAAAATCGTGTATCTTCAAAAATCTGATAAGGCTGGGGGAGATGGTGGGCCTGTGTGTGTTCCACACAGTGTGCCAGGGCAGAGTATTGAGTTCAGCTCAGGATGCAACATTTTGAGAACTTTAAATTATTTTTAAAGACGGGGCTAATTTTTTATTTGCTTTTTAGGAACAAGGGCATATATACACAAATACAATGTTTTGTCAAGTAGATAGTGTGTTGTTGTTTGTGCTCTTTCCAAATGCACATGAGCAGCAGCCTGGTCCTTTCCCAGTTCTTTGCATGTGTTTTAAGGGAGAAGGAGCAAAGAATACACATGCGCACACATACTTCTTACTACTCAGTTTTGTTTTGTTTGTTAAATTTATATTTAGAAGTAAAAAAGGGGCAGCACCAAACACACAGAGCAACAAAAAAAAAAGAGTACTAAAAAAAAAGAATTTTCTAAAATAATAAAATGCCTAACACGGTTGGGTGAAGGCTTCCTTCAGGGGCCCAAGAGTACAGTTTTCCTAGTAAGGCAAAATCTTCTAACTAGGAAACATCTTCCCTGCCTAGGAAAACTATTCCTGTACCCCCAAAGTTTCATAGATAGAGTTGGAAGGAGCCTACAAGGCCATCGAGTCGAACCCCCTGCTCAATGCAGGAAACTAGAGGAGGGGTCTCCCATCCAAGTCATAATCAGGCTTGACCCTGCTTAGCTTTCCACACTCAGACAAGCTGAGCCAGCGTAAGCCACAGGCCTGTTGGTCTCACCAAAATGAGTTCGGTATTTTGCTGTTTTTATAAGTACATGTTATTTTATAAAATTCATGTTTTTTCCACCTCCCGTTTGAGATGTTGCCTCTTTTTTGCCTCTACATTTACCGGTATATCTCGCCCATCTTCTTAAGGAGCTCAGTGAGGTGTACATGATTCTCTGCCCACTTTTTTATCCTCACAACAACCCTGTGAGGTAGGATAGGCTGAGAGGGTTACACCCTTAAAGGCAGCCTAGAAATAATTTTAAATTAAATAACTGGCCCAAGGTCTTCCAGTGAGCTTCATGACTGAGCGGAGATTTGAACCTGGGTCTCCCTGGTCCTAGTCCAACACACTTAACCCCTACACCACACTGATTAACTTAGTAATAAGTTTGAACATATTGGCATAGTTCCCAGTGATATATTGGGAGCCAGAGAGGGGATGCACAAAAATTCTAGCTATCCAGTGGGGTAAAGCTTTGTGATATGTCCCATGGCCAGTGGGATAAATGATGAAATATGACCAAATGTATGCTAACTTGCTTAATCTTAATTTTCTATTCTGGCAGGAAAATTCACTTTTGGACAATGCAGAATTTAAATTTATTTTGGTGCAGAACAGTGATATTTTAAACACAGTTATATCTAAATGGCGCTAAGGGCCAAAGCATCCTGGTGAGAATGTTCCTTTTGCTTCTTCCTGGCCCACCCTATTCCCACCATTTTAAGGCCTGTCTTGCTGTTCTTCTTGAACTCGTACTTGAATATGCACACTCAAAACACCATGCCCACCAAGTGAGATGTGTGAGCATGTGTATTCTTTGGTGCATGTCTCTTAAAATATAAACAAGCAGCAGTTGGGAAAGGTTCAGGCCACCACTCATGTATATTTGAAAAAAGGGCAAGGGTGAAAAAAAATCCACGCTTCTCACTTGACAAAGTATGTGCACATATTGTACTTGTACATGCGAACCCTGCTCCAAAAAGTGAAATGAGAAACAGCCCTTTGTTTCACCCTGTCCTCTTGAAGAGATGGCAGGCACACCATGCGTAAGCTTAATAGCATGAAACGGCTTGCACTTGTGGTGCTTAAAATAACTCTTCTCTAATCTGCATTTTAAAACATTCTGTGATTCTTTCTAAAGCTGGAGCTTCAGAGAGCGAGAGCAAAAGAGAGGTCCAGGCTGCATCTTTATTCAAAATTTCTAAAATGAGATTCCAAATCAGACAGGACTTTTCTGAACCTTTAGGAGAACATAGGAGCGATAGCTGATGGACAGTGGCTGTGTTGCAGAAAAGGAACCCAACTGGATGCTGAGAGAGAGAACTAGAATTTAGGTTGCAATGCATTCACCTTCTGCTCCCAGAGTAATTGCATCTGACTATACTACTATGGTCCCCATATACACTGGGTTGATTTCTATTTATTCAGACATGGAAGGAATTAACAGTGCAATCCTATGTATGTTCACTTGGAAGTATGTCCCACTGTGTTCATTGGGGCTTACTCCCAAGTAAGTGTACATCAGATAGGGCTGGAAAAGACGATCTAGTTCATGCTGAAAGCATATGGCAGGACTATTGACCCAGCTGGGTGCCTTCCCCTGGCTCAGGTCTTGTCATGCTTTTACCAAAGAGCAAATGTACTTGCATACTATCAGCATTTTATACTCTTTCTACAGTCCTATCCCAGAAGCTCAAGGTAAATTACATTATAAAAATGACCCACCCACCCCCAATATATAAGTAATCTCCACAAGAATGAGAGCAACAATATCTCATCACATGAGCCATCAGTTGATCTACTAAATCTTTAATCCCAAGCTAAAATTGCTTCTTCCATTTCCCCCTAATGGAAACAAATAAGCAGACAAATAAGCAAAGACTCTGGTATCCTTAAAAAGCCCAACGATTTGCAAGCACACAGACGGCTTCCTCCTGGCTCCACATTTGATGAAAAATGCTGTTTCTTTCCAGTTGATGTGCCCTTTGCGAAGGAACAGCTGTGGTTTTCCTTCTAATAAGATAAACAGAAAATAGTTGTCTGGTGTCTTTCTGTCTCTGATGCTAAACAAGTTTGAGCCAGGCCATTATAGGGATGGGAGATCACCCAGGAACCCCATGTATGCTGTTGGAAGCTCCTTGCCAGAAGATCTGCTAGGCATCAAAGGCACAAAGCTTTCCAAGGTACTGAAGCCCTGCCCACTGAGCATCCTGCCCATGGCAGTCTCTGGAGCTCCCACCAGGTTTTGGAAGCACATTTTTAAGCCTAACGTTATGGCCTTAAAGGCTACAAGCTTACAACTATAGGATCTGCCTGGTGCTTGCCCACAGTCTTATCTACATGTGCACCACTGCATTCCCTTACTTTTCATTTTCCTTTTGGCAGGAAATTCTGACGCTTCCAGCTGCAGGACCATCATTGCTGTGTTTCGAACCCGCAACAGCCCTGTATTTGAACTCTTGCCATGGTTTGTATTGACATGTTTTGGTTGTTTGATCTTAAATTGGGAATGGATCCCACAAGCCCTACGTCCTTCTAGCCCTTGTGCTGTAGGTGTCGACATGTTAGGAGCGTGCTTTGGATCAGGTCAGGCTATTTGTCCCTCTAGCCCAGAATTGTCCCCTTTGGACTGGCAGCAGCTCTTCCTGGTTTCAGGCCGAGGTTTTTCCCATCACCTGATGCCTGGTCTTTTTTGTTTGTTTGTTTTAACTGGAAATGCCAGCGACTGAACCTGGGGCCTTCTGCATGCCGACCAGATGCTCTACCAGATGCTCTAGTCCTCCATAGCTCAGTGGTAGGAGAGAGTTGTGATTGGATGAGGGCACGTCATGGTTAAATTCCACCCAGCCACGAAATAAAAAGGAACTTGCTCAGGCTGTTTCACATATGACAGATATATCTCACAGAAGCCGCATTAATGGTTGGATGTTAAGAATGCACATCGGTTTTCCTGTACCTACCCTTCCAGGAACGCTCCAGTCGATTCTAGGCATCCGGTGGGTACATGCCGTGAAATTGTGATGTGCTCATCACACGTGAGGGCGAGTGCAGGGGAGGAGAATGCGGCTTTCTCCATAGAAGTGATACTGGCATTGGAGATGCCAGTATGTGCTCGTTGTCCCTTAGCCTATAACTTGAGCTTTTTGTGAAGATAAATAAGAATTTCAAAGCACTTCCTACAATATAAGTGCTAGAGACACAGCTTTGGTGTAAACTGCATTTAAAAAGAAAAATATCACAACTTTGTACCAAAGAACCAAAATTCTGCGGTTAGTGTAACATATGCAGGTCAAGCAAACCTGCAGTACGTTTGTTCTTCTGCATAATTTGGAAAAGAGGCAATGCAAGGCACTGAAGTCCCAGTCGCTGATAATCTCACTGAGCCCCTCCCCCACCAACCCTGGCTTTTGTGATCTCACCAGGCACTGCCCATATGCTTTTAAGCTCATCTGCGGCCGTAAACCTAAGAAGCACGCCTTTTTAAAATTCGAACCCTGAGATTGTTAGGCTACTAAATTCTCCATCCAGTGCCATATAGCTCAATGGAAGAGCATATGTTTTGCATAGGAAAAGTTTCGGATCCAATCTCTGGCATCTCCAGAGACCTTGAAGTTCTGCTCTTAGCCAGAGGAGGCAGTAAATGGGAAGAAGGACTCATTATAAGGCAATTACATATGTACAAGATTCCACTGTTATACATTGTTTGTGATTAAGTTTTTCAAGGCACTATTTTAGGACTGTATCCTTTTGTTGATGTCCTTCCCCACTTTTCTTTCTCCAATTGTTGTTGTTATTATTTTTGATGGGAGGGAAATTCAGTCCGCTAGGCAGTGTAGCTCTCCCCTGTTCTGGGTGTGTGTCCAGGGAATGAGGCGACTTTTGGTCTGGTAGATCCAAAGCCTCCCTCGACCCACCCGCCCCCCAGAATGCCCCCTTTATGCCCTTACCTGCTGGCAGCCATCCAAGGAGGACCTCCACAGGCAAACTTCCCCCTCTACTATCCTAGGGCTCCTGGGATGTCCTCCTATGGACCATAGGATTGTGCCCTAAAACTGTTTGATTTAAAAGCGGTTCCTGATTGATTGGGCAGCAGATTAAAACCATTATTTTTAATACAGAAGCAGTGTGCCATCTTAGAATAGGAATCCCCCCCCCCCCCGGAACTGCCTCTCCTAAAATGGTCCCTACTAGAGCATGTGCATGTAAAAAACACAAAATGCTTCTTTTCCTCAGAATGTATGTTTTGTTTACTCAGTTAAAACTCATAGCTTATTGACTGAGATGTTTTTAATCAGGTGACAGCCCTAATTTATTTACTTCAAATCTTTATAGCTGGCCTCTCATCTCAAGGTGGTTGCAACATCTAAAGCATATGCTGTAAAAGAATACCAAAATAAAAGCAGTAACAATATATTAACCCCTAGTCAACCCCCAGTCCTTTAGCCAAATGTACAGCCATTTCTGAAAGCCAATATAGAAGTTCTAATGGGAAGACTGAAGAGGGAATCTTTAACATTCCTGCATTTAAATGGGGTCATCCCTGCCTCCCACCCTTAAACAGAATTAGACTCATACAAAAACAATTTATTACCAATATGAGATATTGGTGGGGTGGGATGGGCGATAGCATGTATTAAATAGTTTCTGGTTTTTCTAGCCACCTTAGTTTTCAAGGATAATTGTTTAGATATTTATTCTGCCCCATCCCAAGTGGGTGATTGATGCAGCTAGATGCATAATCTTAATTTTAAAATTGTAATCTTAAAACATTCTACATTGTTGTTTCTATTTACTTGCCTTCCAAGCTTGCCCCATCCCAAAGATAACCGTCATTCGAACATCCATTTAATATTCTCTTAAACCTTAAAACCTTTTTAAAAGCCTCATTGTCCTTATGCCAATCACTAAAGCACAGAGCAAAAAAAAAAAAAGTCTTGCAATGTTTGGGGGGGTGGGGGGGAAGATGCTTAGACTGGGAATTGATGCATTTCTAGGCAGAAGGATGTTCCATAAGATCTGAAGGTTAGATCTGGTTGCCTGTGTTTCAAGTATTCCACTTAACCATGTGGTGTACTCTACCCGAGAAGCAATGTCTCCCTTAGAGTGGAGGCTGCAAGAGGTGGAGGATTGGCAGGCACAGCCTCTGCACTGCTTTGGCTGATGACAGTACTCAAAAGCTTCCCCCCCCCCGCCCCACCTCTATGACTGCTGAGTGTACTTCCTCTTGTGTTGCCTATACATTTCCTTGTGCCCTCCCTGGGATCCAGCTTTCTGATGCTTTTAAGGTCTTTGGGGGACTGATAGCATTGGCATTATGCCCTTAGTGTGTGTGTGGTGTTTGCCATGAGCATTTTTGTTTTCATTTTCATAAGCAAAAGGTTCTAAGATTCTCCGTGGGAACCTAGGCTCTCTGAAAAAGTAGACTCTAAACTTGCAGGGCTCTCCAACCTTGGGTCCCCAGATGTTGCTGGCCTACAGCTCCCAGCATATCTAGCCAGCATGGCTAATGGCAATGGATTCTGGGAGCTGTAGTCCAGCAACATCTGGGGACCCAAGGTTGGAGAGCCCTGATCTAAAGGATTGAAATGAATATGCTTAACTTTACTGTGGGGAAGGAAGATGGTGGAGGGCAACAAGGGATGAACATGACCAAATGCAGTTGGTTTGTTCGGGTTGGGGATGCAGACTAAGGGGTTAAGCCAAAGGCTTTGTGTGCTTCCAAGGAAAGCAGGAGATGGCGCCGCTGGGATGTCCTGGGAGGGCGTTTCTGCCATCTGGGCAAATGGGCGGAGTTGTCAACTCTCTTTTTGGTGTGGCTGGTACAGTGGGAGGGACCAGCCTGTACAGGCCTCCAGCGCCATCACAAATGCTGGCAAGTGCCCCTTGCAATCATTGTGTCTCTCCCCCTCTTTTCTCCTCCACCTTTCCTCAGTGGTTTCTTACAGGGTGAAGATGGTGCACAGCCCCAGCTGGTTGCTTTCCACCCTTGCTTTAAGAAAGGAGCCCTTCTGACAGTGGTGAGTTCAGTCTCCAGCTGCTGAGGATGTTGAGGAGTGTCTTATAGAAAGGCTTCTTACTGTCCTTAGGCGAAAGTCACCCCAGCAGTTGCTGTCTTGTCTAAGCAGTGCCTAAAAGGAGTTCGCTAGACCGGGGTTAATAGAACTAGGGATAAGAGGAAGGGTGTACCAACAGCCTGCATCTTAAGCACATGTTAGTATGGTGCCTTATTTGGTGGGCTGGACCCCTTACATTGGGAGGAAGGGGGGGGGCGGTTTGAGTTCATGGTAACTCATCTGGATGACTGCTAAGACTAGCATGAGCTATGCAGTCAGTGTGCCCAGGATTCTGTTGTCAGCACTAGGGTATCCTGGGTGAAAAAGCCATGGGATGCATTTTGCTCACAATTGGGATCTTAGCCAGTCGCCATAGTTAGGGTAGGGTGTTTTCCCCAGGACAGACTGACTGTTAGCTGGGTTGAGTTGTTTTCCAGCAGTGCATAGCTTGGCTTATTTGCATGCGCTATCTAGAACGATTGCTTGGCAGATACTGTTCTGATTTGGCATACTGTGGTCTGGATTGCATAGGTTGATCTGATTGGAGAGAGGGGGTGGGGTGGAATCTCAGTCAGGGTTTTGTATTTCATGATTTTGTCCTGGACTAGGTACAGAATTCAGCAAACCCAAGAATGTCAAGTTTGTTAATTAAAATCACACTTCGAGCCCTTAAGACACTGTCTCCCAAACCTCCGATAGCTGAGGCATATATTATTCTTCTGAATTGAAATAAGAGGCATACTTCACTCTTACAACAGAAGGTTTATATTTAGTCTGTAAGAGTATAAATTACCCACTCTCAAAGGAGGTCATGCTGCTGCCTTATTGGGTGGAGGTAAGCCCAAAGCAGCTTACTGAGATGCAACAAGCCTACTCCTTTAAGAATTTTGTTGCATCCCTCCATTGGGTGTGATTGAATGAAGCAATTGCTTTGAATGCAAGAAGATCCTGGAGTTCACCCCCAACTCCCCAAGGCAGTTGATTAGAAGGAGGCAGTCCCAGAGCAGCACTTCACACAGAGGCCCAATGGCAGCTTCCTCTGTGGGTGGGTTTTTTGGGAGCCTCATTACTTGTTTGTTGTGGAACACTAGCATGTCTGGCACACCGTTTGGGAATAACTGCTGCAAAGAAACACTTGAGGAATGTGTGGCACTGACCATTCGGAGGCACAGTCGGGGGTGGGTGGGTTTCCCCATGGATCCATCGCAAGGGGATTAAATGATGTAAAAGAGCAAATGTATGCCAAGTTTTGTCATCTTTACCAATGGCAGAATCCAACTTTTCTTGGCACAAGTCTCATCATGCAGAGTATAAGCAATGGCCCTGCCCTGCAGCAGGAGTTGGGCTAAACAGCCTTCCCCAACCTGGTGCTCTCCAGACAGCCCCCATCATTCCCAGCTAGTGGGCCCACTGTCCATGCTGGCTGGGTATGATGGGGGTTGTAGTCCAACACATCTGGAGAATGCCAGGTTGGGGAAGGCTGGGCTCAAGTGTTCCATCCCAAACAGTATGATAGAATCGGCCGGCTGATGAACTCTGGAATGAGCCGGGGCAGGGTATGCACGTGGTGACCCTCTGCTCATGCTGCATTTTTTTGTTTCTCTTTCTCAGTGCTGGTCAACTGGAACAATCAGCCATGTTCCCTTCTTCTTTGTGATTGCCCAGTTCCCCTCCTTTAGCCCTGGGCAAAGTCCCCTTGTGCCCTTGGGCAGCAGGAGCAGTGCCCGTGAGCAGCCCCTGTTTTCGGAACTCTGACCGTCAGCACACGCTGGGCTTGCCCTCGAAACAGCTCCAGCTTCCCAGTCTGTGTAACCCCGAACACCAGAGGTCTCCGACTTACTGAGAAGTCCGACATGTGGGAGTGCATCTTCCTTTGTCAGGGACAACTTTGCATGGATTACCTGGCATGCTGCCTACCTGTAGGCTGTCCACAGGTAGCCTTGTGCAGCCGGAAGAATGCCTGCCTGCCTGAGATGGACAACTTTGTGGTTATGTTTGAGGCAGAAAATAAAAACACAAAGGACGAATGTCTTATTCCTACCTGCTGATTCTTTCTGTGACTGTTACGGAGTGCATCCTATAGGCTTGCTTCAGCATCTCCAAACAGAACCTATTTTGGGGCTTTATATAATCAAGATTCACACTTGTCAGAAGGTATTCAGAGGGAATTACCAGTTTATGCCTGCCCTGGGTCTTTCACAAGTCACTGTGCTTCTCTGCGAATTTCACTCCCCAGAGATAAGAGTCTTGCCACTGACTGTTTGCATCTTTATTTATGCTGGTGTGAAAGAGAGGTGAGGCAAGGGGCCCAGAGGTTAAAATGGGGGAGGACCTGCTTTGTGTGCAGAAGATCCCAGGTCCAATCCCCAGCATCTCCAGGTAAGGCTAGGAAAGCTCCTACCTGAAATCCCAGAGCGACACTGCCAGTCAGTGACAACAATACTGGGCTAGATGGACCCAAGGGTCTGACGCGGTAGAAGGCAGCTTCCTGTCTTTCTAAATAAAGTGCAGGTGTTGATATCACCAAATACAGATGCTGCACAGCCAGTAGGAGCAGAGATGGTGGGGAAGGAGGAGGAGTTGGGTGATATTTCAACTCCTTCCCCTTCTTGTGGGTTGAGGGGTGGAGAAGACACCTGTCAAGAACATTCCAAGGAGGAGGGGCTAGGCTGTGTCCTAGCAATACCTTTTTGTATACCTGTCTTGGGTCCAGAACCTCATTCTCTCCCAGCCCCATGCAACATCCTGAGATTCTTTTATCTTGGATGGGGGGAAGCAAGTTTCTAACTTCTAAAGCTAAGCTCCAAGCCACATGAAATCTGTACTTGATGAAATCTCTAAACTGACAGGCTGAACAATGTAAGAATATCAGGCATTCCTTTCCCTTCATTTAATTTAAAAAGTAATATTTGAGGCTGTTTGAAGACCGCACTTCCATGTCACTCCATGGGCTCCAAGTTGGGGTAAATAGGGAAACATGAGATCTGAAAGCTCTGCCAGAGTATTCTTTTTAGGGCAGTTGAGACATGGACTATTGAGGAAAGTACGTACCTTATATGTGGTAGAGCATATAGGCCTTGATATCTGTAGCGTTTGCACCTGTCAAAACATCTAAGCACATGTGTGCACAGATGTCAAAATGTATGGGGACTTTCTAGTTTAGAGGGGGCAAAATGTTAGGGTTATAAAATGATGAATGGCGTGGAGATACATATTTTTCTCCGTTACAGCAGGTACAGTTTCTATAAATAGCTGTCTCCTAGCACATCTGCTGAACATTTTCCTTTTACTGCCTCATCCTATGCATATGTATTTAAAAGGAGGTGCCACTGTTCTCAGTGGGGGCTTTCTCCCAGGTAACTGTCTATGTAGGATTGCAGCCCTTATTAAGTGCCCTATTCCATGTTTAATCTGGCCCTACCTGCTACAGTCCTAACAGACTTTGCCCAAAGCCCGTGTGATGGCTGTAACACTAGTTATGAAAGATATTCTCTCTAGGGTAGGCATGATGCTTACAAAACGGGACATTCTAAGATAAAAAGACAGGCCGCAGACAATCTTTGCCTTGCAGAAGGCAGAAGCAAAATCCTCGTGTTTTAATATTACAAAAGATCCTGTTAAATGACTTGAAAGGCTTGATCAATTAAAGTAGCTTGAACAGCAGCACTTGGGAATAAGCAGAAATGATGAAATCTGAGGACCTAAATTGAACAGTCTCTGCCTTTTGTCAAAGATTGCTAAAAGCATATTTGGAAGGAAGTGCCAAGTCCTATGTTACTGTGGTTCATATACTTTATTTTACTTTTTACATTCCCCCTCTCCAAGGACTCACCAAGGACAGTTACATTTTAGAGCTCATTTTATAAAAGTTGACACTTAAAATATCCAGTAATAAAAATAAACTCTCATCCCCACATTGGGTCTTGCATTGCTTTCACTCTGGGCCTAGCTTCATTGCATATGCCTGAGGAGGGATAGCCGACTTGCAGCCTTTGCAGTGATTTGGTATTATCCCATGTGCAAGCCTCCCTGTGGCTCTGGATAGCCCCACAGAGGCGATGCATCAACAGTAAGAGCCGGTTTGCATGTAGAATTGCCAACTTTTTTACTGGTCCCTGCTCCTGTGCCTTTAACAGCAGTGTGAGCCGTAGATATTAGTCAGAGATAATACTGTGTGATGCCCTGTTATCTGAAAAACATCACCTGCTTTCTGCAGATCAAAGCTCCTGTTCACAAAGCAGGAACAGGCCAGGTCATTTTTATTTGGCAACCCCCATATATATGCTAACAAATCTTATGGCACACGCTTTTATGGACTAGAGCAGGGGTGGGCAACTTGTTGGCTTACAACTCCAATCAGCTGTAGCAAGCATAGCCAATTGTGAGGGCTGATGGGAGTTGTAGGCCAAAACATCTGGAGGGCCACAAGTTGCCCACCCCTGGGCTAGAAAGTCCACTTCATTGGATGCATCTGTAGCTGATGAAGTCACTTGAATGAACCACCCTCTTAAGGTCCAAAAAATGTAGCAAAAGCTGCCAATAAAGTACGTATCTCGGCCTTTCCCAGTCTAGTTTCCTTTATATGTTTTGGGCTACAACTCCCATTATCCCTGACCATTGGCCATACTGGCTGGGGCTGATGGGAGTTGAAATCCAAAGCATCTGGAGGGCACTAGTTGGGGAAGGGATGACCCTATGTGGATCAATGTCCCATGTGTATTAAAAATGTATTAAATAAATAAATAAAATGTGTGACCCATCACATTTAAACACACTTGCCATCAGATGTAATGTTACCATGCCAATGGCCCATCTACTTGGGCTGCCAATCACTGGTTTGGTAATGCTATATGCCAACAGCTCCAGAACACAGGATGAGTCCTGCTAGATCAGAGCTAGGGTTCATCTAATCTAGCAGCCGGTTTCAAAGAAGGGCCAAGCACATGCCTCTGGGAAGCTCACAAGTCGGGTGTGAAGGTGATAGTCCTCCCACATACTTCTGAACCAGAAGGTTGCATATAGCTATCATGACTGATAGACATGGTTCCAAATGTATATAAATGTAATGGCATATGGATGGGGAATATTTACAAGGGTAAGCACGTGTAAAGTGCTTTTTTACATCTGTGCTGGCCCCAAGACATGTCAGAAATAGGAACTGTCTCTTGTTGACTTTAAGAATCAAAACCTCTCACTTATGGGGTCTTAATTGCCTTCCTATCCCACTTTTTGTTTGTTGCTGAGCTGTGGTGTGTGTGTATCCATCCCCATCCCCACCAAAAAAAAACAACACTTTGGGCAGAACCCATTGACTAGCTTCTGTTCCTCTGCAGAGGGTAGATGCATTTTTTGGAATAGGTTGTTTTGTAAAGAAACAATGCAGTGTCCAAGCTTTTATAGTGGCAACTGCTTATGGAAATTAATTCCCTTACAACATGGCAAGACGACAACTCTCGTCAGCCCGAGACAGCATGGCCAGAGGTCAGTGATTTTGAGGAGTAGTCCAGACAGACTCTGGATGACCATAAGTTCACCACCCCTGGTCTAGTCTAAGATATTTGAAGTGTACACCTAAAAATGTAATGTGTGAATGAGAGAGACGTGTTTGGAAGCATGCTTGTTATACAGGTACAGTAATCAAAGAGGCAGGATTAGATGATGAGGCTCTCTTGGTTGCAAACGCAGGTTTCACTACTTCGTAATGGAGAGGTGGGCAACCATTTTTCCACTGGGGGCCGCTTTCCCTTGAGGTCGGGGGAGAGGTCACCTGTTGGAGGGGTAGGCGAAGCCAGTGGTGGGCGGGGCCAGAGTCAAAAGGCCACCCCCCCTTTCCTCCCTCCCTTTCCTCCCTCCCTTTTCTCTGTCTCTTTCTGCCACCTCTTCTCCCTGCTTTTCTCCTTCCCCACCCTGTGGGCTACCAAGGGAGGGACAGGTCGCTCTTGGTGAGGCCCGTATTGAGCGCTTGCAGAGGGCGTTTGAAATTAGGCCGAGAGCCACAGATTACTCACCCCCAGTGCTTTTTTTCTGGAGAAAAAGGTACCGGAACTCTTGGATTACATTTCCTAGGGAGTAGATGGCGATTAAATTGTAATGCAATTAATAGAAGAAAAGGTGCTGGAACTCAGTTCCGGTGAGTTCCACCAGAAAAAAAGCCCTGCTCACCCCTGATGTAATGTGCGGAGAGGCTGCAAGGGACAGGGAGGAGATAGTCAGAGCAGCTCAAGGGAAAGTGGCTGGAGCCGAGCAGATGGGGCAGAAACGCCCTTGTAAAATAAGGGATTAAGGGACCAGGATTTATGATTGTTTTTATTGTTAATCCCCTAGCATTAAGCTGTAATATCTCTGCCTAAATCCCTGGCAAACCGGAAGAGAAAGGAACTGGAGGTCTCCCTGCAAGAAGGGATCCAGTTTGATTGAGAGGGGCTCTGCAGCTTGTAATGATGAGAAACGGATTTTGTATGTGGATGTGTACACACTACAAAGGGGAATTGGCATCCCATGATGGCATATAGACCCCCTTTTCACTGGTAAGTTACAGGGGTGGTTAGAATCAGGGTGCAAGTGCAATTTTAAGGGGGAATCAGCCCAACAGGTACAGGGAGATCTGCAACTATTGCTCTTCTGTCTCTCGTGCCACTGCTAAAGACACACAGAGCATTTGCCAGGGGGAAAATGGTAACCCTACTGCCACCCACACCTGTGTGCGTTTTTGAAATTCAAAATGGCGGCCACTGGAAGGGCGATCTGAAAGGGGAGAATCTGCAGCCATTGTGGGTAGGGTGGAAGGCAGAAGAAAGCATCCACCAAGAGGGAAAGTCCATCTGAGGGAGGTTTGGGGTACCACAAGGGAGGAGATATGACTTGCAATTAAAAAAATTATTGGGGTTATCCCCACAATAACTCCAAGCAGTGGGTTGTTATTATTTTAAAGGTTGGGAAATGTAGACTATGATGGTGAGTTTAAACAAGTCTTTTGAGGGGGGCTGGGGAGGTTCCTGTACCTGTGGGGGTTGTTTGTTTTTTCAGGCTCCAATTTAAACAAGTCTTGATTCGGTCAGTGAGGTTGCCCCTGGATGAGCTTGGGAATGGACCACATATTTCCTAGGCTTACGTTTGCCTACCTGTGACTTTAAAAAAAACCCAGTCAGTTGGAGAAACCAGGGGAAGATTTGTACTGGTCTAGAGTGGAAACTAGTGAGGGGTTTTGGTAGGTCAGTGAGTAGATCTGAGTAGATCAGAGTGTGAGTCAATAGGGGGGGGGGGACCCTTCCCTGCACAAGATACCTGGTTGGTTGGGTTTTGTTCATTTATGTATTTATTTATTATATTTTTAGTCCACCCAATAACCAATGTTCTCTGTTTTACAAAATACCAGACGACAAACCTGAGGCCAAAAAAACCAAATGGGCACATAAATTGCCTGAGCGGCACTGGTGATGAGACAGTGTCCTCCGCTACAACAGAGGGCAGCACACTAGCTTAGAGAGCACAGGGGTGGCCATGTTGTACGCACACAGCTCAGACCTCTGACTCCTTGCCGCTTCCCAGCATCTGCCACCTGAAGCAGACACTTCACTCCGTCTAATGGTAGGGCCAGCCCTGCACAGGGGTGGCAGTTTGGATTTAGCAGTGATGGGGGCTTGGGGTTAACACAGCAACCATTGGCATTGGGATAAACTTCCTCCCAAGGAACTCTGGGAATTGTAAATCTGTGTAGGTAGGGGATATATAGGGTTCCTTATCACAGGACTCTCAGATTTTTCACATAGCTATAATTCTTAGGCTCCTTTAAAGGAAGAAGCTATAACAGTTTAAAAAAACACACCATGTTGAAATAATGTTGAAATCAGTTTTCAAAGCAGTGTATATATGTGCTGTGTGTTCCCCACCTCAAAACAGTCGTGTACATCCAGCCCTCAGAGGATGGTGCTGAGCGTATCGTCGTCTTCTACCTCCTCCTCGGGGCTGGGCTGCTTGCTGGGCAGGGGCAGGGATTTGAGATACTCCAAGTGGCGTCGGGATTCGGCTTGGTTGCGTCGGACGTAATAGATGACGTACGTGATGACCACGGCGAACCAGCAAAACATGGTGAGCAGCATGGCCAAGTCGGTGTTCCTCTGCTGGCTGAGGCAGAAATTGACGCCAGAGTTGAGCAGATGGGCCAAGGTCTTGCCCACGTATTCCTCCCATGTGGCAGGTGGCACATACAATGTCCTCCACGGTCTCCGCATCCAAGGGAAGAGCCTCCATCAGCTCCTGCAGGGAGCAATCACAGTGCCAGGGGTTGTCATAGAGCTCTAGTCGAACCCAGGTCAGCATGACAAATGGAGCCACCTCCATCCTCTGCAGCTGGTTGCCTGAAAGGTCCAGCAGCCTCAGCCCCCCACGCAAGCCGCGGAAGGCCCCCGGAGCAATGTTCTCAATGAGATTGTCCGCCAGGTGAAGTTCTCGGAGCTGTTTGAGGCCATGGAAGGCACCATTCGGCACATGAGTGATCCAGTTAGAGTCAAGGTAAAGTACCCGGGTGTCGTGAGGAATGTCAAAAGGGATCCTCACCAGATCTCTCCGGTTGCACCACACCACACCACTCCCCGGTGGGCAGTCACAGCTTTGAGGGCACGGGAGGCTGTTGTGCAGGCCGAGGATCAGGATCAAGAGGGTGGACAATGCCGGCATCTCTGCATAGTTCTTCTCTTCCTCAGGATACTGGGATGGTCACTAGAGATAGAGAGTTCCTAGTCCATGGGCCCAGAAGCGCGACTGAAAAGCAAGGGAGAAAGGCAAATGAATGGGAGAAAGGTCCTGCTAACACATTCCATGGGTGTGTCTAAAAACAATATTTCCACACTAGTATTTTTTGGAACGGCTTCTTCTAACATAGGCCACTGGCATGTTCTGTAGGCTGCACCTAATACATGATCTGGTCTTGATTTACAGTCCACTTCTGGCTTTTAAGAAGGATCGTTGGTACTTCACAAAATGGTCATGTGGTCACTTGGACAACGGTTTCACTCCACCTTCTGCCCTAGCCCTTAGCCAGCATTTTGTTTTATATGTCAGGGGTGGGGATCCTCAGGATGTCCTAGATGGCCATGCCCCCTTCCCCTGGCCACGCCCCTTCCCCTCCCCCACTGATAATTTGGTGGTTTCTTTGCCACTTCCCCCCCATTCTAAAAGGTTGAAATGCCTCTCCTAATGCCTAGTCACTGGCAGTGAGAGCTTTTACTTACATTCTGCCCCGCCCCTTTTGCCTTTGGCCCCGCCTACCAGTGAAATGCAGCCCCCAAGAACTTCTCCAAAACTGAATTTGGTCCTCAGGCCGAAAGAGGTTCCCCACCCCTGCTATCTGTTGATGATCAAGATTTAGCTTATTTAAATATTACTCTATTTCTCTCTCTCTCTCCACATTTTATACCCTGCTTTATTTCACAGCCAAAGGCTGCAGTATAGCCATGTGTTTACCAATTTTCCCAATCCTATACACACCTACTCATGTACAGAAAGTCTCACTGAATTCAGTGGGGCTTTTCCCCAGGAAAAGTGGGCACAGGGTTAATTTGCAGCCTAAAAGAAGAATCTTCCCAAGTTTGCTTTCTTTCTTTTTTCTGATTTGCATATAGCAGCATGTATCATAATCTGTTTCAGAGATATTTTATGTTGCCACCTGTTTTCAGATTTTTCATACCCCCTCAAATTCAGCGTATAAAAGGTATGGATCTGACTTGGGAAAAATTGGTATGATTCTTTTTTTTTACACCACCATATAATAATAGCCCAGTTATTAGGGAGGAGAGGGAGAAAGCCTTATGAGGGGTATGATGCACAAGGCTTGCAAAACATGCAGGAGCAGTGCTACTACTACTACTAGTAGTAATACTGATGATGATGATGATGATGATGATGATGATGATGATGATGAAGAATTTCAGCAGCTATGCAGTCTACAAGAATTATAGTAAAATGAAGATTCTCTGCCCACAGGGTTGCAATCTAATTAAGCAACAAGACGCTCATGTACACAAGGTCTACGATTATCTGTTTCTAATATTTAAAATGCTTTTAAAAATATAATTACAAGTGTTCCCAACAAGTTGCCCCATGAGTTATAAACTTATGGTCGGAGAACAATTACTCATATCCAGTGTATTGCCTCCATTCCCTCCCCCAACTTTCCTGCACAAGATGGTCTACTACTTCCTCCCTGCACCTGCTCCTTTGCTACAGGAGCTTCTCTCCCTTCCATGAAAAACTTCACCTGCTTCTTTCTACAAATCAAGCTGCCACTGAAGACACCAAAGCTGTCTTGCCCATTTTCTCTTGGTCAATTCGTATAGCAGTGTTTCCCAAAGCTTTAACAGCTGAGACAAGCTTTTAGTTTTTGAATTAAACCTGGCAGTGCACATCACTCTTATTAGTTTACTTTCAGAGTGTGTGAGAGTAAAAAAAAACAAAAACCCAAACAAAACAACTTACCTGCGGAGGAGGCCACCCTCTGTGTTTTTGGATGAGTCACTGCTCTAGGTGCGCCTCTGCTGAGGACAGGCTATTCCTGTTGCATCTTTGCATGGGAGCCACTGTATGATCGACTCACATCTGATGCAGAGACATGGCAGAATTGCCTGCCCCAGCTGAGCTCAGTCGGAAGGAGAAAGAGCAACAAACCATGCAGAGATGCAGCAGGAAGACTCTTCTGTGTTTGGGGTCCTTTGGGCTGATAGGCGCTTCTCACTTTTTTTATAAACCGATTTTATTTCTTGCAACAATGCTAGCAGTCCACTTGAGGCAAACTACTGTTCCTAGTGCACAGCTAGGGAATTAGTGGTGTTACAGTTACCCACTACCATCCAATTCCACATAAATTGGTGGTGGTGGAACACATGCGTTTGCAAGCAGGTGGCCCCAGATTCAATCCCTGGCATCTCCTGGGAGCAGGTGATGGGAAAGGCCCTTTTTGGCCTGAGAGCTGCTAACAGAAGAGGTATGACTTGGATGAATGGACCAATAGTCTGACCTGGCATTTGGTTGTTTCTTATATACTCCCCCACCACTAATTTCTTGCTGTCTGAAATAAAGACAAAACAACTTTTACAGAGAGAGAGAAGGTGAGTGAGAGAAAGAAAAGAGAGGGGGAGAGAGGAGCACATTCACATGCTGAAGTTCTGGTCATGACGGCCACGTACGGCCGTCAGCCTAAGTAATGAAAATAAGTTCTGCCACGGACGGCCTTCTCCTTATCCCATCAGCCAGAGCAGCCAGGCTGGTGGGGACTAGGAAGAGGGCCTTCTCTGTGGCGGCCCCCACATTATGGAACTCCCTCCCTAGTGACCTTCGCCATGCCCCCTCCGTGATGAGCTTCCGCCGTGCATTAAAAACATGGCTGTTCAGGCGGGAATATGGGGTGGGTTAGGTTTTTAATGAGAATTTTTATATTGTTTTAATTATTATATTTTATTGTGTTTTACTGTATTTTAATTGTACATCGCCCAGGGTGGCCGGGCGACCGGCCAGATGGGCGATTGATAAATATAATAAATAAATAAATAAATAAATAAATGACTTGTGCATATATCAGCTATAATGCATAGGCCTCCAAAAGAGGCAGATCCAAAAAAATAAAATAAAAAATAAATCCAATGGAATCTTTCAGCAGTGTTTGTGTATGTGTAAGTGTTCTGTGTGTGTGTGTGTGTGTGTGTGTGTGTGTGTGTTTGCTTTCAAGGCTGCTCTAGCAAGCTGTTCTTCCTATCCCTTAAGAAGCACCTGCGTGACAAGAATATAGTTTAAGGCTGCAATCCTAATATGCATTTACCTGGGAGTAAGTGCTCTTGAACAGTGTGGGACTTCTAAGCAGATATCTGCTGCATAGGCTTGCGCTGCAACATGCATGCCTACTCAAAAGTAAGCTATGTTGAGTTCAATGGGACTTACTCCCTGGGAAATGTGTATAGGATTGCAGCCTAAGTAATGAAAATAAGGTGGCCAGATGGGAAAGCGGACAGAGCTCCTGCCTCCTGCACCTTTCATGGTGGTGAAATTCTCTCTCCTACGCATCTGGCTATCCTGGGTGAAAAGTGCTTGGTTATTCCAGCCTAAATTAATTTGCTTGCTTGCTTCTTCCCAGAAAGGGCATGTCCAGGAACATTGCCAAAACATATAGAGTGTGTCAGTTTGTGGTCACTTGCATTATGAACTGCAACCCATTAAGCCGAGTTACTTGCTCAAGGACCAGTTAAGGTTGCCAAGTTTTCAGCCGGCCTCCGTGCCTAGGAGAGGTGCAGGATTTCCAGACTGGTTAGCAGGTGTCCGTGTTTCTTTCCATGGCGATTTAGCATGGCACAAGAGCAGGTCCATAACATCCTCCACCACCCAACAGTTGGGAACCATAAGGCCACTCCGAGCAGGCTTTTCTGCGAGATAATCTGCTTCTACATAAAAGCACACCGCGCAGGGGTGGGACTTCTAAGCTGCATAGGCTTGCGCTGCAACATGCATGTCTACTCAAAAGTAAGCTCAGTTCCTGCAGCCGGCTGCTGCTCAAGGCACAGGAGTGAAACAAACAAATCTAGTTGGCGAATGGCGATCTCGGTCCAACCCTTCCCCGCCCAGCGCTCCCGGTCGCAACAAACACACCTGTGTGGACCGTGCTCTCCTGGCTGGGCGCTCTTCTTGTCTGAATCAGGGGACCATCTCGGGCTCGGCAGCAGTGGCTGCCTCCTGGCTTCCGCTGGTGCCACACAACTCGAGCCTCAGCGGGTAAGTTCTCACAGCGCGTCCTTCCCAGTCAGTTTCCCTGCCTGCCGCCCGTTAGCAGAACAGCCCGAGAGCGAGCCTGCCCCTGCTGGCCTGCATGAGGAGTGGCAGGGATCTCTCTCTCTCCCTGTATATTTGTGGAACCCAATTCTGCTAAATGGAAATTAGGGTGGACAGTGTCGCGGAGGAGGAGGAGGAGGAGGAGGATTGCACAAAAATTGCGTACTCTAATTTATATGTATATAGATGCAAGTTTAGAAATGATAGCTCTAACTTAAAATAGAAACACAATCTATCTCACCCTAGTGAGGAAGGCTGTGACCAGGAGAGCGGTGTTGTGCCTGCTCAGTCTGCTCTTCAGATGTGAAGTGGTAAGGAAGGCTGGTGACTCCTAATCCACTGCAGGTTTTATTTGGAGCTTTATGGGAGCTATCCACGGTGCTGAACTCCACCCCCAAAATAGATTCACCACCATGGACTGGCTCCCATAAAGCTCCAAATAAAAGCTGCAATGGATTAGGAGCCCCACCAAAATAGGAGTCACCAGCCTCAAGCCCCCTCCTTATCTTTAAACCGGACAGGCCTTTCAATACCTTTCAATTAGAGCTGCTGGGGAAACTACTTTTCAGCCCCAAATGTGGCAATTATGTGAAAGCCAAATTAGCCTAGTAGTGTAACCTAAAAGGGGTGTGTGTGTGTGTGTGTGTGTGCGCATGCAGGTGCTTTCATTTATCCCATCGACGGAGCAGAACTCTCAAGTTCTCAGCTGGGTTAAAGTTTGGGTTCCTCTGGATGTATTAGGCTACAACACCCATCACCCCAGGCAGCAATCCCATGACCATTGGGCTGGCGATGATGTGAACTACACGGCTTAGGACCACAATACCTGACGGAACACCTTTCCCAACCACAATCTACCCGGACACTGCGCTCAACATCTGGGGCCTCCTCCGATTGCCACCTCCAAGGGAGACTCGGTTGGTGGTAACGAGGGCCTTCTCAGTGGTTTCCCCCCCAATTATGGAATAAGCTCCCCACTGAGGCCTGCCTGGCGCCAACCTTACTATCTTTTCGGCACCAGGTTAAGACTTCCCTCTCTATGCCAAGGCATTTGATATTTAATGTTTAAAATAGCACATGGGGGTGGGGTGGGGAGTGATTGTAGACTTAGTTTGATTAACTTTTAGTATCATATATTTTAAACTAGGTTTTAAACTTTGGTTTTAAATTTTTAAATTACAATGTTTTTATTGTTGGTTTTATCTAGATTTTATTGTATGGATTGTTGTGAACCGCCCAGAGAGCTTTGGCTGTGGGGTGGTATACAGAAATAAACTAACTGTAGTCTAACACATCTGGAGGGCGCTAGGCTGCCCTCTGTGACTGAACCAACTTGCCCTCACTTCTAGAAGGGGAAGGTTGATCACTTGGTGGATCTTCCACTCCAGACACTGAACGTGCATTTAGGTCAGGAGTAGGCAAC
This sequence comes from Shinisaurus crocodilurus, assembly GCA_021292165.1. Classification (NCBI taxonomy): domain Eukaryota; kingdom Metazoa; phylum Chordata; class Lepidosauria; order Squamata; family Shinisauridae; genus Shinisaurus; species Shinisaurus crocodilurus. The sequence goes on from CM037881.1 coordinate 32,956,013, forward strand.
CTGGTCCCTTCCAGATGTTTTGGACTATTTATTTATATTTATACCCCGCCTTTTTTCCTGCAAGGAACCCAAGGCGGCTTACATAATCCTCCTCCTCTCCATTTTATCCTCACACCAACCCTGTGAGGTAGGTTAGGCTGATCATGGCCAAGCGGGGACTAGAACCCGGATCCCCCAAGTCCCAGTCCAACACTCTCACACCACACTGGCTCCTATAATCCTTGACCATTGCCCATGCTGGCTGGGGCTGGTGGGAGTTGGAGTCCAAAACATCTGGAGTGCACCAGATTGCTTACCCCTGGTCTAGACAGACTAAATCCTGCCCCTATATCCTGGACCCTTCCTAAAGCAGATTATGCATTTGTGTCAATTTCTCAGCCTAGTTTCCTAAAAACGCACAGCAAAATGTTCCGTTAGTGATCTTCAGTGTGGTTAGCTGAAGCTATGCTCGCTGGATCCTGCACTACATCTTCTTCCAAGAGCGCAGGTAGAGACCCGACTCAAAACCGCTGCCTTTTGCTGTGGACCTTCTGCAGCCATGTAAGATACCTATTATAATAGGCAAGGAGCCTACAATACCTGCTAGAGCGGCCTTTGCCAACCTTGTGCCTTCTGGATATTTTGGAATCTAACTCCCATCAGCTCTAGGGAGCATGGGTAGTGGTCACAGATAATGGTGGTTGTAGCTCATCCGGTGGGCACTCGGTTGGGGTACGTAGATGAAGACTGAACCATTTTGCTCTTTTTATTTGCTCAACTGCAAGGCTATTTTCTTCGTATTTGTTAATAAACCTAATGTCCTGGTTAAATAAACTTGCGCATTCTGATGGGGGGGGGATTTCATAGAGTTGGAAGGGGCCTACAAGGCCATCGATTCGAAGCATACCTCACATGCTAATACCTTGGTCCTCTCAGCCAAGTCAATCAGAAAGTCAATTAGCGCTTTAGGGTAGGAGTCTCCAACCATCTTGGACCCATGGGCACATTTGGGAATTTGAGGAACTGCAGTGACCACAAAATGGCTCCCATGGAGGATGTGGCTAGTCACGTATTGGCTGCCGTGGGGGCCTGGCTAGTCAAAAGTGAGCTAAAGAGGGATGGTGGAGAGAAAGTATTGCGTTGCGCAGGGGGTTGGACTCGATGGCCTTATAGGCCCCTTCCAACTCTACTTTTCTATGATTCTATGAAATAGCAAGGCTAGAGGCCTGGAGGGAGCGGGAAATAGCAAGGCAAAGGGGTAGAGGGGAGAGAAAGAGCAAGGCTAGAGGCTAGAAAGGGAGTGAAAGAAGACTGCCCAAACATTTCCTAAGGTTTTTCTTAAAACAGTTTTTTGAAGGGGGCAGGAAGGGGAGAGCTTCGTGCATGCCGTTGGGGACCCCCACAGGTGCTGTGTTCAGAACCCCTGCTTTAGGGGAGTTGGTTGTTTAAAGAATGAATGCTGACAGCTTCGGACTCAATGGCCTTGTAGGCCCCTTCCAACTCTACTTTTCTATGATTCCACTGGATATGAGTTCTACTGCTCTTTCAACTAGTAGGTGGTGCCCATAATATTGGTGTAATTTAGAGTGGATTTAGTCCCGGGGGTAAAGCTGGAACAACTAGCCACATGTCCAATATGGTTTACCAACTTTACCAGAGTAAAACAATGGGGATAAAGACTCTCTGAAGGGCCCCAAGGATGTCACAGTGGAATTAAGTGCAGAAGTCAGCTTCCATTCACAGGTTTCTAGACCCAAAGGCTATAAATATAGGCTTGAAAGTGTGTAGGTGATGCTTGCTGAAATCTGATGCCAAAGAGGCTGAATTAAGATTTGCAGGGGTTCAGAGCTGTGCATAGGCCCTGCCCCTATGAGCAGCAAAAGCAGAAAGCACAAAATGGTTAAAATGGAAGAATCATGCAAAAAGAAATAAAGCAAAAAAAAAAAAAAAAAAAAAAAAGGAAATTATGCAACTTTGCCTAATTTATTCAGGTCACAGAATTTGGATTGCTTGGGGACAGGTTTGTTTGTTTGTTTTAAACCGTCAAGTACATACATACAGTGCACATCCTTCATACAGGTTTCACAAGGTAATCCAAAGGAGACACAGACACAGTAGCCCTCTACCACCACATCATGGCAGCGTTTTCGGGCGTACTTGCTTCCAAATCCGTCCCTTTGTATCCTCCTCTATGTGCCCAGCTCCTAAGTCCTTTGCAAGAGAATCTGGGGAGAGCAGGCAAAACACTTCCAGTGGCCCCCTACATGGCCCATGGCCCAAAGGATGCTTTTACTTCATTGTTTTCTAGATTTAAACTGGATCAATTGTGGTGGCAAAAGTGGACTTCCCTGCCCACTCCTTCCCAGGGCAGCCCCTCCAGCACTCTGAGAGTCAGGAGACCCTGCTGAATGGGGTGAGCTGTGGTGTGAGGGGGGGGGGCATCTCCCAAAATCAGGTGGCGGGACGTTCCACAGGGAAGCCCGACCTCTTGCAGAAGGCGGATCCTGGATCCAAGACCTGGCACAGTTTTGAGGGTTTGGCTCCAGCTCTCAGTCCAAACACATGCACACGCACACACACACACACACGGTGGTTTTGTTGGTTTGTTTCAAAACGACCCATAGTTTATGGCAATCCCACAGAAAAAGGAATCCCCACAAGTCCAGCTGGGAGGCGCTTAATTCCTCAGTTGGTTTCCATCTGCCGAGACAATGTCTTCTGCGCCATTTCCAGGGCGCCCTCCTTAGTGTGGTTCCCCCCAATGAAGCCGCTGGAGTGTACGAAGACGCAGCCAGGGATTCCACTGACCTCGGAGAGCTCCTCGTCACGTAAACCCCGCCACTCCTCGAGAAGCGACAACCTGTGGAGGGGTGGGGGGAAGAAAACCAAGAGCGACTGAGGGGGACGGGACGGACATTAGCCTTGTATTCAGGGATGATCCTAGCGCAGGGGTGGGCAACGTGCGGCCTGCGGACCACATCCAGCCCCTGCCCCCCCCAATTGTTTTGAAAATCTTTTTAAAAAGCAAAATAGAGCAGCCATTTTGAAGTATTTTTGACCTTTTTAGTGCTCTGCAACTACTACTGCGGAGCACCAAAAGGGTCAAAATAAACAAATTTTGACCCTTTTGACACTCCGTAACCGCTCCAGATGCCTTTCCCAGCCCTGCGGGGTGGGGAGTGTCGGGGCCGGGGGCAAAATGGCCCCCAGCCAGAGGAAAAGTGAAGGGGATAAGGCCTGTGCTGGGACAGAATAAATCCTACCTCAGCCTGGTCTGCTTGTTTTGCTATTCACGAGGCCTTATCCTAGAGCAGTGTTCTCCAACCTTGGGTCCCCAGATGTCTTTGGCCTACAACTCCCAGCATGCCCCAGCCAGCTAAGGTTGGAGAACACTGTCCTAGAGGGTCATGCAGGGCAGGGCAACAATATATCCTTATTTCACTGTCCACACAGTAACCCTTTTAGACGTCATTACTAGTCCTATTTTACTGATAGAATATCTGAGGTGCAGTGAGTGGAATGAAGAGAAGTGCAAGGGAGTTGGAAAAGGGGTAGCGGTTTTGTTACTGGCGTATAAAGCCCTAAACAACATGGGACCAGGATATTTGGGAGAGCGCATTCTCCCTTATCAACCTGCCCGGTCACTGAGGTTATCCGACGAGGCATTCCTGGTCGTTCCGCATGGAGTGGAGCTTTTCGTGTACTGGCTCCATCTCTGTGGAAATCCCGGCCAGTCGATGCCAGGAAAGAGCCAAGGTTGCTTTGTTTCTGGCATCTGCTGAAGACAGCTTTTCTGGAATGACCAGCCCTGGTTTTATTGGGACTTGAATTCAAGCGTTTTAATTCTTTTCTATTCTGATCGCTTTTTCTTTGTTGTCAACTGCTCGGGAATTCAGATTTTTTAAAGATAGAGAGAGGTTTATACATTTTGTAAATAAATAATAAACAAGATGCTGCAAAGCTCAGCCACAACACACTTTCTCCCACCCCGCCCTGCCCCAAAGTTTAAGTCGCGGTGGCATCTGGACACAACTCTTGGCATAAAAAGGTGACACCTCTCCATTCCGCCGCTTGACACAGAGCTGTCCTGGAGGGAAGATTCAGAAGCTTTGGCTGGTGCAAAAGGTTACAGCAGTATTCTCCAACCTTGGGTCCCCAGATGTTTTTGGCCTACAACTCCCAGCATGCCCCAGCCAGCATAGCTGGCTGGGGCATGCTGGGAGTTGTAGGCCAAAAACATCTGGGGACCCAAGGTTGGAGAACACTGGGCCACAGCCTGCCACCTCGCACATGTCAGGGAGGTGAAAGTGTATTCGACTGCAAGCGCACCACCACCTTCCAGTCAGCTTTGAAATTCATGGCACCAGGTTTAACCTTTAAAGCCCTTCCTACCTCAGAGACAGCCCTGCGGTACATGAGCCTTTGTGCTAGTAAAGATAAGCCACCTTGGATGGACCTTGCTCTATGTGCCGATAACAAAGGTCAGAACACCACAGCTAGAGGGAGGAGGGCCTTTTCTGCTGTAGCCCCCAACACTATGGAAGAGCCTGCCAGACAAGGCCGGCTGACGTTCCTCCCTCCGGCCTTTCGGGACTGGATGCACGACAACCCTCTGTGCAACAGCATTTGGCTGAGAAACGGGAAGTGTTGCCATGGTAACAAATTGCCACAGCACAGCTGGGATTTTATGACCACCGGTATTTGCGTTTATGCTTAATTGTTTTTAGTATCATGTTTTGGTTTTAAATTTAATTAAGGTATTATTTCTTTCCACATGACTCTAAAGAGACCGCAGGGCAGCTTACAAACACCTCAAACTTCTGAACACAGGAAGCTGCCTTATACAGAGTCAGACGATGGGTCCATCTAACCCAATATTGTCAACACTGACTGGCAGCCATGGCTCTCCAGGGTTTCAGGCAGGAGTCTTTTCCAGCCCTACCTGGAGATGCCGGAGATCGAACCTGGGACCTTCCAGCATGCAAAGCAGCTGCTCTACTATCGAGCCATGCCCAATATAACTCACATGTATTTAAAATCTATTTTTTGTTTGATATCTTTGTGAGCTTGTCTCGAGCTGTCAGTGGGGTAGCTGTGTTAGTCTGAGGCAGCAAAGAACAATTAACCGCCTTATGGCACCCTGAAAGGCTAAAATGCCTTGTGACATGAGCTTCCGGGGGCCACGGTCCATGTCAGCTGCCCACATAGGTGGCTACGTACCTGACGGAACGGGCGCTGCTCTTATGCCACAATCGATTCAATCGCCTTTAAGGTGCCACGGGAATCTTTGCCGCTTTCAAATATGTGAAAGCAAAGGAGTGCGACTGGAGGGGTGGTGCCCAAGATCTGGGGCCTTCCCGGGGCTATGGGATTGCAAAACTCTCTCCCCAACCCCTCGAGAGATGGGACACAAGGAAAAGGGCGCGTGGGAGCCCCTGCTCACCGGTTCTGGAAGGTGCGCAGCCCAGCCGGGACACTTTGTACCCGCCACTGGCCACCCAGGTCCGTGTACAAGATAAACTTGAGAGGCGTCGTCACGTCCATCTCCTGCTCAAGGCTGAAAAGATGCTCCTTCCACGGGCAACCGCCCTGGGCCAGGACCAGAATCTCGCCACTGGGATCGACCTACAAGGAAAGAGACGCACGCGATTCATGGTCAGCAATCGTGCCGTGTCAAGGGCTCGCAGGCCAGGCAGCACGATCAGCTATGATTTATTGCTACGTTTTCAAGGCAAATCATGACATCTGCTCTCCTAGACTCTTACTGTGGGAAGCAGAACCTCAGGCCCAAGGGCAAATTCTGGCCCTCTGGCCACACCCCTTCCCCCTGGTCCTGGCCCCTTCGCTCCTGACCACCGATTGGTGGTTTCCCGGCTTTTCTGCAGCCCCCCCCCCTTCTGATTTTTAAATGCCTCTTGTAAGGTTTAGTTACTAGCAGTAAGTGTTTTAAGTAAAAATACGCTAGTATTTTTTGTTTTCTGCCCATGCCCCTTTTGCCTTTGGTCCTCAAGAGCTTCTGCGAAATGTAATTCAGCCCTCGGGCTGAAAGAGGTTCAACACCCCGGCAATAGTGCAAGATCCAGTGGCATCATCAGACTACAGGAGGCCTATGCCTCTTTTTTCTTTTAGTTTCTAGTCCTCATGATTATATGAAGGGGGACATGTACTGCCTACTAAATGGCTCTTGAACTGGAGCGGGATGCAAACTGGGCTTTGCCAGGGTGGGAAAAAGAAGCACGTGGCTCTGCGTGTTATTTTTACCTTTAGACTCCCAGCTATGAACATGGCATGCCAGTTACGTGCACATTCACTGCATATCACAAACTACCCTTGGGATTCATGGTGTTTCCTACTTGCGAACTGCTTCTGCATAAGAGACTCCAACTTGTGGTGAAGCCGGTGCTTAGCGAGAGCAGGAGTACAGTCATGCCTTGGATTGAGAGCATAATTCGTTCCGGAAACATGCTTGTAATCCAAAACACTCTTATATCAAAACGAAATCCCCCCCAAAAAAATTTGTACAGAGATTTTTAATTTAAGCCGTACCACAGTACTTGTATTGCAAGATGTCGCTTGTATATCAAGTCAAATTTTTTTAAATAAATATTTAAAAATTTGCTTGTCTTGCAAAACGCTCTCAAACCAAGTTACTTGCAATCCAAGGTATTACTGTATAGCAAAAGGAATCTTTATGGACCTGGCCTCAGACTCAAATTCCCATCAGCCCCAGCCAGCATGGACATTGGTCACGAATGACGGCAGCTGGAATCCCACAACAGGCCTGTTTGCACCTCACAATGGCCCGCCGTCGCTTAACTTACCCGCAGGGGCAGTTGCGTCATGCCGGGTGCAGGCTTGCTGTGGCTTGTCGTGTCATGCCAACCCAGGCGGCAGGGCTCCTTCCTCAAATAACCCTCAAACAAGCCATGGGTAATTTGAGGGTTGTCAAACCCACAAACAAGCCCAACCGCCTGGGTTCCCACATGACAAGCCGTGCAAAAGTGTCGCCCCGGGGACGCCCGTCACGACGTAACAGGCCGTGCGGGTAAATTAAGCCACGGTGGGCTGTCGTGTTGCGCAAACCAAGTCAGTATCTGGAGGCCCACAGGCTGCTCACCCCTTAGGCCTCGCCTACTGTTACGGAGCCACGTGGGACAGGGGCTAGTGGCAATGGTACCTCAAAGCGCTGCTGGATGGCCTCCTCCACCAGGGTGCGCGCAGGCAGCCAGGCACGGTAGTAGTAATCCAGCCGGTCCAAGAACTCATTGCCCACCAGCTCCATGGCCTTCTGGAAACCAGCCTGGGAAAGACAACATAAATCCTGCAGCCCAGCGCAACAGCTCCCTCTGTCCTGCCACCTGTCATTACTGCTAGCCTATTTGGAGAACGCGAGGTGTTCTCTGCACTGCTTCAGATAAGCCAATATTTTTAATCTTGCGGTCTCTTTGCTCTTTATCAGCTGAGATTTGCTCCGGGCAGACGGGAAAGAGCGGCTTCTGTATGAACCGCTTCCCAGCCAGCGATCCTTATGCAGACGGACACCAGGCCATGGACGTCACGAAGGGTCTGGCCCTCCAGGAAACAGATGAGGGCACCGCGCTGGCCTCTTAATGCTTCAGCCTCAGCTGCACCCAAGCTGGCGACAACTGGATGCAAAGAGGACAGGAATGAGGTTCCCGGACAAATTGCTGGCTGCGTTCAGACTTCGTAACCCTTGACCAACGTTGGGTACGCATCACGGAACACCTCGAGGCCCCGACGCTCACAATCGCTTCATGCAGATTGGAAGCGGCACTGCCGCAAATATAAACCGCTCCACAGATCTCCAGAATGAACCATCTGGGCCCCACCAGGCAGATACTCAATGGCTCTCAAGGACGCAGTGCTAAACACTAAACCAGCCCTTGTTTAGGAAAAGGTGCAAGTTCACAAACGGGCCGACTGTTCTTATGCCAGAGTCTATTGTGAGATCTGCTCTCAAAGTGAGGGGTAGGCAACACGTGGCCCTCCAGAAGTTTTGGCCTATAGTTCCCATCATCCCTCAGCATTGCCTATGATGGCTAGGGCTGCTGGGAGTTGTAGACCAAAACATCTGGAGGGCCACAAGTTGCCCACCCCTGCTCTAGGTCTTGATTTCTTGACTGGGACACGGGGAGTTGGAAAATCACCGAAGGAGCGGTGGGCAACCTGCGGCCTAATTTCAAAAGCCCCTTTGCCTGCGATCAATTCAGGCCTCTGGCAAGAGCAACCTGTCCCTTCCCTGTCAGCTCACTGTGTGGAGAGAGGAAAGGTGGCGGCAGAAAGAGAGACAGGGATGACCTGCCCATTTCTGGCTCTGGCTCTGCCCACTGCAGTCTTTGCTCCCCCACCCATGACAGATTACCCAAGAGGGAACGTGGCCCACAACAGAAGAAAACATTGCCCGCCCCTGCACTAAAGGAATATGCCTTTTTGGTAAAAGAATAGCCTGATGGGATTGTGGTGCAGACGTGAAGGCAAAACATCTCCGCCCATTCTAGCTTGGGAATGAATTCACTAGGCAGACAGTTGACTGAAAACCCTCTATAGGCAAACCTGGCATTGGCATGCAGCACCCTCAGGCAGCTTCTAGGTCCACTGCTAAGCCCTGCGGCCCCCTTTAAAACTGGTGTTAAATTTCCCACAATGCTTCAGAGCAATGCTACATCCAGGGCATTGTGGGAAATTAAAAATGGCAGCTCTTGGGTACTCATTGGAGCACTAGTGCTGTTGACGGCTGCCACAAGGCCCACCGGGGGCTGAGGGAGCCCACCCGAAGGCGCTTTGCTGAGGGCCCCCTTCAACCTGGAGCTGGTCCTGTCTATGAAGAGAAAAAATACTTCCCTATGGGTTGAGTGCTCTTCCCAAGAGAAAGTGTAAGATGGTTCAAAAAAGTAACACACCCACACCCAACCTGCCCCCCCCCCCAGTTGGCTCAAGACCTGGGTACCTCAAGGAAGCCTGCTTCCACATCAACCGCCCCATCCACTGAGGTCATCTTTAGAGGTTCTGCTCTGGATGCCCCACCACCTGAGATAAGACGAGTGATAACTGGACAGAGGGCCTTCTTCGTGGTGGCTCCTGCTCGTGGAACTCTCCCCAGGAAGACTGCCTAGTACCTCTTACACTGCCATCCTTTTGGTGCCAGGCAACATTTTTCCCCTTCTCCCAGTACTTTAAAGTTGCATTATTTTAAATGCTGCTTTTATTTTTAAAAATACTGTTTGATTAAATTCTGCATATTATTTTTGTTTTTTGTTAGGTCAACAGCTCTGGAATCGTGGCATAAGCATGATATATACATTTAAAAACACGTACTCAGATTCCTACCTCAGTGTCCTGATCCTTGTCGTTCCAGCGGGGGTTCAGGTACGCCACTCGGGCGCTCACATTCGTGGTCATGGCATAGCGGGGCTCCCCGTCCCACTGGGAGATGCCGTTGTCTATTGCATCAATCTCCTCCACAAAGTTCTCGTACAACTAGAGGGAGAAGGGGCCAGTTCAGCAACAGGCCTTTGAGAAGTGACTCTGGCCCGGGGTGGGCGAGGGCAATGGACAGAGGGAGCCAGTCGCCACAGTGCTCCCAATCTTCTCCGCTGCAGCTTACAACCAGCTCCAGTTTGTCCCTGTAAGACTTGGGTGGGTGGGTGGGGAGCTCATTCACAGATACTGTGAAGGGCAGGGGAGCTGCTTCCTCATGGCAAGGTCGCATGTATGCAGCAGGGAGGGCAGCAATGGAAACATCCACACAAAGCGGGCATTCATCTGTACACAGCAGCAGCTTCGGATCAGCCACCCCCGTGTCACTAAAGGCATGTGTGAATAGGCTCACAATCAGACTGCTAACAAAACCTGTGTCTGGCATTCTACGGTTTGGGACCGCAAAACCTGCTGCACTGCCTCTCCTACTAAGAACCTGTGCGTACCTTAAGATCAACGTCTGAGGCCCTCCGTCTGAGGGTGGTTCGGAGGATGGCAACGAGGGAGAGGGCCTTTTTGGTGGTGTCCCCCACCCCTTAGGGAATGTTCTCCCCAGAAGGGCTTGCCTGGCGCCAACATTGTCATCTTTCCGGCACCAGGGATACCCAGGCATTTGATGGCATAGGATGGGCTGTTTAATGCCTCAGTTGAGTTGTTTATGGTTGTCACTAGTATTTTAGTTGTTTTATGGGTGGTTGTATCTTAGTGGATAGTTGTTTTAGCTGTTCTAAATTTTGAATGGTTTTCATTTTGTTTTAAGTCGCCTTGAGTCACTTCTGAGGAAGGCGTCGAAGAAATTTAAGAAATAATAACAATTAATAATAGTCTTGCACCCCACTTTCAGCAGCATTGATCAGGAGTGCCTTACCACAACAATCTAATCAGATAGTCCCACACTGGATCCATCTGACAACAGGGGCAGGCACTCTGAAACAGAGGTGGGCAGAAGGTAGGTCTCCAGATGTTCTGGACTTCAATTCCCAGCATTTCTGACTAATGGCCCTGCTGGCAGGGACTTCTGGGAGTTCAAGTCCAAAACATCTGGAGATCTACCGTCTGCCCAGCCCGGCTCTAGTTAGGAGGTACACTCAAAACAGGCATAGAGAGAAACACAAAGGACCTGGGTAGGAAATTTGTACTCTTTCATACTATGAAAGTACAGTCATGCCTTGGATTGAGAGCATAATTTGTTCCGGAAACGTGCTTGTAATCCAAAACACTCTTATATCAAAACGAAATCCCCCGCAAAAAAAATGTACAGAGATTTTTAATTTAAGCCGCACTACAGTACTTGTATTGCAAGACGTCACTTGTATATCAAGTAAAAAAAAATTAAATAAATATTTAAAAATTTGCTTGTCTTGCAAAACGCTCTCAAACCAAGTTACTTGCAATCCAAGGTATTACTGTACTAAGTAAACACCTTTGGCTGCATGAGTGAAATGTGCTTCCTATTTAAAACCTCTTTTAAGACAGCAGGGTGGCAGGGTGAACCTTAGTTAACAAATTTTTGTGGTGGACATAAGACAGATGAGGCGATTTTTACTTTGGATCAACTGGTGGGTGCCAAGGACGAGTGTTTGTAATTCTCTATCTTGCGTGCCAAATATGACTTGCCAGCGATGGCTGAACGGCGAAGCTTGCGATTGCAGCATTTGCTAGTATCCAGGTTTGGCCAGGCTGCTTCTACCGCATCAGAGTCTCCGTCATTACTGGAAGCACTTCTTGAGGCTGGTCAGGCAAAGCGACCCACAATCCATGTCTATAAATACTTGTTATTGGTTAAATTATTCACCTGCTTCATGGAACAACAAACCAATAAAGCTTGGGTGATTGGGCGGTATAGAAATGTAATAAATAAATAAGTGGGGCTAGCTCAGAGCCAAGGGGTTCCCTGGAAGGTGCTAAAGATAGGGGGCGAGGTTATTAACTCCTTCCATAATTGAGCCTTTTGACGTTGGGAGGTCTCCCACTCTTTCTCGCACGCACCTTGTCATGAAGCACACGCACAACAGGATCGTCCTCCGCTAGGCCCAGTTGGTTGGCCAGGATCTGGGAGCCAAAATGTAAGTACACCAGCCCGGCACTGCTCAGCTTGGTCCGCCAAGGTTTCTCAGGTTTTAGGCTGTGCATTGACTCTCCAAATGACCTGAGGGAACAAGGTAGGATCAGGGGAGATCATGAAGAGCAGCCCTAAAGCAGAAGGTTTGCCTCCCCCACCCCCACGTTCTAAGCTAACAAGGACTCTCATTCCCACTACATGGAAGCGAAACTTTCCCAGTGGCTCAGAACTGGAATCCTGAAACTCTCCACTTCATTCACTGACTGGTGGTGGTGGTGGTGGTGGGACTTTGAAGACCCATACAGGCAAGCAAAAACAAGGAAAACAACGAAGAACTAGTGCCTCATTTTGTTTTGTTTTTTTCCCTCCTCCCTCCTATTCTCTCTTCCTTTTGTGCTGTGTCTGTTTAACACAGAATGGGAAAAGGAATTAGGGACATTTAATTTGCACAGTTTATTCAAACTACAAAAGTTTTCCTAATTATAGAAACTCCCTGGTTAGGGCTGCCCCTCTTACAGTCTCCCAGTGCGGCAGCAGCAAAATCAGCCATGGCTTCTCCTGCCTGTTAACGCCCCCGGTCACGCCGTCCTCCACTTGCTCCACCTCCTGTGGCAAACACTGTATTTTATTCTTTTGAATATTGGTATTAAATTCAAAATATTGTGCTGCATTTTATTCGTTTAATTGTTTGCAATCCACCAAGAGAACACTTGCCATTGGGTGGACTGAAAAGGAGAGGAGAGGGCTCCAAGTGGGCTGCAGAGCAGGTGAGAAGGGAGAGGGAGCAGAGAGCAAGGAGGCAAGAAGAGCCATGGCGGCGGCGGCGGCGGCCTCCCCCCCTGCTGCATCGAGAGATTTAAGATCTCTCAATAAGGGTAAGATGCGGCAGCCTTACCGCCACTGCTGGCGTATTTGGAGGAAACGCTTAAGGGACTCAAGAGTACCTCTGGTGATGGTCATAGCGATGCTTCTGCGGGTCATACTCGCCCCCAACGTCCACCACCACGTCACAGCCTGACAGCAGCTGGGGATCCCGTGTCCGGATGATCTCCGCATCCTGGGGGCACAGCAGGGCGACAGCAAACACAAGCGGGGAATCAAAATATGCCCTGATGCCACTCTGGCTGTCCCCCTGGGGGTTTCTGGTCACGTTCCTTTCTAGCTAGTAGCTGGTGGTTTCGGAAGAAAAAGAAAGCCAGAATAGGTGAGAGGACAGAGATCAAAGTTGCATTGGTGCTCCTATACGCAAGCTTTGAGGTTCAAGGGTGCAATTTATTAAGCAGCATGTACTTGCATGATGAAGCATTCTGTGTAATCTGAAAGCTCACAGCTGTCATAAGAATTAAGAATCCCCATTCCTCAGAAATAATTGGAATGGAATTAGAAATCTGCCCAAAATTAGCATTGTTAACAATTACAGAAAAGTTAGCTTGTTTTAAAAATACAAAAGAATTGATTGTGAATTTGTTAACAGCAGCTAAATTAATGATAGCTAGGAATTGGAAGGTTCAACATGTCTTTTCAATTACTGAATGGTATAAAGAGGTATGGGATATCGCGCTAAATGATAAATTAACTTGTAATATTAAGTGTCAAAAAGGACAATTGGAGAAAGACACTTTTGTGAACATTTGGGGTAAATTTTTGGATTATGTGTTGGTGAAGGGGAACAAGATTTGTTATATTTTTGAAATATAGAATAATATCTTATATATATATATAAATTTTGGGGGGAGAAATATAACTTGGTCCCAAGAGGTAGGGGGGTGCACAGTGTTTATGTTGTATTTTTTTTTGTATTCATTAGTAGCTGTAAGATTTGAAAAAAATTAATAAAACATATTTTTTTAAAAAAGAAAAGAATCCCCATTCCTGTTTTTGTACCTCTGGAACTCCATAGGGACTAGGCTGAGCGACTGCAAAGTTCAGAGTGCATTGCTGGAAAACAGGGTTGAGGAGGAAGCTGGGATATCGTCTTCATCATCCTTGTACTGATGGCAGAGAGGAAGGCTTCTGGACCACATAGAGCATGAACCCTACCTTATGTGAGATCCCCCAGGGTAAAGTTCCAAGGTGATCAGTGCTTGCAAAACTAGCCTTGCATAATAGCTGTGATATATTTGTGTGTGTGTGTTTACATACAAAAAAAATGTATATATTTATATACATACCAGCATAAAAGCTGATACTGGGCACAGAAATCAGAAGAAATTTGGCTTTTAAAAAACCATTCAGGTTTCTAGCTCTTAGGACTGTGAAGATAGCTTTGAAAGCATATGGTCAACATCTGGTGAAATCTCAGAAACTACAGGGGTGGATGGGTGGGCTAAGATGACCAATTGCCCTGGGCTCCCCCTGGCTTCTCTGCCCACCCACCCGGGGCCAGAAGGAACACAATTACTTGCAAATTTGCATAATTCATGCAGATCACAAATAATCAGCTTTTCTCGGTTTAGAACTTTGATTTTTTTTTTTTAATAAAGTGCAAAATACAGAGTCCTGGAAATAGAAAAGTATGAAGCAAGAATATTTTGCAGGTGTGTGCTTGTTTTCTGTTCTGCTGCCTGCAAAGGCTACACAGAGTGAGCTTGGGTGCAATCCTGGGGATGCTCAAAACTGCTGGGATTTCCAAGGTAAGTAACCTTGTAGCTTAATCTTATTTTCATTTATTTACAGTGCCCACCAGCCACACTGTGCATTGAATTTTAATTCTGTGCCACATCAGGAATCTTTTTTTTGTCTGAAAACCAGGTTAAAAGTATCGTAAATAATAAATAACACATTCTTAAAAGTTTGTAGCTTTGGGGGGGTTTGTGTGTGGAAACAGCGCGTGATACCATTCGCACAATTCCTAAATGCACGAGATGTGTCACGTTTAGTTTAGCCAGCAATTCCGTTTCGAGCACGTGTCGCCTCGTGGTGTGTTCTTTTATGATCAGAAAGCATGCAAAGGAGGCCGCAGACGGTGAGGCGCGCACTTGCTCGGCGGCTGGGGTCGGCGTATCGATCCAGTGTGGTGGTGCCAGGATCAGCCCTGCAAGAGGCCCTGGCAGTAAACTGGAATGGGGAGGCGTGTGCATCTTGGCCCATCTCAGAAGAGGAACGCCGCGGGCGTACTAAAGGGAGAGGGAGGCTCTCTGCAAAGGTTTCCTGATCGAATCCGGATTAAGGGTGCAACACCTCAATAATTTACTCCCTCCGGCAGCCTAGCCCAACCTGGTGCCCTCCAGATGTGTTGGACAAAACTACAGCTCCCAGGCTGGCTGGGGGATGCTGGCAGTTGTAGCGCAACACATCTGGAGGGCACCAGGTGTGGGGGAAGCTGATCTCCGGAGTACGCCTCTTTGCGCACAGTGGGACTTACTTCGGAGTAAACATGCACAGGGCTGCGCTGTAACTAAGCGGAGGATGCGGATTCTGACCCGGATTGCATACCTGATAGGAGGGAAGCAGCCGCAAGAGGAAGCACGCGAACGCCTCGTCGCAGTGGAAGGTCCCCCCGTGGGTGCCGATGCGGGCCGGCCGGGGGCGCTTCGGGCCTGGCATGAGGCTCCGGGTCAAGCGTGGAAGCCCAGCGAATAAGCGGAGCATGCGCATAGTGAGCGATGCCTGGGCCTTCCTCCCCCGCAGTTGCCAGTGCGCCTTTACCGTATGCCTGGGACTCCAAGCGCACTTAGAACTGCCATATAGGCTAGAAGGGGGCGGTGGGCGAGGCTCGTAGCTCTTCTTTACTTAAATTTTTCTACAGGTGCATATAAGAATATCATTTCTGGGCAGGGCGGGGTAACTCCCCGCCCGGCTTATATCAAGGTTTTTCCAGAAGAGTAAAATGCATGTACAAGAAAAACCGCAAAATAGGCTATTTTAGGGCGCAGTCCTATGCTGGCTGGAGCATGCTGGGAGTTGTAGGCCTTTTTTTCTGTCTAAATTTGTGTAGGATTGCGCCTTAAAAAAGTGATCCGTGCGTCTGTTATAGTGCAATCCAAGGCTGTTAAGTCCCACTGAGTTAATGGGGTTTACTACCAATTATGTAGGATTGCAGCTTGGTGTGTGAGTATGTGTGTGAGAGAGAAAGTAGCTTCTTCCGAGTTGGAAGGAGCCTACAAGGCTATCGAGTCCAATCCCCTGCTCAATGCAGGAAACTAGAGGAGGGGTCTCCCATCCAAGTCATAATCAGGCTTGACCCTGCTTAGCTTTCCACACTCAGACAAGCTGAGCCAGCATAAGCTGAGTAAAATGAATCAGATTTGAGTAGTCCTTTAGAGAAATTGACCTGTTGGGTTGATTTTTCCATCAAGGCAAGATGCCAAATTTGCTGGTATGAAGTTTATTTATTTATTTCATTTCATTTTTATACCGCCCAATAGCCGAAGCTCTCTGGGCGGTTTACAGCACTTAACAAGGACAGTCCCTGCCCGCAGGCTTACAATCTAAAAAGACATGACACACAAGGAAAAAGGAATGGGGAGGGAAGAAGGGGGGAATATTAATACTCCTGGCAGAGCTGGTGGAATGGCCCTGTGTGCTCCCTCTCATCTCCCTCCTCTCAGCCTGCTGGAATGGCTGCTGGAATATTTTTAAGAGTTCTGTGGAATATTTTTCTGAGGACATCTTCCAGTTTATGAGCTGGTTGCTACCATATGTGCTCTTTATGTGAGGGACTTTTGTGCCCAAGTATCAGACCCAAAATAGGCAGACGTAGTTCCAGGACCTGGGGTCACTGCTGATTTTGTGGTTCATGCCTGCTCAACACAAGCTACCGTAGTTTCCAGACATCTGTAGCCACTCCAGAGTTTCACAGATGGTAAAAGGAGCCTTTGTCCCAGCACCCCCAATAACATCTCCAACACATATAAAACATGGTGTATCTTAGCAGGGACAAATAATGAAAGTAAATTGTTTTCAGTGACAGAGACAGATTTCAGGGGTCTGTTTTGCTATGAAGAGGAATAGGCAGTTGGTTATATAATGCCATCAGCATCATTTCCCCAGGTAACATACAAACCATCTGCAGTGTCACTAGATTATTCAGAAAGTAAAATACGGGTAAATGGCAGAAACCAAACCATCGGTGCCATTGACAGATTTGTGGCAAATGTAAAAACTAGCTCACTTTTACAATTTTTACACATTTGTGTATCCAGTCTGTTTCTGGGCAGAATTCAAAACATTGGTTATGACCTAAAGCTCAATAAGGCTTGGGACCTCACCTGGCTACCTAAAAGACCTCCTTCTCCCATCCTTTCCTGGCCCTCCCAGTTTAGCAGCATCTGTTTTCTCTCTGCTTACTGCCGCTGTTGGAGCCTCAGCAGAGCTATCTTAAAGGGACCATGGGCAAAATTGCAGCTAAGCTAAAACTGCAAGCTTAGCTGCAATTTTGCCCATGGCCCCTTGTACAAGTGACTCATGATAAACTATGTATAAATAATCTGCTGGAATTTTTAAAATAATCTGACACTCAGCTGTATAGATTTGGACAGCTGTTAAGATAGAAAGTAAATGTTTTGATAAATCCAAGTAGTTTATAATGAATTATAATTGGTGGTGTGCTTTTTTTTTTTTTTAAATCGTATGTTAAGGGCACAATCTTATGCACGTTTAAACAGAAAAAAGTCCTACAACTCCCAGCATTCCCCAGCCAGTATGGCTGGCTGGGAAATGTTGGGAGTTCTGAGATTTTTTTTCTGACTAAATATACATAGGATTGCACCCTAAGAGTATCATCACCACCAGAGAGAGATGTGTTACCTACTGTTTGTAATCTAGGCCAGAAGGTGTTTCATGGCTTCATCCTGTTCTGACTAACATCTGAGATTGATAACTGGCCCTGCTTCCCTCTGAAGCTTCTTAAAAGGCCATACTCGCAGGGTCAGAGGGTGTTTCACTTTGTTTTTGTTGATAATGGAATTATTGTGTTGAGATAGATGTTTTATTATGCACTTGGTATGAAAATGTTCTGACTTTTCTTTAAAAAGTATAGGAATGTAGTTTTTTCATAATACTTTGTTGTGAACTGCTTTGAGCATACTGTATGGAAAACCAGTATACAAATAAAGTGACTGATTGAAACCTCTACTAAGTTAAAAATCAATAGGAAACATTTAACAGATACCTCTGGATTTAACCCTTAAATCCAAGGGGCTCAAGCCCCTGCTCAGTGCAGGAATTTGGTTCAAAGCATCCCTGGTGGATGGCTGTACAGTCTCTGCTTGAATACCTCTAGAAATGGAGAGCCCACCACCACTCTAGGCAACTGGTTCTTGCCAACCTCCCCTGGTTATGAACAAGTGGATTAGCCAGTTGAATAGCGTTATGCCTCTCAGTTTTATAGTATTGTTGCTTAAAGTTTTAGGTCTTTATATTTGAGTATTTTTATGTATATCGCTCTGAAATCCACTTTTGGATGAAGGTGCAGTTTATACTTTTTAATTGTGCTGTAAATAAATTACTCAAGTAAAATAATTTTTTTCACAAAGCAATACATTTTTATTAGTAAGGTAACAGCATATTACACTTACAACTATGAAAAACAGGATTCACTCATTCTTTATCATTTCAATAAAGCTCTGGAATAGTTTTTTTATATTAGATTTTCTCTTTATCAATTAGAAAAAAGCCCAAAGATGTACGGAGGAATAAAAAGACAGCATTCGCCTAAGTCTTCATCATCATCATCATCATCATCATCATCATCATCATCATCACCACCACCACCACCACCACCACCACAATTAAAATATAGATTTGTCTCTTTAAATCATTCTGCTGATTTTCATAAAGTGCATTGCATGACGATTTAAATTACACAAGGCAACAAACGAGATAATTTGTGTTTCACATTTGGAAAGAAGCTACTCCTCTTACTGTACAGGTTTGGCTTTCGCATGTAGAGTTGGAAATATAAATCAAATCCCAGCATCTCTCAAAAGGAGCAGCTTTGATTCAAATGTTGTTCTTAAAATGTTTAAAATCCAATTTACATTTTACAACAGAACATTCTCAACTTATATTAAATAGCTATTTACACATTCAATTATGCCACAAAATTCGGTGCAAATTGTTCAACAGAGTAATTGCTAATAGATTTAAATATAGGGGACAGGTAACCTAGCTCACCTAAATTAATTTGGAAAATACAGTGGCCAGGTTTATTCTCTTAGAGACTGCAGTGACAACTCATTTATTTAGATCTAGTGTGCTTCCAGACAGGGGACTCCAAGTGCTACCAGTCTGAAGGCATTGTATAGCAATTCCATCTTTTTTTCCTTAACAGATTTTCTGCAGTAAAGAAAAAGACGGAATAAGTGCTGGGAAAGTATGGGTGGGTTATGAGCGGAAGACAATGAGGTCTGGACCGCCCATAAGCCTCAGTGAATAAGGCAGGGCAATGGCACCATAAAAGCCTCATCTGGAAAGTACCCCTAGAGTCAGCTCTATCCTCTTGGCTTCCGGTAGATTACCAAAAGACAAAACAGAACTTTTATTCTCCCCCTCTCCCCTGCCTCAAAGAAAAGGAAGCAGATAGAAAACAGAGATAGATCATTGTTTTAAAAGATTCACGATAAAATTAAGGGGCATTTTCCACAAAGAAAGCATTTTTTAATAACCCAGGTCCAGCTCATCTAAGTAGGAGCTTGACCAGCTTGCTGGAAGCATTATTTAAAATATTACTATGTCCAATCAAGCACACAGGTGCTGGGATCATGCCTGGTTCCACTCCTCTGCTCCTTGACAGAATAGCAATATGTAGCGATTTTATTTACTTCTAATTATTTTTAGGCCACCTTTAAGGGTAAAACCCCCTCAAGGCAGTGATTAATTTAGCAACCAGACTATAACCAACCATCCCTTTAGGTTTGAGGGATTATTTCCTGAGATGGGGCATACATGATCCATCCAAATCTCCCATCCAGGACTGCAACTCCTACAAAGGTTATGCCATTCTGTTCCAAGGCAGGCCCTCTCATTTTCTTTTTAAACCAGGAAAAAAATTACAAGGGACTGCTAATTTTCCCCTTACAAAGATGTCTTGACAGCAAAGTGACACACAAAAACCGACTGAGGATTAGCATGGTTATGTTCTAGCAACTGCTTCACATTTTATGTGGCAGACCAGTTTCCAGCGTGTCTACTGTGCATCCTGTGGCGAACACTATAATCTTTTTCTTGACAAGCACTTGGGCATCTTTCAACACTTGGGTCACACACAGGGAACTGTGATTTGCCACGACTCCCTTCCGCAGGTCCACCATGTGTTTGCGGATGTGCATCTCACTTTCAAATGGTACGGTGTTCGTTGTTCGTGACACAAGCATATGGCAGGCATACAGTAAACCCATCCAGCATTGAAAGTGACCATAAGCTCAGATGCTGAGACAAATTGCAAATGCTGCTATGGCGTCCTAAAATCCCTGTCTAAGAATACAATCCTATACATGCCTATCAGACGTAAGTTCCATTGAGTTCAATGGCACTTACTCCCAGGGAAGTGTGCATAGGATTGCAGCCTAAAGCCACAATCCTATACATGTTTAGACAGAAAAAGGTCCTATAATTCCCAGCATTCCCCAAATAGCCATGCTGGCTGGAGAATGCTGAGAGTTGTAGGACTTTTTTCTGTCTAAACATGCATAGGATTGCACCCTAAATTACTTAAAAGCTGTGTGTGTCTTGCTGAAGTAGTTGAACAACACAGCTAAGATTTGCTCCTGCAACTGAAGTGACAGAAGTTTCAAAAGGAGCTTTGAAGGCTTACGTTGCAAGCACATATAAGGAGACATGTAGCAAATGGGTGCTTTCTTTTCCTCACTTCTAAGTCTGCAAAGATTTGGTCTTCAATGGCTTTGTCTCCATGGGAAGGGAGATGTCCTGTTTGTGGGCTTCCCATTGGAGCATCTGGTTGGCCACCATGTGAACAGAATGCTGGACTAGATGGATCCTTGGTCTGATCCAGCAGGGCTCTTCCTGTGTTCTTATGAGATAGCTGTGCTGTGGGGGGGGGGGACCTGCATGTGTGTGTGCTCACCCCCCCCAGCCCCCACAGCAACTTATTCCATGTGGGTGGGCTGCTCTTGTGCCAACTCTCAAGCAACTACAGAAGGAAGTTAAGACTTTGATGAACCCTTCGAATCCTAGTAATTTAGACTAATTTTAGACTAAAACAATCTACTCATAATTCATCACTATGGAGCAAACTCAAGGCACTTTACACAAGAATTAGTTTCTACTTTGTTGCTCTACTGACACCTAGTGAATAAAAGTGAGATTTTAATCCAGAAAGGAAACTCCCATCAACACCTTGTTATATTCACATATGCCAATTCTTACTGACACAACCCCACAGACTCGGTACACTAATCTGCTCAATTAAGCCTTCTTGTATCCAAACAATTTAATTCATCTCATCTCACCAGACATTTTGGTGATCATCTGTAGCTGTATACAGTGTGCAAACTACAGCTATCGTAATAATTTAAAAACAAATACAATAGCATGCTGGTGAATGTACAGCATGTGTGTGAAGTGAGTAGTATACATGTTTTATAAACAGGCCATTATCTTTCTGAAGTGATGGGGAGAATACCCATCTGTAACCAGCTTTGTGCTCTCTCTACAGCTGACAATTAACCTACCTTTCTATTTTTCATGTTTAACAACTTGGTGTCACCCAAGCACTTGCATACTCCTAAACCAGACAGAAGTTGGTCTAATGAAAGATAATGAATCTTATTTCAAATCCTATGGGACCAATATAGCAACAATTACCTATACCAAATAGCTCCCTGCAAAGAAATTATTTTACTTAATATTGATGACAAGTTCCTTCCCTTGTCAGCAGACAGCTCACATGCATTTAATTTTTCCAGAGGTCACATAGCCCAGAGGTTGTCAAGCTCACAGTAAACATCTTGAGTGACAAAAATAAATTAGTTCCAGCCTCCCTGAGTATGATGAAGGACTGACTCAAACATTCTAGCCCCAACACGGAGACATCTGAGAATCACTTCTTTAACCGCAGCTGTAATATTTAGGCACTGCTTTGCACATGGCTTGACCTGATCACAAGGAGTCGCTCCACATTACTCAAAAGTGATACTAAATCATTATTCTGAACAACTCAACCCTTCTGGATGGATTAGAAACCAGCTCCATACCACTGGGTTATCTGCAATCTCCTCTTAGCAGTTAGTAGTGCTTGAAACTGTAAGGACAAAAGTTGCAAACAGGGCATGGGGTTTTAGTGGGTTCATTTCTCATGAAACAATGCTGAGATCCTGGCAGGGGCTTGGTTAAGGATTCCCCCAAGACCTCCACTGAGGTGTGTGTGGTTAGCTCAAATCTCCTCCTATTACAGATTTATTTAGTGCCAGCAATGTGATGGGCAAGTTTGTACCCACTGGACAAATTGCTTTAAAAAAAGGCCAGAAAGATGACACAGGCTATTTATTCCAGTAAATCTCTCTTTCCTATTCATTATTAGACTAATAAATAAATACTTTTTTTATTAGCTAATAAATACTTGGCAGAAAATTAGGCGGCGGGGGGGAGTGCACATTTTACATTGAAAAGAACAGTTAGCAATCACTGGATATTACAGTCATACTGGACTGAAAGCTCTCAACATGGTATGGTAAGAATACCCAATGTCCAGTCTCTCTCAAGCCCTAAGTTCCAACGATTTTATGTGGAAACTCTTATTCAATCATTACCTTCCTTAACACACAGTACAGAAGTTTCAGTTGCTGGCTCAAAAAGCTCAACATTAAAGAAAGCGACAAGCAGTTTCATCATGGCAAAGCAGCAAGTGGGAAAGCTGTTCAGTTTTGATTGGCAGGAGAGAGGGGGCTAGTTTGCAGGTCGCTGCTCAGCAGCAATGCAAAGGTTGGGACTGGAGATGTACAAACAACGCAGTCCCTCTGGTAGTGTGGATTCAAAAAACAAAACTCTTGCTGACAGAATATACAAAACTTCACTTGGGCCAAAGCTCTCACTTTGCCACCAGTGGGACACTGGACCGACTCCTTTCTTTACTTCAACATGTTTCATTTCCAATGCAAAGTCAAGAGATCTCATTGCCAAAGACTTCAAGAACCAGTGGAGTGAGCTGCATGCTGTGTTCAGGCAGAAAGGAGAGGCAACGATACTGCTTGGAATGCTCCTCATTCAGGCTCCTCAGGTCTGCAAGTTTCTGGATCATCTTGGGATAGAGCAGGCGGTTTCCTGGAGGGGGGTGTCGGCAGAGAATATATGTCTGCAGGATTTCTGAAAGATGATCTTGGATGGACTCCACCAGAGCAGTGTCCTGAACGCCAGGGCGGTCTAGGGAAGAGAACACACAACACGTGCTTCTAGTGACTGAGGTGTGCAAAGGGACAAATGACACGGTCTACATGCACTCAGTTGCTCTTTTTCCTGTTTGCTATCTTGATATTGGCTTCCATGCATACCCATAATTCCTCCTCTCACAACTGCAAGCGTAGCTCTTTAAAAAAAATACTCCAAAAATGGCTGTGTTTGCACAGTTACACCCACACATACCCTTACAAATTTCATGTCATGTGCCAAAAACAGAGAAGTGAGATGGGACCATAAAATAACAAGATCTGGGGATCATGAAATCCCAAAGAGCAGAAAAAACCAGCCAGGTGCTGAAGTGCAATGGTGTGGATTGAGCACCTAATTAAAACAAAGGATTCTGATAAAGGAGGAGGAGGGAGAGGGCGACTCTTTGGAAGAGAGGCAAGGCAAAACTTTTGTTGAGACTAATTGTTGGAAGGTTTGAACCTTTTTTGAGGTACAAGCTTTTGCATGGAAAAAAGTGAAAGCGAAGCACATAAGAGCAACAGTCCAGATCACTGAATTCAGCTCAGACTGTGCCTTGTGCAATTACAAGAGCTGGGGCGTATGTTACCTTCTCATTGTAATCAAGCCCTGGTTGTTTGTTATTAGGCTCTGGAAGAAACAGAAATCTCCCTCCTTGTGAAGCTTGTATAGGGAGTGGAAGAGCCTGTTTCCCATGGCTGCTTGAAGGAAAGCGGCCATTCCCAGAATGAGGCCCTGCTTCAGCATGCTCCAAGTCCTCAGCATTTTGTGTAGTGGGAACAACTCAGGGGGTAATCAGAAGTAGCTAATTGCACTGTAACTATATGTATAGTTACCATAAGTCACCAAATCATTAGAATTCTGAGTAATAATAAAAATACAATCAAACACAGACTCCTGGGTGACCAAAGGTGGTTCTAGATGAGGCTTTTACTGTGCAATTACCCTGCCTCATTCATGGAATTTTATGGGGGTCCAGACAACAGTGTCTTACATTTCTAACCCTCCTGTTTTCCCACCATTTCTTCCAACTTTTTTTTACCTATGAGAGAAAGATGGAATAGCTACACAATGTCTTTTGATTGGTAGCACTAAGAGCCATCCATCTGGACGCACCCCAAGACAGAATGCCATAGCTTCCCCATTTTTGCCAGTGGGAAAGCAACAGCTTTGCCCCACATTGTGAAAATCAATCTTTTAAAGATTCTCATGTGTGTGAAGTGGCTTATATTTTTCTTGTTGAGGTAACCTCCATGTCTATCCAGTACCCAAATGTGTGTAACTGTGGCAAAACAATTACACACATTTCCTGGCATGATGTCTGTACGATTTTCGCATATGGCAGTGTACACAGCTGTATGTGTTATTTCCTATATGGAAGTTGCCTCAGTGTAGGAAAAATGTCAGGTCTGAAGTGGTTCAGAGATTCCACCTGTTGCTGAGGGTCAGCCCACTAACTAGAAGGCAGCCTGTGATGATAATGTCTCTCTTACCAGGAGAAAGGATGCAGATGGCCATCAGGAGCACATGCTCTTCTTCATGCAGGTTCAGTTTCTTCAGGCTAATCTGAAATTTAACAAGGGGCTCAAGCAAGTCCAGGCTGTGGCCAGCTGAAATGGAAACAGAACAAGTTGCTTTTGAGAAGCAAGCACTAGATGCTTGATAGACTACTAGCTAGCCTGAAACAAAGCAAGTAACAAATCTAAGCATAAGCTCAAGCCAGATTTCATAGATCATAGAGTTGGAAGG
The DNA here is from genome assembly GCA_021292165.1 of Shinisaurus crocodilurus. Lineage (NCBI taxonomy): Eukaryota > Metazoa > Chordata > Lepidosauria > Squamata > Shinisauridae > Shinisaurus > Shinisaurus crocodilurus. Next base: position 32,980,623 of record CM037881.1, read on the forward strand.
AGCCTACAAGGCTATCGAGTCCAACCCCCTGCTCAATGCAGGAAACTAGAGGAGGGGTCTCCCACCCAAGTAATAACCAGGCCTGACCCTGCTTAACTTTCCACACTCAGACAAGCTGAGCCAGCGTGAGCCACAGGCCTGTTCAGTTTAGCACATGTCAATTGCTCAACCAAAGAACACGTTCATCCTGCCTAGAGATCTCACAGAAAATATGAGCTAGTGTCTGGTCTGTTAGTCCTCAGTTTCCCTGTGTATTGAATGGGACTTTGGCACACTTAACTTTCCCTGGATTGCACCCATTACCTCTCAGGGCCAACTAATACGATTGCTTTTTCAGCTTCCCACCTTCCCAACCCTGTTCTGTATTACTTTTTGTTTTCCATGGATGGCAAAATGGTTGTCTGAATGCTGCAGCAGAGACCCTGCTCTTAATTTAGCACATCATCACAAAAAACACCTTTTTAAAGTGTGTGCAGCGGCATGGTAAAGCAATCAGATTTATTTATTTATTTATTATATTTATGAATCGCCCATCTGGCCAGACATCTGGCCACTTTGAGCGATTTACAATCCAATAAAATACAAGAGGGGGGAGGGAACACACACACACACACACACACACAGTATAAAACACAATTAAAAACAGAACAAAACTTAAAAATCCTAACCCACCCCATATTCCCGCCTGAAAAGCGAACTCCCATCCCAATTTACTACCCATAGTGACAAAATAATATCTGGGAAAAGCCTGAAAAGGCTGTTGTCTGAATCAGTTCTGAACCATCAGTTGGCTAAGTGGTAAACACAAGTCCCCCTTATTTTCAGATGTATCATTGTCATCACCTGACATCCATTCTTTTCTTTTTTTAAAGTATCTGTTGGAGATTGCTTTGCGCAACCCAAAAAGCAATAGATAAATATTTTAATAAATAAATAAAACACATCTGTGAACTAGTGCTTCGGTGAACTCTTAATTTTGCACTCCTTTGGCCTTCTGTTGGCTTTCACATATCTTTTATACCGTAAGTGATATCTAACAGTATTTGGACAGAAATCAAGATGAGGCAAGCTCGTTTATGTGACTGCTCCAGAGCAGTCTTGTGCTTTGCAAAGGCACCTGAAACTACCATACCTTGAGTGACATCACTGATTTTGTATTTGAAGTCGTTGCTGCCACAGGTCCAGGACATATCTTCCAGTGAAAACGACTGATTTGAACGGAGCATAATTACTTCAATGGCACTGGATTTCAACAGAGCAATCTGGTCCTCCGCTGTTAAATTTCTAAATTTTGAGAAGGGAGAATATGTATCTGAGACCTCAAATAATCCATCATTACAATACTCCATAGGAAAAGGGTTAGAAATGATGATCATTTGTTTCCTCTCAACCCAACAATTAGCACTGCAGTACTCAAAGTAGCTCCCTTGGGGAATAATTTTGTACTTCATAATTGATCTTATCTACAACAACCCCCTGGATGGTAGCCATCAATCAGCTCTGAACAGCCATGTGCAACAATTATGGGTTGGTTCACATATTCACACGCATAACACATTGACGGTAGCATCAAATGATGGCATACTTGTGTGAATGAGCCATTGCAGATCAGACATCACAGACAGAGCTTGTTGTTGTTGTTGTTGTTGTGGAGGAAGAGGGGGGCTGGCTGACCCGCCACACCCCCACCCTTTCCTACCCCAAAGGACCCAAGACCCCCAGAGATCTCAAGGTACCAGATTGCCAGCCTCAGCTGTCTGCAATCCTACTTGAATCTCTGTTCAGGGACTTGCCTTTGTCACTGTAACCTGGATTTAGTTGCTGGAACCACAGAGCAATCCACAAACACCATGTGGGGTAAAAAACCAAAGGAGGTTTATTCTGGTAGCATTTTACAACAACCAATAGGGAAATGAGGGAAGGACACAAAATTAGAGAGAGACACTTTGGTACAAAGTAAAGCTGCAAAATAACAAAACTTGATTCATTATATCTCCCAGGCACACAACTCTGTTACCTGGGGGTCAGTTCTCTTCCAGGGTTAGATCCAGCACAGCCTTGCTGCCTGGGAGGACTACTTTCACCTACCCGAAGGTCCGAGATGGGTAGCCCTCCACAAGGCCTGTCTTTACCAGAGCCCTCATTCAGCTAATTTCACCAGGAGCTACCTGGGGTCGTATCCTGAGGCCCCCCGAAGGCTTGGACCTCTGCCTGGCTTGCTGCCATTGCTCCACAGCCAGCAACCACGCAACGAACAAAGACAAAGACACAAAAACCCACACGTTGGGAAATAGCTCTTTCCCCCTCCCCTCCTCCTTCCTGTAGCTTTGCTGCTTCTCAGCCAATCAGGATGAACTTCACCTGGCCAGGCAGGGAGGGGAACTCATGACTTACTGGGCCTGAACTACATTTGCATGTGAAAGCCAGGTCACTGTAGACTTTGGGACGCCGGCATACACCCCCCCCAGCCTTTAGCCGGTTCACACATGAGGGTGTGTGTGTGTGTGTGTGTGTGTGTGCATGTAGGAACCCCCAAAGGCTCCTTCCTTCACAATTATTATTTATTATTATTTCATCTCTATACTGCCCAATAGCCGGAGCTCTCTGGGTGGTTCGTCACCCAATGCCAATTCAAGTACAATACTTTTAACACAGAGAGTCCACATATTGGAGTTAGAGCCATCAAGTGCTGAGTAATCCACATGCAATCTACACGGTTCAACTTTGAGCCCAATTAATTTCTCAAGTTTGATGTGGCCTTTACACTTCAGTGAAAAGGAGTGAGTATAGTCTGGTAGATAAGGGCAACTTAGGTTCAAATGCTAGCTCAACCATGTGGAGTCATGGCTCGCACACACGCACACACACCCCTTCTCCACTATGCAACAAGATGAGAGCTGAGCAAATCCTTATTCAAATCAGCAATGTGGCTGCAACGAATCCATTAATGCTCAATTTGTGATGAGATTTGTAAATAATGTACATCACTGAAAGCTAAATGGATGAACAGAGTGAGTGGCACAGACATTAATTACATTACTGTTTTGGCTCACAGTCAGATTGAAGGATTTGCTCATTATGTCTGGCCATGGAAGAAGTTTGGAGAGTGTGTCCACAGTTCTCATTCTGTAAAATTTGAATAACTGTGACCTATTGCATAGGACTTTCTTACACTAAACATTTTTATTTAGAAATTTTATTTTTATTTAGAACTTGTTAGCAATGATTAGTTAACCCCCCCAACCCCCCCTGTGTTTATACCCAAACACAGCACGTTTAGACTTCTCATCTTGGATGGATCTCTAGGGATTAATGTAAACCCAGTTATAAGATGGATGCAAAATGTTCAGGGGCACTCACTGGGTTATACTCTAGTACAGGCATCCCCAACCTGGTGCCCTCCAGATGTGGTGGAATGCAACTCACATCAGCCAATAGCCATGCTGCCTAGGGATCATGGGAGTTATAGTCCAACACATCTGAAGGGTACCAGGTTGGGGGAGGCTGCTCTAGAGGAATGGTTTTCAAACCACAGGGCAGGCCTTGTGGAGGGGCACAAGACATCTGGTGGGGGGGCATGGATCCTCTCCAGGGAGGGAAAGGATCCTGCAGCAGGCAGAGCTATGGACACTTTCTTCCCAGGAACAGAGGGTCAGCTCTACAGCCACCAAAACAGCCATGCTAGCAAACTACGAAAAGTGCAGAGAAACAGGGAACTTAGGGGAAGCTTCTGGCCACAACTAGTTCTTAGCCCTCCTACTCCTTCCCAGCCTGGTTTGCTTTGGGGGGCGGTGTCTGGGGTGCCCTGCTCCAGTCCTCTTCCAATGCCAAGGTTGGATTAGCACTGCAGTCTACAGATCCTTATGCACACGGCAATGGGCTACACACATGGAACTGCATGCAAGGCTTCTCTGCACTTGCCTGCCAAAGAGATAGCTGCTGATGGGTTGCAGGGCATAATAAGGGCAGAGGATGTTTGGGGTGGGGCTTGAGCTCAATAAACTCAAGAAATATTGAGCTCAATAAACTCAATAAATATTTTGCTATCAAGAAAATTACTGAATTTATCTAAACTATTTCATTATTTTAAGATTTCATTTTGCTTTGAGGATAATTCATTTTAATCTATTTTATTGACTGTTTTTATTACGTTGTAAACCACCCAGAAGTCTCCTTGGGAGGTGTGTGGTGTGGTACAATCTCTCATTTAAAACAATAACAAAACAGAGAGAGAGAGAGAGAGACAAGGAAAATGCACAAAAGCCTTCTAAAACCAAACCCATCCTTACTTGAACCCTGGAATCATTTTGGCAAATCCAATCACTTGCTGGATGCTGTAGCTAACCAGGTCAGCTAAGTGAGGCAGCATGGAGAGGTGTGAGAAGTCTATGGACATGGCTGCACTTTCATCGCTGTCATCACTCAGTTCCAGATTTGAGGACACCTTTGGCTCTGCAGGGCAGGAAGGAGAAAACACACAATTCAGGCTTCTTAATTCAGGCGTGGTGGTGGTGGTGGTGGTGGTGGTGGTGGTGGTGTTGTGTGTGTGTGTGTGTGTGTGTGTGTGTGTGTGTTTTAGGAAAAGATAAGTCAAACTAATGTGAGACTAATAGAACTTCTCACAGAGAAAGGGAGACAGCTGTGAGAATCTATGTGAATAGACAGACAGACAGATATCCATTTATTTATTTAAAACATTTATTTACTGCCCATCAGCCAAAAGGCTCCCTGGGCGGTTTACAAAAACAGTACCAAAAAAACAATAAAAGCAACAAAAACATAAACATATTAAAATACACCAAGGTAAAAACAAGCAGCCAAATAAATTCAATCCCGAGGTACAGTGGCGATAATAAAAAGAATAAAAGGAATAAAATCATCCATTAAAATATTGGGTAAATAAAAAGGTCTTCACCTGGTGCCTAAAAGAATAGAGGGTAGGCGCCAGGCGGACCTCCTTGGGGAGTTGATTCCATAGATGGGGTGCCACAACTGAGAAGGCCCTTCCCTTAGTAGCCACCCTCCTAGCCTCTTTTGGCTAGGAGAAGGGCCTCCTAAGAAGATCTCAGGGTCCAGGTAGGTACGTATGGGACGAGGCGTTCCTTCAGATAACCTGGCCCCAGACCATTCAGGGTTTTAAATGTTAATGTAAGCACTTTGAATCGGGCCTGGACCTCAATTGGTAGCCAGTGTAAATCATAGAGGACTGGCATAATATGTTCTTGTTGGCCAGTCCCCGTTAGCAGTCTCACTGCCCTGTTTTGAACCAATTGAAGTCTCTTGACTGTTTTCAAAGGCAGTCCCACGTACAGCGCATTACACAGTAGTCCAAATGAGAGATCACCAGAGCATGGATCACTGTTGCTAGGCTCTGCCTGTCCAGATAGGGTTGTAGTTGGTAAATCAGCCTAAGCTGATAAAAGGCGCTCCTTGTCACCGAGTCCACTTGTGTGACTCCAGTGACAGTTCGGAGTCCAAGAGCACCCCCAAACTACGGACCCTGTCCTTTAGGGGGAGTGCAACCCCGGCTAGGACAGGTCTATCAATTGATCCATCCATCCCACCTTTCTAGGGTGAATTACCCAGGAAAATACAGCAGCAGCCTGAAAAAATAATAGACTGATGTAAGTCTGGGATGTCCCATGCAGTGAGAAAGGAGCAGAAACTCATTTGGTGATTCTGAACTCCTTCTAGGTCAGAATTTCACGTTTTAAGGACATGGGCTACCACCAAAAATGGCACCGTTGTGTCAAGTTTTCCTCTTTCCCCCCATACTATGTAGTATTGTCATATCCCATATTCTGCATGTCATCACTTCCACTCCATCACAGGCTGCTACAGGGAAATGCACAGCACTGTGACATCACAACACTGAGTAAGTGATACTACAGCTTACAGCAGGGAGAACTCAATCACACAGGCACATATAAATAAATTTTCACTGGCAGCTCTGTGTCTCCCATAAAATGTAGCTGTGCCCTTCTTCAACAAGGGTGGTGGGACAGGTCCAGAAAGGTAAGACAAATCATGAGTCATCAAAAGAAAGCAAATCCAGGAAGGGGCATAGGCTGTATAAGTGAGCCACAAGATAGGAGAAGGTTTGGAAAGCCTAAGAAGGCCAGATCTATAAAAGAGCACAAGATGCTGAACTTGTCAGATTAGAAAACAAATCCATAGCTGGTGCTAACATTCCTGTAGTTGTTTACTGTGGGCATAAATGCTATTTGGCACCCTGCACATTACCTGGGGAGGAGCTGAAAATGTCTGAAGAGTCTTCCGAGGAGCAGAAACCTTGGGTGGTAACAGAGGAAGATCTACTTGTACTTCTTTTTCCCGAACTGTCTCTTACAGGAGGCTGAAACAGAAAGGATACCATTCTAACTGCTTGCTAATAGCCCATTATTTTTAATACCTTGTGTGTGTGGCCCGCCCTGCACCGCCCTGGCTCCCTAATTCTAGTTATTGGGAAGTTTGTGCATAAGAGGGACACCTTGCCAGGAGGAAAAGGATGGCCTGAGATGTTTTAAGAATGCTTGGAGCTAGCCTTTCTACCAATGAACTCAAGATCTGCAGCTAAGAAGCCACAGTCTAGCAACCAGGATGTCTCCAGGGAAGGTGAGCTGGGGTCTTATCATTTACCAGCCCCTCACCCCTGGGTTGTTGCTGGCTGTTGGTTGGACTGGACTGCTTGCCCTGCTGCTGGGAAAGGCCAAACTGCCGGCAGGAACAGGAACCCTCCTCCAGGCCTGATTACAACGAGAGACAGCTGTGCTCTCTCTCCAAGGCCTTATCTGCCAGCACGAGCAGCGGGGTGGCGGCGCCCTGGTGGCGATGACCCCGAAGGGGACGACACCAAAGGGGGTCGCCCCTTTGGGGGGGATGCAAGAGCAAGGCCACCCCCCTAACATTCCCTTGTCTATTTGTGTTTCTCAGAGCGCTTGGTGGGGGAGATTGTGATGTTGTTGTTTGTTTTGTTTTGTTTGTTTCCCTCTCCTTTCCTACTAGGGCTTGAGGATGTGCTTTGGAGGGCAGATATTGGGCCATGGGGAGTTTTGTGTGGGCTCCCATCAGTGTAGTGACGGGTAGAGGGAGATATGGTGCTGGGAGGAGGGCTAGCCAGGTAAGGGGAACGCGGCCCAGACAGTTAATGGATGTGCCATGTTCCGGGCCGGCCCTCCTCACGCCCGCAGGTTTGGTGGTTGCCCTTTTAGCCTGCCCTCAGGTCTCCAGATGCTGCTTCTAAATGCCAGATTGGTGCAGAATAAGACCTCCCTCATCCATGATCTAATAATGGATGAAGCGGCTGATCTGGCATGCATTACCGAGACCTGGGTGGGCGAACAGGGGGGAGTTAATCTCTCCCAGTTATGCCCACCAGGGTACTTGGTACAGCATCAGGGAAGACCTGAGGGCCAGGGAGGGGGGGTTGCCATGGTCTATAGGAATTCTCTCTCTCTCTCCAGGCTCCCTGTCCATCTGACTACTGGTCTGGAGTGTTTGCACCTTGTGCTGGGCCAGTGGGGCAGATTGGGGATTCTGTTGGTGTACCGCCCACCCTGCTGCTGAACAGACTCCCTATCTGAGCTGACAGAAGTGGTCTCGGTGGCGATGTTGAGGTTCCCCAGGCTGTTGGTCCTGGGAGACATTAACGTCCATGCTGAGGGTGCTTATCTGGGGCAGCTCAGGATTTCATGGACTCCATGACAACCATGGGACTGTCCCAACATGTCATCGGCACAACACATGTAGCAGGGCACACTCTAGATCTGGTTTTTCTCAGCCGGGCATGGGGATAGTGATCAGAAGGAGGGGACTTTGAATCGGTCCCGTTGTCATGGTCAGATCACTGCCTGCTGAGATTTAGACTGGCGGCGACTTTTTCCCTCTGCAAGGGTGGGGGACCTATCAAGCTGGCCCGTCCCTGGAGGCTAATGGATCCGGATGGTTTCCACAGCGCCCTTGGGGGGTTTCTGGCTGATATGGCTGGCGGTCCTGTCAAATCTCTGGTCGATCTCTGGAATAGTGAAATGACCCGGGCAATTGACACGATCACTTCCGAGCGCCCTCTCTGTAGTAGGGCTCGTACGGCTCCGTGGAACACCCTGGAGCTGAAAGCGCTGAAACAAAATAGGAGACGGCTTGAGTGCAGATGGAGAAAAACTAGTGGATGCAATTGAGCCCTGGTTTGTGCCTACAATCAGGTATATTTAGGGGCAGTGAGGATGACAAAGAAACAACACCTCACTGCCTCTATTCAATGTTCCATTTGCCGCCCAGTGGAGCTTTTCAGGGTTGTCCGGGGCCTATTAAATGCTGGCCCAAGGACATCCTGGATCCACCTGAGGCCCGCTGTGATATTTTTCATAGATTTCATAGATCATAGAGTTGGAAGGAGCCTACAAGGCTATCGAGTCCAACCCCCTGCTCAATGCAGGAAACTAGAGGAGGGGTCTCCCATCCAAGTAATAACCAGGCCTGACCCTGCTTAGCTTTCCACACTCAGACAAGCTGAGCCAGCGTAAGCCACGCTAGGCACTTCCAGGAAAAAATCTCTTGCATCTGCCGAGACTTGGACTCCAATGTTATGGCAGGTGAATCAGGTGAGGTTCCCAGAGTACAGCCTGGTCATGTTTTCTTGGATGAGTTTCAGTTGGTACGGCTCGAGGATGTTGACAAGGTGCTTGGACAGGTTCGTGCAACTACATCCACACTGGATCCTTGCCCCTCTTGGCTTATAAAATCTAGCAGGGAGGGAACAGCCGGATGGGCCAGGGAGGTGATCAATGCCTCCTTGCGAGAGGGAGTGGTCCCATGCTGCTTGAAAGAAGCAGTGGTGAGTCCACTCCTGAAGAAACCCTCTCTGGACCAAGATGATTTTAACAACTTTGGGCCGGTAGCGAATGTTCCTTTCCTAGGCAAGGTCCTTGAGCGGGTGGTGGCCAACCAGCTCTAGACCTTCTTGGATGAAACTGATTATCTAGATCCATTTCAGCCGGGGTTTGGGCCTGGTTTTGGCACAGAAACAGCGTTGGTCGCCCTGTATGATCACCTATGTTGGGAGAGAGACAGGGGGAGTGTGACCCTGTTGATACTCCTAGATCTCTCAGCAGCTTTCGATACCATTGACCATGGTATCCTTCTGAGGCGGCCTGTCTGAGTTAGGAGGGGGGGGTACTTCATTGCAGTGGTTCTACTCCTAGTTGGATGGATGGCTCCAGAAGGTGGTGCTTGGAGAATACTGCTCAGCCCCATGAACTCTACAATATAGGGTTCCTCAGGGGTCAGTCTTTTCCCCCATGCTATTCAACATCTACATGAAACCGCAGAGTGGTGTCATCCAGAGTTTTGGAGCGCATTGCCATCAGTACGTGGATGACACGCAGCTCTATTTCTCCTTTTCATCTTCAGCAGGTGAGGCTGTGGATGCCTCACTGCAACAATGGACTGGAGGAGGGCTAACAAACAGAAGCTCAGTCCAGACAAGACTGAGATGCTGTTAGTGGGTGGTTCCTCTGACCAGATGGAGGGAGTTCAACCTGTTCTGGATGGGGTTGCACTCCCCTTGAAGGAGCAGGTCTGTAGCTTGGGGGTCCTCTTTGAGCCATCATTGTCACTTGAGGCTCAGGTGGCATCAGTGGCAAAGAGTGCCTTCTTCCAGCTCCGGCTGGTGGCCCAGCTGCACCCCTATCTGGACTGGGATAGCCTAATTTCAGTAATCTATGCTCTGGTAATCTCTAAACTTGACTACTGCAATGCACTCTACATGGGGCTGCCCTTGAAGACTGTTCGGAAGTTGCAGCTGGTGCAAAATGTGGCAGCCAGATTAATAACTGGGACCAGGAGGTCTGAACATATAATACCTATTCTGATCTGCTTGCATTGGCTGCCTATATGCTACCGAGCCCGATTCAAGGTGCTGGTTCAAGGTAACCTATAAAGCTCTACACAGCTTGGGATCGCAATACCTGACGGAATGCCTCTCCCAACTACAATCTACCTGGACACTGGGGCCTTTCTCCAACTGCCGCTCCTGAGGGAGGCTTGGAAGGCGGCAACAAGAGGGAGGGCCTTTCTGTGGTTGCCCCACAACTGTGGAACAGGCTCCCCACTGATGCCCACCTGGTGCCAACTTTACTATACTTTTGGCACCAGGTTAAAACTGCCCTCTTTGCTGAGGCATTTAACTGCTCCAAATAGTACACAGGGTGGTGGTGATGTCACCTTTTTTTTAAACCAGTCTACTTTTTATAATCTTGTCTTAGCTATTTAAGTAAAGAGAGCTTTGGCTATTGGGAGGTATAAAAATGTATTAAATAAAAATAAATAAATAAATAAATTTAAATTTGTTTTTAAACTGTTTAGAGCAAATGTTCCGATGCTGTTATTGTTTGTATTATTATATTGTATTTTATTGTACAATTGTATTTTATTGTAAAATTGTATAATTGTTGTAAACTGCCCAGAGAGCTTTAGCTAATGGGCGGTATAGAGATGATGATGATGATGATGATGATGATGATGATGAAGAAAATTGGGCCAGCTTAGCACAGAGTACTTTTGCAAATCTCCACTTCCATTTTTCACTTCTATTACACTTTGCCCAATTAATTTATCCTATTGACCCATTTTCTAGAATAGGAGTTCCCAAGTAAAAACATTTCTGATGTACCATTATTTTGCCCCGACGTGGATAATTTCTGTAGGAATGTAGCAAGATACATAAAGCATATTATGAGCCAGAGAGCCACAGCAAATAATATTTCATGTAATTAGCCTCATTTGCATATAGACTTTGAAAGATATCTGAACATGCTAATCCATGGCAGGTAAGGCATATTCACTTAATTATTTTATTTATTTATTTATTTATTTCATTTATATACCGCCCCACAGCCGAAGCTCTCTTTACTTAAATAGCTAAGACAAGATTATAAAAAGTAGAGTGGTTTAAAAAAAAGGTGACATCACCACCACCCTTGTGCATTTGTGCAATTTTCAGGGTGATGCTAGGAGCATCCGGTCAAAATATATGAACTGGCAGAGAGAAAGAAGGGTGGGGGGAGAGGTCTGTCGGGAAGTACCACAAAAACAAGTATTACCAACTCCAAGTTTTCAAAACCATGAGTCAGACAGTTCTCTTTCTCCCACTTCTGCTCTCTGCCTCAACCTTACTTCCTAGTTCTCATGTGCGTCACTCAACCTCAAAGCTCAGCTCCGGTTCCCAGCTGTTTTGCCTGCTGCTACAAGACAAGAAGCACTTGTGGTTGCCTCGGCCACAAGTACTTTCTCCTCCCTACTCTTTCTTCCCCAGAACTGAGGAAAACAGTCATTCAAGGATTGAGTGCAGCTGAAGAAGATGAGTCCCGCAGATGGACAAATGGCACCCCCAAGAGGCCTGGCATTCTATTATCTATACCAGGAGTGGGCAACTCAGGGTTCTCCAGATGTTGTTGGACTGCAACTGCCATCAGCCCTCAATATTGGCAGTTGCAGTCCAACAACAACTGGAGGGCCACAAGTTACCCACCCCTGCTCTACACTGTCCAGTGGAATAAATGGTTCCAGAGTTAGACCTTGAAAAGGATGGGATGCACTCAGAACACATGAGATTCCTGAAACAGACAAAAACATCCGTTGCCATATTATTCCATCATGTGCCCCTTTTGGACAGATTGCTATCAAATCATATTGCTTCAACGCATATGTGGACTGTGGTTGGGCATGCCGAAATTTTCCTAGTGGCTTGTGAAGTACAGCAATTTAAAATTCCTTTTATAGTCAAGTTCCAATTCCAAAGCCAGTTACCTAGGTGAGGAGTTTCTATGCAGGGCACACATCCAATCTAAGGAAATATTAAATGGTTCATGAACAGAAAGTAATTTGCAAGCTGATCTAAAGCAGGGGTGGGGAATTTGTGGCCCTCCAGAAGTTTTAGCCTACAACTCCCATGAACCCTCACCATTGGCTCTACTTGCTAGGACTGATAGGAATTGTAGGCCAAAACATCTGGAGGGCCACAAGTTGCCCACCCCTGGTCTAATGGCTTCAGCTTGCAGGCTGCAAACCTCTTTTTTCAAGTGAGAAGTTGGTGGTTTCACTAGAACTGTTGATTCTGAAGAGTCATGCTGCTGAAAAATATTAATTAACCATTGCTTCAATTCACTTGTTTTACCAGCAGAGGTCCTACTAGTCACAGTTGTAATGAGACTACAAGAAAGCAAGGTCTACAGCTTACCCGGAATTGGTTGAAATCAGAGTAAGTGGGATCATAAGTTTTGCGGTGGGCTTCAAGGAGAACCTCAATGACACGCTGTTGCTCATCCAACAATTTGGGCTTCAAGCTCTCCTTAAGAGCTTCTTCCTCCTTTCTCTTCGATATCATATCTCTTTTCCTCTGAACCTCTTCATCTGTCAGAATAACTGTTCATTGATGGAGAGACAGCAAACAGGTAACAGTTAAGATCAAATGGCAAGAATCAGCTGACAACAAATCCAACTTGCATTCCGAGGGCTGTTTCTTCTAAAGACATGGAGTGCTTTCTATGGTACACTAATAACGGAAGGGAGAGCAGCCTTCTGTATAGACAAGACACCTGGCTAGATGAGGAACAGACAACCTGGTGCATGCCAGATGTTTTGAACCACAACTCTGATAAGCCCCAGTCAGCATGGCCAATGGTCAGAGATTACGGGAATTGTAGTTCCAAACATCTGGAGGGCAACAGGCTGCCTACCCCAACTATGAACTTTAAAACTCTAGGAAACATTCACAGCTCATATGTGTGGCTGAGAGCTACATTCATGTATTACCCATTTGAACCAGATGTGTGTATGTCTTGAGAACATAAAGCCATGTGCGTATTTTTTAATTGTATGTCCCATCACGCCTCATATACATGACTATTGCACTGATGTTAAAGAAACCGAAAGTAAACAGTACTTTTTTCTTGTACAATTGTGTACACTCCAGTACTGTAGTCACTTTCTGAATATGTGTAAAATAACTGGAGAAGCAGTGCAATTTCATCACCATCACCAAACAAACTGAATAGTTGTGGATATGCTGCTCTTGTTGATACTGTGGCATCAGACCTCCAATACCAACATGTTGAACATCTCTCAGCATAGGAGAAGTTTGCTTCTGAGGACAATATGGCCTGTTGTGCTAGAACAGCTTGTGGAAAATTCAGAAACTGAAGTCTGCAAATGTCTTGGTGTTTTACAAATAAACAACTACAACAGATTCTCACAGCAGAGTAGTGCTAGTGCACACTACTGGCAGAAGCATTGCCACCGATGCATAAAGAGGGGCTGCTACAGATGTCCACATAGACATATTGCATTAATAAGCTATCAGGAATACTTTCAGCAAACACAGACAAAGGCTGTGGTCAGAAAACTAAAGGAAGAAACTAAGTTAACTCCAAACACACTGTATGACTAATATGGGTGGAGATCAACCCAGAGAAATATGCATGACATGAGTGTCCATATTCTACTTTGTATAAAATTTCCCAACTTAATCAGAAAATATGCTTATTGAATACAAAGTGGGGGAGAAACTGTGCCTATTCCTTGGGAGTAAGATTTCAAGGATTGCAGAAATTGGACTTACATGCACAGTGACCACGTCACATGTTACCTTGTACATACCACAGGCATGGGTGTCTTGTCTTCTCTTTCACTACCTGCATGACTAGTCAGGTGAGTGAGCGTGTGAGTCAGCTCTAAGTGTTTAAAATACAAGTCACATGTGTCTTCTGGGAAATTCCGTCACAGCATGGCAGCTATGCGACCATCACAAATCATAATCCATGATGATTTTGGGTACTTATTTAGTCTCACATGGATATTACTTCAGGGAATAGCCACTGTATATGAGCTACATCCAAAATACGGTCTGGGACAAAATGACAGCCCTACACACTGGAAATGACACTGGGACTTGGAACCTGGGTAATTGGAGCTCATGTCTCAACTCAGATATTGGTAGCCTTGAGCAATCAGTTTCAGTGCCAGGAAATGGGGGGGGGGGGAATGACCTATAACACAGAAGTAAGGAATTATGAGATAAAGATTATATAGCACTTTGCATACTAAAAAAATGTTATAAGGGTCACCTTGCATTATATTATGTGTAGGCTGGGCAGGACATCAAATGGGATTCTGCAGTCCAAGCCAGCCTGTTTGCATGCCACAACTGCTGGACTCTTGCCTTCTTATCTTAAGAGACAGGTATGAGTTGTGGGGGAAAAAGGTCAGGCTGGGATCCATACTGTTGTTGTATGGCTAGGAGCAGGGGGCTGGCTACAGTCCATAACCTGCTCTAAGGATGATCTCAATGTTGGTAGGATTCCTGCAACTGTGTGGGCTGTTTTTTAAGACAATAGTATAGAACTGACAGTGTCCCGAGTGGCATGATTCTTTGTAAAGAGCTGGGTATACACATAACGTGCATCAATGGCTACTAGTCATGATGGCTACATTTTATTACCTTTAGCATCAGAGCAGGAGCGTGCTGTCGCACTTGTGTCCTGCTTGTGGGCTTCCCATAGGCTACTGTAGGAACAGAATGCTGAACCAGACAGGCCTTCAGCCTGATCCAGCAGCACAATCGTGGAGTTCTTATTCCAGGAGTGTATGAATCCGATCCATTACAAATGTACAGCTGATACATTTTAAACTAAGATGTGGTTCCTGTTATACCAAGACCACACTTTTGGAATTTGGGGGCAGGGGCTGAGTAGGTGGGTGAGGGAAGAACTCTCTAAGCAGTTAGGTTCAGGGGGCAGATTCCACAAGGAGCAGTCTTTTCCCTCTCCCCCACCCTCCAAAATCAGTGTAAGCCCAGAGGACACGGCATGGAGATATTGTGCTGGGTTTAAAATTATGCTGGAAAATAGCTAAGGTTGGTAATAGCAGCACAGTATATCACGCTACCTTGCATATTTCTTCAACCCCATTCTTATCACATCTCATCTGATTTCACCCTCTTGGTTTATTGTACCATCAAAAAAAGTCCAACAAAGATTTGAGATCAAGGCATCTCATGCATTACTCTAATGAGTACTTCAGAGAAAGGGCAGTGTGTGAAAGGGCAGAAGTCTCAGCCCCTTGCTTTAGAACACATTTGGCACATTTGAATTTCTTCCAACAGGGAACTAGAAGAGCAACCCACACGCTTGAGGCTGTTTACCAAAGAGATAGAATTTCTTTTTCTCCGAATCAGATACAGTAATACCTTGGATTGCAAGTAACTTGGTTTGAGAGCGTTTTGCAAGACAAGCAAATGTTTAAATATTTATTTTTAAAAATTTGACTTGAGATACAAGCGACGTCTTACAATACAAGTACTGTAGTACGGCTTAAATTAAAAATTCTGTACAAATTTTTTTTGGGGAATTTCGTTTTGATATAAGAGTGTTTTGGATTACAAGCATGTTTCCGGAACGAATTATGCTCTCAATCCAAGGCATGACTGTATATTACTTATAGGAAACTTGCACAATACCACCATGTGCATACAGCAGTATTTCTATAGCAAATGAAACGGAAGTTCTAGTTGCCTGAGAAATCAGTGCCACACCCTGATGCGTATTTACAACCATATACACACGCAGTTTCCCCCATCAAACCCAGACACTTAACTGTACATCTAATAAAGTCAATAGGCCATGCAGTCAATCAAATCACCTTGATTTAAAAAAAACCCAACAGAAATGTGGGATAGAGATGTCCAAAACAGATAATAAAGTAAATAAAATAAATAAATCTATCCAGTAAATAAATCTATTCTATTGGTTATAGAACCAATGAGAGAGAAGCACTTCTATTCGGTGTAAGTGTATGTTTCCTGCTTAGTAACTAGTTTGTTTGATTTATAAGTCTAGATTACTTATACTAGTTCTCAAGCCAGCTTTTGTGATCTCCAAAAAAAGGGGGGGGAGGGGAAAAAGTCGTGACGAGCCAAAAATGGCTTGCGATCGCAGCTTGGGCATATGTGGGGTGGCTGGAACTGGTGGGTGCCTAGGCATGCTTGCAAGAGCAGCAAGGGGTTTTTGCCACTCTTGCCAAGTGGCTTGGTAGCTAATTCCTGGTATCCACGATGGGGTTCAGATAGCACGACAACCCGTTGTGGGTTGCTAAACCCAGCCATAGTCATTGTAGAAGACTTTTATGATTTCAGCCTGACATTGCGCTTCTCCCCTTTGCATTATTCCTCCAAAACCCATAGCCTTATGAAAGCCTAGAATGGGATCAGTAACTCTAAAACAGTGTTCTCCAACCTTGGGTCCCCAGATGTTTTTTGCCTACAACTCCCAGCATGCCCCAGCCAGCGTAGCTGGCTAGGGCATGCTGGGAGTTGTAGGCAAAAAACATCTGGGGATCCAAGGTTGGAGAACACTGGTCTAAAATCATAGCTTGTTCAGCAAGTGCAAAGGGGTTTGGTAGTGGAATTATAATGGTCTCACATACAACATTGGGGGGGTGGGGAGAGATGCACTAATCAAAGCTCAAAAAAGGTTCTGATCTGAGGTAAGATCTTTGCTGAAATAGCACCACAGGGGTGGCCAAAGGGGTTGCAATGTAAGCTCTTTGTTAATATATGTCACCGCTAAATCCATACAGTTCACCTGCTGTTGCAAGCATTTTTAGAGATCCTTCCAAGGAAGAAACAAACTGGGGGCTCAGCTACTAATTTGCAAGGCAGCTGAGCTCATATGAAAGCCTGGCTCTGGGAATAGTTGGAGCTTAGCATTTTTTGAACTCTCAGAATAGCTCCTCAACAAGGATATATGTCCTGGGCTCAGTGTGACTCATGAAGAATAAGAGAGGGACTGACAAGATTCATGGGTAAGGCACATCTACCATATAAACTGGTCTACCATCCCATGACAGCTCTGGAAATTGTAGTTTTAACAAGTTTGTGAGGGAGCCCTAAAACCTTCAAACATACAGTTCCCAGGATGTAATTGGGGAAAATCATGACAGTTATATCTATTTACATTTCTTGTGTTGACATTCCCTTAGTCCCTGCCAACTCACAGGGGAAGAAGACACCCTGCCCCCCCAAACCTTCCCCCAAGACTTAAGCATGGAAAATGTCAGTTGATATTTTATGTTTGAAGATGAATATACAACAAGAGGCATTAAACAAATATGCAGTGCAATCCTATGCATGTTTACTCAGAAGCAAGTCTCACTGTGTTCAATGGGGCTTACTCTCCAGCATATGTGTTTAGGAATACAGTCATAATGTTTACATCATTGCCTTCATAAGAAATCATTGCAAACCATATAACATTAGCAGGATAGAGAAGTCCTCATAACATAAAACATGCAAGATAAAGTTTTTCTTCCACCATTTCTACACTAAAGGCTTTAGTCAAACATTAGTTTTGAAATATCCTTTTAATGCAACTACAGATCAGCAACACACTAGAAAAAGAAAGTAGTCAACAATAATAAATGCTGCTTTTGTTAAGACACTGGTAACATAAAAAAACAATTAAAAATCACAAGTGAGCAGTCATCGTATGGCTGGGTTGTTTTTTGTGCAGACTGGGCAGAAGGAACATTTTATGGTTAAGGTGGAGTTTGGAATGAGAGTTCTGGCAAGAAAAAATAGAAGCTAGGTCATTTGTCATTGTGGCATACACGGGTGATGCAAAGCAAGTAACTGTATGCAGCCTGCAGCTACTTAAGCTGAGGGTTAGTTAGCTGCTAGTGTTTTTCCAATACAAAAGTTGCACAACTCTGTGCATGCCTGAAAATGATCTAAAGATCAAGGAGGTATCCAACTGTGTGTTTCCAGGCTATGCAGTGGCTAGAATACCAACATTCATTCGAGGATGTAATTAGTTTTGAGTTATGTAAACTGTGTAAGCATTTTTTTCGACTTATCCTCAAAATTAACCTGGGTAATGCACTTGTATAATAAATAAGCATCACACTCTCTTTTTACTGTTTATGAAGTAAGGGAAATGAGCAGCCCTTTAAGCCTCTATATAAAGAAAATAACAAGAGCTGGTCAAAGCATTTCACACTGCAAAATCAAAGAACGTTGGTGTTAGGACCTAAGGATCAGGTCTGGGGGAAAATCTCTGTATTTCAGATTCTGTCCCTTAATTTGGGTACTATTTTAGAAAGAATAGCGTTTATTTGCCTTTGTACCTGCTCTTAAGTTTGGGAAATGTTTACTCTTACAGTGATTGGGGTTTTCCCTGGGGATGTTGAGATAAGATTTGCTTGGCCATCGGCCTTCTTCATAGCCCTACCCCTGCCTAGCACATAGCCGGTTGTTCTGTAGAAATGCTGCCACTACCTTTACTGAAAGTCAGTTCTTGTATATACTATAAATTTGCATGAGTATGCATACACACACATTGATGAACTAACTGGAAAGTAAACACCACTTAGTTTACATAACAACTGTGCAAGGGGAAATGGGGAAAGCAGCAGGATACATGAAAAGGATTAACCAATGGTGGCAGTGGCTGTGCGCATGTTTGGAATATGATTTTAAAGTCAAGGCATTGTTTTTTTTAATGCACTGAGTTGGCAGGATTGCAAACCTTTTTCTGGAAGGTTATGGGGATGGGACTGTACAGGTTGCCATAACCTCACCCACCCATCATAAGGTACTCAGGCAGCTTGTTAACAGAGACATGGTGTTTGTTTTGGAGACTCTTATGTTTTCTAGGAAGTGATTAGCAACCTCTTTACCTCTACTCCTGGCACAAGGAGCTTTGTTTAAATGCTTAAAATGGGGGAGGGAGTTATCTTTAAAACAGTTGTCACAGTAAATTAACTTTAATTGTAGCCAAGGGATAAAAAAAAGTGCTTTCAATATTCTCATTTGCTTCAGACTGAAGAGCAAAAGAGTTTCAAGAGTTTTCTTCAGCTGAAGGAGGCATACCGACAAATTCACACTCCACATTTAATCATCTTTTGGAATCTAGCCAAATTTCCCCCCATAGAAAATAATAAAGCAATGAATTCCTCATTTGATCAATCAATGAATGACTTGTATTAACCATTTTGCAAGAACAGATTAATTGATCTACTGAAAATCCCAGTCAAAGCTCTGACTGGCAAAAATCTATTCTTATTTATTGGCTAATGGCCTGCCTATTCTAATATCCTAACAGACACCTCTTTAAACAAACACAATGTAATCCACACTTCCCAAAAACATTTTTTTCTTGATATATATAGGTTTGAACTCCAAATTAGAACAGATATTTGGAATAAGTCCAGAGCATATGTTCCCAAACATAGTGGCTTACTTAAGAGGCACTTTTTAGAAGGGAAAAGATTTTTATGCAAACAGCTTCAAGAGCAGAGATTTTTATTTCTTTCTGTAGTACCAAATACTGAAAGATTCACAAGGGAAAGGAGAGAAAAGAACCACAAGAGCTGCTTGTTTGGATGTTATTTCCAAACAGTAAGCCATGCACATTTTAAATTTTTTTAATAAAGAAAAATATTTTGAACGGTGCTGGAATGCCTGTTACAACAGCTTGCGTGCTAAGACTGAACATAGGAAATGAATCACTGCAGCTTCCCATGCAGCAGTATGTTTAGAAAGATTAAAGTTGCTGTGGAAATATCTTCAGATCACTGGAGATATTAAAGCTATTATAATTATGCACCTGGATCCCTAGCACCCAATCTTCATAATGCCATACCACATCACTACCCTGTAACCAACTCAGCTGCAGCCATTAGCTCTGCCAAGCCTGTTACTGACCTCAACACTTGTGTACTATGAGTGGATGCCGGACAACGTGGCATAAACAGCTGCTAAGAACAAGAAAAGTCAGCACAACATTGTGGTGCTTGTGTCAGGGCCGCAACAGTTTGCACTACCCCCAACGCTGGCAAAAACACATGACCACGTTTCAAGGGAGCATTCCAAAGGGACATAGAATCATAGAAAAGTAGAGTTGGAAGGGGCCTACAAGGCCATCGAGTCCAACCCCCTGCTCAATGCAGGAATCCAGGTCAAAGCATCCCTGACAGATGGCTGTCCAGCTGCACCTGGAATGCCTCCAGAGTGGGAGATGTTGCATGCTGGGCGCTGGGGGCCATTCTATCAGTCGTGTATCCAGATCTCTCATGCAATGGTCCTGCAGCATTCTTTATGGAGGGGGCTCAATTGCACCAATCCTTTTAAAGTTTTTTGGGAGATGAATCCATGTTATGGATGCATATGCTCCATAGTACTACATTCTAAGCAGAAGCAAAAGTTAAGTCTGTGAACATTCCAGAGGCTTCGGAGGGAGTGGGGAGATTTGATTTGTACAATGGCAGGCAGAGGAGGAAGACATACAATTTACCAAAAGTGTTGTTTTCCTATTGTGTGTATCACACCCCATCTAAGGTGCTTTTATGACTAATGATTCTGAGCAATGTTTCCTCCCCACCCTTGTTAACTGAGATTTTATGATAATTTTGAGCAGCCTCTAAATTAGACAACTTGCTTGATAAACTCTAACAAAAACCGCTGTCGTTTACTAGATTTGCTAAATCTAGGAAATGTGGTTAACATGCAAGTAAGCAATAGCAACTAATTTCAGAAATGTAGCCATGATAATCTGTGGTGTGGTGTTGGAGTGGGGTGGCAGAGGCCACAATCCTGCACCACACATATCTAGAGAGCATAGTGTACAGTGGTCCCCAGCGGACTTCCAAGATGCAAAATCATGCATTTCCAGCTACCAGCTGCATATTGCAGGTGCAATTTCTATGCCTATGGAAGTTTACAGATCACTGAAGAGATGCTCTTTTTCACAATCTAGATAGAGCAGGTAAAACATGCTGTGGTAAGTGGGACTACTTGTCAGTAAATGTTTATAGTTGCATTTTTATGGTAAAATGCCCATCAAATCTGGAAGAGTTATCAAATATACCTTTCAGACAATCTTTGTTGCACAGGTCAGACAGAGCACAACAACAATGGCATTATTTTCACAGACATGGTGGACATAATCTTCAAATGTAAGCACACCCTCTTGGCCAACTTGTTGTCCACGAAGAGCTAAGATGACTGCAAGACTGCATGTGCATGGGTATTTGAATCAACACTGAATATTAATGCACACACTGGTTTTTCCATGGTGTCTCCCTCAATACAGAAATTGGATTTGAAGATACCCACATCAACAGAACCATTCTGAAATAACTTTTTCACTTTCATCCTAGCCCTTCATAAGGATCAGGTTGACAGAGAGACTGTGCTTTCCTTTGAATGAAAGCCCAAAATGCTGTACATGAGCCTTCCCCAACCTGGTGCCCTCCAAATGTTTTGGACTTCAACTCTCATCAGTCCCAGCCAGCCTGACCAATGATCAGAAATGCTAGAAGTTGCAGACCAGTACATCTGGAGGGCACCAAAGCTGGGAAAGTCTGCCATAAGTGATGCCTCTGAAAATAATGCCATCAGTGATGGGACCTGCTTAGTCTGTGCAGCAAATATTTTTCTGAAAGATATGTTTGCTGCTATTCCACATTTGATGGAATATTACACATTCTAAAGATGCAACTATGCAAATTTACTCACAAGTAGTCCTACTAACCTCAGTAAGTCTTACCAGCTCCATCTAGACTGTGTGAGAGAGTGCACATCTCCTGGATGATTTGCAAATTTCTATGCATAGTTGCCTTGAGTGCCATTTTTGGTAGAAAGGTGGGCTACAAATCAAATAAACAACGTATATCTGCAATATCTGCAATATGCACTGGGAGCCAGAAATGCACAATTTTCACAAGTAAGGCACTGCAATAACTCCTATGACCCACGTTTGACATCCAATGCTTATTCTCCCCCTGGCCCCCGCCTCAGGAAGGCCTTAACTGGAATCAGCGGCCTGTCCAAACTTCAATGCTCCAGGAGGAGCAGTGGCATATTCAGAGTGGGAAGACTTGGGGTGCTTCCTGGCAAGGCTTTTATTGTGCAATTGTCCTGCCTTACACACGGAATTTTATAGAGGTCCAGATGACATTGTGATCCATATATAACCAGCCCATGTTTTCCCACTGATGTATTCTCCTTCTTTCTAACCACAAAAAATCCTGTAAGGCAGAAAGAGTGGAAGAGCAGTGTAATTTTGCAGTATGTGTGAACAGGAAAATGTGCAATTGAGGCACGGTGGGAGGAGCTGTCCCTGGGGATGGTGGATGATGTGTTGGGTGGGGTGCTCCTCCTCCTTCTATTGCCTGCTGTAGATTTCTGATTGCAGAGCCATTTTGTGTCCTGAAAAGCAAATTCTTTCCCCTCTTACCAGGCTTCTCTGAACAGACAAAGCAGGGAGGGATCCCATTAAACATATTAGTGCTTACTTCTTGAGTAATCATGTGTAGGATCTGGAGGTAAGGCAAGGATGGGGAATGTGTAGTACTCCAGATGTTGTTGGATTGCAACTCCCATCATCCCTCACCACTGGCTATGTTGGCTACGGCTGATGGGAGTTGCAGTCCAACATCTGGAGGGCCACACATTTCCCATCCCTGCTATAAGGCTGCAACTCCCATCTTACTGGTGCTCAATCAATTTTTTTTAAAATTCAGAATTTCACTGTGCTGGAATTGGGACATTCTAAAATTGCATAAGAGCAGCCTGCTTGTTTTTTTAAAAGGAGAAAGTGAGGCAGAACTGACACACATCTTGTCAATTCAACTGCTGCCTTCCCTTCCCTGTTTTGAAGAAATGGTATTTGGAAACAATGAATCAAAGCAGCCCCTTCAAATGTGGGAGAAACGTGTTTGTAATGAAATACTGCAGTTTTCTAGCCTGGTTGTGAAACTAACCAGAAAAATCAAGGGTGAATTTGAAGTTGACTAGAAAAAGCAAGCAGGCAAGTTTCCTGGCTGGGTTGTGAAACTGACCAGAAAGAGTCAGGATTTATTACCTCACTGTTACCATGTTTACTCGGAAATAAGATTGCAGTTGACTTACCCTGTGCAGCAGGCACCTTTTAAAAAAAATTACACACAGAGAGACCTAGTTTGCATGTAACAATCCAAAGTATGGGTTGTTGCCTTAGCCAGAGTTTACTCATGATTTGTTTGCCAGATGACTGTGCAAAGTGCACGTTATTTCTCTAATTCCTGGGTTGTTTGATTCCCTCCTCCTTTGCCCGCTCCCTCCCTATATCCCAAATGCCTTTGCGGTGCTGTAGTACTGCCATGTAGTGTGGTCAGGTTTTTCTTACCACTGTTACCCGCTGCCTCTGTAGCCTGGTGAAACAACCCAAGAACAATCCATGGTTCTGCGTTCACATGTAATGACAACCCATAGTTAGAACAACCCAGAGTTCACAACCCAACAAACCATGGTCTGTTCCAGGGTTATGTGAGAGTTGTTTAACCCTTGCAGAACCCACACTGTCCAGATCTGCATGACACGACAAGCCATGGTAACTACTGGCCTGGCTTGCATATTCAAAATGATGGAAGGCACATGCTGCGATGTCCTGAGGGTTAATTAACCCATGGTGGCTTGCTGTGACATATGAACTGGCCCCATGGATTCCTCTCCTGGATTGTTCACGGTGAACAACCCACAGTTAAGCCATTGTTCTGGGTTTTCTCATCATGACAATCCAGGATTCAACAACTCGTACTCAGAGTTGTCATTACATATGAACCAGGTCTCTCTCTCTCTCTGTCTCTCTCTCTCTCACACACACACACTCACACACACAAAACAGGGTGCTAAAATGGTGCTGAGAAGCAGCTATTTCAAAATGTTGAGATAAGGGGTGTGTGGGGATCACGAGGAGTCAGGAAAGGGGCAGGGACAGCACGGCCCACAGGTCTCCCGGTGACGACGGCCAGTGTCGAGGTAGTTCCTGTGGTGGTGAGGCTCAGTTCTGAGGCTGTGCCGGAGGGGGAGTAGAATCACACAGCTCCCCTTTGGAGATCGACGAGATCGGTACTGAGGCTGTCGGTACCGATGGAGGTCACCTGACTGAAACCGACTGTGAAATCGTTGGAGTCTATGGTCTTTGTCTCAATGAAGAGTGAGACTTTGTTTACTCCTTCTTCCTCTTTTTCTTCTGCTCTGGGTCTGGCTTAGAGGAGTGAGCCTTTTTAGTCAGCTTCTGTGCAGTTTTAACCGCTAATGAGCGGCCCGGAGTCGGGGTGTGTGTGTCTCTGTTGAGAGGGTCTGACCTGGAGGAGAGACGGAGACTATTTGGAGGACTGGAGAAGATGAGGCTTACGTTGGCTCAGCTTGTCTGAGTGTGGAAAACTAAGCAGGGTCAGGCCTGGTTATTACTTGGATGGGAGATCCCTCCTATAGTTTCCTGCATTGAGCAGGGTGTTGGACTCGATGGCCTTGTAGGCTCCTTCCAACTCTATAATATGAAATCTATGAAACATGATGGTAGTACTAGTGGTCTTTGGTTGCTCCACCACCTCGAAGGCTTTCCTCCAAAGCACCGCCCAAAGTCTGTTGGAGTGGTTTCTCCTTGCCTTTTTGGTGAAAGTCTGGCAGTGGGGACATGTATCCACTACGTGCCCCTCACCTAGGCAAAACAGGCACAATGAGTGTCTGTCCATCGGAGGTAATTTGCTACCGCACTGGACACACTTCCAAAACAGGGCCTTCACGGCCATCTGCTACTAGTGTTTCACGAAAGAGAGGCATGGGAACGGACAAAAACAAATTAAATAAAAGTATAAGAGGAAAGAATGAAATACTGAAGAAAGATGATAGGAGAAAAGTAAAACCAGGTGAAACCTCAGCTTTTAAGTTGTCAAGAGACGCAGAAACGCTCTTCTGAGGCAACCACAAAGGCAGTCAAAGAGGAACTGAGGGAATAGGCGGGAACCTGCTAGGAACATACATAGTTGGATGGTGCGGGAAGGGTTCCTGCCTAAATTCCTCAGCTAAAGAAGCTTCCTGAAACAGGCTCTATGCAGTGTGATGCACAGAGACCACGAAGAACATGGTGAGATACACACATCAAAAAAGTGCTAGACCTCCTGAAGTGGGACAGTCAATGACTAGGTTCAGACAACATGATAACTAACGGGTTGAGTGTGGGGGTTGTTGTTGAACCATGAGTTGTTGTTGAAATGTGGGTTATTGTGTTGTCTGAACCCAGCTGTGAACAAGCCATGAAGAGAACCCATGGTTTGTTGTTGGGTTGTGGGTTGTTCACCATGCTTTATTATCTCAGCTGGGTTTAGACAACATGATAACTCAACCCTTGAGTGTGGGTTATCATGTTGTCTGAACCCAGTCTGTGAGAACTGTTTCACCACTTGATCTCTATGTACACAGGGTGCAGGATTGTGATAAAAAAAAGTGTTGTCTGGCACCTTCAACTTGAGCTGCTTTTTTGTGTTATGGGCTTCATAGGCAAAAATTTACTGAACTGGACTGAAAGATGGATCCATTGCCTTTCTGCAAGCAATAGAATAGCTAGTGAAATAACCATCACAATTAAAATGTATTTTTGTGAAACAATGACTGAATAATTACCAGGAGTTTATTCAAACTACAAGATTCCAGGTTGGAGGCCATATTCATATTGGCCCTGAAAGATCAAATAAGAATAAACCCACATGTTTCTATAGGCCCTAGAAGGGAAGGTAATAACAAGGAAGGTCAAAGACTTTTATCATGCAGAAGACGTAACAACACAGTGTTCTCTCAAAGCATTATGCATGCCATAGTATATATTTTTCTACAGAGCACAGTGGATAAAGGATCACCTCACAGCAGAGAACATAGCAGACTCTAAATATATCCTTCCACAGCTTTCTCAATGTTTATCAGAAACATGGGACTAGTGAAAAAGACAAAGTAAAAGAGTGGAGATGCTTACATGTTCTTCTTTGAACTGAGCGCTGATGATGACATGCCATGTCATACATTCCAGAAGGTAATTGGTAAATGTAATTGGTTCTTTCCTTTAGCTCCAAGTTAATCAATGGGAGGGAAAATACCTAGGCCAGCCTGAGACTGGCATTGGTAACAGGCCTCATGGGAAAAGCTTTGGATTCAAAGCCACCCCCTAAAACACTCTGTTTTAGGGCCAACAACTGGCTACTGTTGGCAGTAGGTTTACGCCCATGGAGCTTTCTATGGGTGTAACTAGGACCTCTGGCATGGAGATGCCTCCTCCAGAGGAGGGCCCCCTCTGCTACATCCTCACCCCCACCTGCCAGTGGACTGGATTATACTCCTAAAATGGTACCCTAAATTGTTGTAAAAATAATGTAAAATAATGTAAAGATAATGTAAAGATAATGTAAAAATAATGAAAACAATCCTGGCTACCCAGTGATTCATCATTATGCAAGAACCCAGTGGGAGTGTATTAAGGGAAACTTAAGTATGCGGAACCAGGCAAAATTATAAACATCTGAATCACCCTGTCTCAGTACCTGCTCCCCATGACAGGGCCATTTACAATGCTGCTGCAGGACTGTATTTACTCAGCAGGACTCATTGGTATTTTTTTCCATATTCAATATACAAATAGGAATGAAAATGCTCCCTTAGATTACCTAGTCCTAATCTGACCCCCAGCACACATCTTCATAAGGCAACTCAATCCAAACAAATAGACTGCAATACCTTGGAACCAGCCTTATGAGTAACTTGATGCACTAACCTCTTATCACTCCATGTAAATAGCAACCTCAAGACCAAGCTATACATGACCTTAAATTAACACAGGTCAGCTGGGAGAGCGAATGCTAAATGTAACCCTTTCCTGCCCTGCCAAGGGGGGATCTCCCCCCAATGTGAACACTAGTTTTAGAGGGAAGCTCTTCCTCAGGACCGTAACAGGGAAGAAAAAAGGATTACGTTCCCCCTCCATGCTTGTGACCCTAACCTTATCAGCCCCCAGCTCCTGTTGATGCTATTCACTTCTTCTTTTTATAAAAACCCTGCATACTAAATGCAAAGACACATTTAATATCCAATCCAGTTTGGACCTCATCCTTCAGAACCACGAGTGAACATATCTAAGCCAAGCCACCAGGGGGTTACTTCCAGATGGCACCATTTTCTTGGGGTAGCTGTAAAGTTAAATGACTCCACCGTCTCTCAGGATAAGCCAGATGGGAACCAGTTTCAGAACTTTGTTGGTAGTCTGATGAAAGCCTGACTGAGCAATTGCACAGGGCAGAACAGTGTTACTACACAGAGTACTTCCACATCCTAACGCATGCTTTCCAACCAGATACAACGTACTATCATATATACTTCCTTTTCTCCTGCTTCCTGTCAAAACCAAAATGGCCCACTGGAAAAGTTTTTGTAACCAGCAGCATTTTTGAAACATTTGTAACAAGCTTATAGTTTGTTTTTTAGTGTCATATTTCATAGGATATCATAGGATCATAGAGTTGGAAGGGGCCTACAAGGCCATCGAGTCCAACCCCCTGCTCAATGCAGGAAACTAGAGGAGGGGTCTCCCATCCAAGTAATAACCAGGACGGACCCTGCTTAGCTTTCCACGCTCAGACAAGCTGAGCCAGCGTGAGCCACAGGCCTGCTTTGGAGAAGAGGCACGTGGAGGAGGCAGAGCTGCGGCCAGGATCCATAAGCCTTGTGTGGCCCATCCAATGGAGTGAGGGCTCTGCCTTGCCTTGCCTTGCCTTATAAGGCAGCCTGCCCTTGGCCTCTGGGCAGTTTTCAGCTACACAACAACCCTCCCAGTCTGAAGATACGGTCTGTGACTAGCCAAGCCTAGCCAATCATCACCGAACCAAGCAGGAACCTTTTGTTCATACTGACAAATTGGCCAAGGGAGGACTCCCCTCTCATCAGCTGGAATCAATCTTGCCAACAAGGATTCCCAGGCATAGCATATCTGCTGCACAGTCAGCAACTGGTCAAGTCCAATTCAGCACTAACCCATGGGAAGCAAGAGGGGTTTTGGTTCTCTGTCTTGGAGAACAAGCAGTCTAATTACTGGAACGGTCAAATCACGTTTCTTGTATGCCAGTGTTTCATTTTCCATTACAAAAATCCTCCATGGCCAGAAAAAAAAACTCCTGACCCAAAGACTGATTGCTGCATAATTACATTATAATATTTTTTTTACTTCAGTGGCATGCTACCTAATAATCCCCAGTTTCCTTGGTTTAAGCCAGTTTAAATGTTAGAAAGCTGCAGCATCATTATTCCAGTGCCTATTGGAATTGGATTGTTTGAAAACAGACTATTCTGAATTAAATTTAATATTAAGAAGACTTAGGATTATTTTTTTATTAGCACTGAGCACGCTACTAGCTTGATTTGTGATACTGTCATCAGATGGTTCTCTTTCTTCTATCTAATTGTTCTTCCAAAGTTTCCATACTGGCAAGCTCTGCCTCTGCTTTCAGTCTCTCTGTTGGGGTCCCTCTGGGATCTGTTTTTGGCCCTCTGCTCTTCTGTCTCTGGGTGACCTCTGGCGCGGCTCGATCTCGCTCTTCTGAGCGGCGCGGAGAGCGTTCCCCGCACCACTCGAGCCGCCGCCTGCTGCCGCCGCCTCACTGCCGCCGCCTCACTGCCTCGCCACTGCTCACGTCACTGCCGTCGCCGTTTCACCTCGCCGCCACCCGGTCGCAGCCACCACCGCCGCCATCGCACGCCATGCCGCCGCCATCGCACAGCACGCCGCCCGCGCCGGTCCCGTCATCACTTCCAGTGATGCCGCTGCCATCGCACGCCATGCCGCCGCCATCGCACCACGCCGCCCACGCCGGTCCCGTCATCACTTCCAGTGCGGCGGAAGTGACGCGCCGGGACCCTGCTCCGGCGCGCTTGGCCACCGCCGCTCTAAACAGAGCTCTAAACAGAGCGGCAGCGGCCAAGTGCGCCGGAGCAGGGGCCCGGCGTGTCACTTCCGCCGCGCCGAAAGTGATGACGGGACCGACACGGGTGGCGGCGTACGATGGCGGCGGCATGGCGTGTGATGGCGGCGGCATCACTGGAAGTGATGACGGGACCGGCGCGGGGTGGCGTGGCTGTGCGATGGCGGAGGCATGGCGTGCGATGGCGGCGGCGGTGGTGGCTGCGACCGGGTGGCGGCGAGGTGAAACGGCGACGGCAGTGACGTGAGCGGTGGCGAGGCAGCGGCAGCAGGCGGCGGCTCGAGTGGTGCGGGGAACGCTCTCCGCGCCGCTCAGAAGAGCAAGATCGGGCCGCGCCGCCGCCGCGGAGAACTACGAACCCAGGGAGGGCTCGTAATGCATCCCTGGTGCGGCGGCAGCAGCGGCAGGAGCAGGGACGAGGGAAGGACCCGCCCATGGTAAGTGGGGGCGGTGGCGGCCCATGGAGGGAGCGGGAGGGTCTCCACGGGAGGAAGAGCAGCTCTTCTTCCTCTTGCAGAGACCCTCCCACTCCCTCCATGGGCCGCTGCTTTGGCAGTGACTCAGGACTCGGGTCACCATTTTGGACCTTGGACTCGAGTCCAAAGACTCATGACTTGACTCGTGACTCGAGGCCAAGGACTCTTCAACATCCCTGATGTGGGGTGAGGTGGGGCTACTAAATGTTGTGGTCTGTCTTACAAAGCTGCAGGAAGGGTGTGTGTGGTGGAAATAGCAGAAATTGGGAATCATGTGCTAATGGTATATGACTCCTTGGCCTAACTGCATGCAAGTCTCCCCTCGTACTGCAGACCCATAAGACACAGCCCACATATTTGTTAGGTCCCCCACAACTCTCTGGAGAATGATGGGTAGGGAATACCGCCACCCCCCCGCCACCGTACCTGCCACCGAAAAAGCCTCGTCGGTATCTATCTTTATTTTTTAAATTTACCAGTAGCTGCTGCATTTCCCACCCTAGGCTTATACTCGAGTCAATAAGTTTTCCCAGTTTTTTGTGGTAAAATTAGGTGCCTCGGCTTATATTCGGGTTGGCTTATACTCGAGTATATACGGGTACCTTCAAGTTTGGGCAGTAAAAACAGGCACAGCATGACCCCCCCAAATCCAGTGATTTCTGATCTCAGTGCTGATATTTATCAATTCAAAATTGTGAAGGCAGACATTCAAGCAAATTAAGGGAAGGGTCCAGAGTACAAATCTTTTCAGAGTCATATGTAGTGTTATTACTGTAGTGGTTGTTCATGAGAAAATCTGTATCTGCCACTTGCTAGGGATGTAAATTTCTGGGTTTTCTGCGTTCAGGAACGGTGAGCCGGTCTGAACTAAAGGAGAACGTTCGCGAACAGACTCACGTGAGCTGAACAAGGCGAGTTCGCACTTACTGAACAGCACTTTCGAAATTCTCCTACATGCCTACTCTATCACAAACAGGCCTGACCATTTTCTGAAGAAGCACTGTTTAGTAAAGCTCCTTTCAGTATTTGGTCAGAGGTAGGACTTGCAAAGAACAATAACAATATAAATTCTATGACTGACATTTATAGAATTATAAACACAGAGACCAGATCATCATTCTGGGATACTCCCATACGTCTTCACTGGTACTTACTGGTAGGGAAAGGGTGGGTATGTGGCCCCATAATTAAGTATGTAAATACAGTATTTTTCCATGTATAAGACTATACTTTTTCCTTAAATTGTTAGACTAAAAATTGAGGGTCGTCTTATACATGGAAGTAAGCCAAGGAGAGAACCGCACGGTTGTGAAACTGCCCAGTGGGGGCATCTTACACATGCGGGCGTCTTATACACGGAAAAATACGGTAATAAAACAATGCACTTACTCCTTATTGCTAAACACCACCTACAGAAGTGGCAACAATGTTTGCCTTTGGTCGCATTTCAAGAGATATATTGTGATGACAGATTTAATTATTTCTCAAGGTCAAATGCCCTAAGAAGCCCCTCACCTCTTTTTCTCCTATGGGGGCTTCACAATCAGATCTAAACTTTTTAAATAGCCAGACGTTGAGCAGATAACAAGAATATGGGAGTGGTTAAAATAACTTGGAGAGTCAGCAGAAGTGGAATTTTACCAGACACAGCAACTCCCCTACATGCTCAACGGCTGGCTATTTAAAAAGTTTAGATTTCTACTGTTATCTCAGAAACTGCAAGAACCACAGAATTTTTAATTTTTTTTTAAGGCATAGCAGCCTTGGCAGGTTTAAATCAGATATGTTCAGCAGTAAGTAAATCACAGTCATGGGAACTTGGTGTCTACTCACGTTAGTATCATTACCATCATACACAAAATTCTGCAATGACTGTTTACACATGCTACCTTCAGAGGTGATGTGGTGTCCAGTCATGCAAAGCTATGCAGGCAGGTGTGAGTGATAGGCACAGGTATCATTAACACAACACTGATCCATATGTAGTAATAAGATTGGGATCCAAATGGAAAGTTCTTTTGCGCAGGCACAGTTGGGCTGTTGTTGCTTTGCTAACTTTTCCCTCCAACTGCATCACCTCATGACATACTAAATGCTTCTCTGGAGGGCACCCCAACCTTCAGAAGTGACCTGTGGCGGATGACACAAGAGGTGGAAGTGGGAAGGGCCCCCAGAAAAGCCCTAGTTCAATAAGGCATTCCATACACAGCCCTTTGAATCCCACCCTAATGATAAACTAAATTTAAAGGGAAAATGTTTGAAATTAAAGAAAATATTTTAGTACTGTGTCTTGAGAGCCATCTCTATGGTTTCCTATATTGTTGAGCAGAATTTTGTTGTTGAACAGCAGCAGAACACAAGGTGGCAAAAAAGAGGCAGAGCCTCAAGACAGTGCAAAGATATAGGGCAATATCCAGTGTTGCATGAGCGACCTTCCGCTCACACAACAGGACTTCCCTTTCCTAATTAAAAAAAAAAGGACTTCCCTTTCCTCTCATCCCCTGCCCTAGTACCTCTCCAAATCTACTTCAGAGAGCCCCCCAGACCCCCTGGAGGGGGAATCTGTTCCACCAGCAGTGCCCATTCTGCTGGTAGAGGGACACACTTGAATAGAATCCATAGGAAACTTTAAAAGATATAAAATACCATAATTTTATAAAGGATGCATCTTGTATGCCTTATTAACGTTTCCTATATCTTTCTACAATTTTGAGGCTTTGCCTCTTTTCTTTGCCTTCCTCTGTTGTAGTCAAACAAAGTGGTAAAAAGAATAAACACCATGTTATTACAGTTATGCAAAAGTTAACTCTCACAGTGTACCAGGCTTTATGTTAGCAAGCACAGATAATAATTCAATTTAAAACAATTTTAGATACAAGCACATTTTAAACCGATTCAGAGCTGGTTTTCCATTTCATATTTTTCTGTCATTTCCCCTCCCACCCACCGGTGTTTCAAAGTAGTAGACATATAAACCCTCCTCATCCAAGTGTTGTTTTTCTACAAGCACTTTGTACATTTATATGGGCCGGCCATGTATTTGTGGGAGGGGAAGGGGGGAGAGCAAAATGTACTGAATCCATTTACAAGACTAAGTTCCACATTGATTGCTTCTGTGAAGACTCGTTTAACAGTGGGGGAAAAGCAGGCATGTGAAGCCATCTTTGCATGCTGCTCCTTTCTGTTTTATAAGGTTTCTAAACGGCTTTACATTCCTAAGCTAAGTAAACAGACCCATCCTTTGCACATGTTTTGTCACATTTATGTTCTTTTCCACTAACATCCTTATCCATCTTATATCTTGCAATCACATCATTCGCTCAGCTTTTCCTCCATCACAAAAGATCTCTCTCACATAGGATTTACCCCCTTCATACTCTTCTATGTTTCCAACACTCCTCTTTCCCCACAGCACTATTATGCACTTAAGAGTTTTCACAGGTGAGGCTTAAATGGGCTCTTGAGCCTGTGAACAGTATTTCATTACTATTATATTACTACTAAACAGAAAAACACAAAACACAGTACTGTATAGTCAGAAATTATACAAAACTAACAATGATGCCCCTTAAATATAGTCAAAAAACAATTCCATACCTGATCATATATAAATAATTACTAGAGAAATGCATCATATATCCATTTTTTGTTACTTAACAAAATGTATGAATGTTAACATGAGAGAGAATGCAGAAGAGAGATCAAAACAAACATTATACCCAAGGTCAGCTTTATGTTGCGCTATAGACCAATTTAAGCCTCCTGTGACACCACCCATCCAGCACAGCCAACCTGTTGGAAACCTCTATAATCAATCCATGTCACCAAGGTTTCAGTAAGACAGGGTCCTTCTTTTTATGCCTCTGTACTTCACCTCTCCCAAGACTGCACTCATCAGTTCCTTATTTGTCCGCCTCCTGTTGCACGACCATTCAGCACCAGTCAGCTCATTCAAAAGCTCCTACCTTCATCCTCTTTTCTCTCAAGACCCTGTTCTTGAAAGACTTCTAATCCATCCTGTGTTCTGCTATTGACTCAAAATATTCCCCTATAATTTTCTCTCTCTAGTCATTCCAGCTCAATATAGTAAACTTCAAATATGTTCACCACTTCCCACCACAGAACATTATCCATGTGTGAGAATCTGGTGGTCAAGGTACAAGAGCAGCATGGGAATGCAATTAGGTAAACTTGGTTAAGTATCAGGCCCTAAGACATTGGTGCAGAACCTCATGCTGGGGGCCAAATCCAGCCCTTTGTGGTTCCTCAGATTGCTATGCCCCCTTGCCCTGGCCAGACCCTTTTCCCTGACCACTGATCATTTGGTAGTCTCACAACTTCTGTGTGGGTTTTTTCACATTCTAATTGGTTGAAATGACTCACCTTAGACTTAGCTACTGGCAGTAAAAGTTTAAGCTAAAATATGCTATTTTTATCCCCCTTTTGCCTTCAGCCCCACCCACCAGTGGAATGTGGCCCCTAAGAGCTTCTCCGAAATTGAATTCAGCCCTCAGACTGAAAGAGGTTCAACACCCCTGCCCTGAGAAACCATGGGGGAACCATGAAGCCAAACCTTGCGTATTTTAAACTGAGTGAGAAGCTGGCATATGTCTACAGGAGACAGGCTGTTATCAAAACAAATTAGGCCAACTATAACTCCAGTCTGCAAACATCTATTTCGTTTACTTTAAAAAAAAAATTGTTTTGAGAACTATCAGTCTTGAACAGAACTCTACATCATAACTTTACATCATAAACAAGAGATTGATCATTGGCTGAATGCAACTAGACATCACTGGATGTAATAAGGTGATTGAGTATTGCCCTAACAATGTGATAGGTTGATCAGATCAGGTGTAATGAAAATGGTTCTTGGAAACTGGGAGGATTGCTCCCCATTTTAATAGTACTGTATGTTTCTTTTATAAATAAAAGAATGAACTTTACTCACATACACTGTCTCATAAACCTGCCATAACCCCCAAAACCCTGAATTTGTGCTAGAGAAGACAAGGAAATCTGAGAGTCCACACTATCCCAGCTCTGTTCAGACATACTACCAGACAACTATGGTGTGGCACTATGACTATGTGAACAGGCCTTGCACTTTCACATTCCCTCCTCCCCTCCCCAAGGACCAGCCTCCCCTTTTGATTCTGATTTGGAAGCAAGAGGGGGAAGCCAGAGTGCATGAGGGAAGACTGAGAAGAGAGAAGGGGCATTTCTTGATATTGCATGGAACCAGTCAGAAATTAGATGGGAGGAGGAGGAAGGGCAGACTATGACTTAACACAGAAAGGTTCAGTTCAGGCATCACACCAAACCACAGTTAATGCAGCTTAATTATGGTTTGGTGTGATGTCTGAATAGGCAAACTATAGCTTGTGACGGGCCAGCAAACCAGAATCAGAACTCATGTTTTGGGGGAAGTGCGTTTTCAAATTATGGCTCAGAATGATGTCTGAAGTGAACTGCCAATCATAGTTACAGCTGCTGCTTTGCTTCCAGAGGCTACTGCACCTAAAGACTGGGGTGAAACACAGATATAGAAAAAGAAAGCTTACACGCAGCTCTAAACCATGGCTTCGGTTCTGAACTAAGGTAACACGGGCAGTCCCCGAGTTAAGAACGTCCGACTTACAGACAACCCATACTTAAGAACGGACTTCTGGGTTCCCCGGCACTACGTCATTTACGTAGAGTACATAGTGTAGTATACCCAGCAATTTGCGTAATTTAACACAATTTGCATAAATGCAGATTTTAACGTATAGAATACTATGCTGTTCCGACTTACATACAGATTCGACTTAAAGACATTCTTAGGAACGGAACTTGTTCATAACCTGGGGACTGCTTGTATAAACAAACCATAGTTTGTAATGATGTCTGAATTGAGCCAGTGCAACCAATGCAGCTGCCAATGAGAAGACAGATCTGGCTGGTGTCTCCCAGCAATGCCAATGGTAGAGCTACAGGAACTTAGGGCTGATTGGGAGATGGCAGCCTTGGACTGAGTTTGCACGACACAAGGGTGGTTAATAAGCCACTGTGGCTTATTAACCACCCATGCATGTGCAAACCCGCCCTTTGTTTCCTTCACCCTACTTTTGATCCTGCTCCCCTGATAGATTCACTTTTGAGTGGGTATGCCAGTTTGCCATGTAAAATACTAGAGGCGGATCTACTTGTAATCACCCCTCTTGTGGGTTAAACCCGCAAGCTTGCAGTTGCAGGTACCAGGGTTTCTCATGGCCTAACAACACCCAGAAGTGGAGTCCTAAACCCAGGATGTAGTATGGATGGCAACAGTTGTTTCCAGGGGGAAAAACAGCTGGTGCTGCAGAAGCACCCTTACAGAGAGCACGACCCTTTTAGTAATTTGGCCTACAGCCCTTTGAAGCACATTCTGTTCCCATTCATTTAACTAGCAGTCAGCTTGGAAAGGCTATTTTTAGCTACAGTCAGTTAAGGTTTCCTTTATCAAGTAACTATTTCACTAAAAGGATCATTTACAAGTTAATGGCTACACTGTACACTACCACCACATCCTAGAAAACATCCCTCTCCCATGCTGCCACTGGGGTTTAATGCCAGCCCTGCCAAATTCAAAGTGGGTACACTTCCGCTGAAGCTGCCCTTTGCTCATGCAAAGGACTGCTGAAATCAAAGTCCTCAACTCTCTTCAGGGCTTGTTACGCAAAGATATTTCAAAGAGGCACAAAGGCATCAACTCCATTTAAATGCTACCTGTCTAATGATTACAACAAGGTAACCAAGAGGGAGGAAAAACATTGTTACAGGAGAGTGGTCTCCTGCTGTTTTGGACTTGCTGATGCAAAAGGATAAACATCTATTTTTAAAGAAGGCAGCTGAATCCCTGTGAAAATATTATTTAATCAAGATTAGAATAGGCTTTTTTGTGCTGGCTGGTTGTACTTCAGATTACAGTAGCAATGCACAACCTGTATTTTTAGTTATGCCTTTTAAAGGAAGACCATAATCTCTTTTTCCTGTATATCTCGCCCACTGAACTCATTAAATTAGTTTATTGCAGTTAGCTTATTTCTTGGAAACAAGCTGTTATATTTGTGGGAATGAGAAGAGAAATATGAATATTCTGAAGTGTTCAGGTAAACTCTAGGGATTCCCCACCCACCCACAAGTGTATTTAGAAGGATACCATGGTAGATCATATAGAAAGCAGATGATTAACATAAATTGCTTGAAATGCACATAAATGTGTTAAGATGCTAGTACAGTGTTCTCCAACCTTGGGTCCCCAGATGTTTTTGGCCTGCAACTCCCTACATGCCCCAGCCAGCATAGCTAGTACAGTGTT
This sequence comes from Shinisaurus crocodilurus, assembly GCA_021292165.1. Lineage (NCBI taxonomy): Eukaryota > Metazoa > Chordata > Lepidosauria > Squamata > Shinisauridae > Shinisaurus > Shinisaurus crocodilurus. Next base: position 33,017,271 of record CM037881.1, read on the forward strand.
CTCCAACACTAGTACAGAGAACACTGTGCTCGTCAATAGTTAGTGGCCATGCTACAATCCTGCAGAGTCCCATCTCATATGCATCCTGAACGGTGTTCCATTTCCTAGAAACAATTCCTGGCATGCTGGGAAGAACTGCAAGGCCTACTCTCATTAATGAAGTACCAGCAAGAGCAACTTTAAGTATTCAAATATAAAATGATAGTTTCACAAATGCCAAGATGTATTTCATATTCATAAGATTTGAACATGAAGAAGTCTGATTTAGTTTTATTTTCCTTCCAATTTGAATCTCTCAGACATTTGATCAGGAACTAGATACCTTTTAAAAAGGAAAACAAAGAGCTCTTAGACTGCACAAGCTCCACAGTGTTAGCAGGGTGACTAACATTATCACTATTTTACTTTTTACACATTTAGACTGCCCAATAACCAAAGTTCTCTATCTGTCTATTCACCAAAGATGGAACAAATCAACTCTCTGTTGAAGCCAAAACCAAAAAGGGAAAACAGGAAGAATTAAATTCTATAACATAACCGTGTAAATAAAATACTTGGGATCCATGTTATAAAATGGAATGTATTTAGACTTGTATACGTGTGCAAAGTACAAGAGGACCATAGTCCAGATGATGATTAACTATAGTATTATAAACACCACTGCATATCAACATGACTTCTCACACAATTCAGCTACAATTTTTTTCAACTGGAGCAAAACCAGTCCCTCATCCATTTCAAATACACAGAATTCTAAGAATAAAAGAAATGCTATATAGTGTATATTTAGAAGGGCGCGGGAAGCTGCTTATCTGAGAGTTATGCTCTTTCTTATACAAATACAGCACACAAATGCATATCTATCATTTGGTTGGTGGTAACTTATGTTTTGTAACTCCCCCCTTTTTTTAAAAAAAAAAACATCTTTGGGCAAGTTAATTTTTTGATGTAGTTATAGGTATAAGGTAACTTGACTTTTCTTACACTGCATTGTGAGGGCTACAGAAGGCCTATAGTAGGCTTCCTACTATAGTTCAACTACCTGATCAGGTTGCTATGGTGTTGATTTTCTAGCCTTTGCACCAAATCCCTTTCAATGGAAAATTGCAGTGTGTGTGTGTGTACACACACACATGCCATCTTGGCATTTACCTCAGGCAGTGAGATGTCTTAGGCTGGCCCTTCTTAGCTTGATTCATACAAGCAACCACCTTAAAAGCAAACTTGTAATGGCATAGTACAACTGTGTTGGAAGCCTATTTGCACCAATGGCTTACATGTAGAGAGCCTCCATGTGTTTGTATTTTAAGCAGAGCATTCACACGGGTGCTTGCTCTTGTGAATCAGGCCTTATTTACTCTAGGTATTTTTACTCCACCCTTCAACAGGTTCCCAAAGTGGCCTTACTGAAACTCACTCAGAGGTATTATATTAACCATTATGGCCTCAGTTAATATTCCACACCTCCTAGAAATGTTTTGAAAAACAAAAACACTACACTGTTGATATGAACTCATTGTATCTCCTAAGTTAGAAAGAGGAGAATGGGCACTGCCCCAAATGACTTTGGCTTCCTAAGAAGTGGAACAGAAGCAGTGTAAGTAGTGCTTCTACTATCACAGCAACTAACAACTCAAAGTACCGTTTAAAAAAGATATTTTTATGCTTTATAATGTCCTTGTGGCACAACAGTGCAACTACTGTAGCTGCTGGTAAAGTAAGGACAACTTTTTCTGGAAAGAAAGCAAGAAAGAAATGCTAGCCTTCCAATTCGCTAGTCTCCACAGTCAGTTAACTGATAAATTAGTCGATGGAGAGCTAATTTTGAAAGCAAATCTTGGTGTTATAGCTTCAAAAGTACTGCTGAGCAAGAGAGATTTGACTGTTTGCAAAGGTGAAAGCCCAATTTTATGATCACTGGGAAACAGAATATAAATCAAATCAAGTTATACTGCCGTATAACTGAAAAGGTTAAGGGGCACATATGCCTTTGAGGCCAGAACTACTACGACACACACAATCACCTTTCTCTGAGTAAACACATGCTTTAACTTCTGTATTGTCAGGATTTTAGGCACCTAAATGAAATGGGCCATTTGTAGAGGCTGGGATTTTCAAAATGGTTTTAAACAAATCAAAGCTATATGAGAAAGTGATCTGGATTCTCAGTCTTTAACAATTGCAAAACCTCTAATGCAAGAAAGGGAGCTACATGCTTACTCACACTCTTTCATCATGCCTATGTCAACACAACGCTTCAGCCGGCAAGCTTGGCAGTGCCTCCGGTTATCTTTGGTGATCTTACAGTCGCCATTGAATGGACATGTGAACATCGCTTTCTTTTTCATGCTCCTCCTGAAAAACAAACACAAAATATGTCATCTTGGTTTGCTTGCTTCTAGCCAAAGACTTCATAGTCTTCTGTGTGGATACCATTCTGAAAACAGTGTGGTAGATCTGTATACAAAGCCAGCTGTCCTCTAAATAGGCAACATGCAAGCACTTACCTGGCATAGGATAAATATCTCAAATACCGCTGAGAAATCTGGTTATTTTAAAAATCTGCTCTGTCATTACACTTCGAAGACACTAACCATTTGCATGTCTTGGTGGTTTTCTTTCTAAAAATCACTTAATATTTTATGGACTGCATACAGAAAAACACAGTTTCTTATCAAACAGAACAGTTTGTAATTTAAACAGGAAAACATTAACCACACTTCAAATGGCTCAAATAGCCCAGTCTAAACCTGGAAAACTACTTAGAAAATGGATAGAAGAGGACAAAAAAACCTAGAACTCAAGCATAGGTAACAAAAAAACCAAAGATGTAGTATTAGAAATTCATATACATTTCTAATCACTTTGTGAATTCTGGAAAAGTAGCTCACAGCAACAAGGTGACAGAATGTTGTGGTATCTGAAAGACCAAATAGTTTATCACATGAGCTTTCATAAGACAATAACCCTACTTCATCAGATGCATGAAGTAAGACTGAAAATGTGGTAGGTAATATATACTCCCATGGGTTTAATTTCACTAGAGGATAAATCAATTAACAAGGTAAAAACTAACTAATATAAAAAGGTTAAAAAAAAGAGATATATACATATTGGATTTCAAACATACTATGAATGCAATACAGAACCAAATGGGTTAGCATTGGCTGTATCATATTCAACAGTATATATTTGAAGCATGCCACTACAATAAATCCCAAGGATAAAAGGTTCATATACAAGCTATAAGATGTTTTCTGGGCTTTATAATATTTTCTTTCTAATAGATAGGAAGCCAAATGGGCTAGGCTTGGGAAGGGGACGGGAGCCTAGCTTGCTCACTCCCAGCCAAAAACATCAGTGTTTACAGCAATGGTCACCAAACACAGATGTACCACTTGGGGCATGATCAGATGCAATATCTACACTCTTCACACAAAGCGCAGGGCTTTTGTCAGCAGGCTGCTTGCTTTTCCATCAGCCATCTGGTAAATGCTGTGCACACACTAGTCTCAGCTACCAGGGTAGCCCTGGAAACCTAGCACTCATGCACTGGCTGCAGATATTTGGGGTGATAGTAGTGCAGAATCACTTGTCTCTATATTTGTCGATGAGCCTAAAAGATCTCTACCATTGCTACCAAAACCCTACCCTTTCTAGAGTAAGGTCCAGTGATCTCTTGAAGAACCATCTTAAAGTTTATCACCATTGTGCAATCCTCAAGCAGGAAATTTCAGCAGATTAGATGACCAAGCCAGAGGATTAGGAAATATAAGGCCAGTTCGCACGACATTACAGCCCATTGTGGATTAATTTACCCTCGAGGAGCTGCAGCACGTACTGGCTGCCATTATGAATATGCAATGCAACCCCTGACGGGGGTTGTCATGTTGTGCGAACCCAGCCAGCAGAGGTTATTTGAGCGTTAAGCAATCCTCACATAACCCACGATCCATTGTAAGGTTATGCGGGGGTTGTTTAACCATCAAACAGCCCCCGCCAGCTGGGTTCGCATGACACAACAACCCCCAGTTGGGGGCAGCAAATTCATAATGGTAGCCAGCACGTGCCACAGCTCCTCGAGGGTAAATAAATTAATCCACAACAGGCTGTAATGTTGTGCAAACCAGGTCATACCATTACAGCATACAAACCTGACAAGTATCTGCACAGAGAGCATATGCAGAATATGTAATGGTCTTGCAAACCTCAGTGTTGACAATAGTGTAACTGTTTTGGAAACAAGTCAATAATGTTAACTAGTTCCCAAAACAGAATTGTACAAATATGTCTCTTCCCTAAGATGATTTAGTAAGGAAATAAAATCCATAAAAGTGACCTATATAGACTCAGAAGAGAAGTCAAATTTCAAACGTTATAAACAAACTGCCTAGCATTTATCCTCATTTAAAGAGTAGTTAGACCCTGAGAGAATCTACACTGGAGCCAGTTTCATTTATGAGGCACAACTGTGCCAATATTTTTCCAAACTGCAAGTCAGTTCTGGGGGCACATGGTAATGAATACAGCACAGTATCAACCATGTTTATAACATGATAGAGTGCCACTCACAAATGCATAGTGTTGTAATTGTGGGAGTAGTAGTAGCAGTCTGAATGGTCATGTTTTTAGCATTTATGTTCATAGCACAAGCATGTGCCACATTCCATGGTATAGTGCTACAACTACAGTTTACTTTTTAAAAAAAACTTGGGGGGTTGGGCTTTGCTGCGCCTTGGCTTTGCTGCACAAGAATGAAGGTTTAAAAATAAAGTGTGGTTATTCACTAAAAGCTGTTTGAGAGATAACAGAATATGGAGGGAGAAATAGAGACAGGGCAATAGGCTGGGGTGAGCACTGGGTGCCCCACACACAGACCAGATGTCACAATACCGAGAAAAAATGCTAGTGTAGATTGGCCCTGTTGAAGCAAATACCTTGCTCAGTGGTCAACCAGCAAAAGAAATCCAAAGAGCAACAAGAGAGAGTTGATGTGGCCATCCCATGAAGCTGATTGGTGGGAGATTCAGGACAGATAAAAGGAAGTACTTCTTCACTCAGTGCATGTTAAACTATAGAATTCACTATCACAAGATGTAGCGATGGCCACCAACTTAGATGGCTTTAAAAGACAAATTCATGGAGGAGAGGGCTATCAGTTACTAGACTAGTCATGATAGCTATATATTACCTCCAGTATCAGGGGTAGTATACCTCTGTATGCCAGTTGCTGGGGACACAATAGGAAGGTGCTGTCATACATGTCCTTCATGTGGGCTTCCTATAGGCATCTAGTTGGCCACTGTGTGAACAGGATGCTTGACTAGATTCTGGACTAGACTGGTCTTTAGCCTGATCCAGCAAGGCTCTTCTTCTGTTATCATCTAGGGTTTGGTATGTCAACAGCAAAACCTTGAACATGGCTCAGTAGCTAATAGGCAGCCAGTGCAGTTCTTTTAATACAGATGTTATATGAATATAGCTAGATGCTCCTCTGAGCATCCTAGCAGCTGCATTCTGCACTAACTGCAACTTCCAAACCATGCTCAAGGGCAGCTCCATGTAGAGCATATTACAGTAGTCTAATCGTGAGATTACCAGTGCATGGATCACAGTAGCTAGGCTATCCCTATCCAGGAATGGCCACAGTTGGTGCACCAGCTGAAGCTGGTAATGGGCGCTCCAAGCCACTGAGGTCACCTGGGCCTCTAGTGACAATGAGGGATCCAGGAGCACTCCCAGACTACATACATATGTATGTAGCTATTCAAGCAGAGATGAATTCAGTTTTCTATAAGTTTTATAGACACCACCAATGCCTGCTACTGGGGAAACGACACAACTTGGGCCCCCCGTGAAGAATGCAAACATATATGAACAATCCAGTGATGTAGCCCTAAAAAAGATTTGTAAGTAGCTAGTTAATCTATAGCTGCATTGCACAATGCTCTCCGTAGGTGTCACTTGCACACTAACATTTGGGGCAAGGACAAATGAATGTGGTCATTCATTACTATTTTATCTTGCCCAGTTGAGAGCTGAATGACACTTTATATAGCAAAGGAGTCTTGACACAATTATATCTGTGTTTGGAATAGCAAATCCTGTAAAGGATGAAGCAGCAATTAATGTTGTTGATAATATAGTAGCCATGCATCACTAGCCCATGTCTGCTGCATATTTACAAACATGCATTTCTGCCTCATGCCTTGCTGTTCTACACAGTAGCATATATGCAGCAAACACCCTGCTTCATAAAATGTGAATCAGCCCTCACATGGCAGATAACCCTGGTACTACCAGTAACCATCGTGCAAAAGCAAACAAAAACAAAACAACTTGAAGTTAATGAACTTTAACTAAAAATGTTAAAAACAATTACTTTTGGAAAATAAGAGTACCTTGAAAATGTGCTCTAAAGGACAGGGAAACTGAAGACAATCTCTGCAACCATGAGGACTAGGGGATTTTTATGAACTACTAATGCCACCTAACACATCAAACCATCTAGAGCAGCATGCCTCTGAACAGCTCCCCATCCTTCTTACTACCATAAATGGCACTTTGTCTGTTACACCGCTATTAATCCCGCCTTTGACCAGAAGTTAGCTTCTTTTCCAGGAATCTGAGTCATCTCCAACCAACCATAGGATTGCTTGTACTGTCCTAGCTTGAGCACCCTTGCCTGTCACTTGAGTCTGCATATTTACACCACTTCACCCCACCTACCAAACAGGTACGTATGTTCTCTGCTCTGCAGATCGGCAATTTCATTAAAATTGTTTAACATTCAACTATATTTCACTAGAATCTCTCATCCCTCATATGCTAAGAAAAATCTTTGACATCTTTCACTGCCAAATGGGAAAGGAACCCATGCCTACTTCAAGGGAGGACTCAGAGCCTTGGGGTAGGGAAGGATAAGCTACAGAGGCAATCAGGAAATTGTGGATTCTATTGACGTAAGGTAGAACAGAAATAAGGGTTGCTGTATCATAGCTCCACAATTGACATATTACTCTGAATAGAACTCTGTAATCTAGTCTCTGAGTCACATAGGGACAAGACTTCCTGATGTACAGCTCAATAGGAGAATTCAGGCTTAAATAATTCTCCTTCACCATTTCTTATAAAGGACTGAAGTTAGGTAGCCTTCATTAACGCAAAGGAAAATTCTGATGTCCTCACATTCTGTATTCAGGCAGCCCACAAATTTTAACTGGCCTTTGCAGCCAGTCCCAATTTGTGCTTTATTTTATTTATTTTATTTTATTCATTATATTTATACCCCTCCTTTTTTCCTGCAAGGAACCCAAGGCGGCTTACATAATCCTCTTCCTCTCCATTTTATTCTCACAACAACCCTGTGTGGTAGGTTAGGCTGAGAGTCATTGACTGGCCAAAAGTCACCCAGTGAGTTTCATGGCCAAGCGGGGACTAGAACCCGGATCTCCTGGGTCCCAGTCCAACACTCTCACCACTACGCCACACTGGCTCTTGCCAGGAATCTGATACTTCTCCATCACCAGAAGAAAGGGCTGGGGTCTCGTCTGACTGAGGAACTGACCATGGGTGTTACTAGTCACTTAAAGGATTCCAGGCCCAGGCTTGTAGGACAGAAAGCTGCATAAAATTTTGCATATGCTAGTTTATATCTATATATGAAAATTTATAAACTATAAAACCTGGAAGCAAATTGCCCCCACCACCTGCAATAAAGTTTAGAAGAAAAGCTTCCATTGACACCAATGGAAGGGTGGTGTTTTTTTCTAAGCTTAATTTCCACAGTGAGGTGGGGGGGGGGCGGTGAGAGAAGGGTTGGGAGGGGGCTCCAGCATGTGGGGAGGTGAAAGTTAACTCTTTCTTGCTCGGCTGCAATCTCCCTTGAAAATCACCCCAGTATGTCAATTAAGCTAAGAAATCCTCAATTGGCATTAATGGACACTCATTGCTCCGGGGAACAGATCTAGGGCCCTGGGAAATAGATTTGGGGCTGGGACCCCATGAGTCCAGGCCTAGCAACACCCCTGATGCCAAGCCTCAAAGAAAACAGTGAAATATCTCACTGTCTTTACAAAGTGTCTTCAAAGTCAGCAAAATATAAGGAATAGTCCCCACCCTTCTCTAGGCACAGGAGAAGGGCAGAAACTTGCCCCAATTTTGCACTTTTGCTAGACTAAAAGATCTGCTCTGCTCTTACCAAGCAAGACCTTATCCAAGAATAGATTAGCACATCAGCAATGATAAAAGGTATCATGGGGTAGTGGAGTGAGGGAGAGAATCTAACCTGTTTGAAAATTAAAGGGATTCAAAGTATTTTCTAATATAAGAGAAGCAACAGGAAGGCCAGAACAAATGGTTTCCCTGACATCCATTTTACAACATATCTTAGGGACTTGTTATGAAGGACCTACCAGACAATACCTATTTTAATCAGTTTGTGTTTCTGAAGCAGTTGAGAACTTTGTTGTTTCAGGTTTAAAACTCATAGGACTGAGCAGCATTTTGCACAGTCAGTCGGTCACAGAAGACTTCAATTCACAGGAAGGATGAAGGGCAGGGTGTTCAGCAAACTCTTTGAATCATGCTCAGGAGAGGAAAATGACCAGAGGGGCAAGCAGTTAACAACAGGCATCTCATTTCTAACATCCTGGTTCAGTCTTAAGATATCATTATCGTTGCTTTGAAACAAATAGCCTATTGCAGGTTTCTCCCAGGACACACCTTGCCCAACTGACATTTTTCATCCACTTTCAAGGTCAGATATTGCCGCTGGGATTTTTGGGTTTGACCCAGTGCATCATTCATACCACTGACATTCCTGAAGCTACCAGGATATCAAGCACAGGAGTTTGTATTTGCCTTTAGCAGATGTTTTCGGAAAAAGATCTCGAGCTGGTCTGGAGGCATGGGAACTCCAACTTCCATGGCAACTTACCCATACTATTGTGCCATATTTATGGGCCAGAACTAGATGTTCCAAGAGATAGAGAGTAGCAGCTACCGCTCTGTCTCTCTTTCTCCTCTCTTCCTGGTAACATCTTATAATACAATCTGTGGCATGATATTGTTATACTGTGAATTTCCCTGCCTCTGCCCCATATCACTGCCTGGCAGTGGTGAAATGCATAGCACCATGATGTTGCATTGTAAGTTGTGCTATCCTACTTGCTAAGCAGGAAGAAAGGGGGAAAGATTGCCTCCAGATGACAATAACAGAGACCTGGTTCACATGACATGACAACCCACCATGGGTGATCAGCCATTGTGGGTTGTCATGTCATGAGAACCCAGCACCATTTCTGCAGGGTGGCTTATTTTTCATGAACAAGCCACCCTGAGAACCCATGGCTTGTTTTATGGTTGTTGATACCCAGAGGGGCTTGTGCCATCCGAACCCAGCAGGGCATTTTGACCATGGGTTGCCAGGAACAACTAGACAGTTGCCTGGCCAGAGCAGCAAAAACCCTTGCCACTCCTCGTGATCTTGCTCGTGCCACCACCATCCTCCCTCATCCTTTCTCAGCACCCTCTGCCCTGTGTCCCTAAAAATTGCAAATATCAAGAAGTGACAGCTAGCAACAGGTGGTGACAAGCAGGAAGGGGCATGGAGAGCCAAAAGCAGCTGAAGGGAAGGCATTTTGCCAGCGGGTGCTCTTACTTCAGTGTAAAGTGAAGGTGTTCACTAGAGAGAGCTAGCAATGGAAGGAGGCAACAAGCAGGAATGGGAGTGGGGAGCAAAAAGCAGCGGTAGAGAAGGCACTTTGAGAGCAGGTGCTTTTACTTCAGTGTAAAGTTAAGCAGCCTTTAAAAAGGCAAGCACCATGGGAGGATGAAATTGACTAGGACACTGATGTGAGAGGGATATCAGTATGCTGGGCTAAATACTGTAGAGTCCTCTTGTGCTGTTGCGCAACAGCCAAATTCCTCGGGGATGGGGGGAAGCTGGCTAATGCATTCCTGCATTCATAAGGACTCCAAAAATTAATTCCATTTGGTGACCTGATGCGTGGGCTGGGGAGTTTCCCCTCGGTAGCCGGCAACCCCAGTGGACCAATTCCAGAAAGGGTTCTGACATAGGGACTGAGGCAACAAGGAGTTCTGCCACAAAGGTGCCTGGGTTATGTGCAGGAGCTGGTGGGAGGACTGAGGGACAATGAGGGGGACGGGACAAGCCACGGGAAGCATGTTCGTTTGTCAGGAGTACCGTGGGTTGTCCAGCAAACAACCCATGATTGTTTATTAGCAGAGTGGCTTAGTATGACGTGCGAATCTGCCTGATGTGTTTATGTTTAAACTAATATTATACTTGCATTGCTCTGCTCACTGGTGATTGTATATTGATATAGTCCTCATGGAAAAGGGAAGACAGCATTCAGCAGCCCCAGCAACATCCACCTGTCCCTTGTAACCATCATTTTTCTAGTACAGCAGGAAGATTTTCTAGATTTCTAATTCACCACTTCCCTAAAGTTTTGAGCACTTAATAAATTTTAAATGTAGTAAAATCAGAAAGCTAAAATACTCAACTAAAATCTAACATTTAAGATTTCCTCTCATGCTTTTTAGCCTATGGGGGAAATTGCACTTTTCCAGTATTTTTTCTACGACTACATTTGCGCAAAATTCCAGAAAGTAAAAAATCGGTGTGCAAGTCCACAGAACTTGCTTTTTCTAACTGAACTGTTCTCATCTTTTCTTCTTCCTTCAGCTCAGTTCCTCATAATCTATTTCCAATTTCTTTTATCCTCCTTCACTTTATGTGTGATGTCTAGGACTGTACTGATTTTGTTCAATCCTTTCCGTCTGCGCTTTGCGGACTGTCAGGTGCCTTTCATTCCATCGTCCGCACATTGACTGAATCGTCCGTCCCCCCCCCATTTCCTGAACTTGCGTTCATGAGCACTTCTGCAAATTTGCAGTTGTGCAAATCCCCCCATGCGCATTTTCACAGTTTAGCCTACGGGGGAAATTGCACTTTTCCAGTATTTTTTCTACGACTACATTTGCGCAAAATTCCAGAAAGTAAAAAATCAGGTGTGCAAGTCCACAGAATCCATGCAACTTGGGAAACGCCTGCCCACTGCGGAATCTATGAATTGGAGTCCTAGAAATCTGAGCTCATCTGAATCCGTTGTGGAATTCTCTGACATCCCTATGTCTACATTAGATAATCTGCAGGCAGGGACGGTGTTTATGCAATTGTTCCTTGTATAGTGCCCAGCTTGCATAGGCAAGAATATTATAGTATTCCAAAGACAGATTAAATTAACTCCATGCTTGCCTAACTCAGCTACTAAGAGCCATTTCTGTTTACATGGCAGCCTGGGTAAACCAGAGGTTTTTCTCTGGCATCCCCAGGCTGCTGCACAGAGCGAAGCAGCTCCAAAAGGCCACCCTCACGAACATGGTGATTGTATAGTACTTTCAGAAAATACTCAGGCACACTAGAAAAAGAAGAAAGCAATTCCATAGTTGTGGACTTTTTAGTCCTCCAGTTTTAAAAATTGCATTAGTTCACTATTAATTCTTTGCACGACTGCTGGCTTTTACCTTGAGTTCATTCATTTTAAAGCTTAATGATAGCTGGAAACCTTTGAAGTAGCTGAAGCAGCAGCACAAACATCTAAGACCTGGGGAGTGGACAGTTAACATGATTGTCCCCCTTCTGCTTCAGTCACCACCACTGTCAGGAAGGGCTAGGAGCCACAGACTATCCAGTTGCCCAAGAGGAGGTGCTCCAGCTCCAGGGGTGACTTTTGAACCTTCAGAGAGCAGCAATTAGAGCACAGCACCTTTTCTAGTCACCACAGCCTTATTTATTAAATTTTTAAAAATACATTTATTGTGTGTTAAAGAAAACTTTGGAGAAAAGTAGGATAAATAAATAAATAAATAAATAGATGAAGAGTAGGGAACAGATGAACAGCTTCATATTTAGAAGTTTTTAAAAATGCAGCATTTGATTTTTCTTCCTCTCGTTCTTTCTCCTCCCCTCAAAGAAGTAAAAAGGCTGATGAAGCCAGGATGGTAGTTGTACTATTTGCTGCTGCAAATTTTATTTTAAAAAATGAAACAGATGGGAGATTGGAGTGTGCAACAGAAGAACTTTACATGAAGTGTGCAATTCTTACAATGATACTAAAATGGTTAGTAAAGACAAGCCAGCTTCAAAATCCATAATGCGTGAGCTTGTGTCAACTAATAATAGTTAAGACTAAACACAGTTTGTCCAGATTTGGACATAAGGCTAAGCAGGGGTTAGTCTTAAGCAAAAGTTAAAGCTTCTAAACTCCTCTTCCCAGCCACGCTGGAGGTGGAGAGGGGAGAAGGGAGCACACGAGTTCAGGGGGAGGCATTATCTCATAATGATGAAACATTATCTATCATTGTATCTGAATGCAATCTTTGCGTGAAAATCACTTAAGGATACGGAATATAAGCAGCACACTACCAAGAACAGAGTCCAACCATTAAATGGTTAAGAGAAGGAATATGAGAAGTTCACCCATATTCCAAGCAGTGCTGTGACAGTTAATCCACATTTAATTTTCATCTATAAATATTGGAACTGTGGTCATCCCAAGGTGCTGCACTGGTTTTCATGACAAATTAATCTCAAACTAACAGGATTTCTTGTTCCCAGACTAGCTTCAAGTGAATCCACTGATGGCTCCATAGCAGTCATTCCCAAACTGTACAAGTGCACTGAGAGCACTATTCACAGGTCATGAGCAATGCAATAAATCCAGTAATTAAGACTCCAGTGGGGTTCCAGGTGTGCCCTATTCCAGACAGCCTCCTCTGATCTTCTGCAGTGTGTTTGCACTGAGAAAGAATGAATGACATAATTGCACTCAACGCAGACACAACAGAATGGCTTACCATTGTGGAAGTCTTCTACTACATCTCTGTGTGAGTCATTAGCTCTTGGTGAGCTGTCTTCCAATATTTTCAGGCATAAAAACAATGTACCTTCCATTTTAATTCAGAATAATAGTGTCTCTCAGCTATCAGAAACTTGTGAAACATTGGCCTATAAACCTAGGTTCCACAGAAGGAGAGGGTCCTCCTTGGCCAAAGCTTTTAGCTTGGGATTTCAGAAGAATTCTGAAAGAATCATTCAGATTTCCTTAAAATGTTATCAGGAGTGAGATACTCAATTCTGCAAGCTTCAACCTTTGTAGATTTCTATCAGATCCTTGTAATAGATGTTTCAGCCAACGTCCCACAAACATGATGAGCATTGATGTGCATCGTGTTTAGGACACACATCGTATGACTGATTAGCTGAGGGCACTAACCTTGTGTGTGGAAATATACACTTGAAAGATGAGTTACTCATTTAAGCAACAGTAATGGAAGAAAATGTTGCTATTCTGGTTAGCCAGGCTGCACTGTAGCCTGACTGGAAATCTAGCTGCAAGGTCTATGGTATGCAAAACATTCTATCTAACAATCTAGCAAAGTGGACATGTCTGCTACACAGATGCTGAAATAAGGGAGCCATGTCAAGAGGAAATGGCCCTTTCGAACCCCAACTTCACTGTCCATGCTAATCCCAAATCTGTGCTATTCCTATTTTCCAATTACAGCTTTACATACATGATGTGGGGTTTCCCCTAAATAGTCACACAACAGCTTTTAATTATACCTGCTATTAGTCATCCATTATTAAACAAGAGTTCCCAGGAAAATCTCTTATGTCATCATTACAGAAATGTGTTTTATGATTTAAAAAAAGGCACTTCTTATGAGATACGCTAAAATGTTGGTAGTTCTTGGAACCCTCTGGGCTAGTGCTGATGTAATGTTGGCTGAAACAGTGATTTAGCACAAAGGTGAATACCTAAACCTGTGGCCCTTCAAATGTTGCTGAACTACAACTACCATCATATCTAATCACTGTGCATACTGGCTGGGGTTGATGGGCATTATGAGTCCAACAACATCTTGAGGGCCACAAGTTGCCCATCCCTGTCTTAGAACATGGCCACAGATGGGCCATTTACCAGATTACAGTGCATTTATCTTGATCGGGGTGAACAACTTCAGGAGGTCCAGGGATCAGTTTTGCCCTCTGGACTACCCTTCTGCAGGGTGCATTCTACAGACTGCCACACAGTCCATGGGTGCCCCCCCCATGAGAAAAAATAAATAAATGGCTGGGTTGCTGCCGAAATTCAGTCGCAAACTACACAATAGTACTACACTAGTTAAATTTAGCTTGTTTCCAGGCTAAATGTTACCCTTTTGGCACTCCGTAGCTGCTACAGATGCCATTTTTGGTGTGTTGTTTTAAAAGAACATTTTCGGGTGGCAGTGAAGGAGGGCAGGAGCCGCAGTGGGGGCCACATGTTGCCCACCCCTGAGCTAGACCATGAGAATATCATATATAGTTTAAAGCCCTACTGATAGCAGAAGATTTTTTAAAAGAAAAAACATGGTCACTTACTCCAAAAGGCTATTAAATGAGTTTGGGCTTTAAGTGATTGAGAGAGATTACCTCACTCTATACAGCTCTATCTCCCTCCCCAATCCTGCTTCTGTTTACTTTTTACCAAAACTATCCCAGTTCACCTCTGCTGTTCTAACACTCTGTTTTGCATTATGGAATACCTAAACCAGCATGAATGTCACTCAATTCAGTGATTTCTGTGGATGCTGAATGGAATTTGTTCCACAATCTAGTGAATTGAAGAAAGGATCCAAATATTCCTGTTATGCCAGATTTATTCCATTTAGAGCAAATTTGCACCAATTTGGCTTTCCTGGCCATAGGGAATAAGCTTCAGAATTTAACATAGATGCATACATCAAAGTACAGGAGGAAGTTCAGCTTTAGGTTTTCAGTCAGTTTAGTTCCCCCCTCCCCCCAAATGCTAGCCTCAATGTTAGAGGCAAAGTTACCCGCAAAATTATTTTCTATGTATGCTCTCTTCCTTCCTTAGATTGCAGATCTACAGGTAGAGTCTGCAGTGCTTTGTTTAAAGGTGCTTTACAAATACTGCCATTATGCTGCAACAATTTTAAGAAGAGGAAACGGAAAACTATTTTATTGGATGGTAACAGTAAACTGCTGGTCCAACAAAATATTTGGTTTCAGGGCACAGGTCACAACCATTAGGGTTAAATGTCAGGAGTCACATACCTAAAAAATCCTTTGCAACCTTCACAGGTCATAGCGTTAAAATGAAAGCCAGTAGCTTTGTCTCCACAAACACCACAGATACGGGGAATGTTCCTATCGAAGTCATTGGCTGGATCAGGAAAGGATGGGCAAGTTGCCATGGACTCCATTTCTACAACAGAGGAAATATAGAGGTTATCTACTTCACCACAACAGTTTTCTGAGTAAAATCATAATCTAACAGCACCAGGCAGCACTATGCAAAATCTTATGAACACTTACTGGAACATAAGGTATACAGGTCCTGATTATTCAAGGTATACAGGTCCTGACACACACATTACTGATTTCCAAAAGAATAAAAAAACACAGTGCAATTCTGTTTTGTTTTCTCATCTTCACATGCGTAGCCAAATAAGAAAGCACTGCAGCTAAAGTCAGGATATTTCCATCTTATCCTTTCAAAAAAGAGGTAGGGGGTGAACTAGATTGCATTATATAATTTCATTATTTAGATCACACTGGGGGACATGGGAGAAGGATACGTAAATAAAACAGAGACAGAGTGAAAATTTCTTTTATTACAGTACCATCTCATGTGAAAAGATGGCCTGCTTTGCACATAACGCTAAGCCATGGCATGGTTTGTTGAAATCTGGCTTGTTGTTGTGCCTGAACCCATCCCCATAAACAAACCATGGTTTGTTAACCAGCTACAAACCACAAATAGAAGTCATGGTTTGTTGTTGGCTTACAAATCCTGGCTTGTTTAAACCATAGCTTGTCATGATGTCTGAATCTAGAACTGCGGTTTATCCCTGGCTTGTTTGTGCTGCTGAAACAGAGGCACCCAGCAAGAGTAGCCTGAAAATGAAATCACTCTGAAGGCTGGCAAAATGAACAGGAGAGAAACAAACCAGAAATAGGGAAAACAAGCTGCTGTTTGTTTGCTCATCTCCAAGACAATTAATGGCTAAAGCAACAAACCATGGTTAACATAAACCATGGCTTAGTATTACATGTGAATGTAGCTGATGAGTAGAACAGCAATGTTTTAGAATAGCAAAGAGTCAGAACTAGGTCTTCTAATTCTAGTCTTATAGAGGTTTCTAACTGAAATTGCATGCATTCATGCTTTATTATTTTTAGTGTAAGTCCCAATATCTTCACATTCATTTAACAGAACACCAGGTAATAGAACCAGATGAGCAACATGGCAGAGTATGCCTCCACATTTCCCATTTATATCTCCATAGATAGGCAAAGAGCTTTTGTTTTGTTTTTTTACTGAAAGCTGAAAATTAAGGGAGGAGAATCTGGAATATCTCTGAAAGACAAGGACCCTGCAGGCCTGCTATGGCTCTGCTTCCATATATTCATAATTTTTCAAGCTGTCCTGTAACAGACAGGTAACATGTGTGTTAAAATGTGGTGAGATGTACATCTTTGCAAGGCTCCAATGCAAACAACTTGTGACAGTGTCAAACCCATTTGTTGAAAACCAGGTCTGCCCCAATCACATATCAAGTCTGTGAGGGTTCAGATGTTTAGAGCAGGTGAATGGAGCTGAACTCTACCTCTTTATATCCTTGTAGCTTCTCCTCCACAAGCCCTTTTTTCTCAGTTGATTTCAATTCAGACACTGTTGAGGAGGAAAGTATTTGGGGGATAGACTGTGAGAAGACCGTCCTTGGGTTTACTCATTAGCATACTTCTTTTGGTCTAAAAACTGCCCCCCATCTCCTGTTTTATACATGGCTGGGGGCAGACCCAGTTTTAACAAATTAGTCTGCTGGTGTCATATGCAGTTTAAGCCCAAGGCAAGGTAATCTTAACTACCCCTTGACCTCAGAGATATATAACAGAGGATAGAAGAGGTTCCATTATCTCTATTTTCAAACCTTTTCGGCTATTCCTTCCCTATTACATTTAAAAAAACCTCATTCCTTATGCCTGGCTAAGAATCAACACTATTTTTTTTTTTTTTTTAAAGAAGAGGTGAATGAACTTACTGCATTAACAGTTCCCTTTTGCACTTAACTGGAAATTCAGACTTATTCTTGACTATGGACTTAAGTCAGCTCTTCTGTAAGTAAGGCAAACATTGACAGTCTGCCCAAATAGGGAGTGCACTTATTAGTTACTATGTTAACTCCATGTCTAAGTTTGGACTAATCAGTGATAAGTTGTTAACCTTTGAATGTCACAGTTTCCATTTAAAACTCAAGCCTATCCGAAAACAACATGTCAACAAGCAATAATCTTGTCTTGCCTCTTTCATGAATGAACATTTAGCAATAAACAGGCAGTAGGAAGCCATGTTGCTCAGCTACTGTGATTGCGGCCAAGAATGGGGACTTTCCATGTTGTTTATCACTTTTTGCTTTCACTACCAGCCATGAAATAATTACATTTTGCAGCTAAAATGGCATTTATTACCTGGGTAAAAGTGATTTGTAACAGTGTATCATTATTTAAAATCTCCTGTTTAATCAATGGAACATGAGTTATTAAAGCCTTAAGGGGCACAGCTCTTTGCCCTGGCTATATTTCCTCCATTCAGATAGCCTTTATTGGGCAAGTGGCAGCTATAAATTTTAAGTGAAAGCTAGAAATTTTAAAAGGTTTGCGCGTGTAAGGGCGAGATAAAGAAGAGGCAGACACAGGGTATATGGTTTCAAATTAGGGCCACATTTATTGAATTGAAGATCTGTGAAGGGTGAAGTGCGGTTCTAACCTAGCCCGGCCCTTGGCCGGGAAAAAAGACCAATATTTGGCGAATGCATCTTAACTGAACCGGAGGCGGGATTGCCCGCCACCGGCCAGTTGCCCTCCATGTGGAGCTGGAGGGCCTTACCATCGTCACCTTACTTTGGCGCCTCCAGGCTCCCAAAATAGGTGAGAAAGGTTGGGCCAGTCACTGACTCTCAGCCTAACCTACCTCACAGGGTTGTTGTGAGGATAAAATGGAGAGGAGGAGAATTATGTAAGCCGCCTTGGACTCCTTGCAGGAAAAAAGGCAGGGTATAAATATAATAAATAAATAAAATGCCATAATAACATTGTTAGAGGATACTAGAGACTAGAGGATACTTTATTCTCTACTAGAGAGGACAAAGCTGGCTACCAGTATAGACAATTAGTCACTTCAGATGTGTAGCAGCCCAGTGTACAAGTTTTTCAGTTTACACAACATGCACACTGATCAGCTGCAAATTGCTGATTTGTTGGAAAGGTCAAATAAGAACTTGCTTTTAGGGTCCTAACAAGTTTGAACTCTCTACTGGTCAATGTATATATATGTCTGTTTGAGATGAAACGGAATACTTGCCTTAGTAAGCAACATTATGCTATTTATTCAAATTTATAGCCTACCCTATCGCAAGGGGTCAGAATATATGCTGCCATAATGTAATAAACCAGGATGGATTCCCATCCCAGAAGGGCTCTCCATCTCAACACCAGGCAACAAAGAATCATAGAATCATAGAAAAGTAGAGTTGGAAGGGGCCTACAAGGCCATCGAGTCCAACCCCCTGCTCAATGCAGGAATCCAGGTCAAAGCATCCCTGACAGATGTCTGTCTAGCTGCACCTTGAATGCCTCCAGATTGGGAGAGCCCACCACCTTCCTAGGTAGTTGGTTCCATTGTCTTATTGCTCTGACAGTCAGGAAATTTTTCCTGATGTTTAGGTGGAATCTGGGTTCCTGTAACTTGAGCCCATTATTCTATGTCCTGCAAACTGGTATGATCGAGAAGAGATCCTGGCCCTCCTCTGTGTGACAACCCTTTGAGTACTGGAAGAGTGCGATCATATCTCCCCTCAGTCTCCTCTTCTGAAGGCTAAACGTGCCCAGTTCTTTCAGTCTCTCCTCATAGGGCCTTGTTGTTTCCAGTCCCTTTATCATCCTTGTTGCCCTCCTAGGAACCCTCTCCAGTTTGTCTACGTCCTTCTTAAAGTGTGGTGCCCAGAACTGGACGCAATACTCAAGATGAGGCCTAACCAGTGCTGAGTAAAGGGGAATTATCACCTCATGCGATTTAGAAGCTATACTTCTATTAATACAGCCCAAAATTGCATTTGCCTTCTTTGCAGCCACATCGCATTGCTGGCTCATATTCAGTTTGTGATCTACCACAATTCCAAGATCCTTCTCACTTGTAGTATAACTCTGCATTTGGTTTCCTTTCCCTAGATGCAGCACTTGGCATTTATCCCTATTAAATTTCATTCTGTTGTTTTCGGCCCAGCACTCCAGCCTATCGAGATCTCTTTGAATTTTGTTTCTGTCTTCCAGAGTATTAGCTGTTCCACCCAACTTTGTGTCATCTGCAAATTTGATAAGCATTCCCTGCACCTCCTCATCCAAGTCATTAATAAAAATGTTGAACAGCACTGGGCCCAGGACCAAGCCCTGTGGTACCCCGCTCGTTACCTCTCCCCAGTTTGAGAAGGAACCTGTGGAGAAAGCCAACCTAAGCCCCCTGCCTGACACACACACACTCACCAAGGAGGGGGGAAGGAGACCCAGGGGGGGGGGAGACAGCCAGTCTCCACAGATGCAAAAGGGGACAAACAACATCTGCATAGAATCACCCCAGGGGGGAAGGCAGGAAGCATCCCCAGGTTTGTCAATGCTCTCGCATATCAGCCCCATCTACATAAGACTTGAATACCTTTCCAGAGCAGACACTTCGGCACCCCTAAGAAATGGCCACTCAACACCATAGGATGGGACCATTAAGCAAGTGGCTTCAAAGGGACCCCACCTGACCCAAAAGGCCGCTCCTCAGGGAGGGTGTCAACCCACCTGATCACGGAGGGAGGGGCTACCTGAAACACCAAGGTATAAAACACCCTGCGCAAGGGAACTGGGTTGTTGGACCTGATCAACAATCTTGCCCCATGCCTGGGGTAAGAGAACGAAGGATCAGCAACCCCGGGTAGCCACACCCGGCACGCTCCAGCTAGCTGAAATCACTGGTCGCTTGGGTTGACCGGACCCCCGGGAAACCAAGCTGAAATCACTGGTCACTTGGGTTGACCGGACCCCCGGGAAACCAAGCTGAAATCACTCACAAGCCGCTTGGGTAGACCAGGCCTCCGCCGGGAACCCAGCTAGCCGCTTGGGTAGACCGGGCCTCCGCCGGGAACCCAGCTAGCCGCTTGGGTAGACCGGGCCTCCGCCGGGAACCCAGCTAGCCGCTTGGGTAGACCGGGCCTCCGCCGGGAACCCAGCTAGCAGCGTGCGGTTGACCGGGCCTCTGCCGGGACCCGAGCTGAACTAACTAGCTGAGAGCCCTGAAATCACGGTCTCCTTGAGACTTCTTGCTTGCTACTTTGTACCGTACTGATAAGCTGTATTGCTGGCGTGTGTCTGGGTTTGTGAAGGTAATGTTGTAAATAAACTTGTTTTCTAAAAGATACTTCTGTGGCTATAAGTTATCCCTTTGTTCTGGGCTAAGGGTAATAGTCGCTGGGGATCTCAGAGAAGGCCGCCCCAGGACTCGCTATCCCCTTAGCATTGAACCCACGCAGAAGACCAGGTTGTCGGTCTTCCACTGAACCATTGATAAGCACTCTTTGAGTCTGATTCTGTAGCCAATTGTGGATCCACCTGATAGTTGTTCCATCTAGCCCACTTTTAGCTAGCTTGCTAATCAGGATATCATGAGGCACTTTGTCGAAAGCTTTGCTGAAGTCCAGATATATTATGTCCACAGCATTCCCACAGTCCACAAGGGAGGTTACCCGATCAAAAAATGAGATCAGATTAGTCTGGCAGGATTTGTTCGTGACAAATCCATGCTGGCTTCTAGTAATCACTGCATTGTTTTCAAGGTGCTTGCAGACTGACTTTTTTATAATCTGCTCCAAAAATTTCCCAGGGATTGATGTCAGACTGACTGGCCGATAGTTCCCAGGTTCCTCCTTCTTGCCCTTTTTGAAGATGGGAACAACATTTGCCCTCCTCCAGTCATCTGGCATGTCACCTGTCCATGATTTCTCAAAGATAATAGACAGTGGTTCTGAGAATTCTTCTGCCAGTTCCTTTATTACTCAAGGACGCAGCTCGTCAGGCCCTGGAGATTTAAACTCGTTCAGAGTAATCAGGTGCTCCTTAACCATTTGCCTATCAATCTCAAGCTGCAATCCTGCCCCTTCAGTCTGCACTTCAGGTTTGCCAGGGGGGTCATAGACCCTCTTTTGGAAGAAGACTGAGCCGAAGTAGGAATTGAACACTTCTGCCTTTTCTTTGTCTTCTGTTATCAATTTGCCATCCTCATTGCGTAGCTGAACCACAATTTCTTTCCTCTGTCTTTTACTATGCATGTATCTGAAGAAAGCTTTCTTGTTGTTTTTAGCATCCCTCGCTAACCTTAGTTCTCAGCTTTAGCCTTCCTGACACTATAATCCTGCAGTTCTGTGCTACCTGCCTGTACTCTTCCCTTGTAGCCTGTCCTTCCTTTCACTTCCTATACGTGTCCTTTTTTGTTTTCAGGTCATCTTTGAGTTTATTGTGAAGCCACATTGGCTTCTTCTGTTGCCCTCTGCTTTTTTTCCTTGTGGGAATTGTTTGCAATTGTGCCTTTAAAATTTCCTTTTTTAAAAACTCCCACCCCTCCTGGGCTCCTTTTCTCATGAGAGTCGCTTGCCATGGGACCTTACTTATCATTGTTCTGAGTTTGTTAAAATTGGCTTTCCTAAAATCCAGGGTACGCGTTTGGCTACACTCAGATTTGCTTCCTTTAGAATCAAGAACTCAAGTATAACATGGTCACTTTCCCACAGAGTTCCCGAAACTGCCACTTTATCCACTAACTCGTCTCTGTTGGTTAGAATCAGGTCAAGGATAGCCGATCCTCTAGTTCCTTCCTCCACTTTCTGTAGGAGGAAGTTATCAGCAACACATTCTGTTCCTGACTCCCAGCTGAGCAGAAGCACAGCACAGGAGAGAGGCTCCAGCTGTTTTTGGGGCTGTAGGCAAGCAGGCTCCCACAGAGTGAGCAAACAGAGTGAGCGAACAGGGAGAGCAAACAGGAGTTTGGCAGCGTAGTAGTACAATAGCAAGTGCTGCAACAACAAGTGCAACGACAAGAGCTGCAGTACAACTTGCTGTAGTACAAGATAAGTACAACATAGCCATAATGGAGTATTTAGTAAACAGCAAATAACCATATATATTTTTTAAAAAAATGGGGATAAAACCCCAACCCCCACAACCCTTCTCTCTATAACCAGCTCATCCCCAACACTATTTCCTCAGTTGTCCCCCATAATAACATCAGCACACACTTTAAGAATGAAGTTTATGCTCCCCCACATATATTCTGTGGAATAATAAGAGAAAAATCTTTAGAGACAAAAATTTGCTAACTAACTGGTCTGCCTAACAACAAGGAAACATGTAATAATACTGTTTAACATTTATATTATGCTTCAGAGAGTATTCAAAGCACACTGATTACAGTGATGTTGCTGGGATTATAACAAAACCATGTAAAATAGGACAGTGTTATTGTCCACATTTTGCAGATGGGGTGGCAGACACACACAGAGAGTGTCTTTCCTAAGACCATCTGGCAAGTTCATAGCAGAGGTGAGACCAGAGACAGCCTAATTCATAGCTCCGTCTCTTAGCCACACAAGTGCTTAAGAAGCATGAAAGCTGTACCCTTGTACTTTAACAAAAAGTTGGTCTTTTTGTTAAAGGATGTTGATCTAAAAGTTGGTCTAAAATACCACCACTTTTATCCAAGACCAATCCAATATCATCTGCAGATACGAACACAAAAGAAAATGCATGCAAGAAGTGAGCTATTCAGAGAAATCTCAAGGAGCTCATGATTTTGGTTCTTCCATCAGGCTTTTTTGAAAGGACAAGATGATACGGCTTTTAAAATTTACACAATTCTTCCTTCCCTGACTGGGGAAGAGACACCATATTACATCACAGTAATATTTTGTAAGAAAGTGAGGTACTTTACCGACATCCAGGTCATTTGGCGTACTTGTCTGGTATAATTCCCACGAGCTCTGAAACTGTGACATGGAGCCACCTATGATCAAAAAATATTGTAAAAATTAATTTAGCATCCAGCACTTGTCAAGAGAGTTTGGTAATCTCACGTTCTGATTTGAGCTTGTGAATTTACACTAGCTTTTAACTCCAGTCTATTGACGTAAGCAACATACATTAAAGTGTGGCATTCTGAAAATAATCCACCACACCCAAATGGGATTCACAAAATTAGGGCTGCTTCCCAAGATCTTGTAATATGCCTCATAGATGTCAAGAGATAAAACTAGCCCTGCAGCACATTATTCTCAGGGCACCGTAAAGGAAAGCTAGAGAATTTAGAAGAATTTAAAGAAGAAATTGCACTCACTATCCACATGGGAGGCCTTTGACATGGAAAGAGATCTTTCCTTCTAAAATAACTCAAGACCCAGTTAAGTAGAAGGGTTACACCAACAAATTGAAACATCTCTATCTGACAAATGTTTCTAAATGAGATTTTAAAAAATAGTACAGTACTCTTCTGGTGTGCAACAGAGGTAGACTGGTGTGTAATAGATTCCCCCTATTTTAAAACACATGGAAAATACTTTCCTACTCTATTTTGAATTTCCCTCTGAGGCATGTTTCCTATAATGCCCATGCTGCCCAACTATAGCAGGGTAATTTGTTAACAGGTATTGAGACAAGAATCAGGTGGCATCGTCTAGCTGAATTCACATGGGTAAGAGCCAACTCACACCAAGCTTATATACCCCAAATACGTAAAAATTGGTATCTAAGAATCTGAAGAATCGTTCATGCTCATGAATTTGCACTTGGGGAGGGAGTGTGGTTTATGCCACCCACAGATAGGGCAGAGCAGTCTCCACTCTTTGCCTATATCTAGATGCCAATATTTTCCAAAAGCAACATGGAACACAAACCAGCATATTCCTATAACAAAGGAATTAATACATCTAAATTATATTGACCGAATCTTATGAGGTTTTTCTTTTTCTTTGTTTTCCAGATAAATCAATACAAAGGACCATATCCTTTAACAGCATTCAAAAGGAGGGCCTGCTCGTTCTTCATCGTAGTTTCTAGAAATTCATTCTATTTTTTATTACAATATACATTCTACTATGCATCAGCTTAACTTTTAGTATGTTATCAGTTTCTCTCTAAGCTCAAACCACGTAGGCTGATTTGACTACAAAGTGCTAACAGAAATATATTTCAGTAGAATCTATCATACCTCTGTCCTAGGCTAGGGCAAACATTCAGCGGGTGTTCTCAAGCATACCACAAAGGTTGCTTAACAAATAAACATGTATATTTAAATATGGGAAAACATATGGAAAAGATCTTCTTTCCCTATGCATGCTCTGCAAAAGGCATGTTACAATGCAGACTTCCTTAGAAACACTGGGGCATCAGTTCTCACTCACAGAGCTCCTTCAACTCCACAAAACCCACCCACCCCTTCTGGAATTGAAACACCTCCTCTTGGTTACTGGGTAATTTTTACACTTTTTAATACTATGACATTCCCAGAATATGGAGCTCCCCGCCCAGTTGCATTGCTTCAAAATATGCAGGACTCAACTGCCAGTGTGAGGCACCCAAAGGAAAATATTAGGTTTGCTTCCCTTTCATTTCCTTACTAGTTGTCACTTGACTTTCTCTATCCACCTGGCCGGGTTCGCACATAACAACTAGATTTAAAAAAACCCGCCCATGGCTTGCATTTTAAGAATGGTGGGCGGTGCCATAATGACAAGCTCCGCAGGGAAATTATCCCACAGCGGCTTGTTGTTACATGTGAACCAGGTCACTGACTCCAGAACACAGGCCTGTGTTACACAGAAATGTGTTCTGGAGGCTGTCCATAAGCCTCTCTCTGAAGCAAGGATTGTAATGTATATAAAACACATATTCTTCAGATATTTCAGTTTAGCCCAGTTACAGAGATGTCAGATATCACAAGAAACCCAGTTAACAGAGATTTCAGAAATCATAACAAAAGAAGCAATGAAGCCTTGAGTCAGATAATTTTTTGTAGAATATCAGCTTTATAAAATGTAGACAGCTTTGACCTTTGTATCAAAAAAACAATTTGATAGCAATTTGGTTTGCCTGAGATAGAGGGGGGGGGGAATCTAATCAAGGACATCTTTCTGTGCCCAGGATGACCATATGTGGCCCAAAAGAAGGGAAAGTATCATGGAAGTTGGGAGAACAGAAAATGAATTTTTAAATAATGCTGTTGATGAAAGGTGCCCTTTTTGGAAGAGAAGAACAGCTCTCACAAACTCTTAGTTGTGTCTTGAAAACTGTGGGTCTTCAAAAAACTCCAAGCCAAAGTAACATGGGTGGGAGAGTTTACGAAGCATGGCTTCCAATATAATCTGAAGTGCATTTTTATTACACAAGCTCCCCTTCAGATGTTACAAAGAAGTGTTGCCTGTCAAACAGAGAAGTCATTTGTGCATTCAGTTAATGGCATTTCACGTAATGTTCAAATCTCTCCAAGTACTAGAAGCTCTGCCACAAGTGCCAAGCTTCACAAGCACCAGTTTCGGGGGGGGGGGGATTTAAATATATCTGGTGGTGTTTCAAAAACCACTGGGTTGTATCCAGTGTTACTCCTACAATGGAGTAGATCCACTGAAATGAATGGGACTTAAGTGATCATGATTAAAGATTTCTTCAACACCCACAAGTCTGCACCTATTCACTTTCTTCTGTGTTTTTGCCTTCCAACATATCACCAGGCCAAGCTAGCAACTTTCCGGTCCCCAGAATTTACTGCAATTTCTGTCTAGATGCATCTTAGCCACGTATATTGGCTTAGTTACGCAACTGCAATTAAGATGCCTTGAAAAGTTCCCTGTGATACATATATAAATACTGAAGACTAAAAGGGCATACGGATTGTCCCTACACACAATTAAGACTATGCCATTAAGCAATGACTAATACAGCTTTCAGATGAAGTTCCCAAAATTGAAGTAGCTACATGACTGAATGGGACTTAATTGTCCCCTTGGGAAATGGACCACACTGTTTCATTATAATATCTACAAGTCATTTCCCATTTTGTGATTAAATAAATATATGTTTGATGTACCAATCCTACAAAGTTTATGATGTGACAGTCAGCAAACAGATTTTTTACTCTTCAGAAAGGCTTAGCTCTTTTGGTCTTTTAACTGGAATCAATATTCAACATTTCAAATGCTTCTATTAAAAATGGGATATACTTTAAAAAAACAAAAACCAGTATGACATTACCAGAATGTGGAGCACCTCACTGATTGCATTGCTTCAAAATATGCAGGACTCAACTGCCAGTGTGCAACACCTAAAGGAAAATACCAGGTTTGTTTCCCTTTCACTAGTTGTCACTTGACTTTCTCTATTCAACTAACAGATAAGTTGTTTTTCATTAAAAAAAAAAAAAGCAAAAAGCAGCTGAATATTTCTTGACCAGCCCTAGATTAATCTACAATGCTAGGGAATTCAAAACCAATTACATCTTATCAGATTTATCAATGCATCAGATACATCACCAGTTAATCTGTATTTATGGAACTTTCAATTTGCCCTTTCTTGTAAAACCATGCCAAAATGGTTCATTCAAATAACTGCACTGATACTCTAGGCAGATAATTATCCAACACAAACATAAAAATAAAAAAGACAACTCTCCATACTGTCTATTCAACTAGAGGCTAGGCAGGCTATATTTTGGGCTCCTCATCACCTCCAGCAATCTATTTTAATATATGTCAGTCCTATAGCTTTTTTCATTCCTCTTCTTGCAAGTTAAGAATTATAATTTAGTTGTGTTGCTTCAAGATTTAGATGTGCTGCAAATTCAGAACATCACTAACCTCGTAGATACCACACACACACACACACCACACACACACTTGATCTTCGTCAAAATGCTGAGAAGCGATACAAGCTGCAGTGTCTATCTAACTAGTGTTCAACACTTCATTTGCACACACATACTATTAAAAATAGAACTGTTTCATGCAACATCTTTGAAAGTTTAGGATGAAGATTGATCTCTTGAGGAACCAGAACCCAAACTACTATAAACCAACCTACTCAAGCATGCTATACAATCAAAAGGTTGGCACCTTCTTCCAGACAGAACACCAGAATGGTAGGGAAACAGGACTAGGAATGGGGACAGAAATGTGTAACAAGAAAAGATTAGGTGGTCATTAAGTGTACATCATCAGACTTGTAAGCACAAGGGCCTTTTAGAGACACTGCTCATTTTCAATACACCTGCACAACTGTGATAGAAACCAGCTTGCTATGTGGGTCTGATAAGTGGTGTCAAAGAAAAAGGAAGTGCCCTGCTATCAGTTGGGAGGACTCTCAATGAATTTCTCAGATGCTTGGTAATCCCAGTTTCCTGACACCATTCCTTTTTGATATCTGCACTTGACACCTTAGACCCTGCTCTTAATAATCTGGGTCAGGTTCCAGAACAAAGCATATGCACAACCTTACAGAGTTTATGGGCAATTTTGGTCAAATGGAATTAGCAAGAGAGGAAACTTTCTAGAGATGCTGGAGTACATGTATGGCATCTTGCAACAAAAGTTTCCAGGCTGGAACTATAAAAACTGTAGGAAAGAAGGCCTTGCAATTAATCTTGCTACAAATATCTTGCGATGGTTGCTGTGAGAGGCTATGCTATTGCATTTAGATGTGCTTTATGAAGCACATACTTGCCAAACTCAGGATTATTCATGGAAAACAAACTGCTAACACAAACCTTTTGTATTTCTGCTTGCTGAAAACTGAATAATGATATCCATCAAGAACTCAGCAGTTGCTATAGTCTTCTGATTGTTGCTATAGTCGTCATGCTTTCATGTGATTTAAGAGACTATGGCATAAATACGGGGGGGGGAGTTTAACAGCGACTACTGATGAATACTGAATTACAACTCAAATCCTTCATTGCAGCAACATTGTAAGTGCAGGAAGGGGAAACAACACTAGTTAGTTGGTAAATGTAGCTAGACTAGTTACGGTAGTTGGTAAAGTGATACAAGCTTTGTATCACCAAGACATTTGGCACTCAAGACAGTGTTAGTCAGGGTCAAATCTTAGCTAAGAATTAGCCCTGGGAAACATCTCAGGGCCAAACTAGTTAAGAAAGAAATATACGATCCTCCGTCTTAAAATATTGGCAAGCAGCAGTCTATCTGGACTGGGTGCTATTTGGACAGGGGTCTTCAGCTAAGAGTGGTGTTTGTTATTTTTATTTGAAAAACATGAGAAAAGGGTTACATCCTCCTCCTGTAGCTGCTATTTACCAACATTTAAAGAGACAGAAATCCAGTCATGGATCTCTAGCAGCTCATCTAGTTTGGTCCTCAGTGGCAGAGAGCTTGAGTGAGTCTAGAGGTCCATATCCACTACCCAGCAACGCTTGCACTCACCCTTCACCCCATGCACTCTTTCTTTGCTTAAACAAATATACAGTGGTTGTGTTTGCGTAACACGACAACCCACACTGAGAATAAGCTATGCAGTGTGGGTTGTTTGTGGAACAACCCACAATATACCCGACAGACGATCGGGCTCACTGAGGGTTGTCCACCCCCACTCCTTCCCCCTTGGTCCTCCTGCAGGTATCCCAGGGAATACCATGGCAGCACATGTATTGTCTCCTCTCCCAGTGTCAAGTGTGACCCCTTTTACACTCACCGCAGCTTCCCCCCTTTTTGGGGGGGGGGGATCACTTTTCACTATCTCTGAAGTGAAAGCGACTTTCTTGACTCTATTCTCCATTCATATATTTCCCACTTGTCCTTCATTTCTTCCTTCCACTGAACGTCAACAGACAAGTTTGCCTATGCAGCTCCAGAATGCAGCCCACACTTTTACCAATATTGTCTGTGTTGCCATCTGATTTGAGAAATACTGAGCACCAACTCTCAATCTTAACTCGCCTCAAACACCTTTTGTCAATACTTCCCACAGTCCTCCATAGCTTGATATCAAGCACAGACATTATGGGAGACGGTAGAATGCTTGTTGAGGAGGGACTACTCCCCACCCCCACTTAATCTATAATAAGGTGGTCTGCTCTGGCACAGGAGAGCAACAGAGAACCGAAGACAAGTAGGAAGCTGAAGGGTCAAGCACAGGACCTCTAATCAGTATCTTCACTTGAGCGTTAAAACTCAGGAATACAAAGATCTAAAAATATGCCCCCAACCCCCCCAAACTCAGCAGTCAGTGGGCGGGGGGAGAAGGGAGTTGTTAGTTACTGGTCATCATTCATGTGCCACATGCTGACTACATTAGCAATCATAATTTCCTCCCCAAGGAAAAACTAATCTTCTCAAGATTAATATATTGCAACCTGAGCTCTGGGAAAAGTGAAATTTAACTGCCCCTCCAGAAGTGACTTTTCATGCTTTAAAAAGGTATTGCATTTAATGTCTACTTTGGCCCTCACGCCCAGTATTGTGTGTCTGCATATCAGGGTCCAGAGTAGGTTTGCAATGGGACATAAATCATTTGGAGAGATACAGTGATAGGGTCTCAGAGTGGGAGATTTCTTTTTCCTATCTGTCATCAATTTGGCAATATGTTTCATCTAGTTAATAAGGAAAATGAGGGAAACTCATTGCTGTGTGTTTCCTATACAAATGAAACCTTGACATGGATTAAGAGTATCTGCTTTTCAGAAAACATTTTTAAAAATCAAATGTCTTAAACATACAACGTGAAAATGATGTAGAAGCTTATCTTATCTAGGGCAGTGTCAGGCACATACTTTCCACCTTGGAAGGTAACGTTTTTAAAATACACAACACACACTAGCCATAAAAGGCAGTTTCTAGCAACATGATGGAAAATTACAAGTCACTGAAAGAGAATCCGGTAGAAAGTGACTGGCATCATACTTCCAAAAACCTACTGGTTTGGAAGTGTTAAGCCCACACCTGAAACCTACAACTGCGAAGAAATGCAAGAAAATAATTAAGGGCACAATTATATGGATGTTTAGACAGAAAAAAGCTGGCTGGGAAACACTAGGAGTTGTAGGACTTCTTTCTGTCTAAACCTACATATGACTGTGCCCTTAACATTATTTCTTCAGCAACCCCCCCCCCCGATATCCACTTTTCAAAGATATCATTCCCCAGCTATAGCACTTAAAGCAGTAGACAGTTGGTTTCCTACAGGCAGTCCTAATTTGGAGGTAGATTATTTCATGCTATCCATCATAGTCAAATTATAGGCTTGTGAGAATCCCAAGTCAGTTTGTGTGGTGTTAAATTTAACACTGAAAGTGGGGAACTATTTAATCACCCTTTTAAATGTATCTTCTTAAGGAGGTCCCAGTTATAACTTCCTAACAGTGCAATCCTATGTCTATGCAGAAGTAAGTCCCAATGAATATAACAGGACTTACTCCTAGGTAGGTGTGTATAGGATTGCAGCCTATTACTTTTATATTAACAACAGTATTCATATTGGGTTCCATCCATTACACCTGTTCTATATGATCAGAGTCTGAAATACTGCTATGCCTTGGATTACTGAGTTTTGATGGTGGTGTGCACACAGACACACACACACACACATATGTTAAGCAGGGAACAATTACTGCATTCAGTCCCAAAGTTAAATAAAATCAGATATGCTGCATATCAGAAGATCTGATTGACTTAAAGAGGAAAACTGTAAAGCTGTTCTCTTAAACATATGTAGAAATGTTAGAACTTGCATACCAAGCTTGGAAGCTCTAAAAATAAAAACACAGTAACCACCTTTTCTTCTGACAAGCTTCATAGTCTCTGGGAAGGCTTAAAATATCTTCTCAGGGTACAAGCTCTTATGTACATTAAACTGTTAAGAAATTTGTTACAAAGTTAAATTCACTTAGAGAGCAATCCTATGCCCCCTAGACATCATCAGGGGTACCATAGGAGAATTTGGATTCCCAGATCCAAGGTCGGAGAGGCCTCTGCCTCTCGCAGCCAGTGCGGAAAGAACCATACAAGTTGCCTCTCCAAGGTCGGGAAAGGGGGTGTTCTGCGGGGCAGGGAGGGGAGGAGTCTGGGGCCGCTAGGATATGATGTATCCTGATGACACTCCAGCCTCCTTCCCTCCCCCTCTGAAGTGCCTCAGCTAGACGACTGAAAATGGCCATCTAGCCATTTAGTCTAGCTAGCCATCTAGCTAGACGACCAAAAATGGCTATCTAGCTAAAATGCAGAGCGGGAGGTGCGGGAGGCGGCAGAGATCACCTCAGCTGCTCCTTCTGTTCCGTATTGGATGCTCATAAGCCTCTGGGTTTCGGGGCTTACAAACATCGAGGGTGCAATCGATAGGATTGCGCCCTTAGACATCCAGGCTGTGAGTCCTGAAGCTTAACTCACAAGGCCCAATATTCTTCTGATTTCCTAGCATAGCAGTTGGACCTAAACTTTTATTTAATAAATATATATCCCATCATGATGGTGATGGTGATTTGTTGGTTGTAAGCTGCCTTGAACTATCATCATCATCATCATCATCATCATCATCATCATCAAATAATTAATAAGAATTTTGTTGCACCAAGGACCGCTATTCTGGTTGGCCTGTGCTTTGCTGAACAACATATTGTTTTTACCTTGCAGCTACCACATATGGAGCATTTGAAAGACTCCTCCTCCTTTTAAAAAAGCCACCTAAGGTAGTGGTCCTCACAAAGTCATGTGGCATCAGATCCATGAACTAAATGAAAAGCAGGAATGCATGTGGCATAGCCATGCACTCCTGTTATTCAGTTAGTAGAATAAAACATGGTGTCATTATAATTTATATTGTATTTTAGTGCTCACAGTGCATCATGTAATTATCTCAGCAATTCTTAGAGCAACCCTGTAGGTAGGCTAGTATTATTCAGCCCATTTTTCAGGTGGGGTGGCCAAGGCTGCAAGAGATACCGGCTTGTCAAAGGTTGCCTCTGCAAATTCATGGCTGAGGTGAGGTTCGAGAACTGGGGACTTCCCAAATCACAACATTCTCTAAGCTACTATGCACTACTAGCTGTTTTCCTCTACATATTGCATAATTCTTAGTTTACAGGCTAGTGCATTAATTGCTGGATTCTTCCAGAATTAGTGCCCTCTACTCAACTCCCCCCGCCCACCCCCACACACTGGTGGCCTCTTGTTTACTGCCTAGATAGAATTGCAGAGGATTGTGGAATGCTGAATTTCATGACCAACAGATCAAAAGCTTACATTATAGGGTGCTACTTGACAAGGACTGCGCTGGTTCACTCCAGCACTGAAGATCATGCAATTTCCCCAGAGGGACTGCTGGACTTTTCCACCTTTATGTTTACTTCAAAGCACTCTTGAAGCCTTTGATGCCAGAATGATTATACTGTATAAGATATGACCTGCATTATGCCAAAGGTCAAATAGATAACTAGTGCTTTCTGATAAACCTCTGAAAATCATGTGTCTATTTGCCCAAAATGTTCACCACATTACACATGCTTATATGAAACGTGATTTCTGAACAAACATGGCGTTGCCTTTGCTAAGCATGTTTGGGCTACAGCTAATAACAGAACACTCTAAACGGTGGAGAAAACATTGGTTCACCTTTTTAGGTGATGCTGAGAGTCGTCACACTTTCCTTTTCTAATCACCTGCATTTATTCTGGGGAAACCTCACCATTTAAGTGTGCATACAGAGTTCCCAATTAAGGATGCTGCATGTGTATTTTGCCATTTAAACTCCAATGCTTTTTGTACCAGAATGCAAAAAGTAAAGTGTGAATCAGTTCAATGAAAACCAGAACCTGTTTTTCTGTTCCCGAATTGAAAGCAGCTGCATTACACAGGGGACAACTAGACAATCCAAGGATTCTTGACCACTGTTGCTATTTTGATGTCTCAATATCTCAGGTGAAAACAATGCATTCCTCTGATTTTGCTGGGTGGGAGGCTTACTTTTATACAGTTAGTGACATATAATACCTTTTCATTGTTATGGCTGTGTTTGTTATGTTGATGCAAATAAAAAACAAAACTCAAAATATTAATTTAAAAAATTACATATAGCATAGACACCTCACATATGTAGAATATTGTGGGGACAGACTTCCATCCCAAAAATTTTTGCAGGGTAGTAAGCAGGAGTGGGATTGTTTGCTCCCCCTCAATTGCCCTATTTTGGGTCAATACTACATTGCTCTGATCTTGCTGCTATCAAAAACCAGCTACAACGGTTTCTTGGCTGATACAGGAAAATGTCATCTACAACAGGCAGAAGTCATACTTTGCTAATATTTCTGAGTCCTTCAAGTGAGGCAGCCACACCAGCAGAAGAAAATGCCATTCTTAAAGAGAAGCTGAGCACACGCATGTGGGTTCTGTGCCAAGCCTCTTTTTGGAACTTTGTAGAGCAGGGGTGCACAACCTATTCAGCCCCAAGGGCCACGTGTGATGCTGGGTCAGAGGTCAGGGGCCGCGTGCGTGCATGCGCGCGCGCACACGCACACACGCGCGCACACACACACACGTGACGTGTGTGCATCCCGGTGACCCTGATACAGATCGCTCCCTCCTCACTGGTGTCAGTGGAGGGAAAAGAGCTAACTGTATGAGGATCTCTGGGAGAGGGTGTGGAGAGCCTTCTCTCCATCCAGTCCCTCAGCCAGCCTGCTACAGACTGCTCCCTCCCCCAGAGATCCTCATATAGATTGCTCTTTCCTCACCAGAAAGAGTGATCTGTATCACTGGTAACAGCACCACAACTGACAGGAAATTGGTGAGGGAGGGGGCAATACACAGCAGTGTGGGGGGTCAGGACACCCGGGGCTGAACTTAAGGCCTTGGGGAGGCTCATGTGGGCTTGGGCCACAGGTAGTGAACTGTTCTAGAGCTAGGATAGCATTTTGGCGGGCACCCCACCCTCAATTTGCATGCCCAAGGGGGTGTGGCTCCCATCTTCCCACTCAGGTGCCCAACAATCCTCATTCAATGGCTTATATAAGGAAGTATTGAGCAAGAGCAGGCAATACTAGCTCCTGCAGCAAGAAAGGAGGGTAGGTTGTGTGACTGCACGGACAACCACTCAAAGAACCACAATTAAAAGTAAGCAACCTGTCTTCCTTCTTCGCAGTCTCTGTATATTCCCACATATGGTAAAATATTTCCCTCAAGGGAAAAGGGGTGCAAATGCCAACTTGAGGGCTACAGCCCTAGAACATACCCAAAGCTCTGTCTTCTGTATATGTACAGATATGTTTAGACCATATGTGAATAAACAGAGACAATAAAGAGGAACTATAATGTTTCCTTCGGTCTCGCACACAGATTGTTGTCGTGCTCCCAGCTCAAATTGTGGCCATGCATTACTTTATTGGTCAATTAACTTGTAGATTACCTTTTCATACTATGGCCTTGGCGACCCACATATGAATGAATGAAACTCAGATCTCATCCTCACACTAGTCACAGGTCTGGTGGCTAGTGCCCAGATATTTTTTTTAAGTACTCTGGATATTTTTTTGATTTTTTAAAATTAACTCTACTTATTAATTTGTTGGCTTGTAATACCGTACTAAAAGGAAGCTGTTTATTGAATGCAATGAAGATGCATGCCCGGCAGAGGCGCTATCCAGTAGTAACCATATCTTTCATGAAGAACTTAGAAATGGTGCTGAGTAAAGTAAACCACATAGATATGGGGAATACTATGTCCCGCTAACCACACAGGCACAGTTATAGATACACGTTCTGCTTTCCATTCTGTCCTCAGTTCCAAGATTTGTATAGTACAAAGTAACAGCCTATTTTTAGTGTGCTGACTTTGATGATGATGCAAATACGTACACACTGATAAGTATGTGTTACTAATTCAAGAAACATGATTGGGAAACATCCTGGGTGTTGCATTTCTGTTTCAGGTAGTAGTAGGTTTTTGTAAATATACAAAAATTAAGACAGACTGAAAAATGAAGATCTCCTTCCATTGAGAAAAGCTGCCATGCTCCAACTCGCATTATAAGAGAGGAAAAAAGGATGCTGAGATCATAGGTACCTGCTCAAATTTGCTGCAATGATTACTTGCCTAGATTATTTTGTACCGTATTTGGGCATTTTGTAAAGGAGCTGGTGGTGTTAAAGCTGTCACTATGATTCACCATGTAAGTGCAAGATGTGTACATCAGATGTATCACTGAAAGACAGCTTTCACTTTATTGAAGAGAGAAAAGGCACATTTCTAGGCCTTCATAGCTGCAAAGAAAAGTTTGACAATGAACAAGTGATATTCAGTTAAAACTCAGAAACCAAACACATAACTTCACTAAGTGCTCATGTGATCAGGGATTGGGCCTTAATAGCTTTTATTTATTTAATTTATACCCCACCTTTTTTCCTGCAAGGAACCCAGGACAGCTTACATAATCCTCCTCCTCCTCTCCATTTTATCCTCACAACAACCCTGTGAGGTAGGTTTTACAGTGCTTCTGCCCCATCCCTCCACCCATGGCTACTGTTTTCTGCCTCTTCCCCAAAACCTCAGGCCATCTACTCATAATTGCCATGCCATGCCATTCCCATTCCTCTCATCACTCTGCTTCACCTCAGTCATCCTGCATGCTCTGTCCTCCACTCTTTTCCATGTCAGTGTTGTATCTGCCCCAGGCCTGTGCTGTGTACACCTGCTTCATCCATCTCCTTCAAAATTAATGGGCCTTGCTTGGGATTGTCTCACAAAGCCCTAACCAAAGTTGTATCTAAT
Organism: Shinisaurus crocodilurus; assembly: GCA_021292165.1. Lineage (NCBI taxonomy): Eukaryota > Metazoa > Chordata > Lepidosauria > Squamata > Shinisauridae > Shinisaurus > Shinisaurus crocodilurus. The sequence goes on from CM037881.1 coordinate 33,053,212, forward strand.
GGGAATCTGAAATAACCCCCACCTGTATTATTCTATGTGTTGATGTTCTATTATGAATAGATTTTATCTAATAGCTGGACAAGCACAAGCTCTTACCCAGGATATAGCTATGCAGATGTGATAAGATCCCTGGGCTAGGCACTGAAAGGATGCCTTCCCCTAGAAAGCCACCAGCAGCCAAGGCCTAAAGAGGCAAACCTGGAAGCAAATGAATGAGCTCTGTAGTACTTGAGTAACACAGTCCCCTAAGTTGAGCCCCATCTCTCCATGCACTTTTAATGCAGGGGTCAGAACTGATTACCTTGAGGCTAAGCAGAGTTGTACTACTGTTCCTGTTCCTTGAAATCTAAAGGCACAATTCTTTCCCCCAAAGAACTGAAGTTGATTTGTAGGAAGATGTTTAAATTTACACATCTATTTTCAGAATCAAAGCATGTGCACCACTAATTTGTGCTTTCCAGGTCATTATGCTGACATTAAACAAGACTGGCTCTAGCCAGCCATGTAAGTATTTTACAGGCTCAATACAAATAAGCTAATAAAGAGATTCAATTCCAGTTGCACAAAAATAGCAAGAAACATATTTGATTTCCACTTCTTATCTAGAACCATTATTTCTGCAAACTGCTTCTTTTCCTCTCTAGAAAAGCACAGATTTTCACTTGGTCAACATGAAATTCATACTGATAACCACTATCTAGTTAATTGCACAATATCACTAGTAGTCCATGGCAAGTAGCTCTACCATATTAGCATCCAATTTAATACAGACCAAAGCAAATGTAGTACAGAGTTAAAGTTCTGCCTTGCAATTAAGTCTTCTCCACCTCCCCACCTCCTTGCAAAGTAAGTGAAGACACATCAATACCAACTACAGCTGGGATAACCATCACGCTATATATACACTAGAGAGCATACCCCATCAGACAGGATCTCCCACTGTAGCATGATTTAGGGAATCAGCAAAACTCGAGCTCACCAAAGTTCTCTTCCACCCAGCTACAGTTCCTCCTTTTGTTTATAAGACATGATTATTTCAGAAAATGTTTCTCACCGGGTCTCATGGAGAAAAGGAAATACATACTAATTCTCAGTTCTTCCATAGATGACTCCATCTAACAAAAAATGCTTCCAGATCTCCATGAGGTATCGCTTCATATTTCCAACATAAAATCTGATAGCCCTCATTGTGTCCCTTATTTCAAAATCTTTGGTTCCCAATTGCCCCTCAATTAGAGTGCTTCTGTCCACTTTAACATCCAGGGTTCAGGAGTTTACTATACCATGTTCGTCCCATAGCTCAGCTGAACTGCAGTGATGCTGTGATTTAGAGTTAACAATATTAATTGGTTACATCTCAGTACACTTTTTACCTTTTTATTCAAGATACAAAAATAGTTTGAAGTGTGATAAAAGCAAGGGCTTTTCCTCATCATCTCAATGCATGTTTGTACATGGAGAAGCAGTCCTAACACATATCTACAATTTTGAGTACAAAACCAAGAGGCTTGGTTGTGGATTAATCAATCCAAATTAAGAATGTGGCCCTGCTTATACACACAATGATACTCAGGAGGCAGAAGATCTATCGATTTATTTAAAAAATATAGTTTAACAGAACGCATACACTAAATCTTTTGTTTCATAGGCAATTGGGAAAGTAGCTGGGACAGAAGAACAGCAGAAAAAGCTTTTACAATAAAAAAACAACATCACTAAAATATATTTAAGAGCCATTTTCAAAGCAGTTAATGATGCAAAACTTTTTGGTCCCCCTCTTGTTCAAGCCACAACATACAAGAAGACAAGCCCTGTAAGATGAAGAAAGGGCTCCATAAATGGACAGTAGTGGTAGTATGCAGTATGGCAGTGGTAAGTCTGTCAACTGGTCCCAACAGAACTAAGCATAAATTCATAGTTTATGTGGCAGCTGAATTTACCCCATGCACATTGCATGTCTCTCAGTGAAGAGTGTCAAGGGAAGATGAGCATCAACATGCTGGATCATGCAGAGGACCTACAGAGAGGCTTTGCATCGAGGGTCTTTCCTGTTTATACGCTCAGCCAAAATACAGACAATTTTTCAGAGAGCTGTGTGTATGTATTATTTATTTACACACACACACACACACACACACACACACTTTTTCAGAGAGCTGAAGGCAGTTGGGATGGGAAGAAGGATCACTGCATGGTTGTATAGTCATCCCTGCTTTTGCCTCTGAGGCTAAAACTGACAGAGACATACATGATTGTAACAGGACCTCCTCAATCACAGATAGAGCAGACTGGAGGTCCAATTCTAAGAGCAAAGGAGTACTGCAGATAAAGGAAGCTGAACTGTTCCATAGCCTAGTTCCCCCAGGTGCTCCCTTCAGGCACTTTTCTCCCAACCAGGCCCAGTATCACAGTCCAGCTGGGGGTGGTAGTGGGATTAAAGGAGTTTGAGAGATGATGGACTGTATGGAGGCAAGTTGCAGGAGAGTTCAGCTCCTATCATCCATGCACCCGTTCCCCTCTTCAAATCAGTGTGTCATGTCCCCCACCCCTTAGATACAATTTAAATGCAGGACTGCTCCAATCAACAGGTCTGCCATCATCACAGGTTGCTTGAGCCTGATAAACAGGTTTCTTCATCATTTCAAAGCATGCAATCCTGTTTGACTAGTGATGGCTGTGGGACAAAGATGTTGTGTACTGCTACCCTCAGATTATTTTCAACCTTCTCAAAAGTTATCCTCTGTCTCCAGCCTTAGCTGAAAACATATAATTAGCAAAATCAGCTACACAAGAAGAGAACCCAAGTAAATCTTAGCTGGTTAGTAGAGTACACTGCAGGGCATGGATATAAGTTTCTGCTTCCTGAGTAGTGGGAATTCCCTAGGGACCTGAACCAATAGGAAGGACCTGCCAACAAAGAACTTCCAATGGCCCCTACGTGGGAGCAGGGAGAAGGCTTGCGCGTGGGGGAGGAGAGAGGAGGCAGGCACCTGGTCAGGTGGGTCACGAGAAATGAGCCAATGGCTCAAAAGGGCGGGGACCCAGGTAAGAGCTTATTTAAGCTCCTGGGTTCCCGCCTTCAGTCTCTTTGCCGGGGCAATGGGCGTGTTTCGCCTACTCTACACTGTGAAGCAGGGTATGGGACTTTTTGAATTCGATTTCGATCCCGCCAGGGGGATCTTAGCTAAATTAGTCGTATTGCGGGAAGTGCGGGTTTAGGCAGGAACAATTAGGGTTATGGTGATCATCCAGTGGCACCTTTCAAGGTGACTGACATTTACCCAAGGCTGTCCCTCGCCAATGCCATGAGGCTTGGCACAAGGGAGATTGGGATGGCTTTGGGGTTTTACCTTTCTCACCTACTTTGGGAGCCTGGAGGCGCCAAAGTAAGGTGACGATGGTAAGGCCCTCCAGCTCCACATGGAGGGCAACTGGGCGGTGGCGGGCCATCCCGCCTCCGGTTCAGTTAGGATGCATTCGCCAAATATTGGTCTTTTTTCCCGGCCAAGGGCTGGGCTAGGTTAGAACCGCACTTCACCCTTCACAGATCTTCAATTCAATAAATGTGGCCCTGATTTGAAACCATATACCCTGTGTCTGCCTCTTCTTTATCTCGCCTTTACACGCGCAAACTCTATGTAACTATCAAAAGGGGATAAGGATAATTCTATTTTTGTCTCCCATTGCTTATCATGTCTCCCTTATTTCGGGACTATCCCTTTTTACTTTCTGTATCAGCTTCAAGCTCTTAAGGTTTTTGTTTGTTGGTTTGTTTTGTTTACATTCAGGGCTATCAGCCCCCTCTTCTCACCTATTAACAGCTTTTTGGGTTCCCTACTCTAATTTTCAGGCGTTGTATCTTCTGTTATGGTTCTTACTATGCCTGGAACACCTTCCAACCTATCTGCTGCCAATTAACTCCCCCAGCAAAACCAGGATATTCCATCAAAATATGTCTCATTTTCCCTTCACATAGCAAAACAGATACATGTGTATTTGTCACATATAACAGTGTCCATTGTTTTTCCTATACTAACATGGTATCTGCATAGAAAAGCCATAGTGTGTGAAGTGGTCATTAGATTATAAACCCTGGGGTGGGGTTATTTCTATATAAAGTCAGGTGCACAGTTGCCATTATGTTCAGCACTAGTAATATATATTTTTAATAAAGTACCTCAAAAGTCGAGGCACTATCTAAAAATTCCAAACATAAGACAGGCCTCTCGTGCTCAGGCTTATAATCTAATGAGAAAAAGGAATAATAAGTAAGGAACAAAAGAAATATATGATTTCTTATACAGGCCTGTGGCTTTACGCTGGCTCAGCTTTTCTGAGCGTGGAAAGCTAAGCAGGGTCAAGCCTGGTTGTTACTTGGATGGGAGACCCTTCCTCTAGTTTCCTGCATTGAGCAGGGGGTTGGACTCGATAGCCTTGTAGGCTCCTTCCAACTCTATGATCTATGAAATCTATGAAATGAAATCATGGATGGTAGTTGACTTTATTCTGAACCGTTTGTTAGACTAAGTCAGCAAACAATTCTGATTCTACCAACAGCTTTGGTGTCCCTTTAAACCAAAGCCTGAGCTCTATTCTTGCACAACAGCACACTCTATGGTTCTGCTTGCCAACCCGCATTCAACCCGTGGTAAACAGCTGAACTCTTATTAGAGCTCAGGAAAACCTGAGGTTTACTATTCCTGAAGCCAGTGTAACTGCAAATGTTTGCTATTCCTACTGCCTTGGAGCTGAATAAATCTACAGAACCTAGTTATTTCAGCTCAATACTATCTCAGATTTCAAGTCAACTAAAGTACAACACAGGAACACAAATGGGATATTCATAGGTTTACTTAGATCTGTTGACATAGAACACTACACTATTTAAAGGGCAGTCTTTTAAATAACCTTTTCTGTATTTAAAACAGCTAATTTTAACATTCACATTTCATCTACAGCTTTACATTTACACTATGCACATCCCTCCAATTTCCTACAATAAGCTGATGAATACCCAATAATTAAAAAAAACAATGTTACAAGTTTTAACAATGCTACAAGGTCAAAAGAGCCAGTGTGGCATAGTGGTGAGAGTGTTGGACTGGGACTCGGGAGATCCGGGTTCTAGTCCCCACTCAGCTATGAAGTTCCCTGGGTGGTCTCTCAACCTAACCTACCTCACAGGGTTGTTATAAAATGGAGAGGAGGAGGAGGATTATATAAGCCGCCTTGGGTTCCTTGCAAAAAAAGGAAAAAAGGCGGGGTATAAATATAATAAATAAATAAATAAAATCTTCATAATGCAAACTTGTCTATTTTAATATAATAATTCCAATTTGTAAATTCTAATTAAAGAGTTGCATTAGAAATACTTTTTTTTAGAAATGTTAAAAATAGTGCTTTCATATTCAGTAATACCTTGGATTGCAAGTAACTTGGTCTGAGCGTTTTGCAAGACAAGCAAATTTAAAAAAAATTTTTGACTTGATAAACAAGCGACGTCTTGCAAGACAAGTCGTAGGGATGTAACTGCTCGCTCGCCTCGAGCCCCTCCAGAGACTCGCTTTGATATAAGAGTGTTTTGGGTTACAAGCATGGTTCCGGAATGAATTATGCTTGCAATCCAAGCATATTTGGATTATTACTGTTTGTCTAAAAGCCTCAACATAACCCATTTGGAGGAAGAGTAAAAAACAACAACCCCTCACTGAAGTCATTGCTCAAGGCATCTGTAAATTTGTATAGTTTTGCCAGAGAACCTGCAGAGTTCAGCCCTCCCCAACACACACACACACACACACACACACACACAGATATTCCTGACCTAGATATAGAGGCAAGTGCTCCACATCTGTTAGGAATTTCTTATAAGAGGGTCAGCTCACTTTGGCATGAGCATTCCCTCTCTTACAAGGCTGACACAACCAACATAAGCTGGATCTGGCATAACATACAAGTAATACATTCTTCTCTGGAAGCAGCAGTAGTACTTCTACATTGGTAATGAGTACCTATGCAAGTTTTAATAGCTCTTTATGCATGTACTGCCTTCCTATTCTAACTACACATTTCAAATACTGTACCCTAGAAGCAAGACCAAAACAAGTCAGAAAGGACCATACCAAATTAACTACAGTGTTAGACACTCTGTGCTAAATCAAAGCTGTCCAGATATTGTACTTATTGCCAGGGAGTATTTGCAATAGATTTACAGTCCTGTGGTTCGTTTTCTTGAAACTAGTTTGCCCTATCAGATCAAAAGAAGCAGACTTAAAAAAAAGAAGATGGGGGTGTTAAGAAAAAAGAGACATGTTTGAACCTATTTTAAAAAGGAGATTATGAAGTCTACAAAAAGGCAAAGTTAATCAACACCCATAGGGAAAGAATGAATAAACTTAATTGCTAGAGCTACTCAACTACACTCAATTAGGGATGTTTAAAACAACCCTGCATTTACCTTTTAAACAGTTTTGTAAGCATTACTGCTTTTCGACAGAGTACAAAAACCTGAACACATGGAGTATGATGAAAAGTCAGATGAGTTTCTGCTAAACTTTTAAGAATTTAGACTGGAGTCAGGAAGCTAATCTACTGATTAAGCCACTAAGGTAGAAACTAGATAGAATACTTGCCTGCAGTACTTGCCCACAGCACCTCTAGCTACAGGAGATCCCAGCTCCTCGGGTCTGTGCCTTCAGCAGCCAGTGACTGGTTGCTCCAACTAGTGAACTGACAATTTAGACTCTTTGGTAAAGCTGCAGTCATGTGACTCACAGGCACAGCTCCAGCTTCCAATTGTGAACTCATTTCCTAGAAGTACCAATAACTCTAAGGAAGTTAAGCTGGTTCTATTATACCCAAGAAGCCTTCCTGGGAGATTTATTCTTCTATACAACAATGAACTTAAGAGTGCTGCCACTGAAGAAATACACCCACAGCACCTGTACATTTTGCAGTCTGTCAGTGATAGGATCTAAGCTCAGCTGACTGAATTCTGGAAAAATGTATGCACACGTATGGAATTTTACAAGGCAAAAAAATGCTTGCAGCACTGATGACTAAAGAGCTTCTGTCCTTATTCACTACGAGGAGTTTCTATATACTTTTGCCAAACTTCTCTTCAAAAAATGTGCAGGCAGATTCCAACTATGTCTACTCAGAAGTAAGTTCCATGAAGTTCTACAGGGCTTCCTTCCAAGTAAATCTGCACTGGAATGCAGTTCTAGATGTAGATCTCACAATCGGAGGGCTAGATCTCACCAAACCCTCCTGCGTTCTGTGCCCAATCCAGCAGAGATGTACCCAACAAATGCCTGTATAGCTTCACATCAGCTCACTGTCAACATTTTGCAACAGAAAGCAAAGAATCCTGGCCATGCTACAACCAGTTCGAACAAGTATATTTTGCAATGCAATGTTCTTCCCTTTTTTCTGTTTAATCACCTGCCAACTTCAAAGATTCACTTACTTATTCATATGTCCCCATCTTTAGCTTCAGTAAAATAGCCAGCATCAAGCTCAAAGACCTAGTAGGCTACATCTCACCTGCTGAAACTGTGACTAACAACCCCCAAACTACCCAAGCTGCTAACTGGCATCACTAGGGATTCCTGTTCATATTCTGAGAAACTTAACCCCTTAAAAAAAAAAGCCTTGTGAAAAAAAAGTAATTATAATAACTGTCAAGTGTGGCAATCTCTCTACATACTCCTTCTGTCTATCTGGCCACAGTCAAATATTTTATGCCCACCTTTTATGCACACACAGCTATTGCAATTCTCTGTTTTTCACTAGAGAGCTTCAGTCATGGCTAATTAGTTAAAATCAATATTCTTTCTGGAACCTAAGTTGTGGAACATTGGACCTCCTCCCTGCATGAGTTCTTGTGATTTTTCCTTCCTTCTAGTTGCTCTGGAGTCTGACTGATCACCATATCCAAGGTCAAGGAAGACTTATTTTTCCCAAGCTCAGGTAGGTGAGGGACCTTGAAGAGTTTTATTCTTTCTTTCACTCTCCTCTGCTGCATGTGGAGTGGCTCATTGCACACTCAGTTTAAGTTATTTGTCCTGCAAGCATGTGGCTTGGCACTGCATTTGCTCTGTGTGTGACACGCTGGGAACTTAATTATTTATCATCCTATTTCTTATTGTAAACATTTATTTAATTAAAAAAACCCACAATACCCCTCTCTCCAATATTTTTCTAAAACTAAAATCTGCTCCTGAAGGCTGCAATCTTGAGTAGAGCACCCACGGATATGAAGGTCTACTTAACCATCTCCCCTTGTGTTGCCTTTTTACCCTAAGTTCACACACACACACACACACACCTCAACTCACGCAGAGTTTTTTCTCCCTGTAGGGAAAGAAATACAGGGGCCTCCAAGAGGGAAAGAAAAAAATTGGGGAAGTGGGAAAATTGGACTGATAAGAGAGAGTTAAACAGACCCTCACCCCTCTGGGGCTCTATTCAAAATAACAGCCTCCCATAGCTGCTTTTCATCACCATCATTATTAACAACTTCAGACAATTGTGTATAGGTTTCCCCCAGTGGGTTTCTTTAAAACATAAAGAAACCTATTGGGGGAAACTCAATTGCATGCAATGTGTAGTTTGTCCTCAGTTTCATGCTCTTAAACTTTCAAACATTTTTTCAGCCCAGGTCAGGACTGCACATAAAATTTAATGCTGGTGCCTAGGAATCCGAAACAATTTTCTAGCCCTATTTATCTCCCTTTAAAAAGTGCCCAGATGACTTTAAGAGTACATCAAGACTGCTGGTTTTTCATGCAAATGACTACTGATAATCAAACTGTATCCAGTGATCTGCAACTTTTTGTTTCCTACACAAGAAAGTTTGGCTCTCATTGAAGAGAGATACAAGCTTACCTGAAATGAGCCTAAACAAAGGTCTACCAATGCCCCATTTTGGTCACTGACCATCCTTCATTGTTTAATTTGCACAACTGAACCTGGTGCACCCATTCACCATAGCTTGTTACTGCCTGCTAATTGGTTTTAATAGAAACCTGCCCACTTCATCATCCTAGACCCCAGCTACTTCATGCTCCTACCAGAAGGTCCTCTCTCCACCACCCCTTCTGTTCACTCTTTTCAGCAGCAGGCATGTAGCCTGGTGTGTATGGGTGCGCAGATGTAAATTAGGTTGGTATTTGACTGAGGGGGGCGGGAGATTTGGTCAGTTGTAAAGTACTCCTTTACATAGTTCATCATTGATTTATTGAAATTGGTGTAGTGATGGCCACTAGCTTAGATGACGTTAGAAAGGTAAATTCATGGAGGAGAGCTCTCCCAATGGCTACAAATGACAGCTATATGTAGGTTCAGAGGAGGTATGCCACTGGATACTAGCAACTGGATATTACTAGCTTTTTCACTTCCTTCTTTTAAAAGTGTCTTCAAGGGGATTTCTAAAAATGTGCTTTTATTTTTGTATTATCTTTTGGAAAGCTCACAAAGGAGGGGCTTATTTGCTACCTGTATCCTTAAGTTTCTGATGGATACAATCTAGGGTGAAATTTGCCTTTATACTCTCTTAAAAACAAATGAAATGGAAGACATTTGTAACTTTTGGGAAAGGGACGCTATTTAGCATTAGAAACATTGGGAGCACTAAAATATGCAAATTTGGGAGGTGATTTGTAAGGTTTGCTAGTGTTTGTGAGAGTCTGAGGACCTACTGGATAATTAGTCAAACAATTTGAGACTCACTGTGCTATATGGTTAGGAGATCTAAGGGCAAGACAGACATACCGTTGAAAGATAAGCATAGGAAAAAATGGGAATTTGGGAAGAGGGATAAAATTATTTGTCCACGTCTATGCTGCAAACTAATAGTAAAAATTGGTTTGGGTTCAAAACCTATTCAGCCACTGTATCTTATAACCAGTTAAAGTGTACAACACTGCTGCCTTTTTTGTTTGTTTGTTTTAAAGGAAGACAGATTATGTACTATAAAAATAAATCTTATCCTATATGAGCAACTGAAGACTGGCATAATTACAGTCCAAACTTACAATTACGCTGTTTTTAGCCCTTAACTGATATAAAAGGTTTCTGTCCTTATAGTCCCAGGTCAAATATATGCCAGGAAAACATCAGTACTAGCCAGTGTGTAGACGATCACAATGTAGAAACATACCAATAACATGTTTAGAATCTGAAGGTTCTGTACACAGAGTAAGCTATTATGTTTTACAGTAGTCACAGACATACACATTCCGATAGTAGTATGTTCAGGAAGGCGGTGTTCAACCTATTCTGGATCGGATTGCATCTCAGTTTGGGGGTACTCAGTGACCTAGCTTTGTCACTAGAAGCCCCCAAATGGCATCAGTGACATGGAGTGCCTTTCACCAGTTAAGACTAGTACTCTAGTTAAATACAGTACACCAACCTAAATAGAGATACCTGACTACAGTTATTCCTGTTCTAGTAACAGAATAGACTGCTGCAATGCACTGTATGTCGGGCTGCCCTTGAAGACTGCCCAGAAACTTCAGTGAGTTCAGAATACAGCCACTAGGCTACTAACTGGGACTGGTTGTTAGGAACACATTTCACCAGTACTTGAAGAGCTTCATGGACTTCCAGTATGTTTCTGAGCACAATTCAAAGTGTTGGTGGCAACCTTTAAAACCCTACCTGGCTTGGCATCCTGGTACCAGAGGGACCAGCTTCTCCCACATCGACCTGCCTGAGTGTTAAGATCAGCATCTGAGGACCTCTTCCTGATACCTGCATCAAGTAGAGCAAGGCAGATGGTGGCAGGAGAGCAGGCTTTTTCAGCTGTGGCAACACATTTGTGGAATTCTCTTCTCAGGGAGACAAGCCCGGAACCTGGGGGGGGGGGGGGGGTTGGCACCAGGTAAAGATTTTTTTTATTTTTTATTTTTTTGCTTTCCCAGGCCTTTTATATCACTGATGCTGTTTTATTTTTACTAGCTGTTTAAATATTTGATGCCAATGTTAATTATTTCTTTATCACTGTTGTAGTATTAATTATTATTATTATTATTATTATTATTATTATTATTTTGTGAACTGCCCTGAATTTTTTTTTATTGAAGGGTTCTATACAAATCTTTTAAACAAATAAATAGCAAAGGTAAAGTGATCCCTGTATCTACATGCTCTCTGAATCACTGTTCCATGCCACTGTTTTTCTCCTACACCTCCAGAATGCAGCACTTTATTACATTTCTATCCCACCATTCTTCCATGATGGAACTCCCATCCAGACCTGCTTAACTTCAGCAAGTTTGCTGCATTAGGTGCCTTCAGACCATGCCCTGTGTATAAACTCCCTCTTCCACATATGTGCTAGGCAGTGACATTACACTTGCCTTTTATAGTACTATAACAGACTTCCCCAACTTAGGGATGTTTTGGACTACAACCTCCTGCTGGATAATTGCAATGCATTATATGAGGGGCTCCCACCGAAGACAGTCCAGAAACGTCAGTTAGTGCAGAGTAGAACAGTGAGGCTTCTTACTAGTACTTGCAGTTTTGAACATATTACTTTAGTGGTGCATCAACTGCACTGGTTGACTAAAGCCCTAAACAGCTTGGGACCAGTCTAGCTGAAGAAGTGCCTTCTCCTGTATGTTCCTGCCCCATTGTTAAGATAATCTTCAGAGGCTCTTCTCTGGGTGCCAGTGCTCACAATGGTGCAGCGGGCAGCTGCCAGGGAAAGAGCCTTCACTGTAGTGCCCCTCCCATCCGTGGACCTGCTTAACTTATCCGTGGAGGGGCTCTTCCCAGGGAGACCTGCTTGGCACCTTCATTATATAGTTTTAGGCAGGCTAAGACCTTCTCTTCCAGCAGACATTTAATCTTTAATTTCTTGTTTTTATTAGTTTTAAAGCTGGCTCTTTAATATTTTTAATATATTAATATTTTGGTATTTCCATCAACTATATTATTGTTTTGGCTGTTATTTTATTGTTGCTTTGGGTTTTTATGATTGGAAACTGCCCTAAAGGCATTTGTCAGTTGGGCAGTATATAAATCTAAACAAACAAACTCCCATCACCCCAACCATTGGCCTCAGTGACTGGGGCTGATGGGAGTTGTAGTCCAAAACATCTGGAGGGTACCAGGTTCAGGAATGCTGAAGGATAGAGTAAAACACTTGAGTATTCTCAATACCAGAAGCATGTTTTAACAGTGTTCAGTAATGAGCACATTAACATGGACTGAACAACACAAAATGCATATGCCATATATACTCCAGACCCAGAACCTCTGGGTAAGATGCTCAGAGCCAGCTATACCAGTCACAGAGTCCTGGTCCATCCTTTGATCAGTGTCACAGAAAGGAGGTGGTGTCCTAGCACCTAGCACTTAAAAGAATGGCTGGCTCTGAGCACCCAAAATTCTACAACCAGCTCTAGAGCCACCAACATGTATAAGCATGTCTGCACTACCACAGTGGTCCTGTCTCAGACACATGTGCTCCTTTGTTGGCCATTGACTCAGCTTCTCACACGCAATGGAGGCTGGTGACTCTTATTTTGGTGGGGCTCCTAATCCATTGCAAATTTTATTTGGAGCTTTATAGCAGTTCTCCATGGTGTTCCATGGTGGCAAACCTATTTTGGGGATGGAGTTCAGCACCTATGGATAGCTCCTATGAAGCTCTAAATAAAAGCTGCAATGGATTAGGAGCCCCACCAAAATAGGAGTCACCAGCCTCCCCTGCTCACACATCACTGTCTCAGCTGTCACAGACGGCCTGTGTGACAGAGTAATAGGTTTGGATGTTTGAATTCTAGGTTCGAATTCTCCCTCAGTTGTGAAGCTTTGGGTAAATCTCTTGGTTTATCCTGAGAACAACAATAAAATAATCCCATATCCTTGGAATTCCTTGAAAGAAGGATGGAATACAAATGTGACAAACACTAAAAAAGCCTTATAGCTGACCAGTAAGGGACAATGGGAAATCCTTTGTTTTGCATTCCTAGGCCCATGAGCTACCTATGTATAGCTAAACAGATATTAACTACACACCATGGAATTTCATGAGAGCAAATTTGTTGGCTGTTTCAGCGCCTTTTGAGGGACAGACACATAGCACTTGCAGCTTATATTGTTTTAATTTTGTATGTAAGCTGCCCCATACACTATTGCTGGAAAGGCAGAAGTATAAATCTTTCAAATTAATAAAATTATACAATAGAAGAAAAAAGCAAATCAGTTGTTCCAAAAAACACAGTATGTCTCCAAAGACTCATTTTCTTGTATCAGTTACATGCCAAAGAACACAGACTCTCAATTGATCCATCAATACTAAAAGGTCACAGCTAAATTATATAAGCAATCCTTCTCATTCCTCCGCCTAGGTCAAGGAACTTGAAGTGGATTCAGGGTTTTCAAAGTTCCTTGACAGAGTCGAATGAAAAAATCCAAAGGAGAACACAAATTGAGACAACAATGCTAAATAAGCAAGGCATTCAAAGAAAACTCATAAGCATTTTAGAAAGTTCAATAATCTAAAAGTGTACAAGAAGAGAATAATAATTTAAAACATAAATAAAAAGCTACTTACCAATGTTTTTTTGAAGGATTTTGAAGGTGAGATGTGGCAGATAACACTAAGCAAGTGTTATCCAAGGTAGGCAATCTCTAGAACCAAGAAATATGAATCAGGCAGTTATTTCATCAGGGTTTTGATACTGCATTTACTATTAGTTCAAGCAGAGAGCTAAGGTGAACAAGTAACATTAATAACAGATAAGGAGGCAAGGGGGAACTGTTCTTCAACAGCTATAAAGTGTTTGTAAGCAAACTCTGTAAGTAAACTTTGTAAGCATGTAGTGAAAGATAGAATGTGAACCCACAGGCTCACAATCTACTATACGCAATACAAAAGGAATTGTTAAGATGGAAATGAAGAGCAAAGCAAGCACTGGAGTATCAGTTCCCTGTCTGGTCAATGGTTATGGCCAGGTTGGTCTCCTCCATGCCATGATGCCCTTCCTAGGAGGCTGGGAGTGCAGCCTCCCAGTGCCCCTTGGTCTCCTGGGCGAGGCCAGAGTGTGTCGCCCTGCAACTCTCTAGTCTCAAGGCAACTGAGATACTGGATGCAGGAATCCAGTAAAGAGGAACCAAGCCAGGAAAATACACACACATGTAGATCACTCTTGCTGGATTAGAGCAACAGTTTTGTATTTCCTAGTTTAAGGAACCCTTAAGGCTGTCCACCGAGCAACGCTGAAGTTGGGCTAAAAACCACAGAAAAGTAGAGAACAAATTGGTCAAGATCCCCCACAACAATATTCAGCAAAACTGGAATGTAAAATTAGTAAGCTTTATACCAAGTGTTACTGGTACTGCAGTGAGCCTTCCTGTAACTATAGCAAAAGTTACAAAAGATTTAGCAGGCAGTCTTTATGTTGTCCCTAGCAGAATCAACAGGATAGTAGGGCTAAATGAGCTGGTAACAAGAGTTAAGGTCCTTGATGGAAGAACCTAGTGTCGTTGTCCCCACACAAAAGCCTTGTACAAATAGGGAGTTATTCCTGTACAATCAAAAGATGGCACCAAACTCTTAAAAGACAAAGAGCCTATTGCACTGCGTTGGAAAGAGCATTATTACGATCTTTTAAATCATAAATCTAAGGTGGATAATGAGATTTTTTCGCAAATCCCGCAAAAACAAATTAGAGAGGAACTTGCAATACTCCCCACTTTGGATGAAGTTATAAAAGCCATTAATCAAATGAAGAATAACAAAGCTAGTGGACCAGATGGGATTCCTGCTGAAATCTTTAAAGAGCCCCCCCCCTGAACTTGTACAACATCTTCATAAACTCATTGAAAAAAACTGGATAAGAGAAGAGATCCCAGAAGACTTCAGGGATGCCATAATTATCACCCTCTTTAAGAAGGGTGATAGAACAGACTGTGGAAACTATCGGGGCATTTCTCTCTTAGCTACCGCTGGTAAAATATTTGCTAGGATTCTCACAAATCATCTTCTATCTATTTCAGAAGAGATCCTCCCTGAATCTCAATATGGTTTCTGCCCCTCTAGAGGGACAGTAGACATGATTTTTACTGCACGTCAGCTACAAGAAAAATGTCAGGAGCAAAATCAACCCCTTTATATGGCATTTATTGATTTGGCTAAGGCCTTTGATACTGTAGACCAAACAGCTCTCTGGACTATCCTTATGAAAATTGGATGCCCCAATAAATTTGTGAATATCTTGCAACTTCTCCATGACAACATGACGGCAACGGTTTTGGACAACAACAGCTCTCATGGTGCTCCATTTAAAGTAGGATCAGGTGTTAAACAGGGATGTGTTCTCACCCAACATTATCTGCTATTTTCATCACCATGATTTTACATCTTGTCGAGGGGAAACTTCCCACTGGTGTGGGAATTATATATCGAACAGATGGAAAGCTTTTTAATCTCAGTAGGCTGAAAGCAAAAAGTAAGGTAATTACAACCTCAGTCGTGGAACTTCAGTATGCTGATGATAATGTGGTATTCGCAAATTCAGAGGATGATCTCCACACTATCCTAAATGCTTTTGCAGAAGCATACGGAAAAACTTGGTCTCTCACTTAACATAAAAAACCCAAAGTGCTTTATCAGCAAATGCTTCATCAGCAAGTGCAAGTTAACCCTTTGGTGATGCCATCTATCCAGCTTGGCGGGGCAATACTGGGAAATGTCGATCATTTTTTCTATCTTGGCATCTATCTTTCTGTTACAGCTAACATTGACACTGAAATCCAGCATCGTTTGAGCTCCGCAAGTGCCGCATTTTCTCAAATGAAACAGAGTGTTCGAGGATCGGGATATCTGTAAGGAGACCAAAACGCTGGTTTATAAAGCCATTGAATTACTAACTTTATTGTATGCCTGCAAAACATGGACTATCTATAAACGTCATTTACACCTCCTTGAAAGATTTCATCAACGTTGCCTCCGGAAAATCCCGCTAATTATTTGGGAAGATAGGCGAACAAATGTCAGTGTACTGGAAGAAGCAAAGACTACTAGCGTTGAAAAAATGATCCTTCAACGCCAACTGCAATGGTCCGGTCATGTTGTTCGAATGTCTGACTGCCGTCTCCCAAAGCAGTTACTTTATTCCCAACTCAAGGATGGAAAGTGGAATATCGGTGGTCAGTATAAGAGGTTTAAAGATGTTCTTAAGGCTAATCTAAAAAAAATGCAATATAAACATTGAAAACTGGGAAGCTCTGGCCCATGAACGATCTAACTGGAGGTTGGCCTTTCAGAAAGGTTCTATGGACCTTGAAGAAGCCCGAGTGCAAGGTGAAAGGGAAAAACGTGCTAAGCGAAAAGCACATCAAACAAATCCTTTACAGTAACAGGACCATCTTCCATCTGGTAACCTGTGTCCTCACTGTGGGAAGCTGTGTGGATCTAGAACTGGCCTCCACAGTCACTTATGGACCCATCGTTAGAGACTACGCAATTTTTTAGAATTTCCTCTTTTTATAATTTTCTTTTTGTAATTTTATCCTGGAAGACAATCTTACTCAGTCACGAGTGATCGCCTACTACCACTACTATTCCATTGGAAGTAACAGGAAGAAGTTCCACAGGATAGCACAGATTCATGCATTAAGTCCATAAGATAAGTTACAATAACTTCAAAAACCCACTGCCACATATGAGAAAGACTACTTTCTTAACCCTCCATTTCATTCACATTTGAATGAATTTCGCTTTGGGGGGCAGGGGAGGCTGTATGTATAGAAAAGGAGGTGTTCTGCTAAATGATCTCCATTCTACAGGAGAACCATTTACTGCTTCAGTCAAAATGATAGTCAATTCATTTGACCTGAGGGGAGGGTCAAATGAAACCTTTCCCCTACTAATGAGGGAAAAGATTAATTCTGGTTATTAAGGATCTAGCTTAAATTTATGATGCTGTGGGTACAAAGGTGTGTGTGTAGATTTAAAAGTAATGCAGGCAATAACGCCAAGCTGACATGTAGGATTTGGGTAGCAAACAAAATAAAAATAAGTTTATTTTAATTCTCAAAATCTTAGTTCCAGAAAATAACTTAAAACCTGCCTACCCCAAACACTTTATAATTAACCTAAGTCCCTACAATTCTAAATACTTTCACTCCTCATACAATCACTGATTCCTCTTAAAACTCCTGACAAGACACAAACAACCCAACTAACCTAACTCCCAAACTCTCTAACACTCCCAACACACACTAACTGCCTTAACTCGACTGCCTTAACTAACTGACATCACTCAAACACTCCTTATATACTCCTTCCCCCACCCTTTCTAAGACATCACAAACCACACCCACTCAGTTCAACATTCTATACTCACTAAATATACTAAAGCAGACATACACCAGGGAACTGAATTGTGGGGTTACGCCACAATAACGCATTGAACTATGAACTGTTTGTTTTTTACATCTTTAAAACTTTTTCTGTTTGCTACTACTGAAGCAGAAGGCTATCGTTTTACCTTATTTTTATTTAAATTCTATGAGGCTAACAGGGACCAGATACTAGCTCATAGGGTGCCAGTCCGCTAACCCTAGTGTTAGCGGGCTGCTTGGTGGTAGGGCAGGCGTTGCAGACTCTTTTAATATTTTGTAACCATGGATATGGTCACTTTAAGAAACCCTGCCTGAACTAAGCTAGACAAAGGCAGGAAAACTGACAGCGCAAAATGATCTTATACACATGTCCTACTTTTGGGTTTCCCAAGGCAGTTAGTTAGCCACTGTGTGAAGAGAATGGGGGAATAGATGGACCTTGGTCTGACCCAGCATGACTCTTCTTACATTCTTGTGATCTTGCCTAAAACTAGGGATGTCGGAGAAATCCATAATGGACGCAAATTAATTCAGATTTGTATGAATCCAACCCACGGATTCTACAACAGACCGGCTTTTCCCGAGTCACATGGATTCCACAGACTTGCAGACAGGTTTTTTTTGGGTTTTTTTACTTTCTGTAATTTTACGCAAATTTAGTCATAGAAAAATACAAAACAAAAAAACACTGACCAAAAATGCGTATCCCCCCCCTAGACTCAAGCATGAAAATGCACTTTGCACTTTTGGGGGGGATTTTTGTATTTTGGGGGTGGATTTGCGCATTTTCAGAAGTGTGAATTTGCCCAAATGTGCACGAATGAATTTACGCAAATGTGTATGAACACATTTGCACAAAATCCAATTCCGCCAATGAGTGGACAATGGAACAAAAGGCACCTGAAAATCCGCAAAATGCAGGCAGAATAGATTTTACCAAGTACGTAGTACATCCCTACCTAAAACCCCGAATTTCTCTAGATCACATATGGAAGGCCAAATTTAGCAGCACCAAACCAATAAAAATTGCATATAATCACATGGAGATTGGCAACAGAAGGTGGTGGTGATTCTTTGTTTTTTAATTAGCAGCAGTATCTTTGTTTCTAAGGTCAAATCATTTAAAGGCCATTTTTTCTCAACACCACCAATACCTCAAATCAGCAAATTCAAAGATCAATCTCAGGCTTACATAGGCCATAATGGTCAAAGTACAAAATGAATATAGCACAGCCTGCATCACTCATGGCTACTAGGCTTCCCAATTATCAGGTACCCATTTTCAACTGAGTACCTGGCAGTAAACTACGGTAATCTCAAACTAACTCAGAATATTCAAAGAGGTTTAATTTCAAAGGCAAGGCCTGCCCAGCTTCTATTCCCAGTCACTGTGCATGTTGCAAAACTACTTCAGATTAGAATTATGTATCAAAGTGGCTTTAAAAACCATAGCAGTCTTTGCCCTACCTTATCTGGTTGGACTCTTGCTCTCTCTTATCTTGCCATTTATATTCCTTATGATCCAGACAAACAGTTCCCCTCTCCATTCTTACAAGTACAAACCATTTCCAGGTCTACTGATAATGGCCTGCTCACTGACATTACAATAAGCGCACCTGGAATGGAAAAATATT
This sequence comes from Shinisaurus crocodilurus, assembly GCA_021292165.1. NCBI lineage: Eukaryota > Metazoa > Chordata > Lepidosauria > Squamata > Shinisauridae > Shinisaurus > Shinisaurus crocodilurus. The sequence continues at coordinate 33,072,213 of CM037881.1, forward strand.
GATAATCAAAATGTTTCCCCAGTAAAGCAGATTACAAAGACAAGTGCTCAAATTCCACATACAGTATAAAACTGCCTTAGATAGGGTCAGAGCACTGGCCCACCTAATGTAGTATGGTCTACTTCAGTGTTCTCCAACCTTGGGTCCCCAGATGTTTTTGGCCTACAACTCCCATTCATAGGCAGAGGTCCTGCCCATCTGATGTCACATTTGCATCCTGGTACAAGCAAAGGCTGTGCAGGGCAAGGGGGGGGGGAAGAGGGATACTAAATACAATCCTACACACATTGATAGGACCAGAGCACCACCACTACATTTACTGGAATAATACTCCAACCATAGAAAGGATGAATCCCAAGAGCCAAGGCCCACAGCCCAAGGAGCCCAAATAGAGAATAGTTCAGGAACGTGAAAAGCTGTGGCATACAATGGTCAGGAAATTGACTTTTATAGTTCATCACAGAAGACATCACATTTTATGTCTTCCTAACTATGGACCACAAATGGAAGTATGTAGAGTAAGGACTGTGAGCCAGGGGCACACTGAACAGACTTATGTAGTAGACACCAGGCCATCACAGAGGTCAATCATCTTGCAAAGGACTTCAATGGATACAGGTGTTCATTGTATTGTGCAGGCAACATTTTAGAGATGAGCTTACCTGCTTTTCAAATTTACTGGATATAAATGTCAGCATGTAGGAAATTGCTTTGGTAAACAACTTAAGGGAAGTGCCACTGAAGAAACAGTCAAATCCATCATCAAAGTGGATTTCCAGTAAGTCCTGTTGATTGACAGCCATCCCTCTTTCCACACAGCCTCTGGTTAAGCAACCCAAGGGTCAACTGGGGCCTCCAGTTGCTGATCCCCACCAAATTGGAATACCAGAGCTGCCAAACATGAAGAATAATGCTATCAGTAAGAAACAGTATGATTCTTACTGTTAAAGTTCTATAACTTGCAGTTTGCAAGAATTCTGTAAGTTTACAGAAGGCTGGGGACAAAAAAGGCGACTGCACTAAAATGTAGGAGCAGGGTACTAGACTGTTTTTTAAAGTGTGTATTGAAGCCTCAGTGTCAGCCCTTCAATATTTTTTCAGTCCTTGTTTACTGTCTTTCAAATTCCTAAGAGCCAGGCCTACACACAGCTAGGAAAAGTGTCAAAATTCCTAGCTACCAGCATACCATTTTAAGTGCCTGAGCAGTCAGGCCCCTGGGATTTTTGCAGCCCTGAAATTCAAGTCTAGAGGCCAAGCTGACACACATGCTGGAGTTTAGTGACAATCACATCTGTTCTGTGGGCAGCAGCAGTTTCCCAGAATTTTGAAGACACTCCAAAATAAAGTTGAACACTGAAAAGAAGTCTCTTTAAGAAGGAAATGAAGTTTTTTTTTTCCTGAACAAGTTACTGTTGCATCTGATCCTGTAAAGGAAGCTGAGTCACTATCTAATATCTGGCGTGGGAGGAGAGCACGCTACAGAACAAAGCAAGCCCTGGGACAACTCCATCCAAAAGTTAATTTCTGCAGAATTTGAGCATCATCTCTTAAAAAAAGATAGAGCATACAAAGATGAGACAGAGACGTCTGATGAAAGTGTGAGAAAGGTTATAGCACCCCTTTCTCTAACCGTGATTTCTGCCTGCTCACAAAATCTTCCAGAGATCCTACCCATTTCTCCCTCTGGTGCCAAACAAACCACAGAGGCGCCTCACCCTTTTTACGCACATCCCAAACAGCTATATGAACACATAGTCACCAGTCACCACCTCCCCTGCCCACAAGGAAAAGAGAGAAAGCCTAATCCATCCTTCCTATTTGTCCCTGAAGACTCACACCTAATCCACCCCCTTACTTCTTTAAAGGAGGAAGATAAACAAATCCAGCCCTGGTATGTGAGATTCAAAGCCAAATGTCACTTTAAAAAGCCAACATGGTATCTGAGCTACAGAACAAAAGACGAACAGGAATTAGTTGGCATAGCATACCAAACTACAAATCAGGAAGTCCCCATTTCAAATGAATCTTGCTTTGCCATGAGCTCAATAGGTGGCCTTAGGCAAGGCATTATTTTCTCAACCTCACTACCCTCCCCTTCTATCTGCAATATGGGGATAGTATACTGGTCTACCTCACAGGGTTGTTGAAAGGAAAAGATAATATATATTAAGTGCTTTGAATACTCAAAAATGCTATGTAATTACTAAGTATTTTTCTTTCATTATGATTTTAAGACTGCATAAATTCCTAACTAGAGAAGTCTAATAATCCTTAATACTGTATTTAGGTAACATTCCTCCTATCTTCTCAGTATGCTTCACATACATTAGTCTGCAAGCCTTACAACAACACTGTGAGACTGGCCAGCATTGTTATCCCTGTATCACAGATGGGGACCGAGTCCAAGGCTATACACAGTCAGAAGTACCTTCAAACAGGAGCAGGTGTGTTTTTTTCTGCTGCAGGGCAAGTTCTGCCCCCTCACCATTTAATCCCTGCAACCATACACATACAGTAATTCCTTGGATTGCAAGTAACTTGGTCTGAGAGCGTTTTGCAAGACAAGCAAATTTTTTTAAAAAATGTTGACTTGATAAACAAGCAAGGTGTTGCAAGACAAGTAGTCGTAGGGATGTAACCGCTCGCCTCAAGCGGGCGTAGCGGGCTGAAATCGGCCCTGCTCACGCCCGCCAGAGACTCGCTTTAATATAAGAGTGTTTTGGATTACAAGCACGGTTCCGGAACGAATTATGCTTGCAATCCAAGGTATTACTGTACAGCCCCAGGATTCAATACTGGTGCCCACCATCTGCCCCACACTTCAGGCAGACTGTCTGCATTGTTTTCAAATTTATCTGTTCCAATATTTGTTCAGTACTTTAAACATTTTACTCTAAAGGAAACTTTTAAAACTGTTTCAAAATAGGCATCTAATCAAGGCTGTACACTGCCCTGGCCTGAGAAAGGATGGGGGGGGGGGATGTAACTGGCCAATCAGTGCTGTACAAAGCCAGAACAGGCTTCCTCTGAACTCAACTCAGGGGAGAAGTCCAATGTTTGGTCCTACAACATGCTCACTGCTAAAATTATGCATGTTGGTACACACCCCAAAAGATGGCAGCAGGCTCAAGGCTATCCAATGAGTTCATAACTGAGCCAAGATTAATATCAGGGACTTCCAGCTCAAGATCTTAATCAGTAAACAAAACCAGCTACCATCAAGCATGTGGATTAAAAAAAGTTGCCCGATCAAGAGAAGCACGTGACCTGACCCATGCATGGAGCATGACATTTTCCATTCTTCCTCAAGCAGCAGCCTGCCCACCTTTCTGTTTCAGTATGGTGGGTGGGAGGGAAGAGTTTCAAAAGCAGCTAGCAATGTGCAATGGGAGGGGCTATTAGGAAAAGATAGACCTGTTGTGCATGCACACATTCTTGCATGTGCATAAAGATTGTGGCCTGTGAAATAATAACTGCTTTTATATCTAACTACTGAAATGTATATACTGTAGTATTAAAAGGCTAGATTAGATTTTTTTAAAAAAACTGAAATATATGTAATTTTTAAGTATGTAAGGGTGCGATCCTATGCATGTTTAGACAAAAAATGTCCTACAACTCATAGCATTCCCCATCCAGCATGCATAGGATTGCACCCTAAAGCAATTAAAATTATCCATCCTCATGAAAACTCTATGAGGAAGATTTAAACAGAAGAAGAATTTAAACTTTCCAATACCACCCAAAAAAGTTAACAGTAAAGCTATGCTTTGGCTCTCACCAGACTAAACTAGTTTTCAGAACTTTTATTATTTAGACAACCACAGCATGACAAGTACAGCAAGCACCTAAAAATGTGTTTTGTACATATATGTATATAAAAATAAACGAAGTACTGTACATGAGGGTGGGAAAACATAACAAAACACTTAGGGTAGATCTATCTGCTAAGCAGCAAACCCAGAATTCCCAACTCCATGCTTGCTGTATACCACTAATGTCAGGGAAGGGGACATTTGCAGGTATGAATCAGTGGGTGGGAGGGAAATATTTGAATCTCCCCCCTTTCCCCTTAACTAGGCTCAGCCTCAGATCAGAAATCAGCCTGGCTTGAGGGGAAAATACCCAAGTGGAACAGTTGTGGGAGAGAATGGGTAGATAGGAGAGTATTACACTGTCTCCCACTTCCCAAATATCCCCAGCCTCTGCAGTACTGTTACCTGGCAAAAAGAGGTATTTGGAAAACACCTGGATTGGACCCACAATGGATAACAGAAAAACCCTAGATTCCTTAATGCTGTTTCAAGGGGCTTCATTTATATATTACGTTGAGTCAGCCTTCCCCAACACGGTGCCCTCCAGATGTTTTGGACTACAATTTCCATCAACCCCAACCTGCACGGTCAATAGCTATGGTTTATGGGAATTGCAGTCCAAAACATCTGAAAGGCACCAGCTTGGGGAAGGGGTGCTTGAGTGATGCGACAACCACTATCCCATGGTTCTCCCAAGTCACTCACACCAGCAGGGTACATAGCCTGCACTCACACTAACCAGGAGAAAATAAATTAGAACTCCTTAGACCAAGGAGCACCAGCAAAGAGACTTAAAAAACAATATGCCATTATTCATACAGTGCATTTTTAGTATAGCTAGCAACCCAACTCCAGTGCTTAACTGGAGCCAAGACTTGCCAAAGCTCAGCTGTGAAACATGCGAAGTAGTAATAAAGGAGACAGTTATACTGGCACATGTTGGATGGACTGGGGAGACCTGGGTTCAGATCCTACCTTGGGCTATGAAGCTCACTTGATGACCCTAGGCCAGTCACTTCCTCTCAGCCTAACCTTGTTGTGTGGTTAAGGGCACAATCCTATGCCCTATGAATATTTAGAAAGAAAAAGTTCTAAAAACCCCAGCATCCCTCCAGCCAGCCATGCTGGCTAGGGTATGCTGGGAATTGTAGGCCTTTTTTCTGTCTAAACATTCATAGAATTGCATTCTAAAGCAGGTAGACCTATCCTGATATGCCTGAGATTCTTGGAGGAAGGGTGTGGCATAAATGTGAGAAATAATAATGTAAACACATTTCTCTGGGATTTAAGGCAAGCTTTTTTGTCTCATTTTAAAGAACGCAACTTCTAGTCAGGTTTAAGCCCTGGCATTTCTTTTTGGAAATTAAACACTGCCCAAATCCACAAATTAGATTTGTATGCATGGAACTATTAACATGAGGTCAGGTAACCTGGATAGCCTGTACCACAAAGATTTTTAGAGCTTTCTGCTGTCAGTGATGCTGGCACAAAGCCAGGGTAGCTATAAGTAAGATTAGAGATTTGATGGTGCGGTGGCAGTTAGGATGTATTGCACACTAAACACAAGATATTTCAAGTGGCTCTCTCTAAGTTTTCATTCAGTTCACACATAAACTTTTTTTTCTGTTAGCAAACTAGGTCTCAACAATTCCTAAGGCCTTAGAAAGAGCCCAGACAGTCAATTGTTTTCAAAAGGGTAAGGAAAGCAATATGTGTACACCTTATACAAGTAACCTCTGGTTTAATTCCATTCTGCCGCTCCAAGTAATCAGACTGCTGTGGAAAGAAGCTCTAAAAAGTCTTGTTTACACATTACAGTACTAGGGAGTTCAGGAGGACAGGATCACTGCATGTGATCACAGCTAGATCTATGGCCTGTGTTCCCTGTCTGCTATGTCAGAGGACTATTTCCCCTGCATTACTTGGGTCTCACAAATAAGCCTAAGCACCAAACTTTCCCCTCCCTTTTCTTCTTCTTTTTTTAAAGAGTTAGTTCTACAGTGTCAATACCAGAGACAGTAGGTGATAAATTCGGGCAATGCCACATTCAAGGAAAGAACATAACTTCTAGCAAAAGGGAAGTCTAGCCTGGATTTAGAGGGTGTTTATTCAAGAAGCCTATTGCAGGAGACATCTGAAGCTAAGCCTGGAAAGTGTTCTCATACATATAAATCCACACCTGACTCCAGGTTTGAAGGAGCCTTGGACAAAGTGACCACTGGTGGGTCCCATCTCGTCAGTGGCCTCCCTCAAGATTCTCTTGCAGGGGGAGATAGCACTTTGAGTAGCACACAGCAGTAACCAAGTCTAGCCACTAGTTTTACGTTCCCACAGTGCTCTGAAGTGATGCCACATCAAGGATATTGTGGAAAATGTATATGGCGGCTTGACCCATCCGCCCACCACTGCTCAGAACACCAGGCCAGATTTTTATTTTATTTTTGTATGGAGGGCCCAGGGCAGGGTATAAGCAGTGGACCCTGCCAATGTGCAGGGTACTGGCCCTGATGACAAGTGCTGATACTGGCCCTGATCCACACACAGGGTTATACGTTTGGAGGGAGAAGGGAAGCAAATTAGAAGGGGGAGCACAGCCAAGCACACTTCTTAACACAGCATGCTACGGGGCACCCAAGCAACTATAACTGACCACAGATCAGTCCATGCAATATCCATCTGGAGAGGTGTGAGGCATAGAGCCAACTGTTGATGAAGACAACATTCACACACACTGCAATCTAAAAACCTTAACCCACCTTCATGCCAGTTGTTCACAAAACAAGTAGAAGTAATACACACACAACACTCTTTTAGGGCACAATCCTATGCACGTTTAGACAGAAAAAGGTCCTACAACTCCCAGCATTCCCCAGCCAGCATGGGTGGCTAGGGAATGCTGGGAGTTGTAGGACTTTTTTTCCTGTCTAAACATATGTAGGATTGCACCCTTAATCTGCCAGCCTTGCCCATTTGTATGAGTGCACTCATCGCATGGAAGCACGAAGTACATTCAAAAACTACACTCCTGTAGGTCAATTTACAAATTTCTGTCCTATTTATTTGGAACAATATCCCATTCTGCATACTGCAGATCAGGTTAGAACCTTACATTCTTAGATGTTAGCTATAGTAGGGATACAGCCTTCCACAACCTGGTGCTGTCCAGACTCCAGATGTGTTGGGACTCCCAGCATCCCCAGCCAGCATGTTGTAGTTTAACACATCTGGAGCACACTAGGTTCAGGAAGACTGGATACACAAAACCAAGGGAGTGAAAAGGCCATTCAGCAGAGGGGATATAAGAGACGTGGTCTCCATAGGTTAGGTAAATTTTAAAAGATCTGCCCTCTCCCTTTAAACGGCTTTACTCTTTCAGTCAAACACCCCCTCAAAAGAACTCCATATGCATTCAAAGTAATTAAAAATATACTTATAAGTTATAACAGGTTTCTTTACCAGTATAATTCACTATTATTGCTTTAAATTGTTCAATAACAGTGTAGAATATATAGAAGTTAAAGGAAAGCAATGAAGTCATCAAGAAAAATAGTGATATATACTGATATAAATATATAGTGTCACACACAACTCCTTCTTCTCTCTCAACTCTTATTTCTGTTTCCTCTCCCACTTTATCTTATACCCCACCCAAATTTAGTAGTAATGTTCACCTTGCTTCCCATCCCCACACACACCCCAACTTTTTTTTTTTTTAGTCACTTGCACTTTTCCCCCTTGACTGTGGGAAGCGTGCCGCCATCCACGGGGGACACAACCTCCCCGTGTGTGTGTCTACTCTACACGTTCACATTCCAGGAGAGAGTGAGGGAAGAGAAGCACACCACAAACGCACTCAGACGAGCCCCCCTAAGAGATCCCGCTCAGTTCAGTACCTTCGTTCCCTGTCCCGGCTCCCTTACTCGGCCGACACTCACCCGCCCTCCACCCCATCCAGTAATCTCTATTAACTGGAAACCACCTTCTGTCTAGCTCCGCCCTGCCCCCGCCTCCGCTTCCCCGAAATTCCCCCAGCCCCGCCCAATAGGGGAGCGGGGCTCTACCTCGTCTCGTCTCCCACAGACCAATGGCATTCCTCGATGCCGGGTTCTAACCCCGCCTCCGCGTCCCCAAATTTCTCACTTGTCTCGCTCCTCCCCTTCCCTGCCTTCATGCAAATATGACAGTTGCAAGCTGGGCGCGTGAAGAGGGGCGGGGAAAAGTGACCCTGAGCCTTCCTTCGCAATGGGCGCTCATTTCACTTTACCTTCGTCTCGCACGTCTTGGCGAAGGGGGCACGTGATCTGCCCCCTCCGCGTAGACTCACTCTCAGATTCTGTGGGGAAACGGTCACGTGTTCTCTGCCGCTCATTACCTGGCGTGTTTACTCGGAAGTAAGTCCCACTAAGTTCAATAGGGCTTACAAGTAAACGTGAATGGGACTGAGTTACTGTTGCCCTGCGTACTGTGTTTTATTATAAAAATTCAGACCGCAATCCTATTCATACTTATCTGAAAGTAAGTCCCATTGAGCTCAATAGGATTTACCTCTGAGCAGACATGCGTAGGATTGCACTGTTAAGAAGAGACAGCCTCCACCTCACGCTCAAGCTTCCCTTTAGTAGGTATATACAACAGGGGTTAATACTGTTGAAAGCAGATCTCCACATGGTTTCGCCTCCTACTCCCAGCATTCTTGAGTCCTGACCACTGGCCATCGCTGGCAAGAGCTTCTGGGAGTTGTCCCAAACATCTAGAGATGTTCTGCCCACCCCTGCGAGCAGCTTTTTTCAAACTGGTGCCCTCCAGATGTGTTGGACTGTAACTCCCAGCATGCCCCAGCCAGCAGTCCAACACATGGAGGACACCAGGTTGGGGAAGGCTGATCTACAGACTTGCAGTGCAATCTTACTCAGACATAAGCCTCGTTGAGTTCAATGGGACTTAGCCTTATCTTGGTTTATACAGATTCCTTGTTCCAGAGAATCCTGGGAATTGTGTGGGCTGCTTTTTAACACCCTCACCTAACTACAGTTAGGGTGGGGGGCCAGAGCAGAACTGTTATAAAACCAATATTCATTTGTGGTGTAGATACGCTGATTCAGATTGAACCCAAACTAATATTAAAACTAGACTAATTCCCTTATTTTTCTCCATTGTATGAGAACAGAGTCTGTGACTGAAAAACAGGCTACTAGTTTAGAATAATAATTTGATTTCAGCTACTGATGTGCTGCTAATGATACATGCTCTGACCCCAATCAGGATCAATTGTGAGCTCATAAAATCAGTATCTGGAAGAACTGTTACATTGGGGGGGGGGGTGTATGCCCAGGGCAGGCTTCTGTGCTCTGCTGTCTTTAAGGGAGCAGGCAGGATGTGTGTTGTTGGTTTTATTTTCAGAGTTTCTTTCCCATTGACACCAAGGGGGGGGGGATTAACAGTGCAATCCTATACATGTCCCATTGAGTTCCATGTGGCTTACTCCAAGGTGGATATAGGATTGCAGCCTAAATATAGTTAGTGGGTCAGATCCAGGGACCTGCTGGGGTGGGTGGAGAATTTGGATCAACAGAGCTTTCAGTGGGTGGGTGGGGCCTCTGGGAGAGACCTTCTCTGTCAGTGGAAGGGCATTTCCATCCCATCCTAAACCCCCTCAGCAATCCAAGGTCTGTGTAAAAATAATAGATTAAGATGAGCATAAAATACAATATTAGTCACCTTATCACACATGCAAATCATTATTTTAATATGAATTGTTGTGTTTTCCTTGTGAAACCAAGGGCCACTGGGAGGCTGCACCCCCTGCCTCCCAGGATTAACGTCACCGGCAAGGGGGAGACCAGCCTGACCCCATACATCGACCAGAGAGGGATCAGCTGCAGGGAGCTCGCTTCACCTCTCCCTGCCAGGAAGAACACACAGCTCCAACTGACAGTTCCCTACGGCAGCAGACTCTGGCCTCATCCATTGGCCTGAGAACCAAGGGCCACTGGGAGGCTGCACCCCATGCCTCCCAGGATTAACATTATGGCAAGGGGGAGACCAGCTTTACGCCATACATTGGCCAAAGAAGGAAAAGCTGCAGGGAGCTGTTTTGCCCTTCCCTGCCAGAAAAACAAAAACAAAAACACTCATCTTTAAGAACCTAACTAACAACTGGTGTCTGAGTTTTGCTTTCTTCCTCCTCCCTCCCAATCCCTTTTCCTTTTGTGTCATGTCTATTAGATTGTAAGTCTGAGGGCATGGAGTGTCTAATATTAATTTTGTAAGCCACTCTGGGAGCCTGTTTTGGCTGAAGAGCGGGGTAAAAAATGCTGTAAATAAATAAATAATAAATGGAACCAAACTGTTTCAAGTGTGTCAAACTAGTTACTAATACGATATTAGCCTGTACCAGAACTATGCTCGGAAAAGTCAAACAAAGCTGAACTGGAACTGAACCAGAAAGCTTCATCATTTGGCTTCCTAGCTACAGCCATGTCACTCTTATAATACATGAACATACAGCACATCATAATATTTCTGTGTCATTTGTCATGTTTCTTTTAATCCTATACATTCTCCAAGGAACCCAGAACAGCGCATGTAGGCTTTGTTTTATTCTCACAATAACCTTACGAGGTAGGTTAGGCTGAGATATAGGCCCGGTTTGCATGTAACAGCAATTCCTGGGTTATTTAACCCAGAAATTGCCTAGTGGGAACATGTGAGTGTGCTGCCTCCCATGTGCTCGTCACTTCCGCTTTCAATCAACAACCTGTTCCTGGGTTTGTGACATCCAAGTCCAAAAACTCAGGGTTGTTTAGGGTTTAAATAATCCAGAGTTAACCCAACAACAAACCATGGGTGATTGCTGGGTTAACTCTGGATTGTTTAACCCTGAAATAATCCAGAGTTCTGGGTTCAGACATCATGATAACAACACAGGAATGGGGCATTTCTGGATTGTTGATTGAAAGCAGAAGCGAGCACATGGAGATGGCGCACTTGCTTGCTCCTGCTCGGCCCTGGCAATTTCTAGGTTAAACAAACCAGGAATTGCTGGTACATGCGAACCAGATCATAGTAAAATACTTTTCCCAAAGCCACTCAAAGTCATTTCATGCGTACGTGGCTTCCCCAGTAAGTACATCAGTGTTTCTCACAAGAAATGCACAGTATGAAGGGGAGAAATGCACCTCCAAATATGCCAGGGGTGGGCAGCTTGTGGGCCTCCAGAAGTTTTGGCCTACAACTCCTGTCATCCCTCAACATCAGCTATGCTGGCTAGGGCTGATGGGAGTTGTAGGCCAAAACACCTGGAGGGCCACAAGTTGCCCGCCCTTGAAATATGCAGTGAACATGCATGTTGTGGGAGTCCCTTAGTTTAAGGATACACAGCTCCCTTAGAACTTTTAATGTTTACCTCAGCGAACACTGATTGAACTCCTTTCCATCTGGACTGCCATGTAATCTGTGAACTACTTCTCCACGAGCTTGTGAGCAGGGATTTGAATCTGCATCTCCTCTGTCCAAACCCCAAAAGTCTTCCCACTACATAGAGTGGATAATATATCAAGTATCTTGCATTAGCCATGCCCGGGGGGGGGGGGGATGAGCTAGCTGATGATCTTCGGGTTCTGTGTTTCTATAATAGGACAAAACAGACACATAGGGCACACAACATGCCTCCCCACTTTCCTATGCCCCTTAATTATTCAGGAGCACTTTTATCTATATTTTTATTCATTACATTTTTATACCACCCAATAGCCAAAGCTCACAATACCCCACATTCTCTGATTTGAATAAGCAAGGACAACTTTTAGGCTTCCTTCAGGTTAACATTTTTGTGTGGGAAAAGCTGTAGGAGGATGAGGCCACCCCAAAAATGAAATGTAGCCTAAGTACAGCTCCTGGCTTACCTGGGGAACAATGTTGTGGTGGCACGGTGGTCCTGGTGGGGAGGCTGAGCCGGGGCAGCTGAGCCGGGGCAGTGGTGTCAAGTTTGCATCCATGTGGGGGACAGGGAGCCAATCAGGGCCAGAATGGCTTGGCAGGGGCAGGGCTTTGCTGGGGGACTGGAGGGAAAACCTCCCTCCCTCTAGTCCATCACAGACCTCCCACATGGCTTTGGCACTGCCATCGCCGACTTCACCACTCACCCACTGCAGGATAGCTCATTTCTTGTTAGTCGCCAGTTAAGGGGACTGGGAAGGAATTTTACCAGGGCACAGATTCATACCACGGTGCAGGGTTTTCACCTTCCCCCGGCGATTATGGATTTGTTTGGCTTGACAAGTATAACTGTAAGGTTGGTTATAAAAGCTTTCAACTCTTAAATCATCACAACTATGTAGGCGTGGAAGGCATTGGGCTGGATCCACTGGTAAGGGGAACAGGACTGGGCTCCCTGTTTTCCCCTTCAAGAGGAGATCCCCTGTAAGGGACCGTGGGGCAGGTGGTGTGGTATTAAGACTCAGCTCAGTGTGGGGCTGCAATCCGGCCACACCCCAGGGAGGCAGGAAGGGGCTTACTTCAATGGTCTGTACCATGAGATGTACCTCTGACTCCTGCCCCTGACTGCACTGAGGCCCCTGGCAGACGGACCAGGGTAGAGGGATCGGACTGCAGGCGGGCAGTCCGATTAAAGGACCCATGCCCTATGCCTCCACCAACTCTATTCTAAGCTGAAACCACTGAACTTGTGACCAATTATTTAACCCACCCAAGTCTATGTCTGAATTTGTTCCCCCCCCTCCCTGTCCTGCCCCAAAGGGACTAGCTGCTGCACACAATAAATGCATGAGCACTCCAAGTATATGCAGTTAAAAAAGAAACCTGGCAGCCCTCACCTCCAATTCCACGTAGTTTAATACTTTCCCTTCTCAGATTAAAAGTACACGATTTGTACTCTCTGTATGGAAACCAACAGGTTAGTGAGGTAAGCAAGCCACCCACATCATGCGTGCCTTTTTGTCAGGAAGGAAACAATGCGTCAGCATATAGTGTGCACCAAGCAAGAATCCAGAGTATTTAGCTGAAATAAAAGACAAATAATTGTTTACTTTTGGATAGCTCAGACATTGTTCATGGCTTGTGGCTAAAAATATGTGTGTGTGTGTGTGTGTGGATTGGTCAGTTCCCAAGGGTGTGAAAAATAAATAAGACCATGGGGTCTAATGGAAGATCTGTGTTGTTTCTCTTCCCCCAAGAGTGACATTAACTTCCTGGGGAAAGGGAAATGAACACCACAAGACCCAAACTATAAAAATAATGGTGTTGGTTGGTAAGGCTAGAGCAGTACCTTTCCTGGCATAGAGGGAGTTGTAGGAAGATTTGAGAATCTCTACTAGAGAATGACACATCAGGTCCATAACATGTTGCAGGGAGAGGACACATTAGTGGTCAGGCTTTATAAGAGTTCAGCATGTTTTGCTCAAGTGCCTGTGGGGTTGTTGTTTTTTTTACTGCTTGCCAATTTAGATTTTCTACAAACTCAGCCCCTTGTTTTGCAGCCTTTACTGTTTTGATGAACACACATTAATCTGTATCATTTTTTCCCCTTTCTAAAATCATTGACTGATTCTTTTCATTTTAAGTATGTCTAGTATGGCCCTTATTGGTCACAGTAGTTAAACACATTTCAGGAGCAATCCTATGGCCCCTAGACAGTGTCAGAGAGGCCATAGGATATTTTCAGATTCTCAGATCGGAGGTAAGAGACACCGTTCTGACCTTGGAGCTGGGAATCGGAGCTCTGCCCCCCACCCCCTCACAGGTGGAAAGAACTGAGCCGGCTGCTCTCCAAGGTCGGGAAAGTAACCTCGGAGAGGGGGGGAAAGGGGGCATTCCAATGGGTGGGGAGGGAAGGAGACTGGAGAGGCCAGGATACTATCCTGAAATGCTGTTGCTAGACAGGCAAAAAAGCCCATCTAGCAAAAATGCAGGGCGGGAGGATGGGGAGGCGAAGATCATCTCCACCTCTCCTCCTGCCCTGCATAGGAAGAGCGTAAGCCTCCTAGTTCGGGGGCTTACGATCTTCGCAATAGGATTGTGCCGTTAATCACACTGAAACCAACACAAAATGAGCACACTGCAGGTGAAAGCATCAGCCACCTGTAGTTGAGAATGTTCCAGAGGCATTCATGGGAAAGGAAGATGGGAACAGACAGAGGCCCTCACTTTGCTTTGAAGCAATCCCAACTGCCAGTAAGAAATTTTGTTGTTAAAAAAAAATATTAAGAGGGGTAGAACAGCTCAGCAGGTTCCAAGAAAGGTACCCAAGGCTGCACCGGTGCCCATAGACACCGCATTGCCTACCTGTGGATGACGGCCATGGTGTTTTTATAATACTTGATTTCTCACAAATATAAAACTTAAGTAGAAGAGAGCAGGCAGGAACTCAGTGCAAGTGGCAGTAGTCCTGAAGCAGCATGAATTCTCCCAAATGCAACCAGTATGCCTTTAAAGCTGCTTCTTGCCAGCCATTGCAAAAAAAACAACAAAAAACCCTCAAGAGTTCTGTCACTTTCACCGGGTCTATTCCTACTGTCAATCTGTTTATCTCTAGTTCCAACCCAAGCTGGTGGGCACGCGTGTACAATAATTAATAGCCACCAGCCAGCAAAAACCATAAGTGTCTTTTAAAGAAAGAATCTTCTACCCATCATGTCCATTAAGAAAGTAATTTTAGCTATTAGCTATACAAAAACCTAAAGAAAAAGTCAGTTCCTCAGAACAATCTTTCTAAAAATCCTTTTAGTTATCCATGGCAATATTTTTTAGTCCTTTTTTAGTAATCCATCACCATGAGGTTTTTATTGTGTCCAATATACACACACACGCACACACATACACCAGTGTTTGTCACACTATTGCCTGGTTGCCATGAGCCATAAAACCCTTCATTTACCTATCTAACCATGCTGCTTGAGAATAAACATTGCCAGTTCCTTCAGCCTCTCTCATACACTGTGCATCCCTAAGCCTTTTAAAGAGAAAGGACAGGTTTAGGTGTGGCCTTATCCATACTTGTCTTTCCACATCCCATTTGTTTCTTCACCTGTTTTACACCTGACATGTCTTTTACATCATAATTGTCAATTTGGCTGTCACAAATGACAGGATCACCTCATGCTCCCTTCACCTTTAAACCTCTGGACATTGTTGACAGCAAAGAGGGTCTCCTGGTAGCTACCTTAGATGAATCACTATGGGAACTTACAAGGCCTAGGAGCTCTGGCTGGGATCACAGAATCATAAAATCATAGAAAAGTAGAGTTGGAAGGGGCCTACAAGGCCATCGAGTCCAACCCACTGCTCAATGCAGAATCCAGGTCAAAGCATCCTTGACAGATGGCCGTCCAGCTTCACCTTGAATGCCTCCAGAGTGGGAATGCCCACCACCTCCCTAGGTAGTTGGTTTCATTGTCTTATTGCTATGACAGTCAGAAAATTTTTCCTGATGTTTAGGTGGAATCTGGGTTCCTGTAACTTGAGCCCATTATTCCGTGTCCTGCAAACTGGGATGATTGAGAAGAGATCCTGGCCCTCCTCTGTGTGACAACCCTTCAAGTACTGGAAGAGGGCTATCATATCTCCCCTCAGTCTCCTCTTCTGAAGGCTAAACATGCCCAGTTTTTTCAGTCTCTCCTCATAGGGCCTTGTTTCCAGTCCCTTTATCATCCTAGTTGCCCTCCTCTAAACCCTCTCCAGTTTGTCTATGTCCTTCTTAAATTGTGGTGCCCAGAACTGGATGCAGTACTCAAGATGAGGCCTAACCAGTGCTGAGTAAGGGGAATTATCACCTCATGCTATTTGGAAGCTATACTTCTATTAATGCAGCCCAAAATAGCATTTGCCTTCTTTGCAGCCACATCGCATTGCTGGCTCATATTCAGTTTGTGATCTACCACAATTCCAAGATCCTTCTCACTTGTAGTATTGTTGAGTCAAGTGTCCCCCATTCTGTAACTCTGCATTTGGTTTCCTTTCCCTAGGTGCAGCACTTGGCATTTATCCCTATTAAATTTCATTCTGTTGTTTTCGGCCCAGTGCTCCAGCCTATCGAGGTCACTCTGAATTTTGTTTCTGTCTTCCAGAGTATTAGCTGTTCCACCCAACTTTGTGTCATCTGCAAATTTGATAAGCATTCCCTGCACCTCCTCATCCAAGTCATTAATAAAAATGTTGAAGAGCACTGGGCCCAGGACCGAGCCCTGTGGTATCCCGCTCGTTACCTCTCCCCAGTTTGAGAAGGAACTATTGATAAGCACTCTTTGAGTCCGATTCTGTAGCCAATTGTGGATCCACCTGATAGTTGTTCCATCTAGCCCACTTTTAGCTAGCTTGCTAATCAGGATATCATGAGTCACTTTGTCAAAAGCTTTGCTGAAGTCCAGATATATTATGTCCACAGCATTCCCACAGTCCACAAGGGAGGTTACCCGATCAAAAAATGAGATCAGATTAGTCTGGCTTGACTAGCTAAACATGCATAGGATTGTGCCCTAAAAGAACCTTCCCCATGATTAGCTTGATGTTAAAAACATGCTCACACACAGTGATGTTCACAGATGTCTAGAATCATATCTAGTTTGGCATAAGATTAATAGTGACTCGCAACAATTATCTAACACAGGCTGTAAGAACTGTCACCTCCTTGGTCTTTATCTCATCAGTGATCATCACTGTACAAATATTTCAAGTTAGCTCATTCTAACCAGTCAAAACAATTGGATATGCAGTTAACTACTGTTTCATGAACAATACCTTGTTAAGTATTGTCAGATTCAGCGCATTTGTAAAGTATGACCCTTGGCAACATGATGGCATGGCACCTAATTAGGATTTTGTTGTTTTAATTAATGAATCTCATTAGTGAGTGTATGTATAACTCTGAAAATGCATGATCAAGATTTATGAATACAGGCAACATTTTGTATATCAATTAGGGCTAGAAAATGCTTCAGTGGAAGTTGCCCTCCAGGCTGCTTCCAGATGGAGGGATCCTTGTGCTATCAGTTAGGAGGCGCTGTGCAGCTATTCCATCTTTTCTTCCTTAATGGATTTTCCATGGTGAGAAAAAAGGGCAGAAGAAGTGGTGGTGGTGGTGGTGGTGGGGAAACAGGGGGGTCACGAGAGAATATATCATTGTCTGGACTCCCGTAAAATTCCACGAACGAGGCAGGGTGATAGTGTGATAAAAGCCTCACCTGGAAGCACCCCCAAGTCACTTTCTGTTCGTGGCTTTTTTGGATTCCCAGCAAAAGAGATCTCACCCCAAAAGTAGTTTGTGGTGGTAATTAAGTGGCCAATTGCATTGCCTTCTCAAATCCCAGCCACAGCCTCAACCCGAAGTTAGCACAAAGCTGAAAGCAGATGTGCTGTGCTTGGTTTTATCCACTAACAGTGTAATATGGAAATCCAAAGTCCAACCCAAAACCACGTAGTGAGTGTATAGTCTTCTCTCTCTATGGCTGGGGTCCAGACCAGAAGACCTTTAAGAGAGGGGGAAGTGCTATTTTAATATTTCACCTAGGTTGCCAAAAAAATACCTAATGCCATGCCTTTATTAACTTGATTTGGGCCCGAACACACATCACACAAGCCTAATGCAGAGCTTTTTTGAAACTTGCCAGAAATTTCTACTGCAGGCTGAAACTGTAATGATAGCAAGGGACCGGAAGCAGGAACCAGAGTGCTCGGCACGTAGTTGTATATAAGGAAGGACTAGGAGTAATGGGGGAACACCAGCGCAGCAGTCATTTTATATTATACTTGTAAGAATTGCAAAGTTCAAATAAAGTTCAGTCATTGCACAACAATACCCTGTCTGCAGGAACTTCACCAGAAATTTGTATCCAGAACTGAGGTATTTCAGTATTACTGCACACATACATATCACCATTGTGACATCTCTCATGTGCAATATTTCTGGTTTACACACTTTCCCATGGTGACTCCTTAAATAGTGCATCGTTTTTCAATCAGTTTCTACTGATGATCCATTCCTTTGCTTGTCAGTGGCCCAGCTGGGTGGTCAGCATTTCCTCAATGAGAGCTAATCAGCCAACCTAATGCCCTCCAAATGTTTTGGACGTCAACTCCCATCACCCTCAGCCATCATGGCCAAATGGTTAAGAATTCAGGGAGTTGTAGTCCAAAACATCAGGGAATGCATCAGGTTGGGGAAGGCTGGGTTTGAAGATGGTCTCTTGATGGACTCTTGAGTGTTAGCCATCACTACTTGGAGGAGGTGACCCTCCCATCTAAGGGGAGGGGCTGATATAAGGTATGTTTGTGTGTGAAGGAACAAAATGAGGCAGTTTTGGGAAAGAGCCAGAAGCACACACACACACACACACATTGTAAATAAACCAAATATTACAAAAATCCTATAAGTTTCACCCAAGGGAAGCCAAAACCACGTAGTGCTACCTTTCAAACTTCCCACCACTTGCAAACGTGGGAAGTGTGTTACATAATACACTGGCACTAAGTTTCATATTTTACTGATGTACAGAAGGACAGATAAAAGGAAGTGCTTCTTCACATGGCACATAGTTAAACTATGGAATTTGCTTCCACAAGATGTAGTTATGGCTGCCAACATGGATGGCTTTAAAAGTGTTTTAGACAAATTCATAGAGGATAAGGCTATCAATAGATACTGGTCATGATGGCTATATATTACCACCTTATCAGTATGCTTCTCAAAACCAGTTGTAGGGGAACATGAGTGGGATGGTGCTGTTGCACTTGTGTCCTGCTTGCGGGCTTCCCATGGGCATCTGGTTGGCCAACCAGGCTCTCATGTTCTTATAAGGCTTTCTCAGTCATGGAGCCAGCCCAGAGCTGTAGAATGCCCGGCTACGAGAGGCCCATCTGACTCCATCGCTGTTGGCTTTCCACTTAATGGTGAATACATGATTCTTTGGTAGAGCAGTTGAGGGAGAACCTGTTACTGATGGTGATTCTTTATCCAGTTGTTATCTCTGGTGGTTCTGCTGTGGTATCTCCCCCTACTTTTTGTTGCTGATTGTGTTTTAATTATTACTGTTGTTTTAAGTGGACTGTTCGCTGTCTGGAGTTGGGGGGAACACATTCACTGTGGGTTTGTTGAAAAAACTGCATAACTGGTTAACTGTGGAGATACTTTCCTCACATGCAAACCAAATTATTAGGCCTAAATTATTTCACAGTTCAACCTCACAATTTTTCACAATTTGTAAAGATTCAGATCTGAGGATCCGTAGTACAGGTCGACTGTAGAATTCCATAGGCTGATACCTTTTGTCTATTATTACGCGACTTTATACCAGATGTCTAACAAAGCCTCTCTACTATGTCCCTTTTATCTGTCTCCTAAATTGGGCACTACATCAAAGGGAGCTATTAAGAGGGATTTTTAATTACTGTGACCTAATATTTTATGAAGTCAGATCAATTAGATTTAATCTTCGTTGAAAAACATTAAAGCCCAAAATGTGCTGATCAGAACAGTTAACACACAGCTGTAACAGAAGAACGAGTGGAAGAATGGTCAGCAGCAGGAGCCAGATGGAATTATGGGTGGAGTCAATTGAGAAAGGCAGTTAGAAGTGGGAGCTGACATAGACAGTGGGGAGTTAAGATACAGCGAGTGAGTTGAATTAGGATGGACAGAGATGACAGACCGGGTTCATATAATCACTGCAGCCCACTGTGGCTTATTTAAGCTTATTTAAGCCACAGTGGGTTGTGGTGCATTCTGCCCCCACCCTTTTGAATATTCAAGAGGGTCACCATGGCTTATCATGACATCTGAACCCAGTGAGGGTGGGTTGTTGGTGTGGTTAAGAAACCACCCAAACCCTAAAGCAGCCCATGGATTCTGGGTGGTTTGTTGACCACACCAATAACCCACCTACGCTACGCTGGGTTCAGATGTCACACAATAAGCCATGGAGACTAGCCACCACAGCTTGAATATTCAAAATGGCTGCTGGCACATGCTACAACCTGTCGTGGCTTATAAGCCATGGTGGGTTGTGACAATCATATGAATCGGCCCTTGTGAACAGGATCGGAGATAGGGCTTTTCTACATGTGGCATTTATAGTGCAGTCGTCATTCTCTACTCACGGTTGTTTATGGGTTCTTTAGATGAGGTCATGACTCTCCAGTTCCACTTCTGTGTCTGGCCAGCACTTTCAGCTAGTTTTTTTTTAGAGCAGGGAAAATGGCTGGGGCATGCTGGGAGTTGTAGGCCAAAAACATCTGGGGACCCAAGATTGGAGAACACTGCTAGTGCTATAGCCCCTGGACAGTGTCTACTGGGCCATAGGATACTGGGGATTGCTTGCTCTGAGGCGGTAGACAGAGCTACAGCTTGGGAGGGGGGAATCTGCACTCAGTTTTCCCTACTCCCACCCCTCCCAGCTGCCGCTGAAAGCTCCCTGGCGGCTTCTTCTCCCAAGGGTCAGCGTCGCAGCCTTGGAACAGGATGGGGAGGGAGGAAAGGGTGTGTGCTGGTGGGCAGGAAGGGGACAGAAGAGGACTTGAATCCAATGGATCCACAAGCCTCTCAGTTCCTGCCCCTGCCCCCTTAAAGGGATTGCACCCTTAAAGAGAGCAGAGCATGGGTTGGGTGTGTGCCCTGAGCCCACAGGATAGGACAGCCTCTGAACCTTTTTATGCGATAGCTATGTGGTGAAGACATGTGACCATCTTGATGTCCCTAGGTGAAGAGATTGCAGCTCTCCATGTCCTGAAAAAATCTTTCGAATCCAGGTTGAGCCAAAAGGTGGTGTGCTACAATCTGAGTAAAAGGTGGAACCTTAATGAAATCTCTATGCTTTCCCTCTCCAGTTCAAGGCAATTTCCCCATATAAAGAGAACTGGGCAATTTTTAGGCATGTGGGATCTACTCAGTTGTTTTTTTTAACAGAACCCCAAGATCCACCAGCTGGAGCAAAAGGCATACACAGAGGGTCCTCCCAAATGGATGGCTCCTAGCGCTACAAATCAAAAGGTACTGTGCACCTATTCTGTCTTTTCCTCCTTAATGGATTTTTTCTGGTTTAAAAAAAAAGATGGAAGAAACAGATGGAGATAAACACGGGAGGCTTACAAATGGACAGGTCTGTCTCAAAGTACTTTGGTGCCCCAGGTGAGGTACAATTCCCCACCACCCCCAACAACAACGTTACCACTATTAGTTCCTGAACAGCATGAAATGGGTTCATGGAGGGAAAAGAAACATGAGTTTCCTGGGATATTGATGTCTTATATTTTTAATTTCTTTAACATTGCAACATTTATTACTGTCACTCTCCTATAAGGTGCTGTAAACATTTGTTTGGAATACAGTATATGCATCCTTTAAACCAGTGGTCTTCTGCTTGTCCAGACCCGAGACCCACCTCTGATTCTCAACCTGAAACATGGAACCCACTTTCACATTTCGTTTATATGGAGGGGGGTAACAATCCACACAGCCACACAAAAGCACTTCTTTGGACACACATTCTCCTGTTCCACAAACAACTCCCATTGCGCTCCAATGCCCTCATTGGCTGCGTGCCCTGCAAAAAAGCTAGCTGACTGGTTCTTCTTGTTGCCTCTCACACTGGGGAAAATACTGTGATTTAAAATGGCATGTGGCTGCAGCTGGGACAGGCCAATGCAGCATTTTCCTTTATCGCATGCCAAGCCTTGTCCAGCCACCATTGCTGGTGCCTGCCTGGGGGGTTGTTTGGTGCCATAGATCTCTTGACACCCTAGATGACAACCCACTTTGCCTTCCCCTAGAAATGGCCCTCCAAATGGTAAATTAGATCATCTGACCCCCTCCCCTAACATTCTGCGTTTGAGGCGGGGAAATTGCAGAATAAAAGCTTCATCTAGAAGCACCCTTAGAATTAAAGAATTCTGAGCCCAGGAGCTTGTTTTGAGTAAGTTACCAGAAGAACTGAACACAGCTCAGAAGTCTTTCCTCATAAAAATCCACTCCTGGTTACCAGAAGCTTTTTCCATTTCAGCGGTATAATTTAGGGCCACAGAGGGAGTAATTTTGTTGCTGTTATTGTTAAACAAATTCGCAGTCAGAAATCCTTGCCAATCCATGAAAATCACCCAGAGATTTAGCAGTGGATCCAAATTTACCTTCTGACCACCCCTGCAGCCGTAGGAATCAGATCACAGTATATAAGAAGCAGCCTTGGGGATCTCTGCTCCAGAAGCCATGTATATTCTGACCCTAACATACTTACTTGGAAGTAGGTTCCAATGATTTCCATAGGGCTTCCTGAAGACAACATTCTTAGAACTGCGGTTTTGACTTTAGTATCCATCCTTGTCTTAAAATATCTTGGTTACTTCCATTTCAATGTCACAAAACAAACAGATTGACTGTGACAGTCACAGAGGAAATTCATATTAGGCCCAGCAATGTAGATAATGAACTTTGCTCTTAGCAAGTGGGTTATTTGGAAAATCATAAACCATTCAAAGCAAGTGTATTTGCAAATAAGCTAGTTCAGTGTGACTCACAGCCCAAGGGTGAAGGTTTGGCTCTGGAGGTCTACTTTAGACTTTTTGGCTATGTTAAACCACCATTCATTTCCACCAGGTGTTCCTAGTATTGTCTCCCCGCCCCCCCCCCCCCCGTCCCGGCGTTCCCTTGCTCAGATATGACCCTGAATGAATTATCCTTTATTAAGAGGTCTCCAGCATTCTTTTAATTTGATCCCATTGAGGTTTTCTCCTGAAACCCCTTAGGAGGTGAAGCTGCAGTTAAAAATCTGTTGTTACCTGTCAGTCTACCATAGGAATGTAAACTGCCTTCTAGCACAATTTATGAAGGGATGAATAATAGCAGCTTTTCTACCTTGGTTGTGAACACGTATCAGCTTGGAGACTCACTGAAGTTTTCACAACAGTCTAGGGCAGGGTTAGGCAACCTTTTGGGGCCCATGGGCACATTTGAGAAACCGTCTTGGGCACCACCACAAAATGGCTGCCAAGGGCGGTATGGCTGGCCACAAAGGACAAGTAACCTGGCCAAAAGGCAAAATACAAGGCAGAGGTAGAGTCTTAACCCCAACTCACTAAGCAACTCCTTTGAAGCCACAGTTTTCAGCACCCACAGAAACCTATTTCTCAGAAGGCAAACTCTTTTTCTCTCCCACACCTCTCTGCAAACTGACACTATTTCCCCCCCACTCTCACTCTGAGTCAACAACACCACTCATAGATGTTCTCTCTCTTTGACAGACAGACAAACACACAGCCAGTGTGGTGTAGTGGTGAGAGTGTTGGACTGGGACTCGGGAGATCCGGGTTCTAGTCCCCGCTCGGCCATGAAACTCACTGGGTGACTTTGGGCCAGTCACTGACTCTCAGCCTAACCTACCTCACAGGGTTGTTGTGAGGATAAAATGGAGAGGAGAAGGAGGATTATGTAAGCTGCCTTGGGTTCCTTGCAGGAAAAAAGGCGGGGTATAAATATAATAAATAAATAATATTTCTTTCTCTCTCCCTCTCATATCTTAATTTGCTAAGAATGGATTTGAGTCCCATTATGTAGCCCAGAGGCATTCATGCAAAATGAAGATGGCAGCAGCTGGAGGCCCCCACTTTGCTAGAAGTGATCCCAGCTGCCAGTAAGAAAATGTGTTAATTTAAAATGGGATGGGTCAGGTACCTTAAGTGGTGCCAAGTAAAGTGTCTATGGACACGTTTGGGCCTGCAGGCACCACATTGCCTATCCCTGGTTTAGGGCACAATAAATGAGGAATTTTGCACTTGCAGTTCTGAAATCATACCTTTAAAAAATGCCATTTCTGGGTGAGACTTTTTGAAGCAACTTATATTAAAATCAGGTGGATTTGGGCCCAGGTAAGTCAAGAAATGTAGATTCCCAAACTGAAACTAATTCCTGGGACAAAGTTTCTCCTTTCTCTTTTGCAATGAAGAGAAGGGCCTGACAATACAAGAAGAGAGCAATGGGCCTCTCTGAATACTAGTTTATTTATTTATTTATTTATTATTATATTTGTTAATCGCCCATCTGGCCGGTCACCTGGCCACCCTAGTTGTTGTGGAACAGCAATGAGAGAGGGCTCTTGCCATTCAGGTCCTGCTTTGGGGCTTCCCATAGACATCTGGTAGACCACTGTGGGAAACAGGGTAATGGACAAGATGAAACCTTGGTCTGATCCAGCAGGCCACCTCTTACGTTATGTTCTTACGAGCAAGGTATGTGCTGGTTACTGCTACTAGGAAACCCGTCTCTTATCTTTGCATGTCCCAGAACAGGAATAGATGTACAGCCATGTCAGCACTACAACTCCCAACATGCTTTCTTAGGCAAAGAGTGTACATTGAGGTAAAGTAGGGCATCTCCCCAGAGCAATGTATTTTGACACGAGATTGGCTTATGAGGTGTGGAAAGCCTATGATAAAGCATACTCTGGGACCCCACATGCTTCTGACCAGAAATCATGCCTTTCTTCTTGTCTATCCTGAGCCACTCAAATGCAACCATGTCCATGCATGCACATGTGCTTGCCTTGCACACATCAAGAGCCCCCTTCCCATCTGTTCATTCCATGCATTCTACCCTTCTCCTGAAATATTCCACATTGCAGGTATTATTGCTTCTGCCAAACAGACTTACAGGTGTTGTAGCCAGTCCTATCAATATGTCATGGCTGCACACTTGGCATTGACCAGTAGGAGAGTTATGCCACTGCAGCTGGGCCATCCTCCCAATAATGGCACACCTGTTTATTTATTTATTTAATACATTTTTATACCGCCCAATAGCCGAAGCTCTCTGGGAGGTTTACAACAGTTAAAATCATAAAATACAATATAAAATATAAAATTTAAAAACACAGATTAAAAACAAACAGCAGAGCTAGCAGCAGCAGTTATAATAACGGAATTAAAAACAATTACAAGATTAAAATGGTTAAAATGATTAAAATGCCTGGGAGAACAGAAAGGTCTTCACCTGGCACCGGAAAGAATACAAAGTAGGCGCCAGGTGAACCTCTTTGGGGAGCTCATTCCATAACTGGGGTGCCACAGCAGAAAAGGCCCTCCTCCTAGTAGCCACCTGCCTCACTTCCTTTGGCAGGGGCTCTCGGAGAAGGACCGCTGAGGAAGATCTTAGTGTCCGGGCAGGTACATATGGAAGGAGATGATCCTTCAGATACCCTGGCCCCAAGCCGTTTAGGGCTTTAAATGTTAGCACCAGCACTTTGAATCAGGCCCGGAAACAGACTGGCAGCCAGTGCAGATGAGAAAGCACTGGCATAATATGTTCTCGTCGGCCAGTCCCAGTTAATAATCTTGCTGCCCTATTTTGGATCAGCTGAAGTTTTCCACCCTGCAATAATCCTGAGGGCTAGAAACTTACTCCTTGCACTTTGTACCGGCAAGGTGGCAAAAACACTACTCATGAGTAAGTAGCCCTTTCTGCCATATGAAGCAATAGGGTTGGCTCCTTAATCATAAATCAGTTTTCTGGCTGAGAGGACTCCCATATTCTGCTTTTCTTGGAACCCTTCCCAGTCATCAGAGCTACCTGATAAAGGGCTGTAACATGTCTTTCAGCTACGAAGGGTTCTGTTTCAAGCCAAGAGATCTAATATTGCCCAAAAGCCTGTTGAGACACCAGTGGGAATGATGCAACCAATCCCAGAAGTGGAGTACTGATCCTCCTCGGATCAGATAGAAATGGCACTAGCTTTTCCCAGGACCTATCCTGGGGGGGGGGGGGGGGGGGAGAACCTGGTGTGAAAAATGCAGTCTTCTGTATGGGGTTGTGTGGACAGGAATGGGCGTACGTTCTGGCACAGTTGAGTACAACGCCAAATTTTCTACCTACACGCCTGTACCAAATACGGTAGTATTTTGCTCCTTGTGCTGATCAGACCACAGGCATTCTGAGGCTGCAATTTTGAACACATTTACTAGAGCAGTGTTCTCCAACCTTGGGTCCCCAGATGTTTTTGGCCTACAACTCCCAGCTGGGAGTTGTAGGTCAAAAACATCTGGGGACCCAAGGTTGGAGAACACTGTACTAGAGAGTAAGCCCCATCGGTCACAGTGGAATTTCTATCTGAGTAAATGTGCATAGGATTGCACTGTAGGATTCCTTTTAGTTGCAAGTGCTGTGGCCGCAGTCACTAGCCCCTGTCTTGTGAAAAGAGAATAGCCACTAGACTCTACAGCTGCAGGGGGGTTTAGAGGAGTTCAGTGCAAGGAGCGAGACAGTGATGCCCATGTTGGGGAAATTTCCGGTTCACTGCATCCTAGTAGGGTTCAACATACAGCTAGGGCCATAGTCTGTGCTAGAGTGACTGGGTGAAAAAGAGAGAGGGCTCCTGCCCTTTTCATAGTTGTGTGGAAGAAGGAATTTCAGCAGGAGTAAATTGTCATTAACAACTATAAAAAGGGCAGGAGCCCTGTCGTCTTTTGCATCTGGCTACCCTGGTCTGCACCTTATGAAACATACGTATATGTTAATCCGACCCTTGTTTTCATCACATAACAACCATCTACACAGGGCAAATGGTGATTGGAATATTCACAGGTAGTAAAGTTCATCCCAGTTTACTGCATTTACATAGCCCCAAGTTGACTTTTGGGAGTTCCCAAATTGAGCCGATATCATAATGTGGGAAAGTGCATTACATGTACGCTACAATGCCTCTGTTTTTTCCCTTCTTTCCCTTCTGGTAAAAACATGAAAGGCAAAGCTCTGAAGACTACTGTTGCTTCCTCCAGGGCATTATCTTCCATTCGAATTAAAAAGCTAGTTTTTCTTATGTGGTCACCATAAATTCAGTGAGTTGGATCCACATTTAAACTGGATCAATTGTGCTGGTGGAAGTGGACTTCCCCACCACCGCCTTCCCACAGCAGCCCCTCCAGCCCCCTTAAAAGTGTTACACAGAGAGTCAGGAGACCCCGTTGAATGGTGCTGAGCTGTGGTATGAAGGGGAGGTGGATCCCTCCAAAATCAGGTACCTTCCACAAGGGGAGCCCTTCCTCTCATGGAAGGTAGATCCTGGAACCAACCCAACTGTTGGATAACTAAAATTGCAGTCAAAACCTATGGCTCATGTTTCACCAGGTAATTGGGTGAAATGGTTAAGATCACTGATACCTTCTAGGGTGGTTTTCCTAGAAGGTACTCATTGAATTATTAACAGCCTGAACAGGAAGTGGGCGTTGCTCCCAGCTTCTTCCTTTTTTCTGTTCAGACTCTAGTGAGCGTGGCACCACCAGGTTGTTGTCTCCACGTGGTCCTTGTAGCAGCATGTAGCCAGAGTTGCTGGTCTGAACTCCACAAGTTCAGACCCCAAGTAACTACAAATGTACCTGTAACGAACTGTAAGAAACGCTTTTAAGCCTGCCTGAATGAAATTGCATAATCTGAGTAAATGTTACTTTTAACTTTTACAAGACTGTGTCTCTGATTATTGTTGTGAGGGAGAGAAAAGGGGGCAAAACCAGGGAAATCCAGTCTGCCTTAAAGCATCCTGGATTACCAAATGCTAACTGGCTAACACTAGCCAAATCTAAGCTTCTTTTAAGCTGGAAAGGGACTCTACTCTGCTGATCTCACTAACGTGAGATAGGAAGGATATTACTCCACAATATATCCTCTCCTAGTATCTTTTTCAAGTCCCAACACCAACAAATTCCATAGCCAGAGTACAGGGTAAGGACAAGTCCCATTGTTTCAGCAACATCAGATAATACAAGAATATGTAATCAGGGAAAAATCAACTGTCTAGGGTTGCATTCTCTTGGAGGCAATTTGTCTGGGGCCACATGCTGACGGTGAGTGAGGATGAAGCCAGTGGTGGGCAGGGCCAGAGTAAAAGTGGCCAGGGCCACCTCTCTCTCTCTCTCTCTCTCTCTCTCTCCATAGGAGCATAAGAAGCTGCCTTATACACAGTCAAACCTTTGGTCCATCTAGCCCAGTATTGTTGACACTGACTGGCAGCGGCTCTCCAGGGTTTCAGGCAAGATTCTTTCCTAGCCCTACCTGGAGATCCCGGGGATCGAACCTGGGACCTTCTGGGCTCTACCACTGAGCTATGCCCCCCTCTCTTTGCCACCTCCTTCTCCCTCCCAACCTAGCAGGCTGACAGCAGAGGCACAAATCACGCTTGTCAGGGGTCTGAATTTATCGCTGGCAGAGGGCTTTTGAAATTAAGCTGAGTGCCACATGAAATTAGGCTGAGAGCTGCAGGTTACCCACCTCTGCCCTAAAGTCTGCCAGTCTAAACATGAAACATGCTTAAATTTGTTTAAAAAACAAAACAAAAACACAACACCCCCAAGTCCACACAATTAAAAAATACACACACACCCATTTTCACCTGGCTCATGTTGGCGGATATAATGTGTTTTCCAAATCTTCAATATTCTTTTTCAGGAAGGGTGACATCTTCTGTCTCCTGACCTCCAGGAGATATTTGCCCCATCTCCTGAAATGTATTGAGACAAGACAGTGAACCCTAAGTAAGGGGTAAAAACTGAAGTAAACAAACCCCTTGATCCACAGTAGGCTTGACAACTTCAATTTGCCTGCAGAAAAATGTTTTGCTAAATGTTTCTAAATTGACTTAATAGGCACAGATCAAGGAGTTGTTATGAAATTGAAATCTCTCCATTTAAAGTCAATTTAAGAGTGCTGAACTTTGCAGTCAGCTGGGGTTAAGAAGAATACTTCTTAGTGTGAAAGACAGACTTCTTGGGGAACCTTCCTAAAACATTTCAGGGCATCAAGACCCAACTTCCATCTTTCCTGCTGATGAAGATATTGTGCTTTTCTACACGAGGCTTTTAACCCAACCACTTTACCAAGGCTTCTGCTTCTGGATTCTTTGCGGGATTAAGATCATCTCCTTTGCATGTCCCCCCCAGGGGCGGGGGGTTTCCTCTGCCTTTCTATATGTTTCATTATACAACCACTAGGTGGCTGTGGTATAGTGGGATTGCGCAAAGGTTTCATGCCGCCATTCACAGATAATACCAGATTTTTTCACTCTAAAAAAAGCTGTGGAAATGCTTGGAAAGCACTGGAGAGGCCCTGGAGGATGACGACATTGTGTAAAGCACCCAGAAACTACCATGAGTGAGGAATCACAAATGAGTGCACAATAAATGCCTCGTGTAGAAAGGCTCACTGTGGAAAAAATGTTTGTTGGGGCATTTCCCTAACATTTCCAGTATAATTCTTCTTTATAAATTGCTCCCAAAGTAGCTTACCACCATACATACCCACTACATATTTAGGGAATCCCCTCTCTTCCCAAACCCCTTTATCGTTGTTTAATCTACGTAATTTACATGGCTCTTCTGATGTTCTTACATTTTTATGTTTTACTGCTGATTCTGTGTTTTGCTGATGTGTGTGACTGTCACAAGGGAAGTCCCCTCCCTCAAGCAGAACATGTATTTTCCTGCTGCTTTCATCTGAAAAGAACTTGGCACCATAAATATACCATCTATAAATGTTATTGATCCTTGTTACCTCACAAGATTTGTATAGTCCATTGTTGCAGGATCAGGACCACGTCTTAGGCTGCTATGGAAATATTCGTGTGATAAGGTGATATGGCCTGGAGCAATGCTGGTAAGTAGTTGCAGGACCAGGGCAAATGCCTGTAGGTGATATGGGTAAGTCCAGGACAAAAAAATCACTGAGTGAGGTAAGTAGATACAGGACCGGGCTGAATGCCAGTGGGGTGATATGAGTAAGTACCTGAAGGATCAGAAAGACCTAGTTTGCACATACAAGAAGCCACCGTGGGTGAATTTCCCTGCAGGGGTGTTTTTTTTAAATTGTGGTGGAAGCCACCATTTTGGATATTTGAGCCGCGGTGGCGGGGGGGGGGGGCACAGTAGCTTGTCATTACATGCAAACCTGGCGAGGGCAAGAAGTTGAGGTGCTTAACAAGCCACCCAGAACCCATGACCTCTTTTAGGGTTGTGAGTGGCTTGTTAGCCACCCCAGCAACCCACCCTCACTGGGTTTGCATGCAACAACAAGCTAAGAAGATATGGTGCCCCCACTGCTCAAATATTTAAAATGGCTGCCACTGCAACAAGAAACTCCAAGAAGAAATTCACCTACGGTGGCTTCTCATTACATACAGACCCACCCAAAGATTGCCTACGTCATGAAGTAAGACATCCGTAAGTAGCTGTAGGGTCAGGAGGATGATGAACACTTACTGAGTTTGTTGCAAAAAAATGGCTAAAAGTCTTTTCTTTGCCACTCTTTTTTTGTATCTGTCTGTTTGCTGTTGTCTGTGCTGGAAGGTGTCTCCTACCATTCCTTGCAGCAAGGCATCTCTTTCAGTTGTTTGTCCTTCTAGTGAGCCAGAGAGTGCCTTTTCAGGCGTACTACCCTTTTTTTTGGGTCCCTTCTGGTCTTAGTTCCTTTAGTGTTGCTCCCCTCAGCCACTCCTCCTGAGCCTCTTTACTCCTGCTTTGGCTTCCTTCTTTCCCCCTTGTGCCTCCAGCATTCAGGCTCCTTGAGCCGTTTAGACCAGTGTTCTCCAACCTTGGGTCCCCAGATGTGTTTGGCCTACAACTCCCAGCATGCCCCAGCCCCTGACTGGGGCATGCTGGGAGTTGTAGGCCAAAAACATCTGGGGACCCAAGGTTGGAGAACACTGGACTAGAGCCATGATAGAATTAAGGAGGGAGTTGGCCCCCTTGCCCTTCAGAAGGGATCATCTTTGCGACGCCCTAAATTCATCCTTCCAATTTGTGGCTGTGGTCCCACCCTCCCTCCCTCCTCCACTTCTGGGGGCAAAGCAGGCTCCTTGAGCCATTTAGACCAGTGTTCTCCAACCTTGGGTCCCCAGATGTGTTTGGCCTACAACTCCCAGCATGCCCCAGCCAGCTATGCTGGCTGGGGCATGCTGGGAGTTGTAGGCCAAACACATCTGGGGACCCAAGGTTGGAGAACACTGGTTTAGAGTCTTTGTCCTGATTCCCTTTTGTTCTGTTCAACTAGCCCTAGCTGTTGCTTGCAAGCTCTTGTCACCAGGTAACGGGGACGGGACGGGACGGGACGGGACAGGACTCAGGGGCCTGCACAGCAACCTCTGTCTCCTTCTCACAGTGACATTCTCCGATTGTTATCTTTTGAGTCGTGTTTTGTTGTTAACATGTGAACCGGTTTGGGCACGTCCCTTTTGGAGGTGGAAAAGGGGGGTCTATATAAACCTAGATGGAAGCAGGGGTGTTCCAGTTCCCTTTTCCTTCTCTGTGCTGCCTTGTGCCCTTGCATTTGCTGCTCAGGTACAGTTGGAGCACAAAAATAGGACTGAAAGACCAGTGCTATAGTGAGTCGTTGTGGTGGAACGGTCAGGAGGAAGTAGACAACTGGCCCTAGCAACATAGGATTTGCAATGGGCCCTGATGGTGTAATGATCTGGGACCAGGAGGAGAGTTGAGGGTTATGGCATGGGGGTTCTATGTAGCTGACATGGCTATGTGAACAGTATGTGAGAAAGAGGAGCTATTGCAACTTGCAGGGCAAGCCCAAGACATTTTGCCGCCTGAAGCAAAGGACCAGATGCCACCCCCTTCCATTCTATGGCAGTTGAATCTTACTTCAGCACTGGCAACGGGATAGGGTTTTCCATCACACTTGAGGGGAGCAGTCTAGTTTAGGGGGTGCACGACAGCTTTGTGGCACACACAGCTTTGTCCGCCAAGAGAGTGAAATAGCTGTGTGTGGGGGGGAGGGGGCTCAGGAGGAACAGCTGGGGATTTGCCACTGTTACCCCCTCCCCCTGCCGCATCTGCCGCCTAAGGTGTTGGCTTCACTCTGGGCAGGTTTGCACATCACGCTAAGTCATCCTGAGAATAAGTTGCGGTGGGTTGGCTGCTCACTGAGCAACCCACATTACACACCCGACAGGCGATCAGGCGTGCAGTGGCTTGGCGTGGCCGCCATCTCGTATCCTTGTTCCTATGGTGGGAAACTGTACCAGCCCCCTCCCTGCTCCAATCGCTATCCCTTTTTGGAGCACTTACTTTGTTCACCACCTTTTTGTTTTTGTTTTTCAGTGCTTCAGAAGTATGCAAATGGGACTGTAATTTTTTAAAATTATTTTCCCCCTCAGTCCTTTGCAAGCGGGCAGATTTGCCTGTCCACTATGTGTAGTCTTGCCTTGTCAATTTCCTTGTGTGTTACAGCTGTCAAGGGAAGCGCTAAAGTGGTGGAGTTGGTAATATACTAGGAAATCGACAAGGCAAGACTGCACATAGGCTAATCTGTGCACACCTGCAAAGGACTGGGGGGGGGGAATTAATACTAAAAGAAAGTATGAACCCATTTGCACAATTCAGAAGCATCGAAAAAGAAAAAAAATGCTAGTGAAGTAATCGCTCCAGAAAGGAGCACCAAAGGGTGGGGGGAGGGACATTAACTCCCATTTGGCAATGTCATATTCTCGCTATTACACCTTGAACTATCAATTGTCAGTACCCTCTCCCCTTCTGCCACTTCCCTGAGTCCTGATGAAGTCGAGAAATGGGAGTTTTTTTGGGAGGGGCACCAATTGCTCCTTTTCGGAGCAATTACTGCTGGGGTTACTGTGCTTCAGTGAACAAATATCCCTCACAGTGGTGTTGTTGTTGTTGTTTAAAACAAAAACCTTAGAAGGCTGCTGCATGGGATGGAGTGAATAGGGCGCCCACCCCAGCAGTACTTACACCCACCCACCCCAACTGAGCCCCATTTGCTCAGCCCCATTTGCTCAGCCCCATGCAGCCACCTTCTAACTTAAAAAAAAACAACAACAAACAACAACTGGCAGGGAGATCTGTGCAAATTTAAAAGGTGGGCAGTAAAGAGGGGAGATTTCCGCAAATCTCATGGCAGGGCAGTGAGACAGAGCGCCGTCTCTTAACTTCCCCCACCTTTGCACCAGCAGTACTTACTTACACCCACCTGCCCCAATGGGGCCCCATTCGCTCCATCCCATGGCAGCCATTGACTGAAGCGCAGTAACCCCAGCAGCAGGAATTGCTCTGAAAAGGAGCCAGCATGGAGGTGGGGACAATAACTCACCTGTGTCAACTTCACTGGGACTCGGAGAAGTGTTGAAAAGGGAAAAGACACTGAGAAGTGTCAGTTTTAAAAAAAAAGTGTGCTAGTGAGAGGACTACATTGCCAAGTGGGAGTTATTGTCCACAACAACCCCCTTTGATGCTCCTTTTTGGAGCAATTACGGTACTTTGCTTGCATTTTTGTTTCCTTTTTTGGAGCTAAACAACTCAGGGATGCTCCGTCCAAGAACAAACCATGGGTTCCAAGTCTACGTTGTTCCTCCCCCAACAACCCACAATTCTGGCTTTGGATGTCAAGATAAACCACCCAGGGACAGAGTGTCCCTGGGCTGCTTAGTTCAGTGGGAGTAGCCTAGGTGAGCAGATGGGAGCTAGCATGCTCGCTCACTCCGGTTCATTCACAACTACCCAGGGGTTTAAACCAGGGCTGGGAAACATGTGCCTCCCCCAAATGCCCCCCCCCCGAAACAAGTGGCATCTGCAGCAGCTACAGAACTTCCAGAGGGCCAAATGTATCTTGTTTGCAAGCTAAATTTGGCCCTCTTAGTTCTCGGTAGCCACTACAGAGTGCCAGGTTACATTTACCGGTAGCTTGAAAACAAGCTAAATTTAACCACTGTCTGTAGCAGTCTGCAGTGCTACAGAGTGGTTTGCTGCTGAATTTTGGTGGCAAACTGGCAGTTTTGGCTTTTTTTCTTTTTTGGAGGGGTGCTTCACAGACTGCATGGTGCCTCATGAAATGTGACCCACAGCAGGGGTCTGGGTCCCACTATCAGGTGGATGGATCTACAATTGGCTACAGAATCGGACTCAAAGAGTGCTTATCAATGGTTCCTTCTCAAACTGAGGAGAGGTAACGAGCGGGGTACCACAGGGCCACATTTTTATTAATGACTTGGATGAGGAGGTGCAGGGAATGCTTATCAAATTTGCAGATGACACAAAGTTGGGTGGAACAGCTAATACTCTGGAAGACAGAAACAAAATTCAAAGCTATCTCGATAGGCTGGAGCGCTGGGCCAAAAACAGAATGAAATTTAATAGGGATAAATGCCAAGTGCTGCACCTAGGGAAAGGAAACCAAATGCAGAGTTACAGAATAGGGGACACTTGACTCAACAATACTACAAGTGAGAAGGATCTTGGAATTGTGGTAGATCACAAGCTGAATATGAACCAGCAATGTGATGTGGCTGCAAAGAAGGCAAATGCTATTTTGGGCTGCATTAATAGAAGTATAGCTTCCAAATCGCGTGAAGTGATAATTTCCCCCTCTACTCAGCACTGGTTAGGCCTCATCTTGAGTACTGCGTCCAGTTCTGGGCACCACACTTTAAGAAGGACAGTAGGCAAACTGGAGAGGGTTCAGAGGAGGGCAACAAGGATGATAAAGGGACTGGAAACAAGGCCCTATGAGGAGAGACTGAAAAAACTGGGCATGTTTAGCCTTCAGAAGAGGAGACTGAGGGGAGATATGATAGCACTCTTCCAGTACTTGAAGGGTTGTCACACAGAGGAGGGCCAGGATCTCTTCTCGATCATCCCAGTTTGTAGGACACGGAATAATGGGCTCAAGTTACAGGAACCCAGATTCCACCTAAACATCAGGAAAAATTTCCTGACTGTTAGAGCAATAAGACAATGGAACCAACTACCTAGGGAGGTGGTGGGCTCTCCCACTCTGTCTGGAGGCACTCAAGGTGCAGCTGGATGGCCATCTGTCAGGGATGCTTCCTGCATTGAGCAGGGGGTTGGACTTGATGGCCTTGTAGGCCCCTTCCAACTCTACTTTTCTATGATTCTATGCCCACCAGAACACCCCCTTTTACCCCTCTGAGGTCAATTTTCCGTGCCGGTTGTAAGGGGGCAGGAGAGGGGAGTCAGATCTTTGACCCCCCCTTCCAAGGTCGGAGCGCTATCTCTGACCTCTGAGGGAGCAATCCCCAGTATCCTATGGCCACTCATGCCACGTCTAGCGGGGCCATAGGACTGCTCCTTAAAACAGTTAAATCATTAAAAACTACACATTTTAAAAGGCTAAAATGAAAAGATGCATCTTTACACTCTTTCTAAAGGCCAAGAGAGTGGAGGCCAGCCACAGTTCTCGAGGGAGGGAGCACATTCCACGGTTTGGGAGCAATGGAGGAAAAAGCCCTCTCACGCATGCCTGACAAACGGGCCTCTGTGGGTAATGGTGTCCCCAAAAGGCCCCCCCACTGCAGCTCTTAGTACTCAGGCAGGCTCATAGCAAGACAGATGTTCCCTTAGACAGCCAGGAACTGAAGGTGGGGGGGAGTGACTACAGTTAATTAGGACAGGAAATTAATTATCCTTTTCCCCTGTGGCAATCGTTTGTCCAGTTATCAAACCACCAAAATGGGTTGGACTAGTCCAGTGTTCTCCAACCTTGGGTCCCCAGATGTTTTTGGCCTACAACTCCCAGCATGCCCCAGCCAGCTGGCTGGGGCATGCTGGGAGTTGTAGGCCAAAAACATCTGGGGACCCAAGGTTGAAGAACACTGGACTAGAGCCATGATAGAATTAAGGAGGGAGTTGGCCCCCTTGCCCTTCAGAAGGGATCATCTTTGCGACGCCCTAAATTCATCCTTCCAATTTGTGGCTGTGGTCATTACAGCAGCCCCACCCTCCCTCCCTCCTCCACTTCTGGGGGCAAAGCAGCTTCACGTCAGTGCCAACACTGGGCAGAACATCTCTTGGGGTGGGACTTCCCGGAAGGTTTTCACCGACCTACTTCCGCAGGTCATAATTTTCTTGATCGCATTGGCCACCAGCACTGTCATTCAGCACAAACAGGGAATGATAAAGCAGATAGTGTTCCTAGCTCTCCCTCTGGCATTGATTAGAAGTTGGGTCACCACTCCATTTCCTCCTTCAATCAAAACACAGAAATTGCATGTATGACTCTGTGTGTATTTGTGTGTCTGTTCTTTTGCCAAGGGTGCCTGGCATAAGGCATTTAGAGGCCAGGACAGAGCAGGCACGCTGTTAAGAAGGCAAGGGCAGCATGCCAAACTGCTACTATGTGTTGGGGGCCTGGTCCTGCAATCAGACATTCTAGCACTCTCACACCAGAGACTCCAAAGCAGCGAGATCCTTTTATTACAGCAAGTCCCAGGGCATAAGCTTAACGGTTACAATCTTCAGAAACCATACAGCTGATGGCATTTTGCTACAGGCTCTTGAAATTGTTCCACATCAAGGTAGGGGACTGGAATACCCCATAAGGACCAAATTCCCTGACATTCCACCCCAAGGGAAGGATCTGAGCCAATCCCTAATGCTCCTGCGACAAGGGAAGGGATCCTAGAAACAGGCCTGACTGACCCACACACCTCCATAGAGAGCTGAACCAACCTTGCCACTGAGTTGGAACCTCTGGGGCTCTGTACGTCTTGGCCTTAGGATCTGAGCAACTCCTAGCTGTTCCTAAGACAGGGGAAGGATCGGAGCCCTATTGCTCCTGTGACAAGGGAAGGGAATCTAGAAGAGGACCTGAACCAACATGCACACCTCCACAGAGGTAAAAACCAACCCTGCCACTTCGGTTGGCCCCTCTGGGTACTGTGCGTCCAGGCCTCTCAACAATCAGGGTCCAGAACAAGATCAGACTTGAGTCCAAAGTACTTCCCCACATGCAGAGATTCCAGCGTCCAAAGCTCCCAGCCTTGGAATCTCTATGCCACATGGGTCAAGGCATAGGAAAGTCCAGAAGTCAGGAAATAGCCCCAAGTCAGCTGGGCTCTGGGCTCCTCGACAAAGACACATCCATAGCCTATGAAATGCACAGCCTATGAAAAGTATGGCAGTCCTTTTCATGGCAGGTTCTTGACAGTAAAAGTCCAAAGAGAAGAAAGTCCAGATTAGGTAGAGTCTATGCGCAGAGTGCTCCCAATAGCTCAGTTGGTGATAGATCCAAACAGAAAGATGCAGACAGGGAAGATGAGAGAGATGTTCCTAGCAAAGGCTCTGGATGCTAAGCACTGACTTAAAAGCAAAGGTGTGGCCACCTTAACCCTCCTTCCAAACCACTAATTGACAAGGGGACTGCCCATCCACAAGGCTCCTATCCCACCTGGGTGTTTCCCTTCTACCTTTCAGGGGTGAGGCTCCACCCAGAGTGACACCTCTGCAAACCACCCGGCCCTCCCCTCTCCTGAAGTTCCCAGAGAAGGCTGCCAGCGCCTATCTCTGCAAGGTCAAAGTTGCAGCTGGACGGGGGAGACAAGTCGACGCCTTCCTGCTTTCTCCTGAGAACGCTGACAGTAATAAGCTCACACTGGTCTTGATATTCCACAGACTGACTAGGCCCCAAACCCTCCCAAATCATTACTGACCAGTTTCTGGATATGAACTAGAAGGCCTACTGTATTACTAACACTGAACCCCCACATCATGGCTGGGTTCATACAACACTGAAACCTCTGTGGGTTTAAAGTTGCCTGGGGCCCCAAGTAATGAGAGGGCACAGCAGGGTTCCCTGGCCATCTCCCATGCCCTCTTCCCTCACTGGTCCTCCTGCAGGTATCACAGGGTACACCACAAGAGCACCGAGTCCCCCTCCCAGCTGTCATTTGCACTAACCCCCCCCCGCCACTGGGGATTCCCTCTGGTTTTGCCACTTCCTGAGGTGCTATCAACTTGGGGTAAATGGCAAAACTGAGGGGACAGTTGGGGCTTCCCAGCACCCCCCAAACCCCCAGGGATCCTGTGTGGAAGGGGGCAATTGAGGGGTTGTCCCCAAAACACTCCTTTTTGCAGGATCTTGGGTTTTTTTTTTAGGGGGTGCTTGTGCCTTGGGTTATCCACACTTGGGAAAGTGAGGGGAGCCCAGGGGGACATGACCCCCCCAACCCTGAAGATTCTGCTACAAAGGGTGCTTTCCACTCCTCCGCCAACTTTTTTTTTTAATGTAATTTTGGCATGGACACTGTCCATTCAGACAAGTGTCCATGCCAAATTGGAACTTTGTAGCCCATTGCTAACTATTTCTTTTACATTTAAAAAAAAAAGTTGGGGGGAGCGGAAAGCACCCTTTGCTAGCCCCTTGGCAAGAGCGGCAGCACTTTTTTTGCCACTCTTGCCAAGGGGCTCTGTGCCTCTTTGGGTTCTCAGTGGGTTAGCCTGTCATCTGGGTTCAGACAATACATTAAACCTACTAGGGTTTTCTTAACCCTACTGTAAACCATGGCTTAGTAGGGTGGTTTCTAAGCCACAATGGGTTGGCTTATAACCACCATTCAGTGTTCAGACAACATGCTGAGCCACTCTGCCTCTTAACCTACTGAGGTTTAGCATGTTGTCTGAACCCAGTCTATGTATACCAGGCTTGACCAATCCAAAGGCCTCATACTACCTGCCAATCACAGATGTTGCACACATTCATATTTCCTTCAGTGCCTTAAAGAGAGCAAGTGTGGCGTAGTGGTGAGAGTGTTGGACTGGGACTTGGGAGATTCGGTTTCTAGTCCCCGCTCGGCCATGAAGCTCACTGGGTGACTTTGGGCCAGTCACTGACTCTCAGCCTGACCTACCTCACAGGGTTTCTGTGAGAACCATGTAACCGCCTTGGGTTCCTGATTATGATGATGATGATGATGATGATGATGATGATGATGATGATGATGATGATGATGATGATGGGGCTCTGGATGGAAGATGCACATCATGTTAGGCCCCAGGTGCATCGCATGCAGGTGGAACAGTGTTTCTTTAAGGACAACCTAGCTTCCAGATTGCCCCTTAATTCACTTTTCTTTGGACCTCAGAGAAGCCCTGTTGCAGGCTCAGCTCAGGTTTAGAGCCAGCCTCTTGACACAGGCCTGCGTTAATAAACCAGTTTAGTTACCAATGGTTTTGTGGAGCCTGAATTCAGTTGTCAAAATTCAATAGACTGCTGCACACCATCTTGAGTTTAGAGCCCTGGATCCCCCTGACAGTACATTTTACCGACACAAGACTAGTGAGTCCCCATGCCTCCAAGATGCATTTCCTGCTTCAGGCCAGGTGGTTTCTTTATTAGACTGGGGCCAATTTTACTCGGAGCACAGATGTTTCTAGAAAGCAAGTGCATCTTTAGTGGGAAAGATGCGACCCCAAGCCAACATGCCTCTAGAAGGGAGATTGGCAGAGATTGTAAAACTGGGTTCTTAAAGATCCCCATTGATAAAACAGATAAAAGTTGAATGAAGCAACTCCAATAAAGACACCTGACTTGTTCATAGTGGCATGCAATGAAGCCATGATTTAAACTCCTTTCCTCATGTCAGCTGTTTCTTTCATCTTATAAGATTTATGACACTGGAATTAACTTTCCTCCTGGAGCACCCATGAGAGATGAGACATGTAATAACAGCACGGTACTTTAAATTACATAGATGG
Source organism: Shinisaurus crocodilurus (assembly GCA_021292165.1). Lineage (NCBI taxonomy): Eukaryota > Metazoa > Chordata > Lepidosauria > Squamata > Shinisauridae > Shinisaurus > Shinisaurus crocodilurus. Next base: position 33,111,515 of record CM037881.1, read on the forward strand.
CCTCCTGCAGCACGTCATGATTCATTCTTGACAGCTATGAATTTTCTTCTAGACTGATAGAAAGACAATGTGATAGAAGATAATATTCCTGAGAACTTCTTCAACATGGCCCTGTGATGTAAGAAGCCACTTACAGGGAAACCTAGAGTTCCTGAATCATTTCCTCTGTGGGGAGAAAATCAACTTATGGAAGGCTATTTTAAGTTGGAGGAGAAAGGCTTAAACAGCCACTTGTCCACAGTTCTTCTGCTTAAACCAGGGGTGGGGAACCCATGGCCCTCCAGATGTTGTTGGACTACAACTCCCATAGTCCCTAAGATTGGCCATGCTGACCAGCGCTGCTGGGATTTGGAGTCCAGCAACATCTGAAGGGCCCCAGATTGCCCACCCCTGGCTTAAACCCACAGCCTCTTCTTGAGGCTACTTTTGATTTTTTTAAAAAATGGGGGAAAGTTACATACAACTAGGGGTGGTGGGGAATCCGCAACAGATTTAAATGAGTTTGCATTTCTATGAATTTGACCTGTGGATTCCATAGCAGACCGGCTTTTTCCAAGTTGGCTGGAGTTGCGGACTGGTTTTTCACTGGTGTGTGTGTGTTTTAATTCACATAAACTAATGTGGATTAGTTCATTTACGGATAAACTAATGTGGATTTGAACAAGTGCGCATGAGCACTAACTGCAAATTAGAATGAATAAAATGAAAGTCTGGTTTAAAAAATCTGATTCCATCAATGAGCAGACGATGGAACAAAAGATGCCAGACAATCCGTGAGACACAGATGGAATGGATTTAACGAAATCTGTATATCCCGACAGGCAATGGCATATCTGTTTGGCTCTTGATGCTTCTCCCCCACTTGTGTTCAGGGACAAACAGAGGAAGTGCCATGTTGCATTTCACCAGCCTGAACATGCCTCTGGATGTGAGCTCAGTCTGTCATCCTGTTTCCTTAAAAACACACACACAACAACAACATGTACATTGTATGTTCCTGAAGTCTTTGCAATGCAGGTATCTACTTCTGGCTGCATGCATAGTATAAAGAAGAGGCCATCGAAGTACAATACGGCACGTTCTCAGAGAAATAGCTGACTAGTTCAAGAAAACATAATCAGAGCTGTGTTTATTTGGCTCTTAAATATCCCTAAAATCCAGTACCAAGGTACTCTAAATTCTGTACCAAGAACAGCTCAATACTTTAGTCCGTTTGAATGATGTAACTGAGACTTATTTGCACAATTCTTCTTATTTCTGGATAATTCATTCTGGGTTTGTGAGTCATAGGGAGGGGTAAGGAGCTATACACACACAGGAGGCCCAACCTCTGACCATGGAAAATTTTATTCTGCAACTCTTCTGCAAATTTCACCAGGAACTGCCCGCATACTTTCAAGCATATCTTCAGAAACATAAGGACTAGACAGCTGCAGAAAGTTGAGACTCTCGGGAAAATGAATTCTTTGATATCACATTCTGCGTGGGGTTCTGTGGCATACATAGATCCTCAGATATGACTGAAGAAAAACTAGTAGAAGATGGAAAGCAAGTAACGAATCAGGGTCTGTATCAGCACCCAGCTCCCTTGGGCAGCTGCTGGGGCCCACCAATGACACCTATACTGAGCAGCTGGGTTTGGCAATCATCTGCCATCTTAATTGTACTGCATTGCTTTTATTACATTTCTACACTACCCAACAGCCAGAGCTCTCTGGGTGGTTTACAAAGATGAAAACCTTAAAAATACAATATAGTAACATATAGTAATATAGTAGCATAATCTAAAGGGGGGGGGGGAAATTACATACAAAAAATATATAAACAATTTAAACAATTTTAAACATATAAACAATTAAATATATAAACAAATATATAAACAATTAAATATATAAACAATTTTAACAATCTGCAGTAAGAAATCCCATGACCTGTTAAACCAGGTCATGGGAGAGCCAGTGTGGTGTAGTGGTTAGAGTGTTGGACTGGGACTCAGGAGATCTGGGTTCTAGTCCCCGCTTGGCCATGAAACTCACTGGGTGACTTTGGGCCAGTCACTGATTCTCAGCCTAACCTACCTCACAGGGTTGTTGTGAGGATAAAAGGGAGAGTATGATGATGATTATGTAAGCCGCCTTGGGTTCCTTTCAGGAAAAAAGGCGGGGTATAAATAGAATTACCGTAATTAATTAATTAATTAAATCATATGCTGTCAAATGCCTGGGAGTAGAAGAAGGTCTTAACGTGGCACTGAAAAGATGACAATGTTGGCACCAGACAGACCTCACTAGGGAGAATATTCCGTAATTGGGGGGGCCACCATCAAGAAGGCCCTTTCCTTGTTGCCATCCTCTGAACCTCCCTCAAAGAGGCACTTGGTGAAGGGCCTCAGATGACAAGCATAGTGTATGGGTAGGTTCATAGTGGGAGAGGCGCTCCATCAGGTGTTGAGGTCCTGCTACAGCTGGTGATGCTATGGGGGCTGTAGCAGGAAATTGAAATGGCAGGTGTTGCAGTTGGCAGTGCTGCTGCCACTGTCCACCATTACCACCAGGTGAGCCCACTGGTGGGAGCAGGAGGCCAACCAGATCCACTTTGCCAAGGACACCTTAAACCTGGAGCTGGCCCCTGCAACTAACCCTTGACTTTAGCCTGCCACCTAGACATCAATTTTGCCTCATCTTTTCCTGGGTGTTGGCTTCTTGGACAAGCGCTGGTCTGATAGCCTACCTGGGCTTGGATATGGAGTTTCAACCATTTTACTTCCTCTTATAGGTCCTCCAAGTCTGTAAGTACCAGCCCTCATCTTGAAAAAACAAACTAGCTATGGCCCATGAAGCATGACTCATATTTTCAGACCTTTTCCTATACTGGAAGTCTAAAGGGTTTGTGATCAGCCTTTTTTTTTTTTTTTAATGACCTTTAATTTATTTATTTATTTATTACATTTATCAATCGCCCATCTGGCCGGTCACCCGGCCACCCTGGGCGATGTACAATTAAAATACAATAAAACACAATAAAATATAATAATTAAAACAATATTAAAAAATTCTCATTAAAAACCTAACCCACCCCATATTCCCGCCTGAACAGCCATGTTTTTAATGCACGGCGGAAGCTCATCACGGAGGGGGCATGGCGAAGGTCACTAGGGAGGGAGTTCCATAATGTGGGGGCCGCCACAGAGAAGGCCCTCTTCCTAGTCCCCACCAGCCTGGCTGCTCTGGCTGATGGGATAAGGAGAAGGCCGTCCGTGGCAGACCTTGTTGAGCGGCCTACTTGATGTTGCTGGAGGCGCTCCTTGAGATAAGCTGGGCCGGAGCCGTGTAGGGTTTTAAAGGTCAAAACCAACACCTTGAATTCGGCTCGGCAAGCAACTGGTAGCCAGTGCAACTCTTTAAGCACTGGCGTGATGTGATCACGCCGGCGGCTGCCCTTAATCAGGCGAGCCGCCGCGTTCTGTACCAGCTGAAGCTTCCGGACCGTCTTCAAGGGTAACCCCACGTAGAGCGCATTACAGTAGTCTAGGCGAGAGGAGACCAAGGCATGAACCACTGATGGGAGCAGGTGATTAGGAAGGTAGGGGCGCAGCTGCCGTATCAGATGGAGTTGATACAGCGCCGCCCGGCTCACAGCTGCCACCTGAGCCTCCATGGACAGCTGGGAGTCTAGAATGACCCCCAAGCTGCGGACCTGGTCCTTCAGGGGTAGATGTACCCCATTCAGCACCAGGTCAACATCCCCTAACCTTCCCTTGTCCCCCACCAGAAGTACCTCGGTCTTGTCGGGGTTCAGCTTCAGCATATTCCTTCCCATCCAGCCAGCCACTGACTCCAGGCACTTGGACAGGGTTTCAACGGCCAACCTCGGTGAGGACTTAAAACAGAGGTAGAGCTGCGTGTCATCTGCATACTGATGACACTGCACCCCAAACCTCCTGATGATAGCTCCCAGCGGCTTGAGGTAGATGTTGAATAACATCGGGGAGAGGATGGAACCCTGCGGCACTCCACAAGTGAGCAGCCGAGGGTCCGAAGCCTCCCCCCCGAGAACTACCCTCTGATACCTTCCAGAGAGGAAGGACCGGAACCACTGCAATACAGTGCCTCCTAAGCCCAACCCCTCCAGACTGTCCAGGAGGATACCGTGGTCAACGGTATCAAAAGCCGCCGAGAGATCGAGGAGGACTAGAAAGGAGCATTCGCCCCTATCCAAAGCCCTCCTCATATCATCCACCAAGGCGACCAAGGCCGTCTCCGTCCCATGTCCAGACCTGAAGCCCGACTGGCACGGATCCAAATAATCGGCTTCATCCAAGTGTGCCTTCAACTGAGCACCCACCACCCGCTCGATCACCTTGCCCAGAAATGGTAAATTGGAGACTGGGCGAAAGTTGTTTAAATCCTGGGGATCCAAGGAGGGCTTCTTTAGAAGCGGTCTTATTACTGCCTCCTTGAGGGCTGATGGCATCACTCCCTCCTCGAGGGAGGCATTCACCACCGCCTTGATCCCCTCACCCAGTCTCTCCCTGCAGCTCATGATGAGCCAGGATGGGCAAGGGTCAAGCAAGCAGGTGGTCGGCCTCACAGATGAAAGCACCTTGTCCACTTCATCAGAAGGAAGAAGCCGAAACCGATCCCACAAAACCGGTCTGCCATTGGCCTCCTCCCGCTCACTCCCTGTGTCCACGACGTACGATATCCCACTCCTAATCCGATCGATTTTATCTGCGAAGTGCTTCGCTAAAGCCTCACAGGAGGCTTTTGACTGTTCCAGTGGGTCCGGAGCGACTGGACCGACCAGACTCCGGACCACTTGGAACAGCCTCCTGGGGCAGCACTCTGCAGACGCAATGGAGGCAGCATAGAAATTCTTTTTTGCTGCCTTCACCGCCACCCGGTAGGCTGAAGATGCAGCTCTAACCCGTGTTCGATCGTCTTCGGAGCGGGAATTTCGCCATCGGCGCTCTAGCCTTCTCACCTCTTGTTTCAGAGCTCGCAGCGACGGAGTGAACCATGGCGCCGCGCGAGCTCTGTTTAGGCGAAGAGGGCGCTTCGGGGCAACTCGGTCTAATGCCCTGGTGATTGCAGCATTCCAGTCATCCACCAGGGTCTCGACCGAGCTACCGTTTGTGTGCTCCAATTCCCCAAGCGCGTTCAGGAATCCATCCGGATCCATAAGACGCCTGGGGCGGACCATTCTAATAGGTCCCTCACCCCTGCAGAGGGGTTGTGGCACCGAGAAATCCAACCCCACCAGATAGTGATCTGACCATGACAAGGGGGTGGTGGATATACCCCCGATCTCCAGATCATTTCCCCCCTCTCCGGAAACAAAAACCAAGTCTAGTGCACGACCGGCTACATGGGTAGGTCCAGTTAATACAGGGTGCAGCTCCCAGGAAGCCATGGTCTCCATAAAGTCCCGAGGTGCCCCAGTGAGGGAAGCCCCCGCATGCACGTTGAAGTCCCCCAGCACCACTAGCCTGGGGGACAACACACGCACATCGGAGACCACCTCCAGCACCTCGGCCAGGGAGTCTGTCGTGCAGCGGGGTGGACGGTACACGAGCAGAATCCCCAGGCTGCCCTTTGGACCCAACCTCCAGTACATGCACTCAATAAACTTGGTCTCCCGGAGAGGGAGTCTGGTGAGGACCAAGGACTCCCGGTAGATAACAGCCACTCCCCCTCCCCGTCCCCCAACCCTTGGCTGCTGGGCATACGAGAAACCGGCCGGACACAAGGCCGCCAGAGTTGGAGCAGCGGCCTCGTCCAGCCAGGTTTCCGTAACACATGCCAGGTCCGCACCCTCATCCATGATCAAGTCATGGATGAGAGATGTTTTTTGGGTAACGGACCTGGCATTGCACAACAGCAAACGCAGGGTGGGGGGAGGAGCAACACATCCCCCAGTTATCCCTTGGCTCTGGGCAGGCCCGGAACAAGGGATAGATATTAAGCATCGATCCCTTGTTCCCCTTACTCGGCGTGGCCTGCCCCTAGCGCTCTGCCAGCGCCTGCCGCTCAACGTTGGTACCGTTTGCCCCCCAGAACTCCCCCCACTATCTCCCTGGAGAGACACATGCCCCCTCGCTTCCGCCAGTCAGGCGGGAGACCCACCCCTAAAATCAACCCCTAAAAAACCCCAGCCCTTCAAAAAAGAAGGGCCTCTTTAAAACTCCCAGCCCCACCTATATCCCCAACAGCAGGGGGACAGGCCCTCGCCCTCGTGCCACCCCCGAAGTGGCTCCCCCAAAGGGGCGACCCCGCTGGGGCCTGGTCTTTATAGGCCCCTTCCAAGCAGCTGCAGGTGGGGCAAGGCGGCTCCCGGCTGAGCCCGGGCCTGCAGGGGGCAGGCGGCAGTCCCACAGGTGCGGTGGGGTGGGCTGGCCTCGCACAGGCGGCGGCAGCAGCAGCAGCAGCAGCAGCAGCAGAGCTGGACCCACCTGCCTGGCTTGCTCTTCTCCCCGGCAGTGGTGGTGAGGAGATGCCCGGGTCAGCTGGGGCCTGGTCTTTATAGGCCCCTTCCAAGCAGCTGCAGGTGGGGCAAGGCGGCTCCCGGCTGAGCCCGGGCCTGCAGGGGGCAGGCGGCAGTCCCACAGGTGCGGTGGGGTGGGCTGGCCTCGCACAGGCGGCGGCAGCAGCAGCAGCAGCAGCAGAGCTGGACCCACCTGCCTGGCTTGCTCTTCTCCCCGGCAGTGGTGGTGAGGAGATGCCCGGGTCAGCTGGGGCCTGGTCTTTATAGGCCCCTTCCAAGCAGCTGCAGGTGGGGCAAGGCGGCTCCCGGCTGAGCCCGGGCCTGCAGGGGGCAGGCGGCAGTCCCACAGGTGCGGTGGGGTGGGCTGGCCTCGCACAGGCGGCGGCAGCAGCAGCAGCAGCAGCAGCAGAGTTGGACCCACCTGCCTGGCTTGCTCTTCTCCCCGGCAGTGGTGGTGAGGAGATGCCCGGGTCAGCTGGGGCCTGGTCTTTATAGGCCCCTTCCAAGCAGCTGCAGGTGGGGCAAGGCGGCTCCCGGCTGAACCCGGGCCTGCAGGGGGCAGGCGGCAGTCCCACAGGTGCGGTGGGGTGGGCTGGCCTCGCACAGGCGGCGGCAGCAGCAGCAGCAGCAGCAGCAGAGCTGGACCCACCTGCCTGGCTTGCTCTTCTCCCCGGCAGTGGTGGTGAGGAGATGCCCGGGTCAGCTGGGGCCTGGTCTTTATAGGCCCCTTCCAAGCAGCTGCAGGTGGGGCAAGGCGGCTCCCGGCTGAGCCCGGGCCTGCAGGGGGCAGGCGGCAGTCCCACAGGTGCGGTGGGGTGGGCTGGCCTCGCACAGGCGGCGGCAGCAGCAGCAGCAGCAGCAGCAGAGCTGGACCCACCTGCCTGGCTTGCTCTTCTCCCCGGCAGTGGTGGTGAGGAGATGCCCGGGTCAGCTGGGGCCTGGTCTTTATAGGCCCCTTCCAAGCAGCTGCAGGTGGGGCAAGGCGGCTCCCAGCTGAGCCCGGGCCTGCAGGGGGCAGGCGGCAGTCCCACAGGTGCGGTGGGGTGGGCTGGCCTCGCACAGGCGGCGGCAGCAGCAGCAGCAGCAGCAGCAGCAGCAGAGCTGGACCCACCTGCCTGGCTTGCTCTTCTCCCCGGCAGTGGTGGTGAGGAGCACTCATGAAGAAGGGAAATATTAACCCCCGAGACGCTACAGTTCTACAATGCAAATCCAAATAGTATCGCAAGTTGTGCTTCAACCAGAGCCATTTTTACTTCGTAATGCTACCTCTGCAAGTTGATGGGGATAATATTGCTTGTTATGTAGGTGGGTTACTGTTGCTGTGCATGCTACTTGGTAATGATCTGTAAGTTATACAGCCACCATTATTACGTGACAGTTGTGGGGAATTTAGCAGTTACGTAGTTTTAGAGAAACTCTTTATAGGAGTTATTCAGCCCACTCCAGACATTCACGGGTAAAAGGGAACAGCACTGCAGGTTTTCACGTAAGCAGGAATCATGTCTACACCGCAGGAAAACTCCCTCCCTCTTGATGCAATACAAATTTGCCTGATGCTAAGGATGAAGGCTGACTGTGGTGCCGTCGGGCAGGCAGGACTTTGGGGCAGATGTCCAGGGCTCCACTCGGCAGAATGAGTCAGAGGGCCTCTGAGCACAACATGGCTGGCTTGCCACATTTTGAAAGAAGTGAAGTAATACATGTGACCATCTTTTAAAAAAATTATTTTATTCCATTTTTATACCACCCGATAGCTGAAGCTCTCTGGGTGGTTTACAACAGTTAAAACCATAAAATACAATATAACTATAAAATTTAAAACCACAGATTAAAACAAACAGCAAAGCTAGCAGCAGTTCAAATAACAGTAACAGAGTTAAAAACTACAAAATAAAAATGAATTAAGATGATTAAAATGATTTAATCTAAATCTAAAGAGACCCTCCTCCCCCGCACGAGACCATCATGTCCAGAGTCTAAAATTACTTAATCGCACCACTGCAGACTGGTACAGTATTTTACTTTCCAGAGGGTTAGCCATGTTGCAGCAAAAACAAAGAATCTTACAGCACCTTAAAGACAAACATGTTTATTATGGCATAAGCTTTTGTGGACCAGAGTCCACTTCAGCAGATGCATGAAATGTACCCCTAAAACGGCAGGCATATATTCATATGGTTGAGAAGGGGGTGCGTGGGGAATGGTGTGCAAAAAAAGAAGAAGAAAATGACAATTACATAAAAGCAAAATAGTTACAGTGGCTATTAACAGTCTAGGTGATAACACAAACATCCAAGCATTTTACATGTGACTAAAGCAGTTTGGACACACCTTAACCCCAGTCACACATTTTTTCTGTCCTGGAGTGATCTCTGGAACATGTAAAGGCTCTGTAAGCATATCAAGGGAAAGGCAGATGTCATGGTGCCTATTGGCTAGTATCTATGGCATCAAACATATCTCTTCCCCTCCCATGCTCAAAGAACCTACTGTGACTGCTTTTCTGTCTTATCTTTATCCCAGAGTTCCACCCTGCCTCTGACTCTCTGGTTCTCATCTGACCACCAGCCTGTCTTGCTGGCAAGCTCTCTACCTCTGGCTCTTGTTTGCCTGAGTCGGTGTCTGACCTCTAGCCCAACCGTGACCATACCTTCTACCTCTGGCCCATTTGACACTCAAAGCTTGCCCAAATCAGATGCTCACTGCAGCCTGCTACAAAGCAAAGCCCCAGACCTGACATAGACTGAGAGCCGATCTACCATTTAACTTGCAAACCACATGCATGTGCAAGGCGGACTGCAATGTGGCTACACTGGCTCAGCTTGTCTGAGTGTGGAAAGCTAAGCAGGGTCAAGCCTGGTTATTACTTGGATGGAGACCCTTCCTCTAGTTTCCTGCATTGAGCAGGGGGTTGGACTCGATAGCCTTGTAGGTAGTGGTGGGGCCGAGCCTGAAGTTGGCTGGAGGCTCGCTCTGGGCTCAGCCCCCTGCGAGTGGCGGTGGCCCAATCTCGCTCTTCAGAGCGGCGCAGAGCGTTCTCCGCTGCTGCCGCCGGAGAACCCCCCTGCGCACGCCCCCCCCACCGCCGCCGCTGCTGGACACACACCCCACCCCACCCCGCCGCTGCTGCCAGGACCCCCTCCCCGTCGCCTACCTGGTCCTGCGCGCCGCCACCGCCGGAGCCACTGCTCCAGCGCGCTGGACCCCCGCCCGCGCTCTGTTTTGGCGGGAGGAACCAGGACAACAGGGCTTAAACAGTCCTGTTGCCCTGGTTTCCCCCACCAAAAACAGAGCGCGGGGGGCCAGCGCGACGGAGCAGGGTCCCGTTGCGTCACTTCCTCCGCGCCGGAAGTGACGCGCCGGGACCAGCGGACGGGGAGCCGGAGAGCCTGCAGGTAAGCCCGCGCGGGTGGCCGAGTAGCCCGGCGGACACGAGCAGGCCCAGTTCGGGCCTTGCTCCTGTCTGCTGGGCTACTCGGGTACATCCCTACTTGCAGGGCCGGCGCTACCGCTAGGCAGACCCAGGCGGCTGCCTAGGGTGCGTGGCGGAAGAGGGTGCAGAAACACTGTGCTCCTTCCTCGCCGCCGGCGCGCTCCTGCCCCGCCTGCTACCTCCGCCGCACCTCCCCGCCCACCTGCCCACCGCTGCTGCCGCCGCCGCCGCTGCACCTCCCCCCCGCCCGCCAGCCACCTACCTACCTACCTTCGCGTCCATTTCCGGAGCCCCGCTGGCGTTGTTTTGGCGGGAGGAACCAGGGCAACAGGGCTTAAACAGCCCTGTTGCCCTGGTTTCCCCGGCAAAAAAAAAAAGCGTGGGGGTCCCGTCGCGTCGGAGGAGGAGGCGGCGGCAGCAGCAGCCAGCTGCCAGCGGCGGTGGCGGCGGCGTGGGGGGGGATTGCAGAGCAGGGCTGCTTTGCTCCGGAGCCCCCCCCACGGCACGAGAGGGGGGGCGCTAAATATAATTTGGCCTAGGGCGCCAAACAGCCTTGCACCGGTCCTGCCTACTTGTAGGCTCCTTCCAACTTTATGATCTATGAATCTATGAAATCCAGGGTTGCTCCACAGCTGAAAAACCTACTGCCACCACTTTTCTGTCTGTCTTCATCCCAAAATAGGATGAGAATGTGCAGCACTGTCAACTTTTTGGAGCAGTTGGAGTAGCCACACCCACCAGCATTAGCAACACGCAAGGCCCCCGGAGTTTGTTTTCCATCATCATCCCCCGCAGAACCTTCATAAATCTACAGCCTTTTACAGAATCTTCTTCTGTGTTGTTATGGATTAATTCTCACTTATTGTCAGTCACCTCAGAGGCTCAGGCAGGAAGGTGGGATGTAAATATTTTTAATAATAATAATAGCAATTATTTTCATGGGGGCAGGGGAAGAGGAATTTCCATTTACAAATACAGCTTTAAACAATATAGCTGACTCAATGAGCCCTTAGGGCACAATCTGTTATGATAAGTAGCAGCTCATTCCTGCAAAGCAGGGCTCTCCAACCTTGGGTCCCCAGATGTTGCTGGACTACAGCTCCCAGAATCCCTTGCCATTAGCCTTGCTGTAGGCCAGCAACATCTGGGGACCCAAGGTTGGAGAGCCCTGCTGCAAAGGAACTGGATGTTAACCTCTAGTTGAGAGGTCAAAAGGGGAGGAGCCTGTGTGAGCTCAGAGGGCCTGGAGATGTGCGCAATAAAGCTTTAGGCACTACTACCAGGCCTGTGTCTTCTTTGGGCGTAGAATCCACAACCAAAACATGGTGTCAGTAGTAAATATCTTCTTCTGAAGACAAAGAGGGCTCAAGCAGCACATTTACAAAGACAACATACACGCTGGTGGCAGAAGATTTTGTGGCAATGGCAGCAAGCATGATTCCAGTTCCAGGGCCCACGGACATGACACGTGATCTTTTTACTAACTGGATGTTTTTCAAAGCGCAGTGGGAGAATTATGAAGTTGCTTCAGGACTGGATGGCAAAGATAAAAAGGATTAGGGTTGCAACACTGCTACCAGTAATGGGGAAAGAATGTCATTTGCTCCAGCAACACCTTGATATTCCACCAGCAGTCAGGCAAGATCTCTCCAAATTACTAGAAGCACTTCAAAAGTATTTTGAGCCGACTAGAAATGTCATATATGAATGCTATCTCTTTAATAAATGTACACAGGAACCTGATGAAACTATAGATCAATTTGTTGCCAACTTGCGCAAAATGGCAGATTCATAGATTTCATAGATCTATAGAGTTGGAAGGAGCCTACAAGGCTATCGAGTCCAACCCCCTGCACAATGCAGGAAACTAGAGGAGGGGTCTCCCATCTAAGTAATAACCAGGCCTGACCCTGCTTAGCTTTCCACGCTCAGACAAGCTGAGCCAGCGTAAGCCACAGGCCTGTATGATTCATGTGCATACACCACTTTGAAAGAAGAATTGATCGGAGACAGACTGGTTATAGGCATTAAGAACAAGGGAGCAAAGGTTAGAATGCTCAGAAAGCCTGCCTTGACTCTGCAGGAAGCCACAGACATCTGTAAAGCTAGTGAACAAACCCTGATGCAATTGCAAGAAGAAATGCATCCCTCAGAAGCTGACAGCATGCATTATATCAACAAAAATAAACTATCTAACACGCATACACCATCATGCAAAACCAATGCTGAACCCAAGAGATTTCAAAGTGAGAGTTGTTGTGGATACTGTGGCAAACTGCATGATCCTGCCAAATGCCCAGCATTTGGAACTATATGCGGAAACTGCG